>CM057459.1:499697500-501032500 GCA_016271365.2 Neoceratodus forsteri
ACAGCAGACCAGTTTGCTCAGGCATTCCACAAGGCTCCATCCTGAACCCTCAAATTTTTAACATATTTCTAAATCTCATCCCACTTGCCTATTGCTGTAAAATTCTGCTATATGCAGATGATGCAGTCCTTTATGCTAATGGCACCTATCCCTTTGTCCCGGAACATACCCTTCAGGACAGTTTTCCTGAAGTTAAAAAATGGTTCAGGGACCATAAGCTTATCATGGATTGTAAAAAAAACAAAGGCTATGTTGTTCTCTAGCCCTCTGAACAAGCACTGATTGCACCCCCTCACCATAACAAATGCAGCTGGTGCTTCCCTGGACCTGGTCCAACAATTTAAATACCTGGGAGTAACAGCTGTCAGCTCCATGTCCTTTGTCTACTCTAGTGACAATATTGCAAAGGCTCTCAGTATATATATCTGCCTTTTACACAGCTATAAGCATAGTCTTACCCCTGAGGCTCTCAACCTGGCCATCTGTAGCTCAGTTGTCTCTCTGGTTGAGTATGACATTGTGTTCTATGGGGCTGTAACTGACACAGCCCTAAATCAAATTAAAATCACCTTAAACAATGCATGCTGACTCACCACTGGTTCCAAGTGACTTATGCGCACTTGTGACCTTTACACTTGTGCCAGCTAGCTCCAGTTGGAGGGCTCACTCAAGTTCCACACCTGTTTGCTGCCTAAAAATGTGAGTGTGGGCATGCTGCCCTTAGGCATGCAGAAGCTCCTCACCCCCCTATGAAGCACTCATCCCAACAGAAAATCTGAGCACATGGTCTTCAAGATTCCCAGATGTCACACCTCTGTTGGACAAAGAGCTTTCGCACACCGGGCACCTAAATGGTTAAAAAGTCTTCCTCCTAGTATCTCTTCTAAATCAACATCCTGTTTGGCAGTAGGAAGGAAAGGATCATAGAGAAACATTGGTTTTGTCAACCCTAACGTAAAAAAAGTAGCTCACTCTCCCCCCCAGCTGCTGGTGGTCTGATATTGAGCAAGGAAGAAGGAGGCTACTGAAGAAGGTAGGAAGTTGCTGTTCCAGAACAGGAAGAGTGAGAGTTGTAAGGAGAGGAAAGAATAAGCATCCAGAGAAACAGTAGCGAGGACACAAAATAAAACATGATAGGAGTGATGCAGTGCAATGGCTGTGGGGCGGCAGTGTTCTGGGAGACATTCTGCAGGCTGCGATGCTGCCCTATTTGCAGGCACCTCTCTGGTCTGAGACAGGAGGTTGCCCATCTCCAGGCTGATTCGTGAAACCTCCTTCCCCACCCAGGGACCACCAGGGCCAATGCCACTACCTCAGAGGTTGCCAAGAAAGAGGAGAGGCTGGACCAGTGTGGGCTCAAGGAGGAAGAGGGTGGTGGAACAGAGTTGCATCCCTCCAGCTGTACCTCTCCACAATTCATTCACTCTTCTGGAGGATAGTGGTTCCTTTATGGAGGCACCTGCAGTGGAGATGCTGGGAACCTTCACAAAGGAGACTGACAGGAGGGTGGCATGGGATCCCCCAGGGGAAGGAAACAACTCCTGGTGGGGGACTCAATCATTAGGGGGGTAGAAATGGGGGAGGAAGGGGGAGAGAGAGGTAAGGTGCCTTCCCGGCGCCACAGCTTGGAGGGACAGGAAGCGAATCCTCAGGATCATAGGAGGAGCTGCACGAGGGAGGGAGCTGGATGTCATTTTCCACCAAGAGACAAATGACCTGGCTAGGAATGGGATCAGAGCAGTGCAAGAGGAGTTTGTAGAGTTGGGAAGGGGCCTCAGACAAGTAGTGCATACAGTAACCTTCTCAGAGGTGCTGCCTGTCTATGGCAAGGGAGATGCTAGGGCACTTCTCACCAGGGAATTCAATAAGTGGTTGAAAAACTGGTGTGGAGCTCAGGGTTTTGGCTTCATTGGGGACTGGGAAGCCACCTGGAGGGGATGCAGACCTATACTGGTGCGATGGTCTGCATCTGTCCAGGGGGGGAACCTGGATCCTAGGTGAGAGGTTTAAATGCTTCATTGGCAAGCATTTAAACTAGCCAATGGGGGAGACACTGAAAAAGAGCAGGGAAATCTGAGCCTCCCCCCACAAAACATGGTGATTAGTGAGGTAAACACCAAGGTACAGAAGTTATTAGGGAGCAGAACAGATTTAAATGTAAAAAAAAAGGCAAAGGCAGTAAGTACATAAATGGGGCTAAAAGGGGTAAGGCTATCAAAAAGTGGAGGGTGATGAGTACCAATGCCCGTAGTCTCTGTAACAAGCTCCCTGAACTAGTGGCCTCAATGGAAGAGGGGTTTCCTGGATATTGTGGCAGTTACAGAAACATGGTACACAGAGAACCATGACTGGGATGTCAACATACCAGGATACACAATCTACAGGAGGGACAGGGAGGGTAAAAGAGGAGGAGGAGGAGTAGCTCTCTATGTAAAGGAAGGGATCAAAGCAACAGAACTAAAGAGTAAACAGGGAGCAGAAGAGGCACTTTGGGTCACCCTGGAGACAGGAAATGGCACCACAATCCGCATGGGGGTTATATACAGACGCCCATTTCAGGGGGAGGGAATGGACAAGGAAATGATAGAAGGCTTTCTTAGAATGGCAGAAAAAGGGGAGATATTGTTGATGGGGGACCTGAATATGCCAGATCTTAACTGGAGCACCTTTGCTGCAGGCACATCCATGAGCAGGGTCATTCTTGATGCCCTACAGGGGGCATGCCTCAGACAGCTAGTATTGGAACCCACTTGGGAGGGAGCAATCTTAGACCTGGTACTTTCAAATGGGGATGGAGAAAGAATCTCAGATTTAGAAGTGGGTAGCCATCTGGGAACAAGCGACCACCAACCAGTGTGGTTCACGATAAACACAGCCATACAATCAAGCCATTCAAAAGCAAGAGTACTAGACTTTAGGAGGGCTGACTTTGGGAAAATGAGAGAGTGCCTCAGAAAAGCACTAGCAAACAAGCAAGACGGAGGGGTGGAGGAACAATGGGGAGTGATCAAAACAGCCATCACAGAGGCAACAAGCCTTTGTGTAAAGCAAATCAATAAAACACAACGAAGAAAAAAAACGCTATGGTTCACAAAAGAGGTGGCAGGGAAGGTTAAGGAGAAAAGGACAGCATTCAGGAAATATAAGGAAACACAGATGGAGCAGGACAGAGAACTTTATCAGTTAAAGCAGAAAGAGGCTGGGAAGGCAGTCAGAATAGCAAAGGCCCAAACCGAGGAAAGGATAGCCAATTCTGTTAAGAAGGGGGATAAGACCTTTTATAGGTACATTAGGGAGTGAAGAAAGATCAAAGGAGGGTTACTGAATCTTAATAAAGGGGAGGGAATGTGGGTAGAGGGTGACAGTGAAAAAGCAGGGATACTGAACGACTATTTCTGCTCAGTATTCACAAAGGAAGAGGAGGGGGAGTTACCTAAACCAAACAAGAGAAACACTCTGAAGATGGGGGTCGATACCAGTCCATTTACTGAAGAAAGGGTTCTGAAAGAACTAATAAAATTGAAGGTGGACAAAGCAATGGGGCCTGATGGGATTCACCCAAGAATTCTAAAAGAACTAAGGGTAGAACTAGTGACACCGCTGACTACTCTCTTTAACAAATCATGGGAGGATGGGGAGGTACCCAAGGACTGGAGGAGGGCAGATGTGATTCCTCTTCACAAAAGTGGGAGCAGGACAGAGGCAGGAAACTACAGACCAGTTAGTTTGACCTCAGTGGTAGGGAAAATGATGGAATCACTTCTGAAGGAAAGAATTGTTAAGTACCTAGAGGCCAGTGGGGCACAGGACCCAAGGCAGCATGGATTCATGATGGGAAGGTCTTGTCAGATGAATCTAATAGATTTCTTTGACCGGGTGACCAAAGTAGTAGACCAGGGAGGGGCTGTGGACATGGCCTACCTAGATTTTAGCAAGGCATTTGATACAGTCCCACACAAAAGATTAATACACAAGATAGCCAGCCTTGGAGTGGGTCCCAAGGTGGTAGCCTGGATAAAAAATTGGCTAGACAACAGGACACATAGTGTAGTAGTAAATGGAGTACACAGTGAAGAATGGAGGGTTACTAGCGGGGTACCGTAGGGTTCAGTACTGGGACCGGTCCTTTTTAATGTCTTTATAAGTGACATTGCAGAGGAACTGGAAGGAAAAGTATGTCTCTTTGCAGATGACACAAAGATCTGCAAAAGGGTTGATACACAAGATGGAGTGGAAAGGATGAGAAGGGACTTGGCAAGGTTGGAGGAATGGTCAAATGTATGACAGCTCAGATTCAATGCAAAGAAGTGCAAGGTAATGCACATGGGAAACAAAAATCCAGGGGAAGCATACACAATGGGGGGTGAGATACTGACAACAGTAAAAATAGAAAGGGACCGGGGGTAGTTATATCAGATGACCTAAAGGTGGGCAAGCAATGTGAGAAGGCAGTAAGGAAGGCTGGGGGGATATTGGAATGTATAGGAAGAGACATCAATAGTAGAAAACAGGAAGTTGTTATCCCTCTGTACAGACAGTTGGTGAGACCCCATCTGGAGTACTGTGTGCAGTTCTGGAGACCCCATCTCCACAAAGACATAGACAGAGTGGAGGCTGTCCAGAGGAGGGCAACCAAAATGGTTCAGGGTCTGCACCAGAAGACATACGAAGAAAGACTAAAGGAGCTTAATATGTATACTCTTGAGGAAAGGAGGGAGAGACATGATAGAAACTTTCAAGTACCTCAAGGGAATTAGCAAAGTCCAAGAGGGTAGCATCTTCCGAAAAGAGATGTGCAAGAACAAGGGGCACAATTTGAAGATAGAGGGGACGGCTCAGGGGTAATGTGAGGAAGTATTTTTTCACTGAGAGGGTTGTGGATGCATGGAACAGCCTCCCTGAGGAGGTCGTGGAGTCAAGAACAGTGGGGGACTTCAAGAATGCATGGGACAGGCATAAGGCAGTCCTAGTGGCGGGTAAGAGGAAGTAAGCTGTTGGTTAACTAGGATCTGCAGCTTATCTGTTAGGTAGGAAAATGGGCAGACTAGGTGGGCCAAGCGGTCCTTATCTGCTGTCAAATTCTATGTTTCTATGTTTCTAACATTAGGCCCCTTTAAATGTGAGCTCTGGAAACATCTGGTTACCAGTGCCAGTTGTGACTGCTTCTTTCAGTGCCTGCTGCCCACTTCTTATAGTCGTCCTGTTCCAAGTTCCTCCATTTATTTCTTCTTTTCCTCCCTCTGTCTCCCTCCCTCCCACCCATCCTGTATTTGTTTTCACTCTCCACTTTCTCTCCTTACCACCCTCTTCCTCCTTCTGACACCCTTCTCCCTTCACAAATCACACCTTACATGTTATCTGCTACTTAGTTAGGTCTTTCTCCCCAACACTTGGCACTGCTATGTACCCACGCCTTCACTGATGAGGCCGATTTTTTGGTTGATGTATTTCATCCATAATGTAACTCGATTTTATTGCCTTGAAGCTTCTTGTATATTGCCTTGATTTGCTGTTCTCCTTTACTTGTATGCATTAACTGTAACTTTCTGTTGTTTTTTGACTCATGCTTGTATATCTCTGACATGGTAAATATGTAATGAGTTTGTTTTCAAAGGTTTAATCTGAGAATTCAATAAATAAGTAAATAAAAAAAAAATGTTTTGCATCATTTAATGTATTGTAACAACTCACTGTGCCCTAGAGTTATGTATTTGTTTTGTACCTTGTTTTTGCCATCTTTGGCCTGTGTTGTGCCTGATAATGGTGTCTGGGATCAGTGTAACCACCCAGTTAACAAATAAATACTGTAAGTAAGTAAGCAAGTAAATACATACATACATACATGCATAAATATAATAAAAGTGAAATTATTCACATATCTGTATTCTCCAACACAGTGATGGTTCACAGGACTGCATATCATTGGTGCCACTCTGCCATAACTAAATTCATGTTGCTGGAGTAAAGAACTGCTATACACTATAAATGATATAAGGATAAGATGCTGGGCTGTATTCAGGATTCAATTCTACTGGAGTTTCCAATGGCATTTGTCCCACCACTAGTGGCAGATCCTCATACAATTCCAGATGAAAGTTGCTAGCAATGGTCCTGGGCTGTGTGCTGCTTCCACAAAATAAATTGCAGTTGCAGCAAGCCCACTGCATGGGACCACTGAGCTCATTAGCATAGACACCACACAGAAGCACTGCTTGCAGGATAGGGCTCACCAATGGACTGTGGCATGGTTAGTAAGTAGGAAATATTACATCTTTAAATGTCCATTGCCATCTGAGTGCCTACACTGTGAAAGTCCCCTCAAACCATCAAACAACTATTATTAGGGGGCTAGACTTCTGAGCAGGAGGCAGAGTAGAAATGTAGGTGAAGAGCCTAACTGCAATTTTGACTTGGATGGATGGAGAGCTGATCCAGGGGATTGCTAGGGCATCATGTTATGCAAGTGAGCTACTGTATATGCCATTGTCCACCTGGGAATGAATGACCTGGGAAGGGATTAAATAGTGTTAGTACAAGATAATTTCAGCGATCTGGGGAAGGGCTTCAGGCAGGTAACATGGAGGATGCTAGTCTGGATTTGGTGGCCATAACTGAACAGTGGTGCAGTGACAATCATGTTTGGGACATGGGCATACCAGGATACCATCTGTTGAGGAGAGATAGGGAGTGGAGTTGAGTTGTTCTCTTTGTGTGGGAGGGAATCAAGGCTACGGAAATACAGGAGTACCTAGAAGAAAAGGAAGGACTCGAGGTGGAGAACTGGATGGCTCAGTGGATTGGTAGTGAGCTAAACAGCCCTTTTTTCCCCGCCCCTGCCTGACCAGCCCCCTTCCTCTGGTTCTCTCCCAGCCCTGTCAGCCAGTTTTCCAGGGCTTACCTGTCCTGCACGTGCTCCCAGAGTTTGTCCCTCCTAGAGAGGTTGGCAGGGTTCCCCAACCCTAATCATCTATGTGGATCTGGTTCTGCTGGACAGGATCTGGATATCTGTGTGAGGGACCTGGGAGGGGCTGGTGTCATCTTACCAGTCAGACATCTTCCTTGTTTTCCATAGGATGGGCAGACGTGCAATGCCAGCATGAGTCATGTCACACATTCATGCATGATATGTGTCAGTGGCGCCGTACCTCCATGCTCACCTGGCGGCCCAAGACTGCCTGCCCCCTAGCTTCCACTAGGGGCAGGCCCATGTCAGGCTCCATGTCCGCCCACCCTCCAGTGAAGGAGAGCAATCCCTCAAATGGTCAATTCCTGCCCCCCCCCGCAAGCCGACCCTCCGATGCCCTGAGGTCACTTTTGAAACCAGATCTTCAGTGCCATAAGTGGTAGTGCTACTGCTGTGCTGGCTGGACGGAACAGGAGTCTTTCATCTATAAGTCATGGGTTCAAATCCAGCACTGGTCAGTTGCGGTCGAAAGTCATTATCACTTGAGGGCTGATCAGGGGCCTATGTGAAATGAATTATGGTGGTCTCAGTCCAGTTCCCGATAGGCATGTGTTCACATCACAAAACCTCCAAAACAACTGGCACTAATTGGCACCCTTGTTGGCTGCCTCACATGAAAGTCCAAAGATGGAAGGGGCATGGGGTCTGAACTACCCATTCACCTATATGGCAGTCCTTCGATGGCATGGTTGAGGCACATTAATGGGGCAGTTTAAGGAAGCTTGCATTGTGATCACCTGTGCTGTACCTGTCATGTGGAACAATGGACTTCATGTTCTAGTACTGTCAGTCCAGCACCTTTCACAAGCACTAGTCAATTTACACAAAGAAAAAAAAAATCATAAAATAGGAAGAACTGGAGGTGCTGTGGGTCATCCTGGTGATAAAAGCTGGGGCCACTATTCATACAGAGGTTGCATACAGACCTCCAGCACAGGGACCCTAGTTGGATAAGGTACTAGGGGAAACCATCATCAGGATGGCAAAAAAGGAAGAGTTGCTGCTAGTTGGGGACTTCAATCTGCCACATGTGGACTGGAGCCTTCCAGCTGCAGCTTCAGCAAGGAGCCGAGCAATCATTTCCTCCCTAAATGGGTGTGTCTCAGGCAACTAGTCAGCAAACCCACTACGGATGGGGCAGTGCTGGACCTGGTGCTTGCGAAAAGGAACAGCATTGCAGACATCATAGAAGGCAGTCCCCTAGGTACCAGTGATTACTGTACAGTGTGGTTCAACATTTATTTATTGAAGAGTTCATAGAACACTTCCAGTGATATCACAGAGCTCATGGCCACCTTTCTCATGCACTCTTCTAGCATTGCAGCTCAATTCCCATTAAATTGGCTCAACTACTTAACTAATGGCTGCAACAAACAGGAGGAGGGGACTACAACTGTACATGAAGCTGGCAACCCAGAATATCGCTCTGCAAATGGAAGATGGAGTGGGATTGAACTCCAACGTCTAAGACTCTGAGCTGTTATTGGCTTCTAGTCTTGCAGCCACTGTGGCAACTTCCTCAGCCCAATACAAGAAAAAAAGACTCCACAGAAGCATGTTAAGCTTGAAAGGATCTTCAAAGAAATAGTTGTATCAAGCAGAAGTCAAGGTGGAATTTAAAGATTTAAAAAATTATGTTTCAGTGTTAGAACAGCAGACAGATGAAGTGGAGCAGGCCTGTGCCACTGACACCAGTGTTGAGCAGCTTGAATTAACAGTGCAAGAGTTAATGAAGACACAGGCTAACATCATGGCAAGTCAGGAGGATTCTGAAAACCAGGCTTGGAGGAAGAATATAAGACTTCATGGGTTGCTGAAAAGTTCCAAGGGAACAAACTTAAGGGAATTTCTTGACAGCTTTTTATATACTGCTCTTAAGCTCCCCTGGACCTTCAAATAGACATTGAGTGTACACAACAAGCACTGGAGGCCAAACCAACCTTTCCTAAGGCTCGCCCCAAATCAGTCATATTCTGGTTCCTGAATTACGCCATTAAAGAAGAAGTTCTACAAACTGCCTTGCAGAATCATGAAGTCTCTTATGGTCAAACCAAAATATATTTTGACAATGACTATGGCACCCTGTCTATGAAGAAGTGTAGGAAGTATATCACTATTATGCAGGCACTGCAGAATATGCAGCTTAAGTTCAGGACCCTGTATCAAGCCTGGTCTGTAGTCCACTATCCTGAGGGGCAACTGAGCTAGGACACTGCAGCTGAGGCTGATGCCAACATAATAAAACCTGAAGTATAGTACTCCCAAAGTGCCTCACACAGACCAAAGCCACATCTCAGCTTACTCTTCACCAGCACAATGTTCAATCCACCAAGCAGAAATATATAAACATAGACATTGAGGGCAGATAAGGACTGCAAGACCCATCCAGTCTGCCCATTTTTTCTACCTTATCAATGTGCCATAGGCCTTTACACTGTCGATGGCCTATTTATTCATACTCATCTGTATTGCTCCCTTATGCCTATCCCATGCCTGTCTGAAGCCCTGCACTATATTCATATCCACTACTTCTTGTGGTAGGCCATTCCATGCATCCACCACCCTTTCTGTGAAAAAGAACTTCCTCACATTACCCCTTAATCAGCCTCCCTCTAATCTCATGTTGTGTCCTCTAATCCAGCTATTTTTCTTATATTGAAATGTGTTAGAATTTTTCACCTTGTTAATGCCCTTAAGATATTTGAATGTTTTGATCATATCACCTCTCGCCCTCCTTTGCTGTATGGTATACATATTGAGCTCTCTTAATCTGTCCTCATATTTTTTCTGATGCAGTCCCTGCACCATTTTGGTTTCCCTTCTCTGGACTGCCTCCCTTTTATTAACGTCCTTGTGCAGGTGCGGCCTCCGGTACTGCATGTAATACTCCAGATGGGGCCTAACCAGTATCTTGTAAAGAGGGATTAGTACCTCCCTCTTATGAATTGTGATACCCCTACTAATGCAGGCCAACATCCCTCTCACCTTACCTATTGCTTTAGTGGTCCACTTGGATGATTTCAGGTCATCTATGATAATGATGCCCAAGTCTCTTTCTTCCTTGTGATTGCCAGCAACTCCCCTCCCAACCTATAGGTAGCTTCAGGGTTTCTCATCCCTATATGCATAATCTTGCACTTGTTTGCCTTGCACCACCAGTTGCCATGCTTAAGACCATAGTGCCATTTTTTCCAGATTTCATCTCATTCAACCCCCCCCCCCAATCTGGATCATCTACTCAGTTGCAGATCTTGGTGTCATCTACAAACAGGCAAACCTTACCCTCCAGCCCATCTGCAGTGTCACTGATGAAGATATTGAAGAGGACTGGCCCCAGGACTGATCCCTGAGGTACCCCACTTGGGACTTGCATCTCTTCTGACTGTATATTGTTTATCACCACTCTCTGTTTTCTGCCCGCCAACCAGTTTGTCACCCAGTTGACCAATGTCTGACCAACCCCGAGCCTACTTAGCTTATTAATCAATCTTCTATGTGGAACAATATTAAAAGCTTTGCTGAAGACAAGGTAGGCAACATCAACTGCACCACCTTGATCTACTATTCTGGTTACCCAGTCAAAGAAATCTATGAGTTTAGTTTGACTGGACTTTCCTGTTGTAAACCCATGCTATGTTGGATCCTGTGCTCCTAAGGATTCCAGGTGTTGCGCTATTCTTTGCTTAGGGAGTGCCTCCATAATCTTGCCCACTACTGAGGTAAGACTGACTGGTCTGTAGTTCCCTGCCTCCTCTCTGCTGCCACTCCTGTGGAGCGGGATCACATGAGCCCTTCTCCAGTCTTCTGGGACCTCTCCTGTGTTCAGAGACTCACTAAACAGTTCTGTTAATGGCTTTGCTAGTGCTACCCTTAGCTTATTTAGTACCATGGGATGTATACCATCAGATCCCATTACCCTGTCCACCCTAAACTTAGTGAGCTCTTGTACGACCCTTTCTTTTGTGAAGGGACTTATGCACACCTCCCTCCATCCTGTGTCCATGGTGCTGAGCTGTGGGCCCTGCCCTATCTTCTCCTCAATAAATACTGAGCAGAAGTATCTATTTAGGATAGATACTTTTCCTTGGTCCTCCTCCACACATTCCCCCTTATCCCCTTTGATCTTAGCAATACCCCCTCTGGACTTTCTCCTTTCACTAATGTATATATAGAAGGTATTTTCCCCTTCTTTTACTGTTTGTTCTAGTGTTTCCTTGGTTTAGGTCTTTGTCTGCCTTACTGCCTTCCCTGCTTCCCTTAGGGAAGTGTGGTATGCCTCCCAGCTTCATGCTGCTGCGTTCCCTTATATTTTCTGAAGGCCATCCTTTTGGCTCTGATCTTTTCTGCTACTGTTTTCAGAACCAAAGTGGTTTCCTCCTTCTTTTATTCTTGCTTTTCTCCCTAACACAATGGAATGTTGCTTCAAGAATTACATCCTTGATGCTTGGCCACTTTGCCTGTACACCCTCATGTGTATTTCATCTTGCCAGGGCATTTCTTCTTGTCAGGGTTAGCTCAACTCTGTTGGCTATCTTATCAAAGTCAGCTCCTCTGAAGTCCAATATTTTTGCCTTGCAATGGGATTATTTAGTTCTAGTGGCCAAATTGGACCATACCATGTGATGGTCACTGGCCCCGAGGGACCTTCTACCTGGAGATCTGTGATCCTTTCCCTGTTAGTCAGTACTAGATTCAGGATGGCCCTGCCTCTTGTGGGTTGTTCTACCAATTGTTTGAGGCCTTTCCCCTGAAGGGAATCCACTATGTGCCTTGTTCTGGTGCATGTTCTGGCTGGTATTGACCAGTTTGTATCTGGCATGTTGAAGTCTCCCATTAGCAGTACCTTGCCATTAGCTGTCATATTTTGTATATCTTCTAACAGTAATGTGTCTATGTCCTCCCCTAGTCTGGAGGCCTGTATACAACCCCAGTTCATATGGCTGTCACATTTCCTGTTTACAGTGTGTCCCACAGTTCTTTTGGCTCCTTATGTGTATTCTGAATTTCTGTAGCTTTGATATTTTCATTGACATAAAGGGCCACTCCCCCTTTTTTTCACCTCGGTCTCTTCTGAACAGTACATAGCCAGGTATGCTACTCTCCCAAGTGTGCTTGCTGGTAAACCATGTCTCGTTAATGGCTACTATGTCTATTTTAGCCTCTATCATTGTTGCCTCCAGTTCGAGGATCTTGTTTTTTCCAGACTGCGGGCATTTGTGTACATGATTTCCCATTGGCCAGATTTCAGTGCGTTAGTTGTGGGGCGAGGTCAGGCTTTTCCCCTGTGCATCATATGGGGAGCCAGACCTTTTTCCTCACCTGGTGATGCAAATGATATACAAACATTCTGAACTCCTGTTTGATCACTAGCTGAGGGGGGAGGAGTGCTCTTCCAGTTCGATGTTTCGGGTGCTGCACCACCTCCCCATTTGCTAGCTGAAATATTCTGCAAAGACATCAAACTTCTGCCCCAATGCACTGACTCCCTCATTAGTCAGATGCAGTCCATTGAATTTAAAGAACTTTCGCTCTCAAAACTGTTGCCAGTTACCTAAAAATTTGTGTCCTTTTTCCTGGCACCAGCCTTTGAGCCACATGTTTGGTTCCCCTAATTCCAGTTCTCTGACCTTCCACCCATCTGCAACCCTCTCCCAGACTGGCAGAACCTCAGAGAAGGAGATGGCTGACAAAATGTATGACAGTTTGTTTCCCAGCCTGGTCAGGTGTTCCTTGGTCTCCTCAACTGACTGCCTGGTGAGATCATTAGTTCCTATGTGTACCAGGTCATTGATGTTTTCTCCTGCTTCATGCACATTTTAACAATGTGGTCAGTATCTCTCCTTGCAGATGTTTCTCAGAGATATCTGACCATTATTCCTGGCTGGAGGTAGGTATCAACTCCCCGAATCATGGAGTCTCCTATGATCAGAAGTGTTTTGGATTTCCTTTTTGCCTTTTTTGTTTTGGTCTCTATTATGGGTGAGTTTTGTAGCACTAGCTACTGTGCTGCAGCGTCCTGCTCTGCAATGTCCTCTGCCCTTTTGTTTGATTTTGGAGATAGAGGCATATATCTGTTTGTAGTTTTTATATGGTTTGTGTAGGTGATACACTGGTAAGCATTGAGTGATGGGGACCTGATTTACCACTCCTAACCACCTGCCAACCTCCCAGACAAACTACCTTTACAGTTGAGGTACTTTAGTTGGATGTTGGGGAAATGGCGGGTGGTTCTTGTAATACATTTCCTCTTGAATATGAGATTTGAGGCATGCAATCTCTGCCCATGCTGCCAAGAGCTGAGCCCTTAGATCTCTGATGGTCAAGGATGTAAGACAGTGTCCTAAATCCTGTATAACTGCCCTTTTGAAAAGTGTCCCACAGTACCTGCAGTTAATAATATCCATTCCAGTTGAGTTGCTGAGTTTATAACCTGGTATGAGTAATTACAAGGAAAATGAAAGAAAAAAGTGTCATTTTTTATTTATTATTTTTTTTTTATAACTTTTTATAACAAGTTAAATTAATTGTGCCCCTTTAAGTGGTCACTGTGTGGTTACCCCTCCGATCCTCCCCTTCCTACTTTGCTACAGGAAATGTCACAACTGTGCTACTCTATAAAAGGAGTGTAGCATGGGGTAGTTGGGGATGGGTGTGTGTGGCTTGGCCCTTTCCCTGCCAAAAACGAAGAACCACGGATGAAAGAAACAAGGAGAGAAAAGCAGAAATAATCAAACCAATAATCAACCAATGACAAATGCAAACACTATCCCTCAGTCTGTATCTCATAGGTGCTCCTGTAATTAGCCCTGAAAGCTTAGCCTAATGATAGATAAAACTGTAAAACCAGCCAGCATAAAAAGTAACAAAACCTGTAAGCACAACATGTAACAATTTAACAGAAGATATACCCTGAAAAAACACTTTGCTACATTGAAAAATAAAGCACTAATCTGTAAGCACAAAAAGTAACAAAACCTGTTAGCATGGCCTGCAGTACAATTTAACAGAAGATATACCTTGCAAAAACACTTTGAATCAGAGAAAAATAAAGCAGTAATCTGTAAGCACAACACAGTATCAACCTGCAAGCATACCCTCTAACAATTTAATAGAAAAATATACCCTGCAAAAAAAAAAAAAAACAATTTAAATTGCAGAAAAAATAAAGCACTAAACTGATACACCTGTAGGCACAACACAGTAATAAGAACCTGTAAGCCAAACCTTGAACATTTCCAAAGAAAATATACCCTGGAAAGAAACATTTTGAATCAGAGAAAATAAAGCAGTAATCTGTAAGCATAAAACAGTAAAAAACCTGTAGGCACACCCAAAACAATTTAGCAGAAAGTATACCCTGCAAAAACAATTTGAATCAGAGAACAATAAAGAAGTAACATGTAAGAAAAAAAACAGTAACAAAACCTGTAAGCACAAAAGAAAATAATAACACACAGTAAATCTGCCAAGCTAGGTTTTAGCTATTTAATTAGGTTTTGCTGGGGCTTCCAATTACTGCTAGGATTTCCAATGTCTAGCAGCCTGTTAATCAGACTGAAGCTGTTTTGGACTAGAAACTCAATAAGGACACAAACGTTATTCATATTTGCTAATGTTGCAATGTTGTTTCCTGGATTATATTTAGATTTTTAAGGCAAGTTGTTTCTGACGCTGCAGAGCTCCCACGGTCTTGGGCCCTGCATGACTACCCTAGGACATTTTCAGTTGTACATAATGGGGCTTTGTAAATTCTATGTAGCTGGGCTACTTCTATGCATTTTGAGCTGGTGACTTTAAATTTGTGTCACTTGTGCTGGAGGAGCAGCATTGCTTATTCCACACTGGTTCACTCCATGAGTATTGCACTCTTCTTTTTGGTTGCCCTGCTCCATTCCCTGTCCTCAGTTTTGTTTACTACCCATACTCACAAGCTTTGGGACATATTCATCCCATAGATGGCTCAGGAGATTCGTCTCCCTTGCCTTTCCTTCCTTATTAGAGTCTGATGTCTGCAGCACCATGGATTTTTGGGACATTTATGGTGGGCTCTGTTTTACGTGCTCCTGCCTTGGAAGCACTCAGGCCTCCCACTCTGAGTGAAGCAATTAGTTCAATTCTGTTTTGGGTGGACTTCTACCTGGGTGCCCCAGCCCCAGGCCTGGCCACCACATGTTTATTTACAGTTTATAATTTTACAATTCTTGCATTTTTTTCTAGGTATAATAGACAAAACTTGGGACAGCTGCTGGATGGATTATGTTGTTTGAGTGTTGCAGGAGGTGCTTTGGTTTTGCATGGTGGCACTGGCTAGCAGCCACTGGGTGCATGGGCCACCCCTTTTTGCTACCATAGTGTGTCTAGCAGAATAGGACTGGTAGCTAACAGAGGTGCTCTGCCAGCCAGTCATGCAGGGGGGTATGGTCTGTTCAGCCTTCTTCTCCCCGAAGAAATGCTACCTGTTCCAATGTTTTTTGAAAGACTACACATCTGTTTGTGGTTACTATTCAGACATAACATTACTGGATTGAATAATCCAATTAAACAGAGCATATTTTTCCAATATAACTGTAATCATTCAGTTGATGTCCTGTTCATTCAGGAAACTCATTTAACTCAGCAGGAACATGCCAAGCTGGCCTGGGGTGGATGATACAGAGTATTTTCTTCCTCTAGTAAATAGGGTAAGCACCAAGGGTTGCCATTTTAATTCCTAGCATCACCTCATTCCACTTACTGCATGAATATTCTGACTCCTTGGGAAGATATGTTCTTCTTCAGAGTCACCTATGTGAATCAGACATCACCTTTGCTAATGCATATTTTCACTCTAATGCCTGATCTTCTGTGCTTCATACCTTCCTGAACAAATTGCTAGATATTCTATAAGGTCAGTTAATCCTGGGTGGTGACTTTAATTTGATGATGTCCCTGGACCTCAACTCTTCTCACCGTAGGAGGCATAGATCCACTGCTGCCCTTAAACATTTTTGAGCTATTCTTGATCACCTTGGGTTTGTCAAAATTTGGCACAAGTTTTTCCTGAGCATGTGACTTTACACGCATCACTCCCCCAGACACAGGTATTATTCTTGTCTTGATTATTTCTAAATGTCATGTGAACATTTTGGAGAATCCAAGGTCTCCCTGTGGAGGCTAAATTTCTCTCCGACCACAATGCCCTCACACTTAAACTAGATCTGGGAAAGCGGTCCAGGTCATTTTTATGGTGCTTTATCATATCATTACATAAAGATAAAGAATTCCAGGCATATATTCTCAACCAGTTCTAAGAGACTGTCTCTGATATCTCCAAACAGTTGTCAGCCCTTATATATTAAGATACATTAAAAACTGTCTTACTAGGGGATATAACTTCTTATGGCTCTCAAAATAAAAAGCAACAGCAGAAATGTTATCAGACACTGATGGATCAGCTCCATGCCTACCAACAGCTTTATACCGTGTCAATACAGTAATTATGCAACACATCAAGGAGATAAAGCATGAACTGCAGTTTATGATGGACAAGAGGGTTCATCAGGCTCTGTTGTTCCTGAGGCATTCCTTCTATGAATAAGGTGCCACGGGTACCCGGTTATTAACTCATCGACTGTGAGTGGGAAAGATTTTGGCTTGCATATTGCAGATTAAAGATCTGGCACTAGGGCTGTTGATGAATGATTCAGCTTGCATTTTAAATATTTTTAAACAATATTATCAGGACCTCTACAAGGAAACTATCTCCCCCTCTGTTACTGACATTTTATCCTATCTCAGATCCTAACGGAAGACCAGCAGGCATCTCTAATTGTCATGATTTCACCAGAGGAACTCAAAATTGTTATGCAACATGCAAAAACCCAGAAATGTGCCTGATGACTACCAAATTGAATGGTACAAGACATTCTCCAATACCCTCTCTCTGTAGCTTCTTAATGCCTTCCAAGTGATCTTACAGGGTGATTCTACTTTCCCTACATGGTCTTATGCTATCATTCCTGCAATCCCAAACCTGACCCTTCTCTCCTATCATCATACTGCCCAATCTTAATTCTCATTGTGGACTAGAAGCCCTACATGGCAATTTAAGCCCACAGGCTGGAGGGTATTCTAACATGTTTGGTGTACCCTGACCAGACCAGTTTCATTAGACAAAGGCAAATGAAGGACAACTCCTGCAGAACATCGTCGTATATAGATCATGTTGCCCAGCTATCAAATCCTGGTGCCCAGCTGAGTTTAGACATGAAGAAGGCTTTTAGCAGGTTGTCCTGGAATTTTCTGTTGGGCACCCTGTTGGCCTTTGGCTTTCCTGAGTCCTTTATCATAAGGGTCTGGAATTTTTATGCTGAAACACAAGGGTACATAAGATATGATGGCTCACACTCTCCCTCTATTGCCTTCCAATGTGGAACTCACCAGGTTTGCCCCTCTCCCCATTATTGTTTGCCCTGTATACTGAGGCCCTGGCTGTGTCCTGCTAAGCAGTGCCAGAGGTAGAGGGAACACTCCTCAGGGGAGAAGAATATAATGCTTCTTTATACATGAACAATGTCTTTCTCACCTTGATCAGTCCTGACCATTCTATCCCAGCTGCCTGGTCCATACTGTCTGGTTTTGGGTGCATTCTCCAGGTTCTCACTTAATCTCTGAAAAAAAATAGGATATTACCATTGAACTATTCTCCATTGCCAAAATTAAAGCAATACCTTCCTCTTTCTTGGAAGGGCACTAAATTCCAATATTTGGGCACCATTTTACCCAAGGATCTGGGTAACTTAGAATTACTTAATTACAAACCCTTGATGGAGGATTTGACTAAATGGGACTAGTTAACCTTTCCCTTTTCTTTCTTATATCAAAGTAATCTGGATGAACATTCTTATTCATCTCTTCTTTTTCAGACACTCCCCCTGTTCCCCTCCTCCTATTATTTTGTGCAGGGGAGCAAAATATTATCTCATTTTGTTTGGAATGGGTATCTCCCTGAGAGTCCATTTCTCTCTTCTGCAACTATTTGGTGTTATGTATGGAGTGAATTTATCTAATTTACTGCATTATGCTTGGGCATCACATTTACATCTCAACTATTGCTGGCTGCATCCTCAAATCTGCAGCCACCATGGAAATATATTGAATTTGTTCTCAATGACATGCATGATCTTGCCCCCCTCCTCTTCACTTATGGATACTCCCCAATATGTTTCAAGGACTACACCAGCTTCACAGATTCTACCTTGAGGTTGTGGTTTTGCTTGCACTACATACCTAAGCTTTCTTTGTCTTTTTATTTTTGCAGAATACTTCTATCTGACTTGTACTTTCTCCCCACCCAAATTGATTACATTTACAAGATGGAACCGTCTTGGTCTCACACACATTTTCCAATTTTTAGACTTCACGGGCTACTTCCTTTTGAACAGCTTCTATGACAACATGCATTTGCTGGTAGAGAATACTTTCAGTACATGCAGGCCTGGATTTACCTACTTCATCAGTCTAAGGAACGGACTTTCCTCCCTGTCCCTCCCCAATTATTTTTTAGATCACTTCGAGATACTATTCATGCCATAGCATAGTGGCATCTAATTGGTCATTTTTACTATATTCTTCAGGAACTATTAGGTAATAGTACGTAGTCCATCCTTTATAATTATTTCTGGGAATTACAAATTACTGTTCCATATGATCGCTCTGTGAAACATGCTTTTCCAGCACTAAAGATTACATCTTCAATGACTGGCAGGAATTTGCCCGGAAGTGTCAGTACATAGTTTGCAGGACCCCAGCTATTCTAATGAGATTTCTCCATACACTTCATGGCAAATATTGGAAGCACTGTGGGAACCAGTAGCAACTCACACACACATATGTTTTGGAACTGTCCATTGTTCCAGCTGTTCTGGCTCTTCCTGGCTAACCAGCCTGAACATCTTTCACAGCCTGTTTTCTTACTAACTCAAAGTATGGTGTTGCTATTCATGTTGTCTCCAAGGGTTCAACTGGCTCCCATGTCCCTGGCTTATCTGTATGTGTTGGCTGTGAAAAAATCAATCAACAGTTTATGGATGAGAACCCAGTTACACTTGCTGGAGATGTGGAGAGCAGTAATGCAGGGCATTATATGAAATGGAATGAAGTACGGCCTACTATACCATCATAATCATCTTCCTCAATTTCAAATTAAATGGCAGCCCTGGGTAATATATATAACATGAGATATGAGGACACTTTTGTTCTTGAATTACATTAACTCTGAGATCTTCCTGCCATATTACAGAATGTTAACTGGGGCAGAGGTTCTCCTTTCTAGAGGGATTGAGAAATGGTTGGTTCTGTCTCTGGTTCATGCACCTGATCAATGTCATAACCATTGTAGTGACTGCATGATGCACTTATGCCATATCTCCTGTAGCACCCAAATTGTTTGTCAGCACTGGTTACTCTGTTTCTCTAGCAGCTGTACTCATGTTTTAATAAACATAAAATAATAAAAAAAAGATTTTGGAGTGTACCTTTGTGCAGAGATGCTCATTTACAAAGGTTCCACATCAGTGTCATAGATTACAGGATAATGTAACAAGAAAGCATATTCCAGTGGAACGTGGTCAAACAGGTCTATCAAAAACAGGTTAGATCAAGTTGCATACCATTTTACAATAAAACAAGTAACCAGAAACAAAGTGAAACAAGTATAATAATGGTACATGTCCACAGAGCTTGAGTCTGACAGAAATCAAAGTGTACACTGGGAGGGACATAGAAAGTTAGGACATGATTAAGATGGGAGCAAAGTCAAACCACACAATGACATGGGTGCTGGACTTTAGGAGAGAGGATTTTAAAGAAATGAGAGACTGCCTCAGAAACTGCCAAGTAGGGGAGGATTGCCAGGCAAGAGTAGGAACAGTGGGAAAAAATAAGGAATGGCATAAATTAAGGCAACCAGCCTCTGTATGAAGAAAGTGAGCAAAAGTAAAAGGAAAGAAAGACCATTATGGTACTGTGGAGAAGTGGTCAGGGTAGTGAAAGAAAAAAGGCAGCATTCAGGAAGTACAAAGAAACACAGAGGGAGGAAATCACAGAGATGTACCAAGTAAAACAGGGGGAAGAAGGTAAGGCAGTGAGGGGATTAAAGGCCCAGACAAAGGAAAGCATAGCCAGAAGGTAGTTAGAGAGGATAAGATTTTCTTGAGGTGCCTATGTGAGAAGAGGAAAACAAGGAAAGTGATCATGAGGATAAGGAGGATGATAAAGGGAGACTGTATAGATAAGGATCAAAATAGCAGACATCCTAAACAGGTACTTTTGTTCAGTTTTCACAGTGGAGGAGGGAGCGAGGGAGGATGGATCACCAGGGGGAAGCAGGAACAATTTTCAGAGAAAAGAGTCCTGAAGGGACTTACAGCTCTGAAAGTGGCAAGGTTATGGGACAAGATGGGATACACCCAAGGGTAGTAAAGGAACTCAGAGAGGTGTTTCCTATACCACTGATAATCATATTCATCAAATCATTGGAAAAAGGCATGGTCTCAGAGGACTGGAGAAGGGTAGTCATGGTACAGCTGCATAAAATCAACAGCAGAGAGGAAGCTAACAACTACCGTATAGGCTGATAAGTCTTACATCAATGCTGGGTAAATTAATGGAAACCTTGTTAAAGGAAAGATTTGCAGAGTATCTTAAATCAAGTGGGCTACAATACCAAAGGCAGCATGCATTCATGGGGGAGGGGTGAGTGTCATGACAGATGAATCTGATTGACTTCTTTGACTTGATAACCAGAGAAATAGATTAGTTGAAGGCAGTGGATGTGGTCTGTCTTAACTTTAGCAAGCATCTGACACTGTTCCACACAGGACACTGATAAAGAAATTGAGCAGCCTAGGGGTAGGATCCAAAGTGATAAATTGGGTCACAAACTGGTTAATGGATAGGCAACAGTGGGTGATGGTTAATAGCACTCACTCTAATGATGAAAAAGTGACCAACAGGGTATTGCATGCTTGTTACTGGGACTGGTCCTCTTCAATGACTTCATAAGTGACATTGCAGAACAACTGGAAGTGAAGGTTTACCTTTTTTGCAGATGACACCAAAAATCTGTAACAGGGTGGATACTCAGAAGGAGGTATAGAAAATGTGTAGGGACCTTGGGGAACCTGAAGATTGGTAGAGGGCACAGCTATGGGGACTCAATGCCAAAAAGTGCAAAATCGTGCACCTAGAGCATGGGAATCCAGGATCTGAGTATAAGAATGTGGCGGATGTACTGACAGTCACTAAGCAGGAACTGGATCTTGATGTCATTATATCTGATGACCTCAAAGTGGCAGGGCAGTGTGACAAAGCAGTGGGTAGTGCCAGTGGGATGCTGGGATGCACAGCGAGAGGTATCACAAGCAAGAGGAGAGAGATGGTATTACCACTGTATTGCTCTCTGGTGACACCCCATCTGGAATACTATGTTCAGTTCTGGAGGCTGCACCTCAGGACATAGACATAGTGGAGGCAACCCAGAGGAAGGCAACAAAAATGATACAGAAGTTACATCAAAGGCCCAGTGAGGAGAGACTGGGGGATCTCAACATGTACACCCTTTATAAGAAGAGAGAAACTAGGGACATGATTGTCATCTACAAGTACTTCATAGGGATGAACAAGGTCAAGAGAAGAGTCACTTTCAAATGAGTCAGAGCTTGAGGACCAGCGGGCATGCAATGAAGCTGGAATGGGGGGAGTTTAAGAGGGACATGAGGAAGCACTACTGTACTGAAAAAGTGGTGTACAGCTGGAACATACTGACAGCTGAAGTGTTGGAGTTGAAAACAGTAAGTGGCTTCAAGAATGCATGGAATAGACATAGGAAATATTAGTAAACAGGCAAGGAGTAGGCAAGGTCACCATATACCAGTTATGGTCTCCGGAGACATAATAGGCAGAGACGATAAGGGCAGACTGGGTGGGACAAGAGGTTATTTTCTGCTGACAAATTCTGTTTCTATGTTTCAGTGTGGCAGGCAACTGTGATGCCTAAGGTATGGTACAAGACACCACAGGCATCAGCTGTGTAGAATTGATTTCATTACCTATTCTGTTGCCTGGTCCTGTCATTCATCATGCAGCTGGAAGCAAGAGTGGGGGCTCCCTGTCCCACATGCAGGCTACACCACACTGCCCATCATCAAAGAGAGCTATTCATGCCAAAAGATAAGAAAAGGCACCTACTACTAACATGTAAGTTGGACACTGTGGGGAATTAGTCAGAAAACTGTAAAACAATATTTTTATCTGAGATGTTGGAGCTCTGTAAGTTGACTGCTTGCATCCTAAGATGCATCTCTGTATGCACGATCCTATCTTACATAGAAACAGACACATTACTGGCAGATAAAGACTAAGGGTCCACCCACTCTGCCCATGGAGAATTTCCTACCTCTACCCCAGGCATAATGTTTTGGAGGGTTTTTCTACCCCAAACCCTCCCTCTCTTCCCAGCCCTCCTCCTCCCTAGGTTCTTCCTTTGGAATTATCAGCCCTTTAATCCTAACCCACCCATGTATGAACTCATTTATACTCCCTGTCCCCATCACCTCTGCCAGTAATATGTTTCATGGTTTCACTATCCTCTAGGTGAAGTAGAACTTCATCATGACCCTCCTGAAGTTTCCACCAAATAGCATCCATCCATGTCCTCTCATGACTGCACTACTGTTCCTTTTCAGTGGGTCTCACAGTTCACTCTATAAATTCTTCTCAAGAACTTGTACATGTCTGTTACATTATTCCTCTTCCTTCTGGATGTCACTGAGTTCATGTTAAGGGCCTCCTGTTGTTGCTCATAAGATCTGGTCTGATGACCCTGGATCATCTTGTGATCCTTCACTGAACAAACTCTAGCTTATACCTGTCCTTCCTCAGATTGACAACTACAGAACTGGACACAGTACCCCAGCTGAGGCCTTACCGATGACCAGTACAGAAGCAACCTTCTTCCTCATACTGTCAAATCCCCTATGAAAACAACCTTGAATCCTTGTTGGCTTGCTGTATCCCTTATTGCACAGGCTGGATTGTTTGAGGGAGTCACTAATGATGATTCCCATGTTCTTTCCTCAAATGTTATAGCAAACCTGAGGTAGTCTGTGACCATAGCGATTGAGACTGAGCACATAGAAAAATGACAACTCAATATCGGCTACTGTGATCATGGCTACCTAGGGAGGAGGGTGACTGGATACTGCAGTTGGCAAAAACCATGACAGCAGCTAGCGGGTATACATGCGTGCACCTGGGGGGGTGGGAGAAGCAAGGAAGGGATGGCATGTGGGAGAGATTGCGGTGAGCAGATGCTGAGATGGATCACTGGAATCATGGGGAGGGTGTTTGGCTGGGAGGCATGAGGTACCTGGTTCTGGTCCTATGGTGTGGTTTTTTTTTTGCCACTTGGCGGCATATATTTTAATTAAGTTTTCACCCCCTGACATGCACCCCCCCCCTGGAATTGAGAATCCATAAGTAGGGGAGTATGGGGGCACAGCCCCCCCACATTAAAAATGATACCTATAGGTCTCGGATGCCTTTTTTTTTCTGAGCTATGAGTGTGCATTGCTGAAATTGATTTTTGGCAAAGTACACTCACCATAATAGTGATTGCTGTTCCTCGATCGCTATTATGACATGGAATCAAAACCTGAACCCCCATCCAGTACTCCACATGGTGATTCCTGTTTCCTATATTTTTCATGTATATGTAAATCTACTGTCTGCCCTCTAACAACTGCCCTAGTTACCTAATCAAAAATTATTATTAAGATGTCCTGGCACGAGCCCTAAGACACAAACCAATGTTGCTTGTCCTGTAGTCTACTTGCCTGTGACTAGGGTCTCCATCAAATTACGTATGATAGAAGTAATACTGACAAGTATATAGTTTTCAAGGCCTTGCCTGCCCTCCATGAAGCAGAACCAGGACTACATAGATACATAGATACATAGACAGTGTCGGCAGATAAGGGCCTATGGCCCACCCAGTCTGCCCATTTGAGCTTGTAAGTTCAGTTTGTTTTCCTAGAAGTCTGTTGCCCCTTACCCCTGACCTCCAGAATTCCTTTATGTCTATCCCATGCATTCTTAAATCCCGTGATTGTTTCAGCCCCCACCACTTCCTCTGGCAGGGTGTTCCACTTGTCCACCACCCGCTCTGTGAAGAAATTCTTTCTCATGTTTCCTCTGAATCGCCCCTCCTCCAACTTCATCCCATGCCCTCTAGTCCTGGAACATCTTTTTCGCTTAAAAATAGTGTTTTCCTGCACCCTGTTCCTCCCTGTAAGATACTTGTATGTCTCTATCATATCCCCTCTCCTCCTCTCCTCCAGGGAGTACATGTTCAGTTCCTTCAACCTGTCTTCATAGGACTTGTGATGCAATCTATGCACCATCTTTGTTGCCCTCCTCTGAACCTTCTCACCCTGTCTATGTCCTTACATAGGTATGGTCTCCAGAACTGTACACTGTACTCCAGGTGGGGCCTCACTAGTGTCTTGTATAGCGGAATTATGACCTCCCTTTCCCTGCTGGTGATGCCCCTGCCTATACATCCCAGCATCCTATTTGCTTTACCTGCTGCCTTGTCACACTGTTTCCTACCTTGAGGTCAGAGATGACAACCCCAATATCCCTTTCCTGCTTGATGCATGCTATATCCTCACCCCCAACTGATATATTGTGCCAGGGTTTTTGTGCCCCATATGCATTATCTTGCACTTCTTTGCATTGAATTTCAACTGCCAAACCCCTGACCATTCTTCAAGTTTCTGCAGGTCCCTTCTCATTCTGTCTACACCCTCTGGTGTGTCTACTCTGTTACAGAGCTTTGTGTCATCAGCGAACAGTGAAATTCTGCCTTCTAGGTCCTGCGCAATGTCACTGATGAAGATGTTGAATAGGACCAGTCCCAGCACTGATCCCTGTGGTACCCCACTGGTCACTCTTCCCTCTGTGGAGTGACAGCCATTTACCACCACCCTCTGTGTCCTGCCACCCAGCCAGTTACCTACCCACCACACTACTGTCCTGCCCACACCCATATTCCTCAGTTTGTGATAGTCTTCATGTGGCACAGTGTCAAAGGCCTTGCTGAAGTCCAGATAGGCCATGTCCACTGCCCTCCCCTGATCCACCTCATTAGTCACCCAGTCAAAAAATTCAATGAGGTTGGTCTGACATGACCTCCCCCTGGTGAAACCATGCTGCCTTGGGTCCTGTAGTCCATTGACAACCAGATGTTCCACCAATCTCTCCTTCAGAAGTGCTTCCATGATCTTCCATCCCCAGGTACCACACCAGATTCCAACAAGCTTTTCAATAGCTCAGCCAGAAGTGCTCCGCCCAATCTGAAGTCCGCTCCATAAGCACCTTTGGGCGTAAGTAATTCATTTACAGTGCCTTATTTGCCTTGAGGGCTGCAATCTCTTCCTTACCTTGTCTATCATGACCACTGCCTACCTCATTTTCTGCACTGCCTGGTGGAGGCCTTAGCACCACTCTCTGGTAGAAGCCCTTCATCCTTCCCATGAATACTGGACAGAAATAATTGTTTAAAACATTATAGACTTCTGCTTGTCATAATCTACTACCCTCTCATCTCTGATAGTCATTTTGAACTTACTCTTCTAATTGACATTTTTTTATTTATTTTTTTACTTATTTGAAGCTAGGATTACAAGTACCTTTGAGCCAAGGCTCTTTTAAATATTTTTAAAAGACAACTACCAAACTTTATAACAAGATAATGACATCCTGAAAGTGGTTGTATTATGTCCATGAAACAACCCACAAAGCTGATCAATATTTGAAATTATAGCAAATAAACAAGTTACATATTGGAACTATCCTGCAATAGTACTCAGTTTACCTTTTCTGTGGTAACAATTCTTAGTAGTTAGCATTCTCAGTAGTTTGGATACAAGTAAAAAAATAAAGGGGGGGCATCCATTTCAAGACACCGTGGTGGCTGGATGTAATGACCATGATGATATTCATTAGTCAAACCTCAATAAACATAGTGGGTTTAAGTAGGAGATATATATTTGTGCTCCTTCAGAAACAAGGTCCAGTCAAGTAGAGGCCAGCAATGATAGTGTCAGTGGCTCAGTAGGTAGCACACTCGCCTCTGAGGCTGGGAGATCAGAGGGCTGTAGGTTCAGTTCCCACATCTGGCACTTGGGTTAATATCCCAGTACTGACACTGTAGTGCAGCATGAGAGGGGTGCTGCACTTCTGAGGTGCCATCTTTCGGATGAGACGTTAAACCGAGGTCCCATCTGCCTGGATTGGTGGTAGTTCAGGTGGATGTTAAAGATCCCATGGCACTTATCGAAAAGAGTAGGGGAATTTCTCCGGTGTCCTGGCCAAATTTCCCTCATTCACTAAAAATACCACCAACAGCTTAATCTGGTTCAAGGTCAGCTGGCATTCATCTGTATCCCCCTCCGCCAGGTCATGCCTGAAAATAGGCAGGATTTGTCTAGTGCACTTACCCGGTCAACAAAAGCTAAATAAAAATAAATAAATAAAATGGAACTATTTACTTGAGCAGAGATCACCCCTGTCCATGACATATTTATATTTCATGATCAAACCCCATGCCTCGACCCACTGACCAATGCCCAGGTGTAGCTGGGATCTCTTGTTATATGTAATTAAGTTCTTGGAATCAGTATAACAACAATAAATCAGGAACATGTCCTGTTGGTAATTGGGGAAAAAAGGTAAGTGCTGTCCAGTACACAGTGCTTACTTTAGGAATGTTAATGCCTAGTATCATTTCACACCTATTAAGTACATCTGACCATAAGGGTTGTAACTGAGTGCAGTACCACAGTATAATGTAATTTATTGTAATTATAATGTTTTGACTAAGAAAGGCACATTAAGCTATCATACCTTGCTTCCAGATCGGCCCTGGGAAGCTTACAGAAATAATTACATGAAACGTTTTCATGCTGCACACATAAAACTACCCATGTAGTATGCGTGCTGCAATCATGATTTAAATGTTAAATTGGAACCAACTGCAGGCATGTGGCATGCATGCAGCAAGCAACTGTGGAAAGCTTGCTTTTTATGTTAAATTGGAACAGACTGCATGCATGTGACATGCATGCAAAAAGCAAGTGGTCACTGATAACTGCACACATTAAAGTTAAGTGACTTGCTCAGAAGCACACCATACACAAGTGGGGGTTGATGAGATTCAAACCCAAGTCTTTAGGTCTTTAAGTCTCCTGGTTTGCAACTCAGTGCCTTTAACCACTAAGCTACACTGACTGCACACATATGACTCGCTTGTACTTCAATACAAATCTGCATACATCTGCACACATGTGGCATGCTTATAGCCACTGTTATACTTTTTTAGTTTTCTTGTCCCCCCCCTTTTTCTCAGCTGCACAGCTGAACTGTAACATACATGCCAATGGAAAAACATGTGGTTCTTCCCACTCCTAATACACCTACTTACCCACAAAGCTACTTAATTACTTCTGTCTGGCCTGTACTCCTACTATTTTCTCTCAATAGTTTTGAATGCTTCCATGCAAACTGACTTTAAGGGGCAAACACAAAAGTAGCAATACCTCGACACCCACCCACATGGCCAGTCCTGTCCCCCCCATGCACACACACACACACACACACACACACACTGTAGCGGGTGTCGTCATGCTGCTACAGACAACCCACCAAGTTTAGATATAAGTCGAGAGTCTCTTACCTGAGTACTAGGAAGCCAGAGGAAGGACTCTTTCAGAGATGATGTCCATGGGTCAGAGTGCTGGGGCGTACCCCCTTGAAATGAATGGAGTTATTTTTATTACTATTTCATACATTATGATGGTGAGCTGGAGAATAATGAAGGCCACTGTTCTACTAACAAGGCCCTTGTTAGTTGAGTGGTGGCCTTCATTAATCTCCAACTCTGCATCAATAATGTATAAGATAGTAATAAGAAATACCCCCATTCATTTTAAAGGTGCACGTCCCTGCAGTCTCCCTTGCCCTATGTCATAATGTGCCTGAGTGTCGGAATGTGGAGGTCAGCTTCACTGGGGGCAGGGGCATAAGCCTGACTATAGTGGAGCTCCAATAGTCTGTGCATACTATACCACCCAACTGTCCCTGAATTGCAAGGGACAGCCCTCATTTTACCCCTGAAACTGCCCTGCTCCTCATCCATCCCTCCCTCAATCAAAAACATGCTGCTCACACAGAGGATGTCCTGTAAATTTAGACTATATATCAGGGGCACCATTTTAGATTTCAGCAGGAGGGACCAAACAATCAGTGGAGGCCAAGTGCTAGTTAGTCCCTAGGTGGCAAGCTCTAGAATGTATGGAATGTCTCTAAAATGTAAAACTTATTTGTTGTGACTGAAAAGTGATATGCAAATCAGGAAAAATTAAAATGTGTAAGAATCTTCTGTCCATACTCCAGAGAGGTGCATCAGATTTGGGCTTAAACCCACCAAGTCACTAACCATTTTTTTTTCCTGGATAAAGTTCTGAACCCCCCAGCCAAAAAAAAAAAGTTGGAGTAAGGTTTCTCTCCCTTACATCATTCCATTAAATGCCCATCCCATAAAGATGTTAAAGCTGCCCAAAGGCACAGAAACATGAAAAACACATCAACATTTCAGTCCTTTCTCCTTCCCCAATCCCCCTGTAAAAAAATTATTTACTTTTACTCACCCAGCCATCTGGCCTTCTGGCCAGAACCTGTGGCCTGCCCCATTGTGTCACCAGCTAAGTTTTCAGTCTGCTGCTACTCCGTCCTTCTGCCAGAAGCTGGATGCTAGAACCTACCATCCCAGGTCCCCAGTGTTGTCCTCAACCATGTCACCAACCAAACCCACCCAGCCTGTGTTGCTTGCTTCTTGCTTGGCTGCTTCCATGGCTGCTGCCACACTGCACTGATCAAGGTCTATGAAGGTCACCCACACTGCTGTCATCACTTCTGCTGGATCTAGCAGCTTCTGTGGGGTAGGGGGGATGTGAGGTGAGCTTAGTAAAGTAAGTAGGTAGCCTAGTCTTGAGTTTGCTTCTAGCTCACCCTCTGCCCCTTCAGCCACCAGGGAAGATGGAGACTCACTAAGAGTAGACCAACAAAAACATGCCACCACAACACTGCTAATGAGAGTTCAGTGCTCACTGACTCCTCCAAGCTGTACTGTGCAACCTGTATACTCTGTGGCAGAAAAGACAGTGTGACATTCATGTGACTCATGTGCTCTTTCTTGGTTGGACCGCGCACACTTCACATGTGATGTTGCCACCACTAATAGGTGGAGAGAGTGGACAACACAATACAGACACAGTCAAATCAGGAATGCCCCTGCAGCATGAGGTCACATAGGCCAGAGTGGCACTTATTGTGCAAAAGATTAAATCCAAATGTAATGCTATTATTGCCACACTAAAAGAACAACCTAGCCACAAATGTAGCGGGTGGAACTGCCTCCCTCTGCCTTACCTAAATGGCACCCCTGCTTTATGGTAGAAACTCATTCTCAGGTGCTAATATCAGTACCAGTAAATATAATGGTTTCCACTGTGTTCTGAGATACTGTATCACCATGTTTCAGAATTTGTCCTGATCATCATGAGGGTAAGCATCCCTCATTGTCCCTCATTTTGAGTGTCCATGTCCCTCATTTCAGTGGCAAAATGTGAGGTATGGTGCATGCTTCCAAGACCCTACTTAGCACAAACAGTGCTGAGCATGGCCATAGTGTGTACCAATACAGAATGACAAAGGGAAAGTAAGTGAGCCGAAACTGTCATGGAGAAACACATTTGTAGCACTAAAATGCATAAGGGGATTTGAATGGCCCAAAATAAAAAGGTCAGGCTTTAAAACACAGAAGCCCCTCTTTGCACATCTAGAATGGGGGATATTGGCTGACTATATCCTAGGCATTTAATGCAGTAAGCAAACAATACTTTATAAATTAATGGCAATTATTTAATGACAAAAAAAAACAAAAGCCATTAAACAGCTTGAAGAACAGAATTAATGAGGTACCTAATTTTAATGATAAATAAATGTAAAATGTATTTTAATGGCTCTAATTGCTAGCAGTAGTATAAGAAATAGAAACTGATGTGTTTTTTTTAGATGAGATTGCCATGCGTGCAACATGTGAACCTGATGTGATTTTTAAATGATGTTCACACCACCTTAAGTGCTGCACTCATGCCAAGCATGCAACATGCAAACCTGATGTGATTTCTCAGAAGATGTTTTCACCAGCTTACCTGAAGCACAGATGTCAAGCTTGCAGCATGCAAACCTGATTTGCTTTTTAGATTTGGTTTACCTAGGTTCACTTTGTGTATGTGAACTACATGCAAACATTGCACAATTAAGTATGTGGCATGCATTTTGCATGTACACAGCACTCTTATATTTCTGTAAGAGGGGTTGCATAGACCTGTTTTGTTGATAGGGAGAATGTTAGCCATGAAACATAGAAACATAGAAGTTGACGGCAGATAAGGACCGCAAGGCCCATCCAGTCTGCCCATTTCTTTTTCTACCTTATAAATGTGCCATCGGCCTTTGCTCTGTCAGTGACCTATCTATTCATAGTCATTTGTATTGCTCCCTTATGCCTATCCCATGCCTGTTTGAAGCCCTGCACTGTATTCATAGCCACCACTTCTTGTGGTAAGCCATTCCATGCATCCACCACCCTTTCTGTGAAAAAGAATTTCCTCACATTCCCCCTTAATCGGCCTCCCTCTAATCTCATGCTGTGTCCTCTTGTCCTGCTATTTTTCTTATATTTAAACATGTTAGACTCTTTCACCTTGTTTATGCCCTTAAGGTGTTTAAATGACTCGATCATATCACCTCTCTCCCTCCTTTGCTCAAGGGTATACATATTGAGCTCCGTTAATCTGTCCTCATATGTCTTCTGATGCAGTCCCTGCACCATTTTGGTTGCCCTTCTCTGGACTGCCTCAATTTGGTTAATGTCCTTGTGAAGGTGTGGCCTCCAATACTGCACGCAGTACTCCAGATGGGGCCTAACCAATGTCTTGTACAGAGGGATTATTACCTCCCCTCTTATGACTTGTGATACCACTACTAATACACCCTAACACCCCCCTGAAACTTGGGAATCTCCCCCATTCTTCTTTGATAAGTGCCAATGGATCTTTTACTTCTACCTGGACAATGACCAGAGATGGGCAGAAGAGACCACATTTTAACATCTCATCTGATGAAGTAGAAAACCGCTTTGTTAAGCACAAAGCCAACAATTGTCAATGGGGAATGGCTCTGAACAATTGCACTACCTGAGATGAGGTGTCTTATACTATTTGTGGAGAATCTTGTTTTGAAGTAGTCTGGATGTGAGTGTCACACGTGAGATTCTTTCAGGCTGATTGCTCCCTTCTGAAAAGTCCTGCATCATCTTCTATCAAAGCATGCCTCCTCTCTGTTTCCCAATTCTGTTGGGCTTGTATAGTCTGAGACAGGATAGCTGATTTATTCTGATAAATGGTTTCAGCTCTCCCTTTCTTCAAGGATGACCACTTCTTTTGTTTCAAGGAGTCCAGTTGGGAAAAAGTCACCTCAGCAGCTGCCAGGTAGAGCAGTAGCATATTATGGAATTGGAGAAATCTCTAGAGCTCAGGTTTGGGCAGCCTAAATTTATCTGGTAAGTTCAGGAAAGAACATACATTTCTGATTGATAGGTAGCACATTGCCAACTCAAAGGATGCCACGGGTTTTCCAGTAGGGCCAGAGAATTGAGTTCTTTCCTATCTTGAAACATGGATCATTCAACAGATTTGGGGCATCAAAAAGGGTTATGGTCCTGCTGTGTTATCTTTCCAATGATTGTCCAGCTCTGCATTACATCCATCATAACTGTCTTTGGTGACACGCCTTGGGAGATGGGGAAAAGAGATATCCCTTGGCATCTACGTGTTGAGCTAGTTCTTTTTCTATGTCCATCTATTGCAGAAGCTGGGAATTACTGGGAAGGAGCCAAGAAATAGTTTGGGAAAATAAAGGAAGACAAGTAATAGTCTTTAAAGAACTGGTGACACATTCAGGAGAACTTTAATAAAAAATAATATTTAGGCACTGCCCATCGTGTACTGTATTTCCCATTAATTCTGCATTCCTCCTCCCCATTATTTAGTAGTGAGGTAATTTACATGAAAAGTTCATCTATTTCTGCTGCTTTCTCCCTACCTTAAGTCACAGATCACTGCTTGTGACCTTACAGTTACTCCCATGGCAACAGGTTGTGATATCACAACAGAGGATTATGGCTTGATGTAGGGAGTAAGCTATAGAGGCAGATGAACTATAAGGGACAACAATCATATATTCATACACATTTCTTTACTAACAAATTATGGAGAGGGTGAATATATTAAATATAAATGGAATGTAAGCAGAATTGTACCTAATTATTATGTTTTTTAAAGTTTTCTTTGAGGCACCAGTAGCTCATCAAACCTTGGAAGATTCCAGTCTCATGACTACAATGTGCCCATAATTTGATTTTGCTGAAACAGGGAGGTTTCCCTTCTCACAGAAAAATGGCATTCAGCTTATCTATCTATATGAATCAACACAGGGGTAAGCCAAAGGAATATGACTGAAGGAATAGAAAGGTTTGGGAGCAACAATCAATTTTAGAGCCTTAATTTTCCCAGCCAAGAAAAACATACTTTTTTTCAATCTACCAAAACTGGTACAGAGCTAGACTAGAAGAGGCCATTACACCAGGAGGGGCCATAAATTTAGCTCCTATAATTTAGATAAATCTCCTACCAGCTTAACACTAAGATAGGTGATGCTTTGAGGGACCCATTTAATACAATGGGATGCAAAGGGTTCAGAGATACATTTGAAGTCTAGTAGTAAGGCTTCTAAATAGAAAAATAATTTGACTGCAGATAAGGACCACTTAGCCCACCCAGTTTGCCCATTGTTTTCCCTGCCTATACCCTCACCACAGACCCTACTTGATCTTCAGCTCCCTCCCCCTCCTTGCTTCCCATTAAGATTCCCTTGTGCCTATCCCATGCATGTTAGAAGCCCACCACTCATTGGTATCCCATCAAGATCATGAAGAAAGAGCCATGCAGTCAAAAACTGCATGGTCAAAACAGTATGCACAGTTTGGAGTTTGTTTATTCAATTGTAGCATGGTTTTTGACCATGCACTTTTTGGGGTCTCCACACAGTGCATTTTTGGATCATTTAGGTTTCAACTGTGCTCAAATATGGGTGTACACCACTCTTTTTGGCCCCATTAACTCTGCTGGAAGACTGCTCCAGGCAACCACCACTCTTTCAGTGAAGAGGTACTTCCTCACATCTCTCTTGCATTCACCCTCCTTTCAGCTTCATTGCCCTCTTGTAACTTATTTTCCAATGTAAGATATTTATAGGTCTCTATCATATCACCCTCGCACTTGTGTCTTCTAGATTGTCCATATTTAGTTTCTTAATTTTCTCCTCATTGGACTTCTGATGCAGACCCTGCACCATTTTAGTTGCCCTTCTCTGGACTGTCTCCACTCTGTCTATGCCTTTCCAGAAATGTGGTCTCCAGAATGTGACACGATACTCCAGGCGGGATCTCACCAGTGATCTACACAGTGGTAATACCACCTCCCTCCTTCTGCTGGTGATACCCCTCCCTACAGCCCCAACATCCCATTGGCCCTACTCACTTCCTTGTCACACTGCCTTGCTTCATTTAAATCATCAGATATGATTACTACCAGGTCCCTTCTTGTTTAGTGACCATCAATACCTAATCTCTCATATTGTATTCCACCTCTGGGTTTCTGTGCTCCAACTGCATGATTTTGAAATTTTTCCAATTGAAACCCAGTTGCCATACACTTGGCCACTTCTTGAGTTTTGTCAGGTGTCTTCAAAGTTCCCCCCCCCCTGTAATGTCCACCAAATTGCAGATTTTAGTACCAGGAGAGCATCAGCATGAAGAAAGGTATGATATTCAGAACCTGCTATATGAATAGCATGGATCCAAGGGTGTTTCTATGAAAAGATATCAAGGGGTTCCACCACCAGGAGGAATTGTAAAGGCAAAGGAGGAAAAACTTGTCTGGTGCTATTTTCAAGAGAAAAGGGGCCAAGAGATGAGAATTAGACTTAATTCTTGCAGTTGGACTGTTGTAAAGAAGTCATGTGTATTGGAGAAGGGGAACCCCAAAAACCATATGAGATTAGAGGTGGATAAAATTAGCAAATTCTGAATTTGCGGAATTTTCATGTAATTCCATGAATTTTTGTGAAATGTCACGAAATTTACCAAAATTCTTTAATTGCCCATAACACGGGCCATATTAAAGCAAAGCATCTAAAATATGGCAAGCAGATTCTCTGGGACAGGCCCTAAAAGTCTGCCAAGTTTCATGACATTTGAATGATAGTGGGGAAGTGATAGGGGCTCAAAGTCTAGCAATTTAATATCCATGTGACATTTTCCGAAAATATTTCTATGCTTAGAACTTAGCCAACTTTGGAGTTAGATAATTGAACACTTGGATGCATACTTTGTTGAAAGAAACATAGAAACATAGAATTTGACAGCAGATAAGGACTGCTTGGCCCACGTAGTCTGCCCATTCCCCTACCTAATGGATAAGCTGCAGATCCTAGTTAATCAACTGCCTACTTCCTCCTTCTTGAATTCCCCCACTGTCTTTGACTCTACGACCTCCTCAGGAAGGCTGTTCCATGCATCTACAACCCTCTCTGTGAAGAAATACTTCCTCAAATTACCTCTGAACTGTCCCCCCTCTATCTTCAAATTGTGCCCCCATGTTCTTGCACATCTCTTTTTCTTGGACTTTGTTGAGTCCTATGAGGTATTTGAAAGTTTCTATCATGTCCCCCCTCTCCCTCCTTTCCTCAAGGCTATACATCTTAAGCTCCTTTAGTCTTTCTTCACATGTCTTCTGGTGCAGACCTTGCACCATTTTCATTGCCCTCCACTGAACTGCCTCCACCCTGTCTATGTCTTTGTGGAAATGGGGACTTCAGAACTATACACAGTACTGCAGATGTGGTCTTAGCAACTGTCTGTACAGAGGGCCAACAACTTCCTGTTTTCTACTGGTGATGTCTCCCTATGCATCCCAGTATCCCCCCAGCCCTCCTTACTGCCTTCTCACATTACTGGTCCACCTTTAGGTCATCTGATATTACTACCCCCAGGTCCCTTTCCATTTTTGATGTTGTCAGTATCTCACCCCCCATAGTGTACTCTTCCTCTGGGTTTTTGTTTCCCAGGTGCATTACTTTGAACTTCTTTGTGTTGAATATAAGCTGTCATAGATTTGACCACTCCTCCAACCTTGCTGAGTTCCTTTTCATCCTTTCCACCCCACCTTGCATATCAACCCTATTGCAGATCTTTGTGTCATCCTCAAAGAAACATATTTTCCCTTTCAGTCCTTCTGCAATGTCACTTATAAAGACATTAAAAAGGACCGGCCCCAGTACTGAACCCTGCAGTACCCCACTAGTAGCCCTCCTTTCTTCAATGTGGACTCCATTTACTATTACCCACTGTGTCCTGTTGTTCAGCCAGTGTTTTACCCAGGCTACCACCCTGGGACCCACTCCCAGGCTGGCTAATTTGTTTATTAATCTTTTGTGCGGGACTGTGTCAAATGCCTTGCTAAAGTCTAGGTAGGACATGTCCACAGCCCCTCCCTAGTCTACTACTTTGGTCACCCAGTCAAAGAAATCAATTAGATTTTCTGCCCATGTCTCTTCAGAATTCCCCCATTGAGATATCCATCAGAGTTCATTCGCAGTTATGCACCTTTTTAAAATATAGTCATAATAAGGATCCATCGCAGCCACTAAAAGGCAATCTCAACCTTCAACTAGATGGTAGACCCATTAGGGGTAGTTGGCTTCCACAGTTAGGAGAGGGCCTTGTTAGGGACTTACTATAGGCAGAAGAGCGATGGTTAACTTCAGCTGATATTTTGAAAAAATTTCAAATTCCACATGCTGATGTATTTAAAGTTTTTCAACTTCAGCATTTGTTGGTTAAAAAAATGGGCACAATTTCCTCTATTGCTTCAGTTCCAGATTTCTATGGTGAGATGGGTCCTTTAGCAGGAAAGGCTCATGCTGTTTCCGGTATATATAGGGAGCTTCTTAGCTGGGTACATTCCCTAAATCTTGCACTGGTGAATTACTGGTCTTCATACTTTCTGGATTATGAACCTGACTGGGCGTGTATTTGGAGTACATGCCATAAATTCCTGTAGCAAGATAGGCTTAGATTAATGCAATTTAAACTATTGCATAATATTTACTACTCCCCTTTAAAGCTTGTTAAGTTAGGTATGGTGTCCTCCGCTACTTGCTACAGATGCCAGCAGGGTAATGGGGACTTGCTCCACATTTTTTGGAATTGTCCCAAAGTGGCTCCACTCTGGTCCAGGATTAGGCAAAACTTGGATCCTCTGCTGGGGCTGGATGATTTGTTTACAGCAGAGATAAGTGTACTAGGAGATGTCTCTACTATTCTGGCACAAAATAGGAAATACCATATTTGCCTGATATCTGCCTCTGTTAAAAAGGTGTTATTAAAGCATTGGAAAGATACCTCAGAAATTACTTATGGCGAGTGGTTGCAAGAGTTACTTGCTAATCTTAGAACTGAAAGGGTTATTGCTAGTCTTCCAAATAAATGACCTAGGTTTAACCGGATCTGGGGTCCTCTATATACACTGTATTCGTTACCAGATAAGGAGTGAATATTTTGAGTCTTATTTTATAGGGTGGGAATTATGTGTGTTGTGCAGGGGGGAGTTGTGGGGGGTTCTTAAGTTTTTTTTTTTGGGAGGAAGATGTGGCGGGTGAGGGGGAACTTGGGGGTAGGAATACATCCGGAGTTATGTCATCTTTAATTTCTGATGTAGTAATTACCATGTATCTTATTTGATGGATGTATTCTTGCTATTCAAAACTTTAATAAAATTTGAATGGTAAAAAAAAAAAGAAATTAATTAGATTTGTCTGACATGACCTTCCTCCTGTGGATCCATGCGGCCTTTTCATCCTGTGCCCCACTGGCCTCTAAGTACTCAACAATTCTTTCCTTCAGAAGTGATTCCATCATTTTCCCTACCACTGAGGTCAACTGACAGATCTGTAGTTTCCTGCCTCTGTCTTGCTCCCACTTTTGTGAAGGGGAATCACATTCGCCCTTCTCCAGTCCTCAGGTACCACACCATCCTCCCATGATTTATTAAAAAGGGTAGTCAGTGGTGTTTCTAGTTCTTCCCTTAGTTCTTTTAGAATTCTGGGGTGAATCCCATCAGGCCCTATTGCTTTATCCACCTTCAGTTATAAGAGTTCTTTCAGAACCCTTTCTTCTGTGACATGACTAATATTAAACCCCCTGTCCAGAGTGCTTCTATTGACTGTATTTGGTATCTCCCCTGCTTTTCCATTTTGAATACTGAGCAGAAGTATTCATTCAGTATCCCTGCTTTTTCACTGTCGCTCTCTGCCCAACCACCTTCCTCTTTATTCAGCCTCAGTATCCCTGCCTTAGTCTTTCTTTTATCCCTAATGTACCTGTAAAAGGTTTTATCCCCCTTCTTAACCAAGTTGGCTATCTTTTCCTTGGTTTGGGCCTTTGCTATTCTGACTGCCTTCCCCACTTCCGTCTTCTTTAACTAGTACAGTTCTCTGTCCTGATCCTTCTGTGTTTCCTTATACTTCTTGAATGCTTAATTTTTCTCCCTTACCTTCCCTGCCACTTCTTTTGAGAACCATAGTGTTTTTTTCTTTCATTTTGATTTGTTTATTTGCTTCACACAAAGTCTTGTTGCCTCTGTGATGGCAGTTTTGATGTTTCCCCATTGTTGCTTCAGCCCACCTTCTTGCCAGTTTGCTAGTGCTTTTCTGAGGCACTCTCTCATTTTGACAGAATCAGCTCTCCTGAAGTTCAACACCTTCACTTTTGTGCGGCTTGACTCTACAGCTAAGTTTATCATGAACCACACTGTTTGGTGGTTGCTTGTTCCCAGATGGCTACCCACTTCAAGATCAGAGATCCTCTCTCCGTCCCCATTTAAGAGTACCAAGTCTAAGATTGCTCCCTCCTGAGTGGGTTCCAAAACTAGCTATCTGAGGCATGCCCCCTGTAAGGCATTGAGAATGGCACTGATCTTGGATGTGGCTGTAGCAAAGGTGCTCCAGTTAACATCTGGCATATTCAGTTCCCTCATCAGCAATATCTCCCCTTTCTCTGCCATCCCAACGATGCCTTCTACCATTTCCTTGTCTATTTCCTCTCCCTTAGATGGGGGTCAGTATACAACCCCTGTGCAGGTTGTGGAGCCATTTACAGTCTCCAGGGTGATCCACAGTGCCTCCTCTCCTCCCTGTTTACCCTTTAGTTCTGTTGCTTTGATCCCTTTCCTTACATAGAGAGCTAGTCCTCCTCCTCCTCTTCTTCTGTCCCTGTCCCTCCTGTAGATTGTGTACCCTGGTATGTTGACATCCCAGTCATAGAAACTGCAAAATAGAGATTGTAACATTTAGCAAGGATCTGCCTCCTTGCACAACTTCAGAGGGCTCACTTCTGAACTGAGTCATCAACATGGCAGCATGACGTTCTGATGCTAGACCATGGTGGTTACCTTAAAGCCTAATATTTAGGGTCAATAAACTTATCAACATTGGTGGTATTATGTTCTCTATATTTAAACTTATAGGGTCTTAAAATGCAATAGTTTATGTAATTACGAAATGTAATTTTAAAATTTCTGAACTTTTTAAGGCTTATACCTCAGTCCTCTTTAAAGATAGAGATCTGAAACTTGGCACAAATATGCATGAACATGGGTAATGTCACCATGCTAAATGTGGTGGAATTTGCACAAACACTTTTAGTTTACATAGTTGTTAATGTTAATTTTAAAATTATCAAATGTTTGGAGACTTATAACTCAGTCACTTTTAAAGACAGAGACCGAAAACATGGTACATTTCTATATGAGCACCGGGACAGCCAACATTCCAAATTTGGTGCAATTTGTACCAATATTTTTTAACTGAGATGAAAATAACCAAAATCACAATTTTGGCAAATTACATGACATTTTCACAGAAATTCCATAGAATTTCAGTGAAGCAAAATCAGCATTTTGCCAGAATTCCACTGGCAGAAAAAAAAAATCACCCATCTTTATACAAGACAGAACATTGAAGAGGTACTTCCACGTCAAGTCAAATACCTTTTCAAACTCAATGGCAAGTGCTGCAGTGGGGATGGATATACATTTGATTTGGTGGAACAGGTTGATAATTTCTCTTAGATGTCAAATCCCTGCCTTCCTTTAAGCCCACCTGGAAGACGTGGACCAAGGACAGAAAAAGAGGTCTGAGCCAGGTTGCCATCATTTTAACCAGAATCTTGGAATCAGCATTAGTTAGTGAGAAGGGGTGATAGCTAACCAGAAGAAGTGGGACCCTATCTAACTTAGGGAGCACTGTAATAATGGCTTAACACAGAGTAGGTGGTAATCGAGTTTCTTGTAAAGAGTGAAAATACATTATATGTAGTGGAGTGGTTAGCTTGTCTATTAATAGTTGATAGTAATCAAGCAAGAATCCAGCTCCTCTCCCTGGGGCTTTATTTTTGGCCAAGGACTGAAAAAACATTTTAATTTCTGCAGTAGTGGTAGTGATAGTATAAGGAGTATTGATTTATTTTGTGCCCTTCCCCATAAGCTCATAGCACCTTACAAAACGTACAGCTACCCTCTGCATTCTATGGTAATAGGTGTATTTAATGTGCATTGGGCCTAATCCTATGGGAATGGTAAAAGGCCTAGGAAGTGGTCTATCACCTCAGGAAAAGGGAAGAGTAAAGATTTTTGAAAACTATAGAAAATACTGTCACAGTTTTTTTCTGAAATGAAGTAGACCTTACATTTGTGATCCTTGAGACTCTTAATGTGTCCTTTTGCTTGCTGACAGCAAAGGAGAGTAAGTCAGATGGTTGTCTGTCCTCTCTCCTTCCTCCCAGTACTTGCATTTAAGGTGGAGCAGCTCCAGTTCAGCATTACTAGTGAGAAATGCCTTGATATGGATATGCAAAGGCAGTGATCAGTGGTATGATAACCAAAGTAGTGGGGGATGGCTACGTGAGCTGTGGGCTCTAACCTTCTGTAACAGTTCTTCTTCCATGTCCTGCAGATTAACTTCTTTTTTATGGTGGTGATATGTTGATTGCCAATAATTTTGCTCAGAGGCAGGCTTAGTATGCTTCATATAGTATGCTTTCAAATGTGTAACCTGTATTATACTGCGAGAAGAAGTTCTAAGACTTTGCCTCCTCCGAATTCTGGAAAGAAGTGTCCTTGAGTAGAAAAGGATCTAATCTCAATGCTAGGGACTCTCTGTGGATTCTAAGAAGTATGGGCACCACTGTATAGTAGCTAGCCAGACCCTGGGCATGGTCTGAGATAATGATGTTGTGGAATTTAGAGACGAGAGTGAATTTAATGAAAGAAGAAGATATTAACCAACAATCTGTCCTATTGAGGAAGAGTGTGGGTTACAGAAGCAGTAATCTCAGTCATGCAGATGAATTAGGCACTATTTGTCTGTCAAAGTATGCTCAGTAATGAACTGTGTCAGGGTTCCAATTGCTTTAGGGTGTAAATCTGTTACATTAGACCTATGATCTAGTTCATATTCTAATGTGAGATTGTTTGTTTTGTTTATTTAAAATCTGGAAAATCCATTGGCCAAAGACCCATTTTCATGGGCGACCACAGCCACATTCAAATATAAATTAACATAGCAGAAAATAAATTAAGATTACATATCAGCCAATACAACCAACAATTGCTCAGACTAATCAAAACACTTACATTGACTCCTGGAGAATAAATATTTTCTCAGTGCACATCTAAAACTGTGGACAGAGAAATTGAAGCAGTCAGTTGGAGTCAAAACAGTACTGAAAAAGCATTTGTCAATGCCGAATGTTGTCTTGCTGGCATTGGCATTGGTAGTGCAGAAGTTAGAGAGCTGCATAATGGGAATGTAAGTGATGTTTTGAACTGATGTCAACCCCACCCCCACCCTGCAGAGACTGACAGGCATTGTGGTGTGCCTTTGGGTTGTCGGCCATAATGCTTATGCCATTTCACCTCACCCTACCCTGCAGACACTGACAAGTGTCGCAGTTCCCTTTTGGGTCTTTGGGCCTTACGCTCACCCCATTCCATAAGGAAATATTCTGAGATGGGTGCAGTACAGGAGAATGGGGTGAACATTGGGGCAGAAGAGTACAAAGCACACCTTGATGGCTGTCAGTAGCTACAGGCTGGGAGTGGGGGTGGAATGGTGTGAGCATTACAGCCTGAACCACCAAGTTACACCCCTGACACCTGTCATTCTCTACTGGGTGGGGTGTTCCAGTTGGAAACCCTAATGCCCCAGGCGTTTGTTGGTATTTTCACTCCAAATTTTCAACATGGGCTTTTTGTGACCCCTGCTCATGAACAGTGGCACTATCAGTCCATTAGCTGACAGGTGATTTTGCACAGCGAGTGCACCATTGTGCGCCAGATGTGCAAAAACAAATTTTGGGCAGGATGTGAAAAATGACAGCTGAATTGTTCATAAGAAGGTGTGAAAATATGGCAATGTTGAAAATCTGGAGTGAAAATATTAAAAATTCTCAAAGTTATGAGCTTACGTGGAAACTGTGCAATGCACGCTCATAACACAGCAATTTTTGGGAACTTTTTCACCAAATTTGCATCATAGGCTTTTTGGGAGCCCACCTCATGAATAGTGGCACTATCATTTCATTAATTGGTTCCAAAATTTGATTCCACGCAGTGACCTCAAAATCACTTTTTGGGACTGAATAATAAAACGACAGTGACTTATTTCATGAGGTGGGGTCCTAAGAACCCCATGTAGAAATTTTGGAGACAAAAGTAAGAAAGATGGCTGAGATATTCACCTATGTCAAAACCTCCCCCATTGATGCCATTATACAACTTACCGGCATTTCTTCAGTTTACAGTCAGCTTTAAAGAGTGCAGACGTGTTCCCACTCCACTGAAGATCACAGCACTGACCTCCAGAGGTAAGTATGGGGTGGGGGTGTGTGGGGAGGTGGGGTGGGTAGAGGGTGGGTGTGGGTTGGGGGAGGGGTGCTACTGACAGCGAGGGGCCATTTTCTTTGTTGCAGGTACTAAAAAAAAAGTAGCACTGTGGATGGTTTCCTTTCTTTACAGGTGTAAGAAAACAAATGTCCAGTGTGTCCCATGACTTTGAGGGGGGTGATGCTGGCCACAGTGGGGTGGGCTCCCACCGTGGCACAAAATGGTGTGGGTCGGGGCCAGGAACATGCCAATGTAGTCAGCTTCTAAACACCATGGAGGCACACTGGGGTGGTCTCCCTATGTGCCACACAATTCTGGGGGGTATTAAACATTCTGACAGGGGGATTAGGCACCGCTGAAGTTGGATTTCTAGGGATTGTGAGAGGTGGATGGCGTGAGTCTTTGCCATATTTATTGAAATATTTCATCAGGCAAGGCACATAGGAGAGGTGTGTCTTCTGTGCCGCTGCATGACGAGCTTGTCTCTGATTGCAGTGGCAGGTTTGTTTCAAGTTGGTGGCACTGCATAAAACTTGTGTCACCACTAGCATGCTCACTAGTAGGTGAATGAGGGATGCCCTTTTTAAAGCGTGCCCTGCATTCGCCCAAACTGACACACCTCTGCATTTCTCCTACTACCATCTTCTACTGCCACAAAATGTTGTTTGTGCATATGCAAGACAACACAAAAATGTAGGTTTGTTATATAACAGAGTTTTTTGCCCAGCAGATGTTTTCATTCTAGGAACACTAAAATATTGATGAACAGATAAACGAGTAGCAAATGAGCTGTTGTGTGTTTTAAAAATAGACTGAAAGAAAGATGGAACCTTATATGTAATCACTTTTTTTTTGCAAGGATCCCTAACTGAAACTGGTATTTTGAGTCAAGGGAAAGCCATCCTACATGTTTTAGTAAATCACAATGGTGGATCCTATATGGCAACTGTGTTTCAAAACATGCAGTCTGACTCAAAAGAGTTTTCACCCTGATTAATGAGCCCGCTCCAGCAGAATGACAGAATAAAAGTCCATAGTGTATCACTGAAGAAACTCTGTGAGAGAAACAACCTAGTAGATGGTATTAGTAAAGAATTTAACCTATAAATGGCCCCTACCCTTTGATGCATTACTCCAGTCATTTGACATATATGATATTCATATGTCATTCAATCATCAACCATCAGTCCAAGATATTTAAAAGTACTAACCTGTTCTATCATTGAACCATTGATTGTGTGAAGCGAAAGAACTGGTTCAGCCATAATTTTCTTTCTACAATTGCAAAAGACCATTGATTTAATCTTTTTTGCATTTAAAAGCAATTTATTGTGGTGAACCAGTTTTGAACAGCTTTAAAGCCAGCAGCTATAGTTCTTTGGGCAGTGTTAAAGCAGGTTCCACTCGTGAGGACCACTGCATCATCTGCATATAAAAACATATGTGAATTGCAGCATGTGCAGTAGATTAAAGTTTCCTCCCATCTGGGTTGGAATGGAAGAGAGTTTAAAGTCAATCATTTTCTGGCTGAGATCATGAAAGAATTCTAGTGAGTCTGACTTGGGGGAATACACATTAATCAACAACATCAGATGTTCTTCAGAGGTGTCCACCTGTTCCATTAGCCAACATCCTTCTTTTACTTTATATCAACTGGTAAAATTCCATCTCAGAGATTAGATATCAGGATGTGAACCCTGCATTACCTTTGGGGGTTGACACTATGGGCCTCTGCACCCACCTGCTCCCATTTTAGTTTCTCAGTTTTCATGCAATGAAATTTGCCTCCTGGAGGAATGCAACATTGCTCTTTAGGCTTAGGAGATGAAAGAGGACTTATCTGCATTTGATTGGACTACTGACACCCTTATCCTTCTATGTAAAGAAGTTAACATCACTCAGGAAATAAGGCTCAATGGATACTATACGTGCTAATATGAAAAAGAAAGAGAGTACACATGTGAGCTTTACTTGCCCTGCCACCAAAGCCCTCCTGCCCATCTCATCTGGGAAATTAGCTGCAGTGCTGAGCTAGAGGATGAAAGGCAATAACCTTGAGTACATCCAAAATCCCTAGTACAAAGGAAACAAATCCACACTGTAACATAACGTAAAGGCATTAACCACATTCATTTTGAGAGGAAAGCTGTTAGGAAACATTTTCTCAAAGGTGACAAAATAGAGAGTGCATTAGAAAAAGACACAAAAACTATATACAAAAAAACTATATACTGTATATAACAAAGAAGGCATGGCAACAAACACAATAGATGTGAGGTGGCACTCAGAAGAATCAGTTAGGTCAGTTTATAATCAAATGATCATGGGCTTGATTCTCAAAGGGTGACACAGGGCTAGCACAAGCCCTGTATCAAACCCTGCTCTGCTCTGCACCAACCACATAACCACATCGGGCAGCCCATTCACAAAGGTTGCATGCCTTTGTGACATTTTATCCTCTCTATGGTGGCTTACACCAAATAGGTGGCACAAACCCTGAAAAAAGGTCTGCAAAGTTATACCAGCAAAAGTTGGTCTAATTTGTGGCACGGGTTGCATGGCATCAAGAATCCCAATTGCCTGCCAGGGAATGCCACAAGCCCCATGCACTGTGTGTTCGGCACACCCAGGGCTTCAGCATTTCAAATCATTTGAGAATCAAGCCCCATGTATGGATATGGTAGAAATCTGAAAGGCCCCCTCCTGTTTAAAGGTGCAGAGAATTTAAAGACCTCAAGGGACAATCATGGGGGAACAGGGCAGCAGACAGTCTTTTGCAAAAGGCTGTTCTCTGTTGGGGGAACACAGGTACCTGTGTCATGTCTACCCCCATGCCTCTATTGATACCCAGTGTAGAGCAGCAACACTTGCTCCCCAGATCTGCAGAAGAACAGAAGAGATAAATGTGGGGGTGGGGGTAGGAGCTCCAATTGCAGATGACTAATAACATATCACAGTCATTTGCCCATGCACTGCCATGTGCTGACCCCATACAAGGATATTATGTAAGTGATAAGACACAACAGGGTAAGCATTTTGCAGATCTAACTGCACACCCATGGTCATAGTAAGGCATATGTCCACAGGTTGGGTACCTTCAGCCCTAAAAATTAAGTTAGGTCTGTAGAGTGCACACCCCAAATTGTCTTATTGCACTTATGAAGTAGATGCCTTACTAAAATACGCTTTTAAAAAATTCTAGTAAATGTGTTTAAATGTGAAAACTGTAAATATCTTGATTTATGTGAAAATAGTACTTCTGCTGACCATTTTTGGTTTTAATTTACAGAGATCTGTCCTATTGTTGCATCCATAGCTGTTTTTCAGTTTGGTAATTCATAACAATTGCTTCTTAACCCCTTTTGTCCTCCCCCCCCCACATATTTTTAAGAATTAGATGGGAGCAATGTATGGCAGCAAAGTGCAGTTGCTAATCAGAGAGACCACTTTCTTTATTTTTTTATTTTGAGAAACTGAGAGATTGAGTAAGACAACTCCCCTGACTGATCTGAGGTGTACACAATATGCAACTCATCTGCACCTTATATAACCTCCAAAATACTGTACACCTCAATTGCCCCTTAAAAACCTGGGGCTGGATTCACAAAGCTCATTATATTCCAGGAGATGCAGGAAAAACCCTATGCAAGTGGGTTGCCACTTGCAGATCCACAGTTTTTCCTGCAGCTGTGATATTCACAAATGTGGAACCAGTTGGTGACGAGCTTCATGATTTATGGCAGCTTGCGTTGGTGTTTTCATGGAAGTCCCCGCAACTGTGAAAAATGTTAAGGCCAGTGGGACCCAGTGTAACATATCTGTAGCCATGGGGAACTGTGAATACTAATCTACACAGCTGTGGAGATTTTGGTCCAAAACTTTAGTTGTGGAGACGGACATAGTCCCAAAATGCTTTGTGAACCCTGCCCCTGTATTTTTACTGATATACACCTCATCTGCACCTCACCAACTTTGCATCTAGCAGTATGCAACTCACCTACACCTTAAAAAATGGACATTTAGCAGTATACACCTCATCTGCACCTCACAAGATTAACTTTAGGCTGTACACACCTCAATCACACCTAGACATCTGCATTATGTTACTGAATGGATCTTTTTGGTCTTGTAAGGACACCATTGGCAGTTTTTGATTTCTTAAATCTCCTACAAAACTTTCTGGATAGTGGCAGTTTGATGTCAGGCAGCAGTTGGAGCTCTAGGTTTAGCTGGGCAGTACTTGCAAAATAAACAATCTTTTCTCAGAGTAAGACCATTTCTTGTTGATAATAATAGTTTATTCATGTTGCAGAAAGTGTCAAGCTCTTACTAGGGTTTGCAAGTTTTTTTTTTTTTTGCATGCGTGCATCTCCTGTTTATTAACTGGAGGTGGAGATAGGGGCCTGTAACTCCACAGTACTTTTCCTGTGCTTTTTGTAAGGTTTGCTATGACAGATGCATAAAATAAATATGTTTTAAAATCTGTTCCTACAGACACCCTTCCATCAATTTAATGCATGAATTACTAGAAGTTTTGTCTATTTCTGTAATACAGCTGGGAGTGGTTAAGAAGCAGGGAACTTCCCCTTTGTTAATACTTTTTTAAAATTCAGCTTAAAATTAGGTAAGAAAGCAAACAGTATTTACTTTTTCTTTTGGACAAGATCTCAGTCCTGTGTTTGGACTTTATTTTTTGAAGCTAGACTGACCACATTGATGTGTGCATCTCAACAACACCTACTGACTACTCCTCTGGTGGAGGTGTACCTTTCACCAAGGTGCATCAGATTAGCAAATTTAAGACACACATCAACTACACTTCATGATTACACCTCAGCTTGAAGTTTACTCCCCACTGAAGTGTACCTAATTAGCACTTTTTGAAGCACAAGTACACCTCCTGAATAAGACTGAAGGAGGGGAAGAGAGTGTGAGAGAACCAATTATTCTTATCTCAGCAAATTGGGACTGAGTGATACAGCAGTCAATGGCAAGACTGATAATGAATAAATTACATACAGTAGCACCAGTGGGGCACCATGGAAAAGGATGAGCATTAGGCTAGTAGCTTAACCAGATGTATTACCTATATGTCAGTTTTCATTTTTATCTCCCCCCTCCCAACAATATGGAAAATATGCATAATTGCCTAGCCCTCCTTTCCCATTCAACAAAAACTAAATAAATAAAGGACCCAGGAAGCTATGTTAGTATAGGGTGTTGATACAGCCCTCAATATGTTCTGCAATTTCATGGGGAAGGGAGGGGGAAACAAGTGAGAGAAGGGGAGCATCTTACATTTACTAGTTGTCAAGTCAGAAAAAAATGGAAGTGCATTATGGTGCCTTGGCATGCAATTTTTTAGCTCTGTCCCTTACTGCTTCACACCACCCATTGCTGTCCTCATTATCAGTTAGCAATCATTGCAAATAGAAGACCAGTTCTTCCTTAAATGTCTCAGAAACAGATTGCACAGTCACAGACAAAGGGTGCCATTCATGAGCTGCAGACTTTAGTGGAGGTAGGCCAGAACTGGCCTGGTCTTCACTGCTTGAGGAGCTGCTATGGAAAATAAGGCGAAGGCTGCAACCATGGCACAGAAAGTGAGAGCTTGAGGTGCTGGTAACAGTTCAACGGTAGCAGTCTTAGGAGTGACCTCCATGATATTAGATGGGTAGGATTGCCTCAGAGCCATAAATCAGTTCCCCACTAAAACTGTAGCTAATCCTCTGATGAAGGATGAGTTCCAGCTGTGACTTCTACTGTGAGAGTAGGTCTGCTATTGCTTTGACTGGTCCCCATTCCTTGATACCTTGGACCACTTCTTGGAGTGTAGCACTAGGTGCAATGGTTTTACTCTGGGATTAGGTTGATCAGCAGATGTATCTGGAAGTATGGCCTGAAGATCAGTTGAGATATGTGGTATGTAGCAGTCACCATTGGTTGAGGGTGGAGTTCCTTCTGCTCGGGGAAACATAGTGTCTGGTGGGTGACTGAACAAGGGCAAATGGTGGACAATGAAAGCCTCTGCTGCTTCAGGCCTATCAACATGCAGGAGGACCCCATTGTGAACCAGTTGGAGAGTGGCTTGGTGGATAATAGTAAATTGGAAGCCAACTGAATGCAGTTTATTTGGGATGTACTGTATGTGTAGCTTTTCAATTTTTAGACAGTTAAACAGAGAAGTCCTGGAATATATCTGTTTGGTGCCCTTGCCACTGCAATGAGCCCCTTTCACTCGCAAGCCTCAGTATAGTCTCTTTTACCTTATATCTTAAGAACTTAGCCAAGATGTGGCTGGGGCATTTGCCAGGTTTGGGCCATGGAGCTAGAGAAGGTTGGGCCTACTCAATTTCTTTAGGAGTGGCTCCCTGTGAAATCAATGAGATCGGCAAAACATTCTGAAGGAAAGCATATACAGTATATCAGGGCATTAACGTCCTTCAAGAAAGCCGATTAAGCAGAAATTGGTACTTCAGCTTCAATTTTCCAAGATTCTCTACCTGCTCCCTCAGCAATGCCATTAAGGAGTCAGTGGTGTCCTCAACCATAGCCACCTGGTACTCTGTGGTCCCGAGTCTCTGTCTCAGATCTAATATGGCAGTGGAGGTACTATGAGAATTTAGCTTGATTTCAGATATTTCACTAGAATTTGTAACATCCAGATAGTATGTTCCATTCTAGAATCACTGGCTGTGAAGGTGTTTCCTGCCATGCTGTTACAGAAGTACCATTCATCTCAACAGTCCTGATCAAACAATCTTCACACCAACTAAGAACAAGCACTGAGACATCGGAGCATCACACTGAGATTGCAGCAAGAAACCAGCAATCAGGTACATTGTTTCAGTAGAAAATTGTTTATTTTAATTGTGGCAGATTTTGTTGGCTAATGCAGATAAGTAACAGAAGTTTGAATCAGGCATGCAACCTTGACAGAAGACTGCAAATATGTTCCCCTCTGATAGTCTCATAATACCCTCTCTCATCTTTCATTTTTCCCTTGTGTACTTTAACTATTCTTCCCATCCCATTTGACATCTTTGGCATTGCACAGCTTTGCATCAACATTTCCCTTTCTAACCAACCCCTTTGCTTCCTTTATCTTGCCCTGATATTATCCCCATTTCTCCTCCTATTGCTTCAAGCAGTATCTTTTGAAAGCCCTTTTTGGCCCCCACCACCTCCCTCAGTTCCTCTGAGAACCAAATCAACATTTTACACTTGTTCCTCTTACAGACTTTCCTCACGCAAAAGTCAGTCACTTCCAAATAGACCCCATAATTAAGGCAAGGCAATGTTTGTTTCTGTGATGGCCTTTCCCATGGACTTAGGGTGTTACAATGGAGGACAGAAGAATAACATAATAAATTAATAGCAGTAAGGAAATGAAGTGTATTAAAACTAACTCAAAGAGTAGGGCCTGTTAAACGAATACATTATTATACAGTCCATTAAAGGCCTCTGCAGAGCAGGGCAAGAAGACTTAAGGTAGTGGTGCAGCCACCCCAAATGCTCTATTACCTGACAGCTTGAGACAGCAACAGACCCACATCAGCTGGGTAGACAGCCTGGGGCATAAGGTGAAATTAGATTTTTAAGATAATTTGGACTCAGACCATGTAGGGCCTTGAATGTCAACAAGCATATTTTGAAGGTGACATGCCGCTGAATTGGCAGAGATGTGTGCAGCATCAGTGTGATGTGGTGCCTTCAAGACATTCCCATCGCAAGCCAGATCACAGCATTCTGGACTACCTGCGGGTAGTATATAAAACCTCCACACACACCTAAGTATAAACCATGACAGTAACCCAGTACTGAAGTGACAAAGGCATGAGCTGTTGTTACCAGGTCCATGGGCAAAAGATGCTGCTAGATCCTGGACACATTTCTTAGATGGAAAAAGCAGACTACAGTGGACACCTGCTATTCAAATGTCAATTTATAGTCAGTCCACCATGACCCCTAGATTATTCACAGCATCAGAAGCTCAAAATTAATACCATTAACAGATGGTATCAAGGCACCTAAACTTATCTTTGCTGACCTATGCCCACTTTGGTAGAAAGTTATAATATCTGTCTTACCAGAGCTGAGAATTAGTGTCCAGTTTTTCTCTGCCCCATTGACTCCCCCCTTCTCTCTCCAAGTGTTCCATGACTGGCACTGTGTAGAATGAGGAGTTCTGCTGGCCGAATTTGTGTGGAATGGCAATTCTGATTCTGAAATGCTTTTCAGAATTTAGTTTTAATTCTGTAGAATTCTGAAAAAAAACTCTAGGTACAGTAAACCATTAATAGTATTATCTCTGTAGCAGGGACAAAGAGCATGAACAGTCAAATACTAGATTTCTTTACATAAGTACTCAACTCTATGTTGCAAGCAGTTGCTTTACCTTTAACTGAGCCAGTGAATTACCAAGACTGTACCTGTGGTTCAGAGGGGCAGTGGGCTGCTTGATGTGCTCCCGCTGAGCATCGTTTATGAAGTAATTCATTTATTTCAAATGTTTTACCAGGAAAGACATACTGAGTTGGTAACAGCTCATTTCAGGGAAGGGTGGTGGGAGAGCAGAACAGCACAACAAGTTGCAATAGTTAAACAAAATTAACAATTACGCAAAAAAGCAAATACATAATTCAAAATTCAGAGGATCACAGTAAAATAATGTGCAACAGTAAAATAGAAATAAGGTGCAAATGTTAATTAAAATTAATCATTGTGCAACAAGGCCAATGCAAAATTCGAAAGTCAGAGAATCATGATACAAAAAGGTGCAAAGATAGATTACAAATTAGAATTGTGAAGAATACAAATATAAAATTCAGAACAGAATCAATAACTATAAGGGGAGAGGTGGGTTGGGGGGACTACAGGACATAGAGTTATGAGACAGTAGAGGGTGGAGGACCAACAGATCTTGATACTGGATCAGGAGCAGTTGTAGGAGTGATTTGTGAAGACATGGAGGGGATCTTTTTTTGCATTCTACTGCATCCCCAGTGTGTCCATTTGTCCTTGCTCCAGCATCCTCCACTACTCATCTGGTTACTTCATTTCTCACTTTATGGGACATTTCCCTTGCTTCCATAAGATACCCCTTGTCAAAGTGAAACTTGTCCCTGCAGCTTTTCTAGGGGTGGAACCCACTTCAAACAGGGTTACATTACTCAAATGACCAAGCTCTGTAGCACCTCAAAATGGTGGTAGCCCTTGTAATAGTGACAGAGAGAATGAATGGCCAAATACCATGCTACATAAGCATTCATATGCATGTTAGGCATTTGCTCTCTGTTTACTCTAGTTGCCTGCTGTAGACCAAGTGAGCTAAAGATTATGTAAATAAAGTCTTAAATTCTAGACAGAATTTATAAGGATGTATCCCAAATCCTGATTTTCAAGTAAATAGAATTCAAAATAAATCAACTTGTGTAAGTTTGGTTCAGAAGGGCTCTAAGCCTGTACCTTCATGTTTCCTGGTAGATATTTGAAGAGTTGTATTTTGGAGGGGTATAGGGTCCTGGATACCCTAGGCCTGAAAAAATGTTTTGCCTGTTAAATTAACTGGTTAAGTGGAGGAGTCTAGCCTAAAAGTGGTGCTGGAGCAAAGTACTAAGGAGACTCAAACTCCAAACATATTTTTCCTTATTATTTTTTTTTATTTATGCATTGCCACCTCTTAAGAATGCAGGACAATGTTTTGTGGCCTAGGACCACTTCCTTAGGGCCCGCGGTGGTCTTGGGGACAAAATACATAAGAATTATTTCTATATCACATGTTTGATTCACATATCCTGTCTGTCCTATAGTTCTTTGCCTAAAATACCTGTTTATAATTGTGCATATTCACCATATACAGAAATACTTCTGTGAAATGCCTTTGTATACACGTCTTTATCTCCATGCCTTTCAAAACAGTATTATGATTATAATTGCATGCTAAGTTAATGCAACATGCCAGCACTCATTTATACATAGTGTGCCTCCATTATTAGTGAGAAAACACTCCTCTTGGCTGAATTGATATGTACACAAAGCACTCACACTAAGCTGTTTGCATTTTTAGTGCCTTCTGACCACTGTCTGGTGCTATTTGCTTTCTACTTGAATACAAAAATCACAGAAAAACTCATTTTAGTGACATTACTCTGTACTACCTTATTTTGTACATAAGCTCATTTGCAGGACAATTCTGCTGCTAATATCAATAGCTGTTACACATTACCTGTTTCATAATGTGGGTTTGCTAAGCCTCATTGGGCTTCCCAGTACATATTGCTTGGCGTCATCTGTGTATAGAAATGACAATCTAACTTCTCACAGACTCTATCTGGGGTGAAAATGCCCATCTAGGGTATTTCTTTCATTTGCCTCACAGTTGCAAAGTGCCTCTACAGGTCTGGGGTGAGCACTAGCAGGAGCGCTTCATTTGGGCATAATGTCATCACATTTCTGTATCATGATGTTAGGCCATGCCCCCTGGGAGCTAACTCCATATAAGAAGCAAGATCTCCAGGCAATGTCATTACCATCAGGGTGGAGTAGTGATTTGGGCCATCAGGGAACATAGTAACTGCAGCAGACTGGTAAGTAAGTGTTTGCATCTGATACTTTAGTGAGCCATTTTGGAAAAAAAAATGGAGTGCATACTGCTTAACACAGGAAGTGTTAAAAAAGGGGCATGCCATCAACAGAATAAGACATATGATAGTTTTGAGTCTGCAGGAAACTAAACTGTTATTTAGACAAGGGGAAACTATGAGAAGTATCATACATTGTAGGTAAATTATTTAAAATAAGAAGCATAACGATGAAAACATGTATATAATTAAGCTCTGAAAAAGCAGGCAGACAGACTCTGAAGTTACAACCACACAGGAGTGTGGTGTGCATATTTATGGAACACATACAAACAGAGGGGAGAAAGAAGTAAGTCCCAGCTGAGGCGCTTACTTCTTTCTTACCTCTGTTTGTATAGACTCTGAAGTTACACTGTTTTTATACACAGATTACTCTGAGCAGATGAGGCTTAGCAAGCCCACATCCCCACATCATGAAACAGGTAATGTGTAGTAGCTATTGATATTAGCAGCAGAATTGTCTTGCAAAGAAGCTTATGGAGCAAGTAAGGTAGTAGCATGGAGTAATGTTACTAAAATTTGTTTTTTTGTGATTTTTTATTTTCAAGCAGAAAAGAAATAGGATCAGCCACTGTAGCTAGTTCACAATAAAGGTGCATATGGGTCTATTCACAAAAAGGGGTTAGCAAGGAACCCATCACTTTGATTGAATTGTGTCACAAAATTAAAAAAAAATTGTCCCCAATACAAGTGGTGCTTTTTAAGGGTAGTTGGTAGTAGAGATAGGTAACATAATGTTTTTTTGCAATTACATCCCTAACATATATATCTTTTTCAATTTAAGTTAATTTACTGCTGATTTTCTTCCCTCAAAATGTGACATCAAAACCGTGTTTGTTGTTTGCTACCTGAACTCATTTTACTTCATAGTATCCAAACTAAAGTACTGTGTGGCTCAAAAGATCTTGTTTTAAGATATCCACAATGCCCTGGCCCTTTACTTTATTCCCTTTGGCTGCAGAGATGCTCAATAGTTTCTGTGATGGGTGTAACATGTAGTGTCCTACTTTGTTATACCCATCACAGTGAACCCCACACTGACTGCCAGTCAGTTATTTAAAATTCTTGCACTTTTCCTTGCTCCCTGGATCTCCCAGCTTCTTAGAGAAAACATTGATTTGTCCATGGCCCCAAGCACAACACTGCTATGTGGCTGTTTGATCCCCACATCTGACATGGTGTCCTAGATTTGCTTATGTTTGCACATCACAAGTGGAGAGTAAGTCTGGTAGCCCAGTGCGATACTTGTCTTGTGTCTGTGCCAGAAAAGCAGTTTGAGTTGGTAGCAGTATAAACGTTATGTTTGTGACCAGATCTTCCTCTTTTCTTTCACATCCAGTAAGAGTTAAAGAGCGGTGTCTTTGCCACTCCTCAGTGTTACACCCATCATGAGGTGAGTGACTAGTTACAACTATCATGGGGGACAAGTAACAATTAGCGAACTGGGCAACCGAGATCAATCCTATAGGATCGATTGTTCACTGGTGGCATTAGTATGCAAGTTCTCCGATTTTGGATATGGGGGCTTTTCATTTCACTGACTGAACTTGCTGGAGTTAGTGAAACACACCAAAACCTGTGGTGTGTCTGATAGCCCATCACGTTCTCTCATGAGTGGCTGTAGTGAGGTTAGAAATGGAGCCAGTTAGTATATATTTTAAAAGGACTATGTCCCTGTACTGTCAAGTATGTAAGCTCTGTGGTTTGATCCAGGCCCATTTATTTGCATTTTTGTTTGTACATGTTCCCCTTTTGAGAGAGTTTAGTAGTGGAGATTTCCTCTGGACAGTTTTAACTTGGAGGCATAAGCTGCATGGCAGCAACAATATTAAATGCTTGTTCAAGCATCCTGGTGTTTTGTTCTGGATGTCAACATTCTAGTGCAATTAATTTCATTGTGATGCTAACTGTGTGCGCTCCAATGCAGCAACAATGCACAGCCTAGAAGGTAGAAGTTGTGAATGAGCTTGGTACATCTAACAGACAAACCTGAGTTTGATTCCTTCAACCTCCACTTGCATGCTGTATGACTCTGAGCAAATCCCTAAATCCCAAACTTTCCCTGTGCTCCCTGGTCATTCCTGAACACAGGCACCTGTACCTAGTGGGCCTTACCCAGTTACCATAGAATAAAATACATTTTAAATGTGCTATTAATTTAGTTGATCTTCTATTTTACCAGGGTATGTTTTTGTTTCTGTTTTTTATGCTGCCAAATATTTTGATGTACCTTTTGTGTCCTGTTGTATTATTTTTATGTTAGTATTATTTACAATCTCCTTCCCAGGACGTCCTTGTAACTGAGCTGTGTAGGTAGTGGAGTCATTTTACTCATGGTCTGGTGCAAGGGTTCATCAGACGAAGGGCTAGGTCTCATTGTTTTGTCATTACAAGTAAGTGTGAGGGGGCAGTGACTGAAATAAAATGTCGGGCATTCTTTGTAATTGCTGTCCACACCTTTTGTACGGGGGTGGGGTTGAGGGCTTAATGTACTGTGAACTGCGAATGCTTTGTTTTTTATTTTTAATGTTGGAATAAATGTTATATAGTAATAATGTATACATAAAAAGTAAATATGTGTTTTGACTCTGCCTGTGTGAGCATTTATATTTAGCCTTCCTGAGCACCATGTGGCTTCCCTGCTGGTGGGTGGTGGTTTGGGGGGGTAGTCTTGGTGCCTTTGACGCTGGTCTCATTATGGCCAAACATGAATACTCACACAACCTTGATGCTTTCAATTGTCTGACTCGTTGTGTCTGGGTAAAATAAAAAAAAGTGGTGTAGTTATGCTGTGATTATTGTGCTGGCCTGGGAGTGTGTCCCAGCCAGTCTTTTGACTCAGCCTGTGTGAACATTCATATTCAGTCTTCATGAGCACCATGCAGCTTCCCTATTGGTGGGTTGTGGTTGGGGGAGGTACGCGTGCTGCCTTTGACACTAGTCTCATTATGGCCAAATATGAATGCTTATGCAACCTTGATGCTTCCAGTTGTCTGAATCATTGTGTCTGGGTAAAATTAAAAAAAGTGGTGTAGTTATGCTGTGGTTATTATGCTGGCCTTAGAGCATATCCCAGCCAGTCTTTTGACTTGGCCTGTGTGAGCACACATATTCAGCCTTCATGAGCACCATGCGGCTTCCCTGCTAGTGGGTTGTGGTTGGGGGGGTACTCTTGGTGCCTTTGACGCTGGTGGGGTACTTAACAGACTGTTAATCTAACTCTTGGGAGTGTCTTATTGCAATCATAAAAATTTGTGCCATGGTGATCAGGCTGTACATGACAGTGTAACAGGGATTATTGTAAGGCTTTTGGACTCCTAACAGCCAATCAGATTGCATCATTTCCGAAAGCCTTTTTATAATATCACATATTTTGTTCCAGCAAATTGTCCTGAGTGTTTCATGCCTCTCCCTTGATTGAAGGATCATGTGGAGTGTGCATGCTGACTCTTTTGTACCGTCAAATGACCTTAAGTGCTCTGTTCCTCTCCTGTCGAATGGTCTTGAGTGTTCCATGCCATGTAGAATAGTTTAAAGTAGTGTAATTATAATAAATATGTTGTTTTTTAATGTAATGTCATGTTTAGAAAGCCTTCAGTCTACATAAGTAAACATTTTTACTCATTAACAGTTGTGTGATGCCCTTTATTACACTCGCAGTGATGTGTGGTGTGTCTTGTTACACTCACCATGGTGTGTGGTGTGTCTTGTTACACTCATCATGGTGTGTTATTACAACCATCACATTAGACCCCAATTTTCTTGGGAACCATAACATTTTTTACATTAAAACATTGTGATTTTTTCACATGTGGGTCATAATATCTTAACCTGTATTACACAGTTCATCTATGGTCACCCTTTATTACACTTGCAGTGATGTTTGGTGTGTCTTGTTACACTCACCACGGTGTGTGATGTGTATTGTTACACTCATCACGGTGTGTGTTGTTACAATCATCACAGTAGACCACATTTTTCTTAGGAACCTTACAATTTTTTTATCTTAAAACATTGTGATTTTTTTCATATATGGGTCATAATATCTTAACCTGCATTACACAATTCTTCCATGGTCGATTTGAAAATTTCACTCCCATGACACACTTCGGTAACCCTTTTTCATGAACAGACCCATATAACTCACTATGAGTGCCCTGTGTATATATCATTGCAGCCAAGAGGAGTGTATTCTCACTAAAAATGTAGTCCCACTATACATAAATGAATGCTGATATGTTGCATTAACTGAGAGCACAAATATAATTACAGCATGTGAAACAATGGTATTTTAAAAGGCATGGCATTAAGGGATTCTATATGTAACCCACAGTCCACTTATTTAACTAGTGTGTGCACCCCACATTTTCTGTAGTGCTACTTAAATTAACTATCTGGAGACACTGGTGCCCATATACTTGCATACCATTTACTCTACTAAAAGGTAGGTGCCACCCTTGGTGTTAGGATGTATACCTTGCTCATTTTCTAGAGGAAGAGAAGGTTGGGGGTACAGAAACAAACAACTTGAACCCTGTGTAAATAACACAACCCATGTTCTGGATGGAGACCGCTAGGCATATGCTTGATCTAACCTGCTGAGGGGGGCCCCAGTAAATCCACACAACCAGAAGCAATAATCAGAATTTTGCTAACAGTGACTGGGATAGTGCGTAATGGCTTTATTCAACAGATGGCAAGTAAACACTGAATTGGACCCCCAAGGGTTGGTCCAGATTGGGCAGGTGCAAATTCAAGAACTCTCCTTGCATGCAGTATAGTTAATGAACAACAACAGAAACATGAAAGTAGATTGAGCTGCACAGAGGAATGGGTGCTCTGAGACTCACAACAACAGAAACATTGCCTTCCCAAATTCCCAAAAGTGCATTCATAGACACCGGGCCACAGACATGCACATCTTTCTTGTCTCTTCCAATGAGTGTTATTTAGTTACTCTAAGCCACACACTCAGAACTCCTTTCGGACATAGGTGCAATTATGTGAAACTCAGCCAAACACCTTAGTCTGCAGCTTGGCCACTTGCTCAGGTAAAAATATTGGTGCCCTTTACAAACCAGGAATCCCTGCCTTGTGAGCGCTTAGATGGCATTTCTCCCACCCTTGGCCCCAACTGACAGTCTCTGCCATTCTTCAGGTTTACACCATTGAAACCCCCATTCCCCACTGAAATGCTAGAGGTCCCGTACTTTACTTGTCACAATACTGGGGTGACACAGAGGAAATAACCTGCACTCACTGGGGTCCACAGTTTAACTTTCTTCACTCACACTGGTGACAGTATGGGCACTGACAGGTGCAATCCAGCCTTATCTATGGGCACACTCACCCCAGACTATCCACTCCCCTAAGAACATATTGGAAATCTAGTCTCCTTTACAGTACTCACAGAATCTTGTTCTGTCTACTGGACATGGAACAACCAAAAGAAAAGGAAAGACACTCTTCTAGGTAGCCGGTCCAAACAGTCTATTTCAGGTCCTTTCCAAGGCAAATGAAAACACCACATAACATTCAGGGGATTGCCCCTTGAGTCCACAGAGAACAAGCAGATCCTTCCACTTCACAGGGAGTAGAAATCAGGAAATTCTGCTGTAGTGTTGTCTCCACCACTTCAACAGGAAGCTAAAAATGACACACGACTAGGGTGAGAAATCCTGGGTCCTCTGTCAGAGCCCACTGGCTGTCCTTCTGCCACTCACACCTCCTCACTCCACAACTGACTGAACAACGCACTGAGCATTCTAAGCTCCCCAGAGCAGCTATCCACACAGTGTGGCTTATGCTGCTGTGAGAGTTCTAAATGGCCTAATCATTCCTCCCTCAGGCTAGCTGAGGAAACAATGATGTCATTATGTAAGGATCCCCTAATGAACTCCCTACCAGCTGCCTGAAGCCTTCCTAACAATAATACTGATAGGATTCTAGTAACCACAGGGACCAGGTGGTTACACTCACTCCTTGCCAGGTAAATGACTGTCCACAGTCATTCCCTCACCAGGCACCAGGCCATCCTATCCACAATGCCCCCTACAGGAGGGTTGTGCAAGTCCTCCCGTATCATGTGCCAGGTACAGGCAGATGACACTAAAGGCCCACTGAAGAAACTTCAGTTCCTATCTTACTACTGTACTATCTATGGATCCTCAGTGGCTCCAAGAAACAGCCTGAAGCATGTCCTACCAGACAGAAATTGTGACCCCTATCTAGAATCAGGACCACAACCTTCTTTCCCCCTAACCCTCTAGGGGAAAACTGTTTGACCTATGCTACCTACCAGGTGCCCAAACCTCCCAAAAAACAAAACCATTTTACAACTCATACCTTTAAAATAAAAAGGGTTAGACATTGCACTTAACAGTTACACAAGCCTAACAACTCTACACCAAGGAAGGACTCTGATGAGTCCCACAAATCCTCTTCAGGTCTTCTTGTCTTCTTCCAGGAACACCTGCAAAAGAAAACATGGCAAAAACATTTCTGCACACAACTACAACCTGTAAATTCAAAAACAGTGACCAAAACCCTCCCACTGGATACTGCATAAGACCAAAAACATTTTTAAAAGGATGTTCTACAAAAGTACAAAAATAGAAAACATAAAAACATTTGCAAAACATTTTGGGGAGGGATCCCTGCAAAGTCCCAATCTAAGGAGGAGTCCAGAGTGCTGGAGCACTACAACAAGAGTCTCTCCTAGGCCAGAGTCTACTGAAGCACAGTCCTGGAACAGGCACAAGGCCTGCAAGCACTGCAGTCTAAGTGTAAAGTCATTTGGAGGTTATATTCCAAACAGTCTTCAATTTTGCAGGACACAGTTAAATAAAAATGAAAAAGGTCTCTTACCAGTTCCTAATGACAAAAGGATGTCAACATCACATCTGGTTCTGCGACCTGATGATCTTCAGTTGCTGGGCAGACAAAATATTTAGATCAGATGTTTCCGTGACCTCCTACTGGACCTGGACTGGAAATCTTCTCCGAACCTCCTGGGCTGATGAACCTGAATGTTACCACAGATGAACCTGGATGCTGCTGGAGCCAAACCTGGATGCTGCTGGAGCAGAACCTGGATGCTGCTGCAGATAAACCTGGATCACCAGAAGAAAGGCACCTTCATCTTGGGTTACTGCCTCTTTGGTGGCAGATGGCTGAGCTGACAATGGCTGAATTCACCTTTGGCAGGTGGGCACAATTTTCAAGAACAGCACCGATCTCTGGGGTAGTACCATTCTGAATCTGGGGCACAGACTGTCACCCCATCTGGATGAATCATGCAAATATAATTAAATGTCTCTTGGCCAGCTTTGTCCACTATTCTCGCAGAGTTGATCAACAAAGTTCTGCCATGCCTCCAGAACTGCAGACTCTCATTGCACACCTTAATTCGGACCCACTTGTTTACTCTATAGTGCAGGTTGGCACATGCTTCCTCCCACAACCAGGAATGCCTGTCTGTACCTGTCTCCCATATTTTTCTGGAATAGAAAGGGTATGACTGTCCATACTTGGCCTTAGCTCACCTATGCACAATTCTCTTTTATTTGCTGCTTTTCACTAATCCATGTTCAGAAGCACGGCTTAAGGGTGGCCAGTCCAGGTTAAGCCAGTCACTAACACTTGGTACAGAGTAAGAGCAGTCCACCTCTGCACTCAAGGGCACACTTCTTGAACCTTGCTCCTCATAGACATCTGGAGGCTCCATGGAAGCCCAGGCCAATGCCGACTCGCTAGGGTCCACTGAAGCCATTGCTGCTTCCTCCTCTTCCACACAGTCTGCCCAGGAGCTGGCGATTGGACCAACCCCCACAATTGTCTATTCTCTACTGTTGTCAGAGACACTTTTCTCCCAATGACATACATCCTCCACCTTGGACTCTCCCATGAAGCTTGGACTTGGGCCTTCCACTCATGGATCTACATGGGCAGTGTCCAGTTCCACCCTCTATGGCATGGAGCACTTCTCTTCATCTGGGCCTTGCACAGCATCAGTGCAGACAATGTTCAGAAACTCCTTCACAACCTCCATGGCGTCACTTGCACTGCAACCAGCCTGTCACTGGTGTTCCTATTCTACAGGGTCCCCTGTCTGTGTCCAAGCTGGAGCTGAATGGATGCTTTTCGATTTAGCTTCCCTTTTGTCACCTGCCATGCTCATCCCAAATCGCGTTCTACAGTCTGTGCAATGGGGAATGGGCAGAACATCTCTTCCTGGTGTTAGGCATGCTATGCGCACAATACATGGATAGTTCAGCAGAGCCACCTCAGCGGGTGCTGTTGAACAGTTGTTCAATTGCTCAGACTAGGCTAATTCTTGTTCTTGTTATGCTACTCATGCCCTAGCATGGAGCGGGTAATGAGAGGTTTGCTGCACCATGTTCTGAAAGTCAAAAACACAAGTCCCAAATTACTATTGTTTGCAAGCACTCTGAGATTTGGGTTTAACACACCAGAAAAAGTTCACAAACAGGCTGCTGCAATTGTATTCCACACTTGGCAAGAAACCATTTTAAACTTTGTTTTGGGTTTGAAAGCTCTGTCCTAAAATGGTGCTGCTTTGTTTGCATACCTGGCTACACCCCAACATGGCAACTATAACTTTGCATCACTCTCAGTTAAAAATTGCTAGGACTCTGTCTGGATCTTTGCATTTCAACTGAATTTTCGTGCACAAGTTGATTTTACTTATTTCTCAATCCATTACTTTACAAGCACTTAAACCAGGGGGATCATTTGTTTTAAAAGTTCACTATCTTTGAAAACAGCACTGTCACATCAAAGCCCAAGATTTAACAGTTCACAAAATCTCTCTCTCTTTCAGTACTTTTGCTGCATTTGCTCAAGTTTTTGCTTAGTTTTCTGACCTAAGCACCGCAGTCAATTTCTTTTTGCAAAGGGTACTTACAGGCAGTTGATGGCTTTCACCATTGATGGAAATACGGCCTGCTGCTTTCTTGAAGAAGGCCTCTGGGGTGAAATGAGCTGTTGGTCCTGCTGATCATTGCTATAATCACCTTGATCACTTTCCAGTTGATCGGAATATGGGTTGAGCCGGGTATCTTGTGAAAAAGACAGAAAAACTGCTGTTGCATAAGTGCTTTTGCTGCTAGTGATTCCTCCTTCACATGCCACACGAACTACATGCTGCTTGCACACTGCAGACTGCTTCTCCACGAATGTTCCACAAGCAGAGACTCAGTCAAAGATGGGGCTTAGGTGCACAGGGACCAATCACATGATGCCATGCAAATTAGCTCTCTCTCTCTCTGCCGCACTCCTGCACAGCAGTCATCGAGAAGGCAAAATTTAAACTGCAAACTGACACTGTTTTCCTCGGCTTGAAATTTCAGTGGGGCAAGCATTTTAAGGCACTTTCACTTAGTTCTTGGTGCAGTTTCCTTAGCGACTCCTGCAAATTTCACTGTACAGACTTGAAACTTTCTGAGCACTTAGAAAACACTGTCTTTTATGTCCACAAATACTTTTCTCAAGAAATTTGCAACTTTTATACAGTTTTTTAAGTGCTTTTACCACAAGGTAAGGGGAATTATTTCTCAGTCCACAGTTTCAAAGCAAACACACAAGCAGCAAATTATTTATTTTTCTTTTCCACATAACTCGGGCAGCAAAAGACTTTCAGCTGGCATTTTGTTTGCCACAGTTTTGTTTTCTGGTAAACAATCTTTTGTTTGGGGCACCACCACCTGCCAGAAAGATTCTAGACATACCCTCAGCATGTCTCTCACCCCAAATTAAATATCCTAAGATGAGCCCTTATTTTCTGTAACCTAGAGGCTACTTATTTAACTAGTGTGCACACCCTCCATTTTCTGTAGTGCTACTCAAAATAACTATCTGGAGACACTGGTGCCCATATACTGGCATACCATTTACTTTACTAAAAGGTAGGTACCACCATTGGCATTAGGATGTATACCTGGCTCATTTTCTAGAGGAAGAGAGGGGTAGGGGGTACAGAAACAAGCAACTTGAACCCTGTGTAAATAACACAACCCAGGTTCTGGGTGAAGGCTGCTAGGCATATGCTTGATTTAAGCTGCTGAAGGGGGACCCCAATATATCCACACAACCAGAAGCAATGATCAGAATGTCCATAACAGTGACTGGGATTGTTCAGTATGGCTTTATTCAACAGCTGGCAAGGAAAAGCTAAAGTAGACCCCAAGGGTTGGTCTAGGCTGGACAGGTACAAATTAAAGAACTCTCCTTGCATGCAGTACAGTTCTTGAACACCAACAGAAATATCTTCTTCCCGAATTCCCAAAAGTGCATTCATGGACAGTGGGCCATGCACATGCACATGTCTTTTGTCTCTTCCCATGAGTGTTATTTAGTGATTCTAAGCCACACACTCAGAACTCTTTTCGGACATATTTGAAATTATGTGAAACTTAGCCACACACCTCAGTCTGCAGCTTGGCCACTTGCTCAGGTAAAAATATTGGTGCCCTTTACGAACCAGAAAGCTCTGCCTTGTAAATGCATAGATGGCATTCCTCCCACCCTTGGCACCAACTGATAGTCTCTGCCATTCTTCAGAGTTACATTATTGAAACCCCCATTCCCCACTGAAATGCTAGAGGTCTCGTACTTTACTTGTCACAACACTGGGGTGACACAGAGAAAATAAACTGCACTCACCGGGGTCCACCGATTAACTTTCTTCACTCACTCTGGTGACAGTAGGGGAACTGACAGGTGTGATCCAGCCTTATCTATGGGCACATGCACCCCAGACTATCCACTCATCTAAGAACATTTTGGAGGTCTAGTCTCCTTTACAGTACTCACAGAATCTTGTTCTGTCCACTGGGCATGGAACAACCAAAAGAAAAGGAAAGGCACTCTTCTGGGTAGCCGGTCCAAACAGTCTATTTCAGGTACTATCCAAGGCAGATGAAAACACCACAAAATATTCAGGGGATTGCCTCTTGAGTCTGCAGAGAACAAGCATATCCTTCCACTTCACAGGGAGTAGAAATTAGGAAATCCTGCTGTAGTCTTTTCTCCACCATTTCAACTAGAAGCTGGATATGACACTCAACTAGGGTGAAAAATCCTGGGCCCTCTGTCGAAGCCCACTGGCAGTTCTTCTGCCACTCTCACCTCCTCATTGCACAACTTACTGAACAACACTGAGCATTCGAAGCTCCCCAGAGCAGCTATCCACTCAGTGTGGCTTATGCTGCTGCAAGAGTTCTAAATGACCTAATCATTCCTCCCACAGGCTAGTTGAGTAAACAATGATGTCATTATGTAAGGAGCCCCTAATGGACTCCCTACCAGCTACCTGCAGCCTTTCTAACAATAATGCTGATAGGGTTCTAGTAACTCCATGGACTGGGTGGTTACATATACAAAGGCATTTCACTGCACCATTTTTGCATATGGTGAATATGCACATTTACTGTATAAATGGGTGTTTTAGTCAGATAAAGGACTATAGAATCAAGAGTATATGTGACTCTAAACATGTGATGCAGAAGTAATTGTTATGTATTTTGTCTCCAGGGCCATCATGGGCAAGAAAAAGTCAACCTAGGCCATGAAACATTGAACCTACAGTCTAAAGTGGTGACTGCATATATAGAAAAATAAAAATATTTAGGAAAAATATGTTTGGAGTTTGAGACTCCCTTGCCCTTAATTCGAAGGATTTTTGAAGAGTTCTACCCAACCCTGATGTGCCCAGGTGCCCAATATTTAGTAGCTGGGTTCAGGAAATGCCTGGACATATCCATGCATTCATTCATAGAAGAGGGCAAGGGACTATATCCAGCTAGATCATTGCTTTAATTTAAACATGGGTTTATGTCTACTCTGAAAATGTTGCTGTTTGCAAAAGCATTGAAAAATTTAAGAATCTAATGTATCTAAAGTGTTTACTACACTGCTTGTGACACATTTTAAAAATGGATTTATTGTATTGTTTATAATATGTTTATCACATTATGTGGTTATAAGTTTAGTACATTATGTTCATGTGTTAAAGTCTATCTACCTAAGTTCTTTAATTGCATGATTTTTGTATTTTAATACAGTGCGTTATGCAGTATTTGATCATTTAGCTGTACCATGCTTAGAGCTTTTTGGATGAGAGCTTCATAAATAAAGTTGGAGTGTATTGGATTGTAATACTCACTCTAGTCTCTTATGACAGATGCATCTCATGTTGGATCCAAGCTTTCAGGAACCATGTCTGAGTGCCACAATCAGGCTTGAATGCAGACATAACACCAGCTGCATCAAAATGGGCAATGTATCCAGAAGGTGTTGCCAGGTTACGTTTGTTTCTCCAGGGATTTGAAAATTCAGACTGTGGTGTTTGTTTTCATCATGAGTACTGCACTGTAACTGAACTGATAGCAGTAAACTCAGATAATTTGATAGCTTAGACACATTGAATTGAGAGGAAAAACACCTGCATACAGCCTAGTGTGCCTGTCAAATATTGGTAACATGTGATTATACAATTTAAGAATGGTTACAAAAATCCTTCATTAGATGTCTATGATTAAATCTGTGTATGAAACATACAGTAATTCAAACCTTGTCTTTGCTTAACTTTTAGCAAAGAGAGTAGTTACTTTTGTTGTTAGTTTTTATCCAGATCCTGTATTAGTTCCAGAACATAGTTAATACAGCAACTTGTTTGTGAGTCTCCGGTCTGATAGCACTGTGTAAGCCTCCAATTACATCATTCTGTGGTTTCTAGCTTGAAACGTAACACTCTTGTGGCTTTCTTGGTGTCAAAATTTCTACCCCTGTGTATTTAGGATTCATTTTTACATCATAAGATCATCTTGGTTTCCATGTAACCATCAGAAAAATAAAATCTTCGTTATCTGTAATACAGCTGTGTGACATGCTTGTTTTTTTTTTTTCAAATGACCTGGTTCTTCAAAGATATGCTTTGCAAGATGTGTACATTATATGGAACATGAAATCTTATAGTTTATGTAGAAGGATAATAAGGCATTTAGGGGAAGAAAGCAGTGATAAGCTGACAAGATGACATTAGGATTCAGATTGTAGACCCCAAATCCTTAGTTTGCCTTGTTATTATACATTATGTTACATCATTGAATGGTATGTTGAATTGATTCCAGCTCAACAACAGCAGGATACAGTTCTCAAATATTTCTTTCCCTCTTTTAAGTGAGATTCATGGGCTATCATTAGAGTGTGTGTTGTTAACCACCATCCTTTGCCTCCTAGCTGTTAACCAGTTTCTAACCCAGTTCACCACTTTGGATACTACTCCACAAGATGTTCAATTCTTTATCAGCCTTCTCTGCAATACAGAGTTGAAGGCCTTGTTAAAGTCTATATAGTCCATGTCCATCCCATTAATCTTTTTTCCCTGCTCACCCAATCAAATAAATCTATCAGATTCATTTGCCATGGCCCTGTTACATAAAAGGACCAAGTCAGTCCTTCTCCAATGCTTCATAACCATGCCTGTTTCAAGGGAGTTGTTGAATAATGTGGTCAGTGTGGCAGCTAGCACCTCCCTGAGTTCTTTTAGTACCCTGGGTTATATTCCATCTGGTGGTCCCATAGCCTTGTCCACCTTCATGACTGCAAGCCATCTGAGGACACTTTCTTCTGAAAATAGACATATGTCAACCTCCCCCATGACTCCTGCTGCTCCCTTGTGATCTGTCCCTTCCCTCCTCCACTGTGAAGAGTGAACAGTAGTGCCTGCATAGAATGTCAGCTTTGTTTGGTCACCTTTTGTACAGTCTCCCGTTTCTGTCCTGTTAATACTTACTATCCCGCCCATTGCTTTCCTCTTCTCACTTATGCATCTGAAGAAGGTTTCATCCCCTTTAATGACCCCTTTGGCAATCCTTTATTCTGTCTGTGTCTTTACTCCCTTCACCGCCTTGTCTGCTTCCTTCTGTTTTACTTGGTATGCCTCCCTGTCCTCTTCCCTCTGTGTTTGCTTATACCTTCTGAATGCCACCTTTTTTTTCCTTTGCCACCTTTGCCACTTCCTTAGAGAACCATAACAGTCTATTTTTCTTTCTGATTTTGCTTACTTCATTCATGTAAAAGTTAGTTGTCTTATTTTTTCCCACTGTGCCTCCACCCCTCCTTTGCTGTCCCCTCTTTCAGGCACTTTCTGAGGCAGTATCCATTTCTTTGAAATCCACACTGCTAATGGCCAGGACCCATGTTCTTGTATGATTTGCCTCTGCACCTGTCTTTATTTTGAACTACACAGTACAGTTATCACTCATACCTAGTGGACTGCACATTGTGATGTCTGCAATGCTGTCCCTGTTTGTAAGCAACAGGTCCAACACTGCCCCATCCCTAGTGGGTTCTTTGACTAGCTGCCTGAGAAAAGCAGCTTGTAAGAAATCAAGGAGGCCCCTGCTCCTTGAAAAAGCTGCAGTTGGAAGGCTCAATTTGACATCTGGCAGATTGAAGTCACTAACTAACAACACCTTCTTTTTACTTGCCATACTGATGATTGCATCCCAAAGTGCTATATCTATGTCCTCTCCCTGTGCTTGAGATCCTAAGGACAGTGGCTCCAGAGCCTGTCTCCAGGATAATCCACAGCACTTCCAGTCTCCCCTTTCCTCTTGGTGCCCCTGTACCTCCATGGCCTTGATTCCTTCCCTCACATACAACACAACCCCTCCTCCCCTTCCTGTCTCTCCTGAACAAAGAGTAGACCGGTATTGCCATGTCCCAGTCATAGTGCTCGTGCTGCACTACTCCATAATGGACGCTATATCTAGCTTAGCTATTATGAAAAAGGGGTTGACAGTGTCCCTTTGTACTAAAAATTCAGTTTTTGTCTGCTGTAACATAGCATGTGCCCCTTGAAATCAAAATTCCAGTTATTAATGCTATATAACATCAAATTCCTTAAGAATCCTATCAGGGAAGTCAGGTCTAATGTTTTTTCAAGAGGTAGACTGAATATTTATACTGCAGCAACATATGAAGTATATTACTATTCTGATAAAATAGCCCCAAGTCTGGGTCTTGTGTCCAGTATAATGTCTGCTACTCGTAAGTTGGCATTCCTTTACAGTTTTAGGAATGTGAGCTATTAGAGAGGAGTAATGTTTACAATAAAGTTAACAATAGCCCCTCACATAAAGACACACATTTAGGAAAGGGAAAAAGGTCCCTGGCTCATCAAGTTATTTCCTCTCTTAACTTAATGGGAATACCCTGTCACCCCTTTTAAGACTACTTGGCATAACCAAGTAGACTATTGGGGGTCACAATAATCATGGTCTAACAAAAACCTGGAAATACATTTTACAGATTCCAAGATGCACTATTTTTGTGTGTGCCTCTGCCTAGCACTACTTTTTCAAGGTTATGTCATCTCAGCTTGTCTTGCAATGCAGCCAGCTTCAATTGGTGCCCCCCTCACTGACCCACAATCCATAATTTATTTATTTATTAGCTTTTGGTAACCGGGTAAGTGCATTAGGCAAAAATCCTGCCTATTTTCAAGTACGACCCGGGAGAGTACAGTTTACAAACAGGTATGTACATACAGTTCACAACTGCAGTTTTCCAGAGTACAGGCTGAGTACAGTCTTACAGGAAATCACAGAGATATTAACTTAATCATGGGTTTAACAGTGTTGACCCCCGCTGGGGGTGTAAAATTGTAACAATGATGCTAGAGCTAGAAAAGAGTCAAGAGAGCAATCACAGTAGAGTTAAGAGAAACCAGTAAGCAGGACGCAGGATTCAGGGAAGAATTAGGTACAGACAGAGGAATCAAGTGCATGAAGGTGGGCAAAAAGTGCAGATTTAAAGGCTGAGTGAGATGAGAAGCCCTTTAAGTAGGCAGGTAGAGAGTTCTGGAATTTTGGGGTGAAATGGGTGAAAGCAAGCTCCCTCATTTTTGTCAAGCAGTGAGGGATGGAAAGCAGAGGTGAATTAGAGGACCGCAAGGTTCGGGAATGGATCACGGGAGTGAGCATGGCTGCAATACTGTCAGGCCGGGGGGCTCTATTCATGGAGTCAATAAAACAAACCAGAGAGAAGGAATGCTGTGATTTGGGGGACAACCAATGAAATGTGAAGTATAGGAGACAGTGGTGGGTAAGGCGAGGGGCAGAGAGGGCAAATCTACAGCTGTTGTTATAGGAGGTGTCCCATTTATGAAGGAATCCCCTGTTGGCGTGAGATAGAGTGGGGAGAGCGTACAGTAGTCTAGGAAGCAGTACCCATTGTGCCACAAAGATTCTGGCAGCAGGGGTAAGGAATTGTCTCAGGCAGTAGGTTGCGCCTAACTTGGCATTTACAGATCTACATACCTCATTTATATGCGCAGAGAAATCAACTACAGGATCAAGGGTCACTCCGAGGTATTTGAAGGCATCAGTTGACATGACTACCATCCCATTATAGCTAAGCACACGAAGCTTGGTAGACTCAGCACAGACTTTCATGGCAGATCCAAAGAGCATGGCCTGAGTCTTCAGCAAATTGAGAATGAGTGAGTTGGAGGAGAGCCAGTTTTGGATCAGTTGGAACGAGGAGGATAGGTGAGTATTAATTTCAAGAACAGAATGGGAGGTGGTGTAGAGCACCAAGTCATCAGCATACATGATGGAATGACAGTGTGGAAGAGAGGAGGGAGTGTCATTAGTAAAGATGGAGAAGAGTAAAGGTCCTGGAATGGAACCTTGAGGGATGCCACAGGTGATAGGGGCAGGGGATGGAAGAACTTTCCTGGAGGAGATGGATTGGGATTGGTTGGAGAGGTAGCTGCTGAAACAGGACAGGGTAGATCCAGAGGCCCTTAGTAAGTAAAGTATGTTCAGGAGCAATGGATGATTAACCATGTCAAATGCTTTGGTGAGGTCGATAAAGATAGCAAAGGTGAGAAGAACATTGTCCATATTAGACTTAATCTCACCAGTGAGAAGCATGAGGGCAGTGGTGTTGCTATGTCCTGCCCTAAAGCAATGTTGAGCAGGTGATTGAATATTAAAATTCAATAGGTGCGTAGAGATCTGGTGATGAATAAGTTTCCCTAAAATCTTACTGAGGGTTGGTAGTAAGGCTATGGACTGATAATTGGCTAGGACTTTTGGGTTACCTTTCTTGAATACTGGGATAACCTTGGCAGCTTTCCAAACTTTAGGCACCATAGAGGTGCAGATAGACAAATTAAACAACCTGGTGACTGGTGTAGCGAGGAGGTGTGCACTAAGTCTAATTATCCTTGGTTCGATACCATCAGATCCGGGGCTACTTTGGGGGGATGGACTGAAGTAACCTAAGAACATCCGACCATGCTATTTTAGAGAGGGTAAGTGGTGGAGGAGCTGAAGGGGGGGGGTGGGATAACAGGATGCTGAAGGGAAGATATTTGGAGCCTCATTAAAAAATGAGTTGAAAGCATTGGCTATACTACGGGGGTTGTTGCACAGAGTATCATTAATTAGCATATCCTTGGGAGCCGGATGCCTGGTGTTCCCCAGTATCTCATTGATCTGGCTCCAATACTTCTTGGGGTCTGAGGCAGAGGACTGGAGGAGTTTCTGGTAGTAATTGCTCTTGGCAGCTCGGACCTCTTTCTTGCAGGCATTGCGTAGTGAACGATAGGCATCAAAGTCAGATTGAGCAGAAGAGGATCTCCATTTTTGCCAAACCTTGTCCCGTTCTTTGATTAGTTGCAGAAGAGGCCACTGCAGCCACTTAGTCACCCACCCTCTGACCCACTGCATTGAGACCAGGATATGTTTAGTCTGTAAGGCTAGCAGAGTGGAGCTGAAGTGGTCAGTAGCCTGGTTACTGTCATTTGTTTGAAACAGGGGAGACCAGTCAGCATGTTTTAAATAAAGTAGGAATGCTACGGTATCCAGATATGAACATTTGGAAAGGACAGTACTTTAGGTGGAGGATAGGCAGTGGAAGCACCCTGTACACAGAAGACAGGGTAGTGGTCACTAATAGTGTCGGGTAGAACCCCGGTAGAGGAGTAGCAGTCCTAGCGGTTAGCAAGGATCCAGTCAATCCTTGAGTGACAGAGGTTATTCTGAGTTATCCGAGTGTGGGAGGAGATGAGTTGCTCAAGGTTTGCCTTGCTGATTGTCAAAGTCAGTGAGGAGGAGTTTGGACCCAGCCAGTCCAGATTAAAGTCACTCAGGCAGACCACTTAGTTGTTCTTAATTAGGGCAGGAATCAGACCAGTGAGCTCCTCAAGACCAAGTTTGCTAACATGGTGGGGGTAAGTACACCCCAAGTATATACAACTTCTTGGCACCACCAAGGAGCAAGAGAGAATGCAGTACCTCACTATTATTCAGACGGGGGATAGCAGCAGAGTGACATCAAGGTGTGTCTTGTAGTACAGTGCCAGGCCACCCCCTCTTTTGGAGGATGCGTGGTTAGCACAGTACATGTTATATCCAGACAAGGCACGGTTTTGGTCCAGAACAGTTGGTTTAAACCATGTTTCAGACAGCACTAGGATGTCTGGGTTATTAGCCAGAACCCATACTACCAGTTTGGGGAGCTTAGCTAGCAGGCTGCGGATATTCAGGTGCATGATGGACAGGCCCTGAGCCTGAGGAAGAAGGAGATGAGTGGCAAAAGGTGTGGGTAAGTTAAGTGAGGTTGAGGGGCCAGGGTTATTTTCGATATCTCCAGCTAAAGTAAGAGTTAGGGTTATGATCCATAGAAGAGCAATTGCCATAGCATCAGGGACAGTAGTAGGGGAGATAAGCCTCCTATACACCAGGTGCCTTAGTAGAGACCCGAGGAGCTTATAGCTTAGGTAAACTATCGGAAGAGGAGAGAGGGAAACTTCAGCAATCATGTTAGAGTAGGTACAATTGCTAAGGGATTCCTCAAACAGGGGAGGGGTGCCTGCCTCAGGGGATACGGAACTTAGTGTCAATAGTGCACAAAACAAGGGCACAAGTATATACACAGACAATCTAGTTGCCATGGTAGAGTGCATACTCAGGAGAAGTTGAGTGAAAAAAATAAATAAAATAGGGGGACAGCCACAAATGGAGAACTTAGGGAGAGAGGGTGTAGTTTGGTTAGGGAGCAGTGGAAATAGATAGGGAGGAGTACAGGGCCAGACAAAGTGTGACTACTATCAGAATTCAACAGGAGAAATTAGCTTGGCAGTACCGAGGAGATGCGTCACCTAGTGGTGATAAGCTATAACCTGCGGGTGAGATTGTAGACAGATAGAAAAAAACTGTGATATCACTCAGGTCCAACGTGGAGCCCAGGACCTACAGTGGCGTGAAAAAGTATTTGCCCCCTTCCTGATTTTCTCTGTTATTGCATATTTGGCACACTGAATGTTTTCAGGTCTTTAGACAAAATGTTATATTAGATAAAGGGAACCTGAGTAAACAAATAACACTTGTTTTTTTTTACTTATTTCATTTATTTAATGAAAAAAGTTAACCAACACCAACTGGCACTGTGAGAAAAGATTGCTCCCCCACACTTGATAACTGGTTACGCCCCACCTTACCGCAATGACTGCAACCAAACGCTTCCTATAATTCAATATCAGTCTTTCACATTGCTGTGGAGGAATTGTAGCCCACTCTTCCTCGCAGAACTGCTTTAATTCAGTAACATTGGTAGGTTTTGAGCATGAACTGCTTGTTTCAGGTCCTGCCACAGTATCTCTATTGGGTTTAGGTCTGGACTTTGACTAGGCCCCCAAAACTTTAATTTTACTTCTTTTCAGCCATTCTGATGTGGACTTGCTTTTGTGTTTGGATCATTGTCTTGCTGCATGACCCAACTCACGCTTCAGCTTCAGCTGACGGACGGATGACCGACATTCTCTTAAGAATTTTCTGGTACAGAGCAGAATTCATGGTTCCTACAATTATGGCAAGTCGTCCAGGTCCTGAGACAGAAGCAGCCCCACACCATCACACTACCACCACCATGTTTGACTGTTGGTATGATGTTCTTACTGTGGAATGCTGTATATGCTTTATGCCAGACATTATGGGATCCATGTCTTCCAAAAAGTTCCACTTTGGACTCATCTGTCCATAGAACATTTTCCCAAAAGGCTTCTGGATCATCCAGGTGCTTCTTGGCAAATGAGAGATGAGCATTTATGTTCTTCTTGGTTAGCACTGGTTTCCACCTTTCTACTTTCCCATGAAGCCCATTTTTGCCAAGTCTCTTTCTGATTGTGGAGTCATGAACACTGACCTTAGCTGAGGCAAGAGAAGCCTGCAGTTCTTTGGATGTTGTTTTAGGATCCTTTGAGACTTCCTGGATGAGTTTACGCTGCCTTTGGAGTAATTTTGGCAGGCCACCCACTCCTGGGAAGATTCACTACTGTTCCAAATGTTCTCCATTTGAGATTATGTCTCTCACTGTGGTTCGATGGAGTCCCAGAGCCTTAGAAATAGCTTTGTAACCCTTTCCAGACTGATAGATAGCAACAACTTTTTTTCTGATCTTTCAGGAACTTCCTTGATCGTGGCATAATGTGCTTGTTGAATCTTTGTGCTGGCAATGTGACTCTGATGGTAAGGGTCAAAATAAGTGAGGTTTATATTGAGCAGGGCTGGCTGTAATCAAGCCTGGCTGTGTTCAATCAGCTGACTCTAATTATCCCTTTAATTGGGTTGATTTAATTAGGGGGGCAATTACTTTTTCACACAGTGCCAGTTGGTATTGGTTAACTTTTTTCATTAAATACATGAAATAAGTAAAAAAAAACAAGTGTTATTTGTTCACTCAGGTTCCCTTTATCTAATATTACATTTTGTCTAAAGACCTGAAAACATCCAGTGTGACAAATATGCAATAATAGGGAAAATCAGGAAGGGGGCAAATACTTTTTCACGCCACTGTATATAAACAAACACAGCTAAGGGTGGGAGGGTATTGGGCGTGGGTGGGGAACAGCCACATAGCAGCTCCGGGGATCCCAAAACCTAGAGCAGATGCAGCTGAGAGCAATGGTCACCAGGAGCAGGGGAAGAGCAGGTGCCATCTGACCATCGCTAAGGCTGAGGATCGTTCCGAGCGCTTCCTTCGATGTAAATAAATTACTTTGCTTAATTTGGCAGGTACTGGTATGAGATTAAGACAGTAGCCTACACACTTTAAAGTTAATTCTAAGCCTCGAGGGGAAGGGTCCTACCTTTAGCTCTCAGTTTGATAGTGCTACTGCATGTTAATGTACAGACCACGGAGAAGCAGAAGCAGCCTCGGGCATTCAGTTAAAGTCTTTCTGTTTGGTACGCTCCTAAATTAATGAACCAAATCCCCTAATATAAGACTATTTTAGATGAACAATAGTCCTACTCTACCCAGTGGTGCAAGCTAGTTCAGTAACAAGAAAACAATTCAGTGGCCTCAGTAGAAATGTTTGAACAAAAGCCGCATGGAAAAGGTGCCAAATTTGAAATCGGGGCAGATGCTGTCTGTTCTTAGTACCTGGTGAGTTACTTGGCGGGTGATCCCACAGCAGCTCCGTGGGAAGACAGCCCATGTGGATTAGGGGTTGCTGTGGAGAGAAATAAATAGGGATGTGAGTGGGAGGTTTCAGGGGATGATTTTGGACAAGAAGATCAGGTTTCAGTGGAGGCAAGGAAACAACAGGTTAACTGCACACGGAGTGAAGAGAGGAAGGGGGGATGGGACAAACAGAAAGGGTCAGATGAAGTGGAAGGCAGGTAGGAATAAATACAAAAATTACATAGCAGTGCACACAATGAAATTATAGCAGCAAAACATCTTAGGTATATTTAATACAATTTAGACCTCGAGTAAGCTACCAGTAATACAGGGCACAAAGCAAACAGTTCAGGCAAGAAAAATCCTTCCCTAACACTAGGCAAGCAATGCTAGTAAGATTGGTTATTAGCCCAGTGTACATTAGCAGCACAGTACACTTTACAATAACTATCCTCTTGCTCACTCGGTACTCTCTCATGTGAGAGTCCTGGCCAAATCAGAGTCACACTGGCTCCCTTTCCCAATACCCAGAGCAGATGCAACTGAGAGCAACGGTCACTGGGAGCGTGGAAAGAACAGGCACCATCTGAACAGCGCTAAGGCTGAGGATTGTTCCGAACACTTCCTTCCATGTAAAAAAATTACTTTGCTTAATTTGGATTAAGACAGTAGCCTGCACACTTTAAAGTTAATTCTAAGCCTTAAGGGGAAGGGTCCTACTTTCAGCTCTCAGTGGAACAGTGCTGCTGCATATTAATGCACAGACCGCAGAGAAGCAGAAGCAGCCTCGGGCATTCAGTAAAAGTCTTTCTGTTTGGTATGCTCCTAAATTAACTAACAGAATCCCTTAATATAAGGCTATTTTAGATGAACCATTGTCCTACTTGACCCAGTGGTGCAAGCTAGCTCAGTAACAAGAAAACAATTCAGTGGCCTCAGTAGAAATGTTTGAACAAAAGCCACATGGAAAAGGCACCAAATTTGAAATCGAGGGCAGACGCCATCCATTCTTAGTATCTGGTGATTTCCTCGATAGGTGATCCCACAGCAGCTCTGTGGGCAGAGAGCCCCTGCGGATTAGGGGTTGCTGGTGATCTACTCAGCTGAAGGCTTGAGGAGCTGTGTCAAGAATCAACACCTTGAATATCTTCATTTCCAGTCTCCTAGGCAGGCCATGAGTCAATATTGTGTCTTCATGTCCCTCTATAGACTGAACTCCTGAACGACACCCAATTACCTTAACTCAGAAAATGGGCCCCCGTTCTGCCCCAGTCCATGATTTTGGGGTACAATGATTGCCCATATCCTATCAGTCCAGTCAGTAAACCAATCTTTATCCCACAGTGTACACAGTACTGAACATGCACATGTGTAAGGGTGTCTTTCTGTCATGTGCCCCCTGTTGTCCCCTCACACACTGACCTACCTTGTGGTCAGCCTGGGTTCTTTTGGGTGCTGTATGCAAATAGAATACCAGGAACAGGATTTGGTGCCTCCACCTGGAGCAGAGGTATAGAAAGGCTACCCAATAAGGCCCTAACCTCTCCCCAGGAACAATTAGTAATTTCCCTCCTTCACACAGTTAACATTTCCCCACTCAGCAGCAATGCACACAAAGCAATAATCATAAACACCAATTGTAAATTAAACTAACCTCTGATTTATTATAGAGAAGGGGTGAAGGGGAAACAAAAACATAGAACAACCAATATTGACTTCAACAATTGTCCCCACACAGTTCCTGTACCTCCCCTCATGTGTGCACCAGCTTTACCCCATGGCCATAAGAGTTGTTACTGTCTGTTGCAATGGGTACCTCAGCGGGTTGCTGCTGGCCAACCAGATGTTGCAGAGTTGTTGCATATTGGGAACACAGTTTTTAAATGTGAACTGGTAGATCTTCAAATAGGATTTCAAAATGTGGAACCAAAGAATTTTGCAATCCTCTGCCTTGGCTTATCCTGTAGATTACCAAATCCTGCCCAGGACCTCACCCCCTTCATATCTATCTAACTAACTTGTTGAAATGCTCCTCAGGGCTGCAGCCCAGAGGTACTAACAGTTAGATGACAGTCTCAAGGGGTGCAGAGGAATAAGGTTTGGTAGTACCACCCTGAATGTAGCAGACAGTCTCTCAAGGAAACAACAACTGCAGGCTGAAGAGTCTAGGCAGGTGCTGGATTCTTCACCCATGAAGGGCCTTTCATCATCTTCACCCCTTGGGTCTCTCACCATATTTGCCTCTAAGGCCTATCTGTCACCATCATGCTCACCTCTAAAGCCTTTTGTCATCTTCATGTCTAAGGCCTTTCATCAGTCCAGAGTACCTGGCAGGTTTGGGGTCATCTTGGATGTTTAGCTGAACACACACACTTCCACTGTGATGAAATACAAATGGGCATCTAAACAGTCTCTAACGCAGCCCAACTACCTCTTCTCTCAGGCTGGTAAACAGTTCAAACAGTTCCAAATGATTTAAAAGTATGACAAATGAAAAACGGCAAGCTACATTAATTTCCACTGAAAAAACAGAGCAGTCAGTTCCACTTCCCTGCTGAGAAAATGGGCTGATAGGCACTCTGCTTAAGACTGTTTCTGAAACCAGAGGGCCTATCTGCACCAAGACTAGCCTGCTGGCTTGTGCAGCCCTCCTAAATCAGTCTCCAGCACTCAAGTCTTGGCTGGACTTCTCCCTGCTACAGTAACAGAGCACATCCTGTTATGTAGCAGCCCATTCCTCCCCACCTGATTGGGCAGTCTTTTCCTGGGCTCTAAGCAGGTGCCCTTTCACTCTTCCCAGCAGCCCTGGTGGCAGGCAGAATTACTGGAGGCCTCATTTTTATTTCATTGTGCTACATTGCTTTTGCAGCCTATACCATTTAATAGAAGCCCATTCAGTGGCTATTAACTACATGTTCTGGCCCTGCTTGCCCAGATGGGGCCAGGGAAGCCCTTACTTCACTTGGAGAAGCCCCATTTGGCTGTCAGGGCTCCTGAAAAAAGACGCACATTTTTCGTGACATTTTCAGCTGCGAGTATGCCTGTGCACCTCACTCCCACTTTTCCCGGTCCTACTGCCTACTTGGAGACCGAAAGACAACCATTAATGCACCAGGAGGCATTTTATAATTATATCCTATCTCTGCTGCCTGTCCTGGAGCTAAGAAAGGAGTTTTAAAGGTGTGGGCATTCAGTCAGATACATGTAAGGAACCACGGCTCCTTTAAGACTGGGCTGCACATGTGCAGCCATATTGGAAACAGCACCAGCTGCCAAGGGAAACCACCTGAACCAGGGTCAGCAGTACTTTCTGGCACTGAGGCACAACAATATACTGAACCTCACACCCCCTTCAGTATGGGACCAAAGTACAGAGGGACTTGACGGCAGCCGCCGCAAGAGATTCAAAAGCCCTCTGTCCCAATCCAGATGTCCAGAGGACCGAAGGAAGAGGACAACATCAGCGGGTAGTAAGACCCACAAAGAAGATGGGTGGGCTTACATATTCTCCCCCCCCGAAAAATCTTGGCGTTCTTGACAAGACACTGCCTTAATTTTCCAGTCCATGTTGGCTATATGAACCATCACACTTATTGGAACATTTCTATCTATACAAACAGTTCCTAACTATTGAAGCATTTAAAACACATCAACATTACTGTACATTTTCTAACTAGACACCAGCATACTGTCTATCAGGTATGCAGCAGCTTCGACATACGTACACGTATTAACAGTACATTTGGCATAAGTTTTAACCCAAGAAGGTGTAACATCAGTACATTTTCCAACCCCAACGTGCAATTCAGTATGGTAGTAGTCAATAATGGACCTGGACTAAATAATGGGCACCATGTACTTATGCTCTACTTGTACAGGGATTTCAGTGGAGGCACCAGGGAGGTTGTAAGTTAATTTCATGGGTGGCTAACATGCTTTACTAGACTTTTGGGGTACTACAGCTTCTTCCATAGGAATAGGGTGCATGATGATCACTTCTGGCACTGTGTCCGGCACAGGGGCTTGGTGTAGAATAGCAAGTGTCTGATCAGTCTTTGTGGAAAAGTCCTCTACCAATGCTTCCACATCCATATCAGCAAACGGTACTTCTTGATCTCCAGCTGGGGTTGCACTTGACATCGATGCTTCTGCATTAGGGTTTAAACAGTAAGTAGTCTGTCTCTTCACAATCTATAGGTGGTCAGTCCATGGGTGTCATTGAGGCATTGGATACATCAGTAGGATGTTAATACCAATACATTTCCTCATCCTCTTCACTGGTGGAACTGCCCATGTTGGCAGATGGTGGAATTGGGTCATTGCACACTTGTTTGTTAAGAGATGTTGGTTCCTTCTTTTTATTGGCTTGATTATGGTTTGTGGTTCTGGCAGGTCTCAGCCCAGGCTCTGTTACAGTCTCTGGAATGGGCTTGAGCAGACCAATAGGCAGAAGGTAGCTATGGTAAATAGTGTTAACAATCCCTTGGCCACATTCCTGATGGATGTGGTATACAGGCAACTCAGTTATCTTTTCAAGGATAACATAAGGCTCAGAAGACCAGTGGTCAGCTACGTGTATCTTGTGCTTTCCACAGAGGCCAAGATTTCTTAAGAGAACTCTATCCATATCTTGTAAAACCTGGTTTGCATTTTCTGGTCATACCTGAGTTTATTGGCAGCACTGACTTTTCTGGCAGCTTCTGAAGCCAGTTAATAGGCTTCTGTCAGTTGCTTTTTGAGGCATTCCATGTATTCAAGGTAGGGTTTTTTGGAGGTTCCATCAACAGACATTCTGAAAGCTAGGAAAGTTGGCAAATGGGTTCTCAGCCAAACATTAAATGGTAAGGAGAAGCATCTCTAGCACAGTACAATTGGAGGCATGCACCAAACTGGGGACACGCTAGCTCCAATTTATTTTCTGTTCTGGGGCCAGCATACCTAACATGTCTAACAAAGAACGATTAAATCTTTGTGGTTATGGGTTCCCTTGAGGATGGAAGGAAGTGCTGCATACTGATGGGTGCCATGTGCAGCAAGATATTCTTTCACTAGGTGGCTCTGAAAGTCAGACCCTTGATAGGAGTGATTATGCTGGGGTATACCATAATGAGTTACAAACTCCTCAAGTTTCTGCACAACAGTCCAGGCTGTCTGATTTTTTTGTTGAGTAGGCCTGTGCATACCGTGTACAGTGGTCGGTGATGATTAAAATGATGCTACAGCCTTTATACTGTCTGGTTCCAGTGACAAAAAGTCCATACAATCTAGTTCCATAGGTTCACTGGTTTTAAATTTACAAGTGGTGCTACTTTTCAGGGTAAAGTCTTTCTCTGGACACATCTGGCACAATTCTTGCAGTGCTTTTCTATGTCATATACCATTTTGGGCCAATAGAATCAGCTTCACACAAGTTTTAGGGTACGCTTCACCCCAAGGTGCCCCATGTCATCATGAAGTGTTCTATGGACAACTTTGCTGTACTTCCACAGCAGTACTAACTGGTTACAGGGGACCAGTGTTTTTGGGTCTTGAACAGTTCAGAAAAGCAGTCCAATTTTCAAGGACAACTTGCTCCACTGTCTCAAGAAAATTAGAACATCCAGATGATCATTTGGCACTTTATCTGGCCCTCTCCTTTTTCTTAAACTGAGATTACCCCTCTCATTCCATAATCTTGCCGCTGCGACCATCTTTGTTCTCTCTGTTTTTGGCCAGGGCAAATGACTGATGGCCAAACCCTCAAAGTTGTAATAGGCTTAAGGTATAGCATTAGGATGGGCTTCCATTGTGTCAATGGCTCTGTTGTGACAGACAGGCATCTCGTTATCTGTGTCCACATATTTTGTACACACAGCTTTCACAATTACAGGTGTCATACAGTTCCATTGGTTTCCCACTTAAGTGTGAGGTCGGTGAGACAGGTCATCAGCATCTGTATTGTTCATGCCCTTCTGATACTCCAAGGTGAAGTCATACCTGGAAAGGCAGAAAACCAACAGTGACCAGCCACATCCAACTTAGCAGTGACGTTGACATAGGTAAGAGGATTGTTTTCAGTTCTTACAGTAAACTTGGCTCCATACATGTAGTCATGGAACTGATCTGTGAAGGCCCATTTTTAAGCTAAAAACACTAGCTTGTGCACTGGGTAGTTCTTTTCACTTGGTTTCAGGCTCTGGCTGGTGAGAGCAACAGGTCTCAGTCCCTTTGGGTACTCCTAATACACTATACCACAGTACACAGTGCACTCGCAAAAGGCAATAAAAATAAATGCTGGAAGCCACAAATGTTTTAGAAAATAATGCTTTTATATAAGCAAATTTATTCCAGCAAGTAAGTAACAAGATAAGGACTTGAAGCTCGGTACAAACCCCTAGCGCCTTGACTCATACAAGTCTTCAGTGGGGGTAAAGCTTAGAAAAAACACACTTGCATTTAAGCATTCCAGACACATAACTGATTAATTCAAAACACCTGCCCTATTGGGCCATGTCACAAGTAGTGCATCTTAAAGTCCTTAGTCGAACTGCTTCATAGATATCATAGCAAACAATGCAAACATTTTTATAAATTTTTAGAAATTTTAGAAAAAGAATACTGTGTACTGTGATCTTGTGTTTATGTGGAGGTTCAGCTGCCTCCTAGCACAGTGCAGCCTGGTCAATTTTGCAGTATTGCAGTGGCATGCTGAAGGGGTGTTTCATGTGTGGTGCTTATTGCCACTGCAGATCGCAACCATCACTGGGGTGACGGTTTTGACTTGGAAAAGGATTACTTCGATTTTTGGACTCACTCAGTATTCAGGTGTTTGTTTTTCTTTTATTGGATTACATCCAAAGAAAACATGAATATTGGGGCTGCATTTACTTCTAACAGAAGAGACAGCACAACACCTGATTTGGAATAAATGGAACTGCTCAGCTTTGATGAGAGAAGAAAAAACTTGGAAGCAATTTGAATAGAATTGAGAGACGAGCGACAAGGCATTTGAAGGTATCAGAGAGGCTTTTATCACTTTTGAAAACCTTCTAATTAAAGAACTAGAAATTAGTTATAATATCAGCACTTCAGAAGAATACACTGATAGAGATCAAGTGCCGAGGGGCCTTAGAGTGTCTATTACTCCCTCCTGTGGACTTGAAAATTTCCAGTTTAAAGAAGAATGGATTAAGGCTGCAATCAAATGTTGTAAAATCTTTATTGAATTACTAATTAAGGATGATTTAAGAGACACACTGATTTATCAAAGGAAATACAACAGCTTAAAACTAAAATTGCTCTGTATAAAGAATGCATTGAGTTTCCCGATTTCAATGAACAATTAAAAAGTAAAATAAAAAAATATGAGGACGAAATAATACAGAGAAAAATTGCTAAACTTAATAGAGATAAGAACTATTATTCTAAAGGGGATATTTTGTCATGGGGCAAACCTAGATCAAACAGCTGGGGCAGACTAAGATCCAGGGTGAGGTTTGTCAGAGAAGATAAAAAACAACATCAAGATAAAAGTCAGAAAAAATACATAGAACCATCTACCAGAAAAACAGCACAAGCACCAGAGAAAGAAAAGGATTTTCAAAAATGACAATTAACAAAAGTAAAAGAAAAAGAAAAACACACAGAGGTAAACGAGGAGGATATAGTGCAAGTAGGAACGGAAAGGCAACTGAGAGAGAGAAAGAAAGGCCTTGTTTACAGATATTAAACTTATCTTCGACTATATTAGATACTAAACAAGAAGAAGTCCTTAAGAAGGGTCTGTGTTTTATCCCTACCCCCCTTGGTGAATGATTTCAAAGTTTTTGTTGACTTACACAAATTCTTTAGGAAATTACATTTAAAACTATTTTTTGAAAGAGAAAAGAATACAGAAATGGATTTCAATATTGGCTTGGAAATGGCATCTGCACTGGATAACACTACAGTACAAATGGAAGATTTGGATTTACTACTTCAAGAAACTCAACATTCAAAAGATAATTCTGAGCCTTTTACAACAGAAAGGGAAGGTCAAAGGAGAATGGGTTCTAGTCCCACTATAGCTACAGAAACTATGAACATCATATTTTGTGCACTGGAGGACTTACTTTTTTGAAAATGAACAGGACCTAATTGCCCACCAGGTAAGAACAGGCAATGGACTTTTAGCTGCAAATAAGGACTTTAAGAAACTGAGAGAACAAACATTTAGAACAAAATCAACATTTTGTCCAAGAACTTATAGTAACAATGTCATCTCTGATTATGAAAAAGTGGTGCCTAGACAGGTTTTGGAACTATTAGCAACAAAAGACAAAAAAAACTAAACAGAATTTAACAAAATGTGAAAGGCTAGCTTTGGAAAAACTAACAGAGAATGAATCAATAGTCATCAAACCTGCTGACAAGGGGTGCAACATAGTGATTATGGACAGAGAGCTGTATAGAGAAATAGCTTTGTCTTTATTGAATGATAAAGATAGTTACAATAAATTACTCTTTGACCCCACACTACAATTTAGGAAGGAGTTATACATACTTCTGAATTCAGCTGCAGACAAGGGAGATGTTACTGAAAAGGAACTGGAATATTTATGTACAGAATTGCCGATAGCACCAGGTTTTTAGATCTTGCTGAAAGTGCACAAATATCAGAAAATGCCACCAGGAAGACCCATAGTCTCAGGGGTGGGTTCTCTAACACAGAACGTGGGTAAATTTTTGGACTTCTTTCTCCAATCCTTAGTTATTGATTTACCATCATATATTAAAGATACCACAGAATTGTTAGGGGAACTTAAGCATGTTAAATGGGAATAGGACAACAGCTAGCAAGGCATTGATGTGGAGTCATTGTATACCTTGATTAGACATGAACAGGGAATAGTAGTCAATAAATAATTCTTGGATAATTGTCAAGGTTTGGATAATATACCAATCGATTTTATTCTTAAGTCCCTCAAGTTCATCCTAACACACAATTTCTTTGAATTTGAAGACATTTTTTTCCATCAAAAAATAGGTACTGCAATGGGTGCTGCTATGACTTCTTGCTATGCTAATCTCTTTTTGGGCTACTGGGAAAGTACTTTAGTTCTTAAAGAACAGATTAGCCCTTACTATGCACACATTAAATATTGGTTCTGCTTTATAGATGATATTATATGCATCTGGAAAGGAGATAGGGGTGAGATGCCCAATTTTATGAAATGGCTTAACAAAAATGATCTAAATCTAAAGTTTACCTTTAAAAGTGATGTAACCACAATTGAATTTTTGGACTTAACTCTATCAATAGAGGACAAAGGGAATGATGAATTTAAAATTAACACAAAAACATTTAGAAAACACACTGCTACTAATTCAGTTCTACACTTTAGCAGTGCCCATTCCCCTAGTCAGAAAAAATCCATACCTTACAGTCAGATGCTAAGGTTAAAAAGAAATTGTAACTCAGAACAACATTTTGAAGTACAAGTGAATGAACTCATAGAGATATTTAAAGCAAGGGGATATGATTGCACCCTGTTAGAACAAACCAAAAGAAAAATTGGAGCTATAGATAGGAATGAACTATTAAAAGAAAAAAGAGGGAACCAAACCTTAATGACGCAATGCCATGTACTTTCATCACTGAGTACAATAATGTGGCTGGAAAAATAGGAAACATAATCCATAAAAATTGGCCCATTCTACTCAGTGATGATGTAGTGGGGGGGGGCTGTGGGACTGTCACCCAGAGTTTTGTTTAGTAAGGCTAGTAATTTAAGGGACAAGTTGGTCCACAGTAGACCACCGGAGATTGCATAGAGTAAAAACAGAACTTGGCTCCCTAATAGGCCTGTTGGGTTCTATAAATGTAATAGATGCAACATCTGTAAACATGCAGTTAGTAGTACAATGTTTGTACATCCTAGAGAACCTGATAATAAGGTCACTATTAGAGAGCAGGTAACTTGTGACACCAGTTAAGTTGTATATGCACTATGGTGCAGCTGTGGTTTAGTTTATGTAGGTAAAATAATAAGACCACTCAAACAATGTATACAAGGGCATCTGAGATCTATCATGAACAAAAGACAGTATACTCCTGTAGGAACCCATTTTGCCCTATACCACAATTCTAAACCAGAAGATTTGAAATTCATTAGCATGGAATGGGTACCACCATTTAAATTAGGGGGTGACAGATCCAACACCTTACTTGAAAAAGAAAGTAAATGTATTTTTAAGTTAAATTGTGTTAAACCGCATGACCTCAATGATAAACGGGACATTAAACCATTTTTAAAGAAATAAATAAAATGGTTTATTGACACACTACATGTGTAAACTCAGTTGAGGAGCCTTTCTGTTACATTATTTAAGTTTTGAAGTTAGCTCTGCAACCATAATTATGCCTATGTTTTTTTTCTTTTTTTTTTCTTCTTCTTTCTTTCATATAGAAACTGATTTTCAGAAATGGGCATCATACTAGGGGTTACTCCATCCTACCCAGAAAAAATAAAATTGGAGTTAATTTGATTGTGCTTGTCTTGGTAAACAATCTCCCTGTGTGGTATCATGCTATCTTTAAATATTACAGTCATTTTAGATAGCTAGATGAACATTTTTTTGTATAGAGAAGTGACACATAGAAATGTATATATAAAAATGTTTAAAATTATATACTGGTATTTTGCCTTAAATATTAGTAACATGTTCTTACATTTCTTTATACATGTATCTGTTTCTATATATCCATTTTTTTATATACATATATTCTTTTTCTAAAATTTCTAAAAATTTATGTTTTGCATTGTTTGCTATGATATCTATGAAGCAGTTTGACTAAGCACTTTAAGATGCACTACTTGTGACATGGGGCAGGTGTTTTGGATGCTTAAATGCAAGTGTGTTTTTTCTAAGCTTTACCCCCACTGAAGGCTTGTATGAGTCGAGGCACTAGGGGTTTGTACCAAGCTTCACGTCCTTATCTTGTTACTTACTTGCTGGAATAAATTTGCTTATTTAAAAGTGTTATTTTCTACAACATTTGTGGCTTCCAGCATTTAGTTTTATTGCCGTTTGTGAGCACACTGTGTAATGTGGTCTTGTGTTTATGTGGAGGTTCAGCCACCTCCTGGCACAGTGCAGCCCAGTCAAATTTGCAGTATCACAGTGGCATGCTGAAGGGGTGTTTCACTCCTAATACACTACTGCTCCCAGCCCCTCCATGCTGGTGTCTATATGTAAGAAGTAATGTTTAGCGGAATCAGAAAATGCCAACACAGGAGCTTCACTAAGTCTCTTAACTATCTTGCTGAATGCATTGTCACAGTCTTGATCCCATTGATCCCTAAAGGATTCGTTAACCTTGTAGTACATCTTTTGAGGTGTTTCTTTTCCATTCTGCTTCTTGTAATTGGTAGGGTGATACCCCTGCAGTAAACGCGTAAGCAGTCACACCACCTTGGAGAAATCCTGGCCAAATCTCCAGTAATAACCATAGAAACCAAGAAAAGATTACAACCTTTTCAGATTATGGGGTCTAGGCCATGTAGTGAGGGCCTTCACCTTGTCCGGATTGGTTTGTACTTCTTCTGCTGAAATAATGTGCCCAACATATTTTACAGAAGGCTGACAGAATTGACAAATTGACAGTTTGAGTCCAAATTCTTTGAGTCTGTCCAACACCTTCATCAGGTATGCTTCATGTTTCTCTAGGGTGTGTCTGAAAACAATCAGGTCATCCAAATAGACTATTACTTGTAGTAGATTCATGTCTCCCATGACTTTTTCCATCAACCACTGGAAAGTGTCCGGTGCCCCTGAAATAAAGTTGTGGCATCCATTCAAATTGATAAAATCCCAGAGGGCAAATGAAAGCTGTTTTCTCTTTGTCCTCTTCAGCCATGGGAACAGAAATTCATTTACTGCTGGTAAGGCAGTCAAGAGCATCCTCCACATGAGGTACAGTATACTGGTCTGTAATAGTGCGCTTGTTTGAAGTATGGTAGTCAATGCACAGACAGCCCAATTCTTCTTGCAGTCTACCACAATGGGGGATGCATAAAGACTTCTGTATTTGGATATGATACCAGTGGTTAGTAAGTCTAGTAAGTGTTTGAGAACATCTTCTGCATCCAGTGGAGCTAGGCATCGATATCTTTCTCAAAAAGATTGGTTGTCATTCAAATGTATATGATGCTTTTCACCACGAGTGCATCCAACAACAAGCTCACTGGTGGAAAAGGCATTAGTTTGGCTGTCAGGGCTCCCAAAATGAGAGGTACCCATTTTATGCCTTTTACAGTTGTGGGTGTGCATGCGCACCTCATTCTCACTGTTCCCGGTCCCACTACTTACTTGGGGACTAAGAGACCTCCATTAATGCGCCTTGATGCATTTTATAATTATATCCTAGTTTCACTGCCTGTCCTGGAAATGAGCTTTTAAGTTATGGTCTTTTGACCATATACATGTATGGTGCCACTTCTCCTTGAAGGCTGGGCCGTGCATGCTCTGACTTCCACAGGTGCTGCCATATTGGAAAAGGTACTGGCCTGGTCGTGCCATTACATTTAGGGATGAGTAGTGTATTTAAGTTGAGTAGTATATTTCTGGCGTGGAACCTTTGTAAAAGAACCTTGGCTCAAAGGTACTTATAATCTTAGACTTAAATAAATAAAAAAATAAATTACTAAACATAATGTTAAACTTTAATTTGTGCCCTTCAATAACTTCACAGCCATTCAATGGATATGCATGACATTTTTAATGCATGGTTTTGTGGGCTAGATCTCTTGATGTGAAGTTTTTCTGGTTGGATGTGCAGATTCTGAGATCCAGATAGTGCAAAAAGTGATTTTTTTTTCTGTTTTACATCAAGAGTTGTAACACCCAGATGGTTTGTAAATTTTGTCTGACATTATCAGGGTAGAAAGTGGCTGGTCCCCAGATGTGCCTTTTGCTGGGTTTATGAAGAAATATGAATCCATTTCAAAGTTATTACATTTTAAAATTTGGTTTCTGAGCATGCTCAATAAGCACTTCAGAATAGCTGTATGAAACAAAAGAAGAATCCTTTTTCATATTGACACAATCCTTTTTCATGAAGGAAAAAAACTTTTGTTTGACGCAATCTTGTTTTCTGTTTTTTTGTTCAAGAAAAAAGTTCAAAACCTACAAAAATGATATCCTGCAGAGACCAATACATGTATCTTGCTGATCAGGACCCAGTAGGTGGACTCTGCACTTAATTATTGTTAAAATTACCCCCGAATTTGTCTTCTTATTGTTTTTTGCATCATTTTTCTTGTGAGCTGTGTTGCAGCTGGAACAAGCGATTGTGATCTGCAGTTTCTTGAACTTACACAAAATGCTCTTGAATATTAGTATCACTGCAGGAAGAACTAGCTACTTGTTATTCCTATCAAATTGCCCTCATAATGTATAGGAGGGTTGAACAGTAATTTTTCTTTTAAATGTTGCTTGCTCCATATTAATAATCATTAGCACAGTTGGCTTGGCCAATACATATGAGACACCATATCTCATGGGCAGGGCATCTTTTATTAATATTCATCAGGTCTCTTAAATATCACTGCTGTTCCCATTAAAATGATATTCCTCTAATTGTTATAAGCAGCATTTAAATATTGGCTTTTCTGTAAGGCACTCAGTTTTGTATTTTAACATTCACTTGTCCATGCAATTAGGATACTGCCTATTAACACAAAAATGGCATGAAACCTAGGATATCGTAATTGGGGATTATGATTGAGCACTAAGCTCAACTTTTTCATATTCATTATGAGCCATGCAGCAGCTTGGATTGTGATTTTAAACTGCAGCCACCTGAGCTCATACATAATGTTCCTAAATAGTGGTATATCTGTAGAAAGAAGCAGTTACTCATTCTCTTATTTTGCTTAGCTATTTGTCCACAAAGTGTTAGGAGGGTTAAATAGTCAATTTTGTTTTGAGTGCTGTGCCCTAGTTATGAATATTCATGAGCCTGTTCATCTCGGATATTGTGACTCCTGGCATTGTGATTCTTATTAATATTGATTAGCACCGATAAATAATACTGTGGTTTCTAAATACTGGCAATTCTACAGAAAACCATCCTTTTTGTCATCCTTTGCTGCCCTACACAAGTGGGCTACTACATATTAACACATTAATGAAATGAAGCTTTGGATACCATAACCAGAGGCTATCCTTGATTGCCAAGTGTGACTTATTAATATTTATCGGGCTGCTATGATACCATGTCACCCATTTGGAACCTGTGCATCATGGTCCTGGATAGAATATGTATAGATTATTTATTACACTCTGTTGGGACATGGCGCAGAAAGCATGCACCTTATGGCTAGAACTTTCTCTTTCTGGCCTTGGTAACAACGCTGGGCTGCCTCGTTGCTTATCTTGTGGTTAGATGTATTTCAAAGGGGTTTTGAACTATGATGCATAACTTTGTCATTCTTGTATATTTTGACCCCAGCTTTACAACATGGCCTTTTTGGGACCCCACATCATGACCAATGGTGATGGAAGTTCTCAAATCATGTATGAAAAACAATTTTCCAGTCAACTGCGAAATCAACTTTTGGGCAGGATTTGAAAATGTTCACCACCCTTGTTCATGAGGTGGAGTCATAAGAAAGATATGTTGAAAATTTGGGGTCAAAATATGTAAAAATGGCAATGTTGAAATTTTGGTATGCTTGCTTGTAACTGTAGAAAGTTTAAATATTCTGACCCCACATTTTCAATATGGCCATTTGTTTATACCACCTCATTAGTGTGTCAGCTGTCATTTTTCAAATCCTGGCCAAACTGTGTTTCTGCACCTATGACATGGAATGACATTGTGGTGGTGCGGAATAATGTTTTGGCAGGGATTTGTGAGGTGGGGTAATATGAAGACTATGCTGACAATTTGGTTGCAGTTTTGCTACAAATGCAAGGGCAGTGTTCGGAGGGTCCTGCACTTCCACAGCAATACACATTTCGGCATCTATGGAGGGATGGGTGTGCGGGGCAGCAAATGATGATATGATTATACTATCTCAAACAGTAAGGAAATTATTTGCAAATAAACTACATTGATGCACCATTTAGGGTTTAGAATAACATGACAAAAGTAGGGAAATGTGGCTTTAGGGTTTCCAACCCAACCCCACCACACCTGAAGCAAACCAGGGATGGTGTCTTCTTTTGGGTTGTCAACTCTAAAGCTTACCCCATTCTATACACTCCTGAAACATACACACCTGTGCACATCACATCTGAGCTTTCTTGCTACCACAAGGGGGGCTTTAGGGTTGACAACCCCAAGGAATACTCCACCCCTGACTTGCCTCAGGTGAGTTGGAAGGTTTAGGGATGGAAACCCTAAAACCACATTTCCCAACTTTTGTTGCTTTAGTCTTAACCTAAATGGTCATTAACACAGTTTTTGCAAAGATATATATATATATATATATATATATATATATATATATATATATATATATATTAGAGGCAAAACCCAGTTTAGGGTGTTCCACAGTGACAAAAGTGAGGAAATTTGGTGTTAAGGTCATCAGCCTAACTCACACCCCATCACATGTGTAAAGAAGCTGAGGAATAGGAGACTGGGGTGAGAGTTAGGACCGATGACCCCAACGCACACCCCAATGCCAGTTGCGGGGTGGGCTGGAGGGTTCCAAGGGGGGTTTTCAACCCTAACACTGAATTTCCTCACTTTTGTTGCTGTGGAACAACCCTTACTGATGCATTAAACTGAGTTTTTTGCCTCTAATTTCCCTTCTTTTTGAGAATGATGATGAGAAATAGTGAATGTAATGTGGTGGAAAGGGCCCCGTGCTCCCGTCATGTGATGTCTTGTGACATAGTAACAGGAACAGCAATGCAAACAGAAGCACCAACAGTGGCACACATGGTAACGCAAACGTAAATGGTAAAGGAAACCTTAATAGAAACGCAAGCGCAAAGTGGCTGAAACCAACAGTGATACCAACCGGACATTGATGCGCTATAAAAAATGCAACTGGTAATGCAAACAGTGATAGCAGTGGTATTTTAAATGGAAATGTTAAGTGTACAGCAAAAGCGAAGGGAACAGAGATGAAATGAGAATGCACACATAGCGGGAAATATGTACCAGGCATGGTATAATTGTAAATGCAAATGGTAAAGTTAACATGAAGAATAATGCCAAAGGAAACAGAAATGAAAACGGGAACAGTAGCGCGTACAGAAAAGCAAACCGAAACGGGCACAGTACTGCAATTGTAAATGCAAATGGTAATGGTAACAGCAACAATTACAGCAAAGGAAACAGAAACGCAAAAGAAAATGCAAGTGCATATGGAAATGCAAACTGTAATGGTCACGGGCACAGTAACGCAATTGCAAACGCAAATGGTAACAGTAACAGCAAGGAAGATGTAAAATGAAAGAGAAACAGAAACACAAAAGAAAGGGCTGCCAGAAACACAAATGGCAATGTGCACGGTGATGCAAACAAAACGCAAACAGAAACAGTAGTAGAAACGCAAATGGTAACAGTAACAAAAACACAAGCGCAAATGACAACTCAAAGATGCCTACGGTGGCATACGAGAATGATAACGCAAACGGGGACATAAATGCAAGTGAAAACAGTAACTATAACAATAACAGAAGCGCATACCCTGTTTTTGCTGAACAGGTGCATAGAGAAACACAGTGTGTACAAAGAATGCTTGCATTGTAATGGGCACCGAAGCTTAAAACGAGCATTGGAAGTACTTAATTGCTAATATCTCAGCAACTGCACAATGTAGAAAAAAAATTTAAATTTCACATAAATTATGATTTTCCTGGCTAGGTTTTTGTTATAACATAGCCCAAAGGGCTAAGCATTTCGCAACAAAAAATCTGTATCTCGCATCGTTTTCGAGATATGAGCCCCAAAAGGCGCGGCGTACACCACCATGTCAGTCTAAGTGGAAAAATGCCAACTTCGGAGTACCGTAATTTTGCAGCCATGCAATATTTTTTCACCAAAAGGCACATTTGTGAGATGTTGGCTGCGTTTCCTCCAAATTTCAGCTCAAAAGACCAAATCGTTCTTTTGCAGCAGGGTGGCAAAAACTGCTGTCATTTTTGCATAGTCTGAAAAAGTAGTGTCGGGATTTCCATGAAAGCTTTCTGCGAAACATTTGAAAGTGTCATGAGGCGACACTACTTTTCGACACTACTTTTTCAAGAAATTTGAAAAACATATTTCTAGGGTGTTTAACCCCAAAATAAAGACATGCCTAGCATCCTCAGGGCTCGACAAGGTAAATAGAAAAAGAATTGTGTCCCTAGATGGCCCCAATTTTAAAAGCAAAGCATTTTTCTGATCACCAATTGAAAACAAAATGGCAGATTTGTGACACTACTAGGGCCATTTGCGACACTAAAAAGTGCATTTGCAACACTGTCGAACTTTTTAACTTTTCCCATTGACTTATAATGGGAATTGTTTTTTGAATAACTTTTGAATTGTTTAATATTTTTTCACAAAATCTTCAAAAGGCACATTGGGGACCCTGGCCGCACATTCCCTGAAGTTTTCGGACTGGTCATGCAAAGCATGCGACCTGTAGGAGCGAGCAAAGAATTCACCAGAAACCATAAACACACATTCAGATCATACTTAATAACTCTGCAGCCGTATATCTGACCGGTACAAAACTTAGCTAATCCCAAGATGTATAGTTTTTGATCAAGCATGCCAAATTTCAGGCAAATCCGTTGAACAGTGGCAAAGTTATTAAGGTGCATAATTTGACCCTTTAACCTTGAAAGTGCTACTCAACCCTAACTATGCATATATATTTTAGCAGGAAAATATCTATCAGTACATATTATAGGCTTATGAAGGTTTCATGGGAAGTTGCTCAACCATGTCAGAAATTTCACAATAGATTCCAAACATTGAGTCACCTTTATACAAACAAAAATGGAATTCTATAATATTTTCCTTCAATACAAAAATGATTAACCCTTCAACACTGACCACAGCAGTCTCAAGTACAGTTACATTCAGTACTACATTTAAATAATTCCTAAGTGCTTTCTTGAAAAGAAAAGTTAATGGATCAGTCAAGCCCCAATCTGCTCATATTTTAAGTAATATCAGTGTATCCCTTTTTTAAAGTTGAGATTCATTACACATTTCAATAGGATACTTACTAGTAATCTATTTTAGATTTTTCAGTTAAATATTCTGATGCTGGAAAGTGTGAATTTATTGATTTATGTATTTGCTTTTGGTAACCGGGTAAGTGCACTAGACAGAACTGCCTATTTTCAGTCATGACCCGGGAGAGTACAAATAAAGGAACAGGTAAAAACAAATACATATACAGTGTTGTACAATAGGAGATTCCAAACAGTTATACAGAGGTGCAAGTTACATAGTACATAGAGGAGGTACATATCACACAGTATAATAGGAACAAAAGAGACAAAAAGGCACAATTAATGATTAATAATGTACAAAACACGACAGAGCTGTTGATAAGTCAGCAAGGAGACAATTCCCAGGCAGAGACAAGAAACAAAGTGCGTAGCTACAGCTGAGGAAGAGTGGGGATGGGAGGAATCAAGAGGCTACAGGGAAATTTAAGTGCAGGACAATCGTAGATTTGCATGACTCATGAAGCTAGGGACATTTGCAAATGTCAAGGGAGGTGAGGTAATTGGAGAGGCCTTTCTTGAAAGTGGGGTGGGATTTGGAATGCCTAAGATCAAGTGGGAGAGAGTTCCAAAATTTGGGGGCATTAAAGGAGAAGGCAAGTTCACTCATCCTGGTAGAGCATTTTGGAACAGATAATAGAGCTAAAGACATGGAATGGAGAGGATGAGGGCAGTCCATGGGGGTGAGAATAGCAGCGAGTGTGGAGGGGACAGAAGAACGAATAGTGTTGTCAGTCAGACAACCTAATGAATAAGCCTGATGCGAGAAAATAGACAACCAGTGGAGGTCAGAGTAGAGAGTAGAGTGGTGCTTAAGATGAGGAGCAGATAGCACAAATCTACAGACATTATTGTAGGCAACATCCCACATTTGCAAGATGCTTGCCTGTGCCATAGCGAAGACAATCAGAGTGTATAGCACGGGAAGGAGATGGCAGGCAAGATCCTGGTGGCAGGGACCAAGACAGCGGTCTCTGAAGCCAGTCCAGTTTTAGCATTAACTGATTTGCAGACAGCTTGACATGCAGAGAGAAGTTAATAAATGGATCCATCATGACCCTGAGGTATTTGAAGGACTGAGTTACTTCCACAAGGGAGCCATCAAGACAAAAAACCTGGAGAGATGGAGTTGAAGCGACAGATTTCCTTTGTGACCCAAACAGCATAGCCTGGGTCTTGGCAGCATTTAGCAACAGGCGGTGGGACATAAGCCAAGTTTGAATATGATGAAGACCAGAGGAGAGGTGGGAGTTAATGTCATGAATAGAGCTGGAGGAGAGATAGAGAACCAAGTCATCAGCACAGAGTAAGGAGAGACTGTAGGAGGGCACAGAAAGTAGGTTATTGACAAACAAAGAAAAGAGCAGGGGCCCAAGTATGGAACCTTGTGGTATGCCTGAATGAAACAGGATGGGGCAGAGAGAACTTTATGACAGGAAACAGACTGGAAGTGGCTCCACAGATAGCTCACAAACCAGACAAGTGTGGATTGAGAGGTGCCAATAGAGCCTAGTTGATGCAGGAGCAGGTTGTGGTTCACCCAGTCAAACACCTTTGACATGTCAATAAAAACAGCACCAGTAAGCTGGCCTTGGTCCTTAGCAGATTTGATGTCACTGGTAAATTGCACTAGAGCTGTCATAGTGCTGTGGTTTGGCTTAAAGCCAAGCTGAGCAGGAGATTGCAGGTTAAAGTTGGCAATGAAGTTAGACACCTGGTGATGGATAAGCTTCTCCAGGAGTTTACTGAGGGTCAGCAGGAGCACAATAGGATGGTAGTTTGCTAGGTTTTTTCTATCACCCTTTTTGAAGATTGGGATAACCCTGGTATTTTTCTAGGAGAGAGGCACAGTACCCAAGCTAGTAGAGAGGTTGAACAATCCCATAATGGGGGTGGCAAGAAGAGATGCACCTAGTTTGAGAATTCTGGGTTCCAGTCCTTCAGGACCTGTGCTGCCATGGGGAGACATCATGATAAGAGCTTGTAGGACATCTAGCCTGGAGACCGAGTGGAGAATCAGGGAAGGATGGGATGGGGGGAGGTCGAGGGGAGGTGTGGCGAATGGGGGAACATCAGCATCAAAACTAGGGAGGGTGGTAAAGAGTGAGCTGAAAGCATTAGCTATGTTATTAGGGTTATTACTGGAGATGTTATTTATTAGAAAGTCATGGGGGGTTTGGGACTTGGAGCATCCAATTTTGTGGTTTATTTGTGCCCAGTGCCTTTTTGGGTTACTAAAGGTGGCGTGAAGAAGGCCTCTATAGTAATTGCTTTTGGCAGTCCGTAGCGCTTTCTTACAAGAGTTAGGAAGGGAGCAATATACATTGAAGTCAGAGAGCAGGGAGGAGGTTTTCCATCTGGTCCAGAGTTTGTCCCGTGCTTTAAGCATATGTAGAAGAGGGCTAGTTAACCATTTGGTAGGCAGGCCCCGTAACCTGCTCCTGATGGTAGAATGTGCTTGGACTGCAAGGAGCACAGAGAATTGGTAAAGTATTCCACAGCTAAGTCAATGTTATTTGTCACAAAAATGGGGACCAGTTGACAGCTGAAGATCCCTAGAAAAGCTGAGGTGTCGAGGGCAGAGAAGTCAGACATGGAGATGACTTTGGGTGGGTGGGAGGGTGGGCTGGCATCCCAGACACAGGTGATGGGTGAATGGTCTCTAATGGAGTCCAGTTCCAGTAGCACGGTCATGGAAGAGATTCTGTCCAGCCTGTTGGTAAGTACCCAGTCAAGGAGGGTGACTATTACCATTGCTGGAATGTCGCGTAGGCACCAAGACAAGCTGGGTTAGCTTGGCCTTGCTTATATTAGAGTCAAGGACTGGGAGTTTTGGGCAGAGCCAGTTCTTATTGAAGTCACCTACACAAATCACTTCATTGTTTTTGGTGGCCTGGAGGAGAAAAGCCAGGAACTCCTCAAGCCCATGTTTGCAGGAAACTGGAGGCATGTAGGTGCAAACAATGAGCAGCTTTTTGAGTCACCCAGCAGAAGCAGTGCATGAAGTACCTCACAGGACACAAACAAGGAGCATGGTAGTAAGGTTAGGTTTAGATGAGACTTGTAAAATAGTGCCAGACCATCACCTCTTTTTAATGAGGGCCGATCAACCCAGAACAAGTTGTATCTGGGAAGGAACACAGAGAGTTGGGGAGAGAAGGCTTAAGCCAGGATTCAGAAATTGCAAGGAGATCAGGACATTGAGTGGTGGTCCAAGTTACACGTTCTGCATGATTAACCACCAAGCTTCTTATATTAAGGTGGGCAATCTTTAGTCCTCTGGAATGGGGCCCAAGGGAAGAACTGACCTAAAAGTGAGGGAGCCCTGTGACCATGGGGCAAGGGTTAGTTTCTACATCACCTGCCAAAGATAAGGAGAGGACAATAATACAGGTAGCAGCAATCAAAAAGGTTAGGATGGTCCTAGCTTTGGAGATGCATTTAGGTATGCTGTAAGACCTAGTCAGGCAGAGAACCAGTTTGGGCAAGAGTGTTCGATATGGCTATTGAGTCGCTTGGGGACAGATGGCAGATTGGTGAAGGTAGGTCTGCAGAAAAGCCTGAAGGAGCAGCAGTTAGGGGGGTGAAGTATTCCAGGGTAATGCCGCAACAGAGAAGAGTGCGTAATACTGGCAGGTTTAGTGGGGGTTGCATGATCATGTAATAGAATCTGATATTTTGCAGAAGCAGGACTGAGGAAGCAAACACAGTAGACTGCAGATTCTAGGACTGCCCACAGTGATGTGCCCCACCCCTTTATCACCAGAGGCCAGTCAGATAGGGCATAGGGTGGAGTAAAGGAGTATTTACTAGACGGAGGAGGAGGGGGAGGGGTGGGTGAAAATTTCAGCTTGAAGTAGCACAGCTCACACAAGGTAAATGCGAGCTGCTCCCTCTGAATAGCAATGAAATTTAAGCTCCACGAAATTGGGCTACTGTGCCACAAAAGGTGCCAAGTTCAAAGGTTTCAGTGAACACAGTGCACTCAGGGCTCCTCTGTGTTCATACCTGCAGGGAAAATTCTGGTGGTGAAGTGTCCATGGCTGGGTTGGGGAGGGCTGCAGAAGCAAGCCTTCAGATCCTGGAAAGGAAAGAAGACAGAGGGGTTAGCCTTTTAAAAAGGGAAGGAAAATCAAAGTTAAACAGAAACAAAGAGAGAGTAGGAGGGTTGAATGGGGGGAGGATTTGCACTACAGAACAAGTCCTGAGGGGGAAGGAAAGTTCTAGTGGCAGGGAGACCGAGTTTGGAACTAGGTAGGGAAAGCACCAACCATACAATTAAACAATTTCAGAAAATTAATTTGCAGGATTTAGTTTAAAACACAGATTACAATGCAGTCCTGAAAATTTCAGCTTGAAGGAGGACAGCTAACACCAGGTAAATGTAAGCTGCTACCTCTGAATAGCAATGAAATTTAAGCTCCATGAAATTGGACTACTGCACCACAAAAGTTGCCATGTTTAAAGGTTTCGGTGCACACAGTGCACTCAGTGCTCCTCTGTGTCCGTACCTGAAGGGCAAATTCTGGCAGTGAACTGTCCTTGGCTGGGGAGGGTTGCAGAAGCAAGTCCTCAGACCCTGGGGGGCAAATTCCAGCAGCGAACTGTCCTTGGCTGTGCTGGGGAGGGCTGCAGAAGTAAGCCCTCAGACCCTGCGGGGCAAATTCTGGTGGTGAACTGTCCTTGGCTGGGCTATAGCTCACTCCTAGAGGTTGTATATGAGTCAAAACATGTTCTTTACCAATCTAAATTCAAAATGGTCCCTAAGAGTGAATAAGAAAGAGTACTGGGGCAGGTTGATTTGATTTTCTGCAGTAAAAAAATCAGATTAATCTTACATGCCAATAAGTTGGTTTTACATTCTTTATTAAAATTGCAATGCATTGGCAACTCAGATTGTGTTGTTTGTTAAACACATTACCATCTCAAGAGCAACTTTTGTAAAGTGTTTTTGCAAATCAACTGGAAAGTATTTACAGTTCTGTCACAATGCAATGCATTAACTGATTTGTAATACTTAAGCAACAGTTTTGCAGGGATTTGTGATGGATCTAGCAATGCATTTGCAGCTCATTGAGAAATGCTAAAGGAAGTAATTGGTGACATAGTTTAATGTGAATTGTTCTATGCCTACAAAGTGCAGCATACAATACTGGGATGCTTCACCACCAGCACCAGGCCAGGATGGCCTGAATCCATGGGTACTTAAGGAATTGCCCATAGAATTTGTGGTACCCTTAAACTGACTATTTAGTGACTCAAAGTCAGGAAGGGTGCCAGCAGATCAGAAGTCCACCAACACAGTACCATTCCATGAGGGGTGGCAGGGAGGATTGGGGCAACTACAGGGCTGTAAATCTGACCTCAATTGTACAGTAGATAAGCTGATGGAGTCCATATAGTCAAATAAATATTGGTAGCCTACTTTGAAGATATGACTACAGGAGAGTAAGTAGCATAGATTTGCCTCAGGGAAGTCATGCCAGGCCAGCCTGATGCTGTTTTTCTACTGGGTCTCTAAGACAATAGACAAAGGACAGGTTTTTAAGACTTACTCTCCTTTAACTTTAGCAAGACCTTATATTCAGTACCACAACGGAGGCTGCTGTAAACATTGGAGGATACTGAAGTGAAGTGAAGAACGGTTTAGTTAGGTGGGCTGGAAATTGGCTTGGGGGAGGCAACAGAGAGTAGCAGTGAATGGGGCCAAGTTGGGGACAAGTATGATGCCTCAGGGATAGGTCCTGGGTCCTGTCTTACTCAATACATTCAGCAGAGACATGGGAAAGGAAGGTATCTGGGGCAAGTTGTGTCTCTTTGCTGATGACAAAAAGCTATGTGGCAAGGCAGATCATGAAGATGGGATGCAGGAGCTCCAGATGGACTTAGAGAAGCTGTAGAGATGGTCTAACATCTGGCAGCTGAGATTCAATTCCAAGAAAGGCAAAGTAATGCACTTAAGGGCATGAAATTCACACACAGAATACTATACATGCGGGGTTAGGTTGGTCACTTTGACAAAGGAGATGGATCTGAGGGGCATAATCAGTGACTCTATCAAGAAAATGAGTCACTGTAGCAAAGTATATAGCAAGGAGCTGAGGATGCTAGGCTGTATCGGGAGGAGTTTTGATAGTAGGAGAAGCAAGGTGATACTGTCCATTTACAGATCCCTGCTAAGGCCCCATCTGGAGTACTGTGCTCAGTTCTGGAGTCTGCACCTGAGAATGGAGATAGACAGATGGAAATCAGTTCAGAGAAAGGTCATCAGGATGATCCAGGGCCATCATGGCAGCTCCCTTGAGGAACGGCTGGTGTTCCTAAACATGTACTCACTGGAGATCAGATGCTGGATGGGGGCATAATAAAAACATATACATTTCTGAGGAGTTTAAACAGGGTGACTAGCAAGAGTTTAAATAAGGTAAATAGCAAGGACTTGTTTGTAATGAAGAGGAAATCAGTCAGCTGATGGCAGGATAGAATGCTGGTGGGGGCAAGTTCAAGAGAGACATGAAGTAGTTAACTTCATGGGAAGGGTGGTGGGACCATGGAACAGATTGCCAATGGAAGTGGTGGAGACAGATTCCTTAAGTGGGTTCAAACAGGGGAAGGGGGATCATAGTACCTAGGGAGGCAATACAGGATTGAAGGGTGAGAAAGTGGAGGAAAGAAGAGGGAGACAATACGCTAGAGATGTGCCAAAGTTTTAGTTTGCCAGCAAACCTGCCATGAAATGGCTGTAATTCTCATTCACAGAGTTTTGCAAAGTTTTCCTTGTCCTCAGTAAATAAAATTCGACTACACCTGAATTGCAAAGTTTTCAATGCAAAGTGCGGAATTTCACCTGTGAAGTGTGGAATTTCATCCACAAATGGTGAAATTTTGCCAGAAATTCTGCACTTCACAGGTGAATCTTTGCACTTTTCGAATCGATTCACTCTCTGCAATTGCACTCAATTTGTGGATTAATTTGCAGAGAGAATTTTATCAACTTTGCCCATCTCTACAACACACTAGCACAATAGGTCATCCCAGTGAAGTAGTATAGTATGGGCAGACTTGATAGACCCTTGCCTCTTTCTGCCATTATGATGTACAGTATGTTCCTAGGTTTCACCAATACGCGGTAGTCTGAAGAGACAGTTTCACTTTCAGAGCCCTAGACTTCACTAGTAAAGATGTGTGAAGTTGTCCTCATCACCTACATTTATAGCCGTCCTAATCTTCCACTTTACCGCAGAATAGTTTAGCATATTAAGGAGCTAGTGAAATCAAAACAGGTAGACAGGAAAACAATACAATTTTTAAGAATTAGTCAGTTGTAACTTTTGATTTATGAAGTGTTTTCCTTTTTCCTTTTGCACATCAGACAGTTTTTTATATGGTGATGTTGTGCTGGATGTGTAGAACAACTTGCAGCATGGCAGCTGACATACCTATCTCTATTATCCGCACTACATCATCAGCATTTGTGATCTTGCTGACAGTGACATCCCAAGTTACTGACCTGGTAGCTCCAGAGTGGCTGTTCCTAAGCAGCAGTGGTCTCACAGTCATGGAGGTCAAAATGCTGATGATGTGGGGAAGGGGTAATAGAAATAAATATGTCAGCTACCAGGCAGAGTACTATCACGTGTCACACTTACTAACATCAGGTAAACAATCTTCTAATTAACTCATTCTTACCTGGGTGACCATTTTGTGTCAGGTTAAGCAATAGATGGTTTGGAATTCATACGAAGCAACTGGAAATAAATTAACAAAAGGGGAAAAAATTACCTCAGTTATAAAAGGTAATGGTTAAGTGCTTTTAAAAAGTAATATTAGTTTTAGGCAGTGCACTAGTTCTTTAAGGGACTGAACATCAACAATTCCCCCTTACCACAGTATCCTCAAGGTACCATATTAGCCGAAGTATTACTCTTATTGTGCTTAGTCAATAGCTGTAATTATGTCTGATTGATCATCCCCATCTCTTCCACACTTCTCCACTCCGTCGGTCACACCTGGAAACAAGCCATGGTTCAGTCTGCCTGTCCTTGTCACCATCTAACTGTGTAGCAAATAAATAAATAAATGAATGAATGAATAAATACAAAAATAAATATTTTTTTTTTAATAACTACATAACATTTTTTTTAAATATTGTTCCTCAAGGTAATCTTGCTAGTGTTGGACAATGTGGCTATTGTCTACAATGCTTCCCCAAATCCTCCCTTGCCAGACTGGACCCCTTCTTCCACTCTTCCTGCTAAGTTGCTCTTGACATCCCCTACATCATCTTTGCTCTACCTCAGCCTCCCTCTTCCTCCCTCAGATCACATTGTCACTTGCACTGTTCCTCTTTTTTTGGAAAATGTCTGACTCATCCCCTTCCTTCTTTCCTTCCTTCCTTCCTTCCTTCTTCTCTGCTGTTCTGTTCCTCCATAACCAATCCTCATACTCCCTCTGCTTTTTCTAATACTTGAACTTTCATGCTCTCCTGATGAAAATCCCCTGTTGGTCAATCTGCCTTCTCTGTTTGCCTCCTTATTCTGTGGAACAGACCTCCTCTTCCTGTCTGATTCTCCCACCTCACTCAAACTGCTTCTTGAAGCTCATTTTTCTCCCCTTCTGCTGCTGCAGCTAACTAATCCCTTCCCTTATGGCACTTGTCTCCCTCTTCCCTGTTTTAGCTGTTGCTACCATGTTGGTGTCTCTAATAGCCACACTTTTTCAATATGTACTTTTTTTCTTTTAATTAGATGTTTAATGATAGTGTTAATTCACAAAATATGCCTATAATAACCTGTCTGCATTTAGGATGCAGCCTGCAAAAGGTTGTCAATTTTCTCAGCTCTCCATACCTGTAAGGGCACCACAGTAGCTATCACCACCCAGAAGTGATTATCTTACCTGGGGACATTCTCAGTCTGAATCCCACCAGTGCCACTGCTCACAAAACATTCTGTCACAGAGGCATGAAGTATATAAATCTCATATTTAATACTTCACAATATTCACACAATCTATAGAATATCACAATATTCAAGGGCAATGGGAATTACAGGGTTACTGCAGAATTTAAAAAGAAATGGTTTGCACACAACAGAAGAGACACATAGAAAAACATTTCTCTACATTTTTAATTAATTGAAAATCAGAAAGATTTCTTACCATACAGGATAACTTTGGTGAATCAGGGAAGATCTCAACTTCAGAGGGTAAGTGCTTAGAGTCCCAGGCTAACTGCCTTGCCAGGGTCTGATTTCCATCTCAAATACCTTCAGCGCCAGCCCCCCATGCTGCATCATCAAATATGTCACTCTGACATCATGGATTTGATATGTTTACTTGTCTACTGTGGTACAACCTTCCTGGGGAGCAGACCTAAAGTGGAATTTTAGATTTTGTGAACTCATAAACCATCTCTATGTCTGTGCTCTGTCTTCCCAGCAGGGGTGGCTGCATGGCCAGGATAGTTTCCTGACATGAAAGACCTTGGCCACATTGAAGCTCCCTCATTAGCTGACTAGGGGGACTCATTGTTATAGGACAGAGAGATTGCAGTTACTTCTCAGAGGCAGCTGCCTTTGCCTCTGGAAACAATTGCAATCCTATTTCCACAGCACATTCCTGTCCCCACAGCAGACAGATTTAATTAAAAGGAAAAAAAAACAGAATAAACATTACAAAATTATTGTTAAATCTCCTCCTCCCAAAAAATTAGAAAAAAAAGATTCCACTAGCACCCTTAATGAATGCTTGTTTTTCAAGTGATCCAAATGGCTTTACTTGCTATGCCCTAGGTTCACTCTCTGTGTGAACCACACAATAGTTCCTAACAACACCTCTAACACTTTGTTTTGTTTTTCTAGGTCCTAGCTATTGCCACCAAAAAAGCACCTAATGTACAATTTTTAGGACTACAGCACCAGGCTCCACCTCAGCAGTTTGGGGTTCTGCCCACTTGTCCTATGCAGCTATATGAGGGGATTGTTGTCTGTGACCAGGGTAAACTCCCTCCCATACAGATAAGATTGCAGCTTCTGCAAAGTACAGACAATACAATCAAGAAAAGGTGCTCCCGAGAAACATCCAAATTGAATGGTGCTCATATATCACTTATACAAATCCAAAATGTAAGTGCTATATACAATGGCAGCTCCACCCAGGCGGAGCGAAATGTAAGGTCTTTTCACCCTCACTGGTGTTTGCTGTAGAGGTATGCATTGCCATACTTGTATACTCTTTTATATGTTTCTCTTGGCACTATGAATCTTTTCAGTGCCTCTTTGTTGCTATTATAGTCCTGCCATTGTATATAGCACTTTCATTTTTATACACTGTTTTTGTTTATGTATGTCTTTTTGTATTGGAGGAATAAAAGTATTTTTTACACTGACAACAGTTGCATTTACATAATTTTCTTTCTTCACCATCCAGAATGGGTGCTTTATTTTTGGGGTTTGGAAAAGTACAGACAATACAGAGACACTTTGTTTCGATTGTGGCATATGCCTTGACTCTGGACAGCCACTTCATGCTCAGGTAAACAACTGGGTATTCCTCTCCTGAATGCATAACCTGACTCAGAACCACAAATAATCCATGTTCAGATGCATCTATGTGCACAATGAACCTAAGAGAACAGTCTGATCTGGTGAGCTTAGGTTCCTGACACTGCCTCATTCAGCTGAGAGAATACGGTATCAGAGGTTTCCATTCACTAAACCTTGTCCAGCATCTTCTTCTTGTTGAGATTAGACAGAGCTTTTGCCAGATTGCTGAAATTTGGCACAAATGCCTGGTAGTACCATGCCTTCCCTAGGAAGGCCTATACCTTTCTGTTAGTCATGAGTGTGACCCAACCCTGGATGGCCTCAATTTTCACTGGTTCAGGTTGGATGTATCAACTCCCCACCCTGTATCCAAGATATGACACCTCTGCCATTCCTGTATATTACTTTTTGATCTTGACTGTCAGCCCAGTGGCCTGCAGTTAGTGGAACACCTTTTTCACATGGCTGACATGATCCTCCCAGCACTGGCTATAGATGATGATGTCATCTATGTATGCCAGCACAAAAGCTCCAGCCCCATTCAGAATGCAGTCCCCAAGCCATTGAAAGGTGGCTGGAGCATTATAAATCCCAAATGGCATTACTCTAAGCTAAAATAACCCAAACAGGGTGATGAGGGCTGACCTCTCTCTGGCTTCAGGAGTCAAGGGCACCTGCAAATAGCCATTTGTCAGATCTATGGTGGACAGGCACTCCCCAACCATTGTAAGACCTCATCTGTCTTGAGCATGGGGTATGCATCCCGCTCCATACAGCTATTGGGCTTATGGTTAATGATGCAGAACCTCATGGTCCCATCCATATTTGGGGATCTGTACCTCTGGGGAGGCTCAGGGACCACTGGACTTCTGGATCACCTGAAGAGCCAACATCTTCGTGATCTCCCCATCAATAAAATGTTTTGCACCTTCAAGGACTGGGTAGGGTGGCTGCCAAAGGGAGGCCTGGAATGAAGTATCCATGTATTACTCTGCCAGCATGATATACCTCAGCTTCCCCATGAGCATCCCCTCAAATATTCATAGCACCCTCCACTTTTTGGAAGCTTGAGCTAGTGCCAGTCTCTGAGAGAGGTTGACAGCAGCTGCTGAAGATTCTCTTTTAACATCTTCCAAGAGATTCACCAGTGAGTCCACCTCTTCTCTTCCTCTGGGTAGCTGCACACAGCCAGGACCATCTAATATCAGCCATGGTAGGGTTTCAGCATGTTAACATAGCAGAATCATTGCTTGTGCCTTCTGTCAGGGAACTACATCATATAGCAAACATTGTTCACCCTGCTGATCACTGAGTATTTTATTTATTTATTTATTGAAATGTTTCACCAGGAAGGCACACTGAACAACAAGTTATTCATCTCCCAGTGTGACCTGGGGGGGTACAATTGGATGAAGAATTAGACATAGAGTTTAACATTTAACATATCTGAGAAATTAAACATTCAAATACATTTGTGACATAACATACAGTTAAATATATCATACCTGTGGAATATGCATTTAATTACAAGTGGCATATCTGAGGAACATAGTACATAGTGGCAAAGGGAGCGGAGAGCATGCTGAGAAGCAGGCTTGGGGGATGGAAGGTTTAATAGGTGATGTGAGTCATGGAGAGGAGCAGAGACATAGGAGGACAGATAAGGAGGGTTAAAGCAGGAGTAGTTAGATGAGAGAAAGTTATGTAAGGCAGAGGCAAGGGAGTAGTAGTAGTAGGAGGAGTGCCATATTTGGGGGGAGTTCCAGATTTGCAGGAAACAATGGGTAAAGCCTGACTGACCAATGAGAGTGGTTCAATGGGGGACCAACAAAGTGTGAGTGTCAGAGGATCTGAGGGAGTGGAGGGGGGAAGAGAGTGAGCATGAGAGGTAGGAGGGAAGTTCTAACCAATATGTAAGGACCCTCCCAAGCTGTCTGCAGTTTATTCTGAGAAACAGGGATGAACACCATAACCCATTGCCCAGCTTCATACTACCAGGCTCTGTCCCCACAGTTATATACCATGTCATCTGTCTCTGTTGCACATAGGCTTGATGCTTCTGGGTGAACCCCATGAGCTTCTTGAGCATATACCTGAAATTCAGGACATACTACGCATAATACACAACAGATTCACCTTGAGGAGCAAGTTCACCCTCTCAATCTTCCCTTCCCAAATCAAGGGGTCCCCTCACCCCATGACCAAATAGGAGTTCAAAGGGCAAGATCCCTATGGGTTCCTGGGGGACTTCCCTGTATGCAAATAACATATGGGGTAAGTTCTTGTCCCACTCTTTTGCATGCTGGTCAGCAAATGCTCTCAACATGGTCCTAAGAGAAGTATTAAATTGCTTGACCAGACCATTAGTTTGAAGGTGGTGTGGGGAGGCCCTGAGCTGCATTATTCCACACTTCTCCCAAAGACTAGTCATCAACTCAGATATGAAGTTGCTGACCAGGGCTGACAGAATCTCCTGGGGAAAATCCACCTAGCTAAAAATCACCAGCAATTCAGTGTCCATCTTCTCAACCTTGATGGGGGAGAAGGCCACTTCCTCTGGGTGTCTTGAGGAATAATCTACAACCACCAAGATGTGCTGCTTGCTTATGAGATGTTTGGTGCTTAGTGGCCCCATGATATGCATTTCAACTCACCTAAATGACTCCTCAATAATAAGCAGGGGAATCAAAGCCACCTTAGCCTAGTCCCCAACCTTTCCCACCCTCTGGCACTGTGGACAAGTCCAGCAGTAGTTTGTCACATCTTTAAAAATACTGGGCCAGTACAAATTGTTAGTCAGTTGCCCTTTTGTACAGCTACCCCAAGTGTTCATAAAAGGGTATGTCATGGGCTAAAGCCCTAGCAACCATTATTTTCTGGAGTACCCCTTCCTTGTGTGTTCTATTAGTAACCAACTCATGGTATATGAGGTAATTCGCCCAGTACACCTCTCTTTTTCCAGAAATTGAAGAGTCACCTTCCACATTAGTGGAAAACTTTCTTAATCTTGAGAGGGATGGATAGGCTTGCTGGGCTCTCCATGGCTGGACTCTCCTCTGTCTGTAGCTGTGGCTCAGAATGCTGTTCTCAGAACATCCTTCAACTAACACTTCCTCACTACTGAGGTAGTTGCTGCTTTCCCTTGCAATGCCCCATTCTGCATCCTCTGAAATCTATGCCCTTGCCTGGAACCTGTGCCCTTGCCTTGCTATTGGTAGTGGTACACACAATATTGGCCCTGCTATCGAAGTAATTCCCCATAATCACATCCACAGGCAAATCTGGTACAACACTCGCATCCCATGTGCTGTAACCACCTTCCCAGCTTAGGAAGATTCAGGCCTTTGTTACAGAGACTGCCAGACTCTTTGCCCCTCCAATCTGAGAAAACTGGCAAGGCATGATGTGTTCCTCATCAATGTTCAGTTTTTACATCTAAGACCGGCTACAACATACTGAAGTGTAAAAACCTCCAAAATCTCAGAGTGATTAAAAATAATTTATTATGTAGAAAACATATATAAAGTAGCACCCTCCAAATTGAAAAAGCATGAAGTAGTGACAACCAATGTTGGTGACTGATTTAGGGGGATGCTACTTTATATATTTTTTCTACATAATAAATTATTTTTAACTACTACAAGATTTAGGATTTTTTTACTCTTTAGCATGTTGTAGCCTAGCTCAGATGTGCAAACTGTCTGTTACTTTCATCAGTGTCTCCATACAGAATGTTTAGAGCCAGCTCTTTGTTCCTTGTTCCTCATGAATCAAATTCTGCTTTACTACAGAAATGGAGGCCCCATTGTCCCTCAATCTCTGGGCTACCAATCCATTCACCACCACTGGATGTATATGTGCAGTGGCATTAGAGGGGACTGCACTCTGTGTACTGTACAGACCACTATCTACTATGAGCTCCCCAAGCTATTCATTTCAGCTGCACTAGCCCCTTTTGTTAACTTTTTCAGTCAATCATAACAGAAATGCTTCAGTTTCTGATCAGCATTCCTCAAAAACTTTAAATCTGAAACCACTTGGCTTCCATTTTGGGTTGGGCACATGCTGGCTTCCTTTTGGTTGCCCCCCTGGAGTTTCCTAAAAGCCACCTGATGTCTCTCCCTATTCCTTCTGAAATTAGAGAATGGTTGGCTGGATATTAACTGATCAGCCCTCTTGGCTGCCTCTTTCATGGAACTCAGAGTTCTATCCAACAACCTTATTCTCAGTTCCTCAGGTGCAGTTTTTAGGAACTGTACCAGGAAAAAAAAACATATTTTAGTTCCACTGCAAAGCAAGGTTTAACACTCTCTAACCAGCATTCTAATAAATTACTAAGCTGCACACACATTTCAGCATAGCTATCTCCATGTGACTTTCCTAACCCTCTAAAGTTTTGTCATTATGCCTTGTGAGCTCACCCAAAATGCTTTATCAAGGCATTTTTACCTTTATCATGGTCCATGCAGTCCTCATTGTCCCTTCTGGCAAAAGCTTCTAATGTCTTGCCTATAAACATTCTCAATAGGTGAGTCACCCAAGCAGCCTTGCCCAATTCAATTTCCCATAGATGCTCTTGAAGGATCTTAATTCAGATCAGCATCATACCCTTCCTGATAGCTGTGAAAGATTTTAGAATGAATTTTGGCTTCCTGGGTCAATCACCTTGTGCCATTACTCACAGTGTGTGGTGTTGTCCAGTGGTGCAGAATCTTCATCTGTCTCGCAAGCTAATGATATTTCACCTAGATCTCATGTTTTCTCTCATTCCTCTGATTTCTGCTGTAGCTGCCACAGCTCTGCATCAGCCTTTCACTTCTCCTCCCCTTGCTGCTTAGATCTTCTCTCTCTTCTCTGTTTCCAGTTTCATCTTCTGTAGCTCTGCCTTAGCCTTTACCTAAACCAGATCAAGCTCCAGCTTCAAGCTTTCTATCTGCAAAGAGGCCTCAGTTCCAGGCTCTGTCTCACTTTGATGTTCTTCAGCTTTTGTCTTGCAAATTCAGCTGGCAGTGATCACTTTTACAGAGCATCACTGGTCACTTTCCTTGAGGATGCTTATGAGTTCTGCCCTTGATTGGCTTTCCTCATAACCCACCCTTCTCCTTTTGCACAAATCTTGCAAGTTTAGCAAAGTGCACTTTTCATTCTGTCCATATATAATATCTTCTGTCTAACTACACTTGCTAAAAACAAGAATAATAGTAGTGTACATTGAGTTCCCTTATGTAATATCATGTTCTGTGACTGGATAGTTAGCTGGGTTACTGACAATTCTTTTCAAATCTACACCATCGGCACCAGTTGTTCACAACCTGTCCACATTCAGGATACAGTCTACAACATATTGCTAATTTTCTTAGACCTCCAGATCTGTAAGGGCACCTCATTAGCTGCCACCACTCACAAGTGATTATCTTACCCGGGGACCTTCTCAGTCCGAATCCAGCCAGAGCCACTGTTCACAAAAGATTCAGTTACAGAGGCAGGAAGTATAGAAACATAATATTTACTACTTCACAATATTTGCACAATCTACAGGATATCACAATAGGCAAAAACTATGGGAATTACAGGGTTACTGTAGAAATTAACACAAGCATTTGTCAATGTCAAATGTTTGCTTGCTGATATTAGCATTGGAAGTGCAGGAGTTAGACAGATGCAGAATAGGAATGGCAGTGAAGTACTGAACTGACGCCAACTCCACCTCCACCTTGCAGAGATGGACAGGCAATGGGGTGTGCCTTTGGGTCATCATCCATAACGCTCACACCATGTCACCTCACCCTATCCTGCAGACACTGACAAGTGTTGAGGTGTGCCTTGGGGTGTTTGGCTTTACAGTCACCTCATTCTATAAACACATACTGTATGTTGATGTGTGCAGTATAGGAGAATGGGGTGAACTCTGGGGCTGAAGAGTCCAAGATACACGTCAATGCCTGTCACTGGCTTCAGGGTGGGGATGGGAGTGAAATGTTGTGAGCATTACAACCAACAATCCAAAGGCACATCCCTGACGCCTGTCAGTCTGTACAGGGTGGGATGTTATGGTTAGAAACCCTAACGCCCCAGGCGTTTGTTGGTATTTGCACTACAAATTTTCAACATGATCTTTTTGTGACCCCACCTTATGAAAGCATTTGGAACCGCTGCTCATTAACAGTGGCACTGTGATTTTGTGAATCTGTCCCAAACGTTGATTTCCCACAGCGACTGCGCCATTCTGCACTAGATGTGTGAAAACACAGTTTGGGCAGGATGTGAAAAATAACAGCTGTACCATTCATAGGGAGGTGTGAAAAGAAGGCAATGCTGAAAATCTGGAGTGAAAATATTAAAAGTGCTTGAACGTACGAGTGTACATGGAAACTACGCAATTCACACTCATAACACAGTCGTTTAGTGGAATTATTTTGCCAAATTTTCAACATAGGCATTTTGTGACCTCTTCTGATGAACAGTGTCACTATGACTTTCTTAATCTGTCCTGAATGTTGATTTTCCACAGCGACCATGCCACACTATGTTTGTTAGGAACTGATTGAGAGCCTATAATTGTATTTACTGTGTATCAAGCATGTTCTGTTTCCTGCACTGTATTTACCTATTGTTGTAATGTCCTATCTTTTGTGACGTGGAACCTTTGTAAATGAGTCTTTGACTCCAAGGTATTTTCCAAATCCTGAATAAATGAATTATCAGTTTGATTATTGTTTGCCAGAGGTGCAAAAACACATTTCAGGCAGGATGTGAAAAATGACAGCTGTACTGTTCATAAGAAGGTGTGCAAAAATGACAATGTTGAAAATCTTGAGTGAAAATATTACAAATTCTTGAAGTTACTAGTGTGCATGGAAACTGTGCAATGCACGCTTGTAACATAGTCATTTTATGGACTTTGGTCACCAAATTTTCAACATAGGCATTTTGAGACCTCTGCTTATGAACGGTGTCACTGTGTTTTTCTTAATCTGTCCCAAACACTGATTTCCCACAGCGACCGTGCTATTGTGCGCCGGATGTGTGAAAACACAATTCAGTCAGGATGTGAAAAATGACAGCTGTACTGTTCATACGGAGGCATGAAAAAATGCTAATGTTGAAAATCTGGAGTGAAACTATTACAGATTCACAAAGTTACGATTGTGCATGGAAGCTGTGCAATGCACACTGATAACACAGTCATTTTTTGGAATTTTTTCACCAAATTTGCAACATAGGCTTTTTGGGAGCCCTCTTCATGAACAGTGACACTGTTGTTTCGCTAATCAGTCCCAAAAGGTGATTCCATGCTGTGACAGCAAAATCACCTTTTAGGACCGAATAACCAGATGACAGTGACTGATTTCATGAGGTGGGATCCCAAGAACCGAATGTTGAAAATTGTGTGCCAATATTCACAAAAATGTCTGAGATATCTATCTAAGTTGAGAAAAGCCCATTTATGCCATTATTCAGCTTACTGGCATTTCTCCAGTTTGTGGTCAGTTTTGAAGAGTGCAGACGTGTTCCCACTCAACCGAAGATCATTGCGCCAGGCTCCAGAGGTAAGTATCGGGTAAGGGGGGGTATGGGGAAGTCAGGTGCACAGAGGGTGGATTCAGGTTGGGGGATGGGACACTGGAGACAATGAGGGACAGTTTTTTCTTTTACAGGTTAAAAAAATATATATATTAACATGGAAAGGCTTTTCCTTTACAAGTTTGTTTTTGGTACACTGGGGTGGGCTCCCAATGTGCCAACTCAATTTTTTTTTGGAGGGAGACTGAAGCTGATGAGGATTGGGCCCCTGTTGGCACAGAATACGGGTCTGTGTTTGGAGGGCACATGATGCCGAGTGGGATTGGGCACCCACTCGGCATACAAAACTATTACATGGGGGACATTATGCCAATAGGGATTGGGATCCCTCATCGGCAAATGAACTGGGAGGGGGCATGCCGACAGGGGTATTGGGCACCCCCATCAGCTTCCATAGGGACTGTGAGAGGTGGATGGCAACAGCCGTGATGTTTATTGAAATGGGACACCAGACAAGACAAGACAAGCTGTGATTCACCGCTGGAATCAGGGACGGCCCAAGCAGCAAAAACAGCTGATTGTTAAATGACGGGGAACTCCCTGATTGCAGCGGCAAATTTCTTTCAAGTTAGTGGCGCACTGCAATACTGCTGTCATTGACAGTGTGCTCCTCTATTGGTGCCACAGAGACCAGCTCCAAAAAGCACTGCCAGCATTGGCCTCAACACTGCCGCACCTCCACAACCTGCTACTCCAGCAAGATTCCGCAACATGTTTCTTGCGCATGCACGCAAGCAAACATTAAAATGGTTTGTATACAACATAAGAGACACATAGAAAAACACATCTTTACATTTTTAATTCATTGTGAAGTAGAAAGATTTCTTAACACACAGGATAACTTTGGTGAATCAGGCAGACTCCAGACTCCACCTCAGCAATTTGGGGCTCTTTCTTCTGGTCTTATGCAGTTATGTGAGGGAGTTTGTGGTCTGTGACCAGGGTAAACTCCCTCCCATAAAGATAAGGTTGCAGCTTCTGCAGTGTCCAGACAATACAAAGACACTCTACTTCAATTGTGACATAGGCCTCGACTCTGGACAGCTACTTTCTGCTCAGGTATTGGACTGGGTTCTCCTCTCCTTAGGGTGTAACCTGACTCAGAACCACAAATAGTTCATAATCAGATGCATTTACATGCACAATGAACTTAAGAAAATAGTCTGATCTGGTGGGCCAAGGTTCCTGACACAATGTTTCATTCAGCTGATGGAACATGGTATCACATGTTTCCATACATTAAATTTTGTCCAGCATCTTCTTCCTGTTGATATTGTACAGGGGTTTCAACAGGCTGCTGAAATTTAACACAGACTTCTAGTAGTACCATACCACCCCTGGGAAGGCCAGAACCTTTCTCTTTAGTCATGGGTGTGGCCCATTCCTGGATGGCCTCAATTTTCAGTGGCTCAGACTGGATCTACCCACTCACCACCCCGTGCCTGAGTTATGACACCTCTGCCATTCCTATTTGGAACTTCTCTATCTTGATTGCCAGACCAGTGGCCTGGAGTTGGCAGAATAGCTTGGTCATGTGCCTGATGTGATCTTCCCAGGTCTGGCTATAGATGACAATATCATCTATGTATGCAGCACAAAACCTCCTAACCCATTCAGAATGCAGTACACAAGCTGTTGAAAGGTGCCTGGGACATTATCCATCCAGAATGGAATTACTTCAATCTTAAAATGGCATGATGATGGCTGACCTCTCTTTCTGGCTTCAGGGGTCAGGGGCACCTACCAATAACCATTTGCCATGTCTATGGTGTTCAGGTGCATCCACCAACCTCTCTAAGATCTCATCTGTGCTGGGTATGGGATAGGCATCTGACTCTGACTCAGCATATGATAGTTGATGCAGAACCTTGTGGTTCCATTCTTTTTTGGAGATCTGTACCTCTGGGGAGGCTCAAGAACTACTGTACTCCTGGATCAACCAGAGAGCTAGTTATCTCTTTGATCTCCCTATCAATGGCATGTTTTACACCTTCAGGGACTCAGTAGAGTGGCTGCTTCTGTGGGCCTGGGACCCTGTACCCATGTGGTACTCTGCATACAGAAGAAAACCTGCACTCCGGGTATCAAGTGATATATGTTTTTTTACTGTGCAAATTCAATGTGCAAAACTTCACATATAAGAAACATTCTGATGCCAACTGCATAAAGCTTTAGGGCCAAAAGTTAACTGGCCCCAGTGCTTTGAGGTGCTAAACCTCTTCATCAGGGGGCATGGCTACCAACACCTTACATGATACTTTTATGCCACTACACACAGACGCTACATATTAAATAATAAAACTAGTAGTGCATGAACAGTTAGCAAGGGAACCGCTTGAAAACACCATTATTGTATCATTCCCCTAATTTTAAAGTTCCCACATGAAAATAATTTACAAAATAGTATTACAATCATGAGATACTTAGAACTGTGTAAAACGTTGTGTCTCTGTCTGCACTTAAAAATGTATTTTTGTGGGATAATTATCCTTGCTTCCATAAAATGATATGTATTAGCTGACAGTGATACAGCTCAAATGCAGTACTAATTGTGAGTAGTGAGACAATCGACAATTGTAAATTTCATTAATTGCATAAATACTAAAGATCTGCCCATATCCATGCTTTGCATATAAATAATTATTTTTAATACAATGAGATATAAATTATCTCTACAAGCTCAAATTATGGATAGTTGTATGCATTTGTATTTTTCTACACTGTGTCAACTGCATCTTTAAAGAGCAGTTGACACCTTTGGAAAAACATTAGAAAACATAATAGTTAGACACAGTGCAGCTTGTATTTCATCTATCTTCCATAGATGTATCCTCTCCATTATTTATTACTAAAGAAATTCCAAAAAAACAAGGTCTTTAGCCCTTAGAGTCTATCTGCCTTTATAGCTTACACCCTACTTGAAATCATAATGCACTGTTGTGACATCACAGTTCGTTGTCATGGGAATAACTGTGATTGCACAAGCAGAGTATTTTGACATCAAGGGACAGATATTCAAAACTTTGCCCCTGGGATAAGTTAACACTGCCTGGCGGGCAAACTTAGCCTGGAGCACAAAGCAAGCCATATTCAAAAGGAATAGCCCTGTGCAAACAGCCTCTGAATATAGCATGGGAATGAGGCCGAGCAAACTAGGCTGGGCGTGCAGGGCAAACGCAGCCCTGGAATAAGACAGCACTGAATATAGTAACCCGGAAGTGCAAACCACAACAATAACACAGTGCACAGCGATGTGAGGGCAGGTAGAGATGCACTATGTGGCCAATGTGTGTGTCAGCAAATGCGTGGACCCAGTACAGCTGCAGGCAGCAGCAGATGTGAAAGAACAGTGATCAAAACTGTATAATACTCCCCGAACTGTTAGCGCCACGCTAACATGTTACCGTGGCTTTAGAGGGAAGCTAAGCTGTTTGTCCGGTGCAAACACGTTAGCCCTGCACTAAGATGTACCATATTCAAAAATGACATGCAAATGAGCCTACTTAGGTAGTGTCTGGGCAAACAGCCAAATTAGCATCCCATTATTCCCTGATTTACTGCAGGGTCCCATAGCTCCACCTGTAGGTCAGTCTGGAAGTACAGGGGCTGGCCAGTTCTGGCCGCAGTTCCACCTGTGTAGGTCAGTCTGACAGTGCATGATGGTTGCTGCAGGCTTCATGTATGCGGTACAGCATATCACTGTGTGCCCCAGGGGACAACACAGCATAGGCACAGGTGGTGGTGGTGCTGCATGCAGCCGTACACTGTAGGCCATGCTACAGTGCACGGCAGACACTACAGCAGCAATGGGTCTGGTAGTGTCAGGAACACAGCAATGCCTATGGTATGTAGGGCAGTGATGACCACTGCACTGTACACAGTGACAGGCCCAGCTTGCAGGTGAGTACTGACAGTGGACAGTACTGTTTCGCTGTTGTGTGCTCCACAGATGCTGCACCTGTGGCATTAGATGCTCACAGTGACATATACATGGCCGGCTGTGTGTGCTGTGGCATCTGTACAGTTATGAGATATGTGGCTGGGGGGCATGTAAGATCCAATAGGCACACTGGTGGTGGGGTATTCCCACTACTGGCCCATGTGCACTGCATGATGTGTCCCAGCCTTGTGGCCACACATGGGCTGTAGTGAGGTCTGGCCACCTGTACACCCTCCCCTCAACTGCCACCATGCCCACAGTGTTGCACATGTGTGCTGGCATCTGTCGGTCACCACGGATGTATGGTGTGCAGGTGTGTGCTGTATGGCCACACTACCATGATGTCCCCTGTGGGTTGGATCACCCCTTACTGTCTGTACTTGGCTGGGACTGGTGGCAGCTGTAGGCATCATGGTGGTGCCTTCAGTGAGGAGCATGTGTCCTCCATGTCTGTCATTTTCTATGTGTCACGCTCTTATGTTAGGGTCACGTAAGCCACGCTAATCCAACGCTAACACCGCGCAATGCACCAATGACATGAAAAGCTGTTTTTCCAGGGTTCAGACCAGCTTTTCCTGGGTGGTAATTAGTACCGTGCTAAGGATCGTGCAATGTCGTGCATAACACCATAGCATGGCGCTAGTCGCTGAATATCTCATAGCGCCAGTATTCATGTTCACTTTGCCCGTTGCATATAATTATGGTTTGCCCGGCGCTAATGCACTTTGCCCGCACTATGTGGCCTTTTGAATATGGCAGGCCCATGCTAATCTCGCACTAAACCCATGCAAACAGTTTGCACACCATGCAAAGCTTTAAATATCTGGCCTCAAGTTGAAAAGAAGCAATAGAAACTGGTGAACTCTCAAGGAACAACTATCTTGTTTTCATGCATATGACCTCAGTAATAAATAATGGGTATAAGAAATACAGAGCTAATTAAAAATATAAGCTGCTTTTTGTCCAAAAATTATGTTTTTGCAAGTTCATCTCAAGGTGTCAGTGGCTCTTTAACCATTCTGGTTGCTTTTTTACTTACTTAAACTTCTAGGAATGAATGACCAGTGGAGGTTGCAGCTAAACTTTGCTTTTGAAATTATGCTATGGGTTACGTACTATTTTGCTCATAATGGACTGCATGGTTCACTACTGAATTTGTTTTGAAAATATGTTTACCTATAGGATGTGAGAAATCCCATCATCTGATTGCCCTGTAATGTTCCTGTATGTGTTCTTTTAGAAGTCTGGTAGCTTGCCCAATGTACACCTTGCCACAGGAGCATCAGAGGGCATAAATGATGAAACGGGTGTTACACATGATGAAATGTTTAAGAAAAACTTCCAAAACTCCCAAGCTCGCTGGATTAAAAAAACTTTTACCCTGAACTACATGTTGGCAGGTGATCCATTGCTTACAGGGACATAAACCATGGGGCTTACTAGGTAGCCAAGTAGCCTGTGCTTTTTAAGGCTCTGACCCCTACAGAACATAATTTTAGGATCTGCTTCTTGAAGTTCCCTTAAATCTTTAGCTTCCCCATGAATATCCCCTCAAATGTTAGTAGCACCTTCACTTTTTGGTAGCTTAGGCCAGTCTCATTCTCTCAGCGAGTGATGGCATTTGCTGAGGATTCTCTTTTAACCTCTTTCAAGATATTCACCAGGGGGTCTGCTCCATTTTCTCCTCTGGGTAGCCGCACACAGCCAGGACCATCTTGTATCAGTCATAGTAGAGTTTTACCATGTTAACATGGTGGAACCACTGCTTGTGCCTGTTGTCGGGCAGCTCCACCACATAGTTAACAATGTTCACCCACCTGACCACCTAATAAGGACCCTCCCAAGCTGCTTGCAGTTTATTCTTCCAGAAGGGGATAAGCACCATCACTCACTGCCCAACTTCATACTCCCAGGCTCTGGCCCCTTAGTTATACCATGTCTTCTGTCTCTGTTGCTCAGATGCTAGGTGCTTCTGGGTAAACAACATGAGCTCCTTGAGCCTAGACCTGAAATTCAGGACATACCCCACAACAGAGTCCTGTTGAGGAGCAAGGTCATCTTCCCATTCATCCCTTTCCAAATCAAGGGGCCTCCTCACCCTATGGCCAAATAGGAGTTCAAAGGGCAAGATCTCTGTGGACTCCTGGGGACTTCACTGTATGCAACTAAGAGATGGGGTAAGAACTTGGCCCATTCTTTTGCATGCTGGTCATAAAATGCTCTCAACATGGTCTTAAGAGAAGCATTAAATTACTTAACCAGACCATTAGTCTGAGGATGGTGTATTGAGGCTCTGAGCTGCATCATTCTACACTTCTCCCAAAAACTAGTCATCAATTCAGAAATGAAGTTGATGCACTGATCTGAACCCACCCAGCTAAATATCCCCAGCAGTTCATTGTCCACCTTCTCAGCCTTGATTGAAGGAAAGAGCACTTCCTCTGGGTACCTTGTGGGATAATCTACAACCACAAAGATGTACTGCTTGTTGATGTGACTTAGCATGCTAAGTGGCCTTATAATATCCATGGCAACTTGCCTAAATTTCTCTTCAATAATAGGCAGGGGAATCAAATTCACCTTAGCCTAGTCCACATCTTTACAAATACTGGGCCAGTACAAATTGTTAGCCATCTGTTGTTTTGTACAGCTCACCCTTAAGTGTCCACAAAAGGTATGTCATGGGATAAAGCCAAAAGCTGCTTCCTATACTCCCTAGGAACCACTATCTGCTGGAGTACCTTTTCCTCATGTGCTCTCTTAGGAACCCACTCACAGTACAGGAGCACATTTCCCAGTACACCTCCCTTTTTCCTGTACTCAGACAGTCACCTTCCACACTGATAGCTAACTTCCTGAATCTCTGCAGGGATGGATCAGCTTGCTCAACTCTCCCCAGCCTTGCATGTCTGACCTTTTACAAAACACACTTTCTTGTGGGAGAGCCACCCACAGCTGGAATCTCCTCTCTGCATAGCTGTGGCTCAGAACTGCTGCTCCTAGCACATCCTTCAACTACCACTTACTCACTACTGAGTTACGGGTGACTTCCTCTTGCACTGCCCCATCTGCATTCTCAAGAACCTGTTTCCTTGCCTTGCTCAGGATAGTGACACACACACAATATTGACCCTGCTGTCAAAGTCATTCCCCATAATCACATCCACAGAAAAATCTAGTACAACACTCACCTCCTGTATGCTCTAAACACCTTCCCAGCTTAGAAAGTCCCAGGCCATTGGTACTGAGACTGCCAGACCTATCACCCCTCTAATCTGAGAAAACTGACAAGTCAGGATGTGTTCCTCCCAAATCAAACCCTGCTTCACCATAGAAATGGAGGCCCCACTGTGCCTCAGTCCCTGTGCTACCAATCCATTCACCAACACTGGGTGCATCAGTACTATCTGTTCCAATGTCCAGAAGGCATTTAACAATTTATACCTCAACCTTTTCCACTCCAAGTGGCTATGGATTGCCTCCAGAACTAAGGTCATATTGATAACCTCACACAACGTGTCACCACAATGTGCATCAGCTTCAACCATCACTACTTTACTTGGGGACACCATAGACATTGTAGAAAAATATAAATGTCTAGGAGTATGGACTGACAAGCTATCCTTCATTACCCATGTAGAATCTCTATGTAAAAAAACTATGGGTCAGATTGGATTTTTTTCTTTAGAAACAAGCATTATTTACCATGTGATACCTGCAAATACCTGAAACAGACCACCTTCCTTCCTACTGTAGACTATGCAGACCAAATATTCTCCTGGTGTTCAGCCACCTGTCTCATCAAATTAGACGTGCTGTACAACAGAGCATTCAGGTTATCATAGAATCAGGACCCAGAACCCACCATTGTGTTTTGTATGCCACAGTCATCTGTCTTTCACTAACAACAATGACACTGCTCAATCTGTGTACCCGGTCTTAAAAGGTACTCCTAAATTATCTCCCAGGCTGTATCACTGAGCAATTCTACATATCCCACAGCAACTACTCCCCTTAGAAAGAATAAGTATATACTCCTGGACATCCCTAAACATGCTACACAGGCAGGAAAATCTTCAGTCAGTTGCTTATCTCTACAGTATGGAACTCAGTACAAGCCTCATTAAAACTTACCTCACTGGTCAGACCTAGTACCTTTAAAACCCTCATTGAAAAATTATACACTGAGGCTTGTTCTTGTGGCTAAGGTACGCTGTGCTTACCCATAATGTCATAAGATGGTTATCCATTATGCGGGATAGTTACACATTGTGTTTCTGACAACTGTTGAACTTTACTAACCTATTTCTGTTTTGTATGCCTTGCTTTTTTTTGTTCCTCAATATTTTTATTGTTTCTTAACAGCTTATAATAGATATAATACTTTCAATACTTCACTTATACAGTATTCATTAATACATTTATATTAATATAATTATTCTTACAATATGCTTCCCCTATAATTACAAACAAACCATATGCATAATTTAAAATGATCGTCCTGATATGTAACCTTTTAAACTACTCCCTTCCTTCAACCCCTTCTACCATGGAGACCTTTAACATTGGACTAATGGTGGTAACATAGCCTCAATATCCCTCCACACCATCATATCCACTTCCATTTCAATACTTATTTGATCAGCCAATTGCTTGTAGAGTATTGCCTCTCTTAACCCATACCACCATTTATTTTCAGGAAAACTTTCCATAGTAGCAAAATTCCATCATTCTAATATTAACCTCTTGGTCAACATTGTTGCTATACAAAAAATCCTATAACGAGGAACTGAAAACCCTACATTTGATATAGCATTGAAAATCATTGGTGAGAAGTTGTTTGGAACCCCTACCTCTAGAAACTGTTCCGGTAAAAGAACAGTTCTTTTCCACCATGGCTTTATCTCTGAACACCCCCATAAGCAATTGGCCAAATTACCTATCTCTCCACACTGGCGCCAGTATTTATATATTTTTTTCCTTTGAGAAATTCTCCAATACCTCAGGTGTGATATTCACTATATCCATTACTTCTTTTGTAACACTTTACTTTTTTTGTAGATAATTAATCTTTATTAGCTTTAATTCTAAGGTGTTTCCACTGTTGCTCTGTGTAAACTATCTTTACTTCATTTATCCATTTTTTATTTATTTTTTTGCATATGTTCTTCCTTTATTGACTAATTTTAGTGTAGCTTCTTTGTAATAACTTTTCAGAGCCTAGTGCAATAATGTGTTGTTGTTTTTATTCCTTTGTTATATCATTACCCTTCTGTAAGTTTGTTGTTTTAATTAGTCATATTCACCTTTAAGAGCCAAATAGTGAAGAAAATGTATTCTCCCATTCATTTGAATATTTCATTAAACCTTTAATATGAAATGAATATCCCCTCATGTGTTAGTTGATGTGATCTTTGTACGCTTGAGATTCAAAATGTTTTAAACATTCCCTTTTTCTCACCTTCCCATACCGAATACCCTTTCCAGATGTTCAGATAAAGCCATGAGGCGGGATTCACAAAGCCCATGAATTTCCCACAGCTGCGAGTAAACTGCTGCAAAAGTGGGTTGTGACTTGTGGAGCCACGGGTTACCCATAGTGGTGGGTATTCACAAAGCTAGAGCCGGATTACGACTGGCTCCATGGGTTATGGCCGCTTGCAGGAGGTGTCACCAGGGAAATGGCCGTAGATGCAGGAATGTGCTATGGCTGGTGGGAGCAGCCGTAACACCCTCTGCAACTGCTGCGGCTCTGAATTGCAACCGCTGCAGCTGCAGGCGATTATAGTCCGCAACAGCAGTTGCGGAGTGGGACTTAGGATTTGGCAGCTTTGTGAATCCTGCTCATGGTATTTCCCCCTGTTCCCTTAAGGTATGTATTACCCTTTTCAATTGTTCTTCAATTGAGGAGTATATCCTATGAATTCCCATTTTATTATTTATGTCCCATATAATTTTTTCATATTTAGTCTTTTTCATATTTAAACTGTCCATCCCAAAACAGAAATTCCTGACAACAATCCTGATCCTCCAAAAAAGCCCATCCCCATCATATTTTTATCTGGTTGGACACTGCATAAATAATTAGGTCTGCACAACTGTATCCTCCAGTCCTCCTGGGAGAGGACAACATTTCCCATGTTATACAGGGCTTACCCCCCGCCAAAGAAATTTCTTAAATCTTCTTTTAATGTTATTGAAGCAATTAAGAGTAGGAAAACCCTCTACCACATGTATAGCAAATATTAAATGAGGTAATGCCAGCATTATTGTTGTTTCAGTCCTACCTCATAAAGTTAATGATACTTTTCCCAATTCTGGAGTAGTAATTCTATTTTCATTGTTGCATTCTGATAGTTATTCTTAATTGTGTCTTCTTGTTTACTGTAAATGTTTATCGCCAAATATCTAAAATTCTTAGTTATTGCAAAGTTGTCCTTTATTAGTTTATTCAACTTGGTTTATCCCTCTATAATTGGCATTATTACTGATTCAGCCTTATTCAGACTATATCCAGACACCCCTGCATATGTATCTATTTCTTCCAGAAAGACTGGCATGGACTCATTTAACATAAACAACAATATGTCATTAGCAAAAACATTGATTTTTATACTTTCCCCCTTTAACATTTATCCCTTCTTTTTAATGATTCATTCTAATATAATTTAAAAAGGGTTCTAAGTATAACAACAATAAAGTTGGGGACAGGGTGCACCCCTGCCTTACTCAATCCCACATAGGCATTGATTCTGTTAAATAGGAATTCACACTGTAGCAAATCTAACTGTTGTAGTATCATAAATTGACATGATAGGCTATAGTATTGATTGTGGCATCCCCCATCACTGCAAATATTGCTTCATAAATTTTCTATCTAATACATTAAAGGCCATTGTCACACCAATAGCAACTGCATGTAGCACCACTTTATTTCTTCTTGCAAAGTGTAATATTGCTTGTACCTTTTTAGTAGCTTGATTCATATTCCTCCCTTTAATAAAACCAAACTGATTTGAATGTATTTTGTGTGGCAGGGACATCTTTATTCTATCAACCTATATTTTAGTTAATAACTTATAGTCAGAATTTAATAAGGCTATAGGCCTATAACTTCCCACTTTACATGGCTCCTTGCCATCTTTCAGAATTAATATTATCTTTGCCTTTTACATTGACACTGGCATTCTCACCATCTTATTTTTATTTATTTGTTTTATTTATTTAAAAGTTGTTGACCAGGAAAGGCACCATGAGCAGAAGCTCATTTCCAGGAGCAACCAGAGGTAGGGGGGTACAAAAAGACAAAATACAGCATTGTAATAACAGCACTGAAATGAAATACAGAGATTATACAAGAGAATTGCAAGGAACACGATTTATAATAGAGGAGTAACTAATAAAAACATGGAAAAAAGTAATTATATACAAAGCAATATTTACAGGGCTATGTACAAGCAATATATACAATGATTATGTACAATGAGATGCAATAGGAGGGCAGGAGAGAGAATGGAGTTGATATAGTAACTTAAGTTTAAGCACCATTAGTTCCTGAAAGGTATCATAAAATTCTATTATGAGCCCATACAACCCTGGGTTCTTATTTTTTTTTGCCATTTCCTTAATGGTTTTTATTAATTCTTCCTTGGAGATTGGTGCCTTGTTACACTTTATTTGCCTTTGTTTAGCACCTTGTATATATTTTTCTATCTCTTTTTCTGTAGCCCCTGTTGTTTTCTGATAAATACTTGTATATTCTGTTAGCACTATTTCAGTTAATTCTATATCTTTATATTTTATTGCACCTGTTTCATCTTCCATGCTAGTTATAATGTTTGTTTCTTTCTCTTTCTTCAATAATGACGTCAATAATTTTCCTGACCTGTCTCCCTGTATATACTTAATCTTTTTTAATTTGGTTATACTCTCTTGCATTTCTCTATTACTAGCTTCTATTTTTGACAATTCTAGTTGTTCCCATTCTTTTTGGTATTTGTTATAATCCTGTATTACTAGTCTATCTAATTCTTGTAGACATTTGTCTCTAACTGTTTCCTGTTGTTTATTTTGTCTATTGATATAGCTTTGGTAAGATATAGTAACCTCCCTAATTACCACTTTTAATGGGTCCCATAATTTTGTTATTAAAGTCTCTGGTGTTTCATTAAAGGTCCAATATTCCTTAATTGTTTTATTAATGTTATTGATATATTCTTGGTCTTTTAATAATAAGTTATTTAATCTCCAATTCCTAGTGTAACACCTATTTATATCCAAGAGTTTTATATCCATCTGGAGTAATGCATGATCAGAGATTAGTATTGAGTGATGTTTGACCTCCTGCATGAAACTGAATAATGATTTAGAAGCCAAGGTCAGATCAAGTCTTGTGAAAGTTTTATTTTTCCTTATCCTGACGGGTGTATTCTTTACTATTAGTGTCCATTGATCTCCACCCATCTATCATTTCTTGTTCAAGCAAAAAATTATTTATTAGTTCTGTGTGATGCTGGTTAAATAACTGAGATGTGGAAAATGTATCCATTTTAGGATCCATTAAGACATTAAAGTCCCCTAACACAATATTGTTGTCTGCTTCTATGTGAACCAAACCCTTTATTATTTCCGTCAAAACATCAGAATATTCAGAAAAAGGTGCATACACTGATGCCACTGTTACCTCAATTTGATGGTATTGTAATTTAGCCATAACTACCCTGCCATTCAAGTCTGCATATGTTTTTAGTATCTTAATATGGGGTGATTGCCTTATTAAAATTGCCACTCCTGTTTTTTTCCTGGTACCAGCCGAGTATAAAACATTAGAAATCCATTTTAGTTTTAATTCTAAAATCTCTTGCTTATCTAAATGAGTCTCCTGTAATGCCATACAGTCAGCCTTCATTTTTTTAATAATTCAGGAGTCTTGCCCTCTTAATAGGTGAATGAATTTCATTTATGTTTAACAAGACACATCTCAAAAACTGTTGATTACTCATCACACTGGTGAGAGACAACTCCTTGAATGGATCTTCTCTCTATACAAACCCTTTTTTTGTCTCCATTGTAGCCCTTATATTGATAAACCCTCCTCTCCCCCCATAAAAAACGCACCCCCTTCTTCACCTCCCCAAGACCCAAACTGATCCTTGGTCCTATGTTCATACTTTTTTATTCATCTTAACCTTCCCCTCCCCTTACTATGTTCTCTTCCATAAGATGCTCCCATAAATGAAAAACCTAAAACAAAAAAACAAAAGAAAAAAGAGAAATAGCAAAAATAGCCGCCACATCAGAGTATCTTATAAAGAGGTAAACCCATTTCCCCCTTACCCCAGCTATAGCCATACATTATTATTATTCAAAAACCACCAATTTTTCTTTAAGTATTTTTTCCGCTTCTTCCACTGTGTCAAAAAACATTGTCAGACCCCCTAGATTAACCTTCATTCTTGCTGGATAAATCATGGCTGCTCTATGTCCTTTTTTTTTTGAGTTATCTAATTTACCCCTGTCGTGCTCAGGAGCTGCCTCTCTTTCAGGCTGCCTTGACACCACAAACATTCCTAGTACTATCTCTCACACAAGCCACCTTACCTCATTTCTGCAGCCTGCTTTGGAATAGCCCGGCGTAACCCTGTACCGGGTGGGTCCCTCTCCTCCAAGGAGGAACTGGCACAGTCTTTCTTTCCTTCAGTCCTGGGCACTGCTGAGGCTTTGGGTGGCCTGCTGGAAGTCTTCAGAGGTGTCCTGGGCCAGCAGCCATCATCCGGCCAGTCTCCAGAGTGGTATTTCCATTTTTCTGGTGTTCCCCTTGTAATGTTCACTCTGCAATGCTCCTGGTCTCCATGGGTGCCACTGCAGAGCAACCATGTGTCCCCATCCAACCCCAGGGGAGGAGAGCCGTCCCTCAGATGCTTGATCCTTCCCCTTCCCCTGCCAACCCCCAGCATTGGAGTCCGTTCCCGAACCCGGGTCACCAGCGTCTATGTACTTTTAATCAGAGTCTATTCCTTATAATATCAAATTTCTTTCTCTGCTGTAGCAAATCTTGTGGTAGGTCATAATGGCAATCTCACCCCCCTTTATCATCACACTTTTTTTTTGTGAACCATATTCATTAAACTCTCCTTGTCCTGTGAATTGAAAAACTTAATAATAATTGGTCTGGGTGGAACCTGCTGTTTCTGATCTGGCCAAAAAATTCTATGTATTCAATTTGTATTTTGTTTCAAATCTTTGGGGTCTGTGTCTAAGAATTCTGACATGACCAAAGATAAAATTTCTTTTAAAGGCATATCCCTGTCCCAAGCCTCTGGTGCGCCAATAATTCTTATGTTTTTTCTTCTTGATCTTGCCGCCAGGTGCATTAGCTTTTCTTTAATGTCCTTATGGGTCTCTTCTAATTTTGTAATAGAGCTCTGCATGGGCAGTCTTCTAAATTAGAAATTCTCTGCTGTGCTTGTCTTATCTCATTTTTTTAATTCCTGATTTTCCTGCATTAAATAGGTAACTGTGGTGTGATATGCTTCCATTCTTTGCTCCATTTTTACATTTGCAGTAGACATTTCTGCTGATAACAAAGCAATTTGGTCCATTATAGCGTTGGCCCAAGGGGTGGAGGGACCCCTCCCAGTCCTGACTTCCTGAATTATCTGTTGAATCAGAGTCCAGAACTGAACTCCTATATCCCTCAATCTGCACACTTCTGCTTCTAGTTATTCTTTTCTTTTTAACAGCTTCAGGTTCCTCTTGCTGTAACACAGTTAAAAGTTCTTGTACAATTTCTTTATTTTACTCACTCCTTTTTGAATATTAGACTTTGCTTCTCCTACTGACATTTCAACAAGCACATTCATTTCAGCATTACTGTCTATGATTAAAGGCCGCACCTCTGTTGTATTCACTACAGCCATTACATTATTCTTTTCAAAAAAAGTAATAGAATCAATCACAGCATTCATTACACCCCCATTATTCACACATTGGAGATTTTTAGCAATTACAGTCTGTTGCTGAGTATTTATAATTTGGCATAACTTTTCTGGGCTGGTGTCGGGCAAATTGCTCTTCTCCTGTAGCTCCTCTGAGCCTGTTATCAGCTGTTTAGTCATTGTTTGTCTGCTCATCTCCCTCTTTGCTTTAATTCCAGTCTCTCTAGCATAGCAAGCACTTGTAAGTTGATTTACTTCTCCTGAAATCTCTGGTTCATCCGGAGCTTGTTGTGGATTAACAGAATCTGCCCCTTTCAATTTCTTGTCCTACCGTTTAAGAAAAATGGGGTCTGTATTCAGCGACATCATCTTGCTTGATGACTCAGCCCTTTCCTTTACTCATAGTTCTTCTTCAATCTCATCATCATTTAAATTTTTGTTTATGGTATTCTTTTTCTTACCTTCCTCTGAATCTGCTCATCTATTCCTTCACTCATGTTGGTATGAAGCCTGGCTTGAATTTCCAGTTGCTTAATTGATTTAGAAAAAACTTTGGAAGTGTAACCCATTCTGGCACAGAGATGTTTGCTTTCCTGGGGCCATGACCTCCTTTAGGATGCCAGCCATTCTTTGCACATGGTGCTTTTTAATGTCATATACTTGCTACTTTTCTCCACTCCTTTTCACAAAAAGTCTCACCCAAGGAAAACTAATAATTTAGAAAGCAAGAACATGAACATTGCACGCCATGCTACCTCATGCCTGGAGGGGTGGTCAATGATACTCTCAGCCATAGAGCATGATCACCATCTTTGATCTTCCTGGAAGTGATTGGGACTTCCCCACATCATTTTGTATGCCTTGCAATACTTTGTGTACTTTGTATCTATATATAGCTGTCAAAGTTTTAATTTCCTGTAATCTTACTTTAATTGTGTATAATTCCCCTGTGTCTTGTATACCTCTGAATGCTGTATCATCACCTCTTTACATTATATGCTGTCCTATCCAGGACCTCCTTGTAAATGAGCTTTCTCAACAGAGCCTTATCCTGGTGAAATAAATTAATACAAACACAATCGGATCTCTGCCAGGTAGAAGGTGAATTGTACTGTTCATACACATCTTCATGAGTAGCAGCATCAATCTTCTAAATGCTTGGCTTTCCAGTGTCTAGTAGTCCAAACTGAGCACTCACATCTGACAGTTCATGTACATCAAGCTCATCATAGAAAGCATTATTGCTCTTCAGATAGTCTAGAGCACTTTTCACTTTCTGCACATTGACAACATCTTGCCAAATCACCTTGGACTTCTTAGGCACACCATTTACTAGTATAATCATACTGTTTTCCTTTGAGATCGTCTCCAGAGAATTGACAAGCTCTTTTTGGGTTACTTTGTGTGTCCTTGCATTCAGGCGTACAATTAATAATATTAATAATAATAAAATTTATTTAATTAAGTGCCTTTCAAATTTTCAAGGCGCTGTACAAAAATTCTTAAAACCAAACATCGAAAATACAATAAAACAGAACAACAATTACAACAAATAAAAACCAATTACAATATAGATGGAAAAGCCTTATCCCATAAAAAGGTCTTTAGAGCCCTTTTAAAACTGTCCACCATTGTACTCTCTCGGAGCGGACGGGGTAGAGAATTCCAGAGGGATGGAGCCACGAAACCAAAAGCACAGGGTCCAGAAGACTTCAAATTAACCCTCAGAATCTCCAGCAACCCCTCGTCAGCCAAGCAAAGCTGTCTCAGAGGGGTGTAAGGCAACAGAAGCTCTTTCAAGTAGTCAGGACCATACCCGTTTAGGACTTTGTAGGTCAAAAGACCCACTTTAAAGGTGATCCACCACTGTATTGGCAGCCAGTGCAGAAAGTGCAACACTGGGGTAATATGAGATCTTCTTGAAACCCCATCAACAAACGTGCTGCTGCATTCTGCAATAGCTGCAAGCAGTGGATATCAACCCCAGCAAGCCCTAGGTACAGGGAGTTACAGTAATCCAAGCGAGATGTCACAAAGGCATGGACCAAAACCGGCAAATCACCAGGAGGAACCAGGTGCCTAATCCTGGAGATGTTTCTAAGATGGAAAAATGCAGTCCTGACAACAGCAGACACCTGATAACGAAGGGTCAAATCCATGTCAAGCTCTACACCCAGGTTATGCACCCATTCAGAAATGGGGATCTGGTCCCCCCCAGAATTATTCCAGAGGGGGACCCCACCCCCAAACCCCCAACCCTGCCACCGGGGTCCACAACCATAACCTCAGTCTTTCCCGGATTCAACTTTAAACCGCTGGTATTCATCCAGTCTTGGATATCTACAAGGCATTTATTCAGCACCGAGACAGCACTAACCTGGTCAGGTGCAAAAGACAGGTAGAGCTGGGTATCATCAGCATAGCAGTGAAACCTCAGCTCATACTATCTTACAATGTCTCTGAGGGGAAGCATATATACTGCGAATAACATGGGGGAAGCACCGAACCCTGTGGTACCCTGCAGGGCAGAGAGAAAGCCCCAGAAGAATGTAATCCCAAGACCACTCTCTGCATTCTCCCCTTGAGGTAAGATGAAAACCATCTGAGGACCATACCTGAAAGTCCACAGATGGACCTCAGACGTTCGAGCAAAACCCCATGATCCACAGTATCAAAGGCTGATGACAGATCAAGGAGAACCAGAATAGAACGGTATCTCCGATCTCTCACCATCAGGAGATCATTGAGCACCCGAACCAGAGCAGTCTCAGTGCTATGCCTTTTACAAAAACCAGACTGGAGAGGTTCGTATAAACTATGGATGGTCAAATGGTTGTCCAATTGAGCCTCCACAACTTTTTCAATAACCTTCCCTACAAAAGGGAGGTTAGAGATCGGGAGGTAGTTAGCTAGGACATCCGGGTCCAAGGAAGTTTTCTTCAGAAGAGGAGTCACCACCCCTTCCTTCAGAGAGCTAGGGAAAATTCCTATCTCCAAGGAGCACCGGATAATCCGAGCGAGGACCAGGCCGATAGACTCACTACATCCCATGATCAGGGTGGTAGGACCCAGATCCAAACTACAGCATGTTGGGCACATCTCGCGGACAATCCTCATAGTGTCTACGAAATCCGGCAGCTCAAAGGAACTCCAGGAAATTCTAGGCTCCATGACAAGACACTGATTAATTGCAACAACCTTAGAGTGGGGTCGGGGACACTGCCTCCGGATGTCTTCCACCTTATTTGCAAAGAACAGAGTGATCTCCTCACAGTCATTCTGAGTAAAAACTCAATGGATCTGCCAACAGACTGAGTTGCACAGTCTGTTGACAGTTCTGAAGAGCTGAGCCGGTTGATTCTGAGCAACAGAAATTTCCCTGGACAGGAATTCTGCCTTCTTACGGGAAATTTCAGTTTGATAGAGCTTATAACACTCTAGCAAAATAAGATGGTCAGCATCTGAGGCAGTCTTCCTCCAATGATGCTCCAACCTATGCCCCAACCTCCACAGCCCTCTCAATGCCTCATCAAACCAAGGAGCAATGGGACGGCGTGGAAGGGGGCAAACACGGGTAGGTGCAATCTGGTCAAGAGCAGCCGAGATGGTCTCATTATAGGCCACCACTAGCTGCTCAGGATCACAGCACAAATTGTCAAACAACAAGAAGTCAAGAACCACCATCAGGTCTTCAGGGACAACATCCCACAATGGGCGGTACTTGACCTGCTCCACAGGGGCCGACCTACCCGGGGGGCCTCAAAATTGAACCCAACTGAGTAATGATCAGACCAACTGACTGGTTCCACCACCAAATCAGACACCTCAATCCCCAGGAGGAAAACAAGATCAAGAGAGTGACCACCTTTATGGGTAGCTGTGGAAACAACCTGTGTGAAGCCCAGTGATGTCATCACCTGGAGGAAATGTTGACCAAAAGATGAAGATTCGTCATCGACCCATGCATTGAAATCACCCAACACCATCAATCTGGGTGATTCCAAGGCCGTGTCGGTGGCAAAATCTGCTATTTCCTGCAGGAAAAGCTTCTCATCCCCTGGTGGACGGTAAATGAGAGCAATCCTGCACCCCACACCAGCTACCACAGTACACTCAAAAGATCTTGCCTCCTCAACTGGAACACCAGTTAGGCCCAATCCGGTCTTGAAACAGATCGCCACCCCCCCTGTGATCCAATCTCGGGAGGTGTATAACCGAGAACCCGGTAGGAACAGCGGCCTCTAAAAACGGGGCCGCATTCCCATCCAACCAGGTCTCGGTAATGCAAGCCAGATCTGCCCCTGCAACAAAGTCTGCAATAAGACCTGTCTTATTACAGACAGATCTGGCATTGCACAACAACGCCCAGGTTGGACGAGGTTGACGAGTTGTCCCAACCTCTTGCCCTCCAGTACTGGAGGTGCCCTTGGGTATGGGAACCAGAACGGGACTACCACGCTCCAGAAACCATTTTACCCCAGGGCATCTTTGGGGCCTAACCACCCCTATGGGAGAGCACCACTCCCTCCACTGTCCACAACCCTCCACACCCCCCCAATTCCTCCATCCCCTACGCACAATCCCTAATGCTCAACACCGATGATAAACATGGGCTGGCAAGGGGGACAAGAAAAAGGGGCGGAGGGCATAGAGAGCGGAGGCCGAGTAACGAACAGCAGGTGGAACTGGCCAGCACATCAGGCTGCTCAACAAGATAAAACCACAAATAAAATATATAAACAACACCACCACCCACCACTAAAAAGAATAAAATAAACCAATAATCTAATACAACAATTAATAAACTAAATTAAACTATTTTACATCCACAGGCCCTCTCACAGCCAGGGGACAATAAAATAATAACACCAAACTAACACTAATTGTCTGAAATGATTTCCTGGTTTGTATCAGTATCTGTTCAAACATATTCAATGCAGCAATCTCAATAGGTGTTGCATCTGCCTCCACATTATTTAAAATTGATCTTGGTGGCAGAGCATTATGTTTCACCTTTGACAAACAGTACTGAAACATTATGACCACTGGGTCCAAGTCAAAGTCACTCTTTCCTAGTAAGTAGGCCAATAACCATGCCCACATATCATCAAAAGATTTAATCTTTTCCAGATCAACTGTTACAGACTGCAAACTGTAACGTAGTCTGTTACATGAGACACACACAGAGTCAAACTTGTCTCTCTTAGCCATTTCAGTCTTGGCCATGGGTTTTCTGAATGTTTTCAGTATCTTGGATTCCTGTACAGTGACACTACATGATACAGTGGCAGGTATGTTCTCACAGAGTGCATCATAACATTTACTGTTATGTTGCACATCCTGTATCACAATGTTTGCATCTTCCATGTCTCCTGCTGTCAATGACTCATCAAGCTGTTTGTATAGTGCCACAGCTTTTCTCGCCTGGTATATTTTGAGCACAAAGCTGATGGTTGCAGGATTGTGTACAGCAATCATATGCATGTGATGAAATACACTCTTGCAGACACCGCTATCTAAGCAAGCCAAGGAATGTATCAACAAGCCTTTATGCTTGCAGATTTCACAGAGATCAATCGTATGCAATAAGTTACATCTCTGTTTCTTGTTACTGGCAAGAAAGTTCTTTGCAAACTGTGCAATAGCATCAAATGACGCTTGCTTCAGATTGCAAGTTTCATCACATGTCCATGATGCACAAGTTGTGGCAGGTGTCTCAGCTGCTGAGCCAGTTTCATCATCTGAGGCACTTGTTTCTTCAGTACGTGTGAGACTCAAGACATTACAAGCCTTACCAACCTTGACAACAGAGATAACAAGCTGCTTGGAAACTGGTTGATAAGATGCCTGCCAAAAGAAAGCCTCTGAGTGCTGTTTATGTAGCCAAACACCTTGTCAGACTTTGCAAAAGTTGTCTCTGTTCAGAGTATCAACATTGTCTACTGTGAACAGACTGCACTGTAGCAGTAAAATGTTCAGTCTCTTTCATCATTTTGCTCCACAAATGTGAAAGAACAGCAAGTGTCATCTTAACAAATCTACGAACTCTAAGTTGTAGTTTCATCAAGATCAATTTAGTCTTTAATCATTTGCCTTGACATCTCATTATGGTAGAAATAATCCAATCTACCTTAGCCTTGAAAGCTAGCTTTCGGAAAAATTTCAACTTGTTAATATGGCCACAAATAGCAGAAGTGCACTTATGTTTCCGGGTTGCAACAGAAACATTTGCAACCTGTGGAGCTCTACTACATGCCATGATCAGAACAGCATGCTGAGGGAGCAAGCACTGCACATTTCTGTCTAAGTAAGAAACTGAGACAGGCATGTCATTATCCCCAGGCAACCTTTTCCTGCTGATGCACCTTGCACTGTCCTTAACTGTCCTAGTAACAAGTTTTCCACCCACAGTACTCTTCATTAATTTAAAATTACTATAATACTTATCCCTTCTATGTTTACTATGTTGTCTATGTTTTGTTGGCAGTTTTTCTACACAGAATACACAAGTTTCAGCCAATGTTACAATTCAGGATCACATACCTATAAAACAAAAAATAAATGAATTGTATCAGTCACCTGTTTCCATAAGCATGTGTCAATAAGCACCTTAAATAAATAGTACTGCAATAATATATTACTCTGTGTCTTAAGTTAATAATAGTATATGTGATGTCAATGATTTTCCAGGTATGTAATCAATAGAAATTGAACCATACAGTCTCGTACAACTTAACAATGTATTACAACAGTACTGTACAAGCTCCATAAAAATGTACAATTTAAATATAATATGTAGGCAGATGTGTAAAATGCAAATTTTAATTTTTTTTGAGTTATATACCTGAGGAACACTTATTTTTTCCAGAAACAAGCTTAACGACCCAGTGGCGCTGAGGGTTGAGCTGCTGAAATGCCACAGCTCACGCCACACCATTGACCCAGGTTCAAATATGACCTTGAGTTGCCAGGGAGCAGGCAGGGGGGAGGGTTGTAGTGGTATTTCCCATACAGGGGTGGACATCCATTCCTTCATAGTTCCACACCGATCAGGGGAAGACTCAGTGGTTGTACAGGCAGTACCATCAGCTAGGCAACTCTGTGATGGGGTGGAAGAGGTCACCAGATCCTGGCATAACAAAAGTTTACAAGTACCATGGGTCACCACAGTTGAAAATGTAATATCTTGCCGAACAAAAAAAAATGTTAGTGATAAAGTTTCCCACCTTCATGGGTTGAGCAGTAGTACAATACATTATGTTGCCAAGCTCAAAAGCTGTTATCATGCAAGTGTTTGAGCAACATGGTCAAGCCCTATTGAAATACATTATATTACCAAGGTAACAAAAATGTGACTGTGGCAATTTCTGAGCTCTATAGACAAACCCTATTGAAATACATTGTGTTGCTGAGGTAAAATATGTTATTATAAAAGTTTTTAAGCTCTATGAACGACTCCTATTGAAATGCATACTATTACTGAGGGGAAAAAAAAGTGACCACGACACTTTTCAAGCTCCATGGACAACTCCTATAAAGACTTTCATATCATCAATGCAACAGAGACATAACCGCAACATTTATCAACAAGCCTGATTGAATTATATACTAATGTCAAGGTAAAAAAAAAATATATACTACTGTTGGCATTGTCAAGGTACATCAACAATCCCTATTGAAATGCATTACATTTTCAAGGTATAAAAATATGACCGTGACAATTCTCAAAGTACATAAACAAGTTCCATTGAAATACATTATGTTTTTGAGGTTATGTAAAAAAGGACCATAATAATTTGAACAATCCATTCACAAGTCATTCAAATCCCTTATGTTGCCAAGGCACAGAACTGTATAACCACGTAATTTTTGAGTTCCATTAACAACTCCTATTTAAATGCATTATGTTGTCAAGTAAAAAAAAAAATGACCATGATACTTTTCGAAGCACATGAGAACTTCCATTTAAATGCATTTCTGTGTTTGAGGTAAAAAATGTAACTGCGAATGTTATCACGCTACATACACATCTCCTATTGAAATATATTATCTTCTCAAGTAAAGGATATGTGACTGCAAGAGTTTTATGCACTACTTACACAAGCTCAATTCAAAAGCATCATACTCTCGAGATAAAAAAATGTTACTGCAAAAATTACCGAGCAACTATAAATCGGTCCCATAGATAACATTGTGATATGTGCATGGTCAAAAATCATAATTTTGCAGCATTTTTAGCAAGCTTCTCTGACTTCTACCTCATACTACCATGATGCTTTGCGACCAGGAAGTTAAAAAATCAGCTTCTACGAGTGCTAGCAACTCCAAAATAATGAAAAAAATGAGACATTTAAGTTACACACCTCAGATATATATAGTTAAAAATACACACGTACATCATATTACTTAGTGAATTAGAAAAAAGGAGAGCAAATTATTAACTTGCTCCACTAAGGGTGGCCATGTTTTTCTCCCTGAAAAAACACCCACAAACCACATCTAACCAATCACAGACCACTGAGACAAGACTGACACTCCACAATATCAAATCATACTACACCACCAATGTATGCAAATAAATAATAATTTATAAAAAAATTATGTACCACAGGAAATAGTTTAAGATAGCCAATCATACTGAATTGAAAGGAAGAAGAAGAAGGAAATAACACCATCTTTTTGATGAAAACAGACACTGTGAACAGTAGGTGCATCATTTAAAAACTAATAGAACATTTGCATTTCCAGATATTGCTAATTGTTCAAAATACTGTTGTTTTAAAGTTAACATCTTCCTATTTTCAGCACTGTAAGTCTCATAATGTCAAACTATTTATTTCATTATAAATGTTGACAGTTTAAGGCATGCTTTGAAACAGTACTCACCATGACAGATGTCAGTTTAAAGGGGAGTCCCATTGAACAAGCATGTGTGTATCAAGCTAACCAGCAGCAAATCACAATGTATCTTCACTATGTTCTTTCAAAGCACCCAATCAGACAGCCATTAATTCCCACCAAAACAAAACTGAGTTTAGTCTGTGCCAGAGCCAATTAAAAAATATTTACTGGTACAGAAGTGGTGTAATTTTTCTATTAGCACCATAAAAGTTGCAACAGCCAATAAATATTAAGTTTAGCACTGTTGCTATCTCTCTGATGAAGAATAGAAAATGTATTAGAAATGTGCTCCCTCAGTTGTTCAGGTGCAAGTAGTCAGCAGCAGACTCAAACTGTCTTATTGAGCTCTCTGTCACTCTTGTTAAAACAAACTGAGATCATGGCAGAAAACTCCAGAATCACAGCGTTGATGTTAGACAGCAATTTAGTTCATCGAGCGGGTGAATATGCCAAAGGAAGTCACTTTGGCAGTGTCTTGAACCTACCAAATTTCAAGGTTCACTCGTTTGGCAATGGGGCATGAGATGGGAGCAGCTCATGCCCACCATGGACCACCTCTTGAGCAACCAGTCTGTGCCAGACATACTGCTGATCCATGTTGGGGGGAATTATTTGGGCAACAAAAGGTGGATAGATTTAGTTGCTGAAGCTAAACTGGACCTAGTTTCACTTAAAGATATGTTACCCACCTGTAAAATCATCTATTCTGATATTACAGAGCATGTGGTCTGGTGTGCAGATCAGCATAAGTATCTGCTCGACAGGGCAAGAAAAAAGTTAACATTCACATCTCTGCATTTCTTAGTGATCAGGGTATGCACACAATATATCACCCTGCAATCAAGTATTTTAAAGATTGGCTGTATCTAAATGATGGTGTGCACTTCTCAGACACTGGCAATTGCCTTTTCTTGGGAGACCTCCAACATGGCATCCTTTCTGTGATCTAAAGAACAGTGTGTCTTGGAGAACTGGACACATTGAACAAAAGGCTCTTTCAAGAGCCAGTTATGTTTGTCAAAAAACAGAACAAAACATAAATATCAAAAGTCAGTCCTACACTAAGCAATAGCATAGGATACGATGCCTCTAGCACTGTATAAATTGAAAAACCTCATGCAATAGGCCACAATGGTACCAACCATACCATTTCAAATTACAGTAGTAGGGGTCAGAAGTTGAGCTACGCATACATGCGAAAAAGATAGTAAGTGTCATATTGATGGGGAGGGGGTTGTGTTGTTGCAATACAGCAAGGAGGAAGCAGGTGTTGAAAGTATCCTTAATATCCTTCGGTAGATGCTCCCATCGTTAAGTGAACACCCAAACCACCAAATAAATACCAGCACTTTATGACAAGTCCAGTAAATGACTTCAGCAACTGCAGTCATAGTGAAATACTATTGATATATATATACTGTATATATATGCTTACCAATGTGGTGCTGTGTGTGTGTTGGGGGGATATGCAGAGGAGATACTGGTATGTCTCACTTTCTCTGCATGAATACTGTACAATGTTACGTATAGCAACATGTGAGGCTGATCTTGCAAACTAAAAGTTATGGGGTCACAGTTCTGCATGGCCTGTCATAAGTTTCTTCATTGTTGAGCACTCTCCCCCCAAAAAACAGAACTGGGTAAATAGCAATGGCGTATCACAGTTCTAGGACATCTCAACAGCACTGCAGGTATAGTCACATAATTTAGCTAGTTATGCAGTCGATGTTTCACACAGGTATTCATAAATGTCTGTACATGTCAAGGTACAGAGCTGCATATGATATCCTGGTGCTGGTTCTCTACCAGTAGTATTGTGTCTGTGTGTCTGGGTGGGTATATCCTTATTACATAGGGTTGGGCATTGCACACACAATACCATTCTGTTTGTACATGTACACAAGTGTGCAACACAGCACACATAAGTGGATGTCCAGACATGAGGATGTAGGGCGGTAATAACTAGATTCTGACAAGGTGCACTGTAAGTGTGACAGTAGAGGCAGGTGGGTGGAGGTGTGGGGCACAGCCTTTCTCATCCTGTGATAAGGACACAGAACCCAATATAAATCTACTGTATGAACTGTAAGTGTAGAGCATAACTTTTTTGAGTGTTGGGGTATCCATTCTATTACTACCGTATCTATTTTAAACACATAGATATTCAAACTTTTCCCATGTTGTAATCTCCCCCTCCCACTATGTTTCTTTGTTTTACAGAAATGCCAAGATACTGGACCCAAGAGCCACTGCCTCTGCTGGTGGATGATGTCAGTAAAATTGGTGATCCAAAAGTTGTGATGCGAGCAACTAACATGCCACTCAAAGAGACCTGGCTAGGGGTGGCAAAATTTCTAAGGAAAGAAAAAGGTCTCAAGGAGAAGAGATGGAGAATGTGCAGGGGGAAGTAGAAGCTTGTCCAGCAGAAATTCTACAAACTCAAACAAGTGGGGAAGGTACCAGCAAAAGACTGGGCCTGGTATGATGCAGCCTACCAGCTGTGGCTCCAGGTTGGAAAGCCCAATTTTGGGGAGAGAGTTCTTCACCGTAAGTACAATACTCGTCATGATTTAAGGAAACTGTATACAATTATGTAGACAAATTACATGTAAACAGAAACAAGATGTTACGACCAATTCTTGTTATGTTATGACCAATATGTAAGTAATATTACATGATTTACTGTTGGTGCAACTGAATGCTACAGACAGCAACAGATGCAGGTATGCACTATGCCACTTTTAAATGAACTGTACCATGTAGGCACACAGCTATCTCTTGCCAACCAACACACATCCATGTTAAATTAAAGAGTAAAGCACAACAAACTGTGGACCATTTAGGCAACAATGCAGAACAGGGTGCGGGTTGTGCCACGATAACCTCACACCTGTGTTATTATGCGCAAGGCCACAGGCTGAGTGCATCCAACAGTGCAGAAGTGACTTTATACCAGCACGAACAACACCATGGGCTGCTTTATTCCTTTAATGCATAGAAACATAGAATTTGATGGCAGATAAGGACCGCTTGGCCCCCCCCAGTCTGCCCATTTCCCTACCTGATGGATAAGCTGCAGATTCTAGTTAATCAACAGCTTACTTCCTCCTACCCCCACTAGAATTGCGTTATGCCTGTCCCATGCATTCTTGAATTCTCCCACTATTCCTGACTCCACAACCTTCTCAGGAAAGCTGTTCCATGCATCCACAACTCTCTCTGTGAAAAAATACTTTCTAACATTACCTCTGAGCCATTCCCCCTCTATCTTCAAATTGTGCCCCCTTATTCTTGCACATCTCTTCTTCTGAAAGATACTACCCTCTTGTACCTTGTTAATTCCCTTGAGATACTTGAAAGTTTCTATCATGTCCCCTCTCTCCCTCCTTTCCTCAAGGGTATACTTATTAAGCTGCTTTAGTCTCTCCTTGTATGTCTTCTGGTGCAGACGTTGCACCATTTTGGTTGCCCTCCTCTGAACGGCCTCCACTCTGTCTATGTCTTTGCGGAGATGCGGTTTCCAGAATTGCACGCAGTACTCCAGATGGGTTCTCACTAACTGTCTGTAGAGAGGGATAACAACTTCCTGTTTTCTACTGTTGATGCCTCTCCCTATGCATCCCAGTTTCCCCCCAGCCCTCCTTACTGCCTTCTCACATTGCTTGCCCACCTTTAGGTCATCTGATATAATTACTCCTAAGTCTCTTTTGATTTTTGTTGTTGTTATTAACTCACCCCCCATTGTGTACTCTTCCCCTGGGTTTTTGTTTCCCAGATGCATTACCTTGCACTCTTTGCATTGAATCTGAGCTGCCACATATCTGACCATTCCTCCAACCTTGCCAAGTCCCTTTTCTTCCTATCCACCCCACCTTGTGTATCAACCCTGTTGCAGATCTTTGCAATGCAATCACTCACTTGTATTCAAAATATTTGTAAAGCAGATTTATTTGGTATGCCAGCATATCTTTGTTTCTTAAGAGAACATGTAAACAATGTGATACATTTTGCAACAAATCAACACAGTGATGCTGTGCTGGCATAGCCTCACTATCCCAGAAACACACTGACCAATCAGACTGTAGGGAATTTTTGATGCCATTCATAATCAACCAATAACGCACAGCGCCATGTGGGTTATTGAGGTTTCACACACACCTTCTATAGTGAGTCAGCAGACACAGCCAAGTCAGTTAAGCACACAAGAAGAGAATAAATCATGCAGTCATTCACACCCTGGAGTGCCTTATTAAGCAACATACCACAAGAGAGTGTTTGCGATGTCAAGATTTGTCCACGTCAGTTGTATTGCTTGATCACAAGGCACAGCTAAGTGAACAAAATACACCACCCATGGTTAAATCCAGACATCACCAACATTATCAAGTGGTATATTGCAATCTCACAATTCACCTCTATATGTTTTGTGTCTAAAAAACTAAGAACCATGTAAGCTGTTTCAGATGTTTGACTATATTTGGTTAGAAATATTCTCATGCCTGAGAAAATAGTCCTGTGTTTGTAAGCATGGGCGTTCACATTGTTAGCAAATGGGCAAGAAGACAGCATTTCAATTGCACCTTTTCTGATCTGGTTCAGTCACACCTTGAAGAGCAGAAGTGTGTTCACAGGCGCATCAGCAGTGGGAGACCCACAGAGTTCTGCTTAGGAACACCTCGGTAACTCTTCTGACTTCCCATCACACACCACATTTTCCCAAATTCCATTGGGATTGATTAAGTGAAACAAACTATCAATTGTTGAGTTTTTTTTATATGGGGGTGAAGTTTGCAGTTTGGCCAGAAAGGGACACTCGCTTACCAAGCAACGCATATGGTGGATTGTAGGTTGTGAACTGTGAGTCACAGTCATTTTTTGGGGGGGTTATGCCTCGAGAGGGGGAAAAGCATTATATTCATAAAGCAGTGCACAGTAGTATTTGAAAAAGTAGAAATAAATTTGCTTAATTTCATCTTTAACTTGTTTTTTCTGTCTTTGTACAGCAACTGGAGCCACAGCTGAACCAACACCAGGTGTGCCAGACCCGGTCTCAGCAGAGGAGGGAGAAGAAGAAGCCAATGATGATGACATCATAATCATCAGCAAACAACGTAAGGAACAGCAATTGCTCACTAGACATGTTAACAGCAACAAAGAGTATCCTAGCAGAGTTAGAATACTGTCAATTTAAAGCTACTACAGAGTTGTCAATGGTAGCTAGCTGCTAACACAGCTTAACTGTGGCAGGAAGCAAAGCTAAGTAGCTTCATGTTAACCACCTGACAACTAGCATCTGCCATCACATTCTGTACACAATACTGTCACAGTGTTTATCACATGTAGCCAAAGGAAATATCTTTTTTATAACTATTGAGTTTTTTCTGTTATCTGATTGTGGATGGAGAGGTGAGCTGGGGTTCAATTCTAGGAGTAAGAACATGATGCAGGTAACAATATTTTTGAATGTGAGAAAAGTAGCTTCAGTACTCACCTTTCATACTTATATATCTCTGTCTGAAAAGAGTATGCTAAGATTTATTAACCTCAATGTGTCATGTTAACAGGTGGCATATAATGACATAATGTGACACATCTTGAAGCTGTCTACTAAGCAATGATAAAACTGGCATTTGTCATGCTAGTCATACATGGTTGTTAGTCTTGGTTTCACAATGAACACATCATTAGACCTTACCACAGTCCTCTGGGTATAGACCACTTTTGGCACTTATAGGATTTCCATGCAGTTATACCACTGGATATTGAGATACTTATAGCAACCTATGTAAAAAAGTTAATTATAAGATACATCACAGCAGAAAAAAAACATTTAGTGGTTGTGTCATACAAGTAAAGATGCTGTGTCTGTTTATCATATTATTAAGTGCATACTTAGCATTAATGTATTTCTCTGCTATTTTCTTTTTAACAGAACCACTGGAGACCAAGATTGTGCCTCACATAAAGGAAGAGGAGCCACTGCCAGAGCCACATCGCCATATATACAGATATTAATGATTCTTTATTTTTATTGTAGCTAGGTTCAACAATCATGTACAGCTTATAACAGGAAATGATACATTGTGAAGCATGATTAGAGGTTACATTGTCAGTCTATTAATGACACCATAGTCCAGTAAAGTAGCATTAGGTACAACCAACTGCACATTCTCCCCAGCAGATGATAAAGTGTCTATTGTCAAAGTGATTTGGGAGAAGTTCTTGATGCAACTTACTGGTGGTTGGCACCTCTTCCTCTTGGTACAGTGGAATATTTATAACGGGCAAGAGGTTCCAACTGACCAATGGGAGAGCATAAATTTTGGCCCACTGTATAATAAATAGAATAAAGTCTGGTATGCTGTGTGTAGCGATACAAATTGGATTAAATGCCTATAACCCCACACCCTGGAGTGGGTTATTGTGATTATAACATAAGTTACCTCACCCATACTGCAGAACCACAAAAACACAAGGTGGTGGGCTTATTTTCTTGTGAAAAAGGAATATTATTCTTCCACTATATAAAGTAGTCCCTTATAAAGGTTCTCTTCTACTGCCTCTTCTCCGTAGGTAAGGGTCACTACCACTGTTTAGAAATGTTCTTTCCACATTGCCATAGATTGCAACCAATCAGACTAGTGCAAAGCCAGGTAATATGTGTGTCTGACACACTGACAAGTGATGCCTTTCTTACCACTAGTAACTGTGGATTAAACTGTCTGTTTAATGCACAGTTCCTGTGTGGTGTATATGTCTCTGAGATGCTGTGCATTTCTTTGCTTGTACCTGTCCATTGAACTTGCAGTTTAATCCATGGATCTCATCTGGTGCATATATCTATTATCTTTAATGCATTAGGTGGGCTGAAGACTGGCTGCTTATCACAGCACAGACAGCTTAAACATTAAAGGCAATCAGACAATGAGACAGAGAGAGAGAGCAACCAACACAACAAGAGAGCTAGAGATAAGAAATTCTGTTATGCATGTACCAGCCGCACTGTGTCACTCATTTTCTGCCACTCTGCATGACCTACTGCTGCACAATTCCTCACTGGTGGGGGGGGAGTTGGAACGCACTGATAGTGTTTCTCTTTCTCACTGAGTCCTGGGGACCTGACACACACATACAGAGGCAAGTGTCTGTGCTGTTCTCTCTCTCATTCTCTCTCTCTGAATCACTTGCACTGAGGGAAAATAGGGCACAGCCTGTCACAAGATCTCTTTTCTCTCCCATTCAAGCAGTGACATCAGTAAAGTAGAAGTTGTGCTGTTCATAACCACTAGTACTGTGGTCACCACCTGTCTACATTTCACATTCCAAGTAGTTTGGCACGATGACAGTGACAATGTTCACTACTGACAGTCCCACAGAGCGCCTAGGTGGAAGAAACATCTCATTCATGTAGGCACTCTCCGGGACTGTTAGTACCGAACACTGTCAATGACAGTCTCCTATACTACTTAGAATTACAAATGTAGACTGGCTGCCAGCAGATTACCATGGCTTATGAATACTACAACTGCTGCTTTACCAATGTCACCAGTTGAATGTTACACAACTGCTCTAATGACAGTCTGTCTTTCCTACTGGTGTCATGGTCGGTTGGGGGAGGGACTGTTCTCCCAACTGGAATGCCACCAGAACCCTGCCTGACACACTCGTACTCTCCCTGTCACTGTTGCTAATGGGATACCTGTCACTGAGAAACCAAGTCTGTGCTCCCTTGACTGGAGCTTAACGTCCCACTCTCTCACTTCACATCACTGTGTCTGACTCTCTGCCACAGTCCATGGTACTGTGCCATTTACTGCAGAGCACACTATGGCATTGTAAAACAAGGACCAGACACAGACTGACAGAGGAAACTCTGAAGACTTTGGGTGGGTGGCAGCATGCTTACTGGACATTCTGAATGGTGGGGGGGTGGAACAAAGACTTCTCTTTGCTCTGTGTCACATTCCTCTGGATGTGCTATTTGTGCTCTGCACTGCATGTATCAGCAAACTGCTGGACAACTCTAACTCCCACTGCTTCCAAACAAGCACTACTCTGTGGCTAGGCTTCACTACTTGTTCAACCAATTATGATGGGATTTGTGTCTCCAAATAACAAGAAATTATTATATTTCTTGTTGACAAACCAAAATATACTGCCCTTGCTAACTACATAAAAACATGGCTACTTTCTAAATCAAGTACAGCAGACACAACAGAGCTCTTCACTCTGCAAACAGGCTTTTTCCAAGCTAAGGAACAGGATCGGGCAGGTAAACCATGAATTAAATAAGGAATTTAATCCATGCCCACCTGACACCTTCTGTCCAATTATAGTACTTGGAAAAGGTAACCCATGTTATAACAGACTATAATCTGTATATAATCTAACCCCTAGGCATGCCTTATTCCATAATTGTTACATATCTAGTGGTAGTCACTAAAGATCTGAATATTTTTTTTTTCCCCACAGATAGTGAAACCAGAGGCACAGAAGCTATCTGTCATCATCTGGACAGTATGACATAGGCCCAGACAGAAAAAAACAATTATTTGAAAAACCTCACTGAATTAGTCCAACAACAATCCAAAACAATTGAAATGGCCGTAGCTAAATTTGACACCATGCAACAAAATATGAAGTCAAACACATTACAAATCACTCACCTGCATGATACTGTCCAGATGCTCACAAGTAGTGTCAACAGGCTAGCACCTTCTGCACCTACTCCAGCTCAAGAGAAAGACAAAGATGGTGAGACAGAAAAACCTGGTCTCCAGTGAGGAATCTTCTGCCCCATTCTTTGCCACTCTGCTGTACCTTCTCCTCAGCAAAAGAGACAGCTTCCACCTCCCCCTGCACCATTCTTTTCTGCCACCCCCAGCCAGATTCACTGACAGCCTCCACCAGCAGAGGTAGCCATGTCAGGACAGTGTAACTCTGTATATACCTTGTTTTTTCTCTATCTTTTCATTGTTTTGTACATAGGTGATGTAACCTTTTTTTGTTTCATTATATAAAGTATTGTTTGAGTTTCATTATAACAGTCAAATGATATTCTTTTGTCAAAATACTTGATTTTAAACTGAAAAATATTTATTATGTTTATTATTGAATATGGCAAATAACTGTTGACTAAGAATTTCATTTATAGTACAAACATTTTATTTTTATATTAGCAGTGACATAAATATTTGCAATATACTTTTTCATACAAAATTTTTTTATTTAATTATATATTTTATATTTTCAGAAACAGACAGTGAAGAGTGTAACACATAAAAAAACTCAGAACTTTGCATACTGTGTCACAATTACAATATCTAACATATTGATATCAAAGTTATTTACCATCTTCATTTGTGACATAGGGTATGATATTCACTGAAAATGTGAATGTTTGCTAGCAAAATCAAACTCTTCAGAAGGGTGGACAATCAGGAGCAGATGCTTGAGAACTCCAAAGTACACCCTACAACTGCTCTCCTGCCTGGCTTAGTACTGTGGCTTCTTTGAAAAACACTTTTCAAAGTTATTCACACAGTACTAAACAGCCCAATAACATAGTACTTCCCCAATCCCCCACCCGACCACTGTGCAATTGCCATCATGCTTCTGTGGTTCCACCACCCCCTCCCACACACTCAGGCACCTCTCACCCTCAATCAGCCACCATTGCCAAGTTGTATCAGTATCAGTGGGACAGGCACCACAACCCACCCGCACACTGCCTACCAACCATACTGTCTACAGCTGACATCATACTCTACAACTGGAAGCACACTGGTGGAACAAGTTCACCAATGTTCTAGCAGCCTGTGCTGTATGCTGTCATTCACAACTTTGTCATTCACAGATTTGTGAATCATAGCATGCACTTCAGTCTGCTACTCACAGATAGCACGGTCGGCACGCAGCTGTGCCAGTGTGTGGGTGGATTCTTCTGCCAATCATAACAGCACTGATACAACTTGACAGTGGGAGCATGCAGCAGGAGGGAGAGGGCTGCCTGACTGGGATGGGGGGCTGTGACCACTGTACCACCAGTGGTGTTGGAGCAGCAGCAATTGCAGAGCAGCCACACCAGGGATGGGGGGAGGGACACTATACCACATGGGGTGGTGCTCCCATCTCTATTTTGATAGTATGATATAAGTGAGAAAAGGTTCCACTGCACCACCAGAAAACATTCCAGTGGAAATGCTAGGGAGTTAGAGGCACAGGCAAGAAGCTGGGTTCCAGTATGCCACCAGGGAACATTACAGGGGCAGTGCTGATGCCTTCCAGCTACAGGGAGGGGGAGGTACAGCATGCCACCAGGATAGCACTGTATATGATCACCATAAGATCTCTCATCTTCAGGCGGGATGGGGTAGGGGGAGGGGAGAAGGGGAATGAAACTAACTACCTGCACATGCAAGGTGCCGTGTAACTACCTGCACAGTATGCTGTCAGTTGCAGACAACACAGTCAGCAGGCAGCCATGGTGATTTGTGAGTGGGTTGTTCAGGCCACTAATACAACTTGCCAGTGGCAGCAGTCTGTGGAGGGGACGGAGGTGCCTCAGTGGATGGGGGGGGTGCTGGGACCAGAGCACCACCAGGCCTACTGGAGCAGCAGCAATTGCACAGCATTCACACCAAGGATGGGGGATACTATACCACATGAGGTGCTGCTGCCTATATGTATGTCGATACTACACCACAAGTGACAAGAGGGTTCCTCTATATCACCAGGTAACTTTCCACAGGTAATATCAGAGGGTTTTGAGCTACAGAACTGACTGAGCATGCACTGTGCCATGCTGCTGTCTGCACAGTATACGGACAGTCACAGACAGCATGATTGATGGACAGTCATGGTGCTGTGCAGGTGGGTTGGTCTACCCAGCATACCAATAGTAATACAACTTGGCAGTGGCAGTGGGCTAGTGGAGAGGGGTTACTTGAATGAGTGCAGGGTGCTGGGACCACTACACCTCCATGGCTATTGGACCAGTGGTAATTGCACAGTGGTTACACCAGGGATGGGAGTGAGGGCTATACCACATGGGGTGCTGCTTCCCATCTGCATGGGGATACTGTGCTATGAATGAGAAGAGAACTTCCACTATCCACCAGGAAACATTCCATGGGCAGTGGCAGGAGTTTGGAGCTACATGCATAACAGCATAGCATGGTACATGTGGCAATGTGGTTGTACAAAGCAAAAAAAGTACTTCTAGCATGTGTTGGTGGGAGCACTACCACCAGGCTGCCCATTTGTGCATAACAATATGCATGTGTGGGAGCATGGGCCCTGCAGATGCTGTGCTACCACATACACATAGCAACGGTGTTGCTTTAACCCTAGCTGATGCATTAAACAAAGTTTTTTCCCATGAATTTCCTTATCTTTTGATAAAGTGTAATGTAAGTAGTAAATAACATGTATTGCTCGAAGCATGGGTTCCTTCGGGCCCGCGCTCCCACCAAGCTGCCCATTTTTTGCATGACACTATGCATGTGTGGGAGTGTGGGCCCACAGGGCCCTGCGCTCCCACATACACATAGCAATGCAGCCATACAGCAGCCCTACAGCACAATAAACCCTCTGAACAGTACTTTGCTGATGTCTCGGGAACAGTAGCAGCTGGAAAAGAAATTCAGCTATTGTTCTATAGTATGTGTTGGTGAGAGCACGGAGCCCAAAAGCAGCCCATTTCTGCATAATAATAATAATAATAATAATAATATGTGTCTGTGGGAGTGTGGGCCCTCTGGACTCTGCGGTCCCACTTACACATAACTACAAAGCCAGGCAGCAGCCATATAGAGCAAGGAAGCCATTTAATACAAATTTGCCAGTATCTCTGGAACCGTAGCAGGTAGAAAAAAATTAAAATGTCGTAATCATGACAGGGGGAGTACTCCACGCAACATAAATCAACCAAATCCATATCTTGCGTCATTTCTGACATATGTGAGCCAAAAAGCTCTGTGAGTGCTAACTCTGTGGGCATACTAGTGGCCAACAGGTATGAAAATGAGCAATTGGAATAGTAATTCACAAATATCTCCATAACTGTACAAGATAGAAAAAAATTCAAATTTCATGGTATTCATGGCTTTCCAACCTACAAGGGGACTAAGAATTTATGTGACAAAAAATCTGTATTTCTAACTGTTTTCGAGATACGGGCACTGAAAGGTGTCATGGGCACTGAAATGTTATCCTATGTGAAAATTTCTAAACTTCAGAATGCTGTATCTATGGGTCTGTTAAATGTTTTCATACCAAACCACCAAAAGGCACATCTGTGGGACAAGGCCTTGCCACCCTGAAAATTTCAGGCCAATAACACAAGACACCTTTACACAATGAAGTGACAAAGAAAACAACACATCTAAAAATGTGTCCATGCACTGTAACTGCAATTATTTAAAATGTTTGTGTGGCACTCCTATCTCTATAAGGGGAATGTGACTGTGACCACAAAAAAGATTGCCACGGTTCTTTTTTGATAATAGCGATTATTGTCGTGGTAACATAATATGTTGCTGCGAACACAAAAATGGAAAAAATGGTGGGAAAAATTTGAAAAACACATTTCCAGGCCACCTGGTGAAAAACTAATGGCAACCTGCTCCCAGGTCGCCCCTGAAAACAGGCACTTGTGCCTAGTGGGCCTTACCCGGTTACCAAAGTCTGAAAAAAAAAAAAAGATTCATATTCCTCAGGTCCCGATTAAGTAAACACAACTGCTGGTGTTTAACAAAGTCCACTATTTTTTGAATTACAATGTTTTTTCTCTCTCGCTAACTGAAAACAAGATGGCGGCAGCAGGAAAACAATTTCAGGCAGCTCGACAACAAAATATATGATTGCGGACCTTTTCACAGTGCACATATAAATTTTCCCATAGGCTATAATGGGACATGAAAAAACTGAATAACTTTTGAACGGAGCAATATTTTTTCACCAAATCCTCAAAAGGCACCAGTTCAGCCCAGGTCACATGTAGACAAGCAAATTTGAAACCCCTGAAATGCATTCTTCAGTCCATTTTGGCTTACCAAAGAATTTCCAAAAAGGGTGAATTTTCACTTTTGGAGTGCCATACGGTTCCACAACTGTACATCCGACTGTAATGAAAAATTCCAGATTCAGAGATCTGTGATAGGCAGGTCTGCATTCCACATTTCAGGTAAATCAGAGAAATGGTTGCAAAGATATTAAAGTGCAAACTTTGAGGTTTAACATAGAAATTACTGTGCAACCCTAACTATAGTGGCATTATAATATATATATATATATATATATATATATATATATATATATTATAGTGGCACGGTAGTGCCACTATAGTTAGGTGAAAGGTAACTTCTCTGTTAAACCCAGATTTGTGAACCTTAATAAATTTGGAACTTTTTAATGGATCTGTATGCAATTTGGTGTGCATAATCTCTAGGGGTTGGTCTCTTGAAGTGCCAGATGTTGTGCAAATCCATTGTGTGGTTTTGGAGATATGGAGTGTTGAAAAAACAGAAACATCTGTGTTTTCTGCCATTTCTTTGACCACCTAGATTTCAGAATTGGCTTTAGTCTGTGGTCTGAAATTTTCAGGATAGAAAGCCTTTGGATCACAGATGTGTCTTTCGAAGATTTGATGGAAAACATGTTGATCCGTTCCAAAGTTATGAGATGTTGAATATCCCATTATTTCCTATGGGGAAAAATAGATGTCAGGCACAAAGAAGAATTTCTGAATCGGTGTAGGATTGGATCCTCATTCGAAGTAGGATTATGATGCAAAATCCTGCATCAAACTGCCATGTTATGATGCAGAATCTTGCATTGAAGTTCCTGTTTTGATGCAAGATTGTGCATTGTAAAATGGCACTTCAATTCAGGATTCTGCATCATAATCCTACTTTGAATGAGGACCCAATCCTACTCTCATTCTGAAATCCTATTTAGTGCCTGACATCTATTTTTTCCCATAGGAAATAATGGGACATTCAACATCTCATAACTTTGGAACATATTAATACTTTTCCATCAAACCTTCAAAAGGCGCATATGTGAGGCTGAGACTTTCTACCCTGTAAATTTCAGCCAGTAAACCTACACTGTTTTTGAGATACAGATGATCAAAGAAACAGCCAAAACAGTAAAACCCTGAGTTTTTTCAACACTCTGGGCCTGATTCCAAGATAAATGCTGCAACTCACTGGCGTATGCGAAATGAGTGCAAAAAAAGCCATCAGGGTGGTAAAAAGTGAACACTGTAAATCTGCCCTGCTTAGCTATGCTAGGGACCCACTAAGGTTCTGGAGGAACATGAAAAACCTAGTCAGTGGCTCTTCTAATTCTGGGGTATCCGATATGATCATTGGAGGTTCTACTTGTAATAATCCACTTAAAAATTGCAAATGCTTTTAATTCCTACTTTTTGGACTTATCAGTGCACACCTTCCCTTTCCCTGCTGCAGTGAATACCAGTGGCCCCTGGGCCTCCGCTACACAGGAGGTTCACCCGTCCCATCCGCTATTCCACTTCAGGGCTGTTTCTGTCACGGAGATGCAGAGGCTTCTCTCTGGTCTCTCCCTGCACTCCAGTGCTGGCCCAAGCTTCTGAAGCTAGGTGCTACCCACATTGCCTTCCCGGTGGCACATATCTTCAACCTGTCCCTTGCCACTGGTGTTATCCCTGACATTTGGAAGGTGGTTAATATTGCCCCTGTTCCGAAGCAGGGCAACCCCAAAGTCCTGGACAACTATCAGCAGATTGCCATACTATCGGCTGTTAGCAAACTCCTTGAGAAAGTTGTGGCTGAACAACTCACAGAGTACATTCAGGCTCATAAGTTGCTGTCCCCTGCACAGCACAGCTTTTGAAAAGGTACAGCACATCCACGGCCCTTGTCTCTGTCTCATCCTGCATCAGGGCGGCCATGGACCAGGGTGAACTCTCTGGAGCTATTTTCATTGACCTATCCAAGGCCTTTGACCTTGTTGACCATGAATTACTTTGCACACAGATGCAGTCCCTTGGCCTGTCCCCTCCTGCCCTGAAATGGCTTGAAAACTACCTTAAGGACAGAGTCCAGATGACCAAATTCAACATGGTCCTCTCCTCTCCCACTCCGGTGACCTCTGGCATCCCCCAAGGATCCGTTCTGGGGCCACTCCTCTTCTCTGCATTTGTTAACAATCTCCCGGCCACTGTAACCAACTGTAGTGCAACCCTCTATGCAGATGATCTGGTCATTCTGGCACACTCCCGGGACATTGGGACTCTCAATCTACAGTTGACTGAGGACTTTAAGAATATTCAGTTCTGGGTAGCATCTCACAAGCTGGTCCTTAACTTAAAAATAACTCAGGACATGCTGTTTGGGTCATCAGCTAAGATCAAGGCCTCCCCCTACCCCTCTGTGCATCAGGGGTGCAGATGGTACTCCCCTCCTAAGCACTGCTTCCAATAAATACCTTGGAGTGACGCATGAACCCCAACTTGACTTGGAGAGCCACATCCTAAAAGCTTGCAGAGCCATAAACTAGGTCTTGCCTACAGAGCAAAGAAAAACCTATTGACTGCTGCTCGCTTGGCACTAGCCAGAGGTGTGTTGCTTCCTTTGCTTGGCTATGGCCTCCTTCTATTTGCCCGGACTTTCAAGGCCTACATCATTCGGTGGCACATGACCTACAATATTATCTGTCACTTTGCCCTGGCTGCTCCTCGACTCACCTATTACTGTGAATTATACAACAAACTTGGCTGGCTTTCCCCAGCTAATTACTTGAACTTTGGGATGGGCTGTTTCATGGGTAAGGTGATCAGAACTGGCACCACTCCAGGGCTTGCACAGCTTCTCATGCCTGCTGAACCCTCCTCCTACTCCCTCAGGTCTCAGGGTCTCGGGGTGCTCAAAGTTCCTTTCACCCATACCCTTATGGGAGATAGGGACTTCACTACAAGTGCTCCTAGGCTATGGAACTCCCTTCCTGTCCATATTCATTCCTCCCCAGCCCACCTGAGCCTCTGGAATTCCCTGTGGGAGCACTTGAAGCTGAGCTCCGTGTGTGGGTGTCCTAAGCCACCTTAACCATGGTATCTGTAGTTGACTTACACTGTGCAACATGCGATCTGCTTAATTGATACACTTAGAAACTAATTGTTTCTGTGGCTCTGTTTAATGTTCACTTGTACACTGTGATCACTGCCCTTGCAGTTGAATGACCTGGACTATTTATTTTGTATGTATATGTATATATATATATATATATATATATATATATATATATATATATATACACATATCACCTATCACTGTTTACTAGACTACATATGTTAGCCTGTTCTTTTGTATCCCTGTACATAGCTCCTCTCGTTGTTATGAACCTTGTTTGATTCTGTACCCTCATTGTACTCTCCCGGGTCATACCTGAAAATAGGCATATAACTTGTCAAGTGTACCTACTTGGTCAACAAAAGCTAAATAAATAAATAGTAAATGGAAAAATGTCTGCCTTCTGTCTTGAAATGTTATCAACAAATGGTATTGGACTGCTATGGCTCTTTCTGCATTGAGAGCCGTGTATATCTCCTGAAACCACACCTTCACATCTGGGAGGGAGTCTGAAAGCCAGTGTCTCATAATGATAAGCAAAGAAATGGCTCAAATGAATGCCATATAGGCCGTGTAAGTCAAAGATTTAACAGCTGAAAAACTACCCAATACACAAATGTCTAATGTAAAATAATCAGTACTTCTGAAAAATGAGCAATGGATTTGTTTGATTAGCTGCCAAAACACTTTCACCTTTGCACAGGTCCAAATCATGTGAAGCAATGAGCCATCCTCCAGGTGGCATCTATGACATTTGGCATCTTGCAGCATACCCATACGATACAACCGAATCAGGATGTAGTACAAACTGTGGAGGACATTAATCTTTGTTAGCCACAGTCTGTCTTGCTTTATGTATTTATATATGTTCCTTCATATAGTTTTCCATTGGGCAGAGTCATATGAAAGGTTAGCAGATTGTTGCCAATAAAAAGGCAACCGGTGGGTGGTCAGACTCAGCATGGTTAACCAGTAAATAGTACAACTTGGAGAATGATCTAGGCTGATCAGCCAGGTCTGCTGAATCTGAGAAGATTTCAGATGTCTCAGAGGACCATAGAGGAGCTCCAAGCACAGAAGACATGCAATGTTTAATCTGCATATATTTAAAGGCTGGAAATTCTAGGTGGTGAAAGAAGCCCCTAAAATCTTTACGAGACAAAAATGTATCCTCCTTGACCAGATCTGACAGGGCATTTACCTTCAAATCCTTCCCTGAGGCTGGACTGACCAACTTGTTACCGATTGACAGATTTGAATTGTTGAAAAAAAGGCTAACCCAAATCATGTTGACTGCTAAGTCTGAAGAAGTGACACATTTGTAAATGTGTCTTCACAGCAAAACCAATTGGAGTTTGCCGCAGAGGGGCTGGTGACTTGCTATGAGGTATATATAGGAGAGATGGGAAAGAGACATTTAAGTTTGCTGCCATGTGATATTCAATATTTAACCATGGCTTTGAAGAAGGTTCCCTCTCTTGGATACCTAGCCAGTGCTAATATTTGCAACCTTAGAAGACAAAGTAATATAGAAGCAGATGAGGAAACTTGATATCCCCCAATTCTATTAATCTACATAATTTGTCTAAGGCTCTACTAGGGCATTTTCCCAACCATAGAAAAGTCAACCAAATGGAATTAATTTTCTTAAACCAGGCTCTTGGGAGAGCAAGGTTTAGCATCGACAATGGGTACATTAATAAAGGAAAAATAACCATTTTCAATATATTTACCCTCCCCCAAAGTGTGAGGGGCAGATGTTGCCAACTTTTCAGATCCTGCTGCATTTGAAGGACCACCTGGTCTAGGTTGAGTGCTTTTATCTTCTTCAAGTCATGGGCAATTTCCATCCCAAAAAAGTGATAGAGTGTGGGGCCCACTTTAAGGCCATTTCCTCTATGTCTGCACTTGAACAGGAGGGTGAAAGGGGTAGGACAGTAGTTGTATGTTGGTTCAATTTATACCCAGCTAATGCACTAAAATCCATTATTATCTTCAGAATTGCAGAAAGGGACTGCACCCAGTGTGAGAGGTGTAAAAGAATGTCATCTATGAACATGGACAGTTTATATTCAGAAGGTCCAACCCCGATCCCCCTCACCATTGAATAACTGTTAATTTTCCTAGCCAGTGACTTGATATAAAGATTAAACAGCATCAGTGAAAGTGGGCAGCCCTAACGCATGCCCCTGGTCATAGGGAAAACAGAAGACAGGGCCCCATTACACATAACTCTAGCTGATGGGCAATTATACAGTCTAGAAATCCATCAAATAAACTTGGCAGGCAGGCCATAATGTGGAAGCATATCAAATAAAAAGTTCCAGGAGACTCTATTGAAAGCTTTTTCCACATCTAGGGAGATGATAACTTTGTCAGTTTTCCCCTCCCCAGATGTGGACAAAAGATGAAAGATTTTTCTAAAATAGTCACTGGGCAGATGGGGATTTTGACAGTTCATGAAAGGGGATTGATCTCATGGTCAGGGATTTTGCTACCTCGCAGACTAGGATTTAAAAAAAAATGTCACTGCACTGTAAATAAATGGTTTGGTCTTTTGACTTGAAATTTGCAGGGTATGAAGGGGATGCCCCAGAGATGTCAATTATGCTATTTAGGTGTTGAAAAGTTAATCATTTCTGTAGATATGGTATCACAAAGTTTATATTTTTCCCATAGGATAACATTGTGGCACTCATAGTGCCTGTATCTTGAAAACGAAGCAAGATACAGATTTTTTGCTACCTGTAGCAGAAACAAGTTTGGAAATCATAGATTACACCAGCAGTGGAAATTTTTCCCTACTTGCTACAGTTAGGGAGATATTGGCAAAAATGTGTTCCAAGGGTTCCGAGGGTGCCTTTTCAGCACTTTTCAGTGCCTGTAGTTTGTAAACAATGTGAGATATGGATTTAATTGATCTATCTCATGAGGAGGGTTCACTGTCATGATTACAATGACACTTCAATTTTTTTCCTAGCTGCTACAGTTCCTGAGAAATTGGCAAATTAGTGTTACATAAAGGGTTCCTTGCCCTATAGGGCTGCTTTATGGCTCTGTAGTTATGTGTAAGTGGGAGTACGGAGCCCCACAGATAATACTGTTATGCAGAAATGGGTAGCTTGGTGGGAGCATGGGGCCCATAAACACATGCTATTTACTAGTTATATTACACTTTTTCAAAAGTAAGGAAATTCATTGTAAAAAACTTCATTTAATGCATCAGTAGGGTTAAAGTGACAAAAGTGGGGAAATGAGATGTTAGACTTGAGCCCCTAACCCCCCACCACCACCCCATCCCTCATCATCCACAGACTGACAGACGCTGGGGTGTGCCATGGTGTTGTGTGGCCTAACTCTCACCCCATTCACCTTTACTGTAGCATGTCAACCTGTTTACTCATGAAATGGGGTGAGAATTGTGCCTCGAGGTCCCGTGACACACCCTGGCATCTGTCGGTCTGTGGAAGATGGGGGGTGGGGTGGTGGTCGGGGGTTAGGGGCTCAACCCTAAAGTCTCATTTCCCACTTTTGTTGCTTTAACCCTAACTGATGCATTATGACATTTTTGCAATGAATATATATATATATATATATATATATATATATACTGTATATATGGGGCACTAAAATTTTTGCTATGAAAATCCATATCTCGAACCATTTTCGAGATACGGGTGCTGAAAGCACGATGGGCACCACAATGTTATCCTATGGGATAAATCACAACTTCATGATGGCATATCTATGGAACCACTAACTTTCCAACACCTAAACAGCACAAATCACATCTCTAGGGCATCCCCTTAATACCCTGAGCATTGCAAGTCAAAAGACCAAACCGTTAAGGTACAATGCAGAGGGAAAGTTTTTAAAAGTTTAAACATTCCTAGTTCATGAGGTAGGAAAATCCCCAACCATCAGATCAAACCTTGTTTGCGAGCTGTCAAAATCACCATCCATGAGAAATCTTGAACCGTCAGATTTGGGCCATCTGGTCCCTAAGTGACGATCAAGGATTTTGCTACCTTGCAAAAGAGGATCAGGTGGCAGACTAGGATTTTGACAGCTTGTGGACTGCAATTTTGTCAACTCATGAAAAAGGATTCAAAAAACCAATCCCCTTTCATGAGCTGACAAAATCCTAGTCCGCCAACCGATTCTCTTTTGCAAGGCAGCAAAATCCTTGACTGTCAGTCAATCTTTGGCTGTGAGAAGGGACATCTGGTCACAAAGTGATGCTCAAGGATTTTGCTACCTCATGAAAGATGATCGGGTGGCGGACTAGGATTTTGACAGCTCACAGACTGCGATTTTGTCATCTCACGAAAGGGGATTGAAAAAAACAATCCCCTTTTGTGAGCAGACAAATTCCCAGTCCGCCAGCTGATCCTCTTTCTCAAGGTAGCAAAATCCTTGACCGGCAACTGATTCCTTGTCATCAAGAACAGTCATTTGGTCACAAAGTGACTGTCAAGTATTTTGCAGCCTCGCAAAAGAGGATCGGCTCATGGAATGGGATTCTGTCAGCTCACAAAAAAGGATCGTTAGCGAGTCGCAGTCAAAGAATTTTTTTTTTTTTGCTATTACTTTATTCTTGCCAGCTTGGATGTGGAGGGAGCCCCCAGCCCCATCCCCTGATGTTCACCATCCAGCACTGACCTGACCTCAGCATTTACCCCCCTAGCAGGGCTGATGAGGTTTCCCAACCACCACCAAAGACCGGATTTGAGGGGCCAGTGCTGTGGCTGGAGCGAAGCGGAGCCTGTGAGGTGCCCTCCACCATTCTGCTGTGGCAAGTGGTTTTCTCATTTCTCCCCTGGAGTCGAAGCATGTAATGACACCTGCGGTGTGGAGTGCACATGTGTCTGCATGTGCTCCCTCCAAGCATCTGCCCCGACTCCTCTTCTATCTTCCGGGTAGCAGCCATGTCCCCCAGCCTCTGCTATGGAGCAGACAGGTGCTGACAGCTGGGAATCCCCTTCCCTGGAGAAGGAGCGCAGTGTGTCGGAAGCTCAATCCTTCTTCACCCCTGCTGACCCCCAGTGGCCCATCCCTGTACCTGAACACTGGTAGCTGGCATTGCACGAGGTAAGGCGACCAGTGCCTCAGCCCTCAACACCACTGGGTCGGCAGGGTCAAAGAATTTTTAAATTTGAAAGACCATTTTTTGGACAAAACAAACCAAACCAAAGGTATGGGTTTGTAGAGGGTGTCACCCTAAACAAAACCCATCCATCATTACAGCAAAAAGTCACCCATGGAGAAAGCTGCAACATTTTGCTTGGGGAAAAAAATTAAAACAGCCTGGCAGCTCATGGACAAGGAATCGTTCTGCCGGACAAGGATTTTTTTAAATCCTCATCTGCAAGCTGACAAAATCCTTGACCATGAGCCCAATCCTCTCTCACAAAACATACATATAAATCTAGGAGTGAACTGAGCATGCTCAGAACCCCAAAATTAAAAATTGAATAACTTTGGAATGGATTAATGTGTTTTAACCAAACCAATGCTGCATTGTTCTTTGACCCACACTATTTCTATGTTCCAAGTTTCGGAGCAAAAAAATCAAATGGTGTGGTTACAGCGCTATAGGAAAAAGAAGTGTCAAAAGTGTAGAAAAATGCATTGTTTAGTGCTTTGCTGTGCAGAATCCATGCATCTGACTGAAACGCAACTTGGTAAATCAAGAGATCTACTATACAAGACTGTGCATTCAAAATTTTGTGCAAATCTGTTGAACAGTTGCAAAGTTATTAACAAGCAAAAACTGAGGTCTAACATTAAAGTGCCTACTCAACCCTAACTATAGGGGCACGTCTGCACCCTTATATATATATATATATATATATATATATATATATATATAGAATACATGATGGGCAGGACTGAGAATATTTTCCATACCTCACAATCTGCACATCATGTGTGTGATTTATACCAAGGGGGTGAGAGCTTTAGAACATTTTTTATGTTTCTGTGTGTTTTCAGCTCATTCTGTGTGTGGTGTGAGTGTGTGTGTGTGTGTGTGTGTTCTTCTGAATGGACTGGGAGTCAGATACACAATGGGACACAGGTGAGTGAGTTTTGCAAAGCTAAGTGAGTAAGTTGTAGGTTTCTGTGAGAAAGAGAAGCTGTTGCAGGTAGCACTGAGAAAGAGAAACTGCCTTGTGAAGGAGTTTCATTTAGAATTCAGGTTGTTTTTGAAGCTGAGATCAACACAGTAATGGGTTAGGAGTGTTAGAAACACAATGGGACATAGGTGAGAGTACCTTCAAAGCTATCTGAGTAAGCTGCAGCTTCAGTGAGAAAGAGAAACTGTTTTCTGAAGCAGTTTAATTTAGAATGGAAGCTGCAGTGAAGACATCCTCACTCTACTGACATCAGCAGAGTGTGGATAAAAAGCAGTTATCCTCACTCTGCTGATGGCATTAGGATTTATCCTCACTACAGTGGGAATGACACAGGATATTCTACTGAGTAAGCTCTCACTCCCATGGTATAAATACTTAAACATATATATATATATGTGTGTGTATATATATAAATATATATATATATATATATATATATATTAGAGTCAAAAATCTCCATTTAATGCATCAGTTAGGGTTGTTCCACAGCGACAAAAGTGAGGAAATTCAGTGTGAAGGTTGAAAACCCCCCTTGGACCCCACAGACCACCCCCCAACTGGCATTAGGGTGTGCATTGAGGTCATCGGCCCTAACTCTCACCCCATCACATGTGTAAAGAAGCAGAGGTATAGGAGAATGGGGTGAGAGTTAGGAATGAAGACCCCAATGCGCACCCCAATGCCGGTTGGGGGGGTGGGCTGGGGGGTCCAAAGAGGGTTTTCAACCCTAACACCGAATTTCCTCATTTTTGTTGCTGTGGAACAACCCTAACTCATGAATTAAACAGAGTTTTTTGCCTCTAATTTCCCTTCTTTTTGTGAATGATAACAAGAAATAGTGAATGTAATGTGGCGGTGGGAGCCGGGCCCCATGCTCCCGCCACATGATGTCTTGTGACATAGTAACAGGAACAACAATGCAAAGAGAAGCACTAACAGTGGCACACATTGTAACGCAAGCACGAATGAGAACAGAAACGGTAACGCATACAGTGGTGTAGACGGGAACGGTCTGCCACGTGATGTCTTGTCACATAGTAAAGTGGTGCCCACAAACGCAAATGGCAATGGGCATGGTGATGCAAAGTGAAACAGAAAGAGAAACAGTACTGTAAACACAAATGGTAAAAAATAACGGAAATGCAAGCGCAAATGAAAATGCAAAGGATAACGCACATGGTGGCGTAGACGTGAATGGTAAGTGAAATGGGTATGGAACCGCAAGAGGAAAGTACAACGGTAACAGTAATGTAAGCACACAGGCTGGTTTTCCCCAAAAGCTTCACAGAAAAAGACAGTGAGTACAAAGAATGTATGCATAATAATGAGTCTCGGAGCAGAAAATGAGGAGTTGGAATACTAAATTGCTTATATCTCAGGAACCGTACGACGTAGAAAAATAATTTAAAAGTCATATGATTTATGACTTTCCTGGCTAGTTTTGTACTTAACGCCCATCAGGGGGCTAAGCATTTTTCTGATGGAAAGTCTGTATCTCGCACCGTTTCTGAGATACGGGCCCTGAAAGGCGCAGCGAATGCTGTAATGTTATCCTATGGGAAAAAAAGAGAAGTTCAGAGTGCCATAACTTTGGCTCCCTGTAATATTTTTTCACCACACCACTAAAATGCACATCTGTGGGATGTTGGCTGTCTTCCCTCAAAATTTCAGCCCAAAAGACTGAACCGTTATTTTGCAGCAGGGTGCCAAAGGATTGCTGCAATGCATCGGACGCTGTAATGTTATCCTACGGGAAAAAGCATTAACTTTGGAGTGCCGTAACTTTGCCGCTGTGTGATATTTTTTCAACAAAATACTGAAAGGCACATCTGTGAGATGTCGGCTACGTTCCTTCCAAATTTCAGGCCAAAGCACCAAACCGTTCTTTTGCAGCAGGGTGCCAAAGAATTGCTGTCATTGTCCCTCAGCCGAGAAAAGTACTGTCACAATTAGTGAAAGTTGTCTCAAAGTCATTCGACAGTGTCACAAGTGCAACAGTACTTTGCAAAAGCACTTTTTCCAAAAATTTGAAAAACATATTTCTTGGGTGTTTTACCCCAAAACAAAGATCAAAGTTAGCATCCTCAGGGCCCGACTAGGTGAATACAAAAAGAATTAGGTTGCTAGAGGGTCCCAGTTTTAAATGCCAAGCATTTTTCTGATCACTAACTGAAAACAAAATGGCAGATTTGCAACAGTAAAAGGGCCATTTGCGATACTAAAAAGTGCATTTGCGACACTGTCGAACTTTTTGTTAACTTTTCCCCTTGACTTATAATGGGAAATTGTTTTTTGAATAACTTTTGAACCGTTTAATATTTTTTCATGAAATCTTCAAAAGGCACATTGGGGATCCTGACCACACGTTCCCTGAATATTTTGGACCAGTCGTGCAAACTGTGTGACCTCTAGGCGCGACAGTAAAAGTCCAGAAAAGTGTAAACACGCCCGCAGATCACGTTTAATAACTCCACAGCCATATATGCGACCAGTACGAAACTCAGCAGATCCTAAGGCGTATGGGTCTGGATCATGTATTCCAAATTTCAGGCAAATCTGTCAAAAGGTTTCAAAGTTATTAAGGTGCAAAATTTTAGGTTTAACATGTAAATGGCTCCTCAACCCTAACTATAGTGGCACTACTGTTCCACTATAATATAAACCTTGCCAAAAAAATCCATTAATGCATTAGTTAAGGTTCATAGCACAGCAACAAAAGTATGGAAATGTGATGTTAGGGTTACACCCCTATCACCCCACACCCTCTCACCACCCTCCACACACCAAAAGGCATTGGGGGGGTGCGTTGTGGTCATCTGCCTAATTCTCACCCCATTTCATGTAAACAAGCTGAGGTAGTGCAGCATAGGAGAAGGGGTGATAATTAGGCTCGACGACCCCAATGCACACGCGATGCCTGGTGGTGTGTGGAGGGTGGGGGTGGGGTGGTAGGGGTGTAACCCTAACATCACATTTCCATGAATTTGTCACAGTGATATTAACCCTAACTGATGCATTAACAGAGTTTTTTGCAATGAATTTCCCTTCTTTTTGAGAAAGTGTAATGTAACTGGTATGTGTTAGTGGGAGCGGGGGCGCTCCAGGCCCTGCGCTCCCTTCACATTACCCATCTTTTGTGTAATGGTATGCGTATGTGGGAGCATTGGCCCTCTGTTCCCATGCTCCCACTTATACATGACAATGGAGCCACACAGCAGCCCTAAAGGGCAAGGAACACTTGTAACACTAATTTGCCAATATCTAAGCAACCATAGCAGCTATGAAAAAAATTGCAGTGTCATTGTAATCATGACAGTGTAACCTCCATGAGAGATAAATCAACCTAATCCATACCTCACATGATTTACAAGATATGGGCACCGAAATGCACTAAAAACACAGCCTTGGAACCCTCGTGACACTAATTTGCCAATATCTCTGTAACTGTGGCAAGTAGGAAAAAAAATCCACTGCTTGAGTAATCTATGATTTCCAAACTTGTTTTTGCAGGTTAGATCACCCAAAAAGGTGATCTAAGCTGTGGGTAGAGAAAACTCTGCATCTCGCTTTGTTTTCAAGATATAGGTGCCGAAAGGTGTCATGGATGCTGTAATGTTATCCTATGTGAACTTTCTCAACTTAAGAATGCTGTAACTTTGGGTCTGGTGAATATTTTGGCACCAAACCACCAAAAGGCACATGTGTGGGATCAGGGCTTGCCATCCTGCAAGTTTCAGCCCAAAGGCCCCAACCGTTTTGTTGCAAAGGGATGGCAAAGATTTGCAGTTTTTGGGCAAAGTTCTTTCACAAATTGTGAAAGTGTTGCAAAAAACAGCACCACACTTTTATGTTTGTGAAAGTGTTGTGGTTGTTTCTTTCACAATTTGTGAAACTACTGGGGTATCAATTTTAAAAACAGCATTTCTGGGTGGTTTAACCCCCTCCAAAAAGATAGGGCTGACATCCTCAGGACCTGACTAGGTAAACCCAACAGTCAGTGTTTACCTAGGAGGTCCCAAATTTAAATGCCAGGCATTTTTCTGTCTTACTAACTGAAAACAAGATGGCCACTGCATGAAAGTAAAAGGGCCATTTGCAAAAGGAAAATGTACTGGCAGCAGCTTTAGTAAGACACATATATTTTTTTCCTATTGACTATAATGGGAAATTTGTTTTTTGAATAACTTTTGAATGGTTTAATATTTTTTCACCAAATCTTTGAAAGGCACATCAGTAATCCGGACTGCATCTTCCCTGAAGATTTCAGACCAAACAGACAAATCATGTGGGCTGTGGGCACGAGCAAAGAAACACGCAAAAAGTATTTTTTTTGGCATTGTGCAGCCCACGCAACCGTACATCCGATGGTAATGCAACTTTCCAAATGCAGAGACCTACGGTATCAGACTGTACATGCAACAGTTCAGGCAAATGCGTCGTGATAAAGTTATTAAGGTGGAAAATTTGAGGTTTAACATTAAAGTGCTTTCTCAACCCTAACTATACTGGCACATATATATATATATATATATATATATATATATATATATATATATATATATATTAGAGCAAAAACTCCGTTTAATGCATTAGTTAGGGTTGTTCCACAGTGACAAAGTGAGAAATTAGCTGTTGGGGTTGAAACCCCCCTTTGGACCCCGCCCACCCCCAACCGGCATTGGGGTGCGCATTGGGATAAATCAGCCCTAACTCTCACCCACATGACATGTGTAAGCAGCAGAAGTATAGGAGAATGGGGTGAGGTTGGGACCCACGATATCAATACGCTGTCTTGAATACGGATGAAATTCAGGTTTCAACCTAACTTTCACTGTCACTGTGGTAACTAACTAATGCGTAAACCTGCCTCCTATTCCCTCTTTTTGAGAATGATAACGAGAAATAGTGAATGTAATGCAGCGCGAGGAGGGCCCGCCACATGATGTGTTGTGGCATACTAACAGGGACAGCAACGCAAACAGAAATGCTAACAGTGGCGCACATGGTAACACAAGCATGAATGAGAACAGAAGGAGTACTTGCTTGTGGTGGCGTGGAGTAGAATGGTCTTTCACGTGATGTGTTGTCCACATAGTAACATGGTGCCTGCAAACAGAAATGTCAATGGGCATGGTGATGTAAAGTGAAACAGTAAGATAAACAGTACTGTAGACAGAAATGGCAAAAATAACAGAAAGCATAGCGCAAATGGCACAGGATAAACGCACATGGTGGCATGAGCGTCAATGGTAAGTGAAGCAGTCCCGGATCCTGAAGGAAGAGACAACAAGTAACAGTAATGTAAGCACACAGGCTGGTTTCCCCAAAACCTGCATTGAGAAAGACAGTGAGTACAAATAATATGCATAAAATAATGAGTGTTAGGCGCAAAAAATGAGATCTTGGAATACTAAATACATTATATCTCAGGAACCGTCTGACGTAGAAAAAAATTTAAAAGTCATATTATTTACAACTGTCCTGGCTAATTTTGAATCTGGCCCATTAGGGAGCTAAAATTTCCAACCGAAAGTCCGTATCTTGCACCGTTTCGAGATACGGGCCCTGAAACAGCATGGCGGCTTGCATGAGTGTTATCCTATGGGAAAAAAGAAAAGTTCAGACTGCCATAACTTTGCCTCCCTGTAATGTTTTCACCAAACTACCGAAAGAGCACTCTGTGGGCTGTTGGCTGTCTTCCCTCAAATTTCAGGAAAAAAGACCAAACCGTTATTTTGCAGCAGGGCTCCAAATGATTTCCTGTTAAGTGTCGGGAGCCGTAATGTTATCCTATGGGAAAAAAGCGTCAATTTTGGAGTGCCGTAACTTTTCCGCCATGTGATATTTTTACCAAACTACTGAAAAGGCACATCTGTGTACTGTTGGCTGTCTTCCTCAAATTTCAGGAAAAAAAGACCAAACCGTTATTTTGTAGCAAGGGTGCCAAATGATTCCTGTAATGCTTGTAGGCGCCGTAATGTTATCCTATAGGAAAAACTGTCAACTTTGGAGTGCCATAACTATGCCATGTTAATATTTTTCAATACAACACTGAAAAGGCACATCTGTGAGATGTCAGCTACGTTCCTCAAATTTCAGCCAAAACTCCCAGCAGTTATTTTTGCAGTGCAGTGTAAAGAATTGCTGTCATTTTCCCACAGACTGAAAATTACTGTCGCAGATTTCGAAAGCTTTCACAAAAATTTCACACTTTCATGACACGCAAAGCCAATTTCAATACTTTTCCGAAATTTGAAAAACATATTTCTGGGGTGTTACTACAAAATAAAGACATGGCAAGCATCCTCGGGCCCCCACTAGGTGAATAAAAAAATTAGGTTGCTAGAGTCCCAAATTTAAATACCAACCATTTTCTGATCACCAACTGAAAACAAAATGGCGATTTACGAAAGTAACAGGCCATTTGCGAAAAAAATGCATTCTTGATGTTGAACTTTTTACTTTTCCCATTGACTTATAATAGGAAACTGTTTTTGAATAACTTTTGAACGTTTAATATTTTTCATGAAATCTTGAAAGGCACATCGGGGACCCCATGCATGTTCCCTGAGATTTTGGGCCAGTCACGCAAACCCGTCTGACCTGTAGGCGCGACCACAGAATTCAGAAAAGCGTAGCGTTACAGATCACCTTAATAACTCCACAGCTGCATATCCAACCAGTACAAAACTGGGCAGATCCCAAGGCCTATGGTTCTTGATCATAAATTCCAAATTTCAGGCAAATCCATCAAACGGTTGCAAAGTTATTAGGTGCAAAGTTTGGGGTTTAACATGAAATGAAACCTCAACCTAACTATGGTGCACTACCGTGCTACCATAATATATATATATATATATATATATATATATATATATATATAAATATAAATATATATATATTTATATGGTAGTTTTACCGTGGCATGGTTTGCACGTACTAGTCCAAAATCTTCAGGGAACGTGCGGCTAGGGTCCCTGATGTGCCTTTCAAAGATTTTGTGAAAAAATATTAAACGGTTCAAAAGTTATTCAAAAAACAAGTTCCCATTATAAGTCACTGGGAAAAGTTAACAAAAAGTTCAACAGTGTCGCAAATGCAGTTTTTACTTTCACAAATGGCCCCTTTACTGTCACAAATCCACCATTTTGTTTTCAGTTGGTGATCAGAAAAATGCTTGGCATTTAAATTTGGGACCCTCTACCAACCTAATTCTTTTCGTATTCACCTAGTCGGACCCTGAAGATGATAGCCATGTCTTTATTTTCAGGTAAAACACCCCAGAAATGTTTTTCACATTTCTGGAAAAAGTACTTCCACAAAGTACTTTCTCACTTGCGACACTGTCAAATGAATTTGTGAAAGCTTTCACAAATTGCGACAGTACTTTTCTAGGCTGTGGGAAAATGACAGCAATTATTTGGCACCCCACTGAAAAAGAACGGTTTGGAGTTTAGGGCTGAAATTTGGAGGGTAAGAAGCCGACATCTCACAGATGTGCCTTTCCATATTTTGTTGAAAAAATATTTCATGGTGGTAAAGTTACGGTACTCCAAATTTGATGCTTTTTCCCGTAGGATAACATTACGGCATCCAACGCATTGCAGCAATCCTTTGGCACCCTGCTGCAAAATAACTGTTCGGTCTTTTGGGCTGAAATTTGCAGGGAAGATAGCCAACATCCCACAAGTGTGCCTTTCAGTGGTTTGGTGAAAAAATATTACAAGGAGGCAAAGTTATGGCACTCCGAACTTCTGTTTTTTTCCCATAGGATAACATTATGGCGTTCGCCGCGCCTTTCAGGGCCCGTATCTCGGAAACGGTGGGAGATACGGACTTTTCGTCGGAAAAATGCTTAGCCCCCTTACCAGGAGCTAAGTCCAAAACTAGCCAGAAAAGTGATAATTCATAAGACTTTTAAATTTTTTTTCTATGTCGTATGGTTCCTGAGACATAAGCAATTTATTATTCCAAGTCCTCATTTTCTGTTCCGAGAGTCATTATTTTGCATACATTCTTTGTACTCACTGTCTTTCTCTATGCAATTTTTTGAGAAAACCAGCCTGTGCGCTTACATTACTGTTGCCATTACCATTTCAGCTTGTGGTTCTGTACCCTTTTCACTTACCTTTCATGTCTACGGCACCATGTGCGTTACCCTTTGCGTTTTCATTTGCGTTTGCGTTTGCGTTGTTTTTAACATTTCTGTCTACAGTACTGTTTCTCTTTCTGTTTCGCTTTGCGTCAACATGCTCATTACGATTTGGGTTTGTGGGCACAATGTTACTATATGACAAGACATCACGTGGCAGGAGCACGGGGCCTGCAGGGCCTCCGCTCCCGCCGCCGCATCACATTCACTATTTCTTGTTATCATTCTCAAAAAGAATGGAAATTAGAGGAAAAACTCCATTTAATGCATCAGTTAGGGTTGTTCCACAGTGACAAAAGTGAGCAAATTCGATGTTAGGGTTGAAACCCCATTTGCACCCCTTCAGCCCACCCCCCAACTGGAATCAGGGTGCGCATTGGAGTCATCGGTCCTAACTCTTACCCATTCTCTATTCCTCAGCTTCTACCACATGTGATGGGTGAGAGTTAGGTCACGACCCCAATGCGCACGTGATTCCGGTTGGGGGTGGGCTGAGGGGAAAGGGGTTCAACCCAACATCTAATCTCCTCACTTTGCTGCTGTGGAACAAACCTAACTGATGCATTAAATGGAGTTTTTGCCTCTAATATATATATATATATATATATATATATATATATTTATATATATATATATATATATTTATAAAATGGGCACAAAAAATTCTATATCATGATTGGCTAATCAGCAGTCTTACCCGTGTCCTTATACAGCCATATCATGCCAACCTGCACTACATACCAACTGATAGCCCTGCCACACCTAGAAATCACTGAGCCCGCACTGCCCAAACCACTTTCTAAACATTCGAACTATCGCAAAGCGGCAGTTACAGCGCGGCATTTCAAGCGCTACCAATACCTCAGAAAATGCCACAACGAAATCAGCAGATGCGCGTGCTGCACGAAGGCGTCCTCAAACTGAATCCAGAGACTTGTCCTTCCATAGACTGTTTCACCTACCAGTTAGTCACATTTAAAAACGTATGGACAAACTTTTCGTTACTACAGCAGAGCGAGCGGTCCGGACGATTTTTCAAACAAGTCTAACAGCATCTACGGTGGCTAGCAAGGGACACGCTCGCTCTTAATGAGCAGCCAGTGGTTCTCAAATGGCTTTTCTGTCCACTCCAAGGCACCCTTCAGGAAATGGGCATGTGGTTGCAATAATTGTAAATATACTGGCCATCAAAATCAAACACTGACTGTCAAAAACTGGCACATTGTTAAGCACCAGAGACACCCTATTATGACAGACAAAATCAAATGACATGTGGAAGAGAACCTCAGCAGTCTCCGTGTGTGTGTGTGTGTGTGTGTGTGTGTGTGTGTGTGTGTGTGTGTTTCTGTATGTGTGGGGGGGGACACCACCCTAAACGCCCTATAGTCCCTATCAAATGATTCAGAGATGCCCTCAATATAGGGACTATTTTACTCCTTCAGACATTAAAACCTCAAGTTTTAAAAAGTGTTTGCATTTTTTACTTTTTTTTTTCTTAAATACTGCCTTAATAGGGCCCATTTTATAAGCGAATAAGACACTCCGGTGTGGTTTATGGCCTGATAAGACACTTCCCAGGTGCTAAAGGCACTCGGCATAGCCTCATGCCTCATACGCACCAGGGGCGTGCCTTATCAGGCCATAAAGCACACCTCGTCATGTCTTATTCCTTACATATATATATATATATAGATAGATAAGGGATATGCAGCAGTTCAGTGTGTGATAATACATTTATCTTGTACAGTTTCCAGTGGCCTCAAGTAATCTCACGAGTGCCGAAGGCATGAGTGAGAGTTACGAGAGGTCACTGGAAACTGTACGAGATAAATGCATTATCACACACTGCACCACTGCATATTCCATTTATGCAACAGGTTTAGATGTTTTGTGAACATTTTGATTTTGGTAGGTGTAAATAATTTGTCAGAAAAAGGAAAAGAAAATTGAATTTTATGCTGTTTTTTGCTAATTATAAAAAAAAATGGTATCTATAAATGAAACACCACTCATTTTGTAGATATTTTTGAGCTGAACATTTTTTGCGCTCACAGTATCATGCTATCAGTTTTTGTTTTAAAGTTATTCATGTTTGTTTGTAAAAAAAGTAAACAAAAATTACATTTTCTTCTGTTTTCTTGCTAATCATATACAATATACAGGGTTTATATAAATGAAACATTATTCATTTTGTAGATAATTTTGTGCTGAACAATTTTCGTGCTCACAGTACCATGTTATCTTTTTTCATTTTTAAGTTATTCACATTTAAATATGGTTAGTACTGCTTCTGAGGCTGAACATTGTAAATTAATTCTGAAGAGAACTGTGTAGATAAATGAGCTACTGATGTTGTTTCTGTGTGGATAAATGGGTGGTGATGTAGTTACTATGTGGATAAATAAATTTATCCACATAGTAGCACAGATAAATGGATTTTTCAGTGCAGATTTATTCAGACACCAGTTGCATAAATATTTATATTCATTGCAAAAAACTCCATTAATGCATCAGTTAGGGTTGATTCCATACCAACAAAAGTCTGAAATTTCCTACACCTCCCACCCACCCACCTTCCACAGACCAACAGGCGCCAGGGTGTGTTTTGGGGTCACTCTGCCTAACTCTCACCCCATTCCATGTATTAACCAGCTGAGATGGTACAGTGTAGGAGAATGGGGTGAGAGTTAGCCCAATGACCTCAAGACACAACTCAGAGCTGGTTGGTCTGTGGAGAGTGGGGGTGTGTGGGGGGTAGGGTTGATAACCCTAACATGAAATCATCAAATTTCCAGACTTTTGTTGGTGTGGCATCAACCCTAACTGACACATTAACAGAGATGTTTGCAATGAATGGATATATATATATATATATATATATATATATATATATATATCTTCTAAAGGTTTTTGTTGTTGGTTATTGTGTACCATTAGTTTTGTTGTTGTTTATTGTGTATCATTGGTCTGTACTAGTTAGAAGGTTTGAACAGTTTTCCTAGAGGTTTTGAATTAAGGCATCTAAAAGGAATATAATTCAAATTTTAGCACTGAAGACTACTTAATCAGTCTTGGTAATGATTTGACAAATTAATGAAATTATTCTTGCCAGAATACTGCAATTGGACATTACAGACTAACTACATACTCAGTGGCTATGGAAGTAATTTTCATGCCCAATCTCTTTATATAAGAGCTGTGGGATGTCAGATGGTTCATCTGAATTATCTTAAGAAGCTGCCCTATATTGAAAACTTATAATTTACTGTAGCTCTGACCACAGGAACATGAATGCATTGTAAACACTAACTGTCTGTTCTAAATTAAGGCAGACAAATCTTTTATAAGATTAATTAAGGAGTTCAGGTTGAGTACTCATAATATTTATTTATTTATTTATTTATTTATTTATTTATTTATGTATTTATTCATTCTAGGATTACAAGTACCTTTGAGCCAAGGCTCTTTTACAAAGGTTCCATGTCAGAAATAACAAACAATAAGGAAGCAACAGTGAAATAACAGTAAACAATTCATGTACAACAGTGCTATTGAAAGGGGTCAATTATAGGAAGAGTAAGGTGTAGAGGAGGAGGAGAATTATAGGTAGTTAACAGAGGCAGCTATAGTAAAATGGTGAACCCAGCTAGGATGCATGTGCCCACAAGGAATGGGAAGATTCAGGTGTAAGGGGTGGCAGAGAAACAAGGATGCAAGGAGAGGGGGAGGATGCCTTGTTCATATAAACAGATCAAGCAGATTTCAATCTATGTTTGAGATGTTGTGAAGAAGTGTTTTGGTAAAAAGAGCCAGTGTTACATTTATCCTTAAAAAAAGACTATCAGAACTTAAGTAGATTATAGCTTGTAGAATATAGAAATAATAATGTGTGGCAATAAAGTAATGATACTTGGTAGCCCCCTTAACACTAATGCTTCTGATATACCTGTTATATTATTTAACCTAGTGTACTATTTGCAGACCTTTCACTAATTCCTCAGGCATATAATAGCTATTTTATTCCCCATGTTTTGAAGTCAAGGTAGTCCAGCATAGTCTACCATCTGTTGTTCAATCTGGCTTGGTCTTAGCTCGACCTCACATATTTAGCATAACATTTATACATGTTACACGTGACTGAGTCATACTCTTAGAAGGATTTTAACATTTACATCTTTAAAAAAAAAGGTTAAAAATTGTACATTCTGTTTCACCATCTGTTACACAGTCTGGTGTGACCTTAACTGGGCTTTGTCTATTTGTAGCCTAACATGAGATCTAATACCACTAGTAAATGATTCCATGTGAAGCCTCAGGCAAGAGGACATGGGACCTGCACTTTATCTGATCTTATTATACTGCAGCACTCAGAATTGTACAAGGTTATGTCTTTATTTTTTGTATGATTCTTTTTTGATATCTGCTGTCATTTTTTCAGAGGAAATTTTAAATGTTATTGTTAAACTAGAATTTAGTTATAGAGAGGCTAATAAGGTTTTGTTGAACATATAATGTCTGTGTTCATAGTTATACTTTCACAGCTGATAGGAACAAAATCATGTTAATTTTCTAATCACTTTAAATGTTTCATATTCATTATTAAAACTATTCATACAGGACTTCTTAATTAAGACATATGTCCATTTTCTGAAGTTATTTGTTAAAATAATGGTCAACACTTGTACATTTAAAAACACAATCACACAATAAGTTGCACAATCATTTGGGCAGAAATAAACAGTAAGGTGAATTATAGAATATGTGGCAATGGTGGAACTATCCAGATAAAGTAACACTGTGAAACACAGAAACACATTTATTTAAACTGTTATAATGCTAACATGTAGTTTTATTTTTGTCATAATGAGTTACAAGAATGTAAGAGAAGTTATAATAGTTGTATTGAAATAAACTGGTGGTTTGTAGTATTTGTAGTTGTATAAGAACTTTCTTTTTTGTAGAAATAGACAGACTACCTCAAGTAAACACTTGCTTATATTCTCCATTTTTTGTCTTGCTTATTATAAGATGAACAGAAGGCACTACCCCTTTTTATTGAAAATGTTATAGCTTCACAAAAAAGCTGATGTTTCATTGCCAATCCAGCACTTTGCCTGGACTGCTGTGATATCTTATTTTTCAGCATAAGAAATCAAAACCTGATCTAAGCATACTTATCTTTTGACTACTCTTTGTAGACACAGCTTACCTAGTCTTTCTACAAAGTACTTGATGTTTATGCAAATAAATAGAAATGTTCACATTAGAAATAAATATGCAGAAATACTTTCATAATTCCAAGTTTACTCAACTTTAGGTTCAATTTCTAATCTGGAACTGTGGTGAAAGATTTAATGAACTCTAAGTGCATTGCATCATTTGCCTTCGCATTCTCTAGCTCCTTTGTTATTTCTACAAAGGAATAGAACAGTTTGGACTGGTGTGATATCCCTTAGCGAACCCATGTTGACTTTCCTTTACAGCTGAATTCTTTTTAGATAGTACTATAACTCCTTCCGTCAGTTCTAGAGAGTTTCGGTGAGAGAACCTGAGACTCCCAGAGTGCCTGATATGGGGCACTTGTATGCAACAGAGGAACATCGAATGTGACAATAGGAAAAGGCCTACTGGTCCATCAAGTCTGCCTAACCCTACCTTTTACTTGTGCAGTGGCCCTAGTGACTATTGTCCTCCCTTTTTGCCTCTCTCATAACACCACCTTCTGTGCTTATCAGGTCCATGCACCTGTTCCACCCATGTTTGAATCCACTCACTGTTTTCAAGCAGGCAATCTTCTCTGGCAGTCTATTCCATTTGTCCACCACTCTTTATGTAAAAAGTTATTACTCACATTCCTCTGGAGCCTAGCCTCAGTCATATTTAATGGATTCCACCTTGTGTTTGTACTAGGAGTTAGCAATTCATTGAATATCATCTTGTTAATCCCATGGAGATATTTGTATGTTTTATTATGCCCCTTCCTTCCTATCTCCAGGTTACACAATGTAATGTCCCTTAATCTTTTAATGTTGCTTAATCTTTCTCATATGAGTTCTGCCTAGCCCCTGGAACATTTTGATCACCCTTCTCCGCACAGCCTGCAACCCATCAGAGTCCTTCCTTAGGTGTGGGCTCCAGAACTTTACACAGAACTCCAGGTGGAGGAAAACAGGGGACCTATACAGGGGGAGATTCCCCTCCCTGCTTATACTACTGATCCCACTTCCCATGCACCATAGCCTCCTGGTTGCTGTACCCATTGCACTATTCTAGAGTGCCATAGTTTTAAGGTGTCTAGATATTACTGTCCCTTTATTCAATTGTTCTCCATTATCATTCCCCTCTCGTGTATAGTGCTTTTGTTGTTTATTCCCAATGTGCATTACCTTATAAGTTTTGGCATTGAATCTTAGCTGCCATATCGTGGAGCACTTTTCAAAACATTTTAAGTACTCCCTCATTGCTTTGACCCTATCCTCACCGTCCACCCTCCAGCAGATCTCAGAAACATCCTTAAAGAAGCAGATCTTCCTCTGTATTCCCATTCCCTCATCTCAAATGAATATATGAAAGACAACAGGCCTCCAGACTGAGCCCTGCAGTACTCCACTTGTCCCCTCTTTAATCTCCAAGTGTTCCCATTAACAACCACACTCTGCATTTTCCCCTTCTGCTAGTTTTACACCCATGATTTTGCTCTTACTTCTTCTCTGATCTCTCTCAGTTTCCTGATCTATCTCTTGTAGGGGGCCATGCTGAAGGACTTTCTAAAGTCCAAATAGAGAATGTCTACTGCTTGTCCTTTATTGGCTGTCCTTGTTACCCATTCAAAGAATTCACACAGGTTATCTGGCACAACCTCCCCTTATGAGCTTCCATTTTCTGTTGCACAGTAGATTGTTTGCCTCGATGACGTCCAGAATATTCTCTTAGAATAGTTTCTAGTAGTTTCCTCACTATAGAAATCAGCCTGACTGGTCTAAAGTTTCCTGGGTCACCCCTATTGCCATGTTTGTGAAGGTACACAATGTTGACTGTCATCCAATCCTTCGTGACCACCCCAATGTTTAACAAGCTGCTAATGATGTTTGTTAGTGGTGCTACAAGCACCTGCACTATTTCTCTTAGTATTCTTGAGTGCATCTCATCCAGAGACATTGATTTGTGAACTTTAATGCACTCAGACTTCCCGGCACCTGTTCTTCGGTGATATAACCATAACTGATCATCACTTGTCATCACTTGCCCCACATCCAGTCTGACTGCAGTCTGGCAGTGGACCCCTCTTCTCCTTCATGTATGCTGAACAAAAATATTTGTTTAGTATATTGGCCTTATCGATATCCCTTCCTGCCAGTGCCACCTAATGCCCTGTCTCAGCCAGAAAATTCCATTGTTAGTTTTGTGCTTCCCCCTTATATAGTGGAAGAACACCTTATCCTCCTGCTTCACTCCTACAAATCTTAGATCTACTCATAGAAACACAGAATCATAGAAGTTGACAGCATATAAGGACCACTTGACCTGCCCAGTCTGACTATTTTACCCTGCCTATCCTATCCTGTCACCACAGACCCTACTTCATCTCCAGCTCCCCAGTTTGCTTCCCAACTAAGATTCCCTTGTGCCTATCCCATGCATGCTTAAAGACCGCCACTGTTTTCACCACCACTTCCTTCACTGGAAGATTGTTCTAGGCATTCATCACTCTTTCAGTGAAGAAGTACTTCCTCACATCTCTTCTAAATGTTACCCCTTCCACCTTTATAGTATGCCCCCTTGTTTTCTTATATATTTTCCTCTGAAAAAATTATTCCCTCCTGTACCTTACCCTAACCCTGTGATTTATTTATAGGTCTCTATCATGCTCCACTTTTCTCTTCAAGGGTATACATACTTAGGCCTTTTAGTCTTTCCTCGTTGGCTTCTGATGCAACCCCTGCACCACTTTAGTTGCCCTTCTCTGTACTGCCTCCACCCTATCTATGTCCTTCCTGAGATGTGGTCTTCAGAACTGGACACAGTGCCCCAGGTGGGGTCTCACCAGCTGTCTAAACAGTAGCATCACCACCTCCCACTTTCTGATGGTGATACCCCTCCCTAGGCACCCCAGCATCCCACTGGCCATTCCCACTGCCTTGTCACACTGTCCTGCCACCTTGAGGTCATCAGATATGATTAACCCAAGTCCCTTTCCTGTTTTGTGACCATCAATGCCTCTTCTCCCATTTCGTATTCCACCTCTGGGTTTCTGTGTCGTAGGTTCATGATTTTGCACCATGACCTTGACCACTCCTTGAGTTTTCTCAGGAGTCTGCACATTTTTTCCACTTCCTCTGGAGTGTCTGCCTTGTTGCAGATTTTAGTGTCATCTGCAAAGAGGCATACCTTTTCTTTCAGTTCATCTGCACTGCCATTTATAAAGACATTAAAGAGGACTTGCACCAGTACGGAGCTCTGAGGCACACCGCTGGTCACCCTCCCTTCAGTGAAGTAAACTTCATCTACTACCACCCTCTGTCACCTATGCATTAATCACATTTCTTAACCAGTTATCTTAAGACCCACCACTTAGCTGCCCAGCTTTCTTATCAGTCTCCTATGTGGTATGCTGTTGAATGCCTTTCTACAATCTAAGAAGGCCATATCCACCCCCACCCTTATATAGTTCCCTGGTCACCCAATCAAAGAACTCTATCAGATTTGTCTTGCTTCCCCCAAGTTAAACTGTGCTGCCTCGGGTCTTATAAATCACTGGATTCAAGATACTCCACAATCTTTTCCTTTAGCAGTGACTCCATTAAATTCCCCACCATTGATGCTAGAGTGAGACTGACTGGCCTATAAATACCAGTCTTCTCCCTGCTACCACTTTTATGAAGCAGGACTACATCTGCTTTCCTCTACTCCTCTGGAACCACTCCTGTTTTCAGTGAGTTGTTAAAAAGAGCTGTCAGAGTTGCAGCCAGTATCTCCCTGAGCTCCTTCAATGCCCTTTAATGTACCTCATCTGGCCCCATAGCTTTGTCCATTTTCAGATTTGCGAGTCCCATAAGGACTCTCTCCTCTGTAAATGGACTTATGTCAACTTCCCTCCACCAAGTGATTCTGCTGTTTTTATGTAGCCCATCCACTTCCCCTTCTTCTGTCAGGACTGTACCAAAGTACTTGTACAGGATGTCTGCTTTTTCCTGATTCCACTCTGCACACTCCCCATGCCCTTCTTAACCTCACAGTCCTTTCCCTTGTCTTCCCCATGTCACTTATGTACATAAAAGAAGGTTTTGTCCCCTTTAGTTACCCCTTTGGATAATCATTCCTCAGTTTGTGCCTTTGCCCTCCTCACTGCCTTCCCTGCTTCCCATTGCTTCTCCTGATACACCTCCCTATCATCTTCCCTCTGCATCTCTTTATACCTCATGAATGCTACCCTTTTAGCCTTTACCTTTTCAGCCATATCTTTGAGAACCATAGCAGTCACTTTTTTCTTCTGTGTTTGCTTACTTCCTTTGTCCAGTGGTTTATTGCCTTCACTATGCCTTCCCTTAATTTAGTACACTGTTCCTCCACCCCATCCAGGTCATCCCACATCCTTTTAGGTTGTTTCTGAGGCATTCACCCATTTTTTTAATCTGTTCTCCTGATGTCTAGGACCCTCATTCTTGGATAGTTTGCCTCCACTACTGTCCTTATTTTGAACCACACTGTATGGTGACTGCTGGTTCCCAAGTGGCCTCCCACCTTATCATCTGCAGTACTGTCCATGTTTGTGAGCATCAGGTCCAGTAATGCCCCATCATTAGTGGGCTTCCTGAGTAGTTGCCTGAGAAATACCCACTGTAGTGAGTCTAGGATTTCCCAGCTTCCAAATGAAGCCATGGCTGGAAGGCTCTAACCTATATCCAGCAAAATGAAGTCCTCCCACCAGCAGTACCTCCCCTTTTTCTGACTTTGTGACTATGACTTCAACCAGTGCCCTATCCAGTTTCTGTCCCTGTGCTGTGGGTCTGTAGATCATTCAAGTGCAAACAGTGGCTCTGATTCCTGTTTCCACGGTGACCCTCAGTACCTCCAATTATTCCATTCCCTGCTGGATTCCCTGTGTTGCCATCACTTTGATACCCTTGATTACATACAGCACCACTCCCCTCCTTTCCTTCCCACCATAACTTTCCTGAACTGAGCATAGGCTGGTATGGCCACCTCTTAGTAGTGGTTTCCTGTGCACCCCAACTCAGAAATGGCCACAATATACAGGTCTGCTTCTGACAAGTTGTCATCTAGGTCCAGAATTTTGTTTCCTAGACTTCCTGCATGTGCACATAGAGCTTTCCAGACTTTGATATCCCTTTCTTTTTCATTTTGTCCTGCCTCCTTTTTCTCTCTCTTTTTACAACTCTTATTCCCATTCCCTTGATTTTCTACCAAAATGCTTTAATGTTTTAAGTGCACCTTGTGGGATTTCCCCTCCCTTCAGGTCCTGCCTTCTCTCTGCTTCAGTCTGGAGAGGAGAGTTAATGCATCCCTTTTTTCTTCTGCCAACTCCTCAGCTAGTTTAAATGTTCATTAAAATAACATTTAGTCTGTCCACTGAGGACTGTGGTTCTCCTTCCAGATTGACACAGGTCATCACCCATGTACAGTATAAGCCCAAATCCTTCCAGGTTGGTTCCCAGTTACAAATGTAGCCAAACCCCTCCTGGTTTTGAGAACCCTTCCCTCCCCACAGTCATAGACAGGCAACACCTCAACAAAAGCCATTGAGCACATTATCTGCCTAAGACCCCTCCTTAGTTCCTTAACATCCCCTGCATGATTTCAGCCCCATCCACAGCCATGTCATTAGTGCCCAGATGAAAAATAACATCCATCTCCCTCTCCTGCCCTGTGAAACTAACAATCCTTATGATCTGCTTTCCATCCCTCCACACCATGGTGCCAGGTAGGCACCTCACTTCCAGGTATATTCATAAAAAAGGGTTACCAAAGTGTGACATAAGGTACATTTTTCAAACCCACAGTAAAGTAATTATGATAAGCATTTCAGAGAACTCTGACCAGAAGGTGAAAAAATAACTCTGTAGTGAGATAACTCCCTATCAAAAACTTGAGGAAAAGCAACACAGAATGTTGTGTGCAACTTTGAACACCAAACAGCATGGTGCATGAATCAGTGGACACCAAACAGCATGGTGTGTGCAACAGTGGACACCATTTCAGAGTTGCTGCCAGTCTATGGTAGGGGTGAGGCTAGGGTACTACACACCATGCACTTTAATGAATGGTTGCAAAACCGGTGCAGAGCACTGGGCTTTGGCTTCATTGGGGACTGGGGGTCCACCTGGAGAGATGAAGGTCTATACTGGCATGATGGTCTGCATCTGTCCAGGAAGGGAAACAAGCTCCTAGGTGACAGGTTTAAATGCTTCCTTAACGCTTTTAAGCAACCAAGGAGGAGTGCTGATGGAAGCAGGAAAGTTCAAGCCTCCCCCCACAAAACATGGCAGGTAGTAGGATAAACACTGAGCTACAGAGCTTGACAGAGGGCAGGACAGGGGAAAATGGAAAAATAGACCAGGACAATAAGAGCAGGGATGGGGTAAAAAAGGATAAAGCCAACATTAAAAGGAGGGCAATGAGTACCAATGCACATAGTCTGGGAAACAAGCTTCCTGAGCTAGTAGCCCTGATGGAAGAGGAACACTTGGATATTGTGGCAGTCACAGAAACAAGGTACACAGAGAACCATGACTGGGATGTCAACATACCAGCGTACACAATCTACAGGAGGGACAGGGAGGGTAAAGAGGAGGTGGAGTAGCTCTCTACATAAGGGAAGGATCAAAGCTACAGAACTAAAAAGTAAAGGGGAGGACAAGACACACTCTTGGTCACCTTGGAGACAGGGAATGGCATCACAATCCACACAGGGGTTGTATACAGACCCCCGTCTCAAGGGGAGGAAATGGATAAGAAAATGATAGAGGACATTCTCAAAATGGCTGAAAAAGGGGAGATACTATTGATGGGGAACCTGAATATGCCAGATGTTAACTGGACAACATGGACTGAAGCCACATCCAAGAGCAGGGTAATTCTCGATGCCCTACAGGGGGCATGCCTTAGACAGTTAGTGGTGGAACCCACTCAGAAGTGAGCAATATTAGACCTGGTACTCTCAAATGGAGAGAGGATCACAAATTTAGAAGTCAGTAGACATCTGGGAACAAGCAACCACTGCACAGTGTGCTTCACAATAAACACAACCATGGAGACAAGCCATACAAAGACAAGGATACTGGGCTTCAGAAGGGCTGTCTTTGGCATAATGTGTGAATACCTGAGGAATGCATTAGCAAATGGCCAGAAAGGAGGGGCGGAAGAACAATGGAGAAAAATCTAGACTGCCATCATGGAGGCAACAAGCCTTTGTGTGAAACAAATAAAGAAAACAAAGCAGAATAAAAAAACACTATGGTTCTCAAAAGAGGTGTCAGGGAAGGTTAAGGAGAAAAAGGCTGCATTCAAAAAGTATAAGGAATCACAGAAGGAGCACGACAGGGAACTGTATCAATTAAAGCAGAAAGAAGTGGGAAGGCAGTCAGAAATGCAAAGGCCCAAACTGAGGAAAAGATAGCCAACTCAGTTAAGAAGGGGGATAAAACCTTTTATAGGTACATTAGGGAGATTAGAAAGGTTAAGGGAGGGATAGTAAAGATTAATAAAGGAGAGGGGAGGTGGGCAGAGGGAGACAGTGAAAAGGCAGAGATACTGAATGAATACTTTTGCTCAGTATTCACAAAAGAAGAAGAAAAGGAGTTACCTAAACCAAACAATAGAAGCACTCTGGGCAGTGGGGTTGACACCAGTCCATTTACAGAAGAAAGAGTCCTGAAAGAACTCCTAAAACTCAAGGTGGACAAAGCAATGGGGCCTGATGTGATTCACCCTAGAATCCTAAAAGAACTAAGGGAGGACCTAGTGACACCACTGACCACACTTTTTAACAAATCATGGGAGGATTCACCCTAGAATCCTAAAAGAACTAAAGGAGGACCTAGTGACACCACTGACCACACTTTTTAACAAATCATGGGAGGATGGGGTGGTACCTGAGGACTGGAGGAGGGCAGATGTAATTCCCCTTCACAAAAGTGGGAATAAGGCAGAAGCAGGAAACTACAGACCTGTAAGTTTGACCTCAGTGGTGGGGAAAATGATGAAATCACTTCTGAAAGAAAGAACTGTTGAGTACCTAGAGGCCAGCAGGGCACAGGACCCAAAGCAGCATGGATTTACAGCAGGAAGGTCATGTCAGATGAATCTAATTGATTTCTTTGACTGGGTGACCAAAGTAATAGACCAGGGAGGGGCTGTGGATATGGCCTACCTAGACTTTAGCAAGGCATTTGACACAGTCCCGCACAAAAGATTAATAATCAAGTTAGCCAGCCTGGGAGTGGGTCCCAGGGTGGTAGCCTAGGTAGAAAACTGGCTGCACAACAGGACACAGAAGGTAACAGTGAATGGAACACATTCCGAAGAAAGAGGGGTTACTAGTGAAGTACCTCAGGGCTCAGTACTGGGTCCAGTCCTCTTTAACGTCTTTATAGGTGGCATTGCAGAGGGTCTGGAAGGAAAGGTATGCCTCTTTGCAGATGACACAAATATCTGTAACAGAGTTGATACACGGGGGGGTAGAAAGGATGACAAGGGACTTGGCAAGTTTGGGGGAATGGTCAGACATATGGCAACTTAGATTAAATGCAAAGAAGTGCAAAGTAATGCACTTGGGAAATAAAAATCCAGGAGAAGAGTACACAATAGCAGGGGAGGTACTAACAACAACAATAATGGAAAGGGACCTGGGGTAGTCATATCAGATGACCTAAAGGTGGGAAGCAATGTGTGAGTTGGTAAGGAGAACCAGGGGGACACTGGGATGCATAGGGAGGGGCATCACAAGTAGAAAAATGGAAGTGGTTATCCCTCTGTACAGACAGTTGGTGAGACCCCATCTGGAGTACTGCGTGCAGTTTTGGAGACCTCATCTACGCAAGGATATAGACAGGATGGAAGCAGTCCAGAGGAGGGCAACTAAAATGGTGCAGGGCCTACATCAGAAACCATATGAAAAGAGACTGAGAGAGCTTAATATGTATACCCTTGATGAAAGGAGGGATGGGGTGACATGATAGAAATTTAAGTACCTCAAGGGAATCAACAAAGTCCAGGAGGGTAGCATCTTTCAGAAAAAGAGATGTATAAGAACAAGGGGGCACAATTTAATGATAGAGGAGGGACAGTTCAGGGGTAAGGTGAGGACATTTTTTTTCATGGAGAGAGAGTGGTGGAAGGATGGAACCGCCTTCCTGGAGAGGTTGTGGGGTCTAAAACAGTGGGGGAATTCAAACATGCATGGGACAGACATAAGGCAATTATAGTGGGGGGTTGCAGGAAGTAGGCTGTTGGTTAACTAGAATCTGCAGCTTATCCAATAGGTAGGGAAATGGGCAGACTGGGTGGGCCAAGTGGTCCTTATCTGCCATCAAAGTCTATGTTTTTATGTTTCTACGTTTCAAACAAGTGTGTACAGTAAGTTCAAAAAAAGTTTACTTTTCATTATCTAATCATTGCAATATGGCAAGCATTTAACAACAAACAAATCATACTTACAATATTAACTGTTCAAAATGGTCCATGGAAAAATTACCCCCTCCCTCCAAAAAATCTGTTTTGATTACAATGTTTTTAAAGTTTATCATATTTTGTGACAACTGTTTGTAGTTCAACTGCTAACATGTGGCATCTTCCTTGTTCTTTCAGTGTTATTGTTCCCTAAAAAAATATTCTTCCTTTAATTTCATCATTATTCTGGTGGCATGGCTATGAGAATTTGCCATCCCCCCTCTGTTGCAAATATCTAATTTTATTATTTATTTTTTTTAATTTCATCAACTGATGTGACTTGTCCAATGTAAAATGTTTTGAATTATAAATGACAGAAAACTTCCTGGCCTGTATGTCATCATGTTTGTTTTCTCTTGTGGTGGGGGTTGAGCTGGCTCCAGCAGATGAAGTACTGGATGTTGTGTTGGCTGTAGAATCTGTCAAAGCTGCACCAGGCTCATTAGTTGGGATGGTAACTGCAGACATACCAGTCATCACAGTAGTCTGGATATCAAAAAAAGCAGGACTGGGTGTGGGAGTGGTTTCATGGGAGACAGAAAATGCCAGGGTAGATGGCCAGGAAGTGTCTTGCAGGTGATTTACATCCTTCACTAATGACATGTATCTAGGCAAAGCCTGCAGTCTCCTTTTCTTCCATTTATCGATATGGCTTGTATTTTCAGATGCACCATCCTCCTTTCTGCATAGTGTGCAGAAACAGCTATAGCATCTGATTGAAGCAACACCCTCAGCTGCAGACCGTACAGCTCTAGAACATTCATGTGCCAGGTATTGATTTTAGCTCTGGTCCTGCATTTCTTTTAATTTAGTCATCACTAACCCAGAAATATGTTCATCAGAAATGATAGCACCCTTCACTGGCAGATTCCCTGGTTAAATTCTTCTTGCAGTATTGAAACAGCTGAGCAGCATTTTAAATCACAGCCTACCATGATTGCACAGCTTGGGTTGTGAATGACTTCACCACAGCACTCTCACCATCTGATGGACTTTTTCAATGCCAGGATCCCAAAATGCCCACTGTATAGTGTTGGAGCCAGTGAGATACTGTAGAAGGCCCATTTTGATTTATACTGACTCCCACACCCCTCTATGAAGTACACCTGTCTTTCAGTAGTGAGTGCCCAGATGTTCCTGAGGTGGGAATTTGACATGAGAAAGAAATGCTCAACCATGGTAGTCATGTTTGAGGTCAATATATAGGAATGCAAGCAAGTCTGTGACTGTTTCTGTACATTTGTCAGAGATGTAGTAGTTCACTACAGAGTGAACAGGGCCTGCTCATGGTGACAATGGCATGACTGGATTTCATCCTGGTACTTTCATGTATAATCATCAGCAAAGTCAAATATGATCAGTACCCAGCCCTTGGGAATGTTCTCTTTTAGTGATGTGAACTGTTGATGTTGCCAGGATGCCACATGCAGATGTCCACCTAGAAACTTGAGCTCCTCCTTAAGACTTCAACTAGACTTCAAAATGTTGACACTTTTATTTCATTACTTTTTCTAGTTTGTTTTGTTTCAGTGCCATTTATAACTTTGGAGATGCTGACACTGTCCCACTCATGCCATTTAACCTCTTTTGCTGCATGTACCTGTAAAAGTTCAAGTGATTTGTCAAAATCATATGTGCTACAAGGAAGTACCACTGTTCCTTGACAGCAAATCTGCTGACATCCTCAACAGCAACAGCACAATGCCAACTCGAGGTAGTGTGCTGTCCAGAAACAAAGTGTTTTTTGTGAGGGGTGCACTGCAATTATATATTATCAACTCCAGGTCAGAGTTGTTTCCGGGCAGGGGCAGAACACTGGGAGATGCTGCATCAGTGAAACCCGGACCATTACAGTGACTTTCACTGTAAAGATTTTTTTTCAGGTTTCACTGTTGTGGGGTTGCTGTGCAGTGGGCCACGGGTGCTACAGTTTTCAAACATTTTTTTCAATGCAATCTTTGTTAAAGAATGTTTCTCTATGCTTCTTTGGGCACATCATGATCTCAACTGCTTGATAAATATTCTCAATTTTGCACTCTGTTCTTCTTATGAATTCTGCTCAATTTGTTTGCTGCCTGTAGCTTTAACTTTGTATTGGTACAATGTTCTAATAAACATTAGTCTACTTTTTGCTCCCTTGTGAGTTTAAGCGTCGGGTCTGAGAGTGCAAAATTTAGTTAGTGCTATTGTTTTTCTGGGTTTTGATCACAGAACTCCTGGTGCAGCCTTGGCAAAGTTTTATCTAGAAAATACCTTGTTTTTCCTATTTTGGGGGAAAAAGCCTTCTTATGTGGAAGTAGTGTGGCTGATGCCTTGAAGAAGTCTTGCACTTTCTTCACCATCTCATCAAATACTGCCAGCATGTATCTGGTCTTCCTTTTAACTTGTTCTCTCTTAGATGCCCTCATCATCCTCTTCCAATGGACCCACAGGGATGTGCTTGCTGTTCTGAGCAAACAGTACTTTTTCAGTACGAGAAAGGTGCTGAGGAAGTAATTTTCAATTATCTTTCTTCCTTCCTGTTATGGTGTTTAATATCATAGATTTTTTGTTGAAGGAATTCTACTATTTTTTCATCTAGGTTGGTGCAACAGCCAAACCTCGATAGGGCTGCCTGTTCTTTGACTTTTGAATTGCATATAATGTCTATGTCAATGAGACTGAAGAGACTTCTGAGTTTCTTTTATAGAGATAGAACTTTCTTTAGTTTAAAGATTCGGAAATTATTGGTTTCTGCCTTATTTTTACCAATATTAGATTATGGTGATATAATTTACAAAAATGCAAAAAAATCATTGCTGCGTTCCTTGGATGTTCTCTTTAATAGTGCGTTGAGATTTATAACAAATCTTCATTTTAGAACTCATTGTTGTGTGCTATATCAAAATTCGGGTCTTCTTTCATTATTTGATAAGAGAGATTATCATTGGGATTTATTTGTGTATAAGTTTGTACAACGGCCTTTGCCTATTTTTTTGTTAAATATATTGCAAGTAAGAATACAGAGTCAGTATAATTTAAGATCTTCTGTCCGGAAAGGTTTTATTAGATCTAGAACCAGAACAAAATTTGGTGATAAAACAATCTCAAATTTAGTGCCTAAAACTTGGGAACTAATATCCGAAAGGTGGAAATGCACAGTATTGCTACCATTTAATCATTTTAAATCTTTTTTAATGACTTTATATAGCAAACACTGTAATTGTTATGGATAAGTTATTGATATTTGGGTTTGTGTATAACTAAAATTAATCAATATTATATTGAAACTGAAATTATGTATGTATGTCTGTTTATGTGATGTTATGTTAAATGTGGATTCAATTGCAAAAGAGATAATTTAATCTCAATTTGAAATCCAATAAAGTTTGAAAGTTTGAAGACAAGGGGTATACCATCAAATGGGTGACTGCAAATGAGTGACTCAAATGTGAGCAATTCTATTTGCTCCTCCGATGGTAGAGCGACTCGGGGTATATGGCAATGGTAGGTATAGTGATTGTTAGAGGGATATAATGGCAACAACAAATGCTAGGGTAGCTGTACTTTTTCAAGTGAAGTTGAGCAATGAGGCCTGCAACTGCCAAGCTGTCTGCCTGGCTTGGCGGGTAGATCATGAACTGTTGCAGTGATGGTCCCAGGTTTGGGACTGCCAGGAGGTAAATTTTTATTCTCAATGGGTTGGCAGTTAGGATTTGCATTTTTCCTCACTGTGTTCCCAGGACAGATGGTGCCCCAGCCATGGTACTTCCTGCCATATATTTCCCTTTTGCCCATTGTCCACTTCTCTTGGAGTTAAATTAATTTAGGGAGCACAGGGAACTTGCCCCCCACAAAGGGGTGTGTGGTGGGCATAGCATTAAATATTTATGAATGGCCATCTGGTCACCTTATTGGCATTTGATTATGTGGGTTAGGGGCCGATTTTCCATTCAGTGAAATGTACTCACTATTGTGCAAGTCGCCATAAAAAAAAAAATCACCCTTATGACATGGAATAAGGACATCACTTTTACAACAGTTGCAAAAAACCAATTGGTGGACTTTGGAAGTCCTTATTTGGCTCTTTGTATGCTTTTCCAATTGTGCTTGCTCACCTTGGGTCCATCACTGGAACTGTGCTATCCTCCAAGGGCACTGAAGCCATGGTACTGATGGTCATAGATATGTGTTCATTTGGGGTTCCATTGAAGTGTTGGTGGTAGTTGTGGCCCAGGAAGTGGTGGTCTGTTTTTTTTCTTCATTGAATTTTTGTCTTCTTCTTTCATTAATTCTTCTAAATTTTTGAGAAGTCGTATTCTTGCACTGTTCATGCATTCTCTCCTCTCTCTCTCTCTCTCTCTCTCGCTCTCTCTCTCTCTCGTATACCTTTTTTTGTTCACCCATTTGCTTTGTTACAGAAGCTTGTGCAGTCTCTGAAACCACGTTCTTTTGCCATTGTCTGAATTTCTATATTTCAATTCACCTTTTCTCCTTATTGATTAAGCATTTCTCATCATCCATATTATCTCTTTTTTTTCTGTGGACATGCTTTAGCCTTCTCTGTATACAGTATTTCTGGAGGCATTCAGGATCCTTACTTAAATTATCACAGTAACAACTACTTCTTTCTTTCACTATGTTGGGGGAAAATATTTCTTAAGAGCTTCCCTGAGTAAGGAATCAGCAGATACACGTGGTCTTTGGCACTGATCCATCTTATCAAAAAAACAAAACTAAAGCACAAAAAAAGAGAGGGAGAACACAAATGATATGAAGTACCAAACAAAAAAACTGCACAATATAATATTTCCCCACAAAAAAATAAAGTGGAGGAGAGGGCAGTAAATTACTGACAAGACGACCTTATGGACAGCAGCTATCCATTCACAAACATGGCTTACAAAAACCAAAAAGCTGAGAGCAGAGCAGCACACATGGATACGACAGCCAAGGGAGCATGACTGTGCATTCATACAAGGGGGAAATACTAAAAGACAGTGACCAGATGCAGAGGGAGAAGCAAGTGATGAGCAGGAAGCAGATTGGAGCATGATGGGAAACAACAAAAGAATTAAAAAGGGTAGGAGAGCAATGGAATCTAGAATTAAGACTGCTAACAAGTATTTTTAACTTGAGACTTTATTACATAGAATTGAAGATCAGACATGGGCCCTTATGAATATAGTTCACAGTATTGAGCTGGTTACACCCGTGATACCGTAAGCATTACTAAACTGCCTGGTTAATAACACCACTATACACAGTCCAAGTGAACATGGACAGGTTGCTGAGCAGGTTCCCCCCAGGATACCCCAAGTAATACTTAACTGCCCAGTCAACAACACCCCTACACATAACCCACTTGAGCATGGACAGGGTGCTGGGGTTATGAGTGCCGTGGTTAACAGTGATAATAATATTGTGCCTGAGACTATTCCCCAACAGATTTTTATATTAGGGGTCTCTATGACGAGGTTTACAGATAGGTATGTGGCAAGAGACAATAAGTTAAACACAATTGCATGCTCATATAGCGGGGCTATGATTGAAGATATAAATAAAATGATGCCTCGTATGCTGAATGATATTAAGGGCCCAAAGATGGTGCTTCTCCATGTAGGCACAAATTATTTAGCAAAATTCAACATGGACAAGGTTATTAGTGACACTGAGGTTATCTGCAACACTTTACAGAGGTTTAAAAGTAACATCATATTTTCTGAGGCACTCCCAGTCCCTAGAGCAAACTGGGCAAGAACTAGAAAAATTAAACAATATAATAACTGGTTAAGACGCTGGTGCCTGGATAAGAATATAAAGGTAGTGAAGACTTGGGAAGTATTTAACAATAGACATGACTTGTTTGGATTTGATGGTATACACCTTAACAAAAAAGGTTCAAGAGTGTTAGGGAATCTGTTTCATAATGAGGTCAACTCCAAACACACAGGGCAAAAAACTGACTTCTTGGGGGCAAGGGGATAGAGAGTACCAGCATGGAAAGTCACCCACAAGAAAGGTTGATAAATCAGCAAAAGGGGAGCTATCAGTCCTGCTCATCGATGCCAGAAGTCTCAATGTTATCAAAAAGGCAGTATTAGAGATACTGCTTGCACAATGGAAGGTAGATTTAGCAGTGGTTATGGAGACCTGGTGGGCAGATACTGATTCTTGGATGACACACATACTCAGGCTACTCTGTCTATTGTAAAGACAGGCTAGGTAGATGTGGAGGTGGGGTTACCCTGTATGTTAGGGAGGGGATATTTTGCAAATATATTCCTGACATTTTAGATGAAGAGGTGCAATATGAGGTACTCTGGGTTGATATCATTAGGCATAACAACAAGAACCTAACTGTAGGTGTCTGCTATAGGCCTCCGGATATAGACCTACATAACAATATCAAACTGATTGATAATGTTAGCAACAATATTAACAATAAGGAGAGCTTGATTGTAGGAGACTTTAATATACCAGGAGTGGACTGGGTAAAGGGTACTGCAGTAACCAGACAAGAACAGCTTATATATGATGCCTGTGTAGAACAAGGCCTAACACCGAATGTTAATAGACCAACAAGAAATAATGCTATTTTAGGTTTGGTCCGGACTGATAAGGAGGATGCAGTCAAAAACTTAGAAATATTAGAACCTTTAATATTCTGTGATCATAATGTGATACATTTTAATATAAAATCTGCCCCAATACTGCTTCAGGACTGTACAACCATTAAGGATTAAAGAAGAGCTGACTTCAGTAAAATCATAAGTGATTTAAATACATGGCTGTGGGATGAAAGAGACCTAGATGCAGAACAACTGTGGGAAAGAATTAAGAATAAATTATTTGGCTTGGAGGAAAAGTATGTCCCTGTCAAAAAGATATACAACAGGAGTGGAAAAATACCTTTATGGTACACTAAGAGTGTTAGAGACCACATAAAGAAAAAGAAAAGGGCATACAGGGCCTTGATTAGAGACAATACAGCCTACAATAAGTATAAATACAGACAAGAGAATAAAAGATGTAAATTCAGCATTAGGAAAGCAAAAAAATAGTCAAATTTCACCTAGCATACATTAAGGAAAACTGTAAGGAATTTTATGCTTACGTAGATAACAAATCGGTAGATAGGACAATAGGGCCAATCAAATTGGAAAATGGAGAATGCAATGACCCAAGGCTGATGTCTTATAAATTCAATATATATTTTTGCTCTGTATTTGATAACAGTGGCAAGGGTAAAGCCTCTAACTGAGCTACATCACATAGATTATACTCAGCATGGGTTTAAAAAAAACACTTTTCATGTACAACTAATACATTAGTGTTCTACAAGAGGGTTAGCAAACTTTTGGATATGAAAATAAGGGTTGACATAATATTTCTGGACTATAAGAAGTGTTGCACAAGGTCCCCCATAATATTCTGGTTCAGAAACTGGATAAATTAGGCCTCCAGCGCCACCTACTTAGGTGGGTAAAATCATGGCTTCACGGCAGAACCCAGAAAGTAAGAATTTGGGGATACATCTCAGATGGAGGTGAGGTGATAAGTGGGGTACCACAGGGGTCAGTACTGGGTCCGGTGCTTTTGTCCACCTTAATTTCAGATTTGAACCAAAAAGTAGATAATATGTGCACTAAGTTTGCTGATAACGATAAACTAGGAGCAGAGGTGGGGACCATAAATCAGATAGATATTCTACAACAAGATATAGTGAGAATTGAGGAGTGGGTGAATCAGAATGGTATGCAATTCAATCTGAGTAAATGTACCATGATGCACCTAGGCAGGGACAACATCAGATATGTATATAAATTAAACAATACATGTCTGAAATCAGTGAATAGAGAAAAGGACCTAGGGGTTTTCATTAGTAATGACCTGACCTTTAGTTATCATTGTAAGGAAATTATAAAGAAAAGTAATAGAATAATTCAATGTATTAAAAAGGCATTTGTATCATGAAACAGAGCCTTCTTAATTTCACTGTATCATGCATTTGTGAGACCACATTTGGATTACTGCACCACTCTTTGGAGCCCACATTTGAGAAAGGATATTGATGGGGTGGAGAAGGTACAATAGAGAATGACTAACCTTGTAGAAGGATTAAGGGGAGAATCATGAACATAGACTCCACCCACTGGGACTGAATACCTTGGAGATGAGACACACTAGGGAAGACCTACTGCAGATGTTTAGGACTACAAAAAGTAGTGTTCTAGCTGAAATCTGAGTCTGAAGACTGTTGATAGATTAGGTGGAGTAAGAAGTCACAAAAAACAACTAAAGCTTATTTATCCGAGGACTACCTTGAGGAGATCCTTCTTTACACAAAGAATTATTCCAGTATGTAATAGTTTGCCTAGGCATGTTGTGAAGACTGATAGTTTTGACACATTTAAGAATAGGCTGGCTAGTTACCTTTATAAAGATAAGATATATAATACCCATTAGCTTGGGGGACTTGCTGTATGGGCCAAGAGCCTTCTGCTAATCCTAGTAACTCAGTATTGAATTCAGTATTGAAACATGGTTTCCAAAAATGACAACCAAGTTGAGGAGAGAGCAGCACACGTGGACATGATGCCTGAAGGAGAGTGTCTGTACATTTAAACATGGTTTCCAACAATTACAACATGGGCATGACACCCAAAGGAGAGCAGTTATACATTCAAACATGGTTTCCAGAAATGACAACAAAATAGGGAGTGACAAGCACACAAGGATATGACACCTTCACTTGCCTGCAAAAAAATTGTGGCACCCCTCACCTGTCTACAAACAAAATGATGGCACACCCACACCTGTCTGTAAACAAAATGGAGACATACTGACATCTGTCTACAAACAAAATGCAGGCATGCCCTCACCTGTTTGCAAACAAAATGGAGGCATGCCTTCACCAGTCTGCAAACAAAATGGAGGTATGGCCTCAACTCTTTGCAAACAAAATGGTGGCACACACTTACCAGTCTGCAAACAAAATGGAGTCATGGCCTCACCTGTATGCAAACAAAATGGTGGCACATCCTTACCAGTCTGCAAACAAAATGGAGGCATGCCCTCACAAGTCTGCAAACAAAATGGAGGCATGGCCTCACCTGTTTGCAAACAAAATGGTGACATACCCTTACCAGTCTGCAAACAAAATGGAGGCATGGCCTCACCTGCCTGTAAATAAAAAGGTGGCATGCCATCACTTGCCTGCAAATAAAATATTTGTTTGTGAGTAAACCCACACCTGCCTCTCACATTTATAGGAACACTATCAGCTTTCAGTTATTTTTTTTTTCTATCTGTGCAACAAGAGTGTCTGTTGCCTTATATATGCCTCATGATGGCATCTATGGTCTCTGCTGTGCCCAATATCTATATTTCATTTTTTTAATTAGAAAACTGAATGCAACCCAACCTTGACAGCATAGCTCTGCCACATGATGCTCCAGCACTTTCATAATTGAAAACTGGTACCAAATATTGGATAAACAGGTGCATGTACATGTTAGTCATTTTTTTAATAAGTTGTATGAAACACATTTTCTGAAATTAGGCATTTAATTAAAGTGAGCAAAGTTTATGATAACTGGAAATGAGCACTCAAACACATGAAACAAGCATTTGTCAATGCCGAACGTTCACTTGCAGGTATTTGCAGTGGTGTTTGGCACGTATGGTGCTTTACCTTAATGCCCTGTGCGATTGCTGGTATTTGCACAATAAATTTTCAGCATGACCTTTTGTTATCCCGTTGAAATGCGCATACATAGCAAAACATGTTTTGGGCAGGATGTGAAAATGACAGCTGTACTGCTCATAAGGAAGTGTGGTAAAATGGCAATGTTGAAAATCTGGAGTGGAAATATTGAAAATTTGCAAACCTACGAGCGTGCATGGGAACTGTGCAACGCACGCTCGTAAAACAGTTAATTTTAGGAAATTTTTCACCAAATTTTCAACATAGCCATTTTAAGATCTCTGCTAATGAGCAGTGACACTGTGTGATTTTCTTAATGTGTCCCATACACTGAGTTCGCACTGCGACTGTGCCATTGTGCGCTACATGGGCGGAAACACATTTTGGGCAGGAAGTGAAAAATGACAGCTATACTGCAAATGAGAAGGTGTGGTAAAATGGCAATGTTGAAAATCTGGAGTGAAAATATTGAAAATTCGAAAACTTACGAGCGTGCGTAGGAACTGCGCAACGCACACTCGTAAAACAGTCATTTTTAGGAATCTTTTCACCAAAATTTCAACACAGCCATTTAAGACCTCTGCTCATGATCAGTGTCACTGTGATTTTCTTAATGTGTCCCATACATTGATTTCACACACCGACTGCACCATTGTGCGCTACCTGGGTGGAAACACGTTTTGGGCAGGATGTGAAAAATGACAGCTGTACTGCTCATAAGGAGGTGTGGTAAAATGGCAATGTTGAAAATCTGGAGTGAAAATATTGAAAATTCGCGAACTTACGAGCCTGCGTAGGAACTGCGCAACGCACGCTTGTAAAACAGTCATTTTTAGGAATTTTTTCACCAAATTTTAAACACAGCCATTTTAAGACCTCTGCTCATGATCAGTGTCACTGTGATTTTCTTAATGTGTCCCATACATTGATTTTGCACACTGACTGCGCCATTGTGCGCTACATGGGCGGAAACACATTTTGGGTGAGATGTGAAAAATGACAGCTGTACTACGACAAGAAGGTGGAAATGGCAATGTTGAAAAATTAAAAACCCACAAGCGCAAGTGAGAACTGCGAACGACGCCAGAAACAGTCATTTTAGGAATTTTTCACCAAATTTTCAACATAGCCATTTTAAGACCTCTGCTAATGAACAGGTCATCATGATTTTCTTAATGCATCCCATACATTGATTTTGCACACCAACTGTGCCATTGTCGCTACATGGCGGAAACACGTTTTGGGCAGGATGTGAAAAATGACAGCTGTATTGCTCATAAGGAGGTGTGGTAAAATGGCAATGTTGAAAATATGGAGTGAAAATATTGAAAATTCAGCGAACTTACGAGCCTGCGTAGGAACTGCGCATGCGGCTGTAAAAACAGTCATTTTTGGAATTTTTCACCAAATTTTCAACATATGGAGTTTTGGGACCCCTTCTCATGAATTATGTCACTGTCATGGCGTTATTCTGGCTCAAGGTGATTTCATGCAGTGACTGTGAAATCACCCTTCGGGCGTGAAATAACGCCATGACAGTGACATCATTCATGAGAAGGGGTCCCAAAACCCCATGTTGAAAATTTGGTGCAAAAATTCCCAAAAATGCCTGAGATATGCAATAAAGTTGAAAACCCTATCTAGCCCATTATACAGCTTACCAGCATTTCCTCAGTTCGCGGTCGGCTTTGAAGAGTGCAGACGTGTTCCCAGTCCACCGAAGATTGTTGCACAAGCTCTGGAGGTAAGTATGGGGTGAGGGGTGTGTGGGGAGGCTGGAGTGCGCAATGGATGGGTGTGGGTTGTGGGGGGGCTGGGAGAAAGCGCGCTGGGACCGTTTTTGCTTTACAGGTGAAAAAAAACAAGACTCGTGGGACATTTGCCACGCTGGGGTGAGCTCTCAGCATGGCAGAAGGATGGCTTGGGGCCGTGGAGCTGACGGGGATTGGGCACCCCGCCGACAGATGAGACATTGACGCTTGCCATGCTGGGTGGGCCCCAGCGTGGCAGCAAAGATTTGGGGCGGCATGACACGGGAGGGTGGCGTGATCGCGGTGCCTGCATGACAGCGTGGCTTTGAAGCAAAGACCACTGCTGTCATACACAGCTCCCGCACCCATTGGTGCAGGACCGCCACGCCTGCTCAACGGAGCAGTGGATTGAAAGGGAGAGGCACACCTCCAAAGTGTGCTACTCTCCCAAAACATTCCTTGTGCATGTGCACAAGCAAACGTAAAAAGTTATTAGAACAAGGGAGCCATGACTCTGTGGAGTCACAGTTTCATGTGTTAGAATGCTCATTTTCAGTTCTCTATGCCCACTTCTGTTAAATGCCATTTTTCAGAAAATGTATTTTGCTAAGCATGTTCAAAAATTGCTAAGTCATGCATGCATGAGTTTATCTGAGGTTTGGCACCATCTTTTCGATCACGAATGCTCTGGAGTGTCAGGCAGCAGAGTGTCATGATCAATAAGGTCTGGTCACACCTAGTTCATTTTTTGTAAGTAAAAAAAATCAAATATAGGTATCAGGTAGATCAGGGCCCATATATGTCATCAGAAGGCACAGATTTAAGGTAGCAAGCACCCTGGTCCCACAGATTAAAAAACAAAACAGAAAGCTGACAGTGTCCCTTCAACGAATAATCACCGAGCAACTTCAAAAGATTAAAAAATTCACACAATGCACTAAATTAAATATAGATTAATTGTGAAGCAAATTCAAAGCAAAGACTCAAGCAATGCATCTTTCCAGGTGTTTTTGTCCACTTTCTCCAAACGAACAAAGAAAGTACAGTGTGCATAATGGCTGTCGCTCAGTGATCAAAATCACAGGAAAATGCATTGCCTTGAACAAGCACCTCCTATTAAACAAAACACAAGAAATCAACCCTTTTGCCCACCAAAAAAATTAAATGTGAAGCAAATTCAAAGCCATAGACCAGTGATGCATCTTTCTAGGTGTGTTAGTCCACCCCCACACACAAACAAAGAAAGCACAGTGTGCGGAATGACTGCCCCTCAGTGAACAAATACACAGGAAAACGCATCACTTTAAATGAGCACTTCCTTTTAAAGTCTTGGAACTAAACACAAAAAATAACCCCAAAATCACCATCAATACACTCAAAACAAATTTTAAGGCCTTGTGATGCTGCATCACTAAAGGTCTGTTTGTGTACTCGGGTCACCAGTGTGGCGAGAGGTTAGGTATATAACACCTCTGCACTCTGTGCCACTGGGCCTACAATTTGATTCAGTTCTAATTGTTTCTATGGGCAACAAGGTTGATTTATTGTGTTTTTGTTTAAAATGCATCACCTGGAAAGACTGCAGAGGTGTCATGTGCCTAACCTCTCACTACACTGGTGACCCGAGTTCGGGAATGAGCTCTGGGCACTGGGGGTTCGCTGCGGGGGGAGGATTGAGCATCAGATGGACTGCTGTCTTCTTCTGGGGATGGGGAGGCATGCCATCTTGCTCCTTGGCTGACATCTGGTCTAGGCTGGGTGGCAGTGCTACAGTTGGAGTGCTGTGTAAGGAGGGGATGCAGTTCTGTTGCATGCATGTGCCTATACAGATGCACACTTATGTGCTGTGGTGGCAAGGGGTTAAGGGAGAAAAGGGAAGGTGCCAGGTTTGTGAAGCCCTATCTGTCTGCCTTGTTCCTGCATTACCACCTGCCCACCATCCCCAATTTTGGATGAGAGTCTCTGGGGTGGGGTGGGAGGACGGCCTTCCTCTTCCTGACCCTACCACAAGGGGTAATCTATGGGGGAATTCTTTGGGTGGAAAAGTTGGTAGGGTGGGAGCCATGTGGGAGTCACAGGGACAGGGCTGAATAGTCCTCCTGAGCCGACACAATGGAAAAAAAGAATTTAAAAAAAGAGGAAAGCATATTCAAAGTGAAGGCCCAGGAAATGCATCTTTCCAGGTGTGTCTGTGCACCACCACCCCCTACAACAGACAAAGCAAACAGTGTGCATAATGGCTGCTCCTCCTTGAACAAACATACTGTACGTGGAACATGCATTGCCTGAAACAACCATCTTCTTTTAAACAAAAACACAAGAAATTAACCTAGTTCACCCAAGATGATAGCTTGGTAATTTTGTACAGGAAGACTTGGGCACCACTTCCCGACCATTTGAGCAGAACACCAAAATCTGGAACATTAAAAACATTAAAATAAAGATAGGAACAAAAGGCGATCCCAGCGACCCAAATAAGACAAAAATCGGACTTAAAACCATGGAACTATGTCGTGCTGAATAGATCTTGGCACCATTGTGTGGTTCCCTCAAAAAAGGACCCTGTCAGCAGCAGGAAACTGGTGGTTTAACAGCCCACAAGAAAGACACTCTGAACTGGAGGCACAGGAGAGAGCGAGCTAGTGGATCATGGTAGAATATGTTGCCCCACTCCAACAGCCCAGTGAGCTAGAAAGAATTAACATTATGCTTAATAAAGTATTACAAGACACTGCAGAGTTAAAAGCAACAACAATGAAAACTAACTTAGATTTACAAGGCTCGACATCAAGAGTGGCTGGCACGGAGGCAGCAGTCCAGCAACAAGCAGCCCAGATCTACTAGCATGAAGGGAAGCTGAGAGAACACAACGGACAGATACACTTTCTGCTGGCAAAGGTTAATAATATGGAGAACCATGCCAGGTGAAAAAATGTCAGAATTATAAGGATTCTGGAGGGCATGAAAGGGAGAGACATGGTGGCATTTCTAAAGCATATACTCCCTAACATGTTTTAGCTAAACAATGAATACCCCGAGCTGGAAAGGGCTCACAGGTCTCTAGCCCCCAAGCCAAAGCCAGGGGAGCGTTCTAGGCCAATTTTGTGTAGATTCCTCAGATACCCCACCAAGGAACTATATTTGAGAGTTGTAAGAGAAAGAAAAGAAATAAGATGGCAGGGACACTCAGTGCAGCTTTTTCAAGATTTTTCTCCTGATTTGTCCAGAAAGCCATGAGCTTATGCTGGAGTAAAAAACAAACCTGTACCAGTTAAATATACCCATTTCCTTGAGGTACCCCGCTATGCTAAGAGTGCACTACAAGGGGGAATTTCTGGTGTTTAATACCCCTGCAAAGGTGGAGAGGTTTCTAATGGACATTCAGGAGACAGCAAGGGTGTCATGTCAGTGCACATGCTCACCATGAGGCACCACATGGCAAGCAATGGAGCACAGTGAGGATGGCAAGCAGGCAGCATTACAAGATGGTAAGTATAGGACCGAAAGAGAGAAGCCATTGCAAAAAGCTCAAAGAGGAAGGGCAAAAAAAGGTGAACAAGAGCCACAGTGTGAATACACCAGCAAATAAGAAATCTCCTCTCCCTTGCAGAAACAGGTCCAGGAGTAAACAACGCTTCCAGAATCTGATGCGTGCAACAGTTCTCCATGCAATATACCTGTCAAAATCAGCAATCGCTTTGCTATCTTGGGGGAATTGTACCCTACAGTGCTGGATCTCACAAGTAAGCCTGACAGTGCCTGGAGTGAGCCTGACCCACAGATTGAGGCTTTACTGGACTGAGAGCAATTGTGCCAAGACTGGGCACACTGCTTAGGGGAAGTGAACACAGGGGAACTGCAATGTGGGGAGCCAGTGGACAAGCTGACAGAACAGTGAGGATTTAAATGCAGAGTATCAGTGCTTGGTCCAATGGGTCATGCACCGAGTGACGGGACCACTGACATTTAACATATTTTACTCCTTTGAATGTTTTATTGTTGCTTTAGCCTGCACACAGAAAGGAGTCTCACCAGAGCTGTCATTGCATGGTGGCAAACTGAAAACCCTTGCAGGGCAGTAGCGAGTTTTAGAGCCAGTAAGATTCATGTAAATAACAGGTTGCATCCACTTGTCTTCTTCCCCACTCCCAAGTTAATCACTTCAGTAGCAGAGGGTCACTTAAAGCCACCAGCTGGTAGAAATCCAGTGGGTCTAATGTTTTGACAAGTGGCTGCTGCCTGGTACATATACGCGGCTGCTGATAAGAAGGGAAATAGCACTCGTACCACAATGGCGGCTTTTCTGTCCAGTTATGAAGCTGAACACCCACATGACAATGACAGGTGAGGAGCGGTCAGTAAAAAGAGGGCTGGTCTTTTTGGCAGGTATTAAGGCAAGCTGCAGTTGAAAGAGGACATGCTGCTTGCTCATTAGAAACTGTAAAGACAATAGGTAAATGAAGTGATTAGCAACAGATCACATACCTGAAAAGATCCCTCAGGTGATTATCCCTACAGGAGTGATAAGAGAACACTGGTACTAAGCATCTAACTGCTACCAACGTGCGAGGTGACTTCCACTGCCTAACCCGGGGGAGGGGGAAGTTAAATCTGGATCACTTGAGATGGGGAAGTGAGCCACGCATTCTGGTGCTGCCCACAAGGGGGAAGGTTACAAGGGGAACCCACTAAAGGGGGGGTCTTAAATAATGTACTCTGCTTGCCTGCACCAAATATGTTCCTAGCACTCCTTGCTGACTTCGGCATGCTACGCCATAGCTCAAAAGCAGTAGCAAAGAAGGAGATGGGGAAAGGAGACAGCCACCAGGTGGGATGAAGTTATCCCCTGGCCAAGAGACATAATGGCTTGGAGAGCAAATAAGAGTGGAAGGAGATTCATCCCAGACACAGGGAAGTGTCAAGTTTAATATCCCCCAACTGAGTCCCATAACAAAACCTGAAAGTCTGAGAGAACAAGATCCAGCCAAGGGAAGGCTGGCTCTGTAGGACATGCAAATAGGAATAAGTCCTAGGTCTGAAATGTATGCAAGGACTAGTGATAGATGCATCTACCGGATATGGTCAGCTTATTAGGAGGTCTATAGTTAATGTGTTTGGTTCTACCCCAGAGGGACTTTTTGATATTGACTGAAATGTTGTGACAGCTGGGTTACCACAAAAAGATCCCTCAACTGTTGGCACAGAATTAATTTTTTGTATTTTTAGAGCTACAAAAAATGTTGAAGGTTATACCAGTTATGTGTGTTGTAAATTACCAGTTATTGAACTTGAGAGCCCCTGAATACAGAAGGGCAACATGGGCAAGGGTCCAAAGAGGCATAAGGGCAATCATAGGGTCAGGAGCCCAAGCACATAACACAGCAAAAGGTTACAGAGACAGAGAGAGAGAGTCGCTATAAGAAAAATGGTCAGAGGGTAAGAAACTGTGATGGGGAAAAAAAAAGACGGGATGGGCCAAGGGGAAAAATGGGACAAGTAAAATGGAAGTTTCTAGTAGGAATGCTCAAAATCACTAAAGCAGGTAACGAGGGGCATAATGGGGAAGGAGAAACTCTTGGATAAGCTAGAAATAATAAAAGCTACCTTATGGAATGTGAAGGGCTTAAATTCACCCATCAAAAGGAAAAAGGCCTTGTCCAGACTAAAGTAATTAAAAACACAAATAACATTCCAACAGGAAACTAAATTAGTTAATCCAGAAGCTCAGAAACTAAAGAAGGAGTGGGTATGGTGGGAGGCACATGGTATGTTGGGGAAGGTAATGGAAGTGGTATCTATACTAGGCCATAAGTAGCTGAAATTGAAGATCTCAGAGCAGAAGATAGACACAGGAGGCTGAAGGGTGTTAGCAAAAATGCAGATGCTGGTGGGAACTATACTTTTGGCTAACATATACACACTGAATGAGGACTCCCCAGAATTTTACCACCAAGTATCACAAGCCCTGGTGGAGACGGTGGATAAGGATATGGGATAATAGTTGGGGGTGATTGTAACTTACTCATGGATTATATCCTAGACTGGTCCACTTCAAAACCCGAGCCTCATGTGAAGTCAATCCAAGCCCATAAGGAACTCTTGACTTTGCGTAGGTTGCAAGATGCCTGGTGCCTAAAGTCCCCACAGAGGGGGACTACACATATTTTTCAAGATCAAAGCAGGTCACAGGCAGATTTAATTATTTGTTTACCTCTCTGAAACTTACCCCTTGGGTGCTAGATGTTACATTTGCCCCAGTATACATATCAGATCACACCCTTTAACAATCTCAGCGGCTCTATGACCAATGACCCCCAAGTTGTTGAAATGGAGGTTGGATTCTCTACTCTTGCAAGAGGAGGAATTTAGGAAGTGGTTAGTCACAGAAGCCAACAACTACTTTCTAGATAACTCCCCAGGCACTGCTTCCTTGGTAGCAATATGGGAGGCTTTTAAGGTGATGAGAGGCAAAATTATTAGCTTCGCCTTGCACAGGAGGAAACAGAGAAAGAAGGAGGCTGCAGCCTTGGAGAGGCAGCTAGAGGAGTAGAGATGCAGCAAATTTAAAATCCACCTGCAAAGTGAACGCGAAAGTAGCGCCACGCATTGGCACTTTGCTACACGGAGTGCCCCCAGGAAAGGCTCACTTCGCCTTGTCATTATTACTTTGCATTGTCATTCCGCTTTAAACGCGTAGTAAGGCAGAGTGACAACAATATTGGCAGCACCCCACCCACACAGTCACCAGAATTAATGTGCATCCCCAAAGTGCTACTGTCTTGTGCCCAGAAAACTCCCCAGTGCTGATGAAGTGAAATGAGAGCATAACAAGAAATGCAATGTCTCCCAGAATTAATGGCGCACTGTCACGTGCGCAGTGGTCACACAGAGTCACCAGAAATAATGTGCATCCCCAAAATGCTACTGTCTTGTGTCCAGAAAATTTCCCAGTGCTGATGAAATGCTACCGTCTTGAGTCCAGAAAATTCCCCAGTGCTGATGAAGTGAAATGAGAGCGTAACAAGAAATGCAGTCTCCCTGAATTAATGGTGCACTGCAAACACACAGACAGATTAAGATTGCACTGCACACTGAGGGGATGAATACGAAAAGGCACAACACCTAACTAGTGCACACAAGTCACAAATCCAAATCTGGAAAGGAATACATTTTGCCAGTTGGGGGATTAGTGCACGGCAGTAACAATCCACTACCAGTAAAGATACCACAGAGCAGTATAAAAAATTCATGCAGGTGCGGTAGATAGCAGGTTCACACTGCTGCAATTATTCTGTAACACAATAAAAGGTGTCTGATTTAATGGCACACATCGCACACACACTCACACACACACTACAAGTAATGCTTAGCAAATTGAAAACCTTTAGTAATATAGCCAAATGTTTTAAACAGACAAATTATACACTGCTGCACCACAACAATCAGCAAAAAAGTCAAGAATTACTGAAAATATTACTGTGTGTACATTAACACAGTTATACAAGAAAAATATAACCAAAACAGAAAGACTGCCTTTTTCTCCCAGTTAATGTACCTACATCACAAATACGCCCTTCCCAAAGCAGATTTCACAGTACACAGACTGACTGTTCTAAATTAACATTCAATATCCACACACAACAATCACCACTAGACGATATGAGCACAGAAGGGTTTCCTGCAATCGATGTAGTAAATTTTGAGCAAAGAAAATAACTCAAACAGGCATTTTAAACAGCTTTTAGAGGTTTTGAATCGCAGAGTTCTGAGAGCAAACTGTCTCCAGCTACCACTACACACACACTACCCAGGCCAGAACTGAGGCTGTGCCGAACAATCTAGAGCCCATGCGACCTGCTATCCCATGAATGGCTGCAGAATTTCATTTGGAGCTCAATTACAAGGAGAAGTGAGGCAAATTACATTGATTTCAATGTACTTCACCTTAAAATTGGTGCAGAAGTGGTTTGGGGAAGGCGGAATAACGCAAAGTCATTGGTTTCAATGGACTTTGCGTTCCTCATTATGAAGTGAAGTACTTCACTTCACATTGTGGAGTACTCTGCAGGTTCCACGTTACTCTGTAGTACTGTAACTCACATTCTGTATGGGAAGGAATGCGAATGCCTATGGCTGTACTTCCCCGATGAGCTGTAGCTTAAATCTCCCAGACTTAAAAACATATCAATGAGTACAATGGTGGGGTAGTGAAGCCTGGAGAGATACTACAAAACAGGCTTACAATACATTCAAGTAACTAGAAAAAAAATAATGTGATTCATGACGTGATCGTGAATCATGATTTGTGACTGCATTTGTGACCGTGACAATGAAGAACGTGATTCAGTGTCGATGGTGTAAGATAACCAGTATGAAACTGTATTGGGAATGCTAATGCCTATGGCTGTACTTCCCCAATGAGCTGTAGCTTAAAACTCCCAGACTTAAAAACACATATCAATGAGTACAATGGTGGGGTGGTGAAGCCTGGAGAGATACTACAAAACAGGCTTACAATACATTCAAGTAACTAGAAAAAAAATGATTGTTGTGATTTGTAACGTGATTGCGAATCGTGATTTGTGACTGCATTTGTGACTGTGATGATGAAAAACGTGATTTGTATCACGAGTGACTCGTGATGATGGTCCTGACTTAAAAACGCATATTAATGAGTACAATGTTCATGCAGAATTATGCACTACACCTGTTTAGTACTCTGGAGGGAAGCCAAAGAAACAACTGTGACTTAAGTTACAGATGGAGATTGGGCCCTAAAGAGATGCAAATGCACAGACAGATTAAGATTGCGCTGTGCACTGAAGAGATGCAGACACTAAGGCACAACACCTAACCAGTGCTCACTGTCAGAAATTCAAATCTGGAAAAGAATATCTTTGCCGGTGGGGGGGCGGGGGGGGGGCAGTGTACTGCACTGCTACAGTAACAGTCACTTTTACTAGTACCAGTAAAGATACCACAAAGAAGTTCAAAAATCACACAGCTGCAGTGGATTCACATTGCTGAAATTATTATGTGGCACAATAAAAGGTGTCTGATTTGATGATGCGTGTCACACACATACTCACACACACATAAGTAATGCATAGCAAATTGAAAACTTCAGTAATATAACCACATATTGTAAACAAACTAAAATTATGCACTGCTGCACCACAACAATCAGCAAAATAATGGCAAGAATTATTGAAAATATTACTGTGTGTACAGTAACACAGTTATATAAGAAAAATATCACCAAAACAGAAAGCACTGTCTTTTTCTCCAAGTTAATCTACCTACACCACAGATATGCTCCTCCCTCAAAGCACACTTCCACTTTCTCTCAGCACACAGACTGAATGTTGTACATTAACATTCAAAATCCTAGAGAGTCACGTGATGCAGAGCACTGAGTAGCTGCTTTCTCCGAGTGCTCCGACCACCCTTCCTCCAAAATAGCTCAAAATCTCCTTCGATCTTCTTTTAAAGGAACTTCTGTCGCTTTAGATAAATAGGAAGACCTTACAAACAAGGCTGAGGACCTCATAGATGCAGAAATGCGTAAAACTCCTCCAAAACACACCCCGCCTGCAACTCCGGAGAAGGCCGCGAAAAAATCCAGAGCCTCGACTTGTCATCAATCACAGAGCTCCGGGTCAGGAATTTTGGAAGAAGAACCTCTTACTTTAACCAGATTCTTAGAGGAGTTTCGTCCATTTAAAACAGAGATGAAGGAAATGGCGAGCGAAATCAAAAACGTTACCTGTGCGCTCGAAGATTTTGCTCAGAGAACTTCTGATAACGACGTAAGAATACGGTCACTGGAGGGGAATAATGAAAGGTTAGACCCTGTGGTGAACCAGATGAAACAAAGAATCGCTAAGCTTGAACTGAAAGTAGAGGATTTGGAGGGAAGAAGTCGCCGCAACAACGCGGTGGTTATCAGACCACCTGAAAAGGAGGAAGGTCCAGACCCGATCAAATTTGTACAGAGATTGGTTGAAGAAATAGCAGGACCTTCACCATTCGGATCCTCATATACAATAGAAAGGGGCTCGCCACGCTTTGCGCCCATTACCTCCACCAAATGCACCGCCACGTACCTTAATATTCTGTTTCCTTAATTATCAGGAACGGCAGCTATTCATATCGAAAACCAGAGAAGCCAAGGAGTTATACTGGGAGGGAGTTAAGATCAGGGTAGAGCAAGATCTACCGCTATCGGTCCGACAAAAGCGAGCTACCTTTCATCCATTGGTGAATAAACTAATTGCGGCTAATATCAAATTTAGAATGGGATACCCAGTGAAATTCCAGGTGCAGATTGAGGGAGAGTGGAAATCGTTCAAAACTGAGGAAGCTGCATTGTCTGTCCTACAAACCGCACTCCCCCAATCTATTCAAAGATCCCTAAAGTGTCCGGAGAGGTCAAAGTGGTATAGGAGACACATCGTGTTTTGCCTGGGATCCATGGCTGAATTTTTGGTTGATGTACCTACAGAAAGTCTTGTGGAATGATCAATATAATCGTGTGGTCAACTGCTGTGTTGGGATCAAAGCGATCCAGTTCCTTGCAGTGACTGATTTTTTGTGGCTCAATGCTTAAATACAGGCTTTCGCTTTATTACAGTGGTGCCTTGTTTTCGGGAGCAAGATCTGCTTAAGAAATTGCAATTGCAATAGCAATAAGCTCATTTGGCCACTTTTTTCACGAAGTAGAAAGGAAAGACTGACGAGTTCCTATTATTTGGCATGCTAAGTTGGTAATGCTATGAAATCCACGTTTGGTAGCATTTTAATTTTAACCAGAAGATGTTTTTTTGATTTAAGCGATTGGACACAGGAGGGAGCCAGAGACTGTTAAAATGTTATAATGCAAAGCATTTGAGAGAGACTTATTTTGATTCAAGCTTAAGTTACTTTGGTTTTCTAACAACTAAAGGGTTGTATTAATATGGGCAGTTGCCCAAGAGGCCAAGGCATTTATGTTTATTAGTAGAATAATGGCTGAGTTACAATGATATATTAGATCACCAACATGTAGTGGTTTAGCATTGTTTTGTATGGATCTCTATTCAACTGGGTAGCACATTTCATCGAGATTGCATGGTGAATGTTACATGCTCCTAGCTAACATATTTCATAGGACCCTGTTAGATTCAATGTGAGGTTTAAAGTAGGTAAAAGTGGTTAAATATTGCAGTATAAGGTAGGTAATTAATATAGTGGGTAGTTGATTGGTCGACTGTGAGTTACTGTGATGGAGGAAGGGTGGGAAGGGTAGTGGAGAGTGGGCTAAGTGTACTGTTGTCATGGGCCATGAGAATAGGGGTGGGTTGGAGGGAAGGTTTTTGGGATCGTTGGGATTATTTGGAGGGGAGGGGGATGGAGGGACTGGGTGGATAATTTATATAGGGTTTATTGTGTTTGGGAGCTTGGGGAGGGGCACAAGACCTCAGGTTTCAATGTTCGGTATACGAAGTGGGTTGGGTATATCATGGTATTGGTTAATGTGAAGAAACATGGCATCAATCACATTATTAAATTCTTTAGTTGGAATGTTAGGGGACGACTTAAGGCAAAAGCAGTATAGGATCCCTGAAACATGTAGAGGTCGTGAAAGCAAAGTTTGTGTTTTACAGGAAGCGATCTACTCCACACAGAGAATAACTGTATGAGGCGATTACAAATAGGGAAGGTATTTTCCTCTCAAGGTAACACGCAAAGCAGGAGTGTTATGATATTGGTACATAGGTCGGTTCCCTTCATTCCCATACAAGTGATCCAGGATAATGAGGGTAGATATGTTCTTGTCAGAGGCAAGCTGCAGAACACAGAGATCCTGATAGGTTCTGTCTATGGTCCTAATGTTGACAAACAAGATTTTGCTGTGAGGTTACTGAAAGCACTTACTCCGTTCAATCAACTTCCCATGATTTTGGGGGGAGACCTCAACCTGGCCCTAGACCCCTTAATGGATAGGTCCAGCAGTTCTCAAATGGGCCCCTACCCTGCCCTAAGAGCTTTGAGGGAATTGGTGGATCAGCTTGGTTTAGCAGATGTCTGGAGAGTGCTCCATCCAAAATCTAGGGAATACACTTTCATCTCTCAGGTTCACGGGACAGCATCCCGCATCGACTACATATTGCTTTCCCGAACTCTTCTTCCAGGGGTTTTGGACTCGGCAATTGTGGCTTGACCTCCTTCAGACCATGCCGCAGTGTCAACTTCAATATCTTTTACGTCTCTGCCCAAAAGAGGTAATAGGTGGAAAATAAACAACCAGATTTTGAGACAACCTAAGGTGGCCCAATTTATTTCAAAATAAATAGATGAGTTCACTATGAATAACCTGAAAGATAATGTCCATCCAGATATGTTTTGGGGGGCATTCAAGGCTTTTATAAGGGGCATCTTAATTAGCCAGGCTGTTAACAAAAAAAAGGGAGAAGGAACGCATTATGTCGGATTTATTGGCATGGATAAAGACTTTAGAGTCTAACATTTTCCCCCACCCCCAGGATGAAGATAAAGTGGAGCTAGTTAAATTAAGAGATGCATACCTTAGTTTATTAGGGGAGCAAGCAGAAAAGGCTCTAATAAAAACTAAAGCCAACTACTTAGATCAAGAGAAAAAGACAGGAAAACTCCTGGCAAGGCGTATTACACAGTTAGAATCTTCCCGAATAATCTCTGGGATTCAATCCGAGGAGGATGGTGACATTAAAACCACCCCCAGAGAGATTGTCCAGGTTTTCCGGAAGTATTTTGAATCTCTGTACGGGGCTATGGAATTCCCTCCAACCAAGTCGGAGATACTTGCTTTTCTTGAAAATTTGGAGCTCCCCTCATTGGCTGAATCAGATCAGACATGTCTGACGGCCGATATAACTCAAAAGGAGATTGAGGTAGTTATTAAAAACCTTCCACTAGACAAAACGCCGGGTCTGGATGGATTCTCGTCCAATTTTTATAAGAAGTTTTCTAAGCAATTAGCCCCACTGTTGCTTATGTTATTTCAATATATTCTCACCGGTCATGAGTTGGATAAGTCACTCTCAGAGGCGCTCATAGTCCTAATTCCAAAGCCTAACAAACCTCCCGAAAAGCCAGCCAGCTACAGGCCTATATCCCTGTTAAATTACAATATTAAAATTCTGGCAAAATTACTGGCGGAACGAATGAATAGAATATTGCCTAAACTTATAGGTGCAGAGCAAGTTGGTTTTATGAAAGGCAGGTCCACTGCCGATCATCTTAGGACACTGGCCCACGTCTTCTCGGCATCCGAGGGGAACAACTCTCCCATGGCTTTGGTCTCCTTGGATGCCAAGAAGGCATTCGACAGGGTACATTGGGGGTTTCTGTTAACCACAATGGGTAAATTTGGGTTTCCAGAGAGGTTCTTGGAATGGATAGGTGCCCTGTACTCAAATCCCACAGCCAGAATCACTTGCAATGGGACCACATCGGACCCCTTTCCACTATATGTAGGTACTAGACAAGGATGCCGCTTGTCCCCCCTTCTCTTTAATTTGTATTTGGAACCTCTTATCAGGAGCATAGTGCATAACAGGGAGATAAATGGCATAAAAATACTGAATCAGGCCATTAAGGTAACAGCATATGCAGACGATCTTTTGGTATACATAACAAGGCCGAATACGTCAATCCCAGCTTTATTAGAGTCTATTCGGAAATATAGTTGTCTTGCTAATTATAAACTGAATCAGGATAAAACCGTGGTTTACCCCCTTAGTAAAAACCTTTTCAAGTAAGAGATTATTGAGCTAGGTCTAGGGTGGAAATCTGACTCTCTCAAATATCTGGGTCTTACTCTGATGAGGAGTATGGTACGGACACGCCAGCTGAATCTGGATTCCCTGGTGCATACCATTGATTTAGATCTCAAAAGATGGGCACAACTTCCATTTTCTCTATGGGGTAGGATAAATATAGTCAAGATGAATGTATTCCCTCGGCTTTTCTATCCCTTGAGTATGTTAAACATCTGGCTTCCACTTTCATGGTTCAAGAAGCTTCATGGGATTATAGCTAACTTTGTTTGGGGATATAAGAAAGCCAGGATGGCATATCACAAACTGGCGGCCCCTAAATTACTTGGGGGATTAAGGCTACTGCATTTTGCTCTCTATTTTTGGGCAGGTCAGGTTAATAAATATTGTAGATGGGTTCAACATACGGATTTGCTTCAGCGGACAACCTATGTACCCTTGTGGATAAATTTGGAGATGGGCCTTATCAAGAAATATGGTCTGGCCCCAGAGGCCTTACTTTATCTTACTCCAAAACTACTTCCCTCTGCTTTGAGGAAATCCCCGATAGGTGTATTTCTAAGGATCCATGCTCAACTTTGTAGCTTCTTAAAATATGACCAGGTTAAGGACTGGTCCCAACCTATCTGTGGTAATCCACTTTTTTTGATTGATAATAAACCTATCAGATCCGACTGGCTGACCCTACCAGATAAATGTCACCTGAAAGATTTTCTCAACGAGGAAGGACATATATGTTCTTCTCTGGAGATTTTGCATAATTTTAATCTGCCCTCCAAAGCAATTTTCAAAATATATCAGCTTCGGCACCTTTTACTCAAAAAAGTAGGTAGAAATCCAGTCCAGTCTCCACAGGCTGACTTTCATGAGTCCTGGAGCCCTGGTGGGACTCTCACAGGCAATTTCAAAGTATATACCATATATTATTTAATTGGGCCTACTCTCAAAATCTACTTCAATACGTGTTGAGCCACAGTGTTTCCACGAAGTTCTGAATTGACGGGTCCTCTGGCAAGGTTGCTATAAATTTATCTGGCAGGATCAGTTAAGGCTTATACAGTTTAAAATTCTCCATAACATTTACTACTCCCTCAAAAACTTGCTAATTTAAAGTTGATAGAGGATCCCAAATGTAATAGATGTAACTCGGAAACGGAGACCTGTTACATATCTTTGAATTGCCCAAAATTGTCCCACTGGACAGAGATTAAAATAAGATAGACTCCTTGCTGTGCCTGGATGACCTTTTAAGCCTGAGATATGTCTGTTGGGGATATGTCCTGTATATGGTTAAGAATAGGAAATTCTACATGGCCTTGATCTCGATTACTCTGAAAAAAGCGGTCCTCAGACATTGGAAGGACAATAGTGTGATCAGCTATTCTGAATGGCTGGAGGAACTTCTTGCGAGCCTCAGGACTGAGAGGATGATAGCCGTCCTCCAAAACAAGAGTCCTCTGTTTGAAAAGATATGGGGCATATTTTACACTATTTATTGTTATGAGGATTTAGGTACCCTCTTGGTTGAAATCAGTTTGAATGGTCTTGTGGGAGGGAGGAGGGAATGGGGGGGTAGGAAACCCGCCCTTATTGGGGGATTTATATTTTATTTACTTTCGGGGTGTTTGTTTTGTTTGGTTTTGTTGCTGTTATTGGGGGGGGGGTATTGCAGAGAAGGACTCCTGTCAATAATTGTATGATGTATTGGTGCACTCCTGTATGTTTTATGTTTATGATTATGTTTCTTGTATGTATTCTCTGTAAAAAATTGGAATAAAGATTTAATGGCAAAAAAAACAAACATTCAAAATCCACACACAAACAATAAACGCTCGATGATATGAGCACAGGATGGTTTCCTATAATCAATGAACTAAAATTTCAGCAAAAAAAATGACTCAAAAAGGCTTTTTTAACAGCTTTTAGAAGGTTTGAATCACAAAGCACTCTCAGAGTAGATTGTCTCCTCCAGTTTCCTACACACACTGCCCCAAACTGAGGTTGTGCAGAACACTGTAGAGCCCATGAGACCTGAAATCCCATGAATCACTACAAAATTCACCTTTGGAGCTTAAAAACAAGGTGAAGTGAGGCGAAGTACATTGTTTTCAATGTACTTAGAAAATAGTGGAGTAGAGGTTTGGAAAGAGGAGTAATGCGAAGTCATTGTTTTCAATGGATTTCCTTACCCATTATAACGCCAGGTGGTTCCACTTCGCCTTGCTGAGCACTCCATGAATTTGCCTCTCACCCGTGAATCACTTTATGGATGGCACTGGGGTCACTGCCCATCTCTCTCTCCCCACCCTGAAAGGGCTGTCATCACCCCTCGCTTCTGAAAGGTGGTGAGCATACATCCTCTGCTAATTACCGCCGATCTCCATTCTGCCCCCTCTCTCTAAGGCCCTGGAAAAAATAGTAGCCGATGAGCTCTCCGAACATCTATCTAAATTTAACCTATTATGCCCCGAGCAGCATGGTTTCCACAGGGGTCACAGTGCCACCACAGCTCTCCTTGAATACACCTCTTACATCCACAAGGCCATGGATCTGGGGCACTTAGTTGGGTCAGTTTACATCGACCTAACTAAGGCATTTGACACTGTCCATCATGCCCTTCTCATTAGATCCCTGTCTGACGTGGGTCTGACACCTGATACTAGGGCCTGGTTTGAAAACAGGTCACAGCAGGTCAAACTTGGCACAACCCTCTCCTCCCGCCTTCCAGTTCACTCTGGGATCCCTCAAGGCTCCATTGTAGGCCCTGTTCCCTTTTAGCCTTTTCCTTAACTCACTACCCGGAGCATGCGCCGGTCGGTTATTTCTTGACGCTGATGATGCAGTCATTTACTGGAGCAACCCTCAGCCTCTACCACTGCAGGATGCCCTACAGAAGTCTTTCATGGAAGCTGAGATCTGGTTCGCAGAGCACAGGCTAGTAATAATCTATAAGAAAACTAAGACCATGATCTTTGCACACTGTCAGAACCCCTACAATGATTCCACGTTACTTGTCAACACCCGCCCAAGGCTCCCCCACTTGAGCAGGTAAACGCTTTAAAATACTTGGGCATCACACTTGACTCCTCCGTCACCTATCACGCACATATCCATACCCTCTGTAATACCATTACCTCCAGAATTGGCTTCTCTATTGGATTAAACGCTGTCTGCCTAATGAGGGTCTGTGCCTTGCTATGTCGTCCTCGGTCCCGTCCGTGCTGGACTATGGAATTGTGTTCTATGGCTCAGCTGATACCACTGCTCTCTGTCTCATCAAGACAGTGCTAAACAAGGCCTGTTGCCTGGCAACAGGCTGCAATAGAGATACCCACATGGCCTGTGCAATCCCATCAAACTGGCACAAATTTCGAGTATGCGCCTTAAAGTACCACATGCCTCCCTGTGAAGAAAATACAGTGGAATCTCACCCCACCTAGCCAACAGGGCCTCATCCAACCCTCCTTCCCACAAAGATTCACCAGAAGTACCTCCAAGGTCCCCTTATTGGTCTCCCACTGCAGGACATCTATGGGTCAGAGAGCCTTTTATCACAGAGCTCCAAGCTGGCTAAATGACCTACCTGTTGCTCTAACTGCTGGTACAAAAATTGGCCCTTTTAAAATCTCACTCAAGGTATTTCTTGCTAACAACTCTACTTGCGACTGCTCCTAGTAGTACTATACTAACTCAGCCCCTGCCACCTTCCTTACTCTGTCTTTACAATCTGTATCCTGCTTTCAGGAATTTCTGTCGCTGTTGTTGCACATGAGTCTGGGCTGTCTCTGCCCACTGCTAAAGAATGTTACTCAGTTTCCTTACTGTACCTACTATTGTAATATATGGACTGTTTGATGTCTGGAACCTGTTCTTGTGATGTTGTACTATCTGCTGTTTTGCACACAACTCTGGGCTGTCTATGCCCTCTGCTATGTTATGTTACTCAGTTCTTTACCTTACCTGCTAATGTACTATGTTGACCGATTAATGTCTTGCACCTATACTTGTGATGTACTATGTTTACCGATGAAGAGCCTTTGCAAAAGAGTCTTTGACTCAAAGGGTGTAACTCTGAATTATCAATAAATAAATAAATAAATCCAGCTGCAGGCAATGTTGCAACCACCTAACATCTCTTATGTAATCCACCCTCAAATTATACTAAATAAAAGTATATTGCCTGTACCATACCACAGATACAGGATGCCAATCCACATGGTTAATTAAACAGCCCCTTTCTGAAAAAAACATTACATAGAACACAGAAACATAAAACTTGACAGTAGAGAAGGACCACCTTGCCCGCCTAGTCTGCCCATTTCCCTACCTACCTACTGTATAAGCTCCAGATCCTATCTGATCTGCAGCCTACCTCCTCCTTCCTACCACTAGTTTTGCCTTCTGCCTTTCCCATGCATTCTTGAATTTGACAAATGTTTTTGCCACCACAACCTCCTCTGGGAGACTGTTCCATGCATTCACCACCCTTTCTGTGTAAAAATACTTCATCATGTTGCCCCTGAGTCTCCCCCAGCCTCATATTGTGACACCTTATTCTTGCACATCTCTCCTTTTCTGAAAGATACTGCCCTCTTCAACTCTGTTGATCCCCATTAAATCATTTGAATGTCTCTATCATATTCCCGACTCTCCCTCCTGTCCCCCAGAGTATATATATTGAGTCCACACAATCCCTCTTCATATGGTTTCTGGTGTAGCCCCTGCACCATTTTTGTTGCTCTTCTCTGGTCTGCCTCCACCCTGTCAATGTTCTTTTGGAGATGAGGGGCCCGATTCTCCCTCCCGTATGCCCAATGCAAGAAAGTTGTGGCAGCGTCGTTTGACGCAAGTTGCCATTTGCGACACAACTTGCATCAAATGAGATTCCATAACACAGCTTGCGTCAGTGCCTAACACAGCTGCATCAAAGCCCACTTGCTACATGATTGTGTCCAGCATCCTGGGATACCATTTTGCAAGTGGGCCTGTGCCATGACGAGGCTGCCACATCCCTGTAAATGGGATTCCAGGAGCCCCACGAATGGAGTAGGTGCCACTGTTAGCCAGCAAAGAGTGGTCTAACTGGCTTGCAGTCTGGTACAGTGTAACAATGAGTCTGTGGGCACCTGGGGCTGGCATGTGGTGGCAGGTGGCATGGTGGGGTCCCAGCCCTTCCCAGCAGGGGCATGCTGGTGCCATCCCAGTCTGGCATGCCACAAAGTGTGCACACTGATGACCAGACCCTAGGCACTGTAACTGCAGCCCCCATCCCCCATGGTGTCCCAAATCCATCATTGGTGGTCCAGTGGCCCTCCCATCCCTGGTCACCCATGCAGATGCCCTGCCCCACCCCAGGTCCCAATCCCCTGGCAAAGGTATACTCTCTGATGGTGTAGTGGCCCCCTCCCCTCCTCTACAGGTAGTGATCCCTCCTCCTCTGTCCCCCTCCCCAAAATGCAGTGGCAGCTGGCACATCCCTCCTCACACCACCACCACAGCCAGCTGCACAATGCGATCTCACAGACACATACGTAATCTGTGATTGCATTGTGCGGCTTGCTGTGGTGATGTGAGATGGGATGTGGCAGCCGCCACTGCATGTAGGGTATGTGGGGCAGGGGATCCACTGCCTGTCAAAGGTGGGGAGGGTGGGGGCCACAAAACCACTGGGGGGTAGAACCAGCAGTGCCTTTGCACTGTTGCCATCCCTAGGGATGTGTGATCGGGTAGGTGGAGGAGAGACACACCTGGACAGGTGGCCGGGCAAGTCAGTGGGTGCCCCCGGCATTTGTGGGACAGTGCCATCAGGGGACCACAGAATCCATGCCACAGTCCAGTGGTGGCAGCCCCTTCCCTGCTCATGTTCAGGTCATCCTGCCCATCCTGGCACCTGGGGATCCGCCTGCTCATCTGTCCACGGATGCGGGCAAGGACATGCTACAGGATGCCCAGTTAGGCCACTCTGTCTGCCGCAGGTGGGATTTCTGTGGCTATTCCAGAAGGTTTGGCACAAGTCACCACCCTTCTGGAATAGTAGTTTCTGCATGTGCCGCAACTGCGTCGGGTGCAATACTCTTTAATGCTGTATTGTGAGCCCGACGCAGCCAGCTTCTGGAAATAGGCCCAAGGTCTCCAGAACTGCACACAGTACTCTAGATGAGGCCTCACCGACTGCCTGTACAGCAGCATCATCATGTCCTGTTTTCTACTGGTGGGACCTCTCCCTATGCACCCCAGCATTCCACTGGCTTTCCTCAATGCCTTCTCACATTATTTGGCTACTCTTAAATCATCTGTTATGACTACCCTCATGTCCCTTTCCATTTTGGTTGTTGTTAGTACCTCCTCCCCATCCACCCATTGTGTATTCCTCCCCTGGGTTTTTGTTCCCCAAGTGCATGATTTTGCACTTCTTGGCATTGAATCCAAGTTGCCACACTCTTGACCAGTCCTCCAACTTGCCTAAGTCTCTCCTCATTTGCTCCACCCCTCCTGGAGTGTCAGCCCTGTTGCAGATCTTAGTGTGAGCTGTGAAGAGGCATACCTTTCCTTCTAGTCCCTCTACTGCAATATCACTTATGAAGACATTAAAGAGGACCAGCCCCAGCAGTGAACCCTGTGGCAACCCACTGGTTACTGTCCTTTCTTCAGATTGAACTCTGTTTAACACCACCCTCTGAGTCCTGTTGCTAAGCCAATTTCTGACCCAGTTTATCACCTTAGGACCTACTCCAAGATTGCCCAACTTGTTTACTAACCTCTTGTGTGGGACTGTGTCAAATGTCTTTTTAAAATCTAGATAGGCCATGCCCACCACCCCTCCCTGATCTACTACCCTTGTCATCCAGTCAAAAAAATCTATCAGATTCGTTTGACATGACCATCCTGTTGTGAATCCATTTTGCCTTGTGTCCTGTGCCCCACTGAATTCTAGATGTTCTACTGTCCTTTCCTTTAAGAGCGATTCCACCATGGAGGTTTAACTGACCGGTCTATAGTTACCTGCTTCTACCTTACTCCCACTCTTGTGAAGGGGTATCACGTTTGCCCTCCTCCAGTCCTCCGGTACTACTCCCTCCTAAAACTATTTGTTGAATTGGGCTGTCAGTGGTGACAGTGTCACCTCTCTGAGCTCTTTTAGTATTCTGGGATGCATCCTGTCTGGTCCCATTGCCTTATTCACCTTCAGTTTCAAGAGTTCCTTTAGGACTCTCTCCTCTGTGAATGGATTGGTGCACACCCTTTTCCTGTGTGTGTCTACTTGCTAATATCAGTTCTTCACCCTCCCTTTCTTTTGTAAATACTGAGCAAAAGTGTTCATTCAGTACCTCAGACTTCTCCAGGTCCCTCTCCACCCACCCACCCTCCCTCCATTACTAAGCCTCACTATCCCTCCCTTGGCCTTTCTTCTTTCCCTTACTGTACATACCTGAAGAAGGTTTTGTTCCCCTCCTTCACTGTCTGGGTCATCCTTTCTTCTGTTTTTGCCTTTGCACTTCTGACTGGTTTACCTGTCTCCCTCTGCTTTGCCTGATACAGTTACTTGTGTTCCTCCCTTTGCATTTCCCTGTATTTCCTGAATGACAGTTTTTTTCTCTTTAACCTTCCCTGCCACTTCTTTTGAAAACCATAATGGTTTTCTTTTTCTTCTGGCTTTGTTCACTAGCTTCACACAAAGTCTTGTTGCCTGTTTTATGGCTCTCTTGAGGTTCTCCCACTGTACCTCTACTCCCCTTTCCTCACCCTGTGCCAGAGTTTTCATGAAGCATTCACCCATTTTAGTAAAGTCTGCCCTCTTCAGGTCAAGGACTCTGGCTTTAGTGTGGCTTGTTTCTTCTACTGTCTTTATCCTGAACCATACTGTATGGTAGTCGCTGGACCCCAGATGACTGCATACTGATACATCCCTTATTCAGCCACCATTTGAGAGAACCATGTCCAACATCACCCCCTTATGGGTAGGTTCCTCCACAAGTTGCATGAAACATGTCCCTTGCAGGGCATCCAGAATTACTTTGCTCCTGGATGTGGCTGCAGCTTAGGTGCTCCAGCTAACATTAGGCATATTTAGGTCCCCTACCAACAACACTTCTCCTTTCGCTGCTATTTTAAGGATGTTATCTAGCATTACCCTATCTGTTTCCTCCCTTTGCATGGGATCTGTAGGTAACCCCTGTGTGGATAGTGGTGCCACTTCCTGACACTAGTCAGATCCACAGTGCCTCCTCTCCTCCCTGCATTCCCTTTATCTCAGTCACCTTGATCCTGTCCGTGATGTAGATCGCTATCCCTCCTCCCTTTTTGGCCTCCCCATCTTTCCTGTATATTGTGTACCCAGGTGTATCAACATCTCAGTCATGGTTTTCAGTATATCATGTTTCAGTGACTGCCACAATATCTAGGTCTCCCTCTGCTATCAATGCTACTAGGTCAGGTATCTTTGTTACCCAGGCTATGGGCATTTGTACATATGGATCTCCATGTTTTGATGGCTTCACCCCTATTTGTTCTGATCTCATTCCTTCCTCTTGTGTCTCCCCTGACATTACCCCCGTTTCAGTCCTTTATGTTTCCTCGTCCTTAGTATCCTTTTGTCCTTGACCCTTGGGGAATTGAGTTATTCCTGCATAATTCCACCTCTCCCTTGGCTAGTTTAAATGTCTGCCAATGAAACATTCAAATCTTTCACTAAGGATCCTGGTCTCCCCTTTGACAGATGCAGACCATCTCTCTCGTGCAAGCCCACATCTCTCTAGGTGAACACCCAGTCCCCAATGAAGCCAAAACCTTCAGCTCTGAACCAGTTCTTCAGTCATTCATTGAATCCCCTGGTGCAGAGCATCCTAGCATCTCCCATGCCATAGACAGTTAGCACTTCCGAGAAGGTTACCATGTGTGCTACCCATTTAAGACCCCTCCCCAAATCCATGAACTCCCTCTGCACTGCCCCAACCTCACTGTCAGCCAGGTAATTTGTCCCCAGGTGGACAATGAAGTCTAGCTCCCCCTGCTATGCTGCTTCCCTGCCATCTACAGGATTTGCCTCCTATTCCTTCAAGTTCAGGAGCCGGGTAGGCACCTTACATTTCTCCTTCCTCCCTTACCCACCCCCAGTTCTACCCCCCAATAATAGAGTCCCCAAGTAGGAGTTGCTTCAATCTCCTCTTCGGTCCCTTGTCTCCCCCCTGGGGTCTCCACTGCAGAGGTTCCCCACATCCACCTTGTCCACCACTGCAGGTGCCCCCATGGGATAGCCTTGCTCAGCCAGAATGGTGTAGGAATTGTGGAGTTGAACCACAGGTGGTATGCACCTCTGCCCAACCTCCCACACCCTTTCTGAGCCCACCGTTGTCCAACCACCCCTCTTTACTGGCATTCTTTGAGACAGCAGGGGTGGCATTGGTGGTCCCTGGGGAGGGATGTCTCCTGAATCCTAGCCAGCTTTTCCTGGAGACGAGCAACCTGAGCCCTCAACCCAGAGAGGTGCATGCAGATAGAGTATCACTGCAGCCTCCAGAATGTCTCCTGGAAGACTGCTGTCCCACAGCCACTGCATTGCATTACTCCCAACATGACTAGTGTTGACTTTCTCCCTTTTTTCCCCTTTTTTTCTCTCCTCCATCCCTCCCCCCCTTTTTAATCTGCCTTAATGCAAGAGTGCAGTTCTAAAGGTGTCTAGCTGGTGGTTTTATGGGTAGCTATAAGCTCTACTGCCCCGTCCTGAAGCAGGAAGTTTAAATTAGTATCCGAGTGTACTCTATAAAGGTGAATTAGCCTGGGGAGGGTAGGGTGGGGGGAGGAGGCAGGAATAATACCCTGGAAGAGTTGTGGAAGAAAAATAATCAGCTCCTTCAGTGTGAGAAAGAGAGATCAAACTGCAAAACCTGTAAGAACAAAACATTAAAGCTGTATCCTACCTGTACCACACCCAAGACACCTGATTCCAGTCAACGTTACTGGTGCAAGCCACAATCCCTCAAAGTTACTGCTATGGCCAGTCCAAAACAAACAAAAAAATTATACTTATTTATAAATAACCACACACTTTCTCTGGTGGGGTAGGCTTTGCTAATGATGAGGGGAGGAGGAAGAACCCCTATGTGGTCCAAAATGGTAAAGTTTAAACATCTAAAAATAAAACCCCTTGAAAAATTGCTTGATTAAGACTGACAAACTAAATGCTCCCCTGCATAGGACAGTGTTTATCACTGAGATATTCTCAGTTCTCACATATCCTAAATTTCTCCCCAACTTCAGTATAAGTACCTTCATCTGTAGGTAGCCTCTAAGATTCCTTTACAAAATTATAAAACTCTCCCTCAAGTTTTCTTAACCCCTCCCACTATTCTGCTTAGCAAAACTCTCCCTTGCTGGTTTACCAATGCTGGAACCAACAGTTTTTTTTTTCACTATGCTGGTGGGTCCCTGAGGCACTGAAAGCAGCGTGGCACACACATCAAGTTACTTATCTGTGGTGCAGCACACAAGAAGTAGAGTGGTGGACACAGAGATGTTCTTAGGATGACTCTCTCTAAATAGGGCTAACCACAGGGATGCAAAGGGATTATATAGGGTAATGAAATCTGCCTATTACTGGCACCAGTTTGGAAGTCTCACAGGGTTCTAGTTCCTTCTGGTCCCATCCCCCTGTGGCTCACATACATCTGGCACCTGAGACACAAAACTTACAAGGGCCAACAGATCACAGTGATAAGAAAGAGGTTTAGTGATAGCATTTTAAGCTGCCCAGCACCAAGTCTTCCAATGTATTGATAACATAGGGATATGCAACTTTAAAACTAAATGTGTGTGAAAAAAGAATAGAGGGCTTATTCTTATACAAAACTTTCAGGGACATGAAATGTTGCATATGCCACAAAAACCTTTTATGGACATAAAAATGTAGCAGTGTTTAGAATCAGGGTAAAAAGGTTACTGTCCAGAAAACAAACACCACCAGAGGCAGTTTTTAATGCACGTTTTCTGAAAAAAGAACCAAACAACATGCAGTGCTATACATTTCACATTTAGTGGAGAGAAATCAGTGGCATTTAGAACATGAGCTTTTAAAAAAAATGGTGTTCCAAGGCTTTTGAAATCATATTATCTAATTGTTGTTTTGCTCATCTATAAAAAGCTCTCATTATAACTGCAGTAATTTAGATTTTTCTTAAAAATTCAGCAGAAATTATTTATCTCAATAGTACTGCAATTTCATAGAATGACTCCCTCCCTTGTTCTCTTCCTTTCTGTTCCCAAATCTACCCCCAAATGATTGAGTCCCCCACCAGAAGTTGCTTCCTTCTCTGCCTGGGGGCCTCAACATCCCACCTTGGCCTTTCCCTCTGGAGGACCTCCGCATCCTCCCTAGCACTAATGAGAGTGCCTCCACTCAGCAGTCCAACCCCACCAGAATGGTGAATGAGTTCCAGAGTGGTACAGACTGAGGAATGTGCACCTGACCCACCATCACAACTCTCCTGGAGCTCACCACAGTCCAGCCAGCCCTCCTTCTCCTAGGCGTCCTCTGGGACATCAGTAGTGGACTCAGTGGCCCTTGTATGGAAGAAGAAGTCCCCTGAATCCTAGTTAATTTGGCCGAGAGTCCAGCAACCACCTCTCTCAGCGCAGAGAGGTGCGTGCATGTGGGGTAGCACCTCAGTCTCCAACAGCTGTCTTTGAAAACTGAAGCTCTACATCTACTACACTGCACCATTCCCAAAATTCATATTTCTCACTCTCTGCTTTTACTGGAATTTACTTTGTACCCCTACATTAGACATGGTGTTTCAAGTATTCTGTTTTCTTGCTTTATGTAACCCCTTTGCACCCTTACCCTAGATAGGATGTTTCTAGTTCCCCCTTTCTTGCTTTACTTAATCCATTTGTACCCTTACCTTAGGTAGGGTGTTTCCATTTTTTCCTTATTTGGCTTACTTTAACCGCTTTTACCCTTACCCTAGACAGGGCGTTTTATCTTTTCCTACTCAACAGATAGTTACTCCTGTACAGCTTGTTTCCTCCCTTCCATTACCCCCTTACCTTCTTTCAGAACTCTCTTCCTCAGGCAGCAAAAAGTAAACAGGTACATTACCTTACCTTGGTGATCTTACTGGACTGGCAGAGTTCTCTGCATGCCTGCTGTCACCAGTGAATGCCTGCCTATGCCTAAGATGCCAGTCTTGTTCAACTGCTGTTCTGTTCCACTCACACACTGGGACATATGGACTTTGATTTCTGCATAATCATTCTGTTTACCTGTCCTCATCTTTTTGGCACTCCTTGCATCTCTTCACTGCCTTTCTTTTCTCCCTCACTGTCTTTGTTACCTAACCAAAAAGACAATGATTTTTTAATAATGTATCATGAATTATCATTATCCAGTTATGTTTAGAGATCATGTTTAAGCTTCAAAAACCACCATTGCAGCCATCATTAACAATAATTAACCATCAGTGTTAAATGACTGCAAAACAAAAATCATGATGTTATGGAGATGGCTATTATGATTTATGATGATCTTATATCATCATGATTTTTCATGATTGCCCATGGTCCAGATTACAGAAATAAATTTAAAAATTCAATATATTTTTTATATTTAGACATCTTTACTGGAATTAACAATTATGATATCTTTTCTTTAGAAGTACATTGTTTTCAGTTATGCTTACTCTAATACCTCACATCTCATATTGGTATATATATCCCCATTATGTGGTTCCTTTTATGGTTGTGGTGAGTTCATTAAAGTACTTGGTGTGTGCTCAAAATCTTTTCTAATGGTCTGCAAACTAATGCTGTCAATGCAAAATTAATTTAAAAATAGAAATTACCACTGTTTTGTTCCATAACTGGGCTGCTGAAATAGGCTAATCAGGCATGCAAATATCTTCCTAATGGGATTAAAACTTGACTTCAAATGATTTACAATATAATTCATAATTAATTTGTCTTTGCTGATATGTGACATTCATATTTTCATAATTAACGAATACAACTTTAAGTATTACGTTTGTGACTTGCAATTTTATAATACTGAACTAATATAATCATCAATGATCATCACATGATCATTCATAGATCATCAACAACCATCAAGCTGATTTAAGCTTTCAAAAATAATCAATAATTATCACTTGGTGATTTGAAAGTTCATGGCTGATGATTAAATCATGATCTAGATGATGATCTTAGATCATGATATCCTTTGATGATCTTATGGTAACATTTGATGATTAACAATAATCAGTCATGACTGACCTTCAGAAATCATGACTGATGACTTACCAATTCACCTGGGTATTTCCCCTGTGAACTACAATGATTTCTTTACTTTCCTGCATTCTCTCATCTCCCTAATGTAGAGTCCTGCATCATCTGCCACCCCTGTCCTAAAGGCTTCCCAATTATTGTCTACTCCATTTATCCATACTATTTCCCCCATGCTGACCTCTAATATTTCCTGCATCTCCCAAAAGTTCACACTCTTGAACTCCCCTGGCATACCTTTTTTTGACTGTTGTTTGTTCTGAGCGGCTCCTAGACTGTGAGATTTTGGATTCCTTCCCTGTTTATGAGAACCAGGTCCAGCAAGAAGCCTGAACTAGTTATTTCTGGAATGCTTCGTGTCATGCCTATACCAGGAGCTGTTTTGTTGCATTTGCTGCCACCAGGATATTCCAGTTCACATCTGGCATACTGAAATTTGATAAAAGCAGCACCTCCCTGAGTTCTGCTATTCTCAGATGACCTCCCCCAATTCTCTGTCCACCTTCCTTGTCTGGGAAGGTGGTCTGTGTAAAGCTCCTGTTTTAATCATTATTTTTGCTTCCCATTCCTGCTTGCCCACAAATGATTTCAAATCCCTTTGTTACACCATATTACTAATTTCTATAGCCACTTTTTCCACCTTTATATATCATATGGTGTTAGGGTCTGCTGGGGCCAGATTATGGTAATGGGTCTGGGTGCAGTCCCAGACCTTCCCTATGTCCATGAGTAGGATACCCCAGGACACCAAAGAAGACTGGCAGCTGCCACATGGCTGACACGGTGTTGCTGCAACCTGCTGCCTCTACCCTGGAGATAGAAAGGTTCACTGGAAACAGTCCCAAATGGTGAGGCTCAAATTTACACAAGGCATTTAGAGGTCACTCTGTTGAGCTATCCATTAGAGAACCAGATCCCATTCAGGACCTCTAATGCAGTGGAAGGGAGTTAGTGTGTGCTGTAGTCCACAAGGGAAGTATTCAGTATTCAATGCAGATGCAGGGGCATGGTAAATTGAAGTGCACAAGTCCTCATGGAGCAGGCAGTGAGTGGGCTTGCAGAACCTGGTCATGCCCTATTACCCCACCATAAGTGGACATCCCACCTCCCTGTGCACAAATGCAGAAGTGAATAGCATTATGGATAATGTGTAAGATACCTAGACTGAGGGGGGGAATGGATGCACCCATGGCACTCAGGCTGCCACTGGTGCCTGATGTGACCAAGTGTGGTCACCCCATAATGCATGGACCAGGCTGAATACATGGCTGAGTCCTTTTCTGGTCCATGAATTTCACTGGTGCACAGGTGACCACCACAGTCCACAACATTCAGGAGCACTATGCCATCCTGCATGGCGCAGGTCACTAATGGTTTCGGCTGGGACTAAGGCATATCTGTGGCAGAATATACAGACAGCCATCAACACAGTTAGGCCAGAGGCATGCACACTAGCTGCCACTAAACATTAGCGGTGTGACATGCAATCTGCTGTCAAGTGAAAAGTGGCACCTGTCAAACACAAATGGACCGGCACAGATGGAGGGCTGCCCATGAAGGGGTATATCCTTGCTCCCACTGAAAGGATGATGGTGGACACCCTCACTGAGGTGTCCCTGCAAGGGGAGGAGGAGGAGGAGGAGGAGGAGGGCATGGGCACCCAGCAAGGTATGCATGACAATACAGGGGTGATTAGAGACCACAGACATGCTAATCACCCTGTATTGCACCCTACAGACCAAAAGACTGGGCACAACTCCAATGAAGAGAATGCAAACCCTGCAGAGGATGCCATGCAGCAGGAGAGTGGAAGAGACAGCCTGCAGCTGGAACTTGTTGCATGTATGTGTCATCCTAGGTGTCCTTCTGTACACCACTAGACATACACAGCAGTGACATGGCACATAACAAACTTCTTTCCTCTCATCCCCAGGTAGAGCACTGCTGCCCATGTGCATGCCAGTGTGGAGCAGTTGTTGGAGGCCACACCATGCCTGGACACATTGGAAGAGAGCAAGGTAGATGAGGATTGGATGAGCACCCCCACTGAGAGCCCAGAACCAACCACCTCTTGTGCTGATGCCCTGAAAAAGTCCTACCCAGAGCAGCCTCCCAGGAATGTCCCACATACCACAGCTGTCATACTTGACCAGACACATGCAGTAAGAGACATTGAATGGCTTCTCAGGACTGCCAGCCACACACAGGAATCAGGTGGCCCACACAGCATCAGTGGTCAGTGGATAGCAGGAGTTATGAGGGGAGAAACACAAAGACACCCAGACAGTGAGAACAAGGACTTCTTGAGCCAAAGACCATGCAGGACAGGGAGGGTAGCCTCCAGAAGTATACTGCACACATAGTATCCCAAGGTACAGCAGCTGGAGTGTGATTCCCTCCAATTACAGAGGGATAACACAAAGACATTAAAGGGGCTCACAATGGAGGTGAGGTGGATATGCAGGGAGGTAGACAGAACAGTGGACCTGCTGCAGAGGCTGAACAAACCACATAAGCAGGTACAAGCATGACCACCACAACAGTCACTGAGGCTACCAAAGTATCCCTGATGCACCTCATACCCTGCACTCCCCGTCACCTTGAGGATACAGAGGATGGTCAGCCACAACTGGAATCTGACACACAGGTTGACAGGTGGCCTCATGATGTTGGCAAGATGACAGTCAGGATACGTCACCTAGGTACATGGTACTCAGCATGGCTTGGACAGCTGCAGTCCTCCTACAGCACCTGAATCACAGTTGAACACAAGTGCCTACACTAATATCGACCACACATAACTCCTCCATCACATGTACCACTAACAGTATACCCCCATTACCATAGCATATAACCCACGTCCACATATATTACCAGCTATGTGCCTAATGACCCAACCCCCACTCCCAATGGGTGTAATGGCACTTAAGGTACACTATGTCATCATCCCTCTGCCACACCATCATGTTACCCCAAATGGCTGAATGACCCCTGCATGAATCTATGGTGAGACACCTGGTCAGACAGTGACTTGGCATCCCTCTCCTGGCATTCCACTCCCTCATTGTCTGGTGGAACACACCCTTACATATCCTGTGTCATTAGTAGATGACATTGCATAGCCATGTTGTGCAGCATGGTGCATTAGTCCCTCCTGAAATTGCACCTGACCACTTCTTTTGTGACCAGTGATACCCTTCTCTCCCCCCTCTCTCCCCTAGTCCTCCCACTAACTCCCAACATTCCCTCTTACCCCAGCCCCACTACTTATTCTTTCTCCCTTTTATATTCCCTTTCTCCCTCCTAACAGACTCTTTCAACTTCTTCCTGGATCCATGACAGTCGGTCAACAATTTTGTTGTCAACCGACATTACAGCGACTCCTTTATGTCAATTAAAGGGAAACACTTCAGACTGTGTTTTCCTTAGGGGCTTTTGCCTCCCAAACTCCCCATGTGTGGGGCTCTTCCCCCTGCACCCTCTGCTACTAAATTAATTAACTCCGAGTTGGAGTTGCTTCCGGGAGGGGGTGCAATACCCCCAGAAAGCAGTGCTGGAGTCCTGTGCTGACACTAGAGAGACCTGGTGCTGTTGTTGCTGTTGTGTTGGTTGCAATAAAGTTGTTGTCTTAGTGATGACATATCCTTCTTCCTCATCTTCACTCTTAAGTTACTCCTGGCAGACCTGCAAACCAGTACACAAACTGGGTGTGCATCCAGCAGTGTCTGACCCTTGTGGGGTTGCATCCCAGAATGAAAAGGTCTGTCACTCTCTTACATTCCTATTTTCTCTCCTTGCAGACATGGAAACAAGTGCTCAAACTGGGTGTGCACCCTGTCGTATCTGGCTCTTGTGAGGTTTATATGCTAGAGAAATGAAAGGCCTGCCTCTCCTTCTTTACTTTCTCACCTTCCTACCTTGCCATTCCACTGCCACACCAGTTCTCTACTCTGCTTATCTTTCTCTTTTCAGTCTCTGCTTGGCTTCTTCAGCCTCCTCTAAGGACATTGCCTCCCATGCCTAAATTTTTATTGTCTCCCAGGGAATATTAGTATTTATATCACGTCTCCTAGTCCAAGATGTATATATCTGCTTATTGTTATCTTAAATCACTGTACACTGTATGAAGTCTCGTTTTTTTTTGTATTCTGTATATGTGTATTTGTGTTGTGTATAAACCAATTGTACTTACCCCCCTTCTCCCTCCCCCCACAATACATCTCAAAATGAGCTATTCTAGCTCAGTATGCCTTTCCTGGTAAAACCTTTTCAAATAAAAAATCAAATAAAACACTGCAAGAATTCCCAGGGGCACGCATTATCGTGCCACATGTCCAATCCATGCATCAGAACCTCATGTTCAGCTGCCCTATTGTCTGATCAACCACTGACCATGTCTTCTTGTAGGCCTTGTTGTATGCCTCCTGCTCTGTGGCCTGAGCATCTAAGAAGGGTGATATTAGGTATGGTTGTAGTGGAAAATGTGCGAAATTAAAAAATTTCACCCAGCGAAATGTTTTGTGTAATCCCAGCATTACGAGAAATATTTTGCAGGTGCGAAATGTGACCCCCCCCCCCCCCACAGGGAAATGCAGACTTCACCTGTGAAATGCTAATTTCACCACCCATAGACAAATTCCACATTTGAGAGCTGGGGGGAACAGCTTGCTATAAAAAAAAAAGTGTTTTCCCCCATCCCAAAGACCCAACATCCCTGATGTCTAGTACTCCCACCCCTCCGGGCAGATTGCCATCCCAAAATAGAAAAAATCCACCGCCCTGAGATTCAGCCTGTTCTCCATCCACATAATTTAAAATAAAAAATAATTTTCCTGTTGTCTGGTGGCTCATTTCGGCCGATCATCGTCCAATGAATGATGACCCCACCCCTAAATTCACCCTCCGTTATCCATAAGTGTCGAGCTTGACATCTTCAAATTGATGTACGGTGTCTGGTGTTCAGGGATTTCACCTGTTCCACAGTAGTAATACATTCTCATCTATAGTAGCCTGATTATCAACAGCCTACACTCACCTCTATGGCTGACAGCCCACCTGAGCTCTTTTCTGAAATGAGCCAGAGTAAGCCTTTTTCAATAAATGACTGTGTGCCTGCTCATTCATTGAAAAGCGCTCACTCAGGCTCATTTTGGATAAGAGCTCAGGCAGGCTGCCGACCATGGAGGTGAGTGTAGGGCTGTGCCGGTGGCCCATGGGGGTACTAGATGAGGGGATGCTGGGGTTATGGTTACTACTAACAGACAGGGTGGGGGATCCACTAGACACAAGGGATTTTTTTTTTATTATTACATGATTTGAAGATGTTGAGACTCAGGGGGGCAGGTGTAAATTTCAGGGTGCGGGGGTTATCATTCTTCATTTGGTCAGTGATCGGCCAGAGGAGTGGGGCCACTAGACACCATTGAAATTATTTTTTTATTTAAAATTTTGTGGATGGGGAATGGGTTGAATCTCAGGGGTGGGGAATTCTTTCTATTGTCGGCCGGCAATCGGTGTATGGGGTGGGACCACTAGACACCAGGGATGTGTGGTCTTCTGGAGGGGGAAAACACTGACACCTTTGACATCCCCTTCCACCCTTTGGAATGACCATGTGACATAGTACACCAGGGCATATAGCGCCTTCATCTCCACAGGCATTATCTGTGACCGTTATGTCATAGAGCCACATGGTGCCAGACCATGTCACACAGCCCTGTGTTCGTTGTATGGTTCAGATGAAAGTGCTTGAAACAGTGTGTGTCCTGCAAAGTGCTAGTGTCCAACTGTGGAGGAAATACAGTGGCATCCCCAGGATGAAACCCACTTTTAAAGCACTCTGCAGTATGCTGCAGCAGACCCACTGAATAAAACAATGTAATTTCAATGGCAATTAGTCCCTTTTGTTATGCAGGACACCGGGGCATTCACTTCATCCTGTCAGTGTCACATTTTCCTCACTGACAAAAGAGACTAATTGCCATTGACATTACATTGCTTTATTCAGTAGGTCTGCTGCAGCACTCTGCAGAGTGCTGCAAAATGCTGCAGAATTGGGTTTCATCCTGGTGGATGCCACTGTACATGTGGACGTGGCCTTGCCCTCAATGACTGTACTTGCTCTCTCTCCCTGTCCTTCAGGAGAAGATTCATTAATAGTCATGGGCACATTCTCAGTACCCCTGTGTTATGGTCCATCCTGGAGATGTAGAGTACAGTTGCTCACACCAGTGTGTGCTGTCCCTCACCCCTGTGGCATCCAGGTCTTCCACATGGTTGTTCCCTTCTTACCTGCTCACCTTTAAAGGGGCATGTACACAGCACACCTGTGGGGTGACACACTGTGCAGGGGCATTGACAGATACTGTGATGGCAAAGATGTTAACAACAGCACACACTGTTGGGAGGGTGGGGTGTGTACCCACAGAAATTAAGGTGGCTATCCCTGCTCTGTTACCAAGAGTTACTGAACAGTGGACCAATATGGGAGGTGAAGAACCCAGGAGAGTTTGATATGCAACAGGTGAGGGTCATGGGGGTATGCATGCCATGTGTACTCTTTACTGTGTAACTGACCATGTTCCACATGTTGTGTTTCTATGGGACTGCATGGATGGCTAGATGGAATAGTTCTCAAGTGCCTGGACCACCCTGATAGCACAGCATCACTGGTGGTGGAACGACGGTCATAGTTGGAGGTGCATCTCTTATTGGTTGTCTTGGCCGGTGGGCATACAAGATACATACTATAAGGATGATATAGGGGGATACTGGGCTCTTGCTGAGCCATCCAAGGTACATGCAGTGGGGGGGGAAGGTAGGGGCCCGTGTGCACACTGAGTATAGCTGCCACAATGCATGTGCATTCCATTCATGATTGTCCCCTGTGTTCTTCTCATTCCAGGGTTATCACTGTCCACTATGGCACCTGGTGCTTGTCAAGTGTGGATATGCAGACACAATGCCCATGAGGTTGAGTGAAGACTCGCAGGAAGTGGACAGCAACTGACCAGCTGTCCATACCATGGACCACCGATGTGGCCACCACATTTCCCTGTGTGGTTAATACTGCTAAATATGTATATTTGCATGTGTCCCATTGAGTGACAGGTGTTTGTGTTTTATAACAACAAGCTGAACCTTTACTAAATGTTTATCTATGATATGTGTTACATGTCATTATTCTGGTCAGTGGGTACATGTCGCTATCCACGACCACAGTGGCCATAGGTCAGGGTGACATTGAAGCAGGTACTGTTATGGGGCAGGTGGGGGTGTGTGAGAACTATCATTTGCATGCTGTGTTGGTACTGTGCCTGGGATGGCATGTCCCCCTATGTCTGGGGAGGGGGTGCCATTGTCCTGTTCAGGTCACAGGTGTTTCTGTGTAAGTTGGTGCAGTTTTCTGGGCTGCCTACACAGTGTGATGTGACTACACAGTACCATTTGAGGCCATCTGTGGCACTACAAGTCATCAGCAGCAGAGATCCATTATGACCCTATCCATGCCTATTGCATTCCTTGTTGTTTGTCCTGACCAATGTTGAGCCCCACACGGCAGACCTACATGCAAGCAGTTTAAAGCAGCCATCCACTGGAATAGTGCTGTACCCTTGGCTTGGTCCTACATGCCTGAATGACACTCTGGGCTTTGTACATGGGGTGTGTGCCCGCCATTACACAGCCATGTCCCCAGCATGCATGTGACTGCAACTGCACACCTTTACAGAACTTATGTGCATGCTGCATGGCCATGCCATACATGTCTGTGACGTATGCACATATGCGCACCCATTGTGCACCACACATCAGCAGCTGCATGTCAGTGTATATGCCCCAGTGTATATGCCCCAACATAGAAACCCCTGCTCAACCCTAACTATAGTGGCACTACCCACAAATATAATACACTGCACAGCAGGATGCATTCACTAAGTCATATATGTATGCTAATAAGATAGACAAAATGACAAAATAATTACAGTAAAGAAATGCCAAGACTATTCATATCTACATTGTTGAATACCTAGAAGCCAGCGGTGCACAGGACCCAAAGCAGCATGGATTTATAGCAGGAAGGTCATGTCAGATGAATCTAACAGATTTCTTTGACTGGGTGACCAACGTAATAGACCAGTGAGGGGCTGTGGATATGGCTTACCTAGACTTTAGCAAGGCATTTGACACAGTCCCACACAAAAGATTAATAATCAAGTTAGCCAGCCTGGGAGTGGATCCCAGGGTGGTAGCCTGGGTTGCAAACTGGCTGCACAACAGGACACAGAAGGTAATAGTGAGTGGAACAATTCTGAAGAAAGGGGGGTCACTAGTGGAGTACCTCAGGGCTCAGTACTGGGTCCAGTCCTCTTTAACATCTTTATAGGTGACATTGCAGAGGGTCTGGGAGGGAAAGGTATGCCTCTTTGTAGATGATACAAAGATCTGTAACAGAGTTGATACACAAGGGGGTGTAGAAAGGATGAGAAGGGACTTGGCAAGGTTGGAAGAATGGTCAGACATGTGGCAACTTAGATTCAATGCAAAGAAGTGCAAAGTAATGCACCTGGGAAACAAAAACCCAGGAGAAGAGTACACAATAGCAGGGGAGGTACTAACAACAACAAAAATGGAACGGGACTTGGGGGTAGTCATATCAGATGATCTAAAGGTGGGTAAGCAATGTGAGAAGTCAGTAAGTCTGCATCAGAAATCATATGACGAGAGACTGAGAGAGCTTAATATGTATACCCTTGATGAAAGGAGGGACAGGGGGACATGATAGAAATGTTCAAGTACCTCAAGGGAATCATCAAAGTCCAGGAGGGTAGCATCTTTCAGAAAAAGAGATGTGTAAGAACAAGGGGACACAATTTAAAGATAGAGGGGGACGGCTCGGGGAATGTGAGGAAATATTTTTCCGGAGACAGTGGTGGTGTGGAACTGCCTTCTTGGGAGGTTGTTGGGGCTAAAACAGTGGGGGAATTCAAACATGCATGTGACAGACACAAGGCAATTGTAGTGGGGGGTGGCAGGAAGTAGGCTGTTGGTTAACTAGAATCTGCAGCTTATCCAGTAGGTAAGGAAATGGGCAGACTGGGTTGGCCAAGTGGTCCTTATCTGCCATAAAAGTCAATGTTTCTATGTTTCTATGTTACATGGAAATACTCATAATCACTTTCAGAAATTTATAGGGGGTAATTAAGCAATAATGCATGACAGGGTGTGTGTTCTGCTGGGATAATGTCATGCCTCAGGTGATTAGGCATGAGGCCACAGGTCGAGTGTGTCCAACACCTGAGAAGTGATGTTATCCCTGCATGACACACACCCTGGAGTGCATTATTGCTATTATACAATGGCTTGTTATTTAAAGAATTAAAAAATATAATTTTACAGAATGTTTTTGTTAGTGTGGAAAAATATTTTTGTTTCTTAAAAGACGATGCAAATACAAACAATCAGTCAAGAGGTTCACAGCGCTGAAACTAGACCCATGATGTTATACTGGAATAACATCACTGTGCCAGGCACACACTGACAAATCAGAGTCCAGGATTCTTTCCTTGCCATTGTATAATTATAAAATAAATTATAGGCTGCAAAACAAGGTGGACCTATTATAATTCATTTGCAGGGGTTATAGGAGCTCCCCTTGCTGAAAGATTCTCTGAAAAGTATCCTACTTAGCTCACCTAGTGAAGATACGAAGGTTGGTGCCATCATACTGAAAATGCAAATTTGCATACCTATCTTCCATTACATGGATTTCCTTTATAGCATTGATCCAATCATTCCATCCTTGATATTCTAACTTTATTTCATCTTGTTTATTTGGGGTTGGTTGCTCTTTCTTTGTTCTGTCTGCATTTATTTTATTCCTTATCCCTGGTCATACACACATTATTAATGAAAACAAATCTGACATAAAGGGAAGCTTAGTTTATAACATGATCATTTTGATTAGTTTTTGGCCCTCCCCAATTATTAAAAAAGGTAATGGTGCGAATTCACGTTACCTTAATATCATGTGGAGTTACTATTTTTTTTTAAAACATTGAATAACTGTTTAATTAAATAAATCAGATTATTATGCTTGTGCCAATGCTGCAGTAATCCTCTCTGTGAACATATACATCTTTTACTAATTATCAAGTTGTACTTTTGTGAGTATATGCACTAAATATGCCACATGCTTACAAACCAGCCCCACCCCCTGAAGAAGCTAGAGAACATGATGATATGTAGGGGGTGGTTGATTGGTGGTCCACAAGCTTTGCACCAATAAATTAGTATAAGCCTTTCAGTACTTGGTGTGTGCACCATTGCTTTTGTTTTTTTATTCATGCTGTGTTGATGTTGCATGGTTGTGCCTTTAGGAACCATGGAGTGTTGGCACTCTTCTTTGTGTGTGTAGAGTTGTTTTACTGTGATCAACATGTGGTTATCTTGTAGTTCACTATGACTGAACACAGCTAAATCCGAAGTGAAGTTTTTGGACTCATGGAGAATATAAAGAGAGCTTACTCAGCCTGTGGGACTGACATGTATAGATGGTATAGCCCTGCAAAGGATCAATGTGGACAATACACTTGGTATCCTCCTTGGCAATGACTTAAATTTTAAGGTTCAGGTGCAGTAGCTGCCACTCTTAAGAGAATAATTTATCATCTTTTAAGTTTCAGCAACATGTTCCAGTGGTTCTTCACTTAAGAATTCAGGATCAAAATTTCAAAATTACAGCCTTTCCTAGAGAATAATGACATAGGACAGAGGGTCTCCTTACAATTTATTTACCTAGGATAGCTCATCTGATATGTATCTCATTTCCATTAAGGTACTCTTTCTACTCATTGTGGGGGATAATCTTTGAGGCACTTCACACTCCTTACACATGGGTTGCATCCACCTGATAGGTTGCTTGATGCACATGTGACTTCAAAGAGGTCTGACTCCCTTTCCCTGTGATGCTGCCTGTCCAGGATCAGTTCTTCATGTGCATCTGTAGGTTGTGGGCACATCACAACAGCTCCCAAGCAGTTATTTCAAGAATATCAAACAAAAGGTAAGGCCACCAGGCTTAACAATTTTATATGTAAGGTTTTTGACAGCTTAGGATATGCTAGCATAGCAAAGCATCTTATGGAATTACGTCACGAAAATATAAGGCTCAGTCTAGATTCCAGAGGGAGAGCTGGTTGTTTAAAATAACTTCCTTTGTGCTACGCAAAACCAATTCATGGTATCTGACTAGGAATCACAGAGACAATCACTCAGTCTGCATTTAAAGTATTGCCAGAGGCACACTACAGGAGATCAACTCAGGGTATTGTGTCATGCCCATAAATTTCATACCAGATGCCTTAGATTCCCTCTCAGTGAGTCTAAGATGAATGAAGCACTCCTGACTGCAGTTTGCAGCTTTCTGGGATCCCTGCTAGTTGTCCCAGTTCAGTCTGCACCCACTACTACACTCTGGTGGGATCGGGAACACCCTATGGCTCCTGCTAACAGCCATAGAAGTGCTGTCCCACATATATTTAAAATGACTCCTATATGGAGTTTGGTTGCTGCAGCAAGTGATAACATTTAAGCTTGCTAAAATACAGGCAAGAAGACTATACATTATTCAGAGCATTTGATATCAAAAGAGCAGAAAGCATCTGCTAATATAACAATATGAGCATAGAATATAAGTACTTTTATATGCCCACATAGTGACTGAATGACTGGGCACAGTAACTGATTATCCTTGGAGGCAGACAATAAATAATGACATTATTGCGAAATAAATCTGGTACCCCTGCTAGCGGTACCTGTGTTTAGATGTACTGTAAAATATTTCAACACAGCGGCTCCAGACTGTGTTTCAGCAGATATGCAACTGTTTACAATTGCAAAACTGGTACTCTTAGAGATGTTAGCACTGTGGCTTCTACTAGCGTTGGTTGTCTAGAAAAATATTAGTTGAGAAATTGCTAGCACAGTATTCAAATTATGAACATTACCGCATCATAGAATCATAGAGATTAATAGCTACCTGAGCACCCCTCCTAGCGGTGCCAGGAGCTAAAAACAATGTCTGACCCATATAAATGAACACAGAATCTATGCAATGATTTATAGGAGGTAATATAATAAATAATCAACTGGATTCCCCTGCCAGTGGTTCCTGAGTTGTATTAATCACCAACAAGAATCTGGTGACCCACTGGCATCACTAACTTGTAAAAAGGTACTCACAAACTCATCCAGAAAAGTTCCCTTGCATTGGAAGGTGCTTAAAATGCCCATGCTGGATTCAGTCTTTCCTCGAATTCAGTGGCAGTAAATAAAAGCACCTGCGACCATTTCATGTTATTTTCTATCCAAAAACACTCCCACAGGGAAAAGGAAGCTCTAGGGACCAAAATGGAGCCACCCAAATGTTATTTTATTGCTTCTCAACTCCTAGCAGCATGACCATTCCCTCATGCTTCTTCATAGTTTCCAAATCTTCTGCTACATGACAGCTCCAAGCTGACTGGCTCTCAGCTCTCACGAGATTTTGGCCACCATCTCAGAGGAAGATAAACAAGATTTGACTAAATCCAACATATCTTGCAATGAAGAATGGAGCTAGCAATTGTACAGCTTTTGAAGCCTAAGTCCCCTAACTTTTAACTCTGACCATGAAGGAGAACTGAAGAAACATATTTTAAAGAAAAAAAAATGCTTCTGCCCCAAACTGTGTCCTATTACAGCAGCAATGCAGATGATTCCTCACTCAATTTACCACACCCAAGGAAAGGATTATCTAAGACTTCCTTCCCACCTCCCCCCTTGCCTACATTATCCCAAAGAATACCAAGGCATACAAAATGGCAGTATATATATATATATATATATATATATATATATATATATATATATATATATAAATATATATACTGTATATATAAACAGTACTGTATTACATTGGGTCGACATACAAGGAGGTTTGATTACAATAAAATAACTATTTGGGAAATAGTGAACTTTAATAGTCATTTCTTTTACTGTTATTCATAGTTGTTTCCTTCTCTTAAAAGCACAGTCACATATTAATTAAGGAGCCGCTACTATTTACTGTGTACGACAAAGTAATGCATACTAATGTGAATGCATGACCTAGCCCCATTCATTTCATAAAAAAAGGGCTTGAACAACATAATTTATCACATTTTTGAAATTTAAAGGATGCTAAATTTAAAGGATGCTAACAAAACCATATATTGTCTGAGATCTTTCACAGATGACCAAATAGATTCCACAGCCACAGTTACCTGGAAGTCCCTATCAGTGGTCCCTGGAGCTCAGTACATCAGGGGCTACAAAATAATTAAAGACTCTCATTCCTTAAATGGGCATATACTCTTGAGTCCCCCTACATGTTGTTCAGAACAAGCATACCACTTTACTAAGGTGCCTGATGACCTGCAGCCCCTGCCAGTCGCTCCAGAGTGTATCCACTATTAAATGAGCAAGTGGCCACCTTAGGATGTCAGGAGTACCCTGCCAGCATCTGGGATTGCTAAAATACTAAGTAATGTGCCACAGTTCCCCATTACAAGCATAGTAGCACCTGAAGTGCTCACTCAAGACATAACTACACAACAGTCTCTGAAGCATTTTCTCAGTCCCTCTGTGCCTCACCTCAAAATGACGTGCTCTCAATAGCTTTTTATGGCACATTATGTCTTTTAAACTCACCACCTTCTTCTATCAAAAGGTAGAGGAAACTCCTCTATCATCTACCTGACTGAAACATTACAAACAAAGTAGGACTTGTAAGGAGGAGGAGCATTGAGGGACTAACCTAACTTGCCTATCCAGATTGGCATCCATGAGAAATATCATCATGAGACTTGCTGCTGTGATCTCAGAAAAGATCTCCACTCCCCACCTTATCTATGCAGGATTAAGGGTGTAGGTGACCGCCAGAAAGTGTAGACTGACTGACAGTCACTGCCACCATCTTGTGGAGAGTGCAACTATGCTCACAAACTTCCAACCAGCACAGAGGGCATTGGTTAAAAGCATCAACCGATCTGCAGCAGCAGACCACAATGCGAATAATTAAATATAAAGGCAATGATTTGAAAATTAATAATGGGGAAAATACATTGGGGGCAGCACTGTTACCACAACTGTGGGTAAGCAGCATAACACTGAGTCCCTTACTCACTCTAGCCACATTTATAGGCACAGTGCACACTTTAATGCACAGGCCCAGCAATAGATAGTGCAGAACATTATTGATTACTGTGCAGGGGAAGAATTAAGGAAAATAATAAATAAATGAAACAATATATTTATTCCCCTCACACCACTTTCTCTATGTATCCTTTCTCAACTTACTACAATAGCCAAAGCAAAGAGTGGCAGCCAACACAATGTGCTGCTAGCCTCAAAACAATTAAGCATATTGTGTGCATCAGATGCATCAGGTGCACCCATGCCATCTGACCAGGAGGATGCTGGGGAGCACACCTATGAAAACAAAAAGACAAAGCACAAACAAATATTCCACCTGCAATCCCAAACCCTCTGCTGGGCAGGATTTAGACACAGCAACAATTCCCTACCAAAATAATCAACCGATGCAATCACAGTTGGTGTAAAACACCATGTGAAATAAAGTCAGGTACTGGCTGGGCCAGAACACCACTCACCACAGCTGGATTCAGAAACACACTCCGATCTAGAAACAGAGATGGAGGTTGTTACACAAACACTAACATCCGTATGGTGTTTACCTGATCAGATACAGTCAGTAGTGCGAAATACAATGATGAAGGTGGGGTTTGTCACATCAACTCCTACCCCAATACCCAAGCTAATCCCCACATCTTAATGGCACACTGCCCATGCCATTTGCCTGCTAATAATGCCATACACCCTTGAGTAGCCTCTACATAGTGGCCACTCCACTGGGAAGCCTAGAAAAGTGATACATGCAAGAGCAAAAAATGGCCATAAACATTCTGGAAATCAGGGCACTATCCTGTGCACCACTGCAATTCACAAGGCTAGTCAGGAAAAAGAGAAATTGCCTCATTAGCTCGGACAATCAGGTTATCATCTCCTATATCAACAGGCATGGGGGAACAAAGACCGGAGCCATGCAAAGAGAGGTTCAAGACTCATTCTTTGGACACAAAGACATCTGGTGAGCATATCGGCCATACACTTGGCAAGCAGGCTGAATACCACCACAGACTAGCTAAGTCACCAGTAAATACATCTGGGACAGTGGAAGATTCATTCTAACATATTCCAAATGATCAACAGACATTAGGGACCAACAGAAATAAACTTAATGGCCACCAACAAGAACAATCAGTGCCCCAGATTCTACTCCCACTTCAGGGATAACAAATCCATGGGAGTGGATGTTCTATCAGCTACATGGTCATTCTGGGTAACCTACATCTTTCCACTGATACTACAGGTTCTGAAAGAAATATGCAGAACCAGAATCTGGGTGATAGTCATCACCCCTCATTGGCCCAGGAGAACAGGGTTCACCACAATAGTGACAATGGCACTAGACCACCCATGGACACCACCGTTCAGGGAATATATTCTCACCGAGGGATCGGTACGTCACCTCAGTCCAAGCAATCTCAAACTAACAGCCTGGCTCCTGAAAAGGAGAGACTGTTAAGAGAGGGATACCACCCAGTGGTCGCCAACGCTATGGAGAAACCCCATTACCTCAAAATATCAGAGAAATTTGAGATTCTTCCACAGGTGGTGAGAAGAAAAGGGGAAAATGGAACCTCTAAGGGCCACAGTGCCCAAAATACTTCTCTTCCTTCAGTAAGGTCTGAATAAAGCACTATCTCCAGCATCCCTAACAGTGCAAGTGGCAGCAATCGATCCAAGCTACATCCTAAGATAAAACAATGGACCACTCCCTTGGATCTCAACTTATGAACACCTCACCATCTGAACCTTTAGAGTCACTACCACTCAAATGGCAAACACTTAATCCTTATGGTCACTATATGTTCAGCTAGATGCATAAATGAACTACAAGAATTATCCCACAGGCTGCCTGGGCAATGACCAACTCACCATCTGAATCTCTACAGTCACTACCACTCAAAGGGCAAACACTTAACCCTTATGGGCACTATATGTTTGGCTAGATGCATAAGCAAACTACAGGCATTATCCCACAGACTGCCTAATCTGGTATTTCTTGAGGACATTGCAGACAAGGTAGATAGGGACCCTCAACATCATCTACTAGCCATGAAGAGACTAATGTCAACTTACCTCACAAGAATGGCAGACATACAGTGAATATTGGCTTAAGTCTCCCATCACAGAGGCATATAAGTCCTAAATCATACACCACCAACAAAAATCAAGGCCATTCCACTACAGCAGTTGCCACATCATGGGCCGAGAGAAACATGGCCACAATAGAGATAATCTGTGCTGCCACTACATGGGCATCGATGCACACATTCACTAAACACTACAGGGTGGATGTAGCCCTGGAAGCAAAAACTAACTTTACTTAAGTAGTGTTGTTAGCAGCAAGGTCGAACGTAACATAATGGACTGACTACCCTCCCTTCTCACTAGGGTACTGCTTGTTACATCAAAACCCATGTGTAAGGAGTGTGGAGTGCCTCAGAGATTATCCCTCAACAATGGTAGTTTACTCACCTGGTAAAAGTGATTGTGGGGGTATACATCTCTGAGGCACTCCACAACCCACCCAGGTAGTCAGTTTGAGACAAAGGACTCAAAGATGAGCTTCAAGATATAACAATCAGCATGCATATGGGCCGGAAATTTTAGATTTGTATGAATAAGAAATAAAGAGAGGACCCTCATGGGCCACAGAATTTTTGGTAAAACATAACAAATGCCTCTACTATATTTATTTGAACTGCTAAGATACATATCAGGGAACATTGTGCTGCCTACTAACAAGTCAAGAGTTATTGGTTACAGATTAGGTACAGCTTTGGAAGAATGCAAACAGATCCTGGAAAGGCAGTATCTCAGGGAAAGGGGGTCAGACTTCTTTGAAGTCACATGTGCATCAAGCAACCTATCAGGTGGACACAACCCATGTGTAAGGAGTGTGGAGTGCCTCAGAGATGCATACCCCCCACGATCACCTTTACCAGGTGAGTAAACTACCATTCCACAGCTGTGTGGACTGAAGCACTGGGAAGATAAGTTAGCCTCTGTACTTTGCTTATATTCCTTCCTCCAATGTTTGTTATGTTTGTGTTTGCTGGTCACTATAGTAACAGGGACACTTTTCTAGTGAGCTCACCTGGTTAACAATATCAGATGATCAATTAATAAATTATTCAGTCAATCAATCAATCAATAAATCAATAAATTATGTGCCTAAGATCATACAGTGAGAACTGGCTGTAGAGGAGATTGAACTTGCATTCTATCCATTTCAAGGTTGGTTCCTTAATGACTTAGCCACTCTGCCTACAAAGTCCAAGTTAAGGCCTGAGACATACAGTACTTTAAGTTTGCAATACAGATCTAAAAGGAATATACAAATGTGTGCACTAATACATCATGCTAATAAACATAATCAAGGCAACTGTAAATTAATTTTTGGCTCATATACAATAGAGATTTAAAAGTGTCAGTTTTCAAAAGTTAACAAAAGCAATCAAGTTGTGGTGCATCTTCCTCAAACTGAGCAGCGGTAATATTTAGCTTGTCTCAAGTCAGAAGTTTCTCTTAGTTTATTTTGGTTGCTATGATAAGATAATGCTGAAATCTTAGTACTCTTCCTTTTACCAACTATTTTTCTGTCACATTTATCTGTTCAATGCAGTCTTCCTGTGTCCTGCCTCCCTGCCTATTTTATATTTTACCATATTTATTGTGATTTCCCACTTCCTGCCCAACAGGAGTATATTGTTTATCTTTCACATACTGACTCTATAAAGGATTTTGTTATATTCTACATGAACTGCATAATAATATGTAATGAAATTAACTGGCTACAGTACATATTAAGATTATCTTACCTTCATTACTTCTGCAGTTTCAAGTTCATTAAAACAATTGCAGCTCTGTGTTAAACTTTAATGTGTTGAATAAATTCAATGGAATGCAAAGGGCATGCTTTCTACAATGGATTCATCTTGGACCTGCCTGTCTGATGAAATTGTCTAACAACATACATCAGTCAGATGCAGTACTGTTCAGTTATTGACACAGTTGTGTCAAAAAAATTACACAAGCTCTGATTTGCAGGCTATAACAGTGTTTAAAGATTTGATTTTATTTATTCAGAAATGAGTGTCTAGGAAAGGTACACTATGCCAAGGCTGATTTCAAGTTGAGACTCAAAGGGAATAGTTACAGTAACAGAAAATGGAAAAAAGGCAATATTTGACACAGAATATGTGGGCAAAAAGAAATAAATATACCTATAGTAATGTAGTTAAAAGAAATCTTAAGGTTAAAACATAAAATAACAAATACTAGTGGGAAAGTAAAGAAACACTGTATCTATGGTTTATGGGAAGCTTTCTGGCCATTGGAGCCAAAAGGTATTTCAGGGTTAGGGAGCAGAGAATACCAATGCCAGAACAGCTGGGCTAGAAGCAGAGTTGCAGTGTGCGAAGAGGTCACAATGATATTTGAAAGAGAGGGAAAAGTGGGGGGAGCAGAGGGGGAAAAGGGAGATTTACATCTCCATAGGAAAGTTGGAGATAGGAGAAAGCCTTCTGTCTTCCAGAGGTCCTAGAGTGAAAGATGCAGAAGGAGTGGGGTCAGAAGAAAGGGAATAGAAGGAAGACAGGGTGGAGGGAAGGAGGGAGGAGAGGTAGCAGGGAAGGGTGCCAAACCAAAATGTAGAGATGAGTAAGTCCTAGTGGGAAAAGCACCTACCATTTATGGATGTCTGGCACAGATCAGTGTAGAAGTAGCTGTGGTGTTTGCAAGAGAGATAGTTGAGGGTAAAGTGGCAGAAGGAGTTGTAGAGCAGGCAACGGTGGACTTCAGAGTTGTGCTATATACCACTTTCACATTAACAGACACAGGTAAAACCATCCTGACAATAATCTCATGCCAGACTAGGAGTGGAAATCAGGACATGCTGCTATACAGAGTTCCAAGCTTGGGGAGCAACTTTTTATGAATGGAGTTGATGAAGATGGAGAAATACAGACTTTGATCCAGTCACACACCAAGGTATTTAAAGCATGAGAATTTTGCAAAGGGATACTATCCAGAGTCATGAAGACTGGGACTTTTGGAATTCTGACAAGGTATTACTTCCAACCAAAAACTAGTGAGACAGTTTTTGCTAGCACCAAATGACAGTTGGTTAGAGCTGATCTAATGTGTGGATGTTGCCAAACTTGCACTGTATAGCTGAATTCAGCTCATCAGAGAAGGCCTCAGTGATGAAAATTACAGTATTTGCATGTGTGTGAATGTAAGCAGAGAAACTGGATTAAAGGGAGGTCAATAATAAAGATGGAGAAAAGGATACATAGATACATAGATGCTGTTGGCAAATAAGGACTGCTAGGCCCATCCAGTCTGCCCATTTAAGCTGCCTAATGAAGTGTCCAGGATGGGCCCAAGATAACACCCTGTGGGACACTCAAGGAGATGTGGGAGAGGCAAAGGGCATAACCTACTTAGCAGATTGATGTCTGTCAAGCAAGTAGGAATGTAAACAGGAGACAGAGAGGTTAGAAAGTCCCACTCCCACAAATTTGGTAAATAGAAGCAGGTAAGATATGGTGTTAGAAGCCTTGTCTGTCAACAGATATGGCAGAGGTAAGCAGTCCCAGTTTCACCCCATTCTGGATGGAGTCAGTAAGCCCTTAAAGGAATGAGCCATGTAGTGAATGTTTCAGAAGAAGCCAGATTGGAAGGAAGAGAGAATGAAAGAGGAACTAGGATAGGCAGACAGTTGAGGGAGAAAGAAAGGAAGAAAACTAGTTTTTCTTGCACCTTGGCAAGCGCAGGAAGAAGGGAAACAAGCAAACCTTTCATGGGTTGATGGGGTCATCCCCTTTGTGGAATGAAGTTTTGTGCAATTTCACTCCACAGTCACTTCACGGGACTAGCTTTTAACTGGTCCTTGAAGGCACCAGACCTGCCACCTGTCAAAGAGGCAGTGCATCCCCAGTACATAGGGTCATCAGTAGTCATGGACAAGAGGCCCATCTCCATTCTTCAGTCTTTTACTATGCTGCTTGTTTTCACTCTCCAGCCTGGTATTTTTCTGGTGTCTTTCATTTACAGTATGCTACATGCATCACTTTGAATTTATGTACACTAAAATCCTGGTTATTACTGTTACAATGTGTGCTTCCTCTTTCATAAGTGCTGTGCTCTGGTACTGCTGTGTGTATTGAATGGGGGCACTGCTTTCTCCATGCACTGAGTATAGCATTGTGAGAATTCAAATATTTCGCCTGGTGAAATATTTCGAGTAATTCCGCAATTACTCAAAATGTTTTGCCCGTTTTCATGATTTCATGTAATAGCGAAATTTCACATAAAATGCCTTGATGATATTTTTCACCTCAGCAAAGCAAAATTTCACCTGGTTTCACGATTTCGCGTAATGGTGAAATTTTGCGTAAATGCCTTGGTCTGCCAATTTCACCCATTGATGCTCAAAATTTCACCTTGTGGAGCAATTTTGCTTGCATAACTTTAGATTTCACTGGTGAAAGTTTGCTCCAAATGTGAAATTTGTAATGCATTGTAGGCAAGTAGGTTAAATATCACATGCAGCTTGTTTATAGCTCATTCTGCTGCATGTTGAGTTGGAGAGCAGTCTGTTGTGGTGCATCAGGGCCAATAAAGCCTTTTAAAACCTTGTTAAAACTTGTTTTTGAGAGTTATCACTTGAAATTGTCCACTTACAGTCACACTGCTTTTGTTGAATCGCTCCCCTCTATTTTATTGCTAGAGCTTGCCTCTGCACATTGCACGGTGTTCCTGTTTTAGTTGAGTAACCTTACCCTTTCTCTGTTACAGCATTGTTTGTTTAACACCTGATGCGTGCATTATAAAAACTATATATTAATATAGTCATTTTCAAGAGATTGCTTGGTGATCCCTCCCATCCAGACCACTACCATATTGTGTGGTACTCGCCTTTGTTGAGGTTTTATGTTTGTCTCTGCTCTTACTTAATAAAAAAAAATTGTGATATTAACTAAGTAATAACACATTACAATACTTTATTTGTCCAGACACAAGTGATCTGTATTTAAAGTCAGTCACTTGTGCCCTTTTTCCTTGTGTGTGTTTTTCTAATTCCTGTTTGGGGAAAGAAAAAAGTTACATTTGTGTTTTTACTAGAATAGGCTATCTACCATATATGGTATTAGTTGTACTCTAAGTGCTGCTACCTGTACTGATTGTGTTTGGAGTTGAAAGGAAGCCAGTACTGTAGGTGTAACATCATGTGTGAGGTGTTATTCACACAGTAACACATCCTTTCTGCAAATACTCCCACAGAAAGGCAACACTTTGAAGCAGCAGCCAGCAGAAGTGCCTGCTAAGAGATGGCCCAGTACAAGGGGAAACATGGCGGGGGTGGTGAGGGAGCTAAAAAGTCTGATGAAAAGAGTGCAGCTTCAGTTCCAGGTCACACTACCCATAGCAGTGAAAGCACACGTATATCTGCATCACTGTCTTCTGCTGTGGGCTCTGGTGGCGTAGCAGGTGCCAGCAAAGGAGTTGTTGGAAGTACTGGCATACCTGTGTCTTACTTTTTTAAGGCTCAGTGTGTTGCATCCATGCTGGTGGGGGATGATGACAGTGAGAAGAAGGGATTGGAGGGCATTAACACAAGCACAGGAACAGTGGTCCAGGAGGAGGGTGATAAGTCTGTCGGTGTGACTGTCCCTGTTCCTGCAGGAGTTGGTGATGATAGTGTTTAACCAGCATCTGATAATCCTGGAGATAGGGATAGTAAGCCCCCTGAGATTGTTTTAGAGAAAGAAAAAGATGCCGTGCTGCAAGAAGATAGTGATAAGGAGGTGGAGAAGGGCATAGATATCATCGGTATTGGTGGTGATGATGACGACTGGGATGATCCCACATGGAAGCCTGAGTTAAAAAAGGTCAAGGGTCATGTAGGCCATTTACATGCACAGCCCGTGGGTCAGTCTGTCACCAAGCTTATAAGTAAACCATCAAGCAGTCAAGTAACCTCTCCCTCCTTGTTGTCATCAAGAGGCTTGAGGATATAACAATGTTTACATTAGTACTATGTTATTATTTATGTTTTCATAAGTCATTTACCTGATTTCTTTATGTATTTCAGTCATTTTCCTGTGCTGAAACTGAACTTGAAACTTAGTATGTAATTAACAGGATTGCCATGAAAACAGGGCTTTTTTGGCCCTATGGTAAAACATTGCCTGTATAAATGAAGTTGTTTTACTCCTACCACTACTACAAAAGTAGTATTATGGAAGCGATGAGAGCAGCCGAAAAAACACACACTTCCACATCTGTTTCTGAACTATCCCAGTCCCAGATGCATCTGAAGTCCAGAGGTCCAAAGTCCCTAGTTTGGGACTTTTATATGCTTGATCCTGCTGATGACACCATAGCAATATGCCAACTTTGTCAAGCAAGTGTTAGTGGGGGAGTGAAGCAACATAGGCACCAGTGGCCAATATGCCCACCTGAAAAACAAGTACCCACTGAGATGGCAGCAACACCAGAAGGATGCCACAGCTGTTAGTGGCAAGTTTAAATGTAGTGGAGCAAGAGCAGGAGGAGGGAGGGCAGAGTGGGTCAGTGGTGGAGGAGAAGGGTGAGCAATCCTTTGATCTCTCGAGTAGTGGGCATAGCAGTGAAGGTGTGAGTCCCAGTCCCATGAGTCTGAAAAGTACACCACCACACCCACAAGTAACCAAAATAACTGGTTTCATTTGGTCTACACTGCCCCAAGAGTCAAGTGTTACCCCTATAAGAACATCATTGCTGCCACAAGTACAGCATTCTGGTCTAACAGCCCCAAAGATGCAGCCCACTCTGAAGACCATCCTTGAGTGGCAGACAAAGTACCCTTCCAATCATGCTGCTGCATGAGAGTTACATGCTGCCACTGCTGAAATGCTGGACATTGATCTGTTGCCATTCTCATTCGTGGAGAATGCTGGTTTCTGCAGGTTGATGGCCCATGCCTGTCCCAAATGGCAAGTTCCATCGCAAATCTATTTTACTAAACGTGCCATGCCAGAGCTGAACAGTAGAGTTGCTGATTCCAATGGACATGCATTGAAGCATAGTGCATCACAATATATCTATCTTAGCATGGATATTTGGACCAGTGGACAAAGAGCAGCAATTGCGTATCTATGCAAAATAACACACTGGGCACAGTTGCCTGGGGCGGTACTTGATTCTGGGCCTGGCAAAACCAGCTTGAAGAAAAATTGTGGTGGTAGCAACACACCTGGTATTCATCTGCATGCAACCGTACGTATTACAAGTGTTACTGGTTCTCACACGGCTGCGAAAATGCTTAATGTTCTGCTGGACAAGACTGATGGGCGATTACACACACAGTCACTTTTAGCAGGATTCATTGCAAGTAATAATGGTTCCAATGTAGTGAAGTGCATTAGCGATGGCATTTTTTTAGGGTGCCCTGCCTGGCACACTGCCTTAATTTTGTTGTTAAGCAGTTTCTCAACCATGTGGACATTAAGGAAACAGTTACTGTCACCCATCATATCTGTGTCCACTTTGCCCATTCTGGAAAGGCCTGTGACCATCTACATGAGTTACAGTGCAATAACCATCTGCCTCAGCACCAGATGAAGACCGATGTTGTGACCAGGTGAAACTCCACACTTTACATGCTTGACCGGCTGTATGAACAGTATAAGGCTGTTTCAGAATACCTGCTGCTGCACACCACCCATGACAGTGCTGGAGTGTCCATCGCTCTAACAACAGAGCAGTGGCACCAAATGGATGGGCTAATATGCATTCTCCATCCATTCGAGCATGCTACACAGGCAGTGAGTGGGGATACTCCTTTTATAAGTCAGTCCATACTCCTCATACGTGTGCTGAGTCAGACACTAGTTAATGTGCGATACCAGACAGAGGCAAGTGGGGATCATGGCAGTTGTGATCTAATGGATCACATGCTCCATGTGCTGGACACAAATACCCATGTATCCAGCATTTTATAGCTGGCTGACTTTGCAATCACCACCATGCTGGATCCATGCTACAAACGTGGCCTGCCCTCTAGAATTGAAGAAGGTGATCAGAGGGTGCAACAGTTGATAGAGAACCTCATTAGAATGGTACATGTTGCACATACGAAAAAGGCAAGCACTGTGTCAAGAACGGGCGTCACTACCACCATCAGTGGCTCACAGGTAACCCAATCAGAGAAAATGAGCAAGGCACAGCAGAAAACAACAAGTAATCCCATTTGGAATGTTCTCTTTCAGGTGGGAGTGGAAGATATGGAGGAAAACGAGGAGGAGACAGATGAGGCAGCTGGACTCCAGGCAGCAGAATGAATGGTGGAGGCCTACATGGGGGACCCAAAGCACCTTGCCATTACTGATGAGCCACTGCTTTACTGGAGCAGCAAAATGACTGACTGGCCAGCACTAACATCGGTTGCTGTGAAATACCTGAGCTGCTCACCATGCAGTGTCACTGTGGAATGAGTGATTAGTGCGACTTGGGCCATTGTGAGTGATCCTAGGATTTGTTGAGCAATTTGTCACCCAAGAATGTGTTCATGCTAATAGTCATCAAAATGAATGAAAGGTACATTCCACACAACACAGTGATGTCAGTGGTGTTGCCGCAGGAACTGTGTCTCGGTGATGAGGATGATGACAATCCTTTGACTAAGGCATCCACCAGCAGCGAGCTGGATGAAGCAGCAATGGTGAGAGAATTCACACCTGGTGAGAACTCCAATCTTGAAGACTGTGAGGGGTGCTTCTTGGATGATGTGGAAGTGGCAAAAGGCTGAGTTTACTCGAAGGCCACCCCCCAACCACTTTCAGCTCAGTATGGTGTGTTATACCTTATTTTTAGCTATGTACCATTGGATTGATTATGGTAATGTGTTATCTGCTGCAGTGTGTATAAGTCTGATTTGATCTCCCTTTGCTGTAACCTGTTGTTTGGTCACCACCAGTACCCCAGCCTATATAAAGTAGCAGCAATGTAATTACCATAACCATAAAGATTTTGCAATTGCATGTTTACAGTTATAATGTTTTGCTGCCAAAAATATCTTACTTTTCATGTTGACTATCAACCCCATCTTACAGCAATATATATTGCCTTGATGTCCTTAACAGTGCCCATGCTGGCAAATGCCACCCCCCCAACCCTCTGGTCACCTGACCTGACACACCCATGCACACCATGTGACCAAAACAATATTTTCTCCCACTTACTGGCAGTGACATATAAAGAACCCTGGCTCCTAGTACAAGTAGCATATGAATGTAACACGCTAATTCTAATGTTAACACCACAAGTTGAACAAATTTTGAAAAATGGTGAATGGTGGCCATCTTTAATGATGCAAGTCATTAATTACAAAAGTAATCATGAAAAGGCTTAACAACTTACAACATCAAATCCCCCCAAAAAGGTTACTTATGCTATACTACCAGGTTAAAGTTCTTGTACCAAAACTGTGATCGTTCCTGGGGGGGAGCAGGGCAGGGGGAGGTGCTTGCTCTCCTCAGTTTGGATTCAAAATGCTCATGATTACTGCAGCTATATTGCCTCTATAGAGGAATGATCTCTGAGCAAGGGAACCTCCCTTGCTAAGAGATTATTCCCCTATAGACCTCCTGCCTGGTACAATGAGCTCCCCCCAGCCATAACCCCCATTCCCAATCTAGGACACTTCAAGACCATCATAAAAAAGCACATTCCTTCCTTGTGTCAATGCCAGTGCAGCTGCTAATCCTCCCAACTGACCTACAAAGATCTGCACTATGGCCGCTCCCCATTGACATTGCCACCAATCATATAGGACTAACTGTACAGGACATCTCTGCTGCTGCTCTCTGTCTCTGCTATATGACAATGCCCTAGAGGCTGCACATACACTGTAACTATACCTCCTGTACTAATACCAATACCCTAGCTAATAAATGTATAAGTCAACAGCCACCCAGGCTACTATATGTAAATACTTCCTTAAAACTGTATTGTCTCACTATTGTATAGATCACTGTTATTACTATACGACAATGCCCCAGAGGCTGCACTTGTATTATAATTGTTCCACTGTAATAATATCAATACGCTAGCTACTACATGTATACACTTTCAGCCACCTTGGCTATTAAATGTAATTACTCGAAATGTGATGTCCCACTAATGTGCTATCTCTGTATGTATGACTATGCTGACATGGAGCTTTTGTAAATGAGTCTATGACTCAAAGGGTTGTAATTTCTATGATTGACTAAATAAATAAATAAATAAAGCTATGCCACCTCAAATGATTAGACAAGACATTAGCCCCTCCACCTATTGATTTACTAAACACCATCTGAACCATCCATTTCCATGTATAGTTCCTCCCTGCATGTGGGTAGTCTCTACTCGTTAATGGTATGGACTCCAGTCCAGTGGCCAACACTGCAGTTTAAGCAGCACCCCCTGTCTTCCACACAACATAGCTCCTGCAGGGCTTGAATGGATGTAGTCATCATACAGAGATACAATGAAACCTCAACAAAGGAAAATCACCTAAGCAAGACCAAAGGTAAAAAAAAAATGACAAATACTCTTCAATCTGCATACCTGTTTTTAACAAGCAAGTTGGAACAAGCAGAGAAAAATAAAATGCATACTTACCGTACCCTTTGGTGTAATTAAACCTGTAGAAATTGCCCCCAGGAATATGCTATGCAGCGCACATGATTCTAGACCAAGTTCTATGATACAGCACAGTAGCAGTACTATCAGTACTGCGTACCTTGAAATAAGATAAAAATAAGAACATATTTTGAGGATTGTACAAAGTTCCAGCCTCCTCAACCACCACCAGCATCCTCCCTCCCCCCACCACAGAAGACCATAAAAAATGAAGAAATACTTACCTCAGGGACTGCGAAAGTGGAACCATTGCACAATTAAATAAATCCCCCAGATCTGGCTGAGCAGCAGCGACAGCAGGAACGACAGTTAACTTCGCTAGCAATCCTGATGTCCCCCCCCTGACCTCCTGGCAGAGCTGGTCAATGTCCTGAATGACACTTTGGTCCTCTGCATGCACAGCCTCCAGGTCTGCACTGGTGACCACCATCTGACTTGGGGGGGGGCTGCAGGATGCTCTGGGCAGGGGTGGCACTGCCGGGTCTGCCATCGTGCATCATTGCTGGGGGTGGAGGATGCTGTTTCTGTCTTCTCCGGCTCCATGTGCATCCTGCTGCTAGACCTCCTCCTGGTATGGCATCCCCTAGACTGATGCCACTGAGCCTCAGTGCTGCCTCCTGCTGCTGTCTCTCTCTGAGGCTGGGAGATCAGAGGGTTGTGGGTTCAGTTCCCACATCTGGCACTTGGGTTAATATCCCAGTACTGACACTGCAGTGCAGCAAGAGAGGGGTGCTGCACTTCTGAGGTGCTGTCTTTTTCGGATGAGACATTAAACTGAGGTCCCATCTGCCTGGATTGGTGGTAGTTCAGGTGGATGTTAAAGATCCCATGGCACTTATCGAAAAGAGTAGGGGAAAGTTTTATTGAGACAGAAAATCGTGTAACACATACCAGTACTGCACAAAATCTGCAAACAACAGGGGGAGAAAAAAGAATACAAAGGTAATACAGCATGTAGCAAATTACAAACCAAAAAGAAAAACAGTACAAAGGTATAACGAAGGAATAACCATCAAGTCACAGCAAAATCTGAGTCAGTTATCCAAGGAAGTGCAATCCATAAAGCAAGCAGGCTTGACTCTGAGTGCATGTTCTGTTCAAGTTCGGAGATGGTTTTCAAATCTTTCCCAATTTTCTGTTCTAGTTCCAAATATGTGCAGTCTTTCTGCTGTAGGGCAAACTGACATCTAGCCATCCAAATGTTCCATTTAATCACAACGAAGACAAGATTTAAAGTATTCGCATGCCAGGAGGACCAGTGAGGGGGAAAAAACATCATACATAAGCGTCTGAAAAGTTACAGACTGGAATATCGGAGTAGCCCACTGCCATGCCAAAAAGGCCCACCAATTCCGAATAAATGTACATTCAAAAAATAGATGAGAGATTGTCTCCAGTGCAGCAGTGCATAATGGCCTAGAACACAATCTATCCTGAAGCTGTTTATGTTTGTGGTTGGCTTTAACATTTATCCGTTCATGGCAAGATAACCAATGAAAATCCCACATGTGTGCAGGTATTCTTTTACACCGCAACAAAGATAAAAGGGAAGAAAGATGCTGGACCGGACATTTATCAAAAGGGGATTGTGTCAAACAGACAGAGGAGAGAAGAGTCTTATACAGGGTCTTATGCGAATGAGCAATAAGCATCTGAGGCGATACTTTCCATTGTTTCAAGCGTAAAAACATATGTTTCACATACAATGGTGTGCCTTCTGAGTGTCGTAACACACGTAAGGAGTTGTGTTCCCACTGGTGTAACCAAACTCCACAGGAATCATAAAACCACATTTCCCATCCCCTCTGAGAGTTGATCAGAAATGGTCGCAGATTGGCCGTGAAAAAAATACTAGAAAAAAACAACAAAGGATTTATCATACCAAAACCTCCCTCCGTAGTGGACAAATAAGTGACATTCCTCTTGATCGGGTTCAGCCTGCTCCCCCATAACGCCTGAAAGAACAGGCTGAAAACCATTGTTTCCAGTTGTTTCGGAATAGGAAAAACATAACTTAAATATAGAAACAATGGAATCAAAAAGGTCTTTATCAAATAAACTCGCTTTTTTTTCCCAATCGACCCTCCATTCCAAGAGACGACTTTCAGTTTACCCTGTCACAATTTATTATCCCAATTAAAAAAATCAGAATCTCTGGTCCCAAAATGAACCCCTAGGATACGAATGGGGCCCTCCGCCAGACATAGCGGGCCAATGTGGGACATCAGGGCCACGACAGATCCCAACCTAATACCCACACTTTTGTCAAAGTTCAGATGGCTCCCGAATAAGTTCCAAACAAGGAACATACTTGTAGGGAGGCCGTCACCGAGGACGTATCAGCTACTAGGAAACAAATATCATCTGCATATGCAATAGCTCTAAATGGTGCAAGCATAGCGGAGCAGGAGATGGCATGGATCTGAGGGTGAACATTCAGGCGTCAAAGCAGGACATCTAAAAACAGGACATACAGCAGAGGACTAACAGGACAGCCTTGGCGGACTCCTTTTAACAGGAATCATAGGTCCCACCCACCACCCATTTACCACAGGAACCACCGTGGCCGTCCTGTAGAACTTTGGTAGCCATCGTATCATGTCTTCTGGTATATGAAGAAAACGTAATGCTGTCCACAAAAAATCGTGGTTAACCGAATCAAATGCCACCTTCTGATTCACCGAAACAATGATACCAGAGGTCAGGCCCGCAAAGCCATGGGTAAACAGTTCTCGTAGGAGAATCAGGTGATCTGAGATTTGCCTGGTAGGTATAGAGCAAGACTGGGCAGGGTGCAGGACCTCGGCCGCAATGCCAGTCAGACGTTTCACGATAATTTTCATTAGTATCTTGAAATCAGTATTTAACATGCAAAGAGGGCGCCAATTCTCAAGGAGGTGAATGTCACCCTTCTGTTTGTAGACATACAGCAAAGCACCTTTCATAAAGTCTAATGGAATATCCTCGCTACGCAACAAGGCATTAAATACTGAGGTCAGTTCAGTGGCCAAGTGAACATTTAACACTTTATACAAATCAGCTGGGAGACCATCCGGGCCAGGGGTTTTCTGCAAGGGCAGCGAAGAAATCGCTGAAGACAGCTCCTGCACCGTCAAGGTAGCACAAGCCACAGCCACATTCTGTTTTGAAGGGAGTGGGATCTCAAGATCCGTGTACAGGGTGGCAATGTCATCCATAATAGCTGGAAGGGGGGAGAATAAGGCGGTCGTGTGATCCGTCACAATCTGCAGAATTTCAGAACGTGTAGAGCACAACGCACCTACAGAATTTGCTAGGCTCAGCATTGATTTCTGGGAAACGAGATGTGAATTAGACTCAAAGGGGCAAACTACGTCCCGTGGTCCAGACATGTGGAATTTATGTTGATGGTACAATTGTTTGGATTGTTTGGACTGAAAACATAGCATATCTCTCCGTATTGCTTGTATTTGAAGAGATAGGTCCTGACCAGTCATATGTGCTATAGAAATCAGCGACTGGAAATGAGCTCTCTTCTGTAAATAAGCCAAATAATCCCTCCTACATTTTTGTCAACTGTAACTTTTCAGACATACAATCAGGGCATGTTTCGTATCTAACCACCAACGTATCGGATCATTATAGCAAATAAACACAGATTTATGGGCAGAAAGAAAAGACAGAAGAAAACTTTGAAACATCAGGTCTTGCAACAGGGAAGTGTTAAATTTCCAAAATCCTGGCCCTTTGCTAAAAGGGGCGACTGAACCTATACCGACTGAGAGTAGTTTGTGATCAGAGAAGGCCACTGCCTGTACCTGAGCGGAGCCTATTGGCAATGTACAGGACAAAAAGACAAAATCAATCCTGGTTGCCAAAGTGCCGTTTTGAAATGTAGGGGTATGATTGGTCGTGAAAGAGAGGTAAGCATCGGTTAAGTGCGCCGTACGAATTAAGTTTATCCAATTCATGGGAGTCACAAAAAATTTTTTGGGTGGTGGCAAACAAACTTTTGTCCTAAAGGCTCAGGCCACAGTTAAAATCGCCAGAAAAAATTACTTGGAAGGATGTGTGTAAATAGGGGCGAATCAAGGAAAACAAGGCTATGTGAGCCGACTTAACTTGTGGGGCATAAATGTTTATGGCTCGGTACAGGCAGTTACCTAAAACAAAATCCAAAATGAGGACCCTACCAGGAACTAAATCAAACAATTTAAGTAACCAAAAGTCCGAAATATTAAGTTAATATGCCGAGACCCAAACAGGGGTCCGGGCCTATAGACCAAAACGATGGTCCCAAAAGCAAGTCTTGTTTAACTTGCCTAATCTCCTGCACCGTGTGGAGTCTAGTATCCTGCAACAAAAAGATACCCGATGGCAAAAGTCTTAAGAAGGAGAACACTAACCTACGTTTCTCCATACGTTTTATACTGTTTACATTGATAGTATGGCAAACGAAGTGCGCCATGTCACAAAAAGTAGGGTGTCAAGAAACGTCAAGACTTTCTCTTCCCAGCCAAATTCTTTTCTTTCAGTTTAACTCTAGCCTTATGTTTTTGTGAGAGGCCAGTGCCCAGCTGGAGCTCCGAATCTGTAGTGTCATCAGGGGGAGAAGACGCAATGGAGTAAGTGTCAGACTCACCACCCGCGTCGTCAGTAGATGGCTGAAGCACCTCGAAGGTGTTAGACAGGGCTATGGGTTGGGTCAGCAATGTCTTCTTAGGAGGCGGCGAAGTACGAGGACCAGCCCTCAGAGACCTCAGACGCATGACAGTAAAAGGTTCGCAGGGGGGTGGCATAGTACTAGGACCTGGGATTTGAGCTAAGTCAGTTGCAGCTGACAGGGCATGTGTCAGTGAGGGGGGTTCCACTTCTAATGGGGGTTTCACAATAACAGCCTTCTGAGGAGCAATGACCTGGGGAGACACAGGCACAGGGGTCTGCAGAGCAGGGATCAGCGCTGCCGCAGGGGGTGCAGCCACTGTGGTACGAAGCCGAGCTTTTTGTGCCTGTGTAATCACAAAGCGTTGATCAATGCTACCATCGTGATTCGCCTGAGCGTGGGCAGACCAGTGGCAAGTTTGAAATGAATGTCCTAGCTCTTCACAAAGGTTACATCTGCTAACATTCTGGCAATGAATCCCAACATGGCCCAACTCACCACAATTGTTACATTTTATCTTATCACATACATTACTCAGGTGTAAGGGATCCCCACACCTGTAACAGGCTTTGGGCTGACCCAGGTAAAACAGGACCCCCCTATCATGACCTAAGAAAAAGGAATTAGGTAAATGGACAGGGCCAGAGTCGTTGGTATGTAACAGAACCTTAAACTTCCACCCTCCCGTCCAAATATTTTCCATGTCCAGGATAGCTTCAGGTTGGCCCTGTACCTTACAGCGTTGTTTCAACCAGTAAACAATATCAGACACATCCACACCTTCATTCCGAAACATCACCGTAATGGTCTTAAAGGCGGGTTTCGAGAGGGGGGGTGGCCTGAAAAGAGGTCCACAAAGCAGTATTCCGCAAGGCGTGGTACCTAGCCCAAAAGTGGTCTAGGCCATGAGACATCTGAAAACTCACATCAAATGTGAATTTGCCTGATACATGGATCAGAGCATAGATCTCATGGGCAAAAAATTTCAATGAGTCCTTCAACAGAGTTCTGGCCACATACACGCGGTCAGGAGGATCTAGAAGTCCACCTCTATAAACAAGTCTCACAGCGTTATGTCATTTCGCAGCAAGGACAGGGTGATGAAATAAAGAGGAAAAAGAACGAGACTGTCCCACCTGCACAGAAGGTGTCTTATCCGTAGCAACAGAATCCAAGACATTTACTGCCTTGCCATCAGAGGGAGGGCAGACTACCAAAGTGGGCTCTTGCACGAGGGCCAAAACAGGATTCTGAGTGAGTTGAAGTTCCTTCGGCATGCTCAAGGGGTCGGAGAACTCTGTGAATCTGGCTTCCCCTGTTGCACTTCCAGGAAGTCCTCAGGATGGGGGGGACCTAATAGGGGACGCACCGGAGACCCACTGCCCAAGTCTAGGTTCCTGAATCCACCCAGCACCACGCAACGCTGATTCTACTGACCAGGTAGGCTCTACATCATTATAAACAGTGTGTGCAGGGATTTGCAAAGAAGATCTCTCATCCGGGGGCGGCTCAGGGAGGATATCATTTTTTCCAGTAGAACAGTCCATCGGCATCTGCAAAGCGGGCCTCGTTTCCGTAACAGTGTCCAACAGCATCGAACTCTTCGATGAGGGCGACAGCACAGAGGGCATCCCTGATAGCCCTGTGAGTCCCCCAGAAAGAGCAGAGGAGTAATCGCCGTCTGCAGCAGCACTCCGTACACTCGGTAGTTCATTGTGCAAAGTCGGAGTATGTAGCGCCGAATGGCAGGCCGACTCAGCCAAACGCTCTCCAACATCGAGGTCCTGCATTTTCGTACCCACGAGTGCCAGAAATGTGTCATTCACCACAGGAATAGCAAGAGAGGTAATACTGTCCAGTGCCGTGAGGGCAGGGAGAGATACAGTCCCAACATTAGATACAGCCAGGGATGTACTTTCAGACAAAACAGTCGCTTCCTCAATCAGAAAAGTGTCAGTCAAGGTCTCCAAACAGCCAGAGACAGGAGCTGAGACCAAGTCTCCTGCCTCCCCATCCACCTCTGCAGCAAGCGCAGGAGGTTCCGCCATCTTGGACAGAGTATTCCCCTCTGTCGAGTAGGGGAATTTCCCTGGTGTCCTGGCCAAATTTCCCTCATTCACTAAAAATACCACCAACAGTTTACTCTGGTTCAAGGTCAGTTGGCATTCATCTGTATCTCCCTTCCCTGGGTCATGCCTGAAAATAGGCAGGATTTGTCTAGTGCACTTACCAGGTCAACGAAAACTAAATAAATAAGTAAATTGTTTGGAGAGCTACTCTACAGAGTGGTGGTGCTGCAGGTGGCTCCTTTGACCAGAAGTCCCAAAGTGGGACTCTGGTTTCCCCCTTTTCACATTTTTACCACAAAGCTGCAGACAACCACACTTCAGTCATCTGCCTCCATGGTAAAAAATGACCAGACTGATGATCTTTGGTTGGGGGGGACACCAGCTGATGTTCTGGCAGGGGCCTCACCCTCTACATGATCATCTTGCCCATGCTGGGGGCTGGTGGGAGATACATGCTCCTCTTGTGGGGGTGGGCAATGGGCTCCAAGTCTGAGTGCTGGGTGGTGGTGGCGGGGGGCTACATCCTGCTGCTGGGAGGGGAAAGCTGCTCCTGCTGACAGTGTTGTGGACTGGGCTGGGGGAAACTTGCTGGTTCAGGGCCAACGACCTGTGCCTGCTGCTGCTGGGGGAAGAGGCCGTAGCCACATGCTCCTGCTGCTTGGGGGGGGCATCACTTGCAAATACATGCCTGTTAAGGTGAACTTGTTGTCCTCCCCTTCCACTCTGTACAGCTCCCGAGTCAGACCCACTCCCTTCCATCATTATGTTTAAAAAAAAAAAAAAGGTTTATTAAGAAACTAGTAAAGAACAATGGAAAAAAGGGGCAGTGAAACACACACACACACACAGACTATAAAGATAGAGAGAGAAAAATAGAACACAAGAAAAAGATAAACTTTTGTTATATAAAGAAATAGGGGATGAACAGAAGTTCAACACAAACACACACACACATACACACACACACACACCACCAAACTCTCACTCTGTCACTCACAAAATTATGTTTTTAATCTCTCTCTCTCCTCTCTCTCTCTCTCTCAGTCTGTGCTATTCTCTATATCTTACAAGCTGCAGGAAAAGGATGTAGATTCAGTGGCTTCATGTCTGAGTATAGGCACACATGTGACCTGCAGACTCCTGCAGAGAGCAAGTCGTGACAAGCCTTTTTTCTTAATTTTGCCTTAGTTAAATGCTAAGGCAAAACTTAGTGTTGGAAACGAAATTTACAGGTGAAATTTTGCCTCACTATACATGTGAAATTTCACATCACTATACAGGCGAAATTTCGCCCCAAGGTTGTAATTTCACAAAACGTTTCGCAAAGTGAAATTGTGATTTCACCGGAATTTCACCAGTGAAATAAAATTTTGCTGCATCTCTAACTGTTCATGATTTGGTTTTAGACAATTAGTCATGGTGGAACCTTAGTGTGCACCCTTCCATCTTTTTCTCCTCTTGTGCTTTTCCTCATATTCCCTACACTATATCACATGACAGATGATGACTTACAAGCTTGCTGACATATAGTGATAGTCTGATCAACCACTCTCAGTAGTCACTAATTACATCAACTGGAGCCACACTTCAGGGCTTCAGGCAGTTTTGTCTCCTCCTTCTATCCCTCTTCTGGCTCTAGCATTCTCCTTGGTCTACTGGGCTCCTTCCCCAGGAGCTCCATTTCCTTTAGCCATAGGTCTCCTTTTATGGCATCTCTAAACAGGTATAAATAATGGATAAATAAGTTAAAGGTACATTATTTAAGAACAACACTACACTATCCAGCACTACTCTTCACAGATCAGATGCCCAATGAAACTGTATTTATACTGCTGCACCCAGACACTAATAGTAATGACTCAAAATAGTCATCAATGATTTTTAGATACTCACATCATATGCACAGTGCAGGAGGGCTGGCAAGAGGGCTTTCTGACTGGCTGGAGGACTGACTGGCACTGCAACTGGCTTGCCAGTCATCCATCTGATAGTATGTAATACTTGTAGCAACAGGGAGACAAAAGGGAAGAATAAAGTGTGCTTTACTGTCTCTGTCATCACAACCTTGCAATCAGCCTTGATGTCCTGTGGAAGGAATAAGCAAGATATCAGAGCAAGCAACAGTGGAACAGTGGACAAAGCAACACTTACCATCACAGCAGACAAATGAAGGCTTTGCTTGAGAAGGAGGAGGAGGATATTTTTGTAGCTGACTTGAGATGAGGCTGACTGGCTGGCTTTGTGACTGGCATGCCAGTCATCCATGTTATGGTAGGCAAAAACTGTAGCTCCACAGAGTCAGAAGGAAACAAAATAACACACTTTAGCGTCAAAGCCATCACAATCTTGCAATCAGCCTTGATGTCCTATGAATGGAATAAACACGTTAGCAAAGCCTGTAACAGTGGAAGGGTGGATGGAGCAACATATCCCATCACAGCAAACAATAGAAGGCCTTGCTGGAGGAGGCATTTGTGGCTGGCTTGAGGGCTGGCTGGCTGGAATGCTGGCTGACTGGAGAGCTGGCTGGCTGGTGGACTAGCTAATGGTCTGGCTGGCTGTGCAAATGGCTTTCAAGTAATCCCTGTGATAGAGGGCCATACATGCAGCAACAGGGTGACAAAAGGGAAGAAGAAAGGAGCATGTTTTAGTATTTATCTAGATTTTTTTAACCAGGTAAAAGCACTAGGCAAACAATGCCTATTTTCTGGTACAACCCAGGAAAATTACATAATAGATTCCATACAAGGTGATACGTACTGTAGAATACATTGTAATACAATAGGCAGAGTGGGGAGAATGCATGGCACTGTATCAGAGAAGGGGAATACATGCAAGCTGATACAATTAATTAAATTCATCAATATGATAAATAGTACAAAAATATGCAAAGAGTTGTGAAAAAGTTGAATAACATAACATTATTTTGTAGTACAATGAACAAGGAAAGAAAAAAAAATAATGAAAAATTATCTCATAAGAAGGGAAAATTTAGGAACAATATCCATCCATGTAAAGCAACATGAAGGATGGAACAGTACCTTAATAGTAGAGAAACACTGAATATATATAAACATATTTACGCACCATACAGAATTGCTCAAGTTTGGAGGCAAGCACATCGTGCCAAGCTAATTATATATTTACAGTATCTGAGATGACAAGTAGGCACTGAGGGGCAGATACAAATGTTATGTGGTATAGAGTTCCATAGCTTAGAGGCAGCCTATGCATAGGATGATGCACCAGTGTGTGTTTGAATTTTAGGAACAACCAGTAGGGCACTGTCACTGGTTCTTATGGGGTAGCCACTGTTCACTGATTTGAGCAGTATGGCAGGGGGGGCAGTCAACCTAGCATGTTATAAAGAGAACAAACGAGTGAGCCGTTGAGATGCCATTACAAAATGACAAATATTTTTGTATATAACATCCCATGTAAGAAGAGTACATTAAGAGGCAAACAAAAACACAGGGCACCACAGAGGGGAGTTGGGAGGCACATCCGATGGGTGTTGGCATGGTAGGCTTGTGGAATGAGGTTATGGCCCACTTTCTAGGAGATGCCCAGCATGGAGTTAACTGATTTGAAGACATCCATGAGATGAGATGAGTAATCTAATGAGTGGTCAAGTGTGACTCCAAGGTACGTGAAGGAGGAAACTGAGGGGACTAAGGTACCATAGCAGTAAACTATGGAAAGTTTAGACAGGCATATTCTTAATCTGGCTGACATACCAAAAAGTACAGATTGCATTTTAGTCATGTTCAGAATCAGTTGGTTTGCAGACAACCAAGGAGGTGCAGACTGTAGTTCAGAAATTAAGTAATGGTTAATTTGATAAGTACTATTGGAGCATGTATAAAGGACCAAGTCATCAGTGTTGAAAATTGCAGAACAGTGGGACAGGCATTGATTTATGGTGTTTATGTGTAGAGTAAACAGATCTGAACCCAAAATAATAGAATCTTGGGGATCAACCTCCATGGTAGGAGCAGGGTCAGAGGGTGAAGTTCCACACTTCAATCTCTGGGATCTGTTTGTCAGATAGTTACAAATCCAAGGGAGAGCAGCTGGTAAGATTCCTAGGTTAGTGAGATTGCAACTCAGTAGGGAGAGTTCAACAAGATCAAAAGCGCTGACTGGTCAATAAAGACAGCACCAGTGAGGTTACCATTGTCCATCACTAAGGCAATACTGGTTAGGATGAGGAAGGCAAGGGTGATTCTATGACATTTCTGAAAGCCATATTGTGCAGGAGATAGACAGTCATAAGTGGAGAGGTAATCTGTGAGTTGTGAGGCCACCACCTTTTCAAGTATTTTGTTCAGAGGAGGGAGGATGGCAATGGGCCTATAATTATGTATAAGCTTGGGGTCCCCTTTCTTAGAAACAGGAGCAACACAAGAGGTCTTCCATAATTCAAGCACAACACCATTTGCAATAGATAAATTGATTAAGATTAGTTTAGTGACAGGGGCACCAATCTTAATGAGTTTAGGCTCAAAATCATCTAGGCCAACAGATTTAGAAACAGGAATCTGTAAAAAAAGTCTATGATTCTCAGCAGAACTGACCCATTTAAAATAAAAAGGATGCTATACAGCATTTTCAGGGCATATTGGAAGAGTACAACCACTAGATGTGGAAGAGGGCATATCAGGGAAGGGTTAGGTGTATGAAGAGCGGTCTGAGACATTAACTGTTGAACACATTGGCTATGGTGTTACTGTTATTGAAGTTCATATAATTCAAAACCATGTCAGAGGAGGAATGATCCTCTAACTTGCAAATATCTTCTTCATGTGCTTCCAGAAAAGTCTGGGGTTTGGGCAGTAGAATTATTAAGTAGCTTTATGTAAGAGCTATTATTATTTAATATCTCTTCTTTATATTTATTTATTTTTTATTTATTTTTTAAAATAAAAAAATAAAATAAATATTTTTAAAATAAATATCTCTTTTGCAGACATTGCACAGAGTTATATAGGCAGATCAGCCCTTTGAGGAAGAGGAGGCCTTAAATTCATTGCATTTTTTTTTTGTGACATTCAATGATTTTGGTTAGTAGTTGGTATTCCTACAATTTGGAGATGGGGCCGCACCCTTCTCCTAGTGAATGGGGCAAATTTATCCTGTAGTTCAGTGAACACTGAGGTAAAGAAGGTGTTGCTTGGTTTATATCGGAAACTTGATATAGGCCAGTCCAATTAGTGTTTGAGACTGCAAACCTAAAGAACTCAGCAACTGGACTGGAGAGATTTCTGATTTGCATAACTCTAAGAGGGGCTTTTGTCAGCTTGGCATGCCATACACAAAAACATGTGAGTAATCACTGATGGCATCAGACACAATAGCCAAGCATTAGATCCTGTGTAACCTGGCTATGAGAATTCATTCTATAAGGGTCTGTGTGCTACCATTGTTACAGCACCTTGTGGGCTCTGAGATGACCTGCGCGAGACTGAGTGTGCCAAGGGCCTGCACAACTGTTTAATCACAGTCACTGAAGCAGTTTATATCAAGGTCACCAAATAAAATGAACTCATTATTCATGACTGACAGACCAATAGACTTGGTCAGGGAGGAGAGCAGGTTTGAATTTCCAGAAAAGGTGGACCTTTTTAACACCACCCAATGTGAGCACACCACAGCAACATTAAAAGGGGGATTCAAGAGACAGTGGGTAATTTTATGTCATTAAATTAAATTAGGATTTGTAACAGATCAGCATACCACCTCCTTTCATAGGCCAATGGAGACTATATCCTGAAACTGAACACAGGTTATCAGGAATAGTAGATTTTAACCATGATTTCAAGTATTACCAAGACATCTGGCTGACAGTAGGTGATCCATGCAGTGAGTTCATCAGTCTTGAAGACTATGCTTCTTATGTTAAAATGAAAATCTTTTAGGCCCTTGACATTTTGTCATGGTGTGGAATCGAAAGAGGAAGGCATTACAAGGGTAGAACCTGGATAAAGCTCAACATCACCAGCGATAGTAGGTAGGTGAGAGTTAAGCATATGAGCATATTGTACTTCAGATACAAATTAGTATAAGTGCAACTTCAGTGCTGTTTGCTAAGAAAGAAAGCCAGTTTTATTATACAGGGTTGGCAATAGGAGCTGAGATAGTGTAGCAAATTTGTAATTGATCAAATTGCTGGATATGGTGAAATCCTCTGCACTCTGGAACTCAGCATTGTTTATCACTAGTATGGGGAGGGAGTCCAAAATATAAAGGGCATTGCATAGCAGTGTAGTAAGCAAAATATTCCATACTTGTAGCACCATATTGACTGAGTTAAGTGGGAGCAACAACACCTAAGAGGACAAAGGAACAGCCATCCAGCTAAGAATAGCCACAACAAGGCTCTGAATGTACTATCTAGGTTTCTAAGTCATCATAATTTTGCAATCTGCCCTGATGTCCTTTGGGATGAATAAATGAATAAGTAAATTTGCAGAGCAAGCAACAGCGGGATGGTAGATGAAGCAACACTTAGCATCACAGCAGACCAAGGAAGACCTTCATGGAGGAGAAAGAGGAGGCAGACGGTTTTATGGCTGATGTTAGGGCTGCTGACCAGAGGGCTTGCTGACTTGGGTCTTGCTGGCTGGTGGTTCAGGAGGAGGTGCTGCTTCGTTACCATTTTCTGGCTGATTCCAGGTTCTATGCTGGCCCAAGAGTTTGAGGTGCTAAAAGGGTGCTGCTTTGTTACTGTTTTCCAAATGCTGACAGTTCTGTATTGGAGGAGGAGGTGCTGCTTTGTTACTGTTTTCTGGCTACTGCCAGGATCTATGCTGGCCCATGACTCTGAGTTGCTAGAGGAGGTGCTGCTTTGTGACTGTTTTCTGGTTCCTGCAGGTTCTTTGCTGGCTCGAGAGTCCACGTTGTTAGAGGAGGTCTGATTAAAGTTGATTGGCTTCTGACAGATACTACACTGGCACAACAGTCCTGGTAGCTGGAGGATCTTTGTTTAAAGTTAACCAGCTTCAACCATGTACTACACTGGCACAAGAGTCTGGGTTGTTGGAGGAGGTTTGTTTAAAGTGGACCAGCTTCTTTCAGTTTCTACAGTGGCACAAGATGGCTTATGCCTGTATAAAATACAGCAAATATAGAATACAGATTGAGTAAAGGGTTTACAGTTGATGAATATAAATCTGTATTGTTGTACTCACTTTGCTAAAGGTATTTTGATGGAATGCGTCCCTTCAATATCAGAAATTATGTTTATATTCCTCTTTTTGCATTGTTGATGGTGTACATAAAGCTCACAGGGTTCTGGGTTGAGAATGGAAATCACTCCAAGCTTAGCTGGCTAAGATCCAGAGGACCTCAACCCCCACTCATGTGCCACTGAATCTACCAGAAGTTCCCCAAATGTTGCCTAGAAAAAAGAAGGCTTGTTGGACTGTGGTGGGCTCCAGGAGGGTGTGAGTGGCAGGTCAGGGGCACATTCCTTAACCTATTCGACTACAAAATTCCTTTTCCATTATGGTGGGATGGAACTGCCAGAAGGAGGCACCCATAGTAGTGGTAAAGGAGAATATGGGGATCCTCCATTGGGAGGCCCTAAGGTGGGAAGTGGAGTACCTCAGCAGATGAGGAAGCAGCTTCAGGGGGAGGACTTACTTTCTTGGGGGGGTAGATTTGGGTAAAAGAAAGGGGGAGAGTGGAAGGCAAGGTGCCTACATGGTGCTATGACTATAAGGGGTGGGAAGCGGGTTCTACAGATCACTAGGATGTCAGGGTGGGGAGGATACAGATGTCATTGTCCACCTGAGGACTAATGACCTAGCAATGGATAGGGTTGGGATTGTGCATGAAGAGTTCAGGGAACTGGGGATGGTTTTAAGGCAGGTAGCATACATAGTGGCTTTTGCTGAAGTACTGCCTGACTATGATGAAGGAAAGGATAGGCTTCTCTGCACCAGGAGCTTCAACTTGTAATGTAAGGAATGGTGTAGCGTAGAAGGGTTATGCTATATTTGGGACTGGGGACCAACCTGGAGGGATATAAGCTTATACAGAAGTGATAGCCTGAATCCGTTTAGGAGGGAAGCTGCAGTCATCAATTAATGGTTTAAATGTTACTTTGATGAGCATTTAAACAAGCTGGGGAGCATGGCAGAAAGAAAAAGTGAGGCATACCACAGCCAGGCTAAAGCAGTAGGAAAGGAGGACCCCAGAAATATTCCCCAGGGAGCAGGATAATAGGATCAGCAGTGAAGGGAGGACAAGTGGGATGGGAACAAAAGATACAAAAAGAGATGGGAAAAGGAGGCATGGAACAAGGAGAGGAAGGGGGGGTTGCAGAGAGAGTGGGGACAAGGTGTGGAAGGCCATATGTTCAAATGCAAGAAGTCTTAGAAATAAACTTCCAGACCTAGTAACCATTTTGATGGAGACAGACCTGGACATCATGGCCACTAATGAGCCATGGTGCACAAGCAACCACAATTAAGGCCATGCCAGGCCACACTCAGTACAAGATGGATAGGGTGGGGAGGAAGAGAGGAGGGGTTGCACTGTATATAAAGAAAGGTATCAAAGTGATGGAAATTCACGGAAACCAGGAGGGAAAGGAAGGGTTGGAAGTACTATGGGTCACCCTGAAGAAAGGAGACAGAGCCAGTATTCATACTGGGGTGATATACAGACCTACAACACAGGAGGAGGAGGAGGAACTGGATAAGGTATCGGGGGAAGCCATCAGCACAATGGTAGAAGAAGGGGAGGTGCTGCTGGTTGGGGACTTCAGTCTCTTAGATATAGATTGATGCCTCTCAGATGTAGCCTCAGCTAGAAGCAGGGACATCCTAGATTCCCTGTAGTGGGTGTTTCTCAGGGATGTCATTTAAGGGTTACCAGCAGTCACATTTGTGACCTGATTAACTTTTTGCAACACCTAAAGTGTGTTTGCGACCTCTGCTGCTGTCCAATTATTCTAACAGCATTTGAAACTGGCGCCTACCCACCCACTAAATGCTGTTAGATTTTTCTTCAGATGGGTGCTATCAGCTATTTAAAGACCCTGTCAAGTGACTTGTGTTGTTCTTGCACCTTTCCTTGATTGACATGGGACTGAAGCAGCAGGCATGCAAGATGGCTGATATTGAGACGCGAGTGATTTTGTGTATGTTCTTGTGGTATTTAGGGCCGGGTACTGGGTGACTGTGAAACTGTTACAGTCACACAGCACCCCTCTCAAAATCACATGGGAACATGCACAAGATCACTGTGTCTAGATCTTGTCCATCATGTCTGCATGCCCATTCACTCCAGCACCGATTAAAGAAAGCATACTGCAGGCAGAACTCTCAAGAAAGGAAGACTAAAAGAGGAAAAGGTGCATTCTTCACCACCAATGTAGGTGGCAGCAGCTATGGCTGCAAGGTGTGTTTGTAGGACCTGATGGCACAGAATTCTATGGGGAGGCAGGAATCCATCATCTAGAAGGCCTCAATACATGTGTTTGGGAGAGGGGGAAAAAAGATAGTGGAGGATGAGTAAAGGTGGGGACGTGAGTCAGGCAGGGCATGGAAAACTGTTAGTTTTAATTGGTCACTGTTAAGCAATTTTTTTTGTGCCTTTAGAACTGAGCTGCTGAAGATTTTGGGGATGGGGCAGAGCTTCATGCAAAAAGTCAAAGAAAGCACAGGCAGGGTGCTCTACAGAGAAAGCATGAGATTTGGGCGAAAATGTTTTGCTGTTTTGGGGGAGGGGCACAACTTTCAGCTGTGTACTGGCATCTGGTGCAATAAAAGTCTATACTTTTTGTTTGTAACCTGACTGCAATTTGTTGTTTTTCCACCAGTATGATGTGTAGCCGAGCTACTGCCTGTTGTATGTTGGGTGCTGTACAGTACATCTGCAGCCTGCCTGTGCATTTTCTGATTCACATAATGTAATCCTGTCTGGCAGTCTAAACCAGTACCTTAATTTTGTTTGTCTGTGTGTGGTGGTGGTGTGCGGGGGCATCAGGCCATCATTAAACAGCTCTGTGCAGCTGCATCAGCCTGACCATTGGTCAGTCATGGGGTTGTTGATGATTTCTGTAAAAGTAAAGTGCTCTGCAGGATTTTGACATTAGCTCTTTCTTTCTTTCTTTCTTTCTTTCTTTCTTTCTTTCTTTCTTTCTTTCTTTCTTTCTTTCTTTCTTTCTTTCTTTCACCTATCTAGCTAACTATCTTTGTCTTTTTGTATATGAGATTTAAGTACATTATGTAACAATGGACATTGGCAACAACTAATTGGTACATTTTATTGATGGTCTTGCAAACCCTATGGTTTGACAAAATGATACCTCTGGCATTTCTTAGGCAACTAGTAAGGGAGCCACTTGTGATGGTGTAATACTGGACCTTGTGCTCACAAACAGGGAGATTATTGCAGATGTCCAGGTGGGAGCCCACCTGAAGGCCAGCGATCATGGTACAGTGTAGTTTAACATAAGGACGGTAACAGAAGCAAGCCACAGAAGGATGAGGGTCCAGGACTTCAGAAGGGCAGATTTAAAAAAGAAATGTGTAAATGCCCTGAGATAACAGCGGTGGTGGTTGAGGGTGGCCTGGGTATGGTGGTGGAACAATGGGTCAAATTAAGGGATGGCATAGTGAAGGCAAGAAACCTCTGCACAAAAGAAGTGAGCAAGAACAGTTGAAAAAAGAGACCACTATGGTTTTTGAGGGAAGTGGCTGTAAAAGCTTAAGGCTAAAAGGGTATCATTCAGGGGTATAAAGAGATGCCGAGGGAAGTGGATTGGGAGGTGTACCAGAAAAAGCAGAAAGAAGCATGGAAAGTGGTGAGGGGTGCAAGGTGCAAATTGAGGAAAGGATAGTCAAAGGGGTAACAAAGAGGAAAATACCTTTTTTAGGTTTTCTAGTGAAAGGAAGGGCGTGTGGGGGTACTCTGCAGAGGAGGATCAGGAAAAGGCAGATATCCTGAACAGATACTTCTGTTCAGTCTTCACAAGTGGAAGTGGAGGAAGAGGAACAATATAAAAGCATCAGGAACACTGAGGAGAGGGAGGTAGACAAAAGTCCATTCACAGGCCAAAAGTCCTGAAAGGACTTTCAAGTTGGAAAGTGGACAAAGCTATGGGGATGGATGGGGTACACCCAGAGATGCTAAGGGAACTCAGAAAGGTACTGGTGGCACCTCAGACAGTCCTATTCAACAATATACTGGAAACAGGAGTGGTTCCACAGGAATGGAGAAGGGCGGATGTAGTCCTGCTTCATAAAAGTGGCAGTAGGGAGGAGGCTGGCAACTATATGACAGTCAGTCTGACATCAGTGCTAGGACTCACAAGGGAAGAAAGAGACTTGGGCATCATCATCACAGATGACCTGAAATCATCCTAGCAGACCATTAAAGTAGTAGATAAGGCTAGAGAGATGTTGGGGTGTATTAGTAAGGGTATCACAAATCATAAGAGGGAGGTAATAATCCCTCTTTACAGATGGTTAGGCCCCATCTGAAGTGCTGCGTGCAGTACTGGAGGCCGCACCTGCACAGGGACATTAGCAAAATGGAGGCAGTCCAGAGAAGGGTAACCAAAATGGTGCAGAGACTGCATCAGAAAACATATGAGGACAGATTAACAGAGCTCAATATGTATACTCTAGAGCAAAAGCGAGGTGATATGATCGAAATATTCAAACATCTTAAGGGCATTAACAAGGTGAAAGAGTCTAACATGTTTCAATATAAGAAAAATAGCAGGACAAGAGGATACAGCATGAGATTAGAAGGAGGCTGATTAAGGAGTAATGTGAGGAAGTTCTTTTTCACAAAAAGGGTTGCAAATGCATGGAATGGCCTACCTCAGCAAGTGGTGGATATGCATACAGTGCAGGGCTTCAAATAGGCATGAGATAGGCATAAGGGAGCAATACAGATGAGTATAAATAGATAGGCCATTGACAGAGTAAAGGCCTATGGCACATTCATAATGTAAAATAAATGGGCAGACTGGATGGGTCTTGAGGTCCTTATCTGCCATCGACTTCTATGTTTCTATGAAACTTAATGGAGGTGATTTTTTGCTTGTAGAGTATCTTGAATACAGCAGGTTACAAGACCCGAGGCAGCATGGATTCATGGAGGAGAGGTCGTGTCTGATGATCCTGAAAAATTTCTTTGGCTGGGTGACCGCTGAAATAGACAAAGGTGGGGAAGAGGATGTGACCTACTTGACTTCAGCAAGGCCTTCTACACAGTACCCCATAGGAGGCTCATAAGGAAACTGGGCAGTTTGGTCATGGATTCTAAAGTGGTAAACTGAGTATGAAACTGGTTGATTGATAGGCAACAGAGGGTAGTGGTAAATGGCACTCACTCAGGGGAGGGGCGAGTGACCAGCGGGGTACAACAGGGCTCATTATTGGGACAAGTCCTTTTTAATGTCTTTATAAGTGACATTACTGAAGACCTGTAAGGGAAATTATGCCTCTCTGCAGAGGACTCCAAAATCTGCATTAGAGTAGACACTACAGAGGAGGTGGACAGATTGTGCAGAGACCTAAGAAAACTCAACTAGTGGTTGAGGATATGACAGCTGGGTTTCAATGCAAAAAAGTGCTACATAATTGCACCTAGGGCACAGGAACCCAGAGGCAGAACATAAATTGATGAAGAGCTATTGATGGTCAAAAATGGGAAAGGGACCTTTGAGTGATCATATCTAATGACCTGAAGGAGGCATGGCAGTGTGACAAAGCAGTAGGTAGGGCTACAGGGATGCTGAGGTGCACATATAGGGGTTTGCCTGGCAGAAAAAGGGAGAAGGTGTTATCACTGTATAGATTGTTGGGGAGACTCCAATTGGAGTACTGTGTCCAGTTTTGGACATCGCATCTCATGAAGGACATAGACAGGGTGAAGCCTAGCCAGAGGAGGGCAATGTAAATGGTGCAGGAGCGGCATCAGAAGCCATATTAGGAGAGACTGAGGGATCTCATTTTGTACATCCAGGAAGAGAGGATGGACATGGGGGACATGATAGAGATCTACATATACCTCACAGGGTTGAATATGCTACACGAGGGTATTGTCAGGCAGAAGGTGCAGGTGAACAAAGGGGCATGCAAAAAAGCTGTAATGGGAACATTTAGGAGGGATATGAGGAAATACTTCTTCACTGAAAGAGTGGTGGATACCTGGAACAGCCTTCCAGCAAACATAGTGGTAGCAAAAGCAGTGCTGAGGTTCAGAAGAGAATCTTGGTAGGGAAGCGGGGGTAGTTGGAGATCAGGTAGGGTCTATTGTGACAGTATAGGCAGGGAAAAATGGGCAGACTGGGAGGACCAAGTGGTTTCTATCTGCTGACAAATTCTAGGCCTCTATAAATCACAGGTCTTACTCTTTGACTGACATGATTGATGTTTCCTTAGTTACCAAGATGCTAACATGCCTCCAAGTAGTTTACTGTAACTCTAGTTATTTGATAGAGTACTTTTATCTGCTCATTCATATAGTGAGTGAACAAGACAGTTAAAAAATGTTATATATCTAACCAGCCTAAATCACAAAAAAAATCAAGAGGCCCAGTTCACTACATCTATACATGCATCCCCATTCCATGTTGTAATTAAATATTGGGTACAATGTCCAAACTCAGAATAATATCAGATAATATTGGACATGTTTTTGAGGATATATCACATGCAGAAAAAAACAAAATAACGTTATGTATTGTTTGTTTACATAAATTGTGGTTAATATTTTGATCATGTCTTTGATCATATGCTTGCTGACATACGTGCCATTAAAACTACCATACCCATGGACAGGCAGACATGCAGTAAGAGAATAGGTTGTACAATGTATCACCTTGATGCCACAACTTCAGATGGTATTGAATATATAAAAATGTGGATGCAGTAAAACACCGCAGTAATGTTACTATATGTAATGGTGAAATAATCAACAAACAGTAAGTATGAAAAACAATTAACATTTAATAACTTTTTTATATGTACAGTAACACAACAATAATACACAAACATTTACTAAAAAATAACTCTGTCTAGCCTTGTCATGGCAGCTGCAACATCAACAGATCTTCCTGTACAACTATGATAAACTAATATGGAGTCAACAATCAACATCAACAAACTCCAGTAAACAATGGCATTAAACAAATCATAAACACATGTGTGACACACAAATGACACAAGCAACGCAATAACATAACACACTCCAATAAGCAAAGTACAATCGGCATCCATCTATTAATGTTTCTAACTATGATCAAAACTTTAATTTGTAGAGTAACGTGCTAGACTCATTGGTCAAAGAATCAGTTAAGCATATTACCAAATATCCCACCACAAGCACATGTGCCAGTTATCAACAGGGGTAATATAATCATAAATTATACATGAATGTATAGTGGAATATATTGAATGTTCCATTTTTTGTTTTCACAATCATGTTGTTTTGTCCCATGCTCCCTTCCCAACATTGTATATGGAATACGTAACATTGACATGTAATAGAATTTCTTTCTGATTTCACAATTTAGTCTCAGCACTAAAAGAAAAGAAAAGAGCAATGTGCCAACTGACAGAAACCACAAACATGAATCTCCCTTACCAATATGACATTCCATCCAGGGCTATTGTAAATTTCTTACTTAGGTTTGACCCCCATGGAAGTGAAAGGGTTGTAATTTGCCTTTGAGGGGTTGTCCTTTTGATCACTTCCACTTACGAATCACTGCTCCAGCACTGTGCTTAGACCTTAAGTGATGTCTGAATATGGAGAGTGAGGGTGCATACACTGTGCATGTCTGTGGAGCCCCTGTTGCAAAAATGTTTTTCCAGTTTTGCACCAATTGTTGATACAAAATCAAAGCCAATGTTCAACTAACAAGGCTCTTGTTAATTGAACCTTGGCTTTGGTTTTGTACCAGCAATCAGTTCAGTCATGTCAGTTGAAAAAAATGCTTGCAAAAGACATCCCATAAACATGCATGGAGTGGTCACCCGCACTAACCATATTCAAACATCACATAACATCAGAGTACAGTGCCAGAATGCAGAATGAGGATATGGACGTGATCGAGCCGGCAGCCCTCAGGGGCAAATTACAATACCTTCACACCCCTGGGGGCTGTAAGTAAAGAGATTTACAGCAACACTGGAAGGGGTGTCATACTGTTAAGGGAGCTTCATGTGTGTGTGTTTTTTGAGCACTGGGAATGATTCTTTTTAACTAGTCACTGTTACAACATTTGACAATTGTCAGTACTGTACAGTACTCTGTCTCCAGTACTCTGATGCCCTTTTCTGCTATCACTTCCATTGCTAACCTGATGTTACCTTATTATGACCATCTTCAAATCTTGACCATCTTCCATCTGTACTACTGTAGAAATGGCAGTAACTGTGATAAGTAGTACAATACCAGCCATATTGCTCCAGCTGACTCTTTGGAAATAATGAAATAACTAAATCATGACCATACAATAAGTTAAATAATCTAACAGGACATGTGAAATGGTCTAACAGACCTATCCCAGAATCACTAGTAGCTCACCAATAACCACAGTCCCATGCATCACTCTCTCTGTTGGCATGATAGTAGGGATGTGCATGGGGTGGGACTAAATGGTGTGAGCAGTGTACACACAATAAATTAAGTTATGAAGACCATCTCATGTATGGTACTTTTGCATGATTAATTATTGTCATTTACCTGTAATCTCTGCAACAGAAGTGCCCATAATATACCACATTTTATGAGCCACATGGAGTATTAGGATGAGGAATATGGTGTGGTATGGACATATCAAAGAAGAAAACTTGCTGCAACAACTGTTACTTATATAACTTCAATAAGAAGTTGAATGATATTAAACACATGACAGCCAAGAATAGGCGACAGCCTGCAGCAGAAATATACACCACGTAATGGACTGAGGTGAACAAGAGGGAGAGTATTGCACAGCTCACCGACTACATTTTGGACACAAATCAAAAGTTGTGTTGGGAAATCACATGATAAATGTTGTATTCATATTTCAATTTTTGACCTTCATTAAAGGAATGTTCAAAGATTCTGTAAAAAAAAAAGACAGCATGTTTTTTGAAAGTCATCTTTGCCTACCTTGAATTGCATGACTCATTTATTTGCACACTGTTAATCTGCTCTGATTCATGGCTCCTTCAGGAGAAAAGTGAGTGATTATAATTTGGTATGAAGAGACGTCTGACCAATCCCTTCTAATTTTTGGTGTGATGGCCCCTCCCACCTTGGCTCAGATGTTCTGTGAAGTCTAGCCAGGGAGAGAGCGGGTGCCTACTCCATCAAAGACTAGATGGGTATTTTTTATATTCTGTTATAATTATGTTAACTTAACACCACTGACTGAAATATAAATGAAAACCACTTCTTAAGTATTGTTATTTTAGCAGTGTCTTTCTTTTATATCAAAGCAACTTTGTGTTAACATACTTAAAATAACAATATTAAAATATCCCCATAGACTTTAATGGAGTGGGCCCCCATTCTCTACCTGATTAGATGTCACAGAACTTCTAAGCAAGATAGACAGGCCAGAACACTGGGAACTGGAATTGATCATTCATCCATAAAACAGAATTTGCCAGCAGGGGGCCAACCTGCTGGTGCAAAGACAAGGTGTCTGTCTGAGATGCCAATGACCTGGGTTTGGGAATGGAACTGGGACACTGGAGGGCCAGCCGGGAGGAAAAGAACTGAGCATCCCAAGTCTGCTCTCCTCTGGGGGAGGGGGTATAGTGTCTGGCACACCACAGACCTCTGGTGAAGGCTGGGGGTTCCATTAGGCTGGCACCATCATTTCTGGGGGGGTGGGGTGGACATGGGACATCATTGCATGTCCCTGCCTCCAGGAGCATCTACTGCTCCCAAAATACCATGGCTGCCTCCCTCTATGATGCTCTGTAACTGACTAATCCCCTTGCCCCTGCTTGGTGGGGGATAGATGACTTTCTGCTGCCTCATTCTGGTCCCATGGCACCACCCTGAGAGTAAGCCAGGGGGTTTCTCCAGTGGGGATGCCCACCAGAATTCCTGACTTCAGATCCACTGGTCCCAGGCCAACCAATGGCCCCTCCCAGTCGGGGGCAAGCCTGGGATCAGCTCTTCATGGCAGGTAAGCTGGGGGATTGGTCAGGTAGTAGGGGCTGAGCCTGGGAAGCTATGGCTAGCAAATAAAGCATACTAAATAGCAAAAAAAAAAGAATTTTCCATCAGATAAGGACTGCTTGACCCACCTAGTCTGCACATTTCATCACTTACAGTGTCACCACAGGTCCTACTTCATCTCCAGTCCATTATCCCCCCCATCTTCCTTTCCACTAAGATTTCTTGTGCCTATCCCTTGTATTTTTGAACCCTACCACTGTGTACACTAAAATCCTGGTGATTTTGGAAAGCACAACAAATTGGTTTTGAAAGCAACACATGGGAATTCATTGAGTTTATAATGGTTTGATTTTGAATGCAGCACAATTTATATTTGAAAGCAGCACAAGGGATGTCAGAGAGTTTGGAACTGTCAAAATTTGGAATGCAGCACAAGGGAAGTCATTGAGATTGGAACTATTTTGTTTTTAAAGTAGAACAGTTTGTATTCGAAAGCAGCACAAATGCTGTCACAGAGTTTGAAACTGTTTGGCTTTGAAAGCTGCACAAGGGAAGTCACAGAGTTTGGAGCTGTTTAATTTTGAGAATAGCATAAGATGGATTTCAAAGCAGAACAAGGAACATCACAGACTTTGGGACTGTCTTGGTTTGAAAGCAGCACAATTTGGATTTGAAATTAGCACAAGGGAAGTCACAGAGTTTGGAACTGTTTCATTTTTCAAACCAGCACAATGGAAGTCAAGGAGTTTGGAACTTTTTGATTTTGAAAGCTGCGCAATTTGTATTTGAAAGCAGCACAAGGAAAGTCACATAGTTTGGTACATTTTGATATTAAAAGCAGCACCATTTTTATTAGAAAGCAACACAAGAGAAGTCACAGGATTTAGGATTATTTGATTTTGAAAGCAACAAAATTTAGATTTATAAGCAGCACAAAGGGAGCCATAGAGTTTGGAACTATTTGTTTTTGAAAGCAGAACAAGATGCTGCACAATGTGGATATGAAATTAGCACAGGGCAGTTACATAGTTTGGAACTGTCTGATTTTGAGAGCAGCACAATTTGGATTTCAAACCAGCACAAGGGAATTCAGAGTTTGCAAATGTGGTTTTAAAGACTGCAAAAGAGGAGCTATAGTGTTTTGAACTATTTGGTTTTGAAAGCAGAACAATATGGATTTGATAGCAGTACAGTGGAAGTCACAGATTTTGGAACTGTTTTGTTTTGAAAGCAGCATAAGAGAAGTCAAAGAGTTTGGAACATGGTAAGTCACAGATTGTGGAAATGTTTGGGGTTGAAAGCAGCCAATTTGGAATTGAAACCAGAGCAAGGGAAGCCATATAGTTTGGAACTGTTTTATTTTGATTGCAGCACAATTTAGATTTCAAAGCAGTACAAGGGAAATCACAGAGTTTGGAACTGTTTGATTTTGGAAAGGATGAGAATTTGGTTTCAAAAGCAGCAGAAGGGAATTCACTGCATATAGAATGGTTTGATTTTGAAAGCAGCACAATTTACATTTGAAAGCAGCACAGCAGAAGTCACATAGTTTGGAACTGTCTTATTTTGGAAAGCAGCACAAGAGGAGTCCCAAAGTCTGGAACTATTTGATTTTGAAAGCAGAAATGTTTGTATTTCAAAGCAGCACAAGGGCTTATACAAAGTTTGAAACTGGTTTTGAAAGCAAGACAAGTGAAGTCACAAAGTTTAGAACTTTTTAATTTTGAAAGCAGCATAAGATGTATTTCAAAGCTGAACAAGGAAAGTCACAGACTTGGGAACTGTTTTGTTTTAAAAGCAGTATAAGTGAAGTCATAGAGTTTGGAAGGATTTTATTATGAAAGCAGAACAAAAGAAGTCAAAGTGTTTGGATCTGTTTGATTTTGAAATCAGCACAATCTGGATTTGAAACCAGCACATGGGAGGTCCCAAAGTTTGGAACTGTTGATTTTCAGTGCAGCATAATTTGGATTTGAAAACAGTAGAAGGGAAGTCACAGAGTTTGGAACTGTTTGATTTTTAATGCAGCACAATTTTGGATTTGAAAGCAGCACAAGAGAACTCACAGAGTTTGGAACTTTGTTTTTGAAAGTAGCAGAAGAGGAGTCATAGACTTTGGAACTCTTTTTTTAAAGCAGAACAAGGAATGTCACAGAGTTTGTAAATATTTGGTTTTGAAAACAGAACAATTTTGATCTGAAAGCAACTCAAGTGAAGTGACAGAGTTGTGAAGTGTTTGATTTTTGAAAGCAGTACAGGGGAAGTCACAGACTGCAGAACTGTTTAGGTTTAAAAGCAGAACAATTTGGATTTGAAAGCAGTACAAGGAAAGTCACAGAGGTTGTAATTATTTGATTTTGGAAGCAGCATCATTTGGAGTTGAAACCAGTGCAATGATAGTCACATAGTTTGGAAGTGTCTGACTTTGAAAGCAGCATAATTTAGACTTCAGAGCAGCACATCAGAACTCAAGAGTTTGGAACTTTGTTTTTGAAAGCAGCAGAAGAGGAGTCATAGACTTTGGAACTCTTTTTTTTTAAAGCAGAACAAGGAAAGTCACAGAGTTTGTAAATATTTGGTTTTGAAACAGAACAATTTTGATCTGAAAGCAATACAAAGGTAGTGACAGAGTTTGGAACTGTTTGATTTTTGAAAGCAGCACAAGGGAAGTCACAGACTATGGAACTGTTTAGGTTTGAAAGCAGAACAATTTGGATTTGAAAGCAGCACAAGGAAAGTCACAGAGGTTGTAATTTTTGGTTTTGGATGCAGCAAAACTTGGATTTGAACCCGGTGCAATGCTTGTCACATAGTTTGGAAGTGTCTAACACAGCACAATTTGATTTTGAAAGCAGCACAATGGAGGTCACACAGTTTGGAATTTTTTGATATTGAAAGCAGCCCAATTTGTATTTGAAGCCAGCCCAAAGGAATTCACAGAGTTTGCAACTCTGGTTTTGAAAGCTACAGAAAAGGAGTTATAGAGTTTGGAACTATTTGGTTTTGAAAGCAGAAAAAGAGAAGCCACAAAGTTTGAAACTGTTTGATTTTGAGAGCATTACAATACAAATTTGATTGCAGTACAATGGCAGTCACAGAGTCTGGAACTGTTTGTTTTGAAAGCAGCACAAGAGAAGTCAAAGAGTTTTGAACTGTTTTGTTTTGAAAGCCTTACAAGAGACATTAAAGAGTTTGTAAATATTTGGTTTTGAAATCAGAACAATTTGGATTTGAAAGTAACACAAGGGATGTAATAGACTTCAGAACTGTTTGATTTTGAAAAGCAGAACAAGGGAAGTCACAGAATGCGGAATTGTTTGGGACTGAAAGCAGCACAATTTGGATTTTAAAGCAGCATAAATGTACTAACAGAGTTTGTATCTATTTGATTTTGAAAGCAGCACAATTTGGATTTGAAACCCACACAAGGGAATTCACAGAATTTGCAACTCTTTTTGAAAGCAGCAGAAGAGGTGTCATAGTCTTTGGAACTGTTTTTTTGAAAGCATTACTGTTTGGGATTGAAGGCAGAACAATTTGGATTTGAAATCAGCACAAGGGAAGTCACAGAGATTGTAATTTTTTGATTTGGAAAGCAGCACAATTTGGATTTGAAACTGGCGGTATGATTGTCACATAGTTTGGAAGTGTTTCACTTTGAAAGCAGCACAATTTAGACATCAAAGCAGCACAATGGAAGTCATTGAGTTTGGTGCTGTTTGATTTTGAAAATTAGCACAATCTAAGAAAGAGTTTGGAAACATTTGGTTTTGAACGCAGAACAATTTGGATTTGAAAGCAGCAAAAGGGAAGTGACAGCATTTGGAACTTTTTAATTTTGAAAGCAGCACAATTTGGATTTCAAAGCAACACAATAGAAGTCATAGAGTTTGGAACTGTTTGATTTTGGAAAGGAAAAAAGAAGTTAGTTTTGAAAACAGCACAAGGGAAGTAACAGAGTTTGCAACTTTCTGATTTTGAAAGCAGCACAATTTGGATTTCAAAGCAGCACAAGAGAAATCACAGAGTTTGTAACAGTTTGATTTTGGAAAGGACGATAATTTGGTTTTGATAGCAGCATTTCACTGAGTTTAGAATGGTTTGATTTTGAAAGTAGCACAATTTGGATTTGAAAGCAGCAGAATGGAAGTCACAGAGTTTAGAACCATCTTATTTAAAAAGCAGCACAAGAGAAGTCCCAGAGTCTGGAACTATTTGGTTTTGAAAGCAGAAAAGCTTTTGTCACCAGAACCCCCTTCAATAAAGATACAAACAAACTTATGTGTGGCTGCTCATTTTGGCTATCAATTTACTGAATAGTCAAACTCATTGTTCACAATACTTTGTCATAACATGATATGTCTTCCCTATTTCCATGTTCTCATTTCTCCCCCATAATATTTATATACAGTATATACATCTATATTCATTTCCAATTGATACATTTTGTTGATACATTCTACCACTTTCTTCTTTTTCTTCTGCCTCCCAGATGAACATCCTGGGGGTGCTCAGCCTCTTCCTCTTATGCTGTCAATGGGTATGAGCATACACACTGTACCCCTTCCACTTGCTTCTCAATGCTGTGTCCTTTGATTGTTTTCCATTTTTTCCTCCCTTTCTTTCCTGTCCTCCTCCCCTTTTTCCACTGCTGTCCAAATTCAGCAGTCCATTCATGCAGCCTGCCACTGTGCTCCACCTACCACAGTGGCGCCCTATGCTCTACCTACCACAGGGCCCTCTGCTCCTGCCTTCCAGGTGGGTGGGTGGGAAAAACTCTTGGAGCAATTTTGTGAGCTTCCCTTACTGTACAGTCCCTTATAAGTGGCCCCCTTTGTACCTGCCCCTTGGCTCTCTTGGCCACTCATCTGTTGCCACATCATTGTTCCCACCACTCCCCTTTGCTCACCTCTTTTATTACCTCATTAGGTCCTCCATTTCCCTGAACTTATGGCCTTCTTTGGTCCTCCCTCCCTCTTCCACTCCTCCCCCTCCCTGAGCTTCCCACAGTTATTGTCAGGGCCTTGTAACAATGGGTTCTGCCCTTTTAATTGGGCAACCCTCTGTATTTCAAAGCAGCACAAGGGTAGTCATAGAGTTTGACACTGTTTGGTTTTGAAAGCAGAACAAGGAAGTCACAGACTTGGGAACTGTTTTGTTTTAAAAGCAGCACAATGGAAATCAGAGAGTTTGGAAGGGTCTTGTTATGAAAGCAGAACAAAAGAAGTCCAAGAGTTTGAATCTTTTTGATTTTGAAAGCAGTAAAATTTGGATTTGAAACCAGCACAAGGGCAGTCACAAAGTTTAAAACTGTTTGAATTTCAATGCTGCATAATTTGGATCTGAAAGCAGAACTGTAAAAGCAGCACAGTTTGGATTTGAAAGCAGCACAAGAGAACTCACAGAGTTTGGAACTCTGTTTTTGAAAGCAGCAGAAGAGGAGTCATAGACTTTGGATCTCTTTTTTGAAAGGAGAAAAAGGAAGGTCACAAAGTTTGTAAATATTTTTCTTTGAAAAGAGAAAAAAATTGGATTTGAAAGCAGCACAAGGAAATGACAGAGTGTGGAACTGTTTAGGTTTGAAAGCAGAACAATTTGGTTTTGAATGCAGTACAAGGGAAATCACAGAGTTTGTATTTTTTTCATTTTGAAGGCAGAAAAATTTGGATTTGAAACTGGAGCAATGATAGTCACATAGTTTGGAAGTGTCTGACTTTGAAAGCAGTACAATTGAGACTTCAAAGCAGCACAAGGGACGTCAGAGATTTTGGTGCTGTTTGTGTTTGGAAAGTAGCACGAGGGAAGTAAAAGAGTTTGGAAACATTGGGTCTTGAAAGCAGAACAATTTGGATTTGAAAGCAGCACAAGAGAAGTCATAGAGTTTGGAAATGTTTGATTTTGGAAAGCACAACAATTTTCTTTTGAAAGCAGCCCAAGGGAATTCTTTGAGTTTATAATGGTTTGATTTTGAAAGCAGCACAATTTATATTTGAAAGCAGCACAGGGGATGTCACAGAGTTTGGAACTGTCAGATTTTGGAAAGCAGCACAGGGGAAGTCACACAGTTTGGAACTATTTGGTTTTGAAAGCAGAACAGCTTCTATTTGAAAGCAGCACAAGGGAAGTCACAGAGTTTGTATTTTTTTGATTTTGAAAGTTACACAATTTGGATTTGAAACCAGCGCAATGATAGTCACATAGTTTGGAAGGGTCTGACTTTGAAAGCCGCACAATTTAGACATCAAAGCAGCACAAGGGAAGTCATAGAATTTGGTGCTGTTTGTGTTTTGAAAGCAGCACAAGGGAAGTCATAGAGTTTGGAAGGGTTTTGTTATGAAAGCAGAACGAAAGAAGTCAAAGAGTTTAATCTTTTTGATTTTGAAAGCAGCACAATTTGGATTTGAAACCACCACAAGGGAGGTCATAAAGTTTGAAACTGTTTGATTTTCAATGCAGCATAATTTGGATTTGAAAGCAAGAGAGGGGAAGTCACAGAGTTTGGAACTCTTTGATTTTTAAAGCAGAACAATTTGGATTTGAAAGCAGCACAAGAGAACTCACAGAATTTGGAACTCTATTTGTGAAAGCTGCGGAAGAGGAGTTATAGAGTTTGGAACTATTTGGTTTTGAAAGTAGAAAAAGGGAAGCCACAAAGCTTGGAACTGTGATTTTGTGAGCATCACAATATGGATTTGATAGCAGTACAATTGAAGTCACAGAGTTTGGAACTGTTTTGTTTTGAAAGCAGCAGAAGAGAATTCAAAGGGTTAGGAACTGTTTTATTTTGAAAGCAGTGCAAGGGACGTTACAGAGTTTGTAAATATTTGGTTTTGAAATAGAACAATTTGGATTTGAAAGCAACAAAATGGAAGTTACAGAGTTCAGAACTGTTTAATTTTGAAAAGCAACACAAGGGAAGTCACAGATTGTTTGACTGGTATTGAAAGCAGCACAATTTGGATTTGAAATCAGCACAAGGGAAGAAACAGTTTATAACTGTTTGATTTTGAAAGCAGCACAATTTGGATTTGAAACCAGCACAAAGCACGTCACATAGTCTGGAACTTTTTGATTTTGAAAGCAGCACAATTTGGATTTCAAAGCAGCACAAGGGAAGTTACAGAGTTTGGAAATATTTGGTTTCAAAAGCAGAATAATTTGGATTTATAGCAGCGCAAGAGAAGTCACAGAGTTTGGAACTATTTGATTTTGGAAAGCATGACAATTTGGTTTTGATAGCAGCAGAAGGGAATTCATTGATTTTAGAATGGAGTTTGCCTTTTAAGGGGCAGACCAGGTTGTCCTGGTGCAGCCCTTCCCTGTCCATCAAGATGGAATGCTCGGAAGGGGAGGGGGAAGGAAGAAGAGGGGCAAGGCGATAGAACAATGGACAAGCAACAGGAAGGGGAAGGGCAAGTGGAGGTACATAATGGACAGCACAGAGGTGGTTCATCCACTTTTGCTGGAGTTTTGATTTTTTAAACTACATCGGGACTACAGCACTTGAGATTGGCAAACTTGGAGCTTAATTGGGAGCTGAGGTTTGTACACTACAGACAAGAAGGTAAGGCAAAAAACAAGTGGGGGATAAAAAAATATATATATAAATAAATAGAAAGAGGGGAAATATAGAGAATAAATGGAGTTTAGAATATATATACAGGTAAGCATGTATGATAATGTGATCCTCTAGAAAATGGTATTGTATTGGACTGCATTTAGAGAAAGAATTGTGAGCTACAGACAGTATCACTCAAGATAAGCAAATGTACAACATGGAACAAGCCTGTGAGTCTATGTGAGGAAAGGCTGGACTGGTGTGCTGGCAGAGGGAAGGTTTCCCTAGCAAGGGTGTGCGTCATCTTGTCCAAAGGGCAGCTTGCCCTGGGAATGCATCTTCTGTTAGGATGGTTTAGGGCTTCACCAGTAGAACTGCAGACAGAAGGAGAACAGGGAGGGTGAGACACGGGGGTTAGGAGGTAGAGGAGCAAGTAGGTAGAAGCACCCGTGAGCGACAACCACGTGGCGTGACGTCAGATGCCGCGGGTGCATTGCAGTGAGAGGCAGTGCCTTTTTGAAGTGCATGGCGCAGTAGTTTGTGCCCCTCTGGGACAATGTAAATGGTGTTTTAGTGGTCTTTCATGAAGAATAGGCAGAGGGGCAAGCAGCTAGAAGCACCCATAAGCGAGGACCACGTGGCGTGATGTCAGACACCAGGGGTGTATTACAAGGGGAGGCAGCGCTTTGTAAAAGTGCATGGTGCAGTAGTGGCTGCCCATCTGGGTGAGGTGAATGGTATCCAATTGGCTTTTCAGCAGGATCACAGACAGCTCCCCGCGAGTGGCGACACGCGATGTCAGATGCCGTGGGAGGTGCAATTTTCAGAAAAGGTAGTGCTTCCTGAAATGCATGGCTCAGCTGTTGGGTTTCCCCATGGGGGGATTCAGGTTTTTCCAGGAAAGTAGCAGACCATTGAGGAGGTAGAGGAATAAGGCAGAGGAGCTAACAAGAAAGTGCCCGCGAGCGGTGGGCCACATGGCGTGACCCCAGATGCCGCGGGTGCAGCCGGCGAAGGACAGTGATGTAGACATAAGACCTTTGGGGGGCAGGCCAACAAGAACATGGGAGCAGCGATGTGGGAGGACCCCTCAGGAGGAGGGGGTGAGAGGGGGAGGTCTGATGATCGGGGATGAGCAACGGACAGGTGGGAGTGGGTGGGAGGGGCTGGGACAGAACAGGCACAGAAGGCCTGGAACAAGAGCCTGTGAATGCACAGGGGGAAGGCATTTTACAGGCCAGGTGGCCACAAGACAATGCGCAAGGGGGCGGCATGGCCATCAGGGAGCAGAGGCTGGCTGGGGGCAAAGGAAGGAAGGAAGGCTAGGCCCGACAGGCTGGGAACATGTTGTGGAGGCCTCAAGGGGCATATTGTCAAGTTTTGTCCTCCCAGAGGATGGGGTGGCACAAATGGGAGGCAAAGTGGTGCACCCCCCCGGATCTGGGATATGTTGGGAGGATATGTCCAGGCCTGGAAGGCCACAGTAGACAGCACATGAGGTTTTAGTGGCCATGAATATAGGCCAGGAGGGACACAAAAAGGGAGGTTTTTGTTTTTGGCATTACTTGTCATGAATGGGGGAGATATAACCAAGGCATAATGTCAGGCCGGCAGTATTAAAGGGAAGGATAAACAATTCAAAGGACAGGAGCACAGTTTAGTGCGCAGAGGCACGTTTCTGACTATTAGTTGGGGGGGGTTTGGGAAGCAGGCCTGGGCCCTGCGAGAGACTGTTACAAGCAGAACTGTTAATAAATTTTCTCGTCCTTTTCTTCAGTGATATCTCACAGGAGCAAGAAGGAGGGAACATGGCACCAAGGAAGAGCAAGGCATCGAAAGAGGATGCCTACAGGGCAATAGAGGATCTGGTGGAGAAAGCTAATAGAATGTGGGAGCTAGTGGAAGGAGAGGAGCCTGGGAGATCTGGGGAGAAAAGGAAAGTGGGAAAGGGTAAAGGGGGTAGAGGGAAACAGGTAGCTGAGCCACGCAGCCCAACCAGGGTACAGATGATGACAGTGGCACCTACCAGGGCTGCTAGCCCAGTACCTCTGCAGCCCATTGACCCAGTACCATCAGTACCTCCCCTGAACCAGGTTGGGGTTCCCATAGGGGAGCCCAGGCTGGATCCCATGTGCACAGTGGTTCCTCCCCAGCCGCTCTTAGGGCAACCACCCCTTCAACCAATGGGGACCATGCTGGAAAACCAGGAGAACAACAGGCAGGAAGGAACGGATAAGGCCACAGGTAACTCACCCGACTCCGTGGGGGGGTAGCATTAAAGAGTATATAAGCCAAATTGTGTCGGCACTTGGGACAGGGGGTTTGGGGCAAATGGAGTCAGCAGTGGCTGAGATCAAGGTAGAAGAGGAACTGATGAAAGAAAAGGATGGGAGAGTAGGAAAAGACGGGAAAGGAACAAGGGAGATAGGAGCTCCTGTGATGAGAGTGGGGGAACATGTTCCGTTGGCCACAAAAGAAAAAATATGGAAGGGAGAATATGTGGATATTTTCACTTTAGTAAGCCAGGAAGCGGCAGCGAAATACGAAGAATCAGAGAACATAGGTTATAGTGAAATGGCAGCAGCGGTAGTTCTGTTGGGAAAAAAGGACGAGGCTAAATTTACTAAAGGGAAGACTTGGGAAGGGTGGTTTGTAGGTTTTGCCACATTCTTAGCAATAGCATTGGAAAAGAGGCCTGATTTGGGGATCCCACTCGTTACATATTCATTGATAATCAGGACAGCAAAAGCAAAGGGGGGAGTGGGGTGGTTATACTATGACGAATTCTTTCGGCAGAGAATGGTGATGTATGGGGATGTGAGATGGGACATGAAACAACTAGATCTTTGGACAGACTATGTCACCGATCAGTCCACACCAGAGGGAGAGCTTAGGAAAAAAGGTGCCGTGCCACAGAGATGTTGCTGGGCCTACAATAGAGCCTTTTTCTCCTGGCCACAATGCCGTTTCCTGCATGCATGTTCGAAATGTGGGGGATCACATCCAGTGAGCAGATGCAGGATGACATGGGGCCAGGGAGCCCAGGGACATGGGGGGCCAGGGTCAGGTCAACATCTTTTTCAGGAAGGGCAGGGATATAAAGGGCAGACATGGAATAGAGGAGGGAGGGGCAGGGGACATGCCAGTAGGGGGTTTCAGAATCACTGATCAGCAAGGTCAGACCTCATATGGAGGGAGAGACCATGGGGAGAAGAAGGAAAGAAGACATGGGAGCAATTTAAAGAATCTAAAACCCCCATCAGGATAGAGGCATGGAGAGAATGGTTGGACAGATACCCGAATAGGAAAACAGCAGAGATGATTAAAAAAGGTTTTGGCACAGGTTTTTCGATGCAGTGTGAGGGCCCAAGACAAGCAAGAGAGGCAAGCAATTTGGCAGTAATAGGGAGGGAAGAAATGTTAAGGCAAAAAATAGAGAAGGATCAGGTAGCTGGAAGAATAGAGGGACCATATGATAACCCCCCACTGCAGAATATGAGGATATCTCCATTGGGTTTGGTTCCCAAAAAACAGGAAGGGGAACACAGGGTGATTCATCACCTATCCTTTCCGGAGGGGGATTCACTGAATGATTTTATCAGTGAGTAATATAGTAAAGTGACATATTCCACTTTGGAAAACGCAGCCCGGATCATCCAGGCAACTGCGGATGCATGGATGGCAAAGATGGACATAGAGTCCACTTTCAGATTACTTCCTGTTAGGAGAGAGGACTGGGTCCTGTTGGGTTTTGAAATTGGCGGACAGTATTATTTTGACAAAGCCATGCCCATGGGTTGTTCTATAGCATGTGTGACATTCAAAGCATTCAGCACATGTTTACAGTGGATATATCAGGAAAAAACTGGTTATAAAGCAGTGATTCACTATTTGGATGATTTCCTTTTCATAGGCAGTGGGAGAAGAGAGACAGGAAAAATGTTAGCCAGCTTCCAAGAACTGTGTAAGAACTAGGGTGCCATTGGCACCTGAAAGACAGAAGGGCCCAGTAAGGTCTTAGAGTTTCTGGGTATTGAGATAGATGCTTCGGGGGAAATATTTCGGCTGCCAGGCAAAAAGTGAAAAAACTGAAGGAACTGATTCGGATACATACCAGTAGAAGAAGAGTACAGTTAAAACAGGTACAACAAGTATTGGGACATCTGAACTTTGTGAGCAGGGCTATCGGGCCAGGGAGAGCTTTCACCAAAAGGTTAGCAAGGGTTGCAGCCGGAGTGACCAGACCACACCATTGGGTAAACATGAGGATTTTAAAGTATGGGAGGAATTCCTCAGGGACTATAATGGCTGCTCCTTTTGGCAGGAGGAATGGATGTATAACACAGACCTCGATCTTTACACAGATGCAGCTGGGAGCCTGGGCATGGGGGGCTATCTGAGGGGCAGATGGTTCACAGAACCATGGCAAGCAGACTGGGTGAGGGACAGTAAGGTAAAAGATATAACATTGCTAGAAATCATGCCTATCTGGGCATGCACCCTGGTGTGGGGGGAAGAATTACAGGACCAGAAAATGACACTTTGGTGTAAAAATAGAGCAGTGGTAGAGGTCCTAAACAGCAGGGGAGCCACGTCAGACATGACCATGCAAGTTTTGTGTCTTCTGGTGCTAAGGGCATTGCAGTTGAACATGTCATTCAGAGCGAAACATATAGAAGGGGTACACAATACCCTAGCTGACAGCCTTTCCTGTCTGCAGCTGGATCATTTCCGGAGGCTGGCACCAACAGTGGAGGAGCAAAAAATGCCCATACCAACGAACATATGGGACATTGACAAGAAAGAGCAGAACTGTTGTTCTGCAGCTCATGGGCACCACGGACTTTGAGGGCCTATGATGGGGCCTGGAGAGTGTTTCAAACATTCAGAGCAACACACCATGTGGAGGTAAGTAGGCCGCTCACAGAAGAGCAATTGGGGAAGTTCACCATAGAGCAATGGCAAAAAAGGAACAGCCCACACCACAATGGGGGTCTACTTGGCAGGGGTTAGTGTTATTTGCAGTCTAAAAGGATGGAAGGACCCGACAAAATCAACGTTCATTAGAAGAATGATGCAGGGATGAGGTAGGTTAAAACAAGGGACGGTGGATAATAGGACCAATAGGGGAACAATGGCTGGCGAAACTAAAGGGTGTGTTACCAGCAATATGCAGATCAAAGGCCGAGGCCCAGCTATTTCACACGATTAACGTTGTAATGTTTGTAGGGGCCATGAGAGTGAGTGAGGCGGTAGGCCATGGCAGGCAAGACAAGAAAGGGGGATTAGAATGGGAGGATATAAGCTGGGGGATGAAGGAGATATGGATCAGGATAAAGAGGTCAAAGATGGATCAAAGGGGACAGGGTTGCATGATAACACTAAAGAAATATGTAGAGGACACAGTGTGCCTAGTGCAGGCTTTGTGGGCTTTTGCCACAGAGCATGGGAATAGGACAGGGAGATTATTTCTGTATGGTGATGGAAGTAGGGTCACAAATGATCAAGTCACAGCATTGCTTAAGAAGGGCATGCAATTCCTTGGGAGGATTCGATTAATTACTCTTCCCACTCCTTACGGATAGGGGCTGCCTCACAGTGGGCAGCGGCAGGTGAGACTGTGGAAAATATTTTGGAAAAGGGGCGATGGCGGTCTGCCAGTTATAAGAGATACATCTGAACACTGCAGTGTGGAGACTAATGTATCACCTATGTTTTGTTATAGATATGGAGCCACATGGGGGGGCAGGGAGAGGTGATATCATGGTAAGAAACTAAGACCGTATATAAAGAAATTAATTTTGTTTAAACCCTATAGGAAGAGGGAGGAGAACAGAAATCTGGATCTGTGACCACTCTTATATTTATTGTGCAGAAAGGAGAGCTGAGAGAAAGGCTGGGGGAAAGCAGCATTACCAAGATAGAAAACAATGTAGATTGGTTTGGCGTGGCATCTGGGGGATGAGATGGGCACAACTGCTCCCCACATTGAAAGAGCTAAAGGAGCAGTGACCCATTCCAGATTTAATCTTTATACATTTAGGGGGTAATGACCTTGGGGGCAAGCCATGGGTGGACACATACATGCAGATAAAAAGGGACCTAGAGACAATACAGCAGTGGTGGCCTTGGGTAAGCCTTGCCTGGTCAGATATGATACCAAGGAGGGTTTGGAGACAGAAGCACAGGCATAGAACTGTAGATAGGGCCAGGAGAAAGATGAACAGAAGGGAAGAGACACTGGTAAGGAAATTGGGAGGCCAAGTAATACTGCAAGGTGTAGAAGAGTGGGTAGAAGATTTCTACAGGTCAGATGGCATGCACCTGTCGGATCTAGCCATAGACATGTTTAATACGGAAATGATGGGTTTTATAGAAGCATGGAGGAGGCATGCAAAAACAGAAGATAAATGAAAAAAAAATGGGGAAGAAGAGAAGAATCCAGAAGGAGGTTTCCCTGAGGTATGGGATACCAATACCCTAAGTGAGGGGAAAGACAGTCATCCAACACAAGCTGGAGACTAGCTAGTGGGGAAAAAGGGGGTGAAGGAGGGGAAGGGGAAAGAAAATGGAATAAGACGAAAAGAGGAAGAAGCTGAAGGAGAAAAGCGGTCTCGGTTTTCACTGTTACCTAACAGAAAAGGAGAAGAAGAAGGCACCCAGGTTTTCACCTGGGGGGAGAAAAAGAGGAAGAAAGAGGGATGATCAGAGATGGATATATGGATGAAAATAAATGAAATTGTGAGAGATATAATAATAAAAGATGATGAAATGGAACATGGAATTATGATATATAAATAAATTAATTGCCAATCTGAACACAACAACAAACAATGGTGTCTGTCTTTTTGTGAGGGGAAAAGGGGGAAATCTGGGACAATGGAGTTTGCCCTTTAAGGGGCAGACCAGGTTGTCCTGGTGCACCCCTTCCCTTTCCATCAAGATGGTGTGCTCAGAAGGGGAGGGGAAAGGAAGGGGAGGGGCCAGGGGACAGAACAATGGCCAAGCAACAGGAAGGGGAGGGGCAAGTGGAGGTACATAATGGACAGCAAAGAGGTGGTTCAACCACTTTGCTGGAGTCTTGATCCCTCCCACCCAACCCTACAAGATAGAGCAAGAGGGAAGACAGTCAAAAGGGACTGTATGGTAAAGGCGGAAAAGGTGGATGACAGATGTGTCCGGTTGGACAGTTATTGGATGGCCAAAGGTGGAGGCAGTTGAGATTATGGTTATTGGACTGCCAAAGGTGGATGGCAGGAAAAGGGGAAAAAGGGGGTAAGGGGGGGGGAGAAAAAGGAATAAGACAAAAAGAGGAAGAAGCTGAAGGAGAAAAACAGTCTCTGTTTTCACCATTACCTAACAGAAAAGGAGAAGAAGAAGGCACCCAGGTTTTCTCCTGGGGGGAGAAAAAGAGGACGAAAGAGGGATGATCAGAGATGGATATATGGATGAAAATTAAATGAAATTGTGAGAGATATAATAATAAAAGATGATGAAATGGAGCATGAAATTATGATACATAAATAAATTAATTGCCAATCTGAGAGCAACAACAAACAATGGTCTCTGTCTTTCTGTGAGGGAAAAGGGGGGAATCTGGGACAATGGTTTGAATTTAAAAGGAGCACAATTTTTATTTGAACTGAGAACAAGGGAAGTCATAGAATTTGGAACTGTCTGATTTTGTAAAGCAGCACAAAGGAATTCACAAAGTTTGGAACTATTTGGTTTTGAAATTAGAACAGTTTGTATCTGAAAGTGGCACACGTTTTATCACAGACTTTGAAACTGTTTGGTTTTGAAAGGGTCACAAGTGAAGTCACATGGTTTGAAACTGTTTGCTTTTGAAAGCAGCACAATTTGGATTTTAAAGCAGCACAGCAGAAGTCACAGAGTTTGGAACCATCTTATTTAAAAAGCGGCACAAGGGAAGTCCCAGAGTCTGGAACTATTTGATTTTGAAAGCAGAAAAGCATGTATTTCAAAGCAACACAAGGGTGGTCAAATAGTTTGAAACTGTTTGGTTTTGAAAACAGGACAAGTGAAGTCACAAAGTTTAGAAATATATAATTTTGAAAGCAGCATAAGTTGTATTTCAAAGCAGAACAAGGAAGTCACAGACTTGGGAACTGTTTTGTTTTAAAAGCAGCACAAGGAAGTCATAGAGTTTGGAAGGGTCTTTTTATGAAAACAGAACAAAAGAAGTCCAATAGTTTGACTCTTTTTGATTTTGAGAGCAGCATAATTTGGATTTGAAACCAGCACAAGGGAGGTTACAAAGTTTGAAACTGATTTTCAATACTGTATAATTTGGATTTGAAAGCAGGAGCAGGGAAGTCACAGACTGTGGAACTGTTTGATTTTTAAAGCAGCAAAATTTGGATTTGAAAGTAGCACAAGAGAACTCACAGAGTTTGGAACTCTGTTTTTGAAAGCAGCAGAAGAGGAGTAATAGACTTTGGAATTCATGTTTTGAAAGTAGAACAATGAATGTCACAGAGTTTGTAAATAACAGGCTTTGGAAAGAGAAAACAATGGATTTGAAAGCAACACAAGGGAAGTGACAGAGTCTGGAACTGTTTAGGTTTGAAAGCAGAACAATTTGGATTTGAATGTAGCACAAGGGATGTCACTGAGTTTTTTTTTTTTTCATTTTGAAGGTTGCAAAATTTGGATTTGAAACCGGTGTGATGATAGTCACATAGTTTGGAAGTGTCTGACATTGAAAGCGGCACAATTTAGACTTCAATACAGCACAAGTGAAGTCAGAGATGTTGGTGCTGTTTGTGTTTGGAAAGTAGCACAGGGGAAGTCAAAGAGTTTGGAAACATTTGGTTTTGAAAGCAGAACAATTTGGATTTGAAAGCAGCACAAGGAAAGTCACAGCATTTGGAACTTTTTAATTTTTAAAGCAGCACAATTTGGATTTGGAAGCAGCACAATGGAAGTCATAGAGTTTGGAACTGTTTGATTTTGGAAAGCACAACAATTTGGTTTTGAAACAAAACACTGAAATTCTTTGAGTTTTTTTTAATTAAGTCTTCATTCAGTTTTAGTGACAGAAAAAAGGACTAACATGAACTATAAAACCGAAAATACAAAAATCAACAGACAGGTAAAGTTTTCCATGCTAATGTCACCCCCCACCCCACCCCACATCTTGGCACATTGAAACCCCCAAAATACTAAAAATCTATGCATCACTGGAGTACAGACAATCAAGAGGTTAAAGTTGAGAGCAACTGTGTTGCGACCCCAGCCTGAAGTGAGTATAGCATGTGAAAGCTTCCCCAAATCTTCTTGAAACAAGGAAGAAAGTAATTAAGGCTAGCTTTCATACGCTCAATGTGAAGATTAAATAATAAATCACTCAGCCATTCTTCACATGTAATAAATTGGTCATCCAACCAATGTCGTAGAACCATTTTTTAAGGGTGAGATCTACCATAGATATATGATATCTGTGGATCCTAAAGGTTATAGTAGAGAAATCACCCACTAGACAAATCTCTGGGATAAAGAGGTCTCCCAAACCCAATAAGGGGTCAGCCCTGATCTCAATTGTCTCCCATAAGGTCCGTATTTGAGGGCACTCCCTAAATATGTGAACCATGTCGCCATCTGCTTTCCGACATCTAGTACACAAAGCATTCGGGGACTCACCTATTTTCTTCAGCTTGATGGGAGTCCAATACGTATCATTACAAATTCTATATTGCATAAGCTTCAATCTGTCTTTTGAAATATATTTAAAAGAGTCTAGCCGGATGGATTCCCATTTATATTGAGAATTCGGAAAGCACAAATTCTAATATTTGGGAGACCCCCCCTTGTAAGTTTAGTGTGTTTGTTCTCATACAATCGTATATATGGGAGATTGTGTGAGATTTACCGCTAAAAGAAATCAACAAATATATCCATAGACAGCTAGTCCGTGATGTCACTAAACCCTGAAATTTAGAAATCAGAAGATGTCTCAGTTGCCACATTTTGAAAATATGTTTCTTCTCTATGGAGAATTTGTTAAAATATTAGCCGAATCTAACCATTCTCCATTAAGAAACAGATCTGTGGGCTTAACATCCTTAAGTATTGGAAGCCAATGCAGAGAAATAAGTCTACCCCCAGTTGAAAATTGGGGATTTCCCACTAAGGCCTGTTTGAGATCCCTGGTATGCTCATATTTCAAGAATGAAAAAAATTGATCATGAATTTTGAAGGACAGTGCTGTAGGAGACTTATGCAGTGTGGAGGGGAGAGCACTTACAGGAATATGTAAAAGAGCATCTTTGGAAATATTTAGAGTGGAGATAAGCTATCTCTCTCTCTCTCTCTCTCAGCATCAACCATTCTGGAATGTAAGAGTAGGAGGCAATCTCTTCTTGGGATATAAACCATCTAAGATAGTAATTAACCTGACTCACCCAATAATACAACCCAAAATGGGGAAGTTTTAACCCTCCTGCTTTGATGGAGGCAACCAATTTCAAATACGCCTGGCGAGGATGCTTCCTCACCCAAACTAAAGAGGAAATAAAGGCATGTAGTTTATTGAACCAGACTAGTGGCAGCCCAATATTCAGCATGTTAAGGGGATAAAATATTCTAGGCAGAATATTCATTTTGATCGTGTTGATTCTCTCCGAAATAGAATTTGGAAGAGATTGCCACCTATTCAGATCCAGTTTGACATTCTCCATCAGAACATCCAGATTCAGCTGCTTCATAAGACCCACACTTCAAGAAAGCATAAGACCCAAATATCTTATACTGTCAGTGTTCCATTGCGTGCCACGTGAGGAGACAGTGTGTTTTTGACAATTATAATTTAGAGGAAATGCAACTGTCTTGTTGACATTAACTTTATAAATTGCCAGAGTCCCAAACTCAGTAATGATCTTCAAGGCTTCAGAAAATGTCTCAGAAGGATGGAGCAAATGAAGTAGGAGATCATCTGCATACGCAGACAACTTAAAGACGTGCTGTCCTATGGGGATACCCATTATGCTATCATTGGTTCTCAACTGAAAAAGCAATGGTTCTAAGTGAATATTGAAAAGTAAGGGAGACAAAAGGGCACCCTTGTCTAGTACCTGAGTATAGGGAGAACCTCTCAGAAAGAATCCCATTACAGTAAATTATGGCCTGGGGATTTTGATAAAAAGCAGAAACCGTTCATTTAGCTTAGTGATTCTCAGGATTGTACCTTTCCTTATTGTTCATGTAGGGACACCCCTTCTTGTATGAATCAGTATAAGGCTCCTTTTTTCTTTTTTGTGTAGCTTCTTCATTCCTGCATGGATTGACCTAATATGCATCTAAGCCGAGATGGGGAGGTAAGGGGAGGAGGAGGGAATTGGTAGATATTTTTGGGATTGTAATTGGGAGGGATTAGGTAGAGGGAGGTGGGTGGAGGGAGGGGGTATGTCACTGTTTTCCTTGCACTGTGTCTTGTTTAACTTTGAAACCTTCTCACTGGATACCAGTGACATGTCCTTTGTAAGTGATAAAAAACAATCAAAGGTTAATTTAAAAAAAAGGCAGAAACCCAAGGCAATAAATTTGGATGGGAAGCCAAATCTTTTCATAGTCAAAAAAAGGAACTGCCAGTCTACATGATCAAAGGCCTTCTCTGCATCCAGGGAAAGGAGACCTGCAGAGATGTCCCAATCCCTGGAAGCAGAGAAGATATGTGCCAATTTACGAAAATGAACAGTTGACTGATGACCCTGCATAAAACCCACTTGATCGGGTGGATAATATCTGAGAGGACCAATTTTAATCTACCTGATAGAAGCTTTGCCAGAATTTTAACATCATAATTTAATAATGAAATCAGATGGTAACTACCTGCCAGTTCAGAGTCTTTCCCAGTCCTATGTAATACCACCACTATAGCTTCTAATAAAGAAATATCTACTGCATCCAAGCATCTAGTTGAATAAACAGGCTAGCCAGGGTGCTAGTTTCTTACTAAAGACCTTATGAAAATTAGGGGAATACCCATCCGTTCCGGGAGCTTTATCTGATTTAAGGGAAGCTATAGTCGATAATATCTCCTGTTCTGTAATAGGGACTAATAAAGACTCTTGTTGTGCTAAGGTGAAGGTCAGTAGGGCTAATGATTATAAAAATTGCTGTACAACTATAGATGATGTCCTGTTAGCCATCGGCTTGTGCAAGTCTTTGCAAAAATCTACAAAATCAGCATGAATTTATTTAGAAGTCATATGAAGTTCCCCAGTTTGTTGGAAACTAATTCCCTGAATTATACATGATGATTCTAATTTCTTCAACCGAAGAGCCAAAAGATGTCCTGCCTTCTCCCCTTGATCGATATAAATTGCACCCATTTTCAAAGTGGCATATTCAGTCTTTTATCTAAGTAGGGAACAATATTGACCCCGAAAACCCACCAGTGAATCTGCATCCTTCTGAGTTCTAACCCCAGGTTGCAATATTTCTAAAGTGCGAATTTTAGAAAGAAGGGAAAGATCTTCTCAAACCCATAATTTCTTTCTATGGGAAGATATCTTAATAAATATGCCCTGCAGTACACATTTTAAAGCACTCCATTTAAAATCTGGATGAGTTGTAGAATTGAGATTCACAATGGTAAAATCTTTAATTTCTTTATTGACGAGATCAACAATTTTCATTTCTTTAAGAAGTTTCGTATTCAGCTTCCAAACAGAATCAGGTTTCGTATCCGGGGAAAATTCAAAACACAATCTATGGATGAGTGATCCGAAATAATCCCAGGATTTATCCCTGCTGAAATGAACCCTCTCAGGAAAGAATGGCTAAGTAAAAAATAGTCTGAGAGGAGGAATGATGGACGTTGGACCTAAAAGTGAATTCTTTAATACTGGGATATAAGGTTCTCCAGGGATCTGTAAGACCAAGATGATCCATCAGTTCCCTAATTGCTCTTTGTGTAGGCGTAAGATTACCCCTTTTGGGAGCAGATGTATCTAAATCTGGGGAAAATGGTAAGTTCCAGTGTCCACCTAGAATGCATGGAAGTGACGCAAAGGGAGCCAGTGCCTGCATTAACTCCATAAAAAATAGTGGGGAGTCTACATTTGGACTGTAAACACAACCCAGAACTAAAGAGGTTCTCTCCAAAAGGCCCATCACAACAATATAACGTCCCATGGGATCCTTAATAACCTGCTCTGCCTTGGATAGAGTGCTTCTTGTTATCAGAATAGCAACCCCCTGACTCTGGGTGCTAGCTCCTATATTAAAAACCTGTCCAATGGATTGTCTCCTCAAAAGGTTCCCTTCCGATTCTAACAAGTGTGTCTCCTGTAAAAAAATAAGGGAGCCCCTGAGCAGACCAATGTGCTTCAGCATTTGATAACGCTTTACTTTTGTACGGAGCCCTCTCACATTCCATGCTATTAACTTAATTTGTCTTGTAATTCAAAACATGAACAGATGCAAACATTAATAAGATCATCAAAAAAAAGAATACATGCCAGACTCCCACATGCCAAGCTGTCCCCCTTCCCCTCCACAAACTCCACTACAAATCCCTTACTACCCATGTATAATACAAAAAATACCCAATAAAAACTATTCCCAACAACCCACCTAAACAACTTCATGATTTCGTAGCCATCTCATACCTGCAGTTTCAATGAGTAGTCCCTGCCCACCCCCTCCCAAATTCTTTACAGGACGTGAATCCCTACACTGCGTTCCAACTTCACTCTCCCCCACCCTCTCCCTATCCTTAGCCACTTTAAATATAAACCTCTAACCAACAAGATAAACTGGAAATGTCATCTCAACCCACATACCATCTTGCTCTGCCCTTTAACCTATTACAGACAAACTGGAGAACTAAGTCATGTGACACCCCCGGATAGAACATTCCAATTAAATATATCAAATGGCATAAATGATAATTGTAAAATAAAACCTGATATCCAAACATTAAGTATTAGAGACATCGTGGTCCATCGAATCGTCTTAATCAAGGCAAAAAATCGCTATGAAAGTAACGGAACATTCTGTAAAAGTCTCAAAATCCATAAAGTAAGAGTAGTAGTGTTCCTCAGCTAAATGCATGCAGAAAGATTCAGAATGTATCCAACATGGTAAAAGTCACCAAACAAAGTGGTGCTTGATCTTTGATGGCTGTCAGTGCTAAACCAGAGCTCGTAGAACTCTCCAGCAGTCAGTCTCAATAATGCCTGTGACCAGCCAAACCAAGAGAAACCGATGACACCCTTCAAATACCGAAAAACTGTAGCATGAAACTCAGCAAAAAGTTACATTTCTAGGACTTGCTGTGTGCATAATACACATACGTACAACTCCATTATTGCACTGATCACCCATTTTTGAAGAGGTTAGGGAGCACTTTCTTCAATTTGGTCTCCGCAGCTTTAGAATCTTCAAACTGGAGCCACTTCCCATCAACCATAACATTATGGGTAGCGGGGTAGATCATCTGAAAATGGATATTCGCTGCAAGCAATTTAGATACCACCCTGTGATATTCAGATCTTCTTTTTCTCACCGTTGGGGGTAAATCTTGAGTTATGCAGATTGGGGAGCCCTCCCTGAGAACCTCTTTTAATTCCTTTACTTTGATCAATAAGTGCTGCCACTCTTGGTAATTCAAGAACTTTAAAATAAAGGTTCTGGGGGGAGCTCCTATCGGGGGCATGGGCCTCAATGCCCTGTGGGCCCGTTCCACAATATACGCTGGACCAAATGGAGAAGGGCAAGCTATCTTGCTAATTAACTTCTGGGCAAATACAACTGTACTGGTGCCTTCTTCTTTCTTAGACAACCCAATAATAACAACATTGTTTGGTGGATCCTATCTTCAAGATCCTCAACCTTAGCTTCAAGGTTAGCGATTCTTTGTCTAGTAGTCACAAGTGCCAGATCAATGGTTTTGAGTTTCCTCTCAATCAAAAAGCTTGTGCTTCACAGTCTCCAGTTTGACTGGTTAAGGCCTCCAGATTGCCCATTAAACCCTTAACCTCATCAGTAGGCGAGTGGAGCTCATCATGAAAAGGGTGAAATTCCTCTAAGAATCACTCCAAAGACAAAGGAGTAGATTCCAATTGCATGGAGAGCTTCTTATTCACTGAGGTGGTAAGGGCCTTCACCTTCTTAGATGTTTTAACTGGCGAGGCTGGAGGTATATGGTGCGGTAAGGCAGCCCTCAACTCCGCTTCCATGAATTCAGCTGAAGAACACGAAAATGTCAAAAATCTTGTCAGCCTAAGGATTGACTGTGTTAAGTAGCTGTATCAATTCAGAACATAGGGTGTAATTATGTATTAGAACCAGGGATAAAAGGAGGGGAATTGGGAGCAGACAAGAGAAGAGGCTACACTGCTCGAGGCATCATGTGATCTCCTTCTTTGAGTTTATAAGGGTTTGATTCTGAAAGCAGCACAATTTATATTTGAAAGCAACATGAGGGAATTCACATAGTTTGGAATTGCCAGATTCTTTAACGCAGCACAAGGAAGTCACAGAGTTTGGAACTATATGGTTTTGAAAGCAGAACAGTGTTTATTTGAAAGCAGCACAAGTGCTCTCACAGAGTTTGAAACTGTTTGGTTTTTAGGCAGCACAAGGGAAGTCACAGAGTTTGGAACTGTTTAAATTTGAAACCAGCATAAGTTGGATTTCAAAGCAGAACAAGGAAGTCATAGACTTTGGAATGGTTTTGTTTTGAAAGCAGCACAAGGGAAGTCACATAGTTTGGAACTTTTTGATATTGAAAGCAGCACAATTTGTATTTGAAACCAGCACAAGGGAATTCATTGAGTTTTCACCTCTATTTTTGAAAGCTGCAGAAAAGGAGTTATAGAGGTTGGAACTATTTGGTTTTGAAAGCAGAAAAAGGGAAGCCACAAAGTTTGGAACTGTTTGATTTTGAAAGCATCACAATATGGATTTGATAGCAGTACAATGGAAGCCACAGAGTTAGGAACTGTTTTGTTTTGAAAGTAGCAGAAGAAAGCAATGCAAGGGACTTTACAGAGTTTGTAAACATTTGTATTTGAAAGCAACAAAAAGGAAGTCACTGAGTTCAGAACTCTTTGATTTTGAAAAGCAGCACAAGGGAAGTTGCAGATTGTTTAACTGTCTGTTGTTGAAAGTAGCACAATGTGGATTTGAAAGCAGCACAAGAGAAGAAACAGTTTGTAACTTTTTGATTTTGAAAGCAGTACAATTTGGATTTGAAACCAGCACAAAGCAAGTCACATAGTATGGAACTGTTTGATTTTGAAAGCAGCACAGTTTGGATTTCAAAGCGGCACAAGGGAAGTCATATAGTTTGGAAATATTTGGTTTCAAAAGCAGAACAATTTGAATTTTGAAAGCAGCACAAGGGAAGTCACAGTGTTTGGAACTTTTTAATTAGAAAGCAACACAATTTGGATTTAAAGCAGTACAAGGGAAGTCACAGAGTTTGGAACTATTTGATTTTGGAAAGCATGGCAATTTGGTTTTGATAGCAGCATAAGGAAATTCATTGATTTTAGAATGGTTTGAATTTGAAAGGAGCACAATTTGGATTTGAACTGAGCACAAGGGAAGTCACAGAGTTTGGAATTGTCTGATTTTGTAAAGCAGCACAAAGGAAGTCATAAAGTTTGGAACTCTTTGGTTTTGAAATCAGAACAGTATGTATTTGAAAGTGGCACAAGTTTTGTCACAGAGTCTGAAACTGTTTGGTTTTGAAAACAGTACAAGGGAAGTCACAGAATTTTGAACTGTTTAATTTTGAAAGCAGCATAAATTGTTTTTCTTATCAGAACAAGGAAAGTCAGAGACTATATAACTGTTTCTTTTGAAAACTACACAATTTACATTTGAAAGCAGCACAAGGGAAGTCACAGAGTTTGGAACTGTTTGATTTTGAAAGCAGTACAATTTGGATTTGATAGCAGCAGAAGGCAAGTTACAGAGTTTGGGATTATTTGATTTCTAAAGCAACACAATTTGGATTTAAAAGCAGCACATTGGGAATCATAGAGTTAGGAACTGTTTGGTTTTAAAAGCAGAACAAAAGAAGTCACTGAGCTGGGATGTTTTTGATTGTGAATGTAGCGCAATGTGGATTTCAAACCAGCACAAGGGAAGTCTCTGAATTTGGAAATGTCTGATTTTGGAAAGTACGACAGTTTGGCTTTGAAAAAAGCACAAGAGAATTCAGTGAGTTAGGAATGGTTTGATTTTGAATGCAGCACAATTTGGATTTGAAAGCAGCACAAGGGAAGACATAGAGTTTGGAACCATGTGATTTTGGAAAGCTGCACAAGGGAAGTGCCCAAGTTTGGAACTATTTGGTTTTGAAAGCAGAACAGTTCGTATTGGAAAGCAGCACAAAGGTTGTCACAGTGTTTGAAACTATGTGGTTTTGAAAGCAACACAAGTGAAGTTATAGAGTTTGGATCCGTTTCATTTTGAAAGTGGCATAAGTTGGACTTCTACGCAGAACAAGGAAAGTCCCAGACTTTGGAACTATTTTGTTTTGAAAGCAGCACAATTTGGATTTGAAAGCAGCACAAAGCAAGTCACATAGTTTGGAAATGTTTGATTTTAAAAGGTGCACTATTTGGATTTCAAAGCAGTGCAAGGGAGGTCACAGAGTTTAGAACTATTTGATTTTGGAAAGCATGACAATTTGGTTTTGATAGCAGCAGAATTCATTGATTTTAGAACAATTTGAATTTGAAAAGAGCACAATTTGGATTTGAAAGGAGCACAAGGGAAGTCACAGAATTTGGTACTGTCTGATTCTGGAAAGCTGCACAAGGGAAGTGCCTAAGTGTGGAATTATTTGGTTTTGAAAGCAGAACAATTGGTATTTGAAAGCAGCACAAGGGTTGTCACAGCATTTAAAATTATTTGGTTTTGAAAGCTACACAAGTGAAGTCACAGTGTTTGGATCTGTTTAATTTTGAAAGCAGCATAAGTTGGAATTCCAAGCAGAACAAGGAACGTCCCAGACTTTGGAACTGTTTTGTTTTGAAAGCAGCACAAGGGACGTGACAGAGTTTGGAACAGTTTGGTTTTCAAACCAGCACAACGGAAGTTAGGGAGTTTGGAACTGTTTTGATTTTGAAAGCAGCACCATTTGGATTTGAAAGCAGCACTAGGGAATTCACATAGTTTGGAACTGCTTGATTTTGGAAAGCAGCACAAGGGAAGTAGGCTTGCCACTAAATGGCAGGCCAATTAGTCCTGGGGCTCAGCCAGGGATATGGAGCCCAGAGGGATGGAAGTAGGGGAGGGGCCACTGACCTCACTACAGGGTGAGATGACAAGCAGCAGGAGCTCATGGGCTATTGGCCGGGGGAAAGGGGCCAGGGAAGGGGTCCAGAACAAAGACCACTAAGGGGTACTTAAGGGCATGTAACTATAGTTTGCCCTCTTTTCTTGCTGTAAAATTCAAGGTTACAGCACAATCACTTAAGATAGGTAAGGCACAGCAATTTATAATGTGTTATGCTGAATTTAGAGCAATGTCAGTTTGTGAATGCTAAAATGTTAGGGAGATGGTGCTAGGCCTGTTGGTTAAGCAGTTTAGGTTGTTTGGGCAGCAGGCTGGGCAGCGTGTTTGGGCCCAGAGAGGTCAGGTGGTGTTTGCCTGCAGTCCCTGATATTATGCAGCTGTTGTTTCAGAAAGAGCCAGTGTGCCATGGTGTCCCACTGTGCAGAACGATGAAGAGCACTGGAAAGAGAAGCTCAGATGGGAACAATGGAGCAAGTGGTGTTTTTGCAGCTGGCAGCCCTGTACATGGGGTCAGGCCGCAGTTCCGGGTAGCTGCCAGAAGCAGAGGGACACCAAGAAGGTGAGGCACAGGATCAGAAACCAAGCAGCTGGGTGAAGTAGGGAGGTGCATTGGCGGTTTGGTTGCCTGCATTTTGAGGGGAAGGACAGGGATGCTGGACAGCGTGCGGGGTGTGCTGGGACCGACGGTCCATTTGTAGAGCCAGAGAGGCCTATTGGTGAGATTGCCACATGGTGGCAGTGGGAGGGGGACAGGCAGGGCAAGCTCTCCTGGTTTAGAGAATTCACACAGACACTGCTGCGACAAGAGAGGAGCTGTGCAGTTATGGATATAGGCCTAGAATGTCACATGGGAGTGGTCATATAGGCAGGTTTCTTTTTGCTCTTTTTTGATATGCAGAGAGGTTTTCGCTATGGTGTTTTGATAGTTTGCAATGCTAGGACATGGATAGTGGAGGCAGTATGGCCCGCTGAGGGCCTAGAACTAGTCGGAGGGCCTAGACCTCCATGCGGTGGTGGGGGGTATGAGCAGGGTGCTGTTTCACTTTGTGTGAATACACAGGCATACCTGCGTTGTACAGGTGGTTTGGACATCGAGGAGAGATAAAATATTGTATTGCAACATGAGTTACATTAGCATAATGTATGCCATCCTACAGTATGTGGGTTAAATAATCTAAAGTCATCAATTTGGCTTTTGAAATGCAAGTTTTGGGATTCAAAGATACAAATCATTCAGCTTTCCCTTCAAATATTGTAAAATATCTATACGATGTGAGTATTATATGGTTCATAAACCCCAGTTATGTTAAAAAAAAAATTAACAACAGAGGGTGAGAGTCAGACCCGCTGAGGGCTAGAGCACCACATGGTGGGGGGTGCTGAGGGTTAAAGCACCACATGGGTGTGGGGGAATAAGTGCAGTGCTTGAAGGGCAGCTGCCAGTTTGCCAATTAGAACATGGCAAATGCAGTCAATAATGCCCTACATGGTTGCAAGGTACTCCATCTCACAGAGTTTTGGTTAGCTGGGGTCAGGAATACTAATCAGCAGAAGCCCTTCTGGACCAGGGCAGCAAGGCTGTCTATTCGGGACCTAAAAAAAAAAATTGGATATATTGTGAATTGCATTTGTATATGAATCATAGGATGGTATGGCACTTCTATTTAAGATGCAGTAATGCCACATTATTACGTTCTCATCCAGAGGGTAGAGAATCAGGGTGGTTTGCAAATTATCTAAGTTGGTTTGGAATGGAGGATTATGGGTCAGTAAGTCCATGTGCTGGTGATTAGGCTGCATGGCAGGCATCACCTTAATGGGGAAAAAGGTGCAGGATTTTGGAAGAATAACCAGAAACACCCTTGGAGCCGGTGGTGGGGGAGCAACAGCCAGTGGCATCTGCAGGTGGCTGGTTGGCCAGTTGTACATCATAAAAAGAAACATTCAAGGGGGAGGATTGATGGGGGGGCTGAATCGCTGTGGTGGGGGATAGTATTCATGAATGTCTTGTAATTCAGCTAGGGAGGATATGGCACCAAAGAGAGCTCTGACATCCAGTGCTACCATGCTAGCTGAGGCCGCAAAGCTGATGGCGCAGATGACCAAGTTGATGGAGGCAGCGAAGAAGAGGGAGGCCAAAGAGAAGGCCCAGAGAAAGTGGAAAGAGTGGGATGAGGGGACCGGCTCTGGAAGGGGCAGGAAATGAGTGAAAAAGACAGGTCCCCATGCCCTGGCAGCACCAAGGATGGGAGGAAATCCGGACCGAACCCATGATGAGCGGCAACCAGATGGGAGTAAGGATAAGGTGGACATGAGCGATGAGGCAAACTTATGAAAGTGTATTAAAGGATTGGTTGGTGATATGGGGGACGAAGGGGTGTGAAAAATTGAGACAACATTGAGGGCCATCGGGAAAAAAGAAAGGGAAACAAGGGGATGGCGGGCACATCGAGGGGGTGTGAAAGTTGTACGATAGCACTTCAGGTTTCCCTCTAGGTGACCACGTGCCAGTGTCAATTAAAGAAAAGATTTGGAAGGGAGAATACATTGATGTCTTTAGGCTGGTCAATGAGGAGACAGCCAACAGGTATGAGCAGAAGGAATTGGTCAGAAAATCAGAGATGCCGGTGGCGTTGGCAGTGATAGATCATAAAGCGGAGGAGGCCAAGTTAAAGAGAAAAACATAGACACATAGCAAGCAGGATTTTTGATTTATAGCCCCTTTGTGCTCGAGAAGCAGCTGGAGCTGACAATCATGCTTCTAACATATATGGCAATCATCAGGGATGCGTACCAGGTGAGGCTGGGTTTTGGATGGCTCAAGTACGACGAAGCATTCTGGGGATGTATGGTCGTAAAGGGTGATCTGAGGTGGGATTGCACCCATGTGGAGCTTTGGGTTAGGATGTTGTCAAGATCATCAGGGGGCCAGGTAATGGAACAGGCAAAAAAGGGGGCTCCGGTACAGGGTACCAAGGCCTGCTGGGCATACAACAGGGCAGCATGTAACTGGCCAAGTTGTAAGTTTAGGCACATCTGCTCATGGTGCAGGGGGTTGCAGCTGGCCACAAGTTGCAGAGTAGGGGGCGACAAGGGGGGACCATGTGGTGGACAGGCCCAAGAGCAGCACTTTTGGGGCAGTAAAGGGGGAGCCATCAGGGGCCAGGGGAGCCCAGGGAGAGGAGGTTATGCATCCAATTACAGTTGGAGCTAGTCCAGAACAGCCAGAACAGAGGTGGAGATATTCCCTGGCCTACACACCCATCAAGCAGGGGGTGGTGGAGGTCTGGACCAGGGATTGCCCTGATAAGGAAGGGATGGAGTTGTTAAGAAGGTTTTTTTTGGGGTGGACTTGCACTGGGTTTCAGGAGGCACAGGTGGGGATGCACACCAATAACTTGGGATCATTAGCAGGTAAAGAAGACATTGTCTGGAAAAAGATCCAGAAGGAAGTGAGAGCAGGGCAGGTAGAGGGGCTGTTGTTTGCCCCCAATGTACAAGTTTCTGGTTGTCACCCCTGGGATTGGTACCTAAGAAACAGGAAGGGGAATTCAGGCCTATCCATCACTTGTCCTACCTGAGAGGGGGGTCAGTGAATCAGGGGATTCCAGAAGCTCTCAGGATGGTCTTCTACGCATCACTGGACCAAGCAGTGGAGATGATCCAGGCAGCGGAGGGTGCATGGCTGGCCAAGATGGATATTAAGTCCACATTCTGACTGCTGCTGGTGCAGCAGCAGACTGGAACCTTTGCAGTTTTCAGTTCAAGGGCAGGTTGTACTTCGATAAGGCAATGCCTATGGAATGTTCTGTGGCATGTGCAACATTTGAAGTTTTCAGCTCATGGGTACAGTGGGTGTTTGGGTGGCAGTATGGACACGGCAAGGTGATCCATTACTTGGACAATTTTTTACTGATAGGGACCAGTCAAGAGGAGGCAGAAAAAATTTTAGCAGATTTCCAGGATATGTGCAGGTCCATAGGTATCCCGTAGGTAGCCGGAAAAACTGAGGGCCCAGTGCGCACACTAGAGTTACTGGGGACTGAGGTGGACACAGAGGAGGAGTGTTTTCACCTTCCAGGGGACAAAGTTGCACTGCTCAAGGGGCTACTCACACTCGGGGGGAGGAGGAGGGTGCCACTGGTACAGGTACAACAACTACTGGGGCGCCTTAATTTCACCTGCAAGGCCATAAGCCTGGGCAGGGCCATTACTTGGAGGTTGGGGAGGGTCACAGGAAAGCAAAATTACCACATCATTGGGTAACATCAGCAAGGGGGTGAAGGAGGATTTATGGGTATGGGAGACATTCCTGGAATCCTACAATGGGGTGGCTTTTTGGCAAGAGGAGTGGGCCTCCAACACAGACCTTGAGCTGTACACAGATGCAGAAGGGGGCCTGGGGATGGGGGTCTACTTCTAAGGGGAATCGACATTGGAGGCTTGGCTGGTCCAATGGCAGGAATGGGGATGGACGAAGGACATCATGTTCCTTGATATTTTTCCGATATGGGTAGCTGTGGAAGTATGGGGTTCATGGATGGCAGGGCGGTGCATAGTTTTCTTGTGCTACAACAAGAGTGTGGTCAAAGTGATCAATAGGCAGACAGGCAGGATGGAATCGGTAGGTGTGGTATTGAGGGCTATGATCTTGTTAGGACTACTGCTCAACCTGTCTTTTAGGGTGAGGCACATTGAGGGAGCTCAGAATGAGGTAGCTGACTGTCTTTCTCATTTTCAGATGAAGCGGTTCTGAGAGCTGGCACCACAGGCCCACCCAGACCAGGGTACCGGATCGGCTTTAGGAGGTTGGAGGGAGAAGACCAGGTCTTTGTACAAGGGGTCATGGGTGCCCTGCACTCTAAGGGCTTATGAGAGGGTGTGGGTGGCTTTCCAGATATTCAGGGCTGGAATGGGGTGGGATACAGGTGAACTGGCCAAGGAAGAAGAGGTAATGCAATACATGGTGAAAAATGGGAGGAGGGGGTAGCGCACACCACCATGGGAGTCCAGCTGTTGGGAATCAGCAGGGATTGCATGGATAGGGGTGGGTAGATGCGATGGGTGGCCTGGCCATCAAGAGGATGGTGGTGGGCTGGCAAAGGAGTCATGGAAGGTGGCAGGATGGGAGATGGCCCCTGATGTGGCCACTACTCTCAAAGATCCTGTGGGCAGTGGGCCACATCTGCTATTCAGTAAATGATGCCTGCCTTTTCAGGGCCATATTTACTGTCATGGCAAAGAGGGCTTTCTGAGTCCAGGAAATGGTGGCTCACAGAAAGGGGGAGACCGAGGCAGGGCTACAGGAGCAGTGTGTGAGCTTGGGTGAGGAGAAGGTAACAATTTTACTGCAAAGGTCTAAGACGGGTCAGCAGGGAAAGGGGACCACCATAGAACTGCTGAGAGAGGGGAAGGCAGATGTCTGCACAGTCCAGACTATGGAGGCCTATGCAAGACTCAGGGGGTAATAAGGGGGGCCCTGGTTTGTGCACAGGGATGGGTCCCCGGTGATGGGTTTCCATGTGGGGGCAGTCCTGAAAAAGCCATTGGCGTTCATGGGTGAGGATCCAAAGGAGTTCGCCCCTCAGTCTTTCTGGATTGGGGCAGCTTTGGAAGCAGCCATTTCAGAGACAGAGGAGAAGGAGGTCAAGAGAGTAGGGAGGTGGACATCAAACTGTTATAAGAGATACGTAAGGTGTTGATGGTGGCTAACTGATATCCCCTTTTTACTCCCCCACAGCAGGCTCCAAGAGGCAGGTGTTGATCATTGGGCACTCTTTTATCTACTGGGCAGAGAAATTTGCAGAGGCCACAAGGATGGGTACGGAGCTGCGACCGGGAATTGAGCACACCAAAGAGAGATGGAGGAGTCTGAGGGGCATGAGGTGGCCGCAGCTGCAGCCATTGTTAGAGGAGTTGCAGGTGTGATGGGCCAGTCTGGGCTGTATTATTAACCATTTAGGGGGCAATGACCTGGGGGCCATGCACTGGGGATCCTTGAAGAAGGGCATTATAGCAGCTCTGAAAAGGGTAAAGAGCTGGTGGCCCAGGGTGGTTGTTGGGTGGTCCAAGACTACATCTTGGAGGGTCTGGAAAGGGGCAAAGATGCCCCAGGCTGTGGAGGTGGAGAGAAAATGCCTCAACAGGAAAGTGGCTATGGCAGTGATCGAGATGGTGGGATCCATATACAGCATAGGGACATTTTGTTTGATCAGGAGGCAGTGTACAGATCAGACGGCATCCATCTCATTAAGTTTGGCAAGGGTTTGTTCATACACCCCTTTGGGAAGATAGTGGAGGACATAAATAGGAGGGTCAGAAGGGCTAGCCCACAAGGGGGGAGCCCCATCTTCCATCGCAAGCTGGAGATGGGGCAGTGGAAGGATTTGGGTGGAGCAAGGGGAAATGGAGAGGCAGATAGAGGGGAGAGGGGGTCGATACCACAGGCTGGGACAAAAGAACCCAGGCATGGGAGTAAAGGGGGTGGGGAGGGCATGAGAGCCAGGTGATGGATCGCAGTGTCCACACCTGGCATGGGTTGGAGTGGTCTGGGTAACATGGTACCCGATGGTGGTGAGTGGAAAGGGGGGGGCCGTATCACGGTGTCTGGGCACCAGAAGCATGATGAACAGAAAGAGAGCAGGATGAAGATACACAAGAAAGAAGACAGGACTGTTACATCCAAAAAGGCCATGGGGACTGTTATGTCCTAATTGTAATTATGAATTGTTAGAATTATGATGATATGGGATGTAACAAATATGTCTGTGCCTATGACATAATAAGCACTGCCAGTGAGCATCCAAAAAGTGATAAAGCTGTGGCCTGAGTTATTTTTGATTATGGATCTGGGGACAAATCTCAAAGTTTGGAACTATTTGTTTTAAAAGCAGCACAACGTGGATTTGAAAGCAGCAAAATGTTAATCACATAATTTGGAACTGTTTAGTTTTGAAAGCAGCACAAGGGATGTCACAGTGTTTGGAACTGTTTTGTTTTGATACCAACACACTTTAAATTTGAAAGCAGCAGAAGGGAAGTCATAGAATTTTGAGCTGTTTGGTTTTGAAAGCAGCACACTTTGGATTTGAAAGCAGTATAAGGGAAGTCATAGAGTTTGGAAGTGTTTGATTTTGAAAGCAGCGCTATTTGTTTTTGAAAGCAGCACAGAGAAGTTATAGAGTTTTGTGTGCTCTTGTTTGGACTTTGGGGGCTGCAGTGTCTCATCAGAAACATGGACTATCATTTTGCCTGCTGGGTATAGGCTTCCTGATGCTGCCTCTGCCTCTTGCTGTTCTCATGCAATAGGGAGCATCTTTGGGAGGAGGGGGCATGAAATAACCTTAGTTTAATGGTCCATTTCCCAAACTATCCTCTGCTGTGGTTCTCACTGAAGTGCCCCAGCTTAGATGCGTCATACTCTGGGTGTCTGCATGGGGCATCAGTTGGTAGGAGACTCTGCACCTCAGTAAGATAATTATTTTATATATCAGCTTTTAATATGGGGGATATTCATTGTACAATATATTAAGGTTTTCATGCAAGGTGTCAGTGTGCATTGGTTACAACTGTATATTCAAGAGGGCAAAACTGTTAGTGTAGGCTGTGTTTGGCTTGCATAATACTGAATATGGTAAAGTATAGGCTATACTGTCCTGTAGATTAATTGCAATGTTCTTTTTTTTTTTTTGAAAAATAGTATTCGGTGGTTTTGAATATCGGTAAACAAAACATGTTTTACACATTACAAAGTAACAATATGAATGTCTTCACCTCTTTTCATTATATGTAATACATTTCATTCTATTTGGATACATTATTATCCCCCCCACCAACACCCTATTGTCTGCAACTCTTTTTATATGTATCGGGATACATCCATTTATAGTATATATAGTACAGCCAGATTTAACCATTCGATCGAATTCATCATGAAAATAATGAATAGAAGAAGAGGAAGAGGAAGTTCTTTAAACTGTGATAATAATGTACTACTTAAATAACATCCAAGAGCTTTATTCAGTGCAAATGTTATGAATATGTCATATTCTAAATATTGGATGTATATTATTTATTATTTCTCTCCATACAATTCCCTCAGGTGTATCTAAATTAGGGTCCACAGTATATATTAGCTCCTCATATTTCAAAGTTTACAAAAATATAGGCCACCATTTGTAATAATCGATGTCCGTTAATGTATCGGATTTCCAGTTTTCTAATATTACTCGTTCCAGTGCCATAGTGGCGAACATAAAAACCTTTTTTCTTAGATGTTTTTTTTATACTATGCTCTATTGCTAAACAGTAACACATCAATTTCAAAAGGTATAACAATTTCCATTTGCTTTGTTGTAATATCATACATGGACTTCCACCACTGATTTATTTTGGGGCTTTGCCATAAACAATGTAACAATGTTGCTTTCTGACCACACCGATGCCAGCATAGGGGAGCATATTCCTTATTAATCTTGTTTATTTGTACTGGAGTAATATAGTCATGATTCAAAGTATTTGTTTGAGTAAATTTATTTTTTGCAGAAACATACAATGTATTATTCCATTTTCAGATATTCTCCCATTGTTGGTGATTTAAGTGTAAGGTTGTTTCTTTGTTCCTGCATTGATTCTTCCCTTTAAATATATTATATGGGGAACTCAGAATACTATTATAGAATCTGCATAATATCATCTGTATTCCATTTTGAATTGTTCCTTCGTGTTGTTTCACCTCTGCTTTCATACACTTAAGATTAGTTCCAAAAATGCTTTCTATCTTATGGAATTTGGCTTGTAAGGTACAATAGATTAAAAAGCTCCACCCTTTACCTTCCCATAATTTGCTACAATCCCCATATGATAAACATTCTCCATTGGCGATAAGATCCTTCCATTTATAATGTTTATTATTCTGTAAATATTAAAAGCAGAAATTGTTGTGCTCTCCCCAAATTCTTTCACTATAGGTAATTGGCAAGTGCAACCATGGGATTTTCAACTTGGCTGGTAGATCTATATATTTTTTAACAAACAGAAACCACGTATTAAGTTGATGATTACTCTTATTTTTATGTAAATCCTTATCAATAAAAATATTAGTAATGTGACTTTTTGAATCTGAAGGGTAAACACGAATTTGGAATAATTTCAAATCCTCCTCTGGTAAATTGATCCATTCATAATAATTAGCTACTATATTCACTTCCGTGTATTTTTCAAAATCTGGATATCCTAAACCCCCTAGCTTATGAAGTGTGGTCAGAATATTCCATGCTATATGAGGTTTTCCTCCCCAGCACAGAAACTTTGATACAATTTGTTTGACATCTTGGAACAATTTAATCCCAGGTGCCCCTAGAATATTTTTTAATACAAAGATATAATGGGGCATTGTCCAAGATTTTCTCAAGAAGAGGCTTACACAGTAGTGGTGGGTGCTAAGATCAGCAATTAGTTTATTCTTTTATACAGCCCCCACATATCATCACTTTCTTAAATCATATTTACAACTTGAAGACCATTGGTTCCCAAAAACTTTCCAATCGTCTTCTCCATTTTTATACATCATCTTTATGTTTATGTCCACTTCATTTATACCAAAAGTTCCAAACATTGATTTTCTTTCTTATGTATTCCTCTTTTTTCATCTTCTCACCCCCAGCTGTGGAACCTGGGGGGCTCTTCTCCTTCTTCTTGGAAGGTAACGGTATGACACCCATTACCGCATCTCTTCTCTTCTTTTCTTTGTTCTCTACCTGTGTGTGCTCTCCCTCCTTCTCTCTTGGCAGCTCTTATACTCTTTTTGCTTCTTCCCCTTACAGCCATCCACCTTTGGCTGTCCTCACCTTTTGGTATTACTGGTCTTCGTTTTTCTTTGTCCCCTCCTCAGCCATCCACGTTCGGCTGGGTCCAACCATATCCCTCTTTTCCTTGCTCTTTTTCCAGGTGGGTGAGTTGGTTTTAAAACAGTAGATTATCAAGCTAAAAAGAGGGCTCCTTCTATCTCTGCAGCCCCTTAAAAGGCTAGTATAGCCCCTCCTTTTCCTGTCTCTCTCTCTCTCCAATTGGCTTGCTTCTCCTGTCCCCTTCTTTGCTCCACCCCTTCCTGACGTCATCCCCCCTACCCCTTCCCTTTGTCTCCTACTTTCCTCTTTCATTCTCCTAGTTCCTCCCTTTCTATGAGTTCTCTTCCCCTTCCCCTTTTCTTTTCCTTTTGTCTCCCCTGGCCTTTACTTGGCTGGCCAGCTGGACAATCTAGTGTGCTTTTTAGAGGCAAACTCCATTTTCCTGGATTTTCCCAAGAAGTGGCTTACACAGTAGTGGTGGGCACTTAGATCAGCAATTAGTTTATTCTTTTATACAGATTCCACATATCATCACTTTCTTAAATCATATTTACAACTTGAAGACCATTGGTTCCCAATAGCTGTGCAATAATCTTCTCACTTTTTATACATCATTTTTATGCTTATGTCCATTTCATTTATACCAAAAGTTCTAAACATTGATTTTCTTTTTTATGTATTCCTCTTTCTTTGTCTTCTCACCCTCCTGATGTAGAACCTGGGAGGCCCTTCTCCTTCTTCTTGGGAGGTAACATTGTGACACCGCTTACCGCATCTCTTCTCTTCTTTTCTTTATTCTCTACCTGTGTGTGCTCTCCCTGCTCCCCTCCCCACTTGACAGCTCTCATACTCTTTTCGCTTCTTCCCCTCATAGCCATCCACCTTTGGCTGTCCTCATCTTTTGGTATTACTTGTCTCTGCTTTTCTTTCTCCCCTCCTCAGCCATCCACCTTCAGCTGGGTTCAACCATATCCCTCTTTTCCTTGCCTTTTTTTCCAGGTGGGTTTTAAAACAGGACAGTAGCAAGCTGAAAAGAGGGCTCCTTCTCCCTATGCAGTCCCTTGAAAGGCTAGTATAGCTCCTCCTTTTCCTGTTTCTCTCGCCAATTGGCTTGCTTCTCCCATCCCCTTCTTTGCTCCACCCCTTCATGACACTATCCCCCTCTGCACCCCTTCCCTTTGTCTCCTCCTTTCCTCTGAGTCACCCTCCTAGCTCCTCCCTTTCTATGAATTCTCTTCCCCTTCGCCATTTCTTTTCCTTTTGTCTCCCCTGGCCTTTACTTGGGTGGCCACCTGGACAATCTGGTCTGCCCTTTAGAGGCAAACTCCATTTTTCTGGATTTTCCCAAGAAGAGGCTTACACAGTAGTGGTGGGTGCTTAGATCAGCAATTAGTTTATTCTTTCATACAGCCCTCATATATCATCACTTTCTTAAACATATTTACAACTTGAAGACCATTGGTTCCCAAAAATCTTCCAATAATCTTCCCAATTTTTTACATCATTTTTATGCTTATAACCATTTCATTTATACCAAAAGTTCCAAACATTGATTTTCTTTCTTATGTATTTCTCTTTCTTCGTCTTCTCACCCCCCAGACGTAGAAACTGGGGGGGGGACAGTCTCTTTCTTCTTGGGAAGTAACAGTGTGACACCCATTACCGCATCTCTTCTCTTCTTTTCTTTGTTCACTACTTGTGTGTGCTCTCCCCCTGCCCCTCCCTCCCCTCCCCTCTTGGCAGATCTTATACTCTTTTCGACACTAGGCTGTCTCCAGCTTGCATTGGATGACAGCCTTCCCCCTTCTCCCAGGACCACTTCCTGCTAAGTCAGACTCTTTCTCCAGTCCTCAATGCTCCGCATGGATTCTGAGTTAAATAGGTCAACCCCTATGTCTGACAAGTGTACCCCATCTGGCCTGTAAAATTCATCCTCCCGTTCTTCTATGTCCCATCTAATGATACTGTCCCCATGTGCTATGAACCATGTACCTACTCTTCTGTTCATTTTTCTCCTTACCCTATCCATTGTGAGGTGGCTATGTACATGTCTCCATACCCTGCGGGGTACCATGTCTGACCACATCAAGGTTACTTGTGGCCACCATTTCTTTATTATGCTGATGTCATATTTGATTTGTAGAAAAATGTCCAACCATTTCCTGGACCCAATGTCATTGCCTCCTAAATGAATGATAGTTATGTCTGGCGACACCCATTTTTCTCCTAGGTCTCTTTATATCGGGAGCAGCTGGGCCCACTTCATGCCCCTGATGCTCTGCCATATCACCTGGCATTGTCTGGGGTTCTGATATAGTTGTCTGCCCCCTTTCTTTTTGGACACTCTCCTTTATGCCCAATAAATATCAGAGTGTCCACATATCCATACCTACAGCTTCTGCCCCTTACCTGCAGAAAGATTAAAGCATGTGTGATTAACAGGATTTTCCTGTTGTTGATGATCTCTACTATGTCTATGTCTATCCCCCCTTTTCCCTTTAAGTCTTTTCTCAATTGCCCCCTTCCTCAAACCCACGCTTCACCTGTTAATAGAAAATGGGGAGATATGGTTATTCAGTTCTCAGTAGCCTTACATATTGTTTATAGCAATCAGACCTCCAACGTCCGGCCCCCCATACTTGTTTGACTGATCCTGCTGCTACTGCCAGCTGTGACACCTGCCCAATTCAAAATGAATGTGAAGAAAGGTTCTTGGGGTTCCCCCCAGGAATTCCATGCATTTTTTAAGAACCGCTGTCACTTGATAGCCTGTGGCTCTTTTCCCATCCTCATGGATAAAGAACTGCCCTGTTTGTGCAGGACGGCCTGTGGCATAGGCCCACAGTGCCCTGACCAGGCAGTTAACTGGCCCACTGCTTCTTTTGAACGTTATCTGGATCCCCTAGTCTTCTTGACCTGTCTTTGATTTCCCTATCCATATGCTAATTGTGTCCCCCTGCCATGCAAGGTCGCCTTCTTCCAATCCTCTCCCTGTGCTCCCCCTGTCGTGTCCTACTGCCTCACTCACTCTCAGGGCACCATGATACATGGTCATGAATACAGCCTGGAATAATAGCTTTTCAAAGTCTGTACTGCATATGGCTGCTGTTGCTTGCCCCAGTCTGTCCATCAGGATTTGTGATACTGGCCTCCTTTCATTCCTTGCTTTTGTCCACAGCCTGCCCCATCCTTAAACCATCCATCTTACTAACATGGTCTTCATTGTGTCCTTCCATTGCCTCAGGTTACAAATTAATAGTAGGCTGTGCCATTCCCATTTTCTTTGGTGTACTATGTGTTTACCCACTTGGTCAGCAGTGATTTGCTCACTTACCTCCATGTGCTGTCATTCCCTGAAACTCTGGAATGTTCCCCAAGCCTCTTCATAGGCTCTGAGTGTCCTGGTGGACCAGGAGTTGTGAAACAAGACTTTGGCTCCTTCCTGCCAACTTCCCATATATCCTCTGGTATCTATGTCTGTTGCATCTCTGCCTTCGGTGTTGAGGCCTGAAACCTGTTCAGCTGCAGATGGGAGAGGCTGTCAGCTATAGTGTTTTGGATCCCCTCTATGTGCCTAGCTCTGAATGTCATGTTAAGCTTCAAACCCTGCAGTATCAGCTGTCTCAATACCCTCAACACTGGTCCGGTCAATGCCCTCTTGTTGTTGAGGACATCCACTACTGCTCTGTTGTCACACCAGAAAGTGGTTACACAGCTCGTGTCCCCATACTAAAGTGCATACCCATATTGGCATGATTTCTAGCAGGGTGATGTCCTTAGTCAATCCCAGTTCTATCCACCTCTGCAGCCACACTTCAGAAAACCATTTTTCTTTACAGTAGCCCCGTATCACGAGTCCCCCCACAGCATCTGTATAAAGTTCCAGGTCTGTATTAAATACCCAGTCATCTTGCCAAAAGGATGTGCCATTGAACATTTCTAAAAATATTTCCCATATTCTCAAGACCTCCCTTGTGTCCCTGGTGACGTCCACCCAGTGGTGTGGCTTTGTCACCCCCCAGGTGGCATGTGGCATTCACCAGGTGAAGGCTCTCCCTGGGCCGATGGCCCAACATGAAAAATTGAGATGTCCTATCAGTTGCTGGACTGGTTTCAATTGTTTCCTTCTTCTTTCTCTATGTTCCCTCAGCCTATTTACTTTGTTTTCCGGCAACCTAAAATCCTCCTTTTGCGCATCTATTTCTATGCCTAGGAATTCTATGATTCTGCTGGGCCCCTCAGTCTTGTCTGGTGCTAATGGGACCCCCAAGTGTTTACAGCATTTACAGAGTGCCTGAAAACTTCTAAGCAGCGCCTCAGTCTCTTCTCTCTCACTGCCAATCAGCAGGAAATCATCTAGACAGTGTATCACTGTCCTATGTCCAGACCATCTTTGAAATATTCCCTGCAGGCAAGTGCTAAACAGTTCAAAAGAAGCACAGGCTGTGGAACAACCCATGGGCATGGCTTTGTTGAAGTAATATGCCCCGTTTAGCTTGAAGTCTAACAGGTCCCAGTCTAATGGGCAGACTGGCAGGAGCCTGAAAGCCGCCTCTATGTTGGTCTTTGTTAGCCATGCCTGTGGTGTTGCCCTAATGATTTCCACTGCTTCCTCCAGAGTGGCATAAGTCACTCTGGAGTGTCTTTCCTCGATGTAATCATTTACTTACTCCCCCTCTGGGAACGATAGTTGGTGTATCACCCTAAATTCCCCTTGTTGTTTTTTAGGCACTAGACCTAGTGGTGAGACTCTCAGGTTGTCAAATGGGGGTGCCTGGAAAGGACCCTCTATCCTCTGCTTCCTTCTCTTTTTCTAGTTTCTTCCTCAGTATCCCCTCTTTTCCCTTCACTGAACCTAAGTTTTTGCTTTCCCGGTATTCCCTAGGGCCTTGACAATGTAGGCTGAAACCCTCCTTAAAAACCCTTCAGTAGTTTTTGTGCTGCAGTTTGGTTAGTGTGTCCTTGTAACACCACTTCCCAATTCCTGATATTGATTGGTGTCTTTGCCATGTTAAATATCTGACCTTCCCCCCCAGTCTACTAGATTTTGTTTTAATATCTGCTTCCCCCTCCCAAAACTTCCCCTTCCCTGAAACCCCTGGCTGCTGTCTGCCCCCTGAAACCTCCTTGGTCCCCCCAAAAGGACTGGTTGTTGTTGCCCTGTGTCCCGTTGGTTACCCCGTGGCCACCCAGTTTGTCCTGCATCTTGAGGCCGGGTGGGTCCCCCCACATTTGGAACATGCATGGCAGAATCTACATTGTGGCCAGGAGCAAAAGGCCCAATTGTATCCCCAGCAGCATTTCTATATTAATGTGGCCTTCCTTGCCCCTTCTCCATCTGGTGTGGACTGATCCATGACATAATCTGTCCACAGATTCAGGTTTTTGTTGTCCCACCTAATGTCCCCATAGGTGGCCATCCTTTGTCTGAAAAACTCATCATAATATATTCACCCCACCCTCCTTTTGCTTTTGCTTTTGCCCTCCTTATTATTGCTTTGGCTTCTCAGAAGGAACTAAAAGGGGACAGGATCAGATTTGTTACAGTACAGTAGCTTCTTCTTGTTGTTTTTACATTGTTTCTTGTGGATTTTACTTGTAAGAAGGTTATTTCTTTTCTTTCTTACTACTTCTAAGGGGCTAGCAGGGTATTGTTTGGGGCTGTTGGAATTTTGAAACCTGTTTTGGAGGCTATATGTGGGCTCATTTGTTTGATGTTTCACTGTGTAGCAGGCTGCATTTGTAGAGGCCTATTTCTTCTGATTTAAAACCTATTTGGTGTGATTTAACTGGGGCTGTTTCTTTGAAATGGAGACCTATATCTTCTAATTTCAAGCCTATTTTGATGTGTTGTTGGTGAAGCTGTTTGAACTGGAGACCTGTTTCTTTTGGTAGCAAACCTATTTTGGGGGCTTTGAGTAGAATTGTGATTCATTTTTGCTGGCTTCACTAGCTGTAAAGTTTCGTGCATAGTAGGGGAAGGGTGCTAATGGTCTGACCAGGGACTCAGCTACCTGATTGGTTCTGGAAGACTTGGGCTGGTCCCACCCCAACCCCTCACCCCACCCGCCTCTGGTCCGTGATTTCCTTTACACCAGGGGTTCTGACATCACTTCCTTAAACGAGCAAAGGATATGCACCTGTCAAAGCAAGAGCAGACATCCAGGAAAGGAACAGCAGCTAGTGAAGAGGTGACTGCCATCTCAGTGGAAGGGAAGTAACTGCAAATCTAGGAGCTTTCAACGTTACTACTTTGCATTGCTATTGTATTGTGGAAAGGAGAAGTAGGAGTTTGAAGAAGGTTGTGCAATAGCTACTTAAAGTGTCTTTTTGAGTGTGGATAGGAAGGATAGGAATATAAAAAGCAGTTGTTCAATCTATCTAAATGTGTACAACAAAGGGGGTAAGGGAAATTAAGAAAAGAATGTTTTGCACTGATAGAGGGGGGAGAGGGGAGACTTGGGGGAGTGTTTGGTATCCTGCATCTGGAAGGGTGGGGGGTCGCTGGTGGGCAACGACAGCAATGGTGGTAGGCTGCAACAACTTTGGTGCACCAGTCTTTCTAAAAATTGCCTGGAGTTTGGGAGGATGTTTAGTGTGCAACCACATAGAGAAATGTAGAAGGGAGATTGAGGTTCTGCAGGAGGAACTAAAACAGGCAAGGCAGATTGGGAGTGGGTTTAGTGCAATACTGGAAGGAGGAAGAAGGGGAGATGATGGAGAGCGATTTAAGCCAACAGTGGTGAGGAGAGGGTCAGAAGGGAAGCAGAGATGAAGGGGCCCAGGCCAGGAAGAACGATTGCTGGGGAAACCAGGTCAGGAGACAAATGACAAATGGAAGGAGGAGATAGGGACTTGTGAGGTGAGGCAAAGAAGTGGTAAAAGTCATGGAGTGGAAAAGAGAGAACAGGTTACTATGAAGAGACAGGGAGCGGGCATTTGTGAAGGGTCTTCAGAAAATAGTTTTGCACTGCTAGAGAAGAAGAAGGTGGAGGAGGGGAAATGATGAAATTAGAGGAGTAATTGATAAATGCCTGGACCAAACCAGAGCGGGGTGGGGGGTTCTGCTGGGAGAATTGCAAAAGGGTGAAATAATGTGCAGGAGGAAGACGAGGAGCCAGAAATGAGAGAGGGAGATGAATGGAAGCAATCAGGGAGGAAGGGGGTGGAATCTTAGTGCTAGGGGACTCAATACTAAGAGGAGTCCGGTAGGGTAGCAAGGGGGAGAGGCAAAGTTACATTTGGGTGGAGGCCATGCCAGGAATGACAGAGGAAAGGGTGGGACAATCTGTTCTGAAATATGCTAGAAGGGGTAGGGACAAGCCTTATTTAATTATACATCTTGGGACGAATGACCTGGTTGACAAGACAGTAGATATAGTCCAGAGGAGGTTTGAGGAACTAGGACAATTATATGAGGGGGCAGAAAGATGAGTAACTTTATCAGAGATACTTCCAGTGCCCAAGGCAAGCACAACAAGAAAGCTGAGAATAGATGAATTTAATGGATGGCTAAGAACCTGGTGTTGTGTTAAAGGGTATGGTCTGTTGGGGGGGTGGGGAGGAACCTGGGAGGACAGTAGTCGCTATGCCAAGGACAGACTACACTTGAGTGAGGAGGGAAAGAAAGTGTTGAAACAGAGGATGGAGCAGTACATAGAGGAAATTGGGAATTTAAACTAGGAGCAGGGGGGGTGGCTTCTTTAGGTACCACAGGGAGAAAAGGAGCTGTAAGGACCACAAAGTAAAGATTAGGAAGGAGTGGGGTTGGGTGGAAGCAGGGTGCGGTAAGGCAGAAGCACTAAATGAGTATTTCTGCTCAGTATTTACTAAAGAGAAGAGGGGGTGACACCCAAGGGGAGAGAAATGGCAGAAACGGGGGGGGGGTGACAGATGGGGAAATCATGAAGGGCAGAGTTCGGGAGGGTTTGAAGGCACTGAGGGTGGACAAGGCACCAGGCCCAGATGGCATCCACCCCAGGATACTGAAGGAGCTGGCAGAGGTCTTTGCAGGTCCTTTGGCAGACCTACTTAATACCTCACTACATTCAGGGTGTGTACCTCAGGACTGGAGGATGGATCATGGAGTGCCCCTCCACAAGAGTGGCCCCAAGGATGAACTGAGAGACTACAGACCAGTGAGCCTCACATCCATTGTGGGTAAGCTAATGGAGACTATCCTGAAGGAGATGCTGGTGGCCCTCCTAGAGGCCAAAGGATTACAGGACAGCAGACAGAATGGCTTCATACTGGGCAGATCCTGCCAAACCAACCTGGTGGAGTTCTATGACTGGGTAACTAGGCAACTGGACAGGTGCCATGAAGCGGATGTCCTGTATCTGTACTTCAGTAAGGCATTTGACTCAGTGCCACATGGAAGACTAGGAAGTAAGTTAGTAGGCACCGGGGTGGGTGCAAAGCTGGTGAGATGGGTAGGGAACTGGCTTCAGGGAAGGCAACAGAGGGTGGTGGTGGGTGGGGAACTCTCACACCCAAGGGTAGTGACAAGTGGTGTCCCACAGGGCTCAGTGTTGGGACCAGTGTTGTTTGGGATATTCATTGCAGACATATCATTGGACATCAAGAGCAAGATCAGTCTGTTTGCTGATGATACCAAGGTAGGAACACTGGTGGATGACGTAGGGGGATGGCAGGGATTGCAGGATGATCTGGCAAAGCTTGAAAGCTGGTCAGACACCTGGCAACTGGGGTTTAATGCCAAAAAGTACAAGATGCTGCATTTTGGGATTAAGAACCCAAGGAGGAGGAGTTACTATTTGTGGGGAGTGCAGCTAACACGGATAGAGGAGGAGAAGGATCTGGGGGTGCTCATTACAGGGTCAATGAACAACTCGGCACAATGTAGGAAGGCAGCTGCAAAGGCTAGCAAAATGCTGAGCTGCATTGCAAGGGGTATATCTTCAATGAAGGAGGAGGTGATTCTGCCACTGTATAGGTCATTAGTTAGACCACACCTGGAGTACTGCATGCAGTACTGGCACCCGTATCTGAAGAGGGACATTAAGTTACTGGAGGGGCTGCAGCACAGGGCGACAAAGATGATCAAGGGGCTGGGGACTTATCATAAGAGATGAGGCTGAGGGAGTTGAACATGTACTCACTGGAGGAGAGGAGGGATGGGGGGACATGATTGAAACCTTTAAGTACATGAAAGGAATAAACAAGACAGGTACAAAGGGGCTGTTCAAAGTAAGAGAGGGGAGGGACACCAGGGGCCATGATATGAGACTGGAGGGAGGAAGGTTCAGGAGGGAGATGAGGCGACACTTTTTTATAGAAAGGGTGGTGGCTGGGTAGAATGCGTTACCTGCAGAAGTGGTATCCAGTAGAACAGTGGACTGCTTCAAAAGGGGATGGGACAGGATAAGGGGGAGGGTCAATGAAGAGGAAGGGTGGAAGGGAGGGGCAGCTGCAGAATAAGGGGTGCTAGCTGCACATTCGAGCAGACTTGAGAGACCTCTTGGCCTTTATCTGCTGGCAAATTTAGTATGTTCATATGTTCATATTATTAGCTGATAGGTTATCAAGGGAATTCCCAACTCGGGCCTTTTCCCTAACACTATTGTTGCACATGTGGCAAAGTCAATGGACCAACTGTCCCAAGTCTTGCCTTTCGTGAATCTGTCTTCCTCTTTCTTCCCCAGCAGGACTACTGCTGCTGCCATCTTCACCTTTCTGCTGCTCTCTCTCTCATAATACTTCATCACTGCTTCTCTGCTGACCAGTGCGAACACGTCCACATATTCTCCCTTCCATATCTTTTCTTTTGTCGCTATGGGACGTGTTCACCTATTCTCATCCCTGGTGAACCTATGACTCTAAACCCCCCTGGCAGTGGTTCCACTTTTTGTGTGATTCCAGCACCTGCCCCTTCTCCTTTCCCTGTTTTGATTTCCCCAAATCCTTTTTTCAGTTGTCCTATCCCATCTTGCCCCATAGCCATAATAATTTGCTCTATATACTCCTCTATGCTGCTGCTCACATTACCTGGTGCTGGGCTTGGTGGTTGCCCTCCTGCTCCTCGGGTCTGTCCTCCTGACAGGTTCGGTGTCGCTGATACTAGTCCAGATGTCTCAGGCAGCAATGGTGTAATTGGTATAGGAGCTGGGACCAGTGGTGTGGCTGGTATAGTGGTCAAGATATCTGGCTCTGGTCTGTCTGGGCTTGCCAGTCTGGATGGAGGCCTTTTTGGGCTAGGTGACTGGCTGGCCTGTGTCCCCTGCTGCTGCTCTCCCCCTTTCCATTTTCCCCCGGACCCTGTGCATCCATGTCCTCTACCAACTCTGATACTTTATTGGCCCACTCTGCCAATTCGATGATGGCCTTGTAAGCTTCCTCCTAGGTTGTCTTGCTCTTCTTTGGTGCCATCATTGCTACTCTTGGGCCTGCTCCTAATGTTAAAAGAAACTACTGTAAAAGAAAATGCACATGTTAATATCCCTGGTTCAACAAGCCTCCTTTCATATGGGTGTCTGGGAGCCCCCCCCTTTCCATTGCTCCGTGGACTGTGCCCTTTACCCTTCTTCCTCAAACCAAACAGTTACTTTATCTCTTTGTCACTTGTTGCACCCTCCCCCCCAATCCCCCCATTTTGTCCTTTTCCTTCATAGGAACCAACCTCTTCCCCTTTCTGTAAAGAACCCTATTGTCCTCCTGCCTTGTTCCTAAGTTACTCCCAAATTTCTTTCTGGGCCTCCTTGTGCCTCTCCAAAGCACTCAAAATGGTGGCCATGCAGTCTTTGGTCTACACATTCCTTGCACCTCTGTGCTTCACCCTCGATTCCTCCTGTGGAACCTACTCCCTCCCCTCTAATGCTGCGCTCCTGTTTTGCATGCCCCATATCCTTCCTGAGTCATTACTTGCACTGCTCATGCCCTGTCTGGGCCTTGTTCTGGTGTAACCTGCCCCCCCATGGCCTGCATGAAAACCTCAGGCTGCATTCTGGCCTGCCTCCCATGTGGCTTAACCTAGCGCTAGGGCCTGCCTTTTACTGTGCAGCTGCTGTATTGCATGCCACCAGCAATCTCCCAGACAGCTACTCCCCCCCCCAAGTTCCTCTACTCTATTGTGTCTGCCACCCTTCGAGGCCTCGCGGTGAACTGCTGTGTTGCAATGCCATTCCCCACAGAGCTGGGCACACTCACCTCATAATGCAGACCCTTTAAAACTCTTTTTTCTTCATCTGGCAACCCTGTCCCTTTTTGAGCCCTTTCTTTCTTCCGCTCGCCCATGCTGGGCCTACCTGCATTTCTCCTGCTTGCCCCCACACTGGGGCTACCTGACCACAAGGTGACGAACACTGTACCCCCAGCTGCATTGCTTCTGCCACGCGGTTGACTGGGCTACGCTGCATCCTTTACTTTTGTCCAAATTTTAAAAAAATGCCCTTTTTCTCATTCCTTTTCCGTATCTCCTTCTGAAACTCCCCTTATTTGCAATCATTTTATCCCTATCCCCTTCCCCCACAGCCACCTCTGCCTAAGCTCCATATTGCCCTCCTGCATCATCTCTGCTGGCTTCCCGATGGGCCTACCTACATGTGCAGTTTTCTACACCATGCTCCCTGCTCTAAACGTGGTGGGGTTTTATCCACCACCACCCAGACTGCTTCACCATGCTGCCCAGAGCTAAATCCCACTTGAAAACATTCCCCCCATGACTTCTGCCTAAAATGACCCCCCTGCCTATTCTGCCCTGATGGTTATTTGTCCACCAACCTCTTCTCTGCTTCAAGCTTTGTCCACATGCTCTACCTTCATTTCACCTTGGGCCTACCATGCTGTACTCATGGTGTGGTTGCATCCGCGGCTGATTAGGCTGCGTTGCCTCACCGTTCTGGTCAGACTCCAGCTCTACTGATTATTTCCATTATTATTTACTCTTCAAAACAAGCCGTCCCAGTGTCTTCTCTCAAGCCAAAAAAAACCCTTGATTACTTTAAACGCATGCTCCTAGCACCTTCCTTTCCGAAAAAAAACTCTCTCATTCTGGCATTTTAAAGTCAATGCCTACCTGCCACATGGCTCCAGTCAAACTCTCTGGTCCTCAGTTGCCCTTGGCTGTTGTCGCTGCCTTTCAAATCCCCTTGTAATTAAAATCAAAAATGCTAACTCCTATTATTGTAGGCCAGCAATTGTATCAGGTTTGCAATGTAGTAATCTAAATTCCCACTGTAATTTCTGATGCTGATCTGATGTTCTGCTCTCCAAAATTTTAAAACAGGAGAGTAGCAAGCTGAATAGAGTGCTCCTTCTCCCTCTGCAGCCCCTTAAAAGCACTTGTTTTTCCTGTCCCCTTCTTTGCTCCACTCCTTCATGACGTCATCCCTTACCACCTTCCCTTTGTCTCCTCATTTCCTCTGAGTCACCCTCCTAGCTCCTCCCTTTCTATGAGTTCTCATCCCCCTTCCCCGTTTCTTTTCCTTCTGTCTCCCATAGCCTTTACTTGGGTGGCCATCTGGACAATCTGGTCTGCCCTTTAGAGGCAAACTCCATTGCCATCATTTTAATGGTATCTGTTTTTCCCCAGAGAGACAGTGATAGATTTTGCCAATTTTACAACAAATTACCAATCTTTTGTTTAGCATTTTCAAAACGTATTTTAATGTTTTGTTCATGATTGTTAGTTAAATGTATTCTGAAGTATTTAATTGATTTGTGTTGTTGAAATCCTTCACTAATGGAATTGGGTACCAAATCATTTTTTCTTGATAATTTCATTATGATGGATTCTATTTTAACTGGTACCCAGATATAGCAGAATATGATTTAGTTAGATGTAAAACATGGTCTAATGAAATATTTATATTCTTTAGAATTAATAATATATCATTTGCAAAGATGCTTATTTTTGTCTATGATTTATTTATGGAAAAGATTTTATTTTGGGGTCATTTCGAATAGCCTGCAGAAATGGTTCCAATGCTAAAATAAATATTGTTGGGGATAAAAGACATCCCTGCCATACTCCATTTAGCATTTTTAATTCATCACTTAAGTAACTTTTTATTTGGAACCTTACCTGTGTATTATGGTAAAGTTTCTTAATCAGATTGATTAATGAGTTGGGAATACCACATTTTTTTTAATGTCAAATAGATATCGTCTCTATTTACCAAGTCAAATGCTTTACTCGCATCTATGGCTACCCTGTAATATATGCCTTTTTGATAATTAACATCGTTATTTATTAAATGTATTATTGCTTGGATTTTTTACTTGCTTGAAACAGGTTTTGTCCTTTCATGAATCCATACTAATCTTTATGGATATAGTTATTTAGTTGTTCTTGTATTTTATTGTTGATTATTTTTGCAAATAATTTGTAATCTGTTGGTAATAAAGCTATTGGTCTGTAACTATATGTTAATGTGGGTACTTTTCTCTCTTTTATAATTAAAACTATTCTGGCTGTCTGCATTGAAACTGGTATATTGTAATTGTTCTTTTCAGCCAGCCCACCGGTGCAGTGGTTGGATTTCTAGTTGTGACGCCAGTGACCCGGGTTCGGGAATGGATCCAGGTCACCGGAGGACCACCCGGGAGGAGAGAGATAGAGCATCCTATGGACTGCTCTCTTCTCTGGGGAGGGGTTAAAGTGCCCGCAAGAGATGGACCCCTGCAGCCTGGGACATCACAGCTACCGTGCTCGTTTCTAATGAAGTGGTAAGACACTGGATGTCATTGCTGTCCCTGCCTCCTGGAGGAAAAATCAAGAAAATGGAGGGGAGATCATCCATCTACATGAAGCCCTCCCCGGGCTTCAGTTAGCCACTGCCGCCACACTCCCAACTAGATACTGGTTCTGCAGCACTGGAATTAGGAGAATCAGTGCCACGGCCCTGCCCTCCAGGGGGCAAGCCGGAGGTGACCAGGAGTATGTGGGCAATTGGCTACTGGTGGGAGCTCTGGGGGCTGTGACCAGGGCAGAGATTGACGGAGGGGCCTCGAGGGGAAAATGAAGATAAAATAAAAATAAAAAAATAAATAATTGTTCTTTTCAACTAGTAATTCATCTGTCATTTGTTTCAATCATATTTTCAAGTCATCTACAAAAACTTGATAAAATTCATTGGTAAATCCATTGAGGCCAGGTGATTGACCCCTTGGAATTGCTTTAATTGCCTCCTGGGTATTTTGCTGGGTAATTGGGCTTAATTGGAAGGGTCTTGCTTGTGTTTTTGCTAAATCAAAAAACTCCCTTACTCCTTCTACTTTTGGAACAAAATTATTATGATATATCTTTGTATATGCCTGACAGAAACAGTTTGCCATTCCTTCATCTGTTGTTTGTATATTGCCATTTTCATCAATAATTTAAAAAAAATATTTCTCAGTTTCTTGGCTTTGAGTAAATTGGCCACTAACTTCCCTGTCTTGTCCATATGGTGATATCTAATTTTCATAATATATTTACTAGTCTTTAAAGTTTCCTGATGAATTAGATCTTGTTTTTTTATTTGTAGTTAATGCCATTCATATTAATAAGATCAATAATCCATTACAAATAATTTATCCAATTGTTGTAATCTCTGATCTATTAGTTATTTTTCTTTATTTTTTATTTTCTTTATTTTTATCTGATAAGAGATAATTATACCTCTGAGAGTAGTCTTCATCACATCCCATATGGCTAGAACTGTAGTTTGGCCAGAATAATTAAAAAAACAAAATTATTTTATTACTCTTTTTATTAATTGGACAAAATCAGAGTTCTTCAACAATGAATTATTAAATGTCCATGATCTGGTATATTTTCTTTCTTTATTTGGGATCTTTATATTTAATGATATTAAGGTATGATATGAGAGGCATAATGAATTGAATAATGTTCTTAATACCATTTGAGAAAGATTTTTTGTTATAAAAAAATAATCTATCCTAGAAAAACTTTTAGTTTTTTTTTTTTTATCAAAATGGGTATATGTCCTATCGGTCTAGTTCCTGCCTCTCCATACATGATATAATTTTTCAGATTGCAAAAATTAATTTAATCTTTAGGAAATCAATATATTGCCCTTGGTTGGTGTCGATGTTTTGTCTGAATTTAGATTTTTTAGTGCATTAAAATATCCTGCTAATATAGCTCTATCTGTTTGTAGTACCTGTAAAGCTTCCAATATTTTAGTCAGAAAATCAGTGTAGTTTTCGAAAGGAGCATAGAGGTACCCGATAGATAGGACAACACCATTTATGTTTATTTTTAATATCAATATTCTGACCATCGTATCTTTCAATTGTCCCAAAATTAAAATATTACAACCTTTTTAATTAAGATGGCAACCCCTCTAGTTTTCCTGGCTCCTATTGAATAATATATATCACAGATCGATTTCCTCTTACGTTTCTGAGTTTCTTCTTCAAGAAGATGAGTTTCTTGCAACATTATGACATGAGCATTTGTCTTCTTGAAATATGTCAATAAATTATTCCTTTTAATAGGGGAGTTAATCCCGTTAACATTTGTGGAAATACATTTTAGTTCATTACACATGATTTAGCTTGATCATCACAACATATATAGGCAATCCCCATATTTCTAGCCACTGACTTTTCCTTCTATATTGTAAATATCTCATGTGTACTTATAATGAGTACATTCACATTCTTAGCTGGCATTTCTATAGTTGCAGACAATCCACTGACCTTCTTATACAAATTCCATAACAAAATTCCACATGCAGAGATTCCCATATTGTGTTGTGCTGCAGAGAGTAGATGCTCACCCTCTCCACTCCTCCTCTGTACCTTAATTATCTCATTTTCATCTGATCAAATGTAGTCAGCGTAAGCCCCATTTATAACATTTCTGTTTTTACTGATGTTGACAGTGTTACTTCATAATGGGAACTTTAATTGCTAGATCTGCCCAAGCATCCTGCACATTTTCATAAGTTAACTGTTTCCCATTTATAATCACTCATAATTTTGTGGGTATTGCATAGTTGCTTTAAAACCCAGAGTCCATAATTTACTATGTACAGAGTCAAATTTCTTTCTTTCATGAATTATCTCTTGGGGCAAATTGTTGTATACTGAGATGTTGGCACCTAGAATGCTGACGTCCTTTGTTTTGTGTACAATGGTCATCGGGGTCCCTTTTTCTTTATAATTGAGCAACTTCACAATAACTGGTCTGGGAGGTGCATTTCTTTCTACTTTAGACCTCAGTCCTCTATGTATCCTTTCAATTGTGTAATTAAGATTCATGGGGTCAGTATCCAAATATGCTGCTGCAATGATTTTAAATGAATCCTGCAATGATCATATATTCTCCCAGTCTTCAGGTATTCCAAAAATTCTCACATTATTACATCTGGCTCGGGCTTCTTGATCTACTAATTTTGTTTTAAGTTCACTATTCGCCAGTTCTAGGGATTTCAGTTGTTCGGCAAATAGGGCTGTTTCATCTGATAATATAGTTAAATGCACACAGATTTCTGTAACCTCTTTATTCAAACTTTTATTCTCTTCTATCAGGTCTTGTGCTATTTTAAAATGTTGTTCCATCTTAGTTTGTTGCTTTGCCATTTGTTCTAGAGTGTCAGAAATGTTACTAATTTTAGAGAAAAGAAGCTTTTTCCATGGGGTGGGTCCCCTCCACTTGATTCAGACCCCGACTCTTCTTGTTCAACTTCTGAAGATGATATGTTACATTGTTCAGAGATTATACTATTTGAAGGTTGTTCACAAGACTTGATGTTGTTTACAGACACTACATCAGATTGTTGTTTATTTATTTTAAAGCAGCAGTGCAACAATCTGGTGACAATTTTGACCTATAAGTTTTTATGCTATTTTACATTGCCACTTACCTCCTGACTTGTATAATACCATTCTTTCTTCTATTTTAGCCTGCTTTAGTACTTTTTTTCATGTATGAAATAATAAAAGGAGCGCTCCTTTTAATACAGTGTGGACTAGGTCTTTATCAGTATTTTCAGCTGTTTTTGTCCATCAGTTGTTTATATATCACTCCTGTTGTGATTAAAATTAACAATTATGCAGCAGGCAGTGTTTTCTGACCTCACAGAACAATATTTGTTCAAAAACAGCTGCAAATACTGATGAAAACCTGGTATGAGCCATATTAAAAGGAGTGCTCCTTTCATTTTTTTTAGACATGAGAAAAAAGTACTAAAGCAAACACAAATTGTGGAAAGAAGAGTATCATACAAGTCAGGAGGTAAGTGGCAATCTGAACTAGCATAAAAAAGTATAGGTCAAAATTTTCACCAGATTGTTGCACTGCTGCTTTAACCTTTTTAATTCTATCTACCCAACCTCTGATATTACTATGTTGTAAACACAGTTCTTCATTCAGGTGTTTTAGTGCATTCTTATTAAGTTCTCCAATATGTAGTTTGTTTGGCTTACCTTTTTTGATTACTACATTGTACCTGTTGTGAGGTGTCAGATATTTGAATTGGTTCATTGTTTGGATTCTGTTCTGGTGGTGGTCTTCAGTTATTACTGCTAACTCAGGGTTGGCATTGGCCTTGTTGCTGCAGTAGGCTTGAATATTCTCCAGACATCGAGGTGCTTTAAATGGATCTTTTTCAGATATTTCAGATTGTTTTTGCCTTCTGTCCTGGAGTTTTTCACCAGCAAGTTTGCTTGACTCACCCGTTTCAGCCATACTCACAAAGTGGTCATTTGGGACTGCATCTCTCTGCAGTTGCACCTGTGTGACCTGTACAGACACAACATTCACCTCATCACTTTCAGTAAAGATAGCAGTTCTCCAGTTTTCATCCATCTCAGGTAAGCTCATTTGTGGACAGTCGATATTGCTCACTATTTCATTTTGCTGCTTAAACAGAGGAAAAAGAGGTTTATCACTGGTAGATAGTTTGTTCTGGACCACATTATTGCCTAAAACATTTGCTCTCCAGGTATCCATTTTAGTCACCTGAGCTCTTCTAGTAACTCTAGCTGGATTGCAGCATTTTTGTGCTTTACTTTTACCATTTATCATGTCATAGAAATATAGAAACATAGACTTTGACAGCAGATAAGGACCATTTGGCCCACCTAGTATGCCCATTCCCTACCTACAGGATAAGCTGTAGATCCTAGTTAACCAACAGCCTATTTCTTCCTCCCCCCACAAAAATTGCCTTATGTCTGTCCCGTGTATTCTTAAATTCTCCCACAGTTTTAGATACCACAACCTCCTCAGGAAGGCTGTTCCATGCATCCACCACCCCCTCTGTGAAAAAATACTTCCTCACATTGCCCCTGAACTGCCCCCCATCTTCAAATTGTGTTCCCTTGTTCTTGCACAACAGTGGCTTTTTTCATTTCTCTCCCAATGGCATGTAATCTGTAAGAGGGAAAAAGTCGAAACTCTTTTTTAATGGCTTCTTTTTTGTGTGTGGTTCTCTCAAAATTCATGCCATTTGTAAAAACTGGGGATGGGGAGTGGAGGCCATAAGCATCATTCAGCAGCATTTGCCTACATGCCAACTAGTGTTCACCATGTTGCACCTCCTTCCTCGTGGGTGTGTCCCTTCAGAATAATTGTAATGTTCTGAGGTACTAACCTGCTCTTATAGCATTAGTATTATTATCTAGGGCATTGCATGTTATGTGGTTTAATTGTTAATGTTCATACATAGGTGTGGTCTAGTGTAGGTTGAATAAACAGGATTGTATGATATAACAATAAGATTAAGAAAAGCTAGCAAGGGACTATGTGGAATCAAAGGGACTGGAGCAGGCATCAAGATGGATATGAGTCACAAAGGTGGAGCGGAGGCTGAACTAGTATGATGCAGGGCCAGTTGGAAGGGTGGTCAGCGTAATGGGTGTGGGGCTGCTATCATCCTAGGTATAATGTGGAGAGCAGGAGGTTGTCAGTTGTGTAGACTGCTTGATCACATAAGCAAGGAGTTACAGAGGTTAAGATGGGAAGTGGGAAGGGGAGGAATTGGCTGGGGGTAATCTCATATGTGGAATGGTCAGAGGGTGTCATCCTCTAAGAACATGCTAGGTACTCTCAGGGTGGAACCAATGAGAAATAAATATGGATTGAGGGCATTCCCACCAAATGTTCAGCAATGAAATAGGGCTAATAACTGACATGAAGTGAAGGGTAGAAGAATGGAAGGAGGGTTTTCAGGGCATGGATGGTGGAGTAGGGATAATGGAGGAAAATCACAAGTTGGACTTGTCCAAGGGGGAAGATTCCTCAGATAGGTTCACAATATTGTCAGGTTTGGATGAGCAGGAGGAAGATAAGGTGGGCATAGATCAGGAAAGAGTCATGGCTAGGAACAAAGTCAGGGGAAAAAATGGGCCAGGAGGGGTTGTGGAGAGGTGGATCTCTGGTAGTGGCGAAAGGGATATAAGATACATGAGGGAGGAGGTGAGACTGAGTCTGGGATTGTAGCCCATGATAAGAGAGAGTTAAAATGAGCAAGTCAATATGAGTGAGTAGTTAATAGCAAGACCAAATTGACCGACATGGACTAAACGCCGATGGTCAATAATGAAATGTTGTGGAAGGAATGAACATGGTAGGGACTGAGGTATTAATATATGTAAGCAGGAAATTGTGAGGGCAGAATCAAGCCAGCACTGTGAAGCAGAGGGTAGGAGCTCATCCTGTGTGTGCGGCAGCCCTGGGTTCGGGATGGTCTTTGGGAGTTTTATTGATTTTTTGGGTTGGAGTGTATTTTCATTCTCCATTGTCCAACTCCCCCATCCCATACTAACATACTAAAATGCCAGCAGAATGGGTCTAACGGTCTTTCGCGTCTGCTCATTTGGTCAGCCTCCACCCTGGGTGCTGACCTTGCTGCCCCCCTCGCCTTCTCTAACTTCTCCCTTCCCAGTTCCAGATATTCTCACTGCATTGGATTTTGCTTCCAGAACCCTTCCCCTGTACATGTCCCACCCCCTCTTGAACCCCTCCACCATCTCTGCCTCCACCAGCCCCTAGGCAGTGCATTCCATGGCTCCACCACCTCTCAATGAAGTAGCACCTCCTCCTTTCTCCCTGAATCTTCCCTCCTCCAGCTTCCACCCATGCCCTCTAGTGGCCCCCTCCTCCTTCCTTTGAAGCACCTTGACTGTTCCTCCCCTATTTACCCCCTTCATGTACCTGAAGACCTCTATCATGTCCCCCCCCAGTTCCTTCTCTCTTCCAATGTATACATATTTAGCTCTTTGAGCCTTTCCTCATAGGTCCTGTCCCCCAAGCCCCAAATCATTTTGGTTGCCCTCCTCTGGACCCTCTCCATGCAGTTGATTATTTAATAACTGGGGGTGTGGAGACATAGCCCCCACATAAAAAGTAAATAGAAATTGTCCCCCATAGATACAGTGAGTGCCAGTCAGTGTTTCTGTCAAGCGCTGTTGATCTGATTGCCATGTCATTTTTCGATGGTCTGTAGTTACTGTAGTGCTGATTGCTGTAATTCTTTAGCCGTTATCACATGGAACCATCTTGGATGGATGACCAGTGGGAGGAGAAAAGGGAGGTCACTAGGAAAGGCAAAGCAGTGCTCAGCACAGTGGAGGGGGAACTAAGAGTATAGGAGGGAATGGACCTCTGGAATGTGCTCAGCAGGATGTGAAAAAAGGAGCAGGAGGAAGGACGTAAGGGTTGTTACACTGGGAGACTCAATACTAAAGGGTGTGAGATGGGAAAGGGTGCAAAGAACAGTGATAGATTGGTACAGTGTAAGCCAGGCATGGTGGCATGGAGGGTAGGGCCTCTTATCCCAAAGTGTGTAAGACAGGATATACAGTAGAGTTACCTCACATAGTGGTACATCTAGGTACCAGTGCCCTTGCAGTGTGTGAGGTGAAGGAGGTTGGGGATAGATATAAGGTGGTAGGTAACATATGTAAGGAGGCAGATTAATGGATTTCATTATCAGAGGTTCTTCCAGTCCCTAGGGCAAGCACTGTTAGGAATCAGAGGATTAGGAGTTCAGCACTTTGTTAAGGGGTGGTTGAGTGGGAAAGGATATGGGAAAATAAGGACCATTATGCATCAAACAGGTTGCATTTAAGTAAAGAGGGCACAAAGGTCCTGAAGATTAAGTTAGAGGAATATTTAGCAGTTACTCTGAATTTAAACTAAAATTGGGGGGGGGCTAAAAGGTGTGCTTCACTCATAGACACCAGGAAAGGGGGACCATCAGGCCTACCCCCTATTGCATCATAAGTTGGAGGGGAGGGGTAATGGTAGTGGGAAAGAGGATGGAACCCCAGTAGAGGAGGGGTCATAAAGGATTGCTAGGGAGTAAAGAGCTACAGGGGTCAAAATGGAAGGTGGTGTCCTTGAATAAAAAGAGACTGGCAAATAAAATGGAAGATCTTCAGGTATTAATGGCGGAAAGAGGGTGGACATACTTTAGTGGCCATCACAGTGACATGGGCATCCGAATACCATGATTGGGACCTTGTGATCCCTGTGTCAAATTGTATCAGAAGCACAGGGAGAGGGGGAAGGGGTGTAGCCTTATTCGTAAGGGAAGGAATAATAGTACATGTACTAAGGAGGAGGAGGAATGTTGAATAGTAGCTTTATGGGTAACACTCAGAACACTCAGAACAATAAAAGGAGATGGCTTCAATTGGGAGTGGTGTACAGACCACCCTCACAGGATGTGGAGATGGACATGGAGATAGGGAATCAGATCAGGATGATGGGAGGTAGAGGAAACCTTGTCATAACAAGTAATTTGAACCTACCTGGTACTGACTGGAGCACCCCAGTTACCACCTCTGCCAGGGAAAATGTACTGCTGGAAGCTTTCCAGGACTGTTTCCTTGTACAGGGGGTCACATAGTCAACCAGGGATGGTGCAATATTGGACCTGGTTCTTTCAGATGGAGACCATGTCCAAAAGATAGCCATGGAGGAACCCCTTGTGGGTAGTGACCACTATACAGTGTGGTTTTACCTCAATATGGGTAAAGAATCAGCTAAGACCAAGATGAGTGTGGTATACTTTCAGAGAGTGGACTTCAGAGGAATGGAGGATATAATTGTAGGGCATCTTGCAGAAATCAGGCTGGGGATGGATGCAGAGCAGAAATAGTCCACCATTAAGTTGGGTCTGAATGAGGCCACAAAAGACTGCATGAAGACCCAGACTAAGAAGTCCAGGACCAAGAGACTAAGCTGGTTCAAAACGGAAGTGACAGTTAATTTAAGTGAGAAGAAGTCAGTCTTTCAGAAGTACAGGTGTACTATGAGTGAGGAGGACAGAGAAGTTTCTTCAAGGAAATCTCAAGAGGCAAGGAGAGTGGTCCAGGCAGCTAAAGCCGCAAAGTAACTAATGCTATCACAAGGGATCAGGGAAAGGGAAAATGACTTCTTCAGATATATAAGGGAGAGAAGAATAGTAAGGAAGGGATTGTTAGGATCAAGAAGGGGGGATGGGTGGAAAACAGTGAAGAATAGGCTGTGGCACTGAATGAGTACTTCAGCTCTGTATTCACTAGGGAAAAGGACAGACCTATGCCGCAGGGGATTATGGAGGTAGGAATGGGGGGAGGATGAAACATATAGGTACATCAAGATAAACAGAGTTTTGGAAGGTCTCAGGTCTCTTCGGGTGGACAAGGCACCTGGCCTGGATGGCATACACCCAAGGGTACTAAGAGAACTGGCAGAGGTGTTGGCAGTCCCTCTGGCAGATCTTTTTAACACCTCGCTAGAAACGGGGTATGTACCTCGGGACTGGAGAATGGCTCATGTGGTGCCACTCCACAATAGTAATCCCAGAGATGAGCCGGCAACTACAGACCAGTCAGTCTAACATCCATTATTGGTAAATTAATGGAGGTCATTCTAAAAGAAAGGTTGGTAAACTTTCTGGAGGTTAACAGTCTTCAGGACAATCAGCAGCATGGATTTGTCATTGGGAGATCCTGCCAAACTAATATGACAGAATTTTTTGACTGGGTCACAAGGTCATTAGATAAAGGCTAGGCAGTGGATGTACTGTACCTAGACATCAGTAAGGCCTTCGACTATGTGCTGCATGGCAGGTTGCTTAACAAACTAAGTAGCCTGGGAATCAGGATTAAGCTGCTGTGGTAGGTCAAGAGCTGGCTGCAGGAAAGGAAACACAAGAGTGATGATAGCAAGTGAACTATCCAAGCCTAAACCTCTAACCAGCGTAGTACCACAAGGATCAGTGCTTGGTCCAGTATTATTCAATATCTTTATTGATGACATAGCAGTAGGGGTCAAAAGTAATGTTTGTCTTCTCACAGTTGATACTAAAATCTGTGGGAGGGTGGACATAGAGGAAGGGAGACATGAATTCAAGGAGGATCTTGCCAGACTTGAGAAATGGTCTTGAATCAGTAGGGATTTAACATCAAAAAGTGCAAGGTCTCAAATCTGGGAGCTAGGGACCTAGGGCCAGCTACTGGCTGGGAGGGGGTACAGGTGTCCATCTCAAAATGAGGAAAAGAATTTAGGGGTGATAGTCAAGGGTGACATAAAACACTCTGTGCAATGTCGTAAAGTGGCAGCCAAAGCAAATAAAATGCTGGGATGCATTTGCAGGTGACTCACCTCCAGGAGGGAGGAAGTCATTCTGCCTTTGTACAGGTCTTTGATTAGGCTGCACTTGGAGTACTGTGTGCAGGTTTGATATTCTTACTTGAAGAAGGACATAAGGCTACTTGAGGAGGTCCAGAGTAGGGTGACTGTGATGATCCAGAGTATGGGAGACAAACCATATGACGAGAGGTAAAGAGAGCTTAATATGTATTCCTTGGAGAACAGAAGAGAAAGGGGGAGATATGATAGAAACCTTCAAGTATCTAAAGGGTATAAACAGGGTTGGGGTGGAGGCCATTTTCAATTAAAAAAGGAAGGGGACCACTGGGGGCACAGTCTGAAACATGTGGTGGGTAGATTTAAAAAAGAAATGAAGAGGTACGTTTTATGGAAAGGATGGTTGCAAAGTGGAATGAACTGACTGAGGAGGTGTTATCTTTGGAAACAGTGGGAAGTTTTAAGCGGGGTGGGACATGGTAAAAATGAGAGTTGTAACAGGAGGGAGGGAGGGGGGATGGGGAAGAGGGGGAGAGGATCGCTCTTGGCGGTAAGAGGAGGGTGGTGCAGTTCCAGTAAAATAGACTGAGCTGTACAATCAAGAAAATTTGATAGACCACAAAGGCCTTTACCTGCTGGCAATTTTCGTTTGTTTGTATATGAAGCTGATGACAGCCGAACTGAAAATTTTTGAGCAGTGTGATATTAATTTTGTTTTATAATCCTATGAGTTTTTGGAAATATCAGCAAGCACTTAGGTTTGTTCCTTGGTGTCTTGTACCACCGTGCTAAGCTCTATGGTTCTGATACACAGTGATCATGTTAGAGTGTGTATGGTTGCCCATAGCACACCTGGTCAGCCTTTTCCTGGCTGCTGACAAGGACAGAGTGTGATGTTGCATCATACTCATGTGGAGTCTACTCACTGGTATAAGAGGTGTTTGGGCTGGGTTGGCATTCTCTTTTGAGCAGCGCACAGGACCAGACCCAGAGCATTAAGTTTAAATACATTTTACAACCCGTATCTGGTAGTAGTTATAAATAGAAACCTGCAAAAGGTTTTTTGACTCAGTTTATGTGTTTTTACAGTACATTCTTGTAGCAATTTGCATGGAGACCATATACTGGCAGTATGAAGCTCACTGCAGAAACCAACAGGTACTTTATTTATACAACAATTTTCACTTTTGAAAGTGTCTTGAGTTTATTAAATGCATGAATAAGCAGTTTTTATATTAGATAAAAGACAATTTGCTTGCTAATTACAGCAGGACACTGTATCTTATTTAAAAGAACAGAAATGTATATAAACACAAGATGAATATGTAGTGAACTTTTAAATGTGACATCCGGCCTTAGTTATGGGGTGGTAACATTTATATGTACAGTTGATTTATATGACTTGAGTAGCTCATATTCCTACAGCATGTTTAAAAACTGTGCGACTTTAACATTTTTTTACTTAAAGAACAGTACTTAATTGTTATTCTTTGATGTGCATGTGCAGTAATTATTTGATGTTGAATGAAAAATTGATACAAAAATGATATACTAGCACTCCCAAGGTAATATTTGAACTATTAAAGAATTTTCAAAAATGTTTTATATACAATTATATTTCAATAAATGTGTGTTTATATTGATACATTTATTTCACTAAGATTAGTAAAAAATCAGCTTGAAAAAGCCTGAAAGGAATGGGCAGAACATTGTGGTTGGGTCCAAGAAATGATCTTGATGATGAATAAAACACTGAAATTGATCTTCTGAGAGTCATCAGTTTTTGTTTAAGAAGATATCAGTTTGGGTCACAGTCTTTCACAGAATCCTAGTATCTATTTAGCCCCCATTGAGTCAGTAAGAAATTTCACCATTTCCCACAGACACTTATTTAATACATTTTTCTGAGTCCCCTAGTCCAAAAAATCTATTAGATTTGTTTGGCATGATAATACATGTTGTCTGTGGTATTGCAGCACACTGAATTCAACATACTATGCCAGTCATTCTTTCAGTAGGGTTTCCATTAAGTTGCCCACCACTGAAATGAGACTGACTGGACTATATTTGCTAGCCTCCTCCCTGACACTCTTATGTAGAGAGACAATGTCAGCCCTTCTCAAATCCTCTGGAATGATACCTGTTTCCAGTGTGCTGTTAAATAAAGCAGTAAGTGGGGTAGCTAGCATCTCCTTGATTTTTTTTAGTACTCTGGTGTGTATCCTGTCTGGTCCCATAGCCTTGTCCACCTTCAGTACTGCAAGTCCTCTCAGGACTCTTCTGAAAATGAACCTGTGTCCACCTCCCCTTACGCTTGACACTTCCTATTGGTCCATCCCCTCCTCCCTCCACTGTGAAGACTAAGCAAAAATATCTATATGAGTTAAGATGTCCACTTTTTCTTGGTCCCCTTCTGAACAGTTTTCTCCTTCAACCCTTTGAAACCTTACTATCCCTACTCTTGCTTACCACTTAAGTACTTGAGGAATGTCTTTTCTCTTTAGTGACCACTTTAGCAATCATTGTATCTGTCTGTGACTTTGTTCCCCTCACCACCTTGCCTGCTTTCTTCTACTTTGCTAGGTGTACCTCTCTGACCACCATTTCTGTGTTCCTTCATAGCGGTTGAATGCAATGCTTGTTTCCTTTACTGTCCTTGCCACATCCATGGTGAAGCACAGTAGTCTCTCTTTCCTTCTGCTTTTACTCACTTACCTCATGCATAAGTTGGTTGGTTTAGTTATGCCATCTTTTATTTTTCCCCACTGTGCAACTACCACACTGTGGCAATCTTGTATTTTTAGGCAGTTTCTCAGTCAGTCTCCCATTTCTTTTAAATCGACCCATGTAAGGGTCAGGACTATCGTCCTCATGTAGATTTCCTGTGCTTCTGTATTTATGCTGAACCACACTTTATAGTGATCACTAGTACCTAGGAGACTGCCCCCTAGGTGCCATGTAATATGCCTGTGCTCCTGTATTTATGCTGAACCCCACTTTATGGTGTTAACTGGTACCTAGGTGATGGCCCACCATAATATCTTCAATAATGTCCCTCTTTGTAAGCAACAGGTCCAGCACTGCTCCATCCCTAGAGGGTTCTGTGACTAGCTTGCTGAGAAAAGCCCATTTTAGAGAGTCAAGGATTCTCCTCCTTGCTGAAGCTGCAGTTGGTAGGCTCCTCTCCACAGCTAGCAGCACCTCCTACTTACAATTTTGATGATGGCTTCCCCAAGTGCCTTTTCCATCTCCTTGTCCTGTGCTGGAGATCTATACATTACTCCAGTATGGATAGTGGTTACAGAGCCTGTCTCCAAAATGATCCACAGTTCTTCTAGCTCCTGTTCCTCTTGGTGCCACAGTACCTCTGTGATCTTGATTCCCTCCTTCACATATAATACAACCCCTCTTCCCCTCCACTGTCTGTCCAGAAGTGAGAACAGCCCATTATGGCCATATCAGTATTGTGTTGCTCAGAACACCATAACTCCGTTATTGCCACTAAATCTGAGTTAGCTTCCACCATGATGGTTTCCATGTCTGGAATTGTGTTCTCAAGGTTCCTTGCATTAGTACACATGGCTCTCCACACCTTCCCCCACACCAGTCCTACCCTTATTCTCCCCCTCCACCCATCATTCTAGCCTGTGTTGGTCCCAGAAGCTCCTTTGGCTTATCTCCTCCATTTTTACTTCCATCATTCCTGGTCTTCTACAATCCTCTGTTCTTCCCTGCCTGAGTTATAGTCCTCTTTTGTATATATTTCACTTTTGTACATGCCTGTCCCAATCCCTGCCTTTTTCCAGCTGTGTCCTTGCAGATTTTTCTACCATTGGGCCCTCCTTACCTCCTTTACCATCACAGAGCAATTGTTGTCTCTCATGGTTTTACTGCCTCACCCGGAGGACTGTAGTCTCATTCTTAGGATGCAAACCATCTTCCTTATAGAGGCCAACTACCTTCCAGGTTGGTACCCAGCCTCCAATGTATCCAACATCTTCCTCCATTCACCATGCCATCAACCATTTATTAAATGTCCTGGTGTGGGATGTACTTGAGTTTCCCTGGCTGTACACTGGTAGCACCTTGGAAAAAAGCTCCATGCATGCTATGTGTGTTAGGCCCATATAAAGCTACTTGAAGTTTCCCTGCACTACTCCTACCTTTTCTCATACTATGTCATTTTTTCCAGTATGAAGAGTGATGTCTTGCTCCCTTGCAGCTCCCTCTGTGCTGGCAATCCACAGGATCTGCTCTCTGTCACTTCCAGCAGATGCACCACTTAGGCACCTCACCTCCAAAGCCTTTCCTTCCTCAGCTTCCAAGTCTATCCCCTTCACAACTGAGTCCCCTACCAGCATTTGCAGGACATAAAGCAATCAAAAAATAAAAGAGTACTAAGTGGAATGATTTTAAACTCATTAAAGACCTATCAACTGAAAATGAAGTGACTATTGATTTAATCGTATATGTCCTAGTAATTAAAAAATGATCAAAAGAAAATAAATGATAGTGGTTGTCAAAAAAACTGTCCGGTTCATACTTTACAACTGGAGTGTAAAAAAGTAAATTAGAACACTTCTCTCCTTTATGTATACATTCTTTAAGATTAGCAAATGTAGTATTTTAAATGCACTTCTGTGCAAGAAATAAACAACAAAGTCCAAGATTAGGTGTTATCATCTGAAGCCCATGTTGTATACCCTACAATACTGAATGAAGACTTGAATGAGGCCTTTGGAAATCAACATATAGCAAACATGCTTTTGAGGTAACAGTTAATATTATTAAATGGTGGGAGTGACTTAATAAGAAGCAAACTGAACTGCAGTAAATTAACTTGATAAACTCTATTGAGAATCTGGCAACTGAACAACACTGAAACAGGAAGCAGTATTACAGCTCAAAAGGCTCCTGAATTACAAAACTGCACTGTACAAGAAAGACTAATAATTTCATGTATAAAAAGAGAGGACAGCAACAGTCATGAAAGAAAATAAATTATTGGTTGCAATAATTTGGATGTGGAAAGAAAAACATGAAGTATGCATCTTGAAGGTGTGAGGAGAAACAGTCCCCAGAGGTAAACAAGCATTTGTCAATGCTGAATGTTCACTGCTGGTATTGCTGTTTTATTGAGTCTTGTTTGTACATATCTTTAGTATATATTTACCCAGGACAGAGCAAATGAGATGCAATATCTTATTTTCAGTAGTATCCTGCTTTGAAACATTGTTAGATCGTAACAACCCAGAATAGGGCAGCTGAGAGGCAATATCTGCTTTTAAGTGGGCTCCCACGTGTTGACCACAGATGTCCAACAGTCTTTCAATGACTTTATGTTATGATCAAGACAGCTGGAATTTTTAAAATCCCATCCGAAAGGTGATTTTGCTAAGCAACTATGGAAACAAGTTTTTGAGGGAATTTGAAAAATGACACCTGCCATGTTCAGAAGGAGGGGTAACACATGGGATATGTCAAACATTAGGGGCCGAAATCTGCAAAAATTAGTTATGAGTAAATATTGGAACAATTCATTTCCTCGTACCTTTGTTTTTTTTTTTTACCCCAAATGTTCAACATAATCTATTTATGATGACGCTTTCTGAGCATGACAGGTGTCATTTATGGCTAAAACATCATGTTGCGCCACAAGTGTTAAAACAAACTCTGGGTAGCATTTGAAAAATGACAGCTGTCACATTTATGTAGTGGTGTGACAAAATGGCTATACTGAAAATTTTGGGTCAAAATATTGAAAATTACCAAAGTTACAAGCCTGCGTTTGCAAATTTCAATGTAGGCTCATAACTTTGTTGTTTTTTAATATTTTTATCCCAACTTTTCAACATAGCCTTCTTATGACCCCTACTTATGAACAAGGCCAGAGAAAATTCCTGCCTGAAAGGTGATTTCATGATCAACCATGAAATCACCTTTCAGGATGTGAAAACACATTTTGGCCAAGATTTGAAAAAATGACAGCTGTCACATGCATGAGGCGCTGTGAAGAAATGGCTATGTTATAAATGTTGGGTCCACATATTGAAAACTACCAATGTTAAGTGCCTGCAATGTACTGCAGGATCATAATTTTTTAATTTTTTTATTATTTTTACCCCAAATGTTCAACATAGTCTTCTTATGACCCCACTTCATGAACAAGAGCAGAGAAAATGTTCAACTCCTCCTCAAAAGGTGATTTCATGCATCAGCCGTGAAATCAGCTTTCAGGATAGATTTGCCTATTTTCACTGCCATTGTTCATGAGGAGAGGGCCCTAAAAAGGCATCTTGAAAATCTGGTCAAGCATATTCACAAATGGCCAAGTTATGTCTCTAAGGTTAAAACACAATTAAAATACATTGAACTGCATAACTGATTTCCTCAGTTCATGGTCAGGCATTGAAGAGTGACAAAGTGTCTGCAGTCCAGAGAGGATTATGGCATTTGAACCCTGGTGGGTAAGTAAGGGCTTGGGGGTGTGGAGTGGTGAGTGCTGAGTGGGAGGGTTAGGTTGGGGTACTAAAACCACTGCAGCAATAGACATCGATGGATGGTTTTCTTTTTTACAAGTTATATAATTGGGGAGGGGGGTGTTATCCATGGTCCAGCACCCCTGATGGTGCCCCCACGTTGCAGGCAGCAACTTATGTAGGTATATTTACTAACCTTAGGGTGAAGACCCTTATCATATAAGCATAAGTGTAAAGATCTGTGTTCTATTATGCTCCATTATGTTTTTCTGAAATATTAGCCATGAGAAATGCATTCTACTCTATTTTTACTGTACTTTTATATGAAAGGCAACAGTACTATCTTTAGTATTTGTACACCACTACAACTGACCTTGTACTACACAGGTCCATTGTATTATCTTCTGCAAGCTATGCAAGTTTTGCACTAGTTAGGACAATTGCTCAGACCACCTGTTTCTGTCCAATTATATACATTTTATGTATCTTCTTTAGCTGTTACCATAGTAATTATTAGGGTATAAGATGCTTTGTAGCATGTAGCTTCTCTGAGAATAGACGAGAGACTGCATTTAACTAGATAAGGAAAACTGGCTTTCTCCCAGTGATCACACTGTAATGGCAGTAAGCCTATATTGCTGATCTGTAAAAAATTTAATTTATTACAAGAGTATTACGTGTCTGTTGTCTCTTCCTTCTGTGCAGGTCCAGCAAGAACCTGAGAGAGAGGTTCATCACTCCAGTTAAATGCTGGCGACCATATGCAGGTTGGAATGTACAAAGGAAGAGTCACATTCAATTTATTTTGAATGTTGAGTAGTGCAGTGCATTTTTTGTCTACTTGGACCTACTTGTGTTTGCAGTGGTAGCAGTTGTGGCAGACCCACACCTTCTTGGTCTCAGGCATGGCAGACCCACACCAGACCCCTTTACACTCCCTTTGTGAGTGACAGCATAAACCCTTGGCATCACCGTTCACCCACCAGGGCCCGCAAAGTGGTTGATGATGGTGCCAAGGCATTTTTACCAGTTTTCCAACTGCTTATTTGTTTGTCCACCCCTTATTTGTTATGCCTGACCTGTGAACAGAACTGAGACTCAATGTCTCAAACTACCTCACATCCCATGGTGGATTGACAGATTTCACACTTGATGCAAAATCTGCAGAAAAATCATTGCTACTAATATTTGACATTACTAAGAGTCCAAACAAACAACCAAAGAGCACAACCATAAAGGTCTTTTAGTTGTGGCTCTACATACCACTGTTGAGAGTCTCACAGTGAGGTGTGCCTACCTTGAACTGCAAAATGAGTCTCTAAAAATGAGATGGGCTTGCATACATTGGAGTTACTGAAAAAGGAACAGAAACTAGTGGAGGAGACACAGTTACTCCGAGATGCTAATTCCAGACTGATGCACTATACTGCTCAAGACACTGAGTGATAACTGTGTTTGTTAAGAGATGATTATGAAAGGTTGAAATGTGATAAGAAATAGTTAGCACATTTTAATGATATTTTGAGTGATACGAATGAAGCGTTGAGAGATGAGAATGTTCAGTTGAAAGAGGATTAGAAGTGTGTGAGTTGTGCATTGGATAAGGAGCTTAGGAAAACATTGAATTAGGTGCTGCATATAGAGGGTTACAAAGAGTGGTTGAGAGAGATGTTGAGCAGGGCACTGCAAAAGTCTGTCACAAGAAATGTAGACAAAAGATGGTGAAGTTGCGCCATCAATGGGAGGTTCTTGCTGGCCATGTTAAGGCCATGAATGGGTTTTAGTATATGCCCATTGAGATTATGTTATTTAGCATTGATGACTCAGAATTGGATGATGAGGCATGCCACACCACATGCAAGTCTAACCCTGTGGTGCATCAACTTTCACTTGCCATTCACAAGATGGCACCAACACCAGCACGCACATGGTGTCACCACATCCATGCAAACATGGCGGATGCCACATACAACACCAAGATAGCAGTCTCCATGACACAGGGGGAGGGCCTGTATTCTGTAATGCACCTCCACTCACCACTTTCATTAAAGATGATGAGTCAGAGATTCGTGACCTGATTAAAGACTTGATCAGTAGGATCACTGTCCCAGAGGACCAAAAGAAGGCCATCCAGAACCAAACTGACAAAATGCTAATAAACACTGTTAATCAAGATCATATGTACAGGACAGTCGCTGATGTGGCAGTGGAAGCTGCTCTTTGGAGAGCCATGGAACGTGTCAAACTGCATCTGACTACTCATACTTCCAACCCCCTACAAGTCACTCATTCTGTCCTATGGGCCCAACTGACAATCTCAGTTGCCATTTGGTGAAAGTGTGCTACCTTTGTGAGAAGCTCTCTCTCCAACACCACTACCAAGTTTAAGTCTTATGACAAACAGTTGAAACTATCCTTTGGGCTAAGCTCTGAGAGGCAGTGTGGAACTCAGAGGACTGCAGCTTTTATCAAATTGCCACTGCACTCCTATGTGTCAATTCCCTGGGAGTTGTGGGGATGTGCCTGGCCTACAAGGTGAAGCAAGGCACAAAAGAAAGCCCAGCTACCTATCACCAATGGTTGTGGCTTGTGTACAAGGCAGGCAAAGCCCTAGCAGATGAGCAATATGACATGGATCAAATTAAGTACAAGGATTTGTATGTCCGGGACATGTATCCAGCCTTGCAAGAGAAAGTTGAGCTCAGTATTTATCTGGACACTGATGAGTTTATGAAAATCCTCACTATAATAGTGTGAGCTTATCAGATTTATCACCATGCTCTTTCTTTGGGAAAATCCAACAAGGTAGCTGCAGTGCAGTCTACCCCTGATGCCCCCACCCACTATATGGTAGAGGGTAACAACTAGAAAAATGACACCCCTTCTGATGACAAACAGTCACACAAGGGGGGGGTGTCAGAACTACAGAAATAATTCAAACAATAGAGACAACAGAGGCAGCTGTAAAAATCCAAATTCCCAACAAAATAGCCAGAACCAATATCGGAATGGTTCGAGCTATCATCCAATCAGAGAAGAAAACAAAACCCTCCACAAGTTGTTGGAGGAAATTCATGCTGAGAGGGGAGCAACAGCTACATGAATTATAGCTGCCTTAGTCCCAGCTGTCAAGCAGTCATGTAGCTGAGGAGAGGTTGCGTCAGTTACTGGCCAGGTCAATGCAACATCCAAGGCAGAACCACCCTTGCAGGCCATCACTGCACCTGTGATGTCACAGGTACACTTGTACCCATTGTAAGACATACAGAAGGCCTTGGAAGATCCTGTAGGCCTTTGATTTCAGGAACAGGAAGCCAATGCTGATTCTGAATGCACAGATTGACAAATACAGGCCCCGGTCCAGATTGTGATTAACCTGATTGTTGACACAAACAGGCAGCCTTTCATAAAGGCCATGGTTGGGGACAGCTAACTTATCATGCTTCTGAATACCGGATCAGCCATGTCAGTCCTCCACGATGAGGACCCAGTCTCATCTGACTTGTCTACTGGCTGGAAGACAAGTGCACAGGGTGTAGATGGTACCCAGCTGCACACCTACTGATCTATTCCTCTTCCTGTGGTAGTAGGCCACCTCAGGACTAATTTTTCTTTTGACCTCAAGGTTCTACCTCATCACCCCAGCATCCTGGGAATTGATTTCTTAGCATTACATGGCTGTGCAGTGGATCTAGCCAACAGGCTACTCATTCAGATCAAAGGACAATGTAATGCTGTCACCATCCCAGACTTGCACATGGTGGCAGCTCTCTCCTATAACAACAAGGAGTATGACATCATGGCTTCATTCAAAAGCCATGACCTGTTTTCAGAGCTTGCACCTTTGCTGCAAAAGCACCTTCATGTGTTTGTTATCAACAAACAGGACTGTGGTAGGATGCACACTACCATTGAAATCACAGGGCCTGACCATGTGAGGCAAAAGCAGTACCCATTTCCTGTTGAAGCCTTGCCATCACTTAGGGAAAGCATCAAATTACTGCTTCAACAAGGAGTGATTAGGACTTGTGTTTCCACTGTCAATTCACCTATTTGGCCTGTAAAAAAAAAACAAATAGGCCTGGAGACTTACAACTGATTACAGAAAACTCAATCAGGTTACTTCTAGCTGTGTACCAACCATAGTATCAGCACCTGATGTACTCAAGCTGTTGACACTTGATGAAAAGTGGTTCACTGCTCTTCACATTTCTAATGGGTTCTGGTCACTCCCATTAGCATAGGAACACCAATACAAATTTGTTTTCACATTTGATGGATGCCAGTACACCTGGACCTGCCTTCCCAAGGGCTTCCACAGCAGCCCCTCCCTCTTCCATTTCCACGTGATGGATGCTCTGAGGGGGTTCTTCACACCCCAGTGTCTCCTGCAGTATGTGGATGACTTGCTTCTAGAAACCACCATGAAGGAAGACTAGTTGGCCCTTCTAGACAAACTTCTGTCTCTCCTCAAGAGGGCAGGTCTCAAGTGTAACCCCTCCAAGGCACAACTGTGAGAGAAGTAGGTCATCTTTCTTGGCTTATGCATTACAGAGCTAGGCAGAAGCCCATCTGTTAAAAAGATCCAAGGCTTGCAAGATCTGCCACTTCCTACTAGCGTGGCAACACTCAGACACTTCTTAGGAATGATAAACTACTTCAAGAATTTTATTACTGACTTTGCCTTGAAGGCCAATCCCTTGTCTGAATTTCTGAAAAAAAGATGTACCATGGACATGGGGCCCCACTCACACTGATGCTGTAACAGCTCAAGCATGCCTTAGCCTCAGCCCCAGCACTGATCAATCCCAACTCAAATTTTCCATTCCATTTGGAAATGGCTACATCTGATATGGCCATTTCTGCAGTGCTGACAAAAAAGTACAATGGGTACTTTAGGCCCATTTCTTATGCTTCTCAAATTCTGTCCCCAGTAGACAGAAAGTATAGTCTCTGTGAAAGAACACTCTTGGAAATCTACGGAGCTGTCAAACATTTCATGTACATAATTGGGTATGCACCTATTGTCTTGCATACCTGTCACACCCCAACCAACTTCTTGCTTTCAGATAAAGTAAAAGATGGTTCAGTTTTCAATACCAGTCTCACCCACTGGTCTTTGCTTTGCAAGACAGGGACATCAAAGTACTATCTGCAAAAATGCCATCCATCTTGGCCCATGGCCTATTCTATACAGGTAATCCCCACGACTGTGCACTTCAACTTCCTGCCATACCTGAGCCAAGACCATTCTTATCATTTTCACCTGATGTTTTAGAGGATACTGGCATGTATCACATCTTCACAGATAGCTCTGCCTCCTATGTGGAGGGGGAACAGGTAGCAGGATTTGGTGTATTCACACTAGATCTAAATGGAGATTTGGGGTGTATTACTAGGAAATGTACTGTCATTTCCTCACAATATGCCAAACTGGCCATTGTGGCCCGTGCTTTACAGGTGATGCCACATGGTACTAGAGATGCTATCATGTTTGCAGACTCCAATTGGGTCTGCTCCTCCCTCACTGAATTGTTACTATTCTGGGAGAGCAATAACTTCACATCCTCTAATGGCGCACCTGTCAAATACAGGGATCTGTTTGTGTATATACACACATTGACCCAACAGTTTACTCATAAACTACTTTCACAAGGTAAAGGCTCACTGTAAAAGTGACCCTTACCATGAATTCAACAATCAGCAGATCTATTTGCCAAAGCGGGTACTTGAAGGGGGAGACATGGTCAATGACTCACCCAGTAGCTTTGGCAGCCATCATTTTAGCTGCCAACACCAGGCAGAAACCACAACCAGTACCTCCACTGGACCTTTCTGCTGCACAGAGATCTGACCCAGAATTAAAATATCTGTTCAAATACCTAGTCAAAGGAATTAAACAGGAACTACCTACTGGTAGTCCATACAAAAGACATTTTAACAACATACACCTATCTCATGATCAGAAACTGATCTGGTATAGGAAGGAAGATACAGATCACAAACTGTGGGTTGTACTACAATCTTTATGAACTCAGTTCATTCATATGATTCATGACACCCCCACTGGTGGACACCAGGGAGCAGATAACACCACTCTGAGACTTAAAACCGTCATCTGATTGCCTGGTATGACCAAAGACGTGGAACACTATGTGGACAACTGCATAGTGTGTGCCCAAAACAATTCAATTTTGGTGAAAAGAAATGCCAAACTATCACAACAAAGGTAGTCAGAACCATGGAATGCAATACAAATTGATTTCATTGGCCCCTTGACTAACTCCAGCAAGAAAAACAAATATGTATCTTGCAAGCTAACTGAGCAATAGGCCCGTGAAAAGCTCACACTTTACACAAAGGGATAGCCCTTAATTCCTGCCTTCTTAATGTAAATATCCAGTCTGGTTTTAAATACAGTAATAGAGCTGCTACCTATAACATGTAATGGTAGCCTATTCCAAATACTAACAATCCTCTGACTACACTATCCTGCTCTCCTTTTAGGTAAACTAGCTTCCCTTTGGAGCTGAGGGTCATGCACTCTTGTTTTGTACATTTGCTCTCGAACTTCAAACCCAAGATAGTCCAATGGGTCATTATTAGATATTGACCTGAATAACAAACACAAACCCTCTTAACCTCCTGTACTCCAGTGAGTACAGGTCCAGCTCTGCCAACATGTCCTCATAACATAGATGCTCAATGCCAGAGACCATCTTGGTCACCCTTCTAGGCACCCTCTACAGAATCCCAGTCTCCGGTCTTGTGTTTGGGGACCAAAACTGGGAGTAGTACTCCATGTGCAGCCTCAGAAGAGAACAGGACAAGGGCATAAGTATACTTCTATCCCTACTTCTGATGTGCCTGCATATACAATGTGTGATGGTATTTATCATTTTAGACATTTTTAGAGCTAGAGTGCTTTGTGTGGTGATTAAAGGATTAGCACTGGGCTAAGTAGATATTGCATGGCTGATAGTCTGTTGGCACAGATACTGTATATTCAAAAAACCTCATCATGCAGTGCTAAATGGCTACTGCAATCATACTATATACATGACTGCACCCATGCCAATGAGGGGAACCCCTTACATACTAAATGCAGTAGTATGTTGAAAGAATTTTGAAACACTAAACAGCTGCTGTTGCAGTGCTTTTAATTATTCCAGAACCCTTATCTTAATGACATGCACAGTGGTGCATGATTCCTCTTCCCCACAGTTGCTCTGGTTACTGATGAAAATAAAAAGATAAAAACCAGTATGTTCCTCCTCCCTAACTTGACTACCAATAATAAACACTGATAACCCAGTGGTACCCCACTTCCTCATCTGATTCCTATTCTGCTGATCTTCCTGAGGTTAATGGAAATTATCTTCCTCACCAGATCCTTATTACATATTAAGGAACCACACTGGTGTCCAGTGGTGCCTCCTTCCTCCTTGTACCCTGTTGTTTATTCCTCCCCAATGCAAACCCACAACTAGGCAGAGCCAGCACTTCTCCTGTGCTCACTGCCCTAGTTGACCAACATCTGCACCAGATATGTCCTAAATCAATATAGAATGCTTCATATTGATACAAGCCTTATGACTGAAAATTAACTAGGTCCAATAAAGTTTTAATACACTTGTACCAAATTACTGTAATTCATTTTCACCAAATTCACTTTTCTTACCCCAGGTGTGGCACTAGTGTGGGGCATTCCATGAAGGGGTGCAGTGGGTGGGGTTACCTAGACACCAGAGAATGGGGGATTTCATTTAAAAAAGTTGTACATGTTTTTACATGTGGCTGACTGTCTGGTGATCATTGGAAGGGTGGGGTGGGGGTGATTGTTTTAAATTATACAAACTGTGTCTGACAATTGGTGGGGGGGTGGAGGGTTAACTAGACACCAGGAAAAGGGGGAATTCAATTTAAAACAAATATATATATTTTTACATGTCACTGACTGGCCAGTGATTATTGAGGGTGGGGGCTGGGGGTGATTGTTTTAAATTATACAAACTACAGCAGACACCAAGGACAGATCAGAGGTAGTGTTGTGGGACTCCCCATTTGTAACCTCTACTTGCTTTGTTTTTTTTTAAGTGCAATTTGTACTTAAAAGCCCCAAAACCAAGGCAAAGTCACACACATGGTGAATTCCCATTAATTTGGGACAATTTCTCAAACTGCTGCACAGAAGTGAATTTGCCGAATTCACCGCATATTCACCCATGGAGTAAAATATTGCTGCATCTCTAAACTCAAGCCAATAAATCTTCCTTCTTTCATGTAATAGAAAAGGCAGTTGACAGATACAGAGAAGTACAGGATAGATGGATAAAGAGGAAATCTGACTAGGAAAAAGAATGGCATCCAGTAACTTTTTTTTACACAGCCTTGCAAAAGTGGAAAAGGAAATCCCACTGTCTTTAACCAGAGCAGGCTGTTTCATATTTAAAATTATGAACTGGGGGCAAGAAAATCCAACAACCTGTTTGGCTGAGCCCTCTTCTTACCTATGAATAAAATCCCCAACTTAATCATGGGTAAGAAAGCATGCCAGCCAACAGGTCTGTTTACCTGTTCCAGATCTCTCTATCCCCTGGACACTCTATTGAGCAGCCATGGGATGGAGCAAGCCATAACAATAGTGGCTGTTAAAAAAAGAAACAAAAACTCACAACCATGCCCACTTATACCAGTGGAAATGCCCCCCGATTGCAGCATCCACATGAACACCCCCTCCCATCCACAACAATACTGCCTGAATCACTAAACCCAACCCACAATTACCACCCCCCACACTGATCGGGATACTAAAATGGTGGCTGATGGCCAAACATCCCTCTGCTATCAGAATGGCCCCTCACAGCCAAACATCTGACCGCTACACCAGAACACCTTATGCTGAACCACATTTAAACAATTAGTTAATGCATATCCAAAGAAAAGTCTGGGGAAGCACAGTTAACAGGGATGAGGGTGGGAGCACACTGTCAGGAGAAGAGGATCATGCAGTCACAAGAGCTCCATGCTTTCTATCTCCTTCAACAACAGTGTCACCTACTGACCACAGCCCTCCAGTAACTATGTTCTTATAATAAACTCATACAGTAACACATGAACTTCACTTTTGAAAGATTTTCTTTCTTTTTTCTTTAAAAACATATAACCCAGTTCTGCCCAGTTCATAACAGCAATAACACACTCCAGAGTGTGGTATATCATGGGATATCATCATTTCTTGGGTGCATAAGAGACTTGGCCTGTGGCCTTGTACCTCACAATGCACCCGTGGTGTGACAAAATCCCATGATATACTGCACCCTGTTGTGTATCATTGTTTAAATATATAATGCATACACATTTTGGGAAGTGGGTGATTATGGAGGCTTATGGACATGATGGATGGAAAAAACCAAGGCACATTGGCATTTTCATTAGGGACAGAAATTGTTATGCTGAAATAGCACAGAAATACCACAGAAAAGTCCAGAATTACATGGTCTGACAATATTAAACTAATACTTGACACTGATGAGAAAACATGGTCAAGAATGAGGGGACATGCAATGAAGCTGGGGGGTAGATTTATAAGAGATGTGAGAATGTGCTTCTTCAAAGAAGGAGCAGTGGATGCCTAGAACAGTCTTCCAGAGGATGTGATGGGGGAAAAATCTGTGGTGGGGTTCAAGAATGAATGTGATAGTCATAACAGAATGTTAGTGGAAAGGAAGGGGGCAAGCAAAAACTGGAGATTATGTAGGGTCTGTGGTGACACTGTAGATAGGGAAAAGATATAGTCTGGGTTAGTTAAGCAGTACTTATAGCATATTAAAGAAACAACCGGAAGAACTAGTAGCAAAATCCTAAGCTAACCTTAGAATGTTTGAGTTAAGAATCAGTTGGCAGTGTTCAATATAGACAAAGAAGCATGACTGGCTAAAGATAAGAACAAATGTACTCCCCTTTCCATTTTATCATGCAACATACCAGGATTTACATAATAAATCTGTAGATAAGGAATGGTTAGATTTTAAAGAGGGGAAAATATATTATGTTATTTCAAAAAACAGAGTAACATTTAAACCAAATGTTTTATTGAGGATTTGAAGGTTTTCAGGGTTTACCATCTTCCCAGAACTTGAAGCAGTATGTATTGGAAGAACTAACAATGTACATTACAGTAAGTGCTTGCTTAAAAGTGGAATACTATAATAATGTTTACAACTCAAAACTTACTGGGTCTAAAGGTTAAACTGCAAGACAATTGGCACTATTTTAACTGCTACTCTACATAACCCCCTGAAACTAAAGGATCTATAAGAAGAACTTTGGATTGAACTGAAAAAAAAAAAAAAGAAATATTGAACCTCTACATGAGAAAGTGTCTTCATTATTGCTGGAGATTTTAATAGGAGAAGTAGAAACATACAGAAATATAACACTACATTTCATAGAGCTCCACTCTGCATCCACCATTGAGATTCAGTTTACTATGAAGGAAAACCTAACAAGTTTCTTATCTTGTATTACTTGGATAGTATGCCCATCGCGATTATCTCCCACTCTGAGAAGGCTAAGAAGGAGGTGCATACCTCTTGTTTAATGAAAAATTATCTAGTTCCCTTTTAAATGACAAAAAGTTACTTTGCTCAACAATCTTTCTAGGTAGCTTAGTTCGGGCTTTGTTTGTCCTAATAGTAAAAAAAAATGTTTTACTTGCTTGATGACACTTTAGGGATGCCTAATTGCATATTATGAGACCTAAGTGTAAGGTCCCTATTTAAATATTCAATATTGCACTCTTTAATTAAATGAGGGTTGCTCAAGATTTTAAAGAGCAGTATGAGGTCTCCCTGAGCCCTTCTTTCCTCCAAACTGTAAAGGCCAAGTCTTTCCAACCTCTCGGGATAACTTATGCCCTTGTGCCCCGAGATCATTTTAGTTGCCCTTCTCTGAGTTTTTCTCAAGTAATTCAGCATCATGCCTGAGATAAGGGCTCCAAATCTGAGAGCAATAATCCAAATGAGGAATAACTTAAGTTTTATGTATTGGTAGGATGCAATATTTGCTGCATGAAATTAAGGACTATTGCACAGAGATAAAATTTGGTTTGTTACTGTAGACACATGTTTGCAGTGATCTGAGTTCATTATTAATAATTACCCCCAGATCACATTCCTTGTGAACAGATTTCAATAAGGCAGTACCAAAGATATAGTTATGGCATGGATTATTTTTGCCAAATTAAAGAATAGAGCACTTCTCTGGATTAAAGCTCATTTTATTCCTGATCACCCAAATATGTAACATATCGAGATCACTGGATAGAGCATTATATTTCTCCAAGGTATCAACCTGGCCACCTATTTTTGTGTCATCAGTGAACTTGACAAGTTTATTCGTAACATTAGGTGCATGTCTGAAATTAAGATATTGAATAACAGGTGTCCCAATACTGTTATTCAGTCTTACCAGAGTTGCTAATTTTTAGGACCAAGGATAGGGTATGAGGTGAAAAAATATATTGCCATTTGATAAATTAAGTTCTTTCTTGTGGTTTAATGTATTAATATTCCAACAATGTCCAGCTTATGTGGAGAAATAAATACAAAATCAAGTGTTGATACTTCTTTGCTTATTGACACTGCTAGTTTGCTATTGTCTTGAAACATGCTATAGAAACAAAACATCAAAAGATGTGGGGGTACTTGTTCTTTATTAGTCAAGTCCTCCTCCCCTACCTACTTGATCATCCACTTATAGCTATCCCACCCCCCTCTTGAAGCTCTCCATTGATTTTGAATTTATCCCCATCATCTTATTAACATTCACCTGGTACATTAAATCTCACTGGGTTCAAACAATTCTCTGTGGTTCAGCATGTTGATGCCCTTCACATATTTGAAGGTTTCAATAGCATCTCCTCTTTGCCTCCTGGTCTCAAGCAAGTTCACGTTCATGCTTTCCAGCCTCTGCTCATATGTTTTCCATTCCTGACCCTGCATCATTTGCATGGCCCCCCTCTGGACAGCCTCCATCCTACTAATTTCCTCCCATAGACAGGGATACCAGAACTAGGCACAATACTATTGGTGTGGGTGCATAAGAAATCTAATCAGGGGCAGAAGGAACTCATTGCACTTGCTACTGATCCCCAGCTTATACAGTACTTCCCAACGTTCTGTTTACTTTCCCCACTGCTGAACAGTACTACCACTGGCTTAAGGGAGCTCTTGACTGCTGCAACCAAGTCCTTCTCCTCTGATCCTGTAACGGTACCCCCCCACACACATACACACATGCTAGTAGTCAGCTGTTGCCTTCTTCTTCTAATGCTCATAGTTTTTCATTTCATAACACTGAAGTCCAGCTGCAAAATTCCTGACCACCTCTTCAGTTTTACCAAGTCCTCACTCAATTCTATGACTTCCTCCTCCAGATAAACCCTTCCACAGAGTTTGATATCATCTGCAAAAAAGCAGATTCTACCTTTGATGCCCTCTCCGATATTTCTAATGATTGCAGTAAAGAGCACCAGTCCAAGCACCAATCCTGGCAGCATCCTGTTTGTGACATTCCTCAGTATCAAGTACCGTACTTCCCATTATTTTTATTTATTTATTTATTTATTGGAGAAATCAGTTTTACAACCTTTGAGTCATGGACTCTTTTACAAAGGTACCTTGTCATTTGGGGGGGGAGACAACAATTAAGTGAATTTGGGACAGGGATGAACATACGGGTGAGATACATAAACACACTTGAAGATTACCGGCAGCAGCTATACTGGTACAAACATGTGTAGAGTTACATTGTTACAAAGCAATAGATACATCACACAACTAACAATTAGTCTTAGACAATTATGTAGTACCAAAAAACCAGTGCCAGGGGGCTGGGAGGGCTAGGGTGGGACCGGTTTAGGTAGCTACAAGCATTTACAGCATCGGCTGTCAATAATATGCTTATGGAGGGTGGTTTTGAAGCGGCCAATCCCCGGGATCTTGGAGATAGATTCAGGAAGGGAGTTGAACCAATGCAGGGCCAAGTGATGGAAGGATCTTTGGCAGCGAGAGGTCCTGGCCCTGGGAACAATGAAGGTGGCAATGGAGGAGTTGTGGGCAGGCAGGGACCGGGTAGCCAGCTGCAAGGGTCCAGAGACCCCAGGAGGGCAAAGGCCTGACATGGACTTTTTGGCCAGCAGGCAGGTTTGATATTTCAGTCTTTCCTCAAGAGTGAGTATATTTGTGGTGGAGTATAGCAGACAGGTGTGGGTTCTGCTGTGGGCACCGGTAAGGAGCCTACAGGCTTTGTTAATAGCGGTCTGGACTTTAGATAAGGCAGTGGCGTCGGCAGCAGCGTAAATTGGGAGCCCGTAGTCAGCCAACGATGACACCGATGAGGTGATGGCTAGTTTTAAGGTGGGTTCAGGGAGGCAGTCTTTGTGGCGGTAGAGAAGCCCGATCCTGGAGTTCATGGCAGATGACAGGGCTTTGAGGTGGGCATGGAAAGTAAGGCCGGAGTCAAAGGTGATGCCCAGGTACTTATAGGATGTTACTTGTTCAATTGGGAGGGGCATGCTGGTGGTGATGTGGAGGGGAAAGTCCTTGGCGCTGTTTTGCTGATGTGAAAATAGCATGGACTTTGTTTTCTTTAGATTCAGGACTAGATGATGTTTATTGAACCATTTTTCGGTTTGGAGGAAGGCGCTTTGTAATATGACTTGGAGAGGGAGTGGGTCCGGGTGAGTAGCTAGGATTACAGCGTCATCTGCATAGAGTAGTATTTTGCTGGAACAGGAACTAGGGAGGGTGTTCAGGAATAGGCTGAAAAGGGTCGGTCCAAGGATGGAGCCTTGAGGGACCCCAGAGAGTACCGGTACCACTACCCTTTGTGTTCATTCTCCCTGCTAATTTCTCATCCACTTCATCATTTCATCCCCCAATCTGAGGTCATTCGGTTTCTTTATTTATCTACTATTTAGGATAGAGTCAAAGGCCTTGATAAAGTCCTGTATGTCTATTGCTTTTCCATTTTCAGTGGCCTTCATGAGTCATGACACAGTTGAAGAAGTCTATGAAATAGGTTTGACAAGGCTATCCTGAGACAAACCCACAATGTCTGCTGTCCTGGAGCCCCTTTGTCTTGAGGAATTCTACCAGTCTTTCTGGAGAGTTTCCATGAGATTGTCTTCTATAGAGGTGAAGCTGACTGGCCTGTAGTTTTCTGTCTTGTCCCTGGCCCCATTTTTTGAGGATGTGGACCATGCCTGCTGTTCTGTAATCCCCCAGCACCTTAACTGTCACCAAGATTCACTGAACAGGTCAGCTGATGTGTTGAGAGAACCCATGGCATCTCCCTCAATACCATGGGGTGAGCCTCATCTGACCAGGAAACCTGTTGACCTTTAGGGCTATTTGCCCCTTCAGGGCCCTCTCTGTGGTATTAAATTATACATGTTTTAGTGACTTTGATTCCTCACACTGCTCCCCCCTACAGTAATTGCCCTTCCTCCCTCTTCTCTTTGGTAAACATTGAGCAGAAATATTCATTCAGTATCTCTGCTTTTTCTATATGTTCTTTCACCCAGCTTTCTTCCTTCTTCAGTTACACAATTCTTGCTGTTATCTGTCAGATTTCATGATATATTATAATGAAACAAAGCTTTTTTCCTTTCCTTAACACCTTCCATTATTCTCAGCTCAGTATTAGTCTCAGAGTTCCTTACTTATCTGTTGGCCACTGTCTGCCTCACAAGGTAGTCTTCCTTATCCTCTTCCTTGCTACTCTCTAAATTTCTTGACAGCTGTGCTCTTCTTTCTGACTGCCGACTTAACCTTCTCAGAGAATTACATTGGTTTTTGCTCCCTTTCTGTTCTTTCCACTCTGTCTTGGACACAAGTCTGTAATATTCTGAAGGCTGTTTTTAATTATGCCCCACTTTTCTTCCTCCCATCCTATCCCTGTGAATCCATCAACGTGTGAATGGAGATTTTAACTTATAGCTTTGATACATGCACTTTTGAAGTCAAGCACCCACATTTTTGTATTCAGGTGCTACTTCCCCAGTTCAAGCCTAAACCTGACCATCAGGTGGTCACTATTACTCAAGGCTGCAGCAACACTAACATACATAATGCAATCATATTTTGACAGCATCATGTGTAGGGAGGACCATTCCCTAGTTGGTCCAAGACCTCCTGTGCAGAGAAGCCTTCCTGGAAAGTCTCTAGGATAGTTTGACTTCTTCAACTGTTGGCTACCGGGATGCTTCAATATATGTCCAGCAGAATGAGCTCCCCCCTTACTAACACTCTACCCTGCCTCATGACCTGCCTTATCTCCCCCTCAAGGTCTTTATCAAGATTCTCACTCTGATTCAGTGGTATATAGAGCACCCTTAGCCTCACTTTCCTTCTCCTGTTCTGACTCAACCAGGACCTACAGTGTTTCAGTCCAAGTACCAACAACTTCTTTCCTCATGACTTTGATCCCCTCCCTGACATACAGTACAACTCCAACCCCTCTTTCTCCTACTCTCTCTTCTCCAGACATTGTATTTTAGGATGTTAAAGTCTCATTCATGATTCAGGATGCCCAGGTCTTTATAACCACAACCAAGTCCAACTGGCTCTCTGCCACTAGTGCTTGGAGGTCCCCATTTTTTTCCAGACTTAAGGCATTGATGTATAAAACTTTCAAGGACACCTCTTGCCATGCTGTTGATCCCCTTGGCTACTGGATTCTGCCTTACTATGTTCCCTTTCAGGTGCCCCTACCCCTGTCTGCCTGTTTACCCATTGAATCTACCTCAACTCTGGAGGCTGAAATCCCTCCTTGATTTACCCCATCCCATTTGGGTTTGTCCCTCCTGTACCCCTTTCTGGTCTTTCCTAATATATTCCCCAAATTTACCAGTGTGGCTCTGTATTTTGAACTGCATATATTGCCCAAGACATATTCCAGCTTCCTGGGGGGTCTTGAGGTGCCCTCCTTTAAAAGGTTCCAGACTTAATGCCCTTTAGAGCCACCCCTCCAGTATAAATGTTGGTCAATGTACTCAGTTAGTTTCACTCCCTGGGTCCTTGTCCCTCCACCACTGAAGTGTAGGTGAAGTGTAGGTGATCTGATGACTATAGGGCCTTATCCCCCCATACTGTTCTCCTTGCCCCAATGTAGCCATATCCCTGTACTTGCACCACCCCTTGAGACATGCATTGAAGTCTCTGATCCTAAACATATTTGCCTGAATGACTTTCAGTACTGGTAGCACTTTGAAGAAGGCTACATTTGTCTGGCAATTTCCTGATTTTGTCACCCAACAATCTAAAGCTCCCTGGTACCACCTCAACTGTACACCCTGACTGGTCATTTTTAGCCACATCGACCTGTACATCTGACTCCCTCTCACCTATCAGGTATTGGAGCATGGGTACTATTCTCTCCACTGCAGTGAAAGTAAGATTATTCCTTGATGTTGTCTGTTTTATAGCTATGAAGGTGAATATTTTATATCCTAACTTGAGGGTTAATAATTTTATCATTGCTTTTTATAACTATTCATTTTGCACACATGTATTTATTATATATTTCTTAGAGTTTCAAAATGCACCACTTTACTGTGTATTATGATTATATATCTGGACATTTGTAATGGCATACTAGCTAAACAATAATATTTCTTGATCTTCACCTAGGCCAGATATCTGACTAATTTGATCCTGTATTTTAGCCACAACTTGCAAAGAGAAAGATCAAAAACAAAACATTCCAGGTTTTTCACTATAGGGGCCTTAACATTTTAAAAGGGCCTTAACATTTTAAAATGTTTTTAATTTGCATGTCTCATTAGATGGAAGATCCACAAATACACCCTATGGAAAACATTTTTGATTTAGAGTGCAGTACTATAAAAATATTTGTGGGTGACTCCTGGGGCAAGGAAGGGTGGATTAGTCTTGAAAACCAAAAAGGATTGAACAAAGACCAAAGTGTGTTGCCAGACCAACTTCTACCATGTGTTTGCATATGCTGGCTCTTTCATGAGGTACAGGTCTTGAAAAAAAAAAAAAAACCTCCTGATTGTTTCCAAATGCTATTGTTAAAAATGTTTACATAACATAACTATTTCAAATGAGATTATTTTAGCTGGAGCCTTAGATGGAAACAGTACAGCAGAGCATTAGGGGCCAGTGACAGTAATTTAACAGCATGACAATTTAATTCTCAAAATATTTTAAAGGTACTGTTCATAAAATCTATAATGCAGCCTCAGCAGTATTATAGCTTGTCTGAAATCATGAAGGACTCTTAACATTATTTCTGTGTGTCTGTGATGTTGTTGTTGAAGTTATATGGAAGCCTGAACTTAGAACAGAATAGTTGTCCTTTTCCCACCTAACCCCTACTGCATACAGATTAGAATCCAACAGAGATGGAAGGAGTCATCCTTCCTAATTTACCGTACATTATGCCCAACCTCCCCATTTTTGTTTTCCCTTCTGGCTCCCCCTGTCAACTCACTGTGATACTGCAAGTCAGCCAGGCTGCACTCTTTCAGAAGGATGGGGAGTGGCTGCTGTTATTGCTGATCACTTGCACAATATGTGTTCAGGATACCTTGCTTATTAAGTAAGGAAAATCATTCTATTATTGGATACTCCTCAGCTAACAGATCATAACAATATAGCAACAAATTCTGATCAGAGCCCATATGGCTGCCCAGAGAAACTGTAGTGCTTTTGTGCTGCAAGATTGAGTAAAACCATGGTCAGAGCTGTCGCTGCACCAGAAGTTTGCATTGGAGTCTGCCATGTGCAAGATGGTGGCTCCACCAGATCTGCACATGTGCAATACTCATGCATGTGCAGTTGGTGTCAGGGCCATCACTTCTGCAGTTGAGGAAAGCAGTGCATCAGGATGGGGGGGTCTGAGCAGCATGGAGGGGAGCTGCATCTGTGAGGGCTGGGAAAGAGGAGACACCACAGAACACAAATTACTTCAGCACTGTGGATAGGAGACTGAATTACTGTAGGAGAACACAGACATTGATTCCACTTTTCTCCTATAGTGATGTGATCCTAAAATGACTGCAGGACTCCGCCCATGCAGCCATAAGCATTGAGGTCACACCACTGCTGTAGAATACTCAGCATTCTTTTTATTATCCACAACGCATTAGAAAAGACAACACATTAGAAAAGGGCAATGTTTTGCAGCATTTATGCCACTTTGTCAAGCCCACAATAACACTGCATTCAATCTGTCTCCAAAACATCAGTAATGCCTCCCTGAGATGTTTAAATTACTTCTGCTTGTCTTTAAAACCTTTAAAAGCAGGGAACACTGTCTCTGCATAATGTTTCAGTTTGCTGCCTGTTACACTAGTGCACACAAAGTACTTGCACCAACATCTGGCTAGCTCCCTTGTTGAATGAGAGGCATTATAGCTGATGACAATGCTACTCCCAGATTGACCAGTAGATTGTGCAGGCTGGCCTCCTCCCTCCCTGGGACCTGAGCACTTCACCACATGCATCTACCCCCCATAACCAGCTCCATCATGAGATTTCAAGCCCAGTCTTTCAGGTGGCATCATGATGTGTCTCTCTTGCACCTCTAAGCACACCACATTCTTGTTAATAGTTTCTTTTGTATTGAATTTGTTAAAACCAGGCAGGGGAAAAAGAATATTGGCACTGACAGTTTTACTGTAGTACAACAGTTAACATGCAGTTCTAAAAGCAAAGTTTAATAGGGAGCAGCAACTCCAGTTGAATTTCTCTTAATAGAATATGTAAGAAAACAGGGCCACCATTATTCAGTGGTCAACTTCCATAATGTGGCTGAGAAAGGAAAATGAATTGCAGCTTGCAGAGTGGTAACAGATGGCTGAAGTAGGTTTTCTCATGGCAATTATAATGTGACATTTTATTATACAGTACTTTATGGGATGTTCTGCTTGTCATCTATGGATGTTTTTTTTTCCCAGAGAGCAAAATACAGAATTCTTGAACACAGGTCTTACAAAATAATTGCTGTTGATTTTGAGCCCCCCGCACCTCCCAGACTGAAGGATTCTCACTCCAGGGAGAGCAGATCATGGGGAAAGTAAAAATTAGTGGGGCCATGGAATACTGTTTCCACAGCCCCACATAAAAATTTCTAAGTCCTGAGTGCACAAACAAGTTGGAGACCAGGATTTGAACCCTGGGTCTTCAGTGCTGCTGGCTGAGCTGCTTGATGCCCCAGCCTCCACCCCCACACCATGGGAGCAACTCGGCCAGCTCCTGGATCCTGGTGCCTTTGAGTGCTATAAGTACCACAGACAGCGACCAGGGGAGTGCTTACTCAAAGCACTGTAAATCCTCTCTTGCTGTCCATGTTAGCACTAGAGGGACTAGCGCTCTCTTGACTGGCGCTGTTCCTGTAGCACTAATCTAACTGGATACCCCCAGAATGTACTGTTTTATAGTTCATGTATGTGCAACGTGTGTACTTATGTTCATGCACCGCCCCCATGTTGTACAAGGACCACATCTCACCAATTTGAACAATTGTAATATACAGTATTAATTGATTAATTTTTTTACAAGTGAAGATACATAAGCTCTGTTAACTTGTTTCTAGGTGCATTTTGAGGATGTATCACCTTGACTTCTTTTATTGACTTGAATTGTTGGCCATGTCACTGTAGAAACTTCCCTTGATCATTTGGCAAGATGGAGGATCATGTGTTTGCCTGTGCTGAATCCCCTGGTAACCTCCCTCCCCATGCCTGACAACCTAGATGCTATAACTTGTGAAGATTCTGCTACTTCTATGGAGTTGGATACTGTTCCTGCTACATCTGTACCAATGGAGCCATGATGCTTAGATTATGCTTTCCTTTCAGCCTTACAACTCCGTGAGACGGAGACACACCTGAATTCAGCTCTTCTGCAGAAAAAGTCTCACTTACTTGCTTTAGTGGAGCAAGAAGAAGAAGAATGGTATGCCATGGAATGGGAAAAGCTGTTTCCTTGTACTGTCTCCTCCTCTTTGCCTATGACTGATTCTTCACCGACTGACATCTGTATACCATCCACTGCTTTGTGCTGCAGCACCTGCATCAGACAAACCACCATGGCCTGCTTGTTTGCTGTCCCCTTCCACTCTCCTGGTAACTCGCAAGGCTCTTTACTGAAACCAACTTTGCTGCACCCTGTTCTTCCTGTTGCATCCTCTACCAGTGTTGTGGTTCCTGCTGGGACCTCGTCAGAGTCACCTACCATGACTTCCACTCTTTGTGTTCTTCTCAGTGCTGGCTCTTCTTTTCTGGCACCTCACCTGACTTTGCAACTAACACCTTTTTTTCCCTCCTCTGCCATCTCACCGGTCCACCTTGGGGATTCAGATGGGAACTAAATGCCATTGCATCACTGCCTACCCACCCGTAGATTGGTGCCTGGACACCGTTTTAAAAAATGCTGGATGGGGCAGTTGGATCCAAGGGTCTGGAAGCCTGCTTCCCTTACATCACTGCCTGATTCTGACATTGCTGGCTTTTCAACTGTCCCACAACTCCCTTTCCCTCCTTCTAGTGCATCTATGCCCTTTCTCTTTACTGCTGCAGTTCCAAAGCCACCTACGAGCACTGACCTCCCCTCAAAGTTTTGCTTCCCACACAGATTCCTCCTTCTGTTTCTTCTGCCCAGGATACTGATACTGTTGACAATTATTGCCTGGATAATGGTTCCTCTTTGCCTCTTACTGTTTCGGAACCTCAAGTTGAAGTTTCGCTTCTCAGCCACTCTGTGATGCTTTACCTTACCCATTGCAATTTGACCTGGTGAATGATTTTCTCCTGTTGCCCTCAGGCCTGACTACTGATTCTACCCCTACTACTGCTGCACCTGACACCTGGGCTGATACTGTTCACCAAGAGATGCCACTTCCCCAGCCTGATTTTTCAGCATCAAGACTTCTGACTCTGCCAAACAATGGTAATCATTCTGGAAGAGGGTACCTGGCCCGACTCCTCAAGCTCCAGCTGAGCATCACAATGCTTTGCATCTTCTTTAAACAGTATGATTTCAACTGCCTCCAGAGTGCATGAACATGGGTAAGAAATTGCTTAAGGTCTCTATCTTAATTACCCCTCAAGAAGTTTTTGCCTTGATTCATTCAACTGCAGATCCTTATGTTGATGTCAGTTTCAAAACTGCTGTCCTTTAGGACAGATTATGGCATCAATAAGGTTAACTTCAAAATACCCCTTTATGGTCATCTTTCCAGGTGATCCCTCTCACCAAACCAGCATGATGCACAGTTAAAATCCTTTTGAAAAAATGAGGGTGTTAACATTCAGGATATTAAATGCTGGCTTGCACAACATTGCACTCTACTAGGTGACTCGAAACCAATTTTGGATTAAGAAACATTTTGAACTAGCAACTGGAGATTTAAAGTTCAGTTAAAACAGTGCCCCTCTTTCCTTCAACACTTGCCTAGTGCATTCTATCTTGGAAGAGATAGGGCTCCCTGTTTTACCCAGGCAGCCCTAAACATGTTTTAGGTGTGGGTCAGATCAGCATCTTAACACTGCATGTGACAAACTGCATTGTACCTTTTGGACTTTGCTCATGTTAATTCTCACTGCACTAAACAACTTAGATGCAACCTATATGATGCTGTTGGACATTCTTACTTAACTTGTCCATGGGCCCCACAATCAGAAAAATAACCCACCTTCAGATACATATGTAACTAAGACCCAACAGAAGCAGTAACAACAGCTTCATAAGGCACTAGTCTGACAATGTGCTCATGAGGACAACAACTCAGATCTTCCCTGTAGTGCTCAGACCCTGCCACAACCTCCGTTACCCCCCAGTACTCTAACAGCTCTATCAGACAGTTCAGCAGTTTTGGTCCAACCCTCCATGTCTCCTGAAACACATCTCATCCTTGCTTCAATGGCTGGTCCTTCTGTGGACTTTGACCAAGAGACCACTGCCTTGCATTCTCCTGATACCATGATAATGACTCAGAAATTATTTTTATGGCAATTAAGATCTTCCACACAAACCCACTGGGACCCCCTCCATTCTGAGTGTTCCTTTGAAAAATGCATATGCTGTCCTTGCCAGGTTAAATTGGATTCTAAGGACAGCATAGACTCAGATTCCCCTAGTCAGCAGTCCGCTGCATAGCAACAGTTACTGGACACTTTTGACATCTCTGCCCCTGGAAAACTTAAAAAACAACAACAGTGTAAACAGATGAAACAGGGACCTAACTCTATTCCCAAGCCTGACCTAGGCACTTGATTGCTCTCTTCTTTTACTCTGCTTTCCTTTTATCTATGGCCTTTGTGCTCTCTCTCTCTCTCTTGCAACCCACAATGCCAATAGTATGAAGAATTTTACTAAAAGAAGTCTTCTTTTTACCACATTACATCAACTTCCTTATGATATAATTTTTCTACAGGATACCCACTTTTCCATTACTTTAGACATTCACCATGCTCAAAAATCTTGGCCATGTGGCACTCCTTTTCAGTCCTTAGGTCCGGAGAAATGTGATGGTGTAAGCATCATGTGGTACATTTTCACCTATGCAAATTAGTTGATATTGAGCCTGGATGAGTCCTCCTTTTGGATGTTGCTATTCATAATGATCTCTTTCACCTCATCTTAATTTATGTGCCTCAGACGAAAAAAAGACCACTTTGACTTATTCAGAAAAAAATCCAGCCTTATTTGTTTACTTCAATGTTTTTCTTCCTTGTCAGTGATTTTAACTGTAGCTTGTCTACCTCTGACCATGGAGCCAAAACTATTAAGCTATATTGTGATACTAACTACATTAACCAACTGGTGAAAGATGCCTCCCTGACAGATGCTTGTAGATCACTCCATTCAACTGGGGGCTATCCTTATTATAGGAACTCTTTGGTGACTTACATTAACTTTATTTTTATTGCATCTCATGTTGTCACCCACCATGTTACATTAACACTGATAGAAACTTCTGATCATTTGTTGCTTGGAGGATCCTTTACTGGCAATACTGTGATACACACTCATCCTGCTTTATGGCTCCTGAATACTTCTACTTTAACAAACATTTCTTTAAAGTCTAGTTTCAGTGTTTTGTTACAAGACAAATATTCCATTTTATGACTATATGATATTCTTGGTGATCAGTGGGTAGACACAAAAGTTGCCATTAACCATCTGTTTTGTTCTACATCTTCACTGAAAATACCACCAACAGCTTAATCTGGTTCAATTTCAGTTGGTTACCATCTGTATCCCTCCACTCAGTTGTCCCTGAAAAAGGGACTTCTAGTCTCAGTTGGCTTACCAGGTCAACAAAATTCAATCAATCAAGCAATCAAGCAATCTTTACAATCAAACAAACAAAATTTTTTGTAGTATTTGAAACTTCACACAGCCCTCATGAATTTACTGTTTCAAGCAAATTCCTCACATGCCAGTTATCATGCCCAAATTGTTAGTATAAATAAGAGGATGATGCAGTTGCAATATAATAGAAGGAAGTCCCTTAATATGGAACACAATTCAGGGACACAGGCCAGAACTAGCAGCAATAATGCTTTCACAAGCTGTAAACAGATGATTTTAAAAAGAAATATCACCTCACTGTGAACACCAGACAGACACATGGTTCATTCACAAGAAGAGCAACTCATGGTAGTACATCAGTATTCAACTTCTCTGCTTGGCACTTTCCCTCTGTCACATGCTGTAGACACCTTTTTACACCTCATAACAATAACCCCCCCACCCCCACCCCATTCCTGTGGAAGTTATAGCTTCCCTTACTAGTCCTATCATCTGTGATGAAATCTGACAGGCTATCTTGTCCCTACAAAATAATACTGCCCCTGGCTCTGATGGCCTATCTACTGAGTTCTGTACAATGAAAACCGACTTACTTGTTGACATGTTGGTCTGAATTTTTCATTGAGTCTTAGACAACTCCCTTAGACAACCCCCCCCCTTCTGATTTTTGTGAAGCCATACAGATTTTTTTTGTATAAAAAGGGGACATTTCTGATATTTGTAATTGGTGACCCCTATGTTTGCTTAATACAGACATGAAAATCTTGATGAAAGTCTTTACTGTCAAACTGGTGAATGTGGCTCACTATGTCATCATTGAATACCAGTCTTCTTCCATTTCAGGTAGAGCTATACATAATAATGTCATTTTACTCTGGCAAATCTTTGCCCTTGGTCAGAAAGACATGGCTTTGCATTACGTATTATCTCTGGATCAGGAAAAAGCTTTTGACTGGGTCTCTCATGATTTCTTATTTGCAGTATTACATCATTATGGCATTACTTCTACCTTTTGTTATTGGATTTGAAACCTCTAGAGTGCAGCTAGTTTACTCCCACATGTTAACAGTTATTTAGGACAGTAGATCCTGAGCCACTCATGAGTTCTGGAGGTTTGCTTTATGAGTCCTTTCCTTTACTTGTTTTGTATTGACCTATTTTATCGAAAATTTAGGTCTATCTCCAGATTCGTAGTATATTGACCACTGATCATACAGCAGACATCAAATTAGCAGCTTATTCTGATGACATCATTATATTTGTCCAAGACTCTTTCTGAAGACAATTGGCTATTGGTCTCTTCTGAAGATTTGCACTGATATTTTGAGCCAAATTAAACTTAAGAAAATGCAGTGGTTACGTACTGGGATCAGCTGCCTCGCCAGTTGTTAACATTGGAGATATTTCTGTTTCAGAGTCCCTGATCAAAATTTTAAGTGTCATGTTTGGTTCTGAAACCTCATCCCTCACTAACTGGAACACTAAGATGGCCCTATATTCCCAGCAAATTCAACTCTGAATACATTGGTATCAGCAAAAAAGAGAACGTTGCCATCTTTCATTCCTTGTTTAATACTCATTTTTACATGTCTTAGTATTGTCTGTCCCCTCCCTATGACTTTGATGTTGCTTTATTAGGCAACACATTTCAATTCATCTGTGAAAGTCATTTGAATCCTATCAATAGAAATGATTACTTCATCCCCCCTTCCTTTCTCTATTTTCTATTGTCATAGTTATATAAAAACTTTGTTAATGTACCATTAGGATTGACGCATCAAAAGTAAGGAAATACAACCTTAGGGTTTCCAAGCCTAAAAGCCCACCCTCACTGTGCATGCAGGAACAGGCATGAGGGGTGTTTTTTGGGGTTATGAACCCAAATGCTCACCCCATTCCAAGAGTAAGCAAGGTAAGATGGGTACAGCATAGGAGATAGTATACCTGTATTCTTATTTGCCTTTGAGCCCTAGGCTCCCACCCTCAATAACTATCCTTAATTTACAGTGGAAGCACAGTGCCCTTCAGGCCCTAATCTCCATTGCTCCGTGATTTTCCATATTTAACTGTGGGAGCGCAGGGTCTGAAGATCCCTGTACACCCATCCCTCCACAGATGCATGACCAAATTATCAGCATAGCCATCATATTACCCCAGCATATGTACCCAGCAGAGAACATTTTCAAATCCATGCCAAAACCTAATTCTGTGCAACTGCAAAGCTATTCTGTGCCACAGGTGCAAAAACACATTTTGGTCAGGATTTGAAAAATGACACTGATGACTTACATGAGGTCAGGTAATAAGAAAGCTATGCTGAAAATCTGGGTTCAAAATATTTAAAATTTCTGAAGTTATGAGTGGGCATAGCGAAATTGCAATGAAGGGTGATAACTTGGGGATTTTTTCATATTTTGACCCCAAATTTTGAACATAGTTTTCTTATGCCCCACCTTATAAACTCCATAAGCGAAAGCATTCAAATATGTTCCAAATTCCATTCCATACCACAGATGTGAAAACAAGTTTCGGGCAGGATGTGAAAAATGACAGTAGTACTTTCATGAGGTGGTGTGAAAAAAATGACTATGCTGAAAATCTGGAATCAAAATATAAAAAATTATGAAATTTAAATGTGGGCATAGAACATTTTCAATGAACACGTGTAACTCTGGCATTTTTAGGAATTGTTTCACCTAATTTTCAACATGGGCTTTGTGGGACCCCACCTCCTGAACTCGGGTACTGTAATTTTGTTAATCAGTCCCAAAAAGTGATTTCACACAGTAACCTTGATATCACCTTCTAGGCCCAGTTAACAAAACAACAGTGACAGTGTTCATGAGGTGGTGTCCCAAAAAAAAAAAATTACTCACCGTAGTAATTATATTTTTTCTAATGGAGTCTTGCTGTATTCTGACAATTGCAGTGATTCCCAACCTTTGAACTGCCCCGGAGAACTAAGGGTTAACTTTCCATGCAGGGCATGGAATGCTGAGCTCGAGCTCGGTTGAAGTCTCTGTCTGGAGTGATTTTAACTCAAACCATCAGATTCTTATGAGCCCAACTAAACTAAAGTCTATGTGGAAATTGTAAAAATTCTACTAGCCAACTGGCTGAAAAGTTTTGGACTCCCAAGGAAGACTCAAGTCAGGAAACCCAAAAACTAAACCCCAAACTAACAATAATAAATAAGCATGCAGCAAAAAGGGAGGAGGGTGCCAGCAAATACACCCCTGGGGTGCAACACTGCATCTGCCCACCCACTTCCTAAAAACAGGTTCTGAGAGGGGAGGAAGGGAGGGAGGACAGAATAAAGCAAGACTCCATTAGAAGAAATATAATTACTAAGGTGAGTAATTTTTTCTTCAAACAGCACGAAGTCTTGCTGTATTATGACAATTGCAGACTACCAAGCAGTACCTCCAAGGAGGAGGGACAGAACCTACTTTGGGAATAGGCTCTGAAGTACTACTGTGCCAAACAGAGCATCACTCCTAGTCTGGATATCCAGAGAGTAATGCTTGGTAAAGGTATGGACTGTTTTTCAGGTGGCTGCTTGACAAATTTCTAGGAGAGGGATATCCCTGGCTGCAGCCAAGGAAGCAGCTGTACCTCTTGTGGAATGAACCCTCAGGCCTTAGGGTGGAGTTTTTCCCAGTTTTTCATAGCAGAATTATATACAAGACACAATCCACCTGGCAATAGATCTTTTGGTGACAGGTTTGCCCTTTCCCACTTCTCCATAAGTGAGGAACAACTGGAGGGAGTCAAACCTGTGACCCTTGGTATGCTCTATGTAGTAACTAAGGGCTCTTTTGACATCTAAACTGTGTAGCCTCCTCTCTCCTGAGGAAGAATGATCAGTGAAGAAAACAGGGAGATACATAGACTGGTTTAAATGGAAGTCTGAAACCACTTTGGGCAAGAACCTTCTATTAGTTCCAAGGACCACTTTATCCCTATGAAAGGAGATAAAATCAGGTTCCACTGACAGGGCTTGCAATTCACTGATACGCCTGGCAAAGGTAATGGCTACAAAGAACACAGTTTTCCAAGTCAAGTACTTAAGCTCTGCTGAAGACATAGGCTCAAAGGGGGGGTTGCATAAGCTGAGCAATGCAAACATTCAAATCCCAGGCAGGGGCAGAGGCAGGGTCTCTAAAAGGGGATTGGTGTGAAACAATCATTTAAAGAATTTACAGAACACAGGGTGGAAAGATAGTGAGGAAGGCTTCCCCACAGACAAAAATGCAGAGACAGCTGACAAGTGTACCCTGAGAGTAGCTGGTCTGAGGCCTAGGCCATTAAGATGGACCATATAATTTAGAACCATAGGCAATTCAGCAGTGTCTGGGAGAGATATTCTTCTTAGAACACCAAATGCTGAATCTTTTCCATTTGGAGTTGTAAGTCTTTCTGGTGGAGGGCTTTTGAGAAGCCTTGAGGATGTCCAGAACCCCTTGGGAAAGATGCAGATCTGCAAACTCTAACTCTTCAAGAGCCATGCCTTGAGATTGAGAGACTGAAGATTGGGGTACCAAATCCTCCCCTGAGAGGATGTTAACAGGTTGTAATTCCTGGGAAGAGACAGGGGAAGATGCACTGCTAGAGACAGCAACAGGGGGTACCAGGGCTGTCTGGCCCAATCTGGAGCAACCAGAATCACCTTGCAAGGTTGAGACCTTATTTTGACTAAAATTATGAACAGGAGTGGGAAGTGGGGGGAAAGGCATACAGAAACTTCCCTTCCCAATTCAGAATCAGGGCATTCAGGGGGACTGAGCCCAAGACTGGAGGTCTGCAACAAAAGAGAGGGAGTTGGTGATTGTCTGGGGCTGCAAAGAAATCTATTTCTGGAGTGCCCCACCTTGAAAAAATCACTTTCAACACCTGAGGGTCCAGGGACCATTTGTGATGGCCCTGAGAAATCCTGCTCAGTGCATCTGCTAGCACATTGTCCTTGCCTGGAAGGTGAACTGCTACAAGAGAGGCTTGCAGGGACTAAGCCAGGGACCACAACTTCATGGCTTCTGTGCACAAGGCCATGGACTGAGTGCCTTCCTGCTTGTTGACGTATCACACAGTGGTAGTGTTGTCTGTTCTGACTTGAACCACCTTGTTCTGAACTGACTGTGAGAACACTTTTAGAGCTAGAAAAACTTCCCTGAGCTCTAGAAGATTGATGTGGAGAAGGGATTCTTGGGGGACCACAGGCCCTGGGCAGTAAGGGACCCCAGTTGGGCTCCCCAGCCCAGAAGAGAAGCATCTGTGGTAAGGACCACTGAACAAGGCTGAGCAACAAAAGGAACACCTTGCCTTAAATTGTCCTGATCCAGCCACCACTTGAGGGCCTGGATCAAGGTCGGAGTCACTGGAATCAGTTTGGTAAGGGAGTCCTGTGTCTGAGACCAGAAAGCTCTCAGGTGGAACTGAATATCCCTCATCTGGAATCTTGCCCCTTGGACCACTGCTGTTGAAGCTGCCATGTGGCCTAAGAGCTGGAGGAAATGCCTTGCTGGTCGAGATACCTGAAGGCTGAAGGAAGAAGCTAGTTCCATAAGAGCTTTTGCCCTTTCTAGAGGAAGAAAGGCTCTTGCTCTGAGTGTGTCCAGTTCTGCCCCTATAAAGGTAAGGAGCTGGACTGGTTCAAGAACTGACTTGTGAAGGTTGAGAAGAAATCCTAGGGAAGTGAGCACTTGCTGGGTCACTTGCAGGTGAGACTTGACTTGGTCTGGAGACTGATCCACTAATAGCCAATCGTCCAGATAAGGAAATATGGAAATCTTTTGCCTTCTTAGAAAGGCAACTACTACTGCCAGGCACTTTGTGAAAACCCTTGGAGCTGAGGTTAGACCATAGGGCATTGTTCTGAACTGGTAGTGGCCTGAGGGCAACTCGAACCTGAGGTACTTTCTGTGGGAGCACCTGATGGGAATGTAAAAATAGGCATCTTTGAGGTCTAGGGAGGCTCACCAGTCCCCTGGCCTTAGAGAGGGAAGGATTATTCCCAGAGTTACCATCTTGAAGTTTGTTTTTAAAAGATGTTTGATCAGATATCTTAGGTCCAGGATGGGTCACCACTCCCCTGTCTTTTTGGGGGTAAGGAAGTACCTGGAGTACAGTCCTTTGCCCCAGTGTAGGGTATGTACTCTCTCTGTAGCTCTTAAAGCTAGGAGAGAAGAAATCTCTGCCTCTAGGGCAAGGGTTTCCAAAAGATTTGCAGGTGGAAATGATCTGGCTCTCATCTTTGGAAATTGTTTGAAGCTGAGAACCAGTCCCTGGCTTACTACTTCCAGGACCCACTTGTCTGATGTAATAGACATCCAGTCCTGGACAAAGTAATCCAGCCTGCCCCCTACTGGAATAGGAGAGTCGACCTGAGCAGACCCATCAGGGTGACTGCTTGGCAGGGGCTTTAGGCTGAGGGGTGGATGCAGGCCTGCTCATCCTCCTTCTGCCTCTCCCTCTGAAGAACCCCTTCTGCAAAAAGGAAGAAGAGGCCTGTGTTTGGTAAAAAGGCCTTTGAAAAGGCCTGCCCCTGCCCCTGGACTGCTGCCATTGAGGAGTTGCCTACCTTTCTTTGGTCTGAGCACTCCTGTAAGTGGTCCTGCACTCGTCCATTTTCTTCATGTAATTCTCTGTCTGCTCCCCAAACAGAGAATTACCCACTACAGGAAAATCCATAGCCTTAGCCTGGGTGTCCTGTGAAAGGCTGGTACATCTGAGCCAAGCCATCCTTCTGGTACCTGGCTGTATAGGCCATGTAATTCGCCTGCCTGAGTCCCAAAGAAGATGCTATGTACTGTTTCTTTGCCATGGCGTCAGTCTTCCAGGAGTCCTTGTCGGGGGGGTGGGAAGCCAAGGGAATATTTGCCTTATCACAGGCAGCAGCCTGCACTACCCCAACATGGCTGCATTGCTGATATAAGAACTCTGTGTCTGAGCCTGAGAGTGTATACCTCTTGTCCATTCTTTTATCCACAGGAGGTATAGTGTTAGGAGACTTTAAGATTTTTTGTGTCTGTTTCCCAAAAGATTTATGGAGGGGAATAGACAATCTCCTGGACTCTGGGATATCCATCATCTGTACATAGTCAGGCTCTTCTTGATTTTTCACAGCCTCCTCCATAGGAAGCTGGAGGGTTTCAGCCACTTTTCTGTAAAACTTAAAGTGGGAAGGGAACACAGAAAGCCTAATAGAGGAAACACCTGATGATCTGTCTGGGGAGATGCCCGGTTCCACAAGCACATCCAGACCTTCACTTACTTCATAATCCTCAAATTCCCCTTCCTCTTCAAACTCCGGTTCATAAAAATCTCCAAGGGTATACCCTTGAACCGGGGGAACCAACTGAACTGAACCCCTGCCAGATTGGTCGGAACCGGACGGAGCGATTCCACAATCTGAATCGCCCTGGCTATCTCTTCGGTGGTCGGAACATGAACCTCTGGATCCGAACTTGTCGATTTATCTTTGCGCTTTCTTTTTGTCGGAACCTAGCCCTCAGAATCGGCTCTCCTTTTGCCCTAAGAAGTATTGCCCTGGTCAGAGGGCACTCCTTCTGGTTCGTTCGAACTGGGCTGGCCATCCGGGTCAGCGGACTTCTCAGCCTCCTTTTCCCTCAGTCTACCTAATCTCTTCTCAAGGGTAGATTTGGGAAAATGTTTACATATTTTGCAGTCTGAATCGAGGTGGTCAAACCCCAGACAATAAACACAAATGGTGTGGGGATCGGCCTTGGCAAAGACCTCCCTACACTCACTGCAGTGTTGAAACCCAGTGGGCCCGGTTTTTTTCTTGGGTTTCTCAGACATGACCAACCTAACCAAACTTACTCTTTTTTCGGCTACTGCCAGGCAAGATTCCCTTATCGGTTCCTAACCGTGTCCCGGGTATTGGAAAAAACAGTTAAACCACATTTTTTTTAGAACTGATAAGAACCAGTAACCACACACTAAATATAACAAAATTCACAATAAAATGGTCAGTTCAGCTGAAGCAACCACACTTTTACAAGTTCCACACAGAAACAAAGAACAATTCCTATCTAGTACTCACAGCACCACAGACAGAGACTGAACCGACTACACGCAAACTTTTTCGGTTTAAACTGACAAAAAACTGAAAACTTTAACTGACTTCGAACTGAGCTGAAGGAGAAATCTCTGGAGCGACCATTCAGTGAGGTGGAGTAAAGAATCTGATGGTCTGAGTTCAAATCACTCCAGACAGAGACTTCAACCGAGCTCGAGCTCAGTGTTCCACGCCCTGCATGGAAAGATAACCCTTAGTTCTCCGGGGCAGTTCAAAGGTTGGGAATCACTGCAGTTGTCAGAATACAGCAAGACTTCATGTTGTTTGAAAGCCTATGCTGAAAATTTGGTGAAAAAATACAAAACAATGGCAAAGATATCAACATAAGTGCAAAACACCATTGAAATAAATTATACGGCACTTATCTTGATTCCTCAGTTTGCAGTTTAGCTTTGAAAAGTGCAAATGTATCCCAGTCCACAGAAGATGACAGCAGATGACCTCCAGAGGTATGTATAGGGTAAGGGGTGGGGGTGGGGGTGCTCAATAGGGGTGGGGATGGAGAACAGGGACGGCAGGGATGACGAGGGACAATTTTCTTTTTTCAGGTTAAAGAAAAAAGACTTCTGGGATGGTTTTCTTCTTTTCAGCTAAACAATAAATAAGGATTTTGGGACACTGGGAGTGGGATCCCCAGTGTCCCACAGTGCTGAGAAAGGGGGAGTGTTTCTAGTGCTGACATGAGGATTGCCCCTCCCAATGTTGGCAAACAACAATCCATAGGATGGGTGTGGCCACTAGACACCAGGAAAACACATAACGGGGATTGGGGAGGGTGGCTGCAACCACAAAGGGGACAGCAAAGGCAGCTGCCACCACACATGGGAAAACAAAGGAGACACAAGGGATAGTTTCACCTTGGCTCCACATGCTGTCAATCATCTCTATGCTTGACTGCAAAAAGATAATTCACATTCAAAAATGTGTTATATGGGAAAATAAGCTATGCCAATTTTTGCACATACCGCATTTTTGAACATACACTATCCACCTGTGGTCAAGCACAAAATGACAAATGTAGGGACATGAGGAGTAAGGGTTGACACCCCAACACCCCCTACCCTAGCACCCCACCACACACCCCACCCACCACCCACACATCAACAGGTGATGGGGTGTGTCTTGGGGTTATTGGGCATAACTCTCACCCCATTCCATGTGTGACACAGCTTACATGATACAGTACAAGAGAAGGGGGTGACAGTTAGGCCCAATGACCCCAAGGCACACCCGGTCACCTGTTGGTCTGTGGAGGGTGGGGGTGATGTAGGGTGGTAGGGTGGTGGGGTGTTAGGGTGTCAACCCTAATGCCTCATTTCCTTACTTTTGTCACTTCAACCCTAATTGATGCATTAATGACATTTTTTGCTATGAATGTCCCTCCTTTTTGAGAAAGTGTAATATAATTGGCTACTGGCATGTGTTGGTGGGAGTACAGACCCTCCTGACCCCATGCTCCCTTCAAGCTGCCCATATTTTTATGTGCCATCTAAAATAATTTTCACCCCAAATGTTCAACATAAGCTTCTTATCACCTCACCGCATGTATCCAGTACAGAAAACTTTTAAATCCCTGTTATAAAGTAATTCTACGCAACTGTAATGCCGTTTTGTGCCACAGGTGTGGAAAAACATTTTTGCTATGATTTTAAAAATTGCAACTGTACTGTTTATGAGGTGGTGTGAAAAAATGGTAATGTTGAAAATCTGGAGCAAAAACATGCAAAAATTGGGGAACTTATGAGCGTGCGTAGAAACTGTGCGATGCACACTCGTAACACGTTCACTTGTTGGAATTTTTTCACCTAATTTTCAAAATGGACTTTTTGTAACCTCCCCTCATGAACAATGGCATTTTGATTTTGTTAATCCATCCCAAAAGTTGATTTTGCACAGTGACCATGACGTCCTGCATCACAGGTGCGAAAACACGTTTCAGGCAGCATGTGAAAAATGACAACTGTACTGTTCATAAGGAGATGAAAATGGCAATGTTGAAAATCTGGAGAGAAAAAATAAAAAACTGGTGAACTTGCAGGTGTGCTTGGAAACTGCTTTGTGCACACTCATAACGCAGTCATTTTTGGGAATGATTTCACCAAATTTGTAACACAGGTTTTTTGGTACCCCACCTCATGAACAGTGTCAGTGTCATTTTGTTAATCAGTCTCAAAAGGTGATTCCATACAGCCACCAAAAATCACCTTCTGGGACCAAGTAATGAAATGACAGTGCCAGTGTTCACAAGGTGAGGTCCCAAGAACCCCATGTTGAAAATTTGGGACCAAAATTCCCCAAAATGGCTGAGATATCAACCTCGGTTGAACCCCAACCCCATTGATTGCCATTATATGATACTTACCTTTGATTCTTCAGTTTGTGGTTCAGCTTTGAAGAGTGCAGATGTGTCCCGGTTCAACGAACATTGTTGATCCAGACCTCTGGAGGTAGGTATGGGGTGAGGAGGGGTGTGGGTAGGTGGGTGCTCAGTGGGAGGCTTGGGATGGGGGAGGGAGGACTGGGGAGATGACGAGGGACCGTTATCCTTTTTTCAGGTTTAAAAAAAATTAAAGACTTTGAGAGTCTGTTTTCTTTATTTACAGGTATTTTTCTACAGTTAGTAAATGGGCACACTGTGGTGGGCTCCCAGTGTGCCATATTAGTGTGGGGGGAGGGGTACACATGCTGACACAGGGATTGGGCACCCCATGTTGGCAATTGAACAGTACTGCTTTGGGGGAGAGGGAGAGCATCATCTGACACCAGGATTGGGCAACCCGGTGTTGGAAGCACTTAATTTTTATAAAAAAATATATATTTGACACACTGGGGTGGGCTCCCAGTGTGTCATATTAGTGTTGTGGGGGCAGAACATACATGCCAACATGGGGAATGCGCACCCCGATGTCGGCATTTAATTTCAGCAATAAGTGATCCCCTCTTGTGGATCCCCATTATTGAGGCCATCCCCATTAGTGAGGTGGGATGAGGACCAGATCCTATGTGACCACCTGGTCTTCATCTCACAAATTGGGATTTTGACACCTCACAAACCGGGATTTTGACAGCTGTCAAAAGGTAATTTAAAAAAATCCCCTTTCATGAGCTGTCAAAATCCCCTTACACCAGGTGATCCCCTTTCATGAGGTGACAAAATCCCTGTTTGTGAGCCAATCCTTGTTAGTGAGAAAGGACCATCTGATCCCAAACTCACAATCAAGGATTTTGACAGGTCACAAACAAGGATTGGCTCATGAAAATTAATTTTAACAGTTTACGAAAGGGGATCTTGACAGCTAACAAAAGGGGATTCAAAAAACCAATCCCCTTTCAGGATCTGTGAAAATCCCATTTTGCAAGCCCATCCCCTTTCGTGAGCTGACAAAATCCATGTTAGTGAGCTGATCCTTGTTTGTGAGATAGGGCCATCTGGTCCCAAAATCACAATCAAGGATTTTGACAGCTTGCGAAGAGGGATCGGTTCATGATCAAGGATTTTGTCGTCTCACGAACAAAGATCATTAGCAAGTTATGATCAAAGATTTTTTAAATTCAAAACAGCTGTTTTAGACAAAAACAAAGAAATCCAAAGGCATGGGTTTGTACAGGGCATCTCCCTGAACAAAACCCATACTAGTAATACCACACAAGACACCTGTGGGAGAAGTTAGACCATTTTATTTGTGGGGGAAACTGAAAACAAGATGGCGGCTCACGAAGGGGGAATTTTTCCTCATGAACGGGGATTTAAGAAATCCCAATTCATGAGGTGACAGAATCCTTGATCATGAGCCCAATCTCCTTTTGCAAAACATACATATAAATCTAAGACTAAACTGAGCATGCTCAGAACCTGAAAATCCAAAATTAAATAACTTTTGAAAGGATTAATATTTGTTCACCAAACCAATGCTGAATTATTCTTTGGGAAAACCTCTTTCTACCCTGAAAACTTCAGACTAAAATTTCAAACGGCATGGCCATAGTGTGATGGGCAAAGAACTGCAAAAAATAGGCCAAAAAAAGTGAAAATTTGTTTTATGGCACTTCACTGCATGAAACCTGCAAATCTAATCTGAACAAAACTTGGCATATCAAGAGATCTACCATCCAAGACCACACTTTCCAAATTTTGGACCAATCCGTTGAATGGTTGCAAAGATATCAATGTGCAAAATGTGGGTTTAACATTAAACTGACTGCAAAAACATTGTTAATGCTCAAGTTAGGTAAAAGTGACAAAAGTAGAGAAATGAGGCAATAGGGTTTCCATAGCATCCCACCCTCCCAAACCAGGCAGGAGAGCAGGTGTGTGGTGTGTCTTGGGCTTCTCAAGCCTAACACTCACCACATTCTTATACAGTCTACACATCCGACCTTATTTACAAATGGAATGGGAAGAGTGTTAGGCTGATTGATTCCAACATTCCCACAACTGACATGACCCTGTTGTCAGGACCCAGAAACACACAATGTAAAAATACCAATAATACCTTATTGGAAAACAATCAAAACTGTATTTGCTCCATCGTAACAGGTGATATCCAGCAGCCTTCCACCTCCCAAGAACAGCCTGCAGCTCACAATCAGTGTGGCACATTGGACACTTCCCGTAGCAAGGGCAGGAAATAACGACATCCAACAAACTAACAACTCAGAGCTCCCAGATCTCAGCAACATCAGAGAACATATTTTGAAGCCACTGCTACTTCTATGGAGATGTGTCCATTAATATTCATCAGTCTCACCAACCTATCAAGAAAAGACATTACGTCATCTTCTCAGATTCTGACTCTAAGTAAAGAACTGTACATGGACTTGTGGACTATTTAAATTCACTAAAATTTAAGAATTTCAGTTTGTCTGAAACATTACTGCAATCATTGGCACCTGTTATCCCCGTTTACCATTTGTAATCATAATCTGCACTACTTCAGTTTCTACATTTTTACTGCTTCTATTTCAACGTTTCAAGTATTGGACATTGCAAGCAAGCCACCTAAAGGTAGGACTCATCATCACCTTGAGCTCATATATTAAAAAAAATTGAAAGATAGGTTAGTGTGCATTACTAGGAAGTAATACCATCTTGAGGTACTGGGGACATGGGAGCTGCTTGAGCTTCACTCTCGAGGTTCCAATGTCCCCAGAAACTCTCAATGGTATTACTCCCTAGTAATGCACACTAACCTATCCATTATTCTCTATCTATCTATCTATCTATCTATCTATCTATCTATCTATCTATCTATCTATCTATCTATCTCTCTCCCTGTCTATCTATCTATCTATCTATCTATCTATCTATCTAGCTATCTATCTATCTATCATTTTTAGTTTGATTCTTCATTTAGTTGAGGCAGGAGGGAGGAATTCTAGATGGTGAGTTTGTGACAGTGTGTCTGTAATTAAAATTGTGATCTTTTCTTGATTGCCATTTCTGTGTGTTTTTCCATTTAGTTTGGGCAGGATTGAGAGATTCTAGCTGATACGTTTGTGACTGTGTGTTTGTAATTGGCTGTGTTTGAACTTTAAGTTCAGGCATCATATTACAGGGATTAGTGTTGCTTGAATGTGAGATCTTAACTGCCACTTCAGTTAAATTTTTCATTTAGTTGGGGAAGAAGGGAGGAATTCTAGCTGGTGAGTTGTGACTGTTTTTAATTGAATTTGAGTTTTTTTCTTAACTGCCATTTCTGTGTGCTGTTCCATTTAGTTTGGGCAGGACTAAGGGATTCTAGCAGGTGAATTTGTGACTGTGGGTTTTGTAATAGGATTTGAGATATATTCCTCACTGCCTTTTCTGTGTGGTTTTCCATTTAGTTTGGGCAGGATTGTAGGATTCTAGCTGATATGTTTGTGACTGAGTGTTTATAAGTAGCTGTGTCTGAGCTTTAAGTGCAGTAATCATATTACAAAGATTAGCGTAGTTTGAATGTCAGATCTTATGTGAGGTCTTAACTTCAATTTCAGTTTGATTCTTCATTTTTCTGGCACAGGAGATAGGAACTCCAGCTATTGAGTTTGTGACTGTGTGTTTGTAACTGGATTTGAGGTATTTTCTTTCCTGTCATTTTGGTGTGCATTTCCCACTTAGTTTGAGCAGGACTGAGAGATCCTACCTAATAAATTTGTGACTGCGTGTTTGTAATTGGCTGTGTCTGAACTTTAAGTCCTGGCATCATATTACAGGGGTACATGTACTTTGAAAGTGAGATATTAACTGCCATTTCAGTTTGATTCTTCATTTAGTTTGGGCAGGAGGGAGGAACTGTAACTGATGAGTTAATGACTGTCTGTTTGTAATTGAATTTGAGGTCTTTTCTTAACTGCCATTTCTGAGCACTTTTTCATTTAAATTGGGTTGTATTGAGGGATTCTTGCTGATACTTTTGTGACTGTGTGTTTGTATGCAGCTGTGTCTGAACTTTAAGTGCAGCCATCATATTACAAGGATTAGTGTAGTTTGAACGTGGGTCTTAACTTCCATTTCAGTTTGATTCTTCATTTAGTCGGGGCAGGAGGGAGGAATTCTAGCTGGTAAGTTTGTGACAGTGTGTTTGTAATTGAATTTGAGGTATTTTCTTAACTGCCATTTCTATCTGCTTTTCTGTTTAGTTTGGGCATGATTGAAGGATTCTAGCTTATACGTTTGTGACTGCGTGTTTTTTAGTGACTGTGTCTAAACATTAAGTGCAGGCATCATGTTATATGGATTAGTGTATTTGAATCTGAGGTCTTATCTGCCATATAAGTTTGATTCTTCATTTAGTTTTGGCAGGAGTGAGGAATTATAGCTGGTGAGTTTGTGACTTTGTGTATATAATTGAATTTGAGGTCTTTTCTTAACTACCATTTCTGTGTGCTTTCCATTTAGTTTGGGCAGGATTAAAGGATTTTAGCTGATACGTTTGTGACTGTGTGCATTTAATTGGTTCTGTCTGAACATTAAGTGCAGGCATCATACTACAAAGACAAGCATAGTTTGAATGTAAGATCTTAACCACCATTTCAGTTTGATTCATCATTTAGTTGGTTCAGGATGGAGGATCTGAAGCTTTTGCGTTTGTGACTGTGTGTTTGTAAATGAATTTGATATATCTTAACTGTGTTTTCAGTGTGCTTTTCCATTTAGTTTGGGCAGGACTGAGGGATTCTATCTGATAGGTTTGTGACTATGTATTTTCAAGTGGCTGTGTCTGAACATTAAGCACAGGCAATATATTACAGGGATTAGTGTAGTCTAAATGTTAGATCTTAACTGCCATTTCAGTTTGATTCTTCATTTAGTTGGGGCAGGAGGGAGGAATTATAGCTTGAGAGTTTGTGACTGTGTGTTTATAATTGAATTTGATGTATTTTCTTAACTGCCATTACTGATTACTTTTCCATTCAGTTTCAGTAGGATTGAGGGATTCTAGCTGATACATTTGTGACTGTGTGTTTGTAAGTGGCTGTGTCTGAACTTTAAGTGCAGGCATCATATTACCGGGATTAGTGTAGTTTGAATGTGAGATCTTAACTGCCATTTAAGTTAGAGTCTTTATTTATTTGGGGAAGGAGGGAATAATTCTAGCTGGTGAGTTTGTGATTATGTGTTTGTAATAGAATTTGATATCTATTCTTAATTGCCATTTCTGTGTGATTTTCCATTTAGTTTGGGGAGGATTTAGGGATTCTAGCAGATACTTTTGTGGCTGTATGTATGTAAATGGCTGTGTCTGAGCCTTAAGTGCAGGCATCATATTACAGTAATTAGTGTAGTTTGAATGAAAGATCGTAACTGCCATTTCAGTAAGATTCTTCATTTAGTTCTGACAGGTGGGCAGAATTTTAGCTGGTGAGTTTGTGACTATGGCTTGTAATTGAATTAGAGATATTCTCTTATCTGCCATTTCTGTATGCTTTTCCATTATTTTGGGCAGGATTGAGAGATTCTACCTGATACATTTGTGATTGTGTGTTTGTAAGTCGATATGTCTGAACTTTGAATGCAGCCATCATATTACAGGGATTAGTGTAGTCTGAATGTGAGATTTTAACTGCCATTTCAGTTTGATTCTTCATTTAGTTAGGGAAGAAGGAAGGAATTCTTGCTGGTGAGTTTGTGACTGTGTGTCTGTAATTGATTTTGAGATATTTTCTTAACTGCCATTTGTGTGTGCTTTTCTATTTAGTTTGGGCGGGACTGAGGGATTCTAGCTAATGCATTTATGACTGTGTGTTTTTAAGTGATTGTGTCTGAACTTAAAGTGCAGGCATCATGTTACAGGGATTAGTGTAGTTTTAATGTGAGATCTTAACTGCCATTTAAGTTTGATTCTTCATTTAGTTCTTGCAGGAGTGAGGAATTCTAGCTGATCAGTTTGTGATTGTGTGTTTGGAACTGGATTTGAAGTATTTTCTTCACTACTTTCTGTGTGCTTTTCCATTTAGTTTGGGCAGGATTGAAGGATTATAGCTGATAAGTTTCTGACTGTGTGATTTTAATTGGCTGTGTCTGAACTTTAAGTGAAGTCTTCATATTACATGGATTACTGTAGTTTGAATGTGAGATCTTAACTGCTATTTCAGTTTGAATCTTCATTTAGTTGGGGCACAAGGGAGGAACTGTAACTGGTGAGTTTATGACTGTGTGTTTGTAATTGAATTTGAAGTATTTTCTTAACTGCCATTTCTGAGTGCATTTCCATTTAGCTTGGGCAGAATTGAGGGATTCTAGCTGATACTTTTATGACTGTGCATTTGTAAATGGCTATGTCTGAATATTACGTGCAGCCATCATATTACAGGGATTAATGTAGTCTGAACTTAAGATTGTAACTGCCATTTCAGTTTGATTCTTCGTTTATTTGGGGCAGGAGGGAGGAATTCTAGCTGGTGAGTTTGTTACTGGATGTTTGTAATTGAATTTAAAATATTTTCTTAACTGCCACTTCTGTAAGCTTTTCCTTTTAGTTTGGGTAGGACTGAAGGAGTCTAGCTGGTGAGTTTATGAGTGTGTGTGTGTGTGTTTGTAAATGAATTTGAGATATAGTCTTAATTGCCTTTTCTGTGTGCTTTTCCAATAAGTTTGGTCAGGATTGTGGTATTCTAGCTGATACATTTGTGACTGTGTGTTTGTAAGTAGCTGTGTCTGATCTTTAACAGCAATCATCATATTATAAAGATTAGCATAGTTTGAATGTCAGATCTTAACTGTAATTTCAGTTTGATTCTTCATTTAGTTGGCACAGGAGGGGAGAATTCCAGCAGGTGAGTTTGTGACTGTGTGTTTGTAATTGGATTTGAGAGCTTTTCTTAGCTGGCATTTTGGTGTGCTTTTCCATTTAGTTTGAGCAGGACTGATGGATTCTATCTGATACATTTGTGACTGTGTGTTGGTGAGTGGCTCTGTCTGAACATTAAGTGCAGGAATCATATTACAGGGATAATTGCACTTTGAAAGTGAGATTTTAACTGCCATTTCAGTTTGATTCTTTATTTAGTTGAGGTAGGAGGGATGATTCTAGCTAGTGAGTTTGTGACTAGGTGTTTGTAACTGAATTTGAGATATTTTCTTAACTGCCACTTCTGTGTAGTTTAGTTTGGGTAGAATTGAGGGAGTCTAACTGATACTTTTATGACTGTGTGTTTGTAAGTAGCTGTGTCTGAGCTTTATGTGCAGTCATCATATCACAAAAATTAGCATAGTTTGAATGTCAGATCCTAACTGCAATTTCAGTTTGATTCTTCATTTATTTGGCATAAGAGGGAGGATCTCAAGCTGGTGAGTTTGTGACTGCGTGTTTGTAATTGGATTTGAAATCTGTTCTTGCCTGTCATTTTGGTGTGCTTTTCCATTTAGTTTGGGTAGAATTGAGGGATTCTAGCTGATACTTTTATGACTTTGTGTTTGTAAGTAGCTGTGTCTGAGCTTTATGTGCAGTCATCATATCACAAAAATTAGCATAGTTTGAATGTCAGATCCTAACTGCAATTTCAGTTTGATTCTTCATTTATTTGGCATAAGAGGGAGGATCTCAAGCTGGTGAGTTTGTGACTGTGTTTGTAATTGGATTTGAAATCTGTTCTTACCTGTCATTTTGGTGTGCTTTTCCATTTAGTTTGAGCAGAATCGATGGATTCTAGCTGATAAATTTGTGACTGTGTTTGTAATTGGCTGTGTCTGAACTTTAAGTGCTGGCATCCTATTGCTGGGATAAGTGTAATTTGAAAGTGAGATCTTAACTCCCATTTCAGTTTGATTTTTCATTTAGTTGGGGCAGGAGGGAGGAACTGTAATGGTGAGTGAATGACTGTGTGTTTGTAATTGAATTTGAGGTCTTTTCTTAACTGCTATTTCTGTGTGCTTTTCCATTTAGTTTGGGCAGGATTGAGGGATTCTAGATTATACATTTGTGACTGAGTGTTTTTAAGAGACTGTGTCTGAACTTAAAGTGCAGGCATCATGTTGCAGGGATTAGTGCAGTTTAAATGTGTGATCTTAACTGCCATTTCAGTTAGAGTCTTCATTTAGTTTTGGCAAGAGGTAGGAATTCTAGCTGGTGAGTTTGTGATTGTGGGTTTGTAATTGAATTTGAGGTCTTTTCCTAACTACCATTTATGTGTGCTTTTCCATTAATTTGGGGCAGCATTGAATGATTCTAGCTGATGCATTTCTGACTGTGTTTTTTTAATTGGCTGTGTCTGAACATTAAGTGCAAGTATCATATTACTGGTATTACTGTAGTTTGAATGTGAGATCTTAACTGCCATTTCAGTCTGATTCTTCATTTAGTTGAGGCAGAAGGGAAGAATTCTAGCTGGAGAGTTTGTTACTCAGTGTTTGTTATTGAATTTGAGGTGTTTTCTTAACTGCCATTTATGTGTGCTTTTCCAATTAGTTTGGGCAGGGTTGACTGATTCTAGCTGATATGATTGTGTCTGAATGTTTGTAAGAGGCTGTGTATGAGTTTTAAGTGCAGGCATCATATTACAAGGATAAGGGTAGTTTTAATTTGAGATCTTAACTGCCAGTTTAGTTTAATTCTTCATTTAGTTGTAGCTTGAGGGAGGAATTCTAACTGGAGAGTTTTATGACTGTGTGTTTGTAACTGAATTTGAAGTATTTTCTTAAATGCCACTTCTATGTGTGTTTCCATTTAGTTTGTGCAGCTTTGAGGGATTCTAGCTGGTGAGTTTGTGACTATGTGTTTGTAATTGGATTTGAGATATGTTCTTAACTGTCTTTTCTATCTGTTTTTCCATTTCATTTGGGCAGGATTGTGGGATTCTAATTGATAAGTTTGTGACTTTGTATTTGTAAGTGGCCGTGTCTAAACTTTAGGTGCAGTCATCATATTACACAATTTAGTGTAGTTTGAATGTGAGGTCTTAACTGCAATTTCAGTTTGATTCTTCATTTACTTGGCACGGAGGGGGTGGGGGACTCCAGTTGGTGAGTTTGTGACTGTGTTTTTGTAATTGGTTTGAGATCTATTCTTAACTGTCATTTTTGGTGTACTTTTCCAATTAGTTTCAGCAGGATTGATGAATTCTAGCTGATACGTTTATGACTGTGTGTTTGTAAGTGGCTGTTTCTGAACTTTAAGTGCAGGAATCATATTACAGGGATAAGTGTAGTTTGAAAGCAAGATTTTAACTGCCATTTCAGTTTTATTCTTCATTTAGTTGGGGCAGGAAGAAGGAACTGTAACTGATGAGTTTATGACTGTGTGCTTGTAGTTGAATTTAAGTATTTTCTTAACTGCCATTGCTGAGTGCATTTCCATTTATTTTGGGCAGGATGGAGGGATTATGGCTGATACTTTTGTGACTGTGTGATTGTTTGTAAGTGGCTGTGTCTGAACTTTAAGTGCAGCCATAATATTACAGGGATTAGTGTAGTTTGAACGTGAGGTCTTAACTGCCATTTCAGTTTGCATCTTCATTTAGTTGGGGCAGGAGGAAGGAGTTTGATTTGGTGAGTTTGTGACTGGGTGTCTGTAATTGAATTTGAGTTTTTTGCTTAACTGCCACTTCTTTGTGCTTTTCCATTTAATTTGGGTAGAATTGATGGATTCTTGCTGGTGAGTTTGTGACTGTGTGTTTGTGATTGACTTTGAGATATATTCTTAACTGCCTTTTCTGTGTGCTTTTCCATTTAGTTTGTGCAGGATTGTGGGAAATTAGTTGATACATTTGTGACTGTGTGTTTGTAAGTGGCTGTATCTGAGGTTTATGTGCAGTCATCATATTACAAAGATTAGCATAGTTTGAATGCCAGATCTTAACTGCAATTTCAGTTTGATTCTTCATTTATTTGGCACAGGAGGGAGGATCTCCAGCTGGTGAGTATGCAACTATATGTTTGTTATTGGATTTGAGATATTTTCTTGACTGTCATTTTGGTGTTCTTTTCCTTTTAGTTTGAGCAGGATTGAGGGATTCTAGCGGATACGTTTGTGATTGTGTGTTTTGTAATTGTGTCTGAACTGTAAGTGCTGGCATCATATTACAGGGATACGTGTAGTTTGAAAGTGAGATCTTCACTGCCATTTTAGTTTGATTCTTCATTTGATTGGGGCAGGAGGGAGCAACTGTAACTGATGAGTTAATGTTTGTGTGTTTATAATTGAATTTAAGGACTTTTCTTACCTGCCATTTCAGAGGGTTTTTCCTTTTAAATTGCACAGGATTGAGGGATTCTAGCTGATACTTTTGCAACTCTGTACTTGCAAGTTGCTGTGTCTGGACTTGAAGTGCAGGCATCACATTACAGAAATTAGTGTATTTAGAATGTGAATGTTAACTGCCATTTCAGTTTGATTCTTCATTTAGTTGGTTCATGAGGGAAGATATCTAGCTAATGAGTGTGACTGTGTCTTTGTAATTGAATTTGATATGTTTTTTTAACTGTCATTTCAGCGTGCTTTTACTTTTAGTTTGGGCAGGATTGAGGGATTCTAGCTTATACATTTTTGTCTGTGTGTTTGCAAGTTGCTGTGTCTGAACTTTAAGTGTGGACAACATATTACATGGATTAGTGTAGTCTGAATGTTAGATCGTATTTGCCATTTCAGTTTGATTCTTCATTTAGTTGTGCGTGGCATGTTGAATTCTAGCTTGAGAGTTTATGACTGTGTTTTTAGTTGAATTTGAAATCTTTTCTTAACTGCCACTTCGGTGTACTTTTCAATTTAGTTTGGGCAGGATTGAGGGTTCCTAACTTATATGAATGTGACTGTGTGTTTTTAAGTGACTGTGTCTGAACTTAAAGTGTAAGGGATCATGTTGCAGGGATTATTGCAGTTTGAATGTGTGATCTTGGCTGTCATTTCAGTAAGTCTTTATTTAGTTATGTCAGGAGGTAGAAATTCTAGCTGGTGAGTTAGTAATTGTGTGTTTGTAACTGAATTTGAAGTCTTTTATTAACTGCCACTTCTGTGTGCTTTTCCATTTAATTTGTGCAGGATGGAGGGATTCTTGTTGATACATTTTTGACATTGTGTTTGTAAGTGGTTGTATCAGAACTTTAGGTGCAGTCACCATATTATAAAGATTAGCGTAGTTTGAATGTGAGGTCTTAACTACAATTTCAGTTTGATTCTTCATTTAGTTGGCACAGGAGGGGAGAACTCCAGCTGGTGAGTTTGTAACTGTGTGTTTGTAATTGGATTTGAGAGCTTTTCTTAGCTGGCATTTTGGTGTGCTTTTCCATTTAGTTTAAGCAGGATTGATGGATTCTATCTGATTCATGTGTGACTGTGTGTTGGTAAGTGGCTCTGTCTGAACATTAAGTGCAGGAATCATATTACAGGGATAATTGCACTTTGAAAGTGAGATTTTAACTGCCATTTCAGTTTGATTCTTTATTTAGTTGAGGTAGGAGGGATGATTCTAGCTAGTGATTTTGTGACTAGGTGTTTGTAATTGAATTTGAGATCTTTTCTTAACTCCACTTCTGTGTACTTTTCCATTTAGTTTGGGTAGAATTGAGGGAGTCTAGCTGATATGTTTATGGCTGTGTGTTTGTAAGTAGCTGTGTCTGAGCTTTATGTGCAGTCATCATATCACACAAATTAGCGTAGTTTGAATGTCAGATCCTAACTGCAATTTCAGTTTGATTCTTCATTTATTTGACACAGGAGGTAGGATCTCCAGCTGGTAAGTATGTGACTGTCTGTTTGTTATTGGATTTGAGATCTTTTATTAACTGTCATTTTGTTGTGCTTTTCCATTTATTTTGAGCAGGATTGAGGGATTCTAGCTGATACTTTTGTGACTTTGTGCTTGTAAGTGGCTGTGTCTGAACTTTAAGTGCAGGAATATTATGGCAATTAGTGTATTTAGAATATGAAATGTTAACTGTCATTTCAGTTTGATTCTTCATTAAGTTGTGGAGGGAAGGAGGAACTGTAACTGGTGAGTTAATAATTGTGTGTTTGTAATTGAATTTGAGGTCTTTTCTTAAAGGAGAAGTCAACCCAGAATGTCCAAAAACATATGTCATGTAGAGTGTTTTGATACGTATGTTAAGTCTTAGTGTGTCCTTCCCTCTGTTTGCTATTAGGAGTTTTTCCTAAATTAGCATGCTAGCTTTGTGGTACTTTTATGACCCCTGGGGATCTCCATCGCAAATATTTATATTGGCATTATTTCTCTTACGATGCACCCTGACTCATGTGACAGAGATGAAGCTATGCCCTTAGATTTAGCAGGGTCTGTCACAGCTCAACCACAAAGATAATGCTTCTTTCAGAGAAGTCACACTGCTAGATTTTAGGTGAGTGTAATCATTATTATTTTTTGATATTAGTACCTTGTCCTGCTATGTTACAACCTATAAGGTGATGTTCACTTCTCATTTGTCCCATGACTTGGCACCCTGGCCAATACTATGACACTTTTCCATATTGCATGAAGGTTGATGGTGGCTTCCTACACCACCCATGAGCACTTTTTGGCTCTCAGGGAAATCCAAAATCCCACATCTGGGTGCTTTCCTCATGCATTGTCCAAATGTGCAGAGAGAAAACATAGGTGCCCAAACTGAACCCGGAGAGATAAACCTGTTTACTCCAGATGGGGGGGTCTCCCACCTTTCGCTCCCAAATCTATACTCGGCCATTCATCTGGTTGCAACACCTTTGTTCGAAACACTGTTTGTAGATGACCTCTAGAAATTATTTTCACATTTAACATTCTACTTTTCACTGGAGGTGTCCTGACTTTAAAAGTTCGGTATGTGGCTATGTCTTTACCCTAGACCCCCACTGTTGCAGATGCTTTTAAGTCATACACAATCTAAATGTTCTGTACTTGGCAAGTCTTCCTTTGACCCCACTGTAGGCAACATTTTCACTTAAACACAGTCTTGGTGAATATAGTCTCATTTGTCAGAGCAAAACTCACCATGGTATTGCAGGTGCCCCAGGGCTTTTTCTCACAAAACAGTCTCAGGTTCTCATAGAACAAAAATGACTCTCAGGCAGCATCACACTCTCCAGGCTGGACCAGGGGGTTGTCTCTGAATACTGGAATTCCTCCCAATACCTCCAGGGATGGGGCACTGGAAAACCTTACAGGAGTGGTTTCTACCACTTCACAAATGGTCTTCTGTGTTCCTCTCTAGGGTGAGAACAGACAACCCCTTTTCCTGAGGTAGCTCTCTTTCATAGCTGAGTCTGAGGAGCTGCAATCTACAGCACTCCTCACTCTCCTGAGTCTCCACACAGACTACTATCTCAAGATTGAATTGAATTCCCCAACATCCTACTACTAACCCCTGCAGTTAACATTGCATTGTGGCTTATGCTGCTGCGAGAAGTCTAAGGTGACATCATTACTTCAGCTCAGCAGAAACTGAGAACAGAGTGTGACAGTGTGAAACCCATTTAACAGGAATCTCACAAGTTGCCTCTCCCTGCCTGCCACTGATTCTAAGTGGGATTCAAATAACCCCTTGGAACAAGGGGATTATATGTTTGTAATCTGATTTGAGATATATTCTTAACTGCCTTTTCTGTGTGCTTTTCCATTTAGTTTGGGCAGAATTGTGGGATTCTAGCTGATCGTTTGTGACTGTATGTTTGTAAGAGGCTCTGTCTGAGCTTCAGGTGCAGTCATCATATTACAAAGATTAGCATAGTTTGAATGTGAGGTCTTAACTGCAATTTCAGTTTGATTCTTCATTTAGTTGGCACAGGAGGCTGGAACTCCAGCTGGTGAATTTCTGATAGTGTGTGTGTAATTGGATTTGAGATTTTTTTTTAACTGTCATTTTGGTGTGCATTTCCATTTAGTTTGAGCCAGATTGAGGGATACTAGCTGATACATTTGTGACTGTGTGTTTGTAAGTGGCTGTGTCTGACCTTTAAGTTCAGGAATCATATTATAAGGATAAGCGTAGTTTGAAAGTGAGATCTTAACTGCCATTTCAGTTTGATTCTTCATTTAGTTGGGGCAGGAATGAGGAACTGTAATTGATGAGTTTGTGACAGTGTGTTTGTAACTGAATTTGAAGTTTTTTCTTTACTGTCATTTCTGAGAGCATTTCCATTTTGATTGGGCAGGATTGAGGGATTCTAGGTGATACTTTTGTGACTGTGTGTTTCTAAGTGATTGTGTCTGAACTTTAAGTGCAACCATCACATTACAGGGATTAGTGTAGTTTGAAAGTGAGATCTTAACTGCCGTTTCAGTTTGATTCTTCATTTAATTGGGGCAGGCAGGAGTAATTCTTGCTGGTGAGTTTGTGACTGTGTGTTTGTAATTCAATTTGAGGTATTTTCTTAACTGCCATTTTTCAGTGCTTTTCCATTTAAATTGGGCAGGATTGAAGGATTCTAGCTGATACTTTTGTGACTGTATGTTTGTAAGTGGCTGTATCTGAACTTTAAGTACAGGCATCATATTACAGTAATTAATGTATTTAGAATGAGAAATGTTAACTGCCATTTCAGTTTGATTCTTCATTTAGTTGGGGCAGGAGGGAAGAATTTTGGCTGGTGAGTTTGTGACTGTGTGTTTATAATTCAATTTGAGGTGTTTTTTTAACTGCCATTTTTCAGTGCTTTTCCATTTAAATTGGGCAGGATTGAAGGATTCTAGCTGATACTTTTGTGACTGTATGTTTTTAAGTGGCTGTGTCTGAACTTTAAGTACAGGCATTATATTACAGTAATTAGTGTATTTAGAATGAGAAATCTTAACTGCCATTCAGTTTGATTCTTCATTTAGTTGGGGCGGTAGGGAGGAACTGTAACTGGTGAGTTAATGATTGTTTGTTTGTAATTCAATTTGAGGTATTTTCTTAACTGCCATTTCTCAGTGCTTTTCCATTTAAATTGGGCAGGATTGAAGGATTCTAGCTCATACATTTCTGACTGTGTGTTTTTAATTGGCTGAGTCTGAGTTTTAATTGCAGGCATCATATTACAGGGCTAAGTTTTGCTTGAATTTGAGATATAAACTGTCATTTCAGTTTTATTCTTCATTTAGTTGTGGCTTGAGGGAGGAATTCTAACTGATGAGTTTTATGACTGTGTGTTTGTAACTGACTTTGAGATCTTTTTTTAACTGCCACTTCTGTATGCTTTTACATTTAGTTTGGGCAGGATTGAAAGATTCTAGCTGGTGAGTTTCTAACTATGTTGTTCTAATTGGATTTGAGATATATTCTTGACTGCCTTTACTGTGTGCTTTTCTATTTAGTTTGGGTAGGATTGTGGGATCCTATCTGATAGGTTTGTGACTGTGTGTTTGTAAGTAGCTGTGTCTGAGCTTTAGGTGCAATCATCATATTACAAAGACTAGCGTAGTTTGAATGTGAGGTCTTAACTTCTATTTCAGTTTGATTCTTCATTTAGTTGGCACAAGGGGGAACTTCAGCAGGTGAGATTGTGACTGTATGTTTGTATTTGTATTTGAGATTTTTTTAACTGTCATTTTGTTGTGCTTTTCTATTTAGTTTGAGGTGGATTGATGGATTCTAGCTGATACATTTGTGACTGTGTGTTTGTAAGTGGCTGTGTCTGAACTTTAAGTGCAGGAATCATATTTCAAGGATAAGTGTTGTTTGAAAGTGAGATCTTCACTGCCATTTCATGTTGATTCTTCATTTAGTTGGGGCAGGAATGAGGTGTGGCGGGAAACTCATGATGAACTGGAAAGATTTGTGGAATATTTGCATTTATCAAATCCCCATTTGAGATTTTCAGTACAGGTGGATTCTAGTCAGATAAGCTTTTTAGATCTGAATATTACAAAACTGCAGGATGGTAGTATTGGTACCACTATTTTTCGTAAACCTACAGATAAGAATTCAGTTTTGCATGCTTCCAGTTGTCATCCCTGCCACACCATCAGAAACATTCCAAAGTCACAATTCATGAGGGCAATACATAATTGCAGTGAATTAGGAGATTTTGAGACATGCATGATTGGTATGTCAGAAAGATTTAAGGATAGAGGGTATGCTATTGATGTATTACATAACTCAATGAATGCAGTTCAGGACATGCCAAGGGGAGAACTGTTGAAATATAAAACCAGTACAACAGCAGATACACAACATATTAATTTTATTACAACCATTGGCAGGAACTCAGTAGAAATTAAAAAAATATTATAGACAGACATTGGTCTATATTGAGTACTGATGCATCATTGAAAAATGAAGTAAAATCTAGTCCTAGAATGGTGAACAGAAAAGGGAGGAATATTTCTGATATATTGGTACATTCATATCAACCAGTGATCAGATCTAACACAAATTGGGTACCCCTACCCACACAAGGCTGTTTTAATTGTGGCCATTGTAAATTTTGCAATGTTATAGATCAGAAAAAGAATTTTGCATCTGCCAACACTATTAAACAGTTTGAAGTGAGACAATTTATTAACTGTTCAACTACAGGGGTGATATATTTGGCTACTTGTACTTGCCATGCATTTTATGTGGGCAAAACTTCATGTGCACTCAGATTGAGAGTTTGTGAACATCTGAGTGACATTAGATGTCACAATGAGAAAAATGCTCTGGCACAACATTTGCAACAATGTCATGATGGCACTGTACATAAATTTTCATTCTGTGGGATAGAAAAAGTTAGTACAGGCCCAAGAGGTGGGGACCTGGAGAATAGAATTCTCTGTAGAGAATCATTTTGGATTTATACACTGGGTGCTTTAAAACACCCAGGACTAAATGATACTTTTGACATTGCACCTTTTTTAAGGTCTAAATGTTTTTAATAATGAAATATTTTGGACAGAAATACATATTGTTTACCTCTCCCATGTGTTCCTTTCTTCCAGGTTGACTTTACTTCAGCAGACCTGGTATATTCAAATGTACCTGCAATTTCAGCTTCATTTCAACTTTATTTTGCCTGTTAAGAGCCAAAATTACTTGTATAGTATTGTAGTACTTTGACTAATAGCAACATGACCATTTATCATTTTGAAATTTAGATTATGGACATTTATTTTGCACTTTAGGTCATTGCACTCATGCTAGAATTGTTTTAATTGTTCATTATGTATGGGTGGTGTATTATCATACAAAATTTATTTATCACAATTCTAAATATTTGTGGTATAAGTGTTCTACTGTCACTTTAAGAGGTTTTTTCTATTTAAATGATTGATTGTGATTATCAAATTAGTCCCTGAGGAGGCGCTTTCAGACTGAAACTGGTTGGACTGTTTATGTGATTGGGAGCTGTTGTCACCTTTCATGGCACCGCTATATTTTACTCTTTTCCATGCATATGTGAGTAAAATATAGATTTTGTTATAGAAGTGTTGATGCTGTGTCTTTTTTGCTGTTCTGATTGTCGTTTTACACTGGCACAACAGAAGCTGGAGCCACTTTTTCTTTTGAAGCATTGGACTTTTGTTAACTGCCACATCGGTCTGCTTTTCCATTTAGTTTTGGCAGGATTGAGGGATTCTAGCTTATACCTTTCTGACTGTGTGTGTTTAAGTGACTCTACTGAACTTTGAGTGTAGGCAATGTGTTACAAGGATAAGTGTAGTTTGAATGTGAGATCTTAACTGCCATTTCAGTTTGATTCTTTATTTAATTGGGGCAGAAGGGAGGAATTCTAGCTGGTGACTTTGTGACCCTGTGCTTGTAATTGAATTTTAGATATTTTCTTAACTGACATTTCTGTGTGCTTTCCCATTTAGTTTGGGCAGGATTGAGGGATTCTAGCTGATGCGTTTGTGACTTTGTGTTTTTAAGTGACTCTGTTGGAAAATAAATTTCAGGTATCATGTTGCATGGATTAGTGTAGTTTGAATGTGAGAGCTTATCTGCCATTTCAGTTAGAGTTGAAATTTAGTTCTGGCAAGAGGAATGACTTGTAGCTGGTGAGTTTGTGATTGTGTGTTTTTAATTGAATTTGAGGTCTTTTCTTAACTACCATTTCTGTGTGCTCTTCCATTTACTTTTTAGCAAGAATGAGGGATTCTAGCTTATATGTTTATGACTGTGTGCTTGTAAGTGACTGTCTGAACTTTAAGTGCAGGCATCATATTACAGTAATTAGTATATTTAGAATGTGAAATCTTAACTGCCAATTCAGTTTGATTCTTCATCTAGTTGGGGCAGGAGGGAAGTATTGTAGCTAGTGAGTTTGTGACTCTGTTTGTAATTGAATTTGACATCTTCTTTTAACTGCCATTTCTGTGAGCTTATTCCATTTAGTTTGGGCAGATTAGAGGGATTCTAGCAGATACATTTTTGACAATCTGGTTGTAAGTGGCTGTGCCTGAACTTTAACTCCAGACATCATATTACAGGGATTAATGTAGTTTGAATGTGAGATCTTAAATGCCATTTCAGTTTGAGTCTTCATTTAGTTGGTGCAGCAGGGAGGAATTCTAGCTAATGAGTTTGTGACTGCGTGTTTATAATTGAATTTGCTGTCTTTTCTTAACTGGCATTTCTTTTTGTTTTTCAATTTAGGTTGGGCAGGATTGAGGGATTCTAGCTTATAAGTTTGTCACTGTGTCTTTGTAAGTGACTGTGCCTGAATTTTAAGTGTAGGCATCATATTATGGGGATTAGGGTAGTTAGAATGTGAGATCTCAACTGCCACTTCAGTTTGATTCTTCATTTAGTTGGGGCAGGAGAAAGGAATTCTATCTGGTGAGTTTGTGACTGTGTGTTTGCAACTGAATTTTAGATCTTTTCTTAACTGCCATTTCTGTGTGCTTTTCCTTTTAGTTTGGGTAGGATTGAGGTATTCTGGCTGATACTTTTGTGACTGTGTGTTTTTAAGTGACTCTGTCTGAACTTTAAGCACAGCCATCATGTTACAGGGATTAGTGTAGTTTGAACATCAGATCTTGTCTGACATTTCAGTTTGATTCTTCATTTAGTTGGTTCAGAAGGGAGGATCTTTAGCAGGTGAATTTGTGACTGTGTTTGTATTTGAATTTGATATATTCTCTTAACTGTCATTTCAGTGTGCTTTTCCATTTAGTTTGGGCAGGATTGAGAGATTCTAGCAGATACGTTTTTGACTGTGTAATTGCAAGTGGCTTTGTCTGAACTTTAAATGCAGTCATCATATTACAGGGATTAGTGTAATATGAATGTTAGATTGTAACTGCCATTTCAGTTTGATTCTTCATTTAGTTGGGGCAAGAGGGAGGAATTCTAGCTTTAGAGTTTGTGACTCTGTGTTTATAATTGAATTTGAGGTATTTTCTTAACTGCCACTTCAGTGTGCATTTCCATTAAGTTTGGACAGGATAGAGGGATTCTAGTTTATACATTTTTGACTGTGTTTTTAAGTGACTGTCTGTACTTTAAGTGCAGGAATCATATTACAGGGCTAAGTGTAGTTTGAATGTAAGATCTTAACTGCCATTTCAGTTAGAACATTCATTTAGTTCAAGCAGGAGGTAGGAATTCTAGCTGGTGAGTTTGCTATTGTGTGTTTGTAATTGAATTTGAGTTATTTTCTTAACTACCATTTCAGTGTGCTTTTCCATTTAGTTTGGGCAGGCTTGTTGGATTATAGCTTATTTGTTTGTGACTCTGTGTTTTTAAGTGACTGTGTCTGAACTTTAAGAGCAGGCATCGTATTACAGGGATGAGTGTAGTTTGAATGTGAGATCTTAACTGCCATTTCTGTTTGATTTTTCATTTAGTTGGTTCAGAATGGAGGAATTCTAGCTGGTGAGTTTGTGACTGTGTGTTTGTAATTGAACTTTAGATATTTTCTTAACTGCCACTTCTGTGTGCTTTTCCATTTAGTTCTGGCAGGATTGAGGGATTCTAGTTATACATTTGTGACTATGTGTTTTCAGGTGATTCTATCTGAAAGTAAAGTACTGTCATCATGTTGCAGAGATTAATGTAGTTTGAATGTGAGATCTTAACTGCCATTTCAGTTTGATTCTTCATTTAGCTGGTTCAGGAGGGAGGATCTCTAGCAGGTGAGTTTGTGACTGTCTGTTTGTATTTGAATTTGATATATTCTCTTAACTGTTATTTCAGTGTGCTTTTCCTTTTAGTTTCTGCAGGATTGAGGGATTCTAGCTGATATGTTTTTGACTGTGTAATTGCAAGTGGCTGTGTCTGAACTTTAAGGGCAGGCATCATATTACAGGGATTAGTGTAGTGTGAATGTTAGATCGTAACTGCCATTTCAGTTTGATTCTTCATTTAGTTGGGGGAGGAGGGAGAACTTCTAGCTTTAGAGTTTGTGACTCTGTGTTTATAATTGAATTTGAGGTATTTTCTTAACTGCCATTTCAGTGTGCATTTCCATTAAGTTTGGACAGGATAGAGGGATTCTAGTTTATACATTTTTGACTGTGTGTTTTTAAGTGACTGTGTCTGTACTTTAAGTGCAGGAATCATATTACAGTGCTAAGTGTAGTTTGTATGTAAAATCCTAACTGTCATTTCATTTAGAGTGTTTATTTAGTTCCGGCAGGAGGTTGGAATTGTAGCTGGTGAGTTTGTGATTGTGTGTTTGTAATTGAATTTGAGTTCTTTTCTTAACCACCATTTCTGTGTGCTTTTCCATTAAGTTTGAGCAGGCTTAAGGGATTATAGCTTATATGTTTGTGACTGAGTGATTTTTAGTGACTGCGTCTGAACTTAAAGTGCAGGCATCATGTTATAGAGATTAGTGTAGTATGAATGTGCGATCTTGTCTGCCATTTAAGTTTGATTCTTCATTTAGTTCTGGCAGGAGGAAGGGAGTCTAGCTGGTGAGTATGTGATTGTGTGTTTATGATTGAATTTGAGGTCTTTTCTTAACTGTCATTTGTGTGTGCTTTTCTATTTAGTTTGGGCAGGATTGAAGCATTCTAGCTGATATATTTGTGACTGTGTGTTTTTAATTGGTTGTTCTGAACTTTAAGTGCAAGCATCATATTACAAAGATTAGTGTAGTCTGTATGTAAGATCTTAACTGCCATTTCAGTTTGATTCTTCATTTAGTTGGTTCACTAGGGATGATCTCTAGCTGGTGAGTTTGTGACAGTGTGTTTGTAATTAAATTTGATATATTTTCTTAACTGTCATTTCAGTGTGCTTTTCCATTTAGTTTGGGCAGGACTGAGTTATTCTAGCTGATACATTTTTGACTGTGTGTTTGCAAGTGGCTGTATCTGAACATTAAGTGCTGGCATCATATTACAGTGATTAGTGTAGTCTGAATGTTAGATTGTAACTGCCATTTCAGTTTGATTCTTCAATTATCTGGGGCAGGAGGGAGGAATTTTAGCATGAGAATTTGTGACTTCTTGTTTATAATTGAATTTGAGGTCTTTTCTTAACTGCCACGTCAGTGTGCTTTTCCATTTTGTTTTGGCAGGATTGAGGGATTCTAGCTTATACCTTTCTGACTGCGTGTGTTTAAGTGACTGTGCCTGAACTTTAAGTGCAGGCAACATGTTACAAGCATAAGTGTAGTTTGAAAGTGAGATCTTAACTGCCATTTCAGTTTGATTATTTATTTAATTGGGGCAGAAAGGAGGAATTCTAGCTGGTGAGTTTGTGACTGTGTGTTTGTAATTGAATTTTAAATATTTTCTTAACTGACATTTCTGTGTGCTTTTCCATTTAGTTTGGGCAGGATTGAGGGATTTTAGCTGATATGTTTGTGACTTTGTGTTTTTAAGTGACTCTGTCTGAACTTAAATTGCAGGCATCATGTTGCAGGGATTAGTGTAATTTGAATGTGAGATCTCATCTGCCATTTCAGTTACAGTCATAATTTAGTTCTGGCAAGAGGTATGACTTGTAGCTGGTGAGTTTGTGATTGTGTGTTTTTAATTGAATTTGAGATCTTGTCTTAACTACCATTTCTGTGTGCTCTTCCATTTATTTTTTGGCAAGAATGAGGGATTCTGGCTTATATGTTTATTACTGTGTGCTTGTAAGTGACTGTCTGAACTTTGAGTGCACGCATCATATTGAAGTAATCTGTGTATTTAGAATGTGAGATCTTAACTGCCATTTCATTTTGATTCTTCATTTAGTTGGGACAGGAGGGAAGAATTGTAGCTAGTGAGTTTGAGACTCTGTTTGTAATTGAATTTGACATCTTCTCTTAACTGCCATTTCTGTGAGCTTTTCCATTTAGTTTGGGCAGTTTAGAGGGATTCTAGCAGATACATTTTTGACAATCTGTTTGTAGGTGGCTGTGCCTGAACTTTAACTCCAGACATCATATTACAGGGATTAATGTCATTTGAATGTGACATCTTCAATGCCATTTCAGTTTGAGTCTTCATTTAGTTGTTGCAGCAGGGAGGGATTTTATCTAATGTGTTTTTGACTGTATGTTTATAATTGCATTTGTTGTCTTTTCTTAACTGGCATTTCTTTTTATTTTTCAATTTAGGTTGGGCAGGATTGAGGGATTCTAGCTTATGTTTGTCACTGTGTCTTTGTAAGTGACTGTGCATGAATTTTAAGTGTAGGCATCATATTGCAGGGATTAGTGTAGTTTGTATGTGAGATCTCAACTGCCACTTCAGTTTGATTCTACATTTAGTTGCGGCAGGAGGGAGGAATTCTAGCTGGTGAGTTTGTGACTGTTTGTTTGTAACTGAATTTTATATCTTTTCTTAACTGCCATTTCTGTTTGCTTTTACATTTAGTTTGGGCAGGATTGAGGGATTCTAGCTGACACATTTTTGACTGTCTAATTGCAAATGTATTTGTCTGAATTTTAAGTGCAGTCATCATATTATAGGGATTAGTATAGTCTGAATGTTAGATCTGTAACTGCCATTTCAGTTTGATTCTTCATTTAGTTTGGGCACGAGGGAGGAATTGTTGCTTTAGAGTTTGTGACTGTGTGTTTATAATTGAATTTGAAGTATTTTCTTAACTGCTACTTCGGTGTGAATTTCCATTTAATTTGGGCAGGATTGAGGGATTCTAGTTTATACATTTTTGGCTGTGTGTTTTTAAGTGACTATGTCTGTACTTTAAGTGCAGGAATCATATTACAGGGCTAAGTGCAGTTTGAATGTAAGATCTTAACTGCCATTTCAGTTAGAGTGTTCATTTAGTTCCGTCAGGAGGTAGTAATTCTAGCTGGTGAGTTTGTGATTGTGTGTTTGTAATTGAATTTGAGTTCTTTTCTTAACTACCATTTCTGTGTGCTTTTCCATTTAGTTTGGACAGGCTTGTTGGATTATAAGTTATATGTTTGTGACTGTGTGTTTTTAAGTGACTGTGTCTGAGCTTTAAGAGCAGGCATCATATTACAGGGGTGAGTGCATTTTGAATGTAAGATCTTAACTGCCATTTCTGTTTGATTCTTCATTTATTTGGTTCAGTATGGAGGAATTCTAGCTAGTGAGTTTTTGACTGTGTGTTTGTAATTGAATTTAAAATATTTTCTTAACTGCCATTTCTGTTTGCTTTTCCATTTAGTTCTGGCAGGATTGAGGGATTCTAGCTTATATGTTTGTGACTATGTGTTTTTAGATGACTGTATCTGAACTTAAAGTGCTGTCATCATGTTGCAGGGATTAATGTAGTTTGAATGTGAGATCTTAACTGCAATTTCAGTTTGATTCTTCATTGAGTTGGGGCAGGATTGAGGATTTCTAGCTAGTGATTTTGTGACAGTGTGTTTGTAATTGAATTTGAGGTATTTTCTTAGCTACCATTTTTATGTGTTTTTCCACATATTTTGGGAAGGATTGAAGCATTCTAGCTGGTATGTTTGTGACTGTATGTTTTTAATTCATTATTTCTGAACTTTAAGTGCAGCCATCATGCTGCAGTGATTAGGGTAGTCTGAACGTGAGATCTTACCTGCCATTCAATTTGATTCTTCATTTAGCTGGTTCAGGAGGAAGGATCTGTATCAGGTGAGTTTGTGACTGTGTGTTTGTATTTGAATTTGATATATTCTCTTAACTGTCATTTCAGTGTGCTTTTCCTTTTAGTTTGGGCAGGATTAAGGGATTCTAGCAGATACATTTTTGACTGTGTAATTGCAAGTGGCTGTGCCTGAACTTTAAGTGCAGGCATCATATTACAGGGTTCAGTGTAGTCTAAATGTTAGATCGTAACTGCCATTTCACTTTGATTCTTCATTTAGTTGGGGCTGGAGGGAGGAATTCTAGCTTTAGAGTTTGTGACTGTGTGTTTGTAATTGAATTTGAGGTATTTTCTTAACTGCCACTTTGGTGTGCTTTTCCATTTAGTTTGGACAGGATTGAGGGATTCTAACATACTAAAATGCCAGCAGAATAGGCCTAACGGTCTTTTGCATCTGCTCATTTGGTCAGCCCCCACCCTGGGAGCTGACCTTGCTGCCCCCCTCACCTTCTCTGGCTTCTCCCTTCCCAGTTCTGGATATTCTCGCTGCATTGGATTTTGCTTCCAGAACCCTTCCCCTGTACCTGTCCCACCCCCTCTTGAACCCCTCTACCATCTCTGCCTCCACCAGCCCCCTAGGCAGCACATTCCATGGCTCTACCACCTTCTCAGTGAAGTAGCACCTCCTCCTTTCACCCATGAATCTCTCCCCTTCAGCTTCCACCCATGCCCTCTAGTGGCCCCCTCCTCCTTCCTTCAAAGCACCCTGACTGTTCACCCCTATTTACCCCCTTCATGTACCTGAAGACCTCTATCATGTCCCCCCAGTCCCTTCTCTCTTCCAATGTGTACAGATTTAGCTCTTCGAGCCACTCCTCATAGGTCCTGTCCCCAAGCCCCAAATCATTTTGGTTGCCCTCCTCTGACCTTCCAGGAGTTTAATGTCCTCTTTAAATGTGGCCTCCAAAACTGCACACAGTACTCAAGGTGCGGCCTCACCAAGCAGTTATACAGAGGGAGTATCACTTCCTCCTTCTGGAGGTGATCCCCAGCGATGCATCCCAGCATCCTGTTGGCCTTGGCTGCTGCCCTCCTACAAGTCTCTGAGTTGTTCATTTTGACATCCATCACCACCCCAGGTTCCTCTCAGCCATCGAGACTTGTAGCATTCCCCCCCAGGGTGTACACTTGGCCCAGGTTTCTGGCCCCTTGGTGCAGTACCTTGCATTTCCCTGCATTGAACCTCACCTTCCACTTTGCAGACCATCTTTCCAGAGCCTCTAGGTCCCCCTGTAGGGCCACCCTCCCCTCCTCCCCATCCACCACCGCCCCCAGTTTTGAGTCATCCGCAAAGAGACTCATCTCACTCCTGATTCCTGTCCTTATGTCAGAGACGTAGGCGTTCTAGTTAATATGTTTCTGACTGTGTGTTTATAAGTGACTGTGCCTGAACTTTAAGTGAGGAATCATATTACAGGGCTACATGCAATTTGTATGTAAGATCTTAACTGCCATTTCAGTTAGAGTGTTCATTTAGTTCTGGCAGGAGGTTGGAATTGTAGCTGGTGAGTTTGTGATTATGTGTTTGCAATTTAATTTGAGGTCTTTTCTTAACCACCATTTCTGTGTGCTTTTCCATTTAGTTTGAGCAGGCATGAGGGATTATATCTTATATGTGTGTGACTGTGTGTTTTTAAGTGACTGTGTCTGAGCTTTAAGAGCAGGCGTCATATTACAAGGATAAGTGTCATTTGAAAGTGAGATCTTAACTGACATTTCATGTTGATTCTTCATTTAGTTGGGGCATTAAAGAGGAACAGTAATTGCTGAGTTTATGACTGTGTGTTTGTAATTGAATTTGAAGTATTTTCTTAGCTGCCATTTCTTAGTGCATTTTCATTTATTTGGGGCAGGATTGAGGGATTCTAGCTAATCTTTTGTGACTGTTCATTTGTAAGTGGCTGTGTCTGAATGTTAAGTGCAGCCATCATATTACAGGGATTAGTGTAGTTTGAACATGAGATCTTAACTGCCATTCAGTTTCATTCTTCATTTAGTTGGGGCAGGAGGGAGGAATTCTAGCTGGTGAGATTGTGGCTGGGTGTTTGTAATTGAATTTGAGGTGTTTTCTCAACTGCCGTTTCTGTGTGCTTTTCCATTTTGTTATTGCAGGATTGAGGGATTCTAGCTGATACGTTTGTGAATGAGTGTTTTTTAGTGACTGTGTCTGAGCTTAAAGTGCTGGCACCATGTTTTAGAGATTAGTGTGGCATGAATGTGAGATCTTATCTGCCATTTAAGTTTGATTCTTCATTTAGTTCTGGCAAAAGGAAGATATTCTAGCTGGTGAGTACATGATTGTGTGTTTATAACTGAATTTGAGGTTCTTTCATAACTACCATTTCTGTGTGCTGTTCTATTTAGTTAGGGCAGGATAGAAGCATTCTAGCTGATATGTTTGTGACTGTGTGTTTTTAATTGTTTGTTCAGAACTTTAAGTGCAGGCATCATATTACAAAGATTAGTGTAGCTTGTATGTAAGATCTTAACTGCCATTTCAGTTTGATTCTTCATTTAGTTGGTTCAGTAGGGAGGATCTCTAACTGGTGAGTTTGTGACTGTGTGTTTGTAATTGAATTTGATATATTTTCTTAACTGTCATTTCAGTGTGCTTTTCCATTTAGTTTGGCAGGATTGCGTTATTCTAGCTGATACATTTTTGACTCTGTGTTTGCAAGTGTCTGTGTCTGAACTTTAAGTGCAGACATCATATTACAGTGATTAGTGTAGTCTGAATGTTAGATCGTAACTGCCATTTCAGTTTGATTCTTCATTTAGGTGGGGCAGGAGGAAGGAATTCTAGCTTGAGAATTTGTGACTGTGTGTTTATAATTGAATTTCAGGTCTTTTCTTAACTGCTACGTCGGTATGCTTTTCCATTTAGTTTTGGCAGGATTGAGGGATTCTAGCTAACACATTTCTGACTGTGTGTTTTAAAGTGACTGTGCCTGAACTTTAAGTGCAGGCATCATGTTAAAAGGATAAGTATAGATTGAATGTGAGATCTTAACAGCCATTTCACTTTGATTCTTTATTTAGTGGGGGCAGAGGCGAGGAATTCTAGCTTGTGAGTTTGTGACTGTGTGTTTGTAACTGAATTTTAAATATTTTCTTAACTGCCATTTCTGTGTGTTTTCCATTTAGTTTGGGTGGGATTGAGGGATTCTAGCTGATATGTTTGTGGCCGTGTGTTTTTAAGTGGCTGTGTCTGAGCTTTAAGTGCAGTTATCATATTACTAAAATTAGCTTATATTGAATGTGAGGTCTTAACTGCAATTTCAGTTTGATTCTTCATTTAGTTGGCACAGGAGGGGGAAACTCCAGCTGGTGAGTTTGTGACTGTGTGTTTGTAATTGGAATTGAGAGCTTTTCTTAGCTGTCATTTTGGTGTGCTATTCCATTTAGTCTGATCAGGATTGAATGATTCTAGATGATACTTTTGAGACTGTGTGTTTGTTAGTGGCTGTGTCTGAATTTTAAGTGCAGCCATCATATTACTGGGATTAGTGTAGTTTGAACATAAGATCTTAAATGAGATTTTAACTGCCACTTCTGTGTGCTTTTCCATTTAGTTTTGGCAGGTTTGAGGGGTGCTGGCTGGTGAGTTTGTGAGTGTGTGTTTATAATTGAATTGAGATAAATTCTTAACTGCCATTTCTGTAAGCTTTTCCATTTAGTTTCTGCAGGATTGTGGGATTCTAGCTGATACCTTTGTGACTGTGTGTTTGTAAGTGGCTGTCTCTGAACTTTAAGTGCAGACATCATATTACAAAGATTATTGTAGTTTGAATGTGAGAACTAAACTGCCATTTCAGTTTGATTCTTTGTTTAATTGGGCAGGAGTGAGGAAGTCTAGCTAGTGAGTTTGTGACTTTGTCTTTGTAATTGAATTTTATATATTTTCTTAACTGTCATTTCAGTGTGATTTTCCATTTAGTTTGGGCAGGATTGTGAAATTGTAGCTAATACATTTGTGCCTGTGTGTCTGTAAGTGGCTGTGTCTGAACTTTAAGTGCAGGCATCATATTAAAGGGATTACTGTAGTCTGAATGTGAGATTATAACTGCCATTTCAGTTTGATTTTTCATTTTGTTGGGCAGGAGGGAGGAATTCTAGCTTGAGACTTTGTGACTGTGTGTTTGTAATTGAATTTGAGGTATTTTCTTCAATGACATTTCTGAGTGCTTTTCCATTTAGTATGGGCAGGATTGAGGGATTCTAGTTGGTGAGTTTGTGACTATGTATTTATAATTGGATTTGAGATATATTCTTAACTGCCTTTTCTTGTGCTGTTTCATTTAGTTTGGGCTGGATTGTGGGATTCTAGCTGATACTTTTATGACTGTTTGTAAGTGGATGTGTCTGAGCTTTAAGTGCAGTCATCATATTACAAAGATTAGCTTAGTTTGAATGTGAGGTCTTAAATGCAATTTCAGTTTGATTCTTCATTTATTTGGCACAGGAGGTGGGATCTCCAGCTAGTGAGTTTGTGACTGTGTGTTTGTTATTGGATTTGAGGTATTTTCTTAACTATCATTTCTGTGTGCTTTTCCATTTAGTTTGGACAGGAGTGAAGGATTCCAGTTGATATGTTTCTGACAGTGTGTTTTTAATTGGCTATGTCTGAACTTTAAGTGCAGGCATCATATTACAAAGATTAGTGTAGTTTGTATGTAAGATCTTAACTGCCATTTCAGTTTGATTCTTCATTTAGTTGGTTCAGTAGGGAGGATCTCTATCTGGTGAGTTTGTGACTGTGTGTTTGTAACTGAATTTGATATATTTCTTAACTGTCATTTCAGTGTGCTTTTCCATTTAGTTTGGAAGGATTGCATTATTCTAGCTGATACCTTTTTGACTCTGTGTTTGCAAGTGTCTGTGTCTGAACTTTAAGTGCAGACATCATATTACAGTGATTAGTGCATTCTGAATGTTAGACCGTAACTGCCATTTCAGTTTGATTCTTCATTTAGGTTGGGCAGGAGGGAGGAATTCTAGCTTGAAAATTTGTGACTGTGTGTTTATAATTGAATTTCAGGTATTTTTTTAACTGCCACGTTGGTATGCTTTTCCATTTAGTTTTGGCAGGATTGAGGGATTCTAGCTAATACATTTCTGACTGTGTGTTTTAAAGTGACTGTGCCTGAACTTTAAGTGCAGGCATCATGTTAAAAGGGTAAGTATAGATTGAATGTGAGATCTTAATAGCCATTTCATTTTGATTCTTTATTTAGTTGGGGGCAGAGGCAAGGAATTCTAGCTGGTGAGTTTGTAACTGTGTGTTTGTAACTGAATTTTAGATATTTTCTTAACTGCCATTTCTGTGTGTTTTTCCATTTAGTTTGGCAGGATTGAGGGATTCTAGCTGATACGTTTGTGACTTTGTATTTTTAAGTGACTCTGTCTGAACTTAAATGGCAGGCATCATGTTGCAGTGATTAGTGTAGTTTGAATGTGAGATCTTATCTGTCATTTCAGTTAGAGTCAAAATTTAGTTTTGGCAGGAGGTGGGACTTCTAGTTGGTGAGTTAGTGATTGTGTGTTTTTAATTGAATTTGAGGTCTTTTCTTTACCATTTTTGTGTGCTCTTCCATTTACTTTGGGCAAGAATGAGGGATTTTAGCTTATATGTTTATAACTGTGTGCTTGTAAGTTGCTGTGTTTGAACTTTAAGTGCAGGCATCATATTACAGTAATTAGTGTATTTAGAATGTAAAATCTTAACTGCCATTTCAGTTTGATTCTTCATTTATTTGGGACAGGAGGGAAGAATTGTAGCTGTTGAGTTTGTGACTCTGTAATTGAATTTGGCATCTCTTAACTGCCATTTCTATGAGCTTTTCCATTTAGTTTGGGCAGATTAGAGGGATTCTAGCAGATATATTTTTAACAATCTGTTTGCTAGTGGCTGTGCCTGAACTTGAACTCCAGACATCATATTATCGGGATTAATGTAGTTTGAATGCGAGATCTTAAATGCCATTTCAATTTGATTCTTCATTTAGTTGTTGCAGCAGGGAGGAATTTTATCTAGTGTGTTTGTGACTGTATGTTTATAATTGAATTTGTTTTCCTTTCTTAAGTGCCATTTCTTTGTGTTTTTCCATTTAGTTTGGGCAGGATTGAGGGATTCTAGCTTATAAGTTTGTCACTGTGGCCCAGACATTCAAAAGAGTTGAGCCATGTGCAATAGGGTTGCACCCTGCGCAAGTCCGAAATTGCGCCATTCTGCGATATTCAGCAGGAGGCAGTTGCGTCCCCTAAATCACGCTGAGCAACAGCACAATGATAATGAAGGCATGTGCAATTGAAGGGGGAGGAACCATGCATTAACAGCTCTGTGCGATATTCAACAAATTGCGCCATGTGCAATAGGGGAGCAAGCAGAAGTTGTGCCTTAGAGGAAATGAGCCAAAATAAAAAGGAGCAAGTGAGAGGTGCAAGAACGCTATGGGGAAGGCACATGAGGTTGAACTCTAGCCACACAGACAGGGCAGGAGGGACACACAGGGCAGGCCAAGGAAAGGGCACCCTGAACACAGAGGCACAGGGAAGGCGTGTGGAGCCACAGCCAGTGCAGAAGGGGGAAGTGCCACACAGCACAGAAGCCACCACAGGCAGGTGTTCCTGGTGCAGGGAAGTAGCAGTGAGGACAGCAGGGGGAATGTAGTAACAGCTGCCGGGGGGGTGAACACAAGCCAGGGACATGGCCAGTTCCACCTTCCAGATGGAGGCCGTTATGAGGGGGGTGAGAAGGCAGGCAGCAGGGGAGCATGGCCATGGAAGGGCCTGTCAGTGCTATGCCCCCAACAGGCATTACTGAGTCCGCACCAGCTTTGAGCTGTACAGTGATACTGAGATTGTGAGCCAGTACCACCTGAATAGAGCAATTCTGAGGTGGCTCTGTGAGCTGTGCAGTGATATGATGCAGGCACCCCCACGACGGAGCCATGCCATGTCAGTAGAGACTAAAGTGACAGCTTGCATGTGCTTGCTCGCCACAGGTACCTTCCAGAGACCAACTGGGGACACCACAGGCATAACCCAGTCAGCCACATCACGCCACCTCACCCAATTCCTCAGCGCACTGCTGCCACATGCTGCAGAGTACATCGATTTCCCCAGCACACTGGTGGAGCGCACAGCAAACATACAGGAGTTCCACAGGGTAGCATGTATGCCTGGCATGCTGGGGCAATAGACTGCACCCATGTGGCCATACACACACCACCTGGCCCCGAGGGGGCCTCATACATAAATCGCAAGGGCTATGCCAGCATCAACTGCCAGGTGATGTGCGATGCCAGGGGGCACATAATCAATGTCTGTGCCTCGCACCCTGGGGGAGCACACAATGCCTTCATCTGGCACCAGTTGGCACTGTACCACAGATTCGAGAGTGGGGAGATCCCTACTGAACTCCTAGTGGGTGAGTATGCAAATCACATGGACAATCATAGGGCCTGGGGGGCATGGCCAGAGGTGTCATGGGTAGTGGCCTACATGGCCCGGGGCTGGGCAATGCTGATCACCAAACTAACCTCCACCCTCTACACACAGGTGACAGTGGATACCCACTCCATCCCTGGCTGCTCACACCCTACCGGCAGCCCACGACCCCATTGCAGCAACGCTACAATGAGGCACATGCTACCACATGTAATGTCATTGAGCGGGTGTTCAGGATGCTGAAGGCATGTTTCCATTGCCTGGACACCTCCGGCGGTGCCCTACAGTACAGCCCCTCAAAGGCCTGTGGGCTATTCCTGGCCCATTGCATCCTGCACAACATGGCCAATGAATGTGGCATAGCCATACAGGTTGAAGAGGGGGACAGCGATTGGGGGATGATGAGGATGCTGGTGATGATGGTGATGGGCAGCCCCCCTTGGTCAACGGGACCCCCGACTGATCTGGCTGGCACAGCTGCACCGGGACACCATCACGGAGGAGCACTTCAGCCAACCCAGGTAAGTCATGGGGCCATGTGCAGCCAACAGTGGCTAAGGCACAACCCACAAACACGCATGGATACACACCAGGGTTGTATGCCATCAAGGGAAGTGGCAGGGCATGGAACCACACACACAACCAGGGATGAGTGAGGACTAACATGCCACACGGACGGACACACGCACACACATGCACACACACACAATGCACCAAACTTGCACAAAGGGCAGGAGGTACACTGACCCAGAACATCAACCCTAGCCACACACATGTCCACAGACCACCACACCCACTGCCTTTCCATGTGTGTGTCTCAGATGCCGAGCATCATTGCACATTGGTGTACAGCACAATGCAGGCATCATCATGCACACGCAACTATGGACAGCAGCCAGAAGGGTGTGCAGATGGACTGTGTGTCCGTGTGCAGGGCCGGGTACCCACCCATGCACTGCCCACTGAAAGACACAATGCACACAGGGCAGCACCAAACAGTAGCTGCATTGGGAGACAGGTCAGTCATGCGACACAGTGCCTCGGCCACCACAGATGCGTGGGCGGCCCCACCGAGGCACGCCAGCACTGACAGGCTGACCACTGGCCTCGTGGTGTGGCACCGATGGTTCCCCAGGGCTTTCACTGCGTGAACATGACCGTGCTCATGCAGGGGTCTGCAGCACACCGAACATGCCTGCGCCAGGCGTGCTCAGGATGCCCACAGCTGAACCCAGTGTTGACAGGGAGGGTGTTGCACGATGCCAGGAATGGGGAGTGGACAGTGCACTACGTGGTGTCCATGACCCATGGGCACATGACTGTGTGCCCATTGTGGCCATGACGGCACTGAATGACTGTGCATGCCTGTCAATGTCAGCAGTCACATCCTCCAGCAACTGGTCCATCCCTGCCAGGATCAGAGTGGTGTCCCTGCTGTGATGCTCCTCTGCCCACTCCAGAGCCGCACACAGTGCATCCACCACCATCACAAGCTGCATCTGCTGCTGGACTGATGCTTGCAGTAGGTGGGTGTGCTCGTCCAAGAGGTCATCTGCTTCCTTGGTATCCTGTCCCTCAGGGTGTGCGCAGCCCTGATGCTCAGCACCCCTTGAGGGTGGGCGCTGCACACCAGTACCAGGTCTGGGCATGTCCACAGGTGGTGCACAGATGCCACCGCTGAACCCTGTACCCCCAAGCCCATTGGCCGACTGCTGATGCTGCCCCTCTGGCTGCCACTCCCCAGGGCTCAGTGGTGCTGCTGCAGTGGCTGCAACAGTCCCACTGTCCTGAACAAACACCAGTGCTGCCCCACTGGTGCTGACAGGAACAGGCTGGGACTGTGCTGACACGCAGGCCTCCATGGCAGCACCACCCACAGCCATGGCCGTGATGTCTCCTGCTGTGTGGCCATCCCATGGCACACATGTGTCACTGCCCATGACGTTTGCGACATCATCATCAGTGACGGACTTGGCACTGGTCCCAGGCACAGCATGCTGGCATCCATGGATGCCGGCACACTGGGACACAGGTAGGGCTTCCTCCACACCTGTTACAACAACATCAGTGTGGACAGCCAGGCGGCCCCAATGTCGTACTGAGCCATATATACCTGTGGAGATGGATGGGCCCTCCTTCATCTCCAACTGACTGTCCTCAGTGGACAGGCCCACCACTGCTGACCCATGCAAATGCTCAGGATCTGTAAGGGAAAGCAAAGTAGTGTTACTGCATGTGACCTACCCTGCCCCCCATAGACAGACCATGGCTTATCATGCAGTGATGGGCCACCACCCGTCTGGAAGCCACCACCCAGAACACCCTCAATGGCACTATGCTGCATGCTTCCAGCAATCCTCTCCTCCTGTGGGGTCAGGTGTACCACCACTGGCTGTCCCCCACCTGTTGAAGCTCATGCTGCCCTGATGGCAGCCACCTTCTCTTTATCCTTGTCCTGTCCATGCCCAGCTTTTTCTTGCACTCCTGCACGGAGCGCTGGTGGCTGCCATGCAGGTTCACAGCACGTGCCACCTCCTTCCATGCAGCAGCACGGGCTTGAAGTGTTCCCTGCCATTCGCTGAGAAGTGGCTCCTGATCCAGGTAGGCGTCAAGCAGGGCTCCGGTCTCGGCCTTGGTAAAATTAGGCCTCCTTCCACCACTGTGTTCCTCCTCTCCCACAACTTGCTCAGTCATTATTTAGCTTGTAAGAATGGCAGTTGTTACCTGTGACTGTGCAGTCCCATGCATGTCCTTAAATCTACAGTCCACACTCCCAAACAGCATGCAACTCACCAATAGACTGCAATAACTGACTATGGCCAGTGCAGCCCAATGTCATACTTTTATAGCGCAACCCATGCAAATGAGGCGAGGCGCAACTTTAAGAGGATGTAAATTGCAGTGCTGCGCCATTGAATGGCTGATTATATGATTTGCATATGACGGCTGAATATCACGATTTTTGCACTTTGCGCAATTGTGTTGAACGTGCTGAGCCAATGGCACAGTTCTGTGACATGCGTAGTACAAACCTCACTGCACATGTCCGGGTTGCTGATGCAGGCTTCTGCCGTGCTGCTGACGTGCTTTGTGCGGGAAGCAATGCAGGGCATGGCCACCTTTGTGCCAGTGGCGCTATAGCGATGGTCACTTAAATGGCACTGTGGCACTGGGCCATCATAGGCGCACTGGGGAAACTGCGCGGTAGGCCGCTACTGGCGGTAGCACATAGGCAGCCAATCACGCTACACACATTGGGTTCCAATGGTGCTGTGCGTGTCTGTGCACCAGAGACCCTTGACCCTGTGCCCAACCTTTGCCTCCTAGGTGTCATTCGTCAGGCATGGGTGCACCTCTATTGCACTGTTCGGTGACAGCGCGATAGGGAATGGTGACGCTGTACCGTGCAGCATCTGCACATGGGGAGTCGCACTGCAGAGCGCCATATTTGCAGATCGAGCAGAGAGCATGGCGTGCAGGAGGGCTGCTCAGTGGTCGCAAATAGAGCTGGCCAACCTAGTGGCCATTGTGGAGCCACACCATGGGCCACTGTTTGGGGAGGCACCCCAGACAGGTTCAGGAGCCAGGTGTGGGAGGAGGTGGCCACTGCACTCGAGGAGGCAACAGGATGGGGGAGAAGTGCAGAGCAGTGCTGCCACAGGTATGGGGACCTGTGGCAGAGGGAGCTGGAGCTGCTATCCCGCCTGCTGGCATGTGCCAGGAGGAGCACGGTGCCACGGCCAGGTAGGTGTTACGTCAACACACTTTTATCTTCCATATGGGTATCACAGTTGTATGTGTCCAGCACATGGGGGAGGGACCATCCGGGGTTGACTGTGGTTTTGTTATCAGGGTGTGGGGTGGGTGGATCTGGCTGGGTGGGAGGGCACACACCTGGGGCAGGGGGGCTTTGCTACGGGATTGTACTAATGTTCCTCTATCCATGTTTGCACCACAGGCCCAGAAGAATGTTGACTTGCCCGCTATCTGAGGTGGCAGGAAGAACAGAGGGAAGCCAGGCGGGATGAGGGCCCACACCACCCAATGGACCGACCCGATGATGGTGAGTGACATAACTCCATGATTACTATTGCATGCTGTGTAACAGGGTGGGCAGTGGGGCATGGCCACCATCCATCGACACCACTGCCATGCAAGCAACTTGTTACAGTCAACACTGTCCAGTGGCAATGCATGTCTGGGAGTGCATCGATGGTGGTCCATGCGTGCACCGGGTACATGGCTGTGCCACTGCCTTTGCACCACATAGCCATGTCACTAAACGGCAACGGTGGTGCTGTGCGTGACTTGGTCGGTGGGTGTGTGCAGCGTCCTGCATGGCTGTATGCATCTGGGTGGGCAGGACATGTGGACATGATCACTGTGGGTGGTCACACACCATCACAGAGGTATGTCCCATGGCCGTGTGCCATGCACAGTGGGCGGGCTGTATGGGGCTCTGCATTCACACCTATTGACTGTGCTCCCTTGTCCTAGGTACATGCCATCTCTGAGAGATCAGGGAGGTGCTTCGGGAGATCCCGCAGGTGGCAAGGGCATCACTGGACATCATCCGCAGGATTGATGACACCTGGAACCGGCGGAGGCACCACAGGAGACGGAGCTAGGAGTGGGAGCTATGCTCCTCTTAGAAGTCCCTGTGCCCTGAAATCCCTCACCCCCTGACCCACCCTCACACCCCTCCTTTCCCATTTGTTCACCCCCCTGCCCCTTACCCACCCCCACCTTGTCTGTGGCCTCACCCCCACCTTGTATCTATTTTGTAAATAGTTTTGTAAATAGTTAACTTTTATACATTTTTTCAATACAGTTATTTTGATATGAATACTGTGGTGGTCTTTGATTTGCAGTGGGCTATTGGTGCTCAGCTGCAGTGGTGTGCATGGTGTCAGGGGTGATGCGGTCATGGGTATGTGTGTGTGTCCATGTGGAGGTGACTATGGTGTGGTGGTAGCTATCAGTCAGTGTCTGTGGTGTGTGTGTTGTTCCCTGTGCACTGGATGACTGTGTGCAGTGGTCCATGGTGCATGTTCTGTGTCCATGGCACCCCTATCAGCCCATCCATGGCCTGTGCAGCTGACACACATGCATGTCTGTGACCTGCATGGTCCGCTGGCATGTCAGTGGTGGCAGTCCCTGCAGGGCAGCCACTGTACCTGTCACACTGCTGGGTTGCCTCTTGTCACTGGTGTGGTGCATGTCCACCTTGGGTGACACTGTGGCCTCCACAGTTGTTGTCCCACCTCCATGCTGTGCCTTGTGTGTGTTGCAGGGGATGTGCACCACTGTCTGTGACTTGTGCTCCGGGAAATTCTGGTGGCGTACAGGTCCACAGTGCCTGCACAGGGTGGCTGGCACTCCAGTGCCATGGAGGACTGTGGGTTGTGTGTACACAGTTTACATGGGCCCAAGCTGGGGGTTTGGTTTCCTCACCACTGTGTCCCTGTGTTGTTGTGCCCTTGGGTATGGGTGGGTGTCTGTCCATGCACTGTGTGGCATCCGGTGTGGTGCATGCTTCCACACACCACTGTGGGTGTCTGTGCTGGCTGTTGTGGCCAGTGCTGGGTCGGGGTGTGTCATTTGGATATTGTGCAGGGTGCTGTACCACTGGTGGTGGTGTCCGGAGCAAGCCCTGTCCTGTGTGGGGTACCTCATGTGCCGATGCATGGTTGGTCTATCAGCAGTACCTCAAGGGAACTGTGCGTGGTGGCACTGTGTATGCCGTTGTTGCATCGCTGTGTGCTGCCACCCGGTGATGGATGCTCATGGTGGGCTGCCTTGCATGGTTCTGTGGTGCACAGGGTTGCAGTGTCACAGTGGCATGCATGAGGTTTCCTGCAGTGGTGGTCACTGCTCCTGGGCAAGGTGTCTAGGGGTCATGGTGCAGGGTGTGCTCTGCATTGGAGGGATGGTGTGGCATGGGGTGGTCAGCCCTCCTAGTGTGCCAGTCACAGCTTGCCGGGGGGTGTGATGGGGCACCATGGGCCAGCTGTGGGTTGCTTGCTTGTCTCCATGGGACAGTGGTTATTCCAGCCCTCCCCCAGTTGTGCAGTGCATGGGGTGTGGGAGTACAATGTCTGTTCTGCTGTGTGTTCCTGTGCCCATCTGTGGCATGGGTGGTGGGTCCCTACCTCCCTGGTTGTGCAGTTGCATTGCTCTGCTGCTGGGGGGTGTCTCTGGTTGCACTATGGTGCCTCTGGACTGCTCAGCTGCACATCCCTTGTTGCATTATGGCGCATCAGATCTGCTCAGCTTCCCCTCCCTAGTTGCGCTATGGCACAGGTGGTGCGATATTCAGTCGTCGGCTGTAGGTGCAGTTTGGCTGGCTCACTTTTTGAATATCGCACCTCTTGCACATGGGCACAATGGACTTGCGCTTGCTCCTGCTATTGCACACTTTTTTGGCACAGTTTGAATATCTGGGCCTGTGTCTGTAAGTGACTGTGCCTGAACTTTAAGTGTAGGCATCATATTATAGGGATTAGTGTAGTTTGAATGTGAGATCTCAACTGCCACTTCAATTTGATTCTTCATTTGGTTTGAGGCAGGGGGAGGAATTCTAGCTGGTGAGTTTGTGACTGTGTTTGTAACTAAATTTTAGATCTTTTCTTAACTGTCATTTCTGTGTCTTTTCCTTTTAGTTTGGGCAGGATTGAGGGATTCTAGCTGATATGTTTGTGACTGTGTGTTTTTAAGTGGCTGTGTCTGAGCTTTAAGTGCAGTTATCATATTACTAAAATTAGCTTATATTGAATATGAGGTCTTAACTGCAATTTCAGTTTGATTCTTCATTTAGTTGGCACAGGAGGGGGGAACTCCAGCTGGTGAGTTTGTGACTGTGTTTGTAATTGGATTTGAGAGCTTTTCTTAGCTGTCATTTTGGTGTGCTATTCCATTTAGTTTGAGCAGGATTGAAGGATTCTAGATGATATTTTTGAGACTATGTGTTTGTTAGTGGCTGTGTCTGAATTTTAAGTGCAGCCATCATATTACTGGGATTAGTGTAGTTTGAATGTAAGATCTTAAGTGAAATTTTAACTGCCACTTCTGTGTGCTTTTCCATTTAGTTTGGGCAGGTTTGAGGGGTTCTGGCTGGTGAGTTTGTGAGTGTGTGTTTATAATTGAATTTGAGATAAATTCTTAACTGCCATTTCTGTAAGCTTTTCCATTTTGTTTCTGCAGGATTGTGGGATTCTAGCTATACCTTTGTGACTGTGTGTTTGAAAGTGGTTGTCTCTGAACTTTAAGTGCAGACATCATATTACAAAGATTATTGTAGTTTGAATGTGAGAACTAAACTGCCATTTCAGTTTGATTCTTCGTTTAATTGGGCAGGAGTGAGGAGGTCTAGCTAGTGAGTTTGTGACTTTATCTTTGTACTTGAATTTGATATATTTTCTTAACTGTCATTTCAGTGTGATTTTCCATTTAGTTTGGGCAGGACTGTGAAATTGTAGCTAATACATTTGTGACTGTATGTCTGTAAGTGGCTGTGTCTGAACTTTAAGTGCAGACATCATATTACAGGGATTACTGTAGTCTGAATGTGAGATTATAACTGCCATTTCAGTTTGATTTTTCATTTAGTTGGGCAGGAGGGAGGAATTCTAGCTTGAGACTTTGTGAGTGTGTGCTTGTAATTGAATTTGAGGTATTTTCTTCAATGTCATTTCTGCATGCTTTTCCATTTAGTATGGGCAGGATTGAGTGATTCTAGCTGATGAGTTTGTGACTATGTGTTTATAACTGGATTTGAGATATATTCTTAACTGCCTTTTCCATGTGCTTTTCCATTTAGTTTGGGCTGGATTGTGGTATTCTAGCTGATGCTTTTATGACTGTGTGTTTGTAAGTGACTGTGTCCGAGCTTTAAGTGCAGTCATCATATTACAAAGATTAGCATAGTTTGAATGTGAGGTCTTAACTGCAATTTCAGTTTGATTCTTCATTAATTTGGCACAGGAGGTGGGATCTCCAACTAGTGAGTTTGTGACTGTGTTTGTTATTGGATTTGAGGTATTTTCTTAACTATCATTTCTGTGTGCTTTTCCATTTAGTTTGGGCAGGAGTGAAGGATTCCAGCTGATACATTTCTGACAGTGTGTTTTTAATTGGCTACATCTGAACTTTAAGTGCAGGCATCATATTACTGGAATTATTGTAGTTTGAATATGAGATCTTAATTTACATGTCAGTTTAATTCTTCATTTAGTTGAGGCAGGATGTAGGAATTCTAGCTGATAACTTGGTAACTCAGTGTTTGTAATTGAATTTGAGGAGTTTTCTTAACTGCCTTTTCTGGTAGCTTTTCCATTTAGTTTGGGCAAGATTTTGGGATTCTAGCTGATACGTGTGTGACTGAGTCTTTGTAAGAGGCTGTGTCTGAGTTTTCACTGCAGGCATCATATTACAGGGATAAGTGTAGTTTGATTTTGAGATCTTAACTTTCATTTTAAATTGATTCTTCATTTAGTTGGGGCTGGAGGAAACAATTCTAACTGGGGAGTTTGTGACTGTATGTTTATAACTGAATTTAATGTATTTTCTTAACTGCCACATCTGTGTGCTTTTCCATTTAGATTGAGCAGGTTTGAGGGATTGTAGATGGTGAGTTTGTGACTATGTGTTTGTAATTGGATTCGAGATATATTCTTAACTGCCTTTTTTGTGTGCTTTTCCATTTAGTTTGGGCAGGATTGTGGGATTGTAGCTGATACTTTTGTGACTGAGTGTTTGTAGGTGACTGTGTCTGAGCTTTAAGTGCAGTCATCATATTGCAAAGATTAGCTTAGATTGAATGTGAGGTCTTAACTGCAATTTCAGTTTGATTCTTCATTTAGTTGGCACAGGAGGGGGAACTCCAGCTGGTGAGTTTGTGACTGTGTGTTTGTAATTGGATTTTAGAGCTTTTCATAGCTGTTATTTTGGTGTGCTATTGCATTTAGTTTGAGCAGGATTGAGGGATTCTAGATGACACATTTGAGACTGTGTTTGTAAGTGGCTGTGTCTGAATTTTAAATGAAGTCATCATATTACAGGGGTTAGTGTAGTTTGAACGTGAGATCTTAACTGCCATTTCAGTGAAATTTTAACTGCCATTTCCGTTTGATTCTTCATTTAGTTGGGTCAGGAGGGAGGAATTCTATCTGGTGAGTTTGTGACTCGGTGTTGAATTTGAGAGAAATTCTTAACTGCCATTTCTGTAAGCTTTTCCATTTAGTTTCTGCAGGATTGTGGGATTCTAGCTGATACCTTTGTTACTGTGTGTTTGCAAGTGGCTGTGACTGAACTTTAAGTGCAGGAATCATATTACAGGGATAAGTGTGGTTTGAAAATGAGATCTTAACTGCAATGTCAGTTTGATTCTTCATTTAGTTGGGGCAGAATGGAGGAACTCCAGCTCATGAGTTTATGACTGTGTGTTTGTAATTGAATTTGAGATTTTTCCTTAACTGCATTTCTGTTTGCTTTTCCATTTTGTTTGGGCAGGACTGAGGTATTCTAGCTGATGTGATTGTGACTGTGTGTTTGTAAGTGACTTTGTCCGAGCTTTAAGAGCAGGCACTATATTACAGGAATCAGTGAAGTCTGAAAGAAAGATCTTAACTGCCACTTCAGTTTGATTGTTCATTTAGTTGTTGCAGGAGGGAGGAACTCTAACTGTTGAGTGTCTGACTATGTGTTTGTAATTGAATTTATTGTATTTTTCTTTAATTCCATTTCTGAGTGCCTTTCCATTAAGTTTGAGCAAGATTGAGGGATTCTAGCTGATAAGTTTGTGACTGTGTGTTTGTAAGTGGCTGTGTCTGAACTTTAGGTGCAGCCATCATATTACAGGGATAAGTGTAGTTTGAACGTGATATTTTAACTGTCATTTCAGTTTGATTTTTCATTTAGTTTGTGGAAGGAGGGAGGAATTCTAGCTTGTGAGATTATGACTGCGTGTTTGTAATTGAATTTGAGGTGTTTTCCTTTACTGCCATTTCAGTGTGGTTTTCCATTTTGTTTGGGCAGGATTGAAGGATTCCAGCTGATACATTTGTGACTGTGTGTTTGTAAGTGGCTGTGTCTGAACTTTAAGGGCAGGTGTCATATTACAGGGATTATTGTAGTTTGAATGTGAGATCTTAACTGCCATTTCAGTTTGAGTCTTCATTTAGTTGGGGCAGAAGGGAGGAATTCTAGCTGGTGCGTTTGAGACCGTGAGTTTGTTATTGAATTTTAAATATTTTCTTAACTCCCATTTCTGAGTGCTTTTTCATTAAGTTTGGGCAGTATTGAGGGATTCTAGATTATATGTTTGTGACTGTGTGTTTTAAAGAGACTGTGTCTGAACTTAGAGTGCAGGCATTATTTTACAGGGATTAGTGTAGTTTGAATGTGAGATCATTGCTGCCATTTAAGTCTGATTGTTCATTTAGTTATGGCAGTTAGTAGAAATTCTAACTGTGAGTTTGTGGCTGTGTTTGTAATTGAATTTGAGATATTTCCTTAACTGCCATTTATGTGTGCTTTTCCATTTAGTTTGGGCAGGAGAGACGGATTCTAGCTTATACATTTATGACTGTGTGTTTGTAAGTGGCTGTGTCTGAGCTTTAAGTGCACTCATCATATTACAGGGATTAGTTTAGTCTGAATGTGAGATCTTAACTGTCATTTCAGATTGATTCTTCATTTAGTTGGGGTTGGAGGGAGGAATTCTAACTTGGGAGTTTGTGACTATGTGTTTGTAACTGAATTTGAGATCTTTTCTTTACTGCTACTTCTGTCTGCTTTTCTGTTTAGTTTGGGCAGGATTGTGGGATTCTAGATGGTACATTTATTTATGTGTATTTGTAAGTGGTTTTGTCTGACCTCTAAGTGCAGTCATCATATTACAAAGATTAGCATAGTATGAATCTGAAATCTTAACTGCAATTTCAGTTTGATTCTTCATTAGTTGGCACAGGAGGGAGGAACTTCAGCTTATGAGTTTGTGACTGTGAGTTCGTAATTGGATTTGAGATATTTTCTTAACTGTCATTTTGGTGTGCTTTCCCATTTAGTTTGAGCAGGATTGAGGGATTCTTGCTGATACGTTTGTGACTGTCTTTTTGTAAATGGCTGTGTCTGACTTTTCAGAGCAGGCATCATATTACAGGGATTAGTGTAATCTGAAAGTGAGATCTGAACTGCCATTTCAGTTTGATTCTTCATTTAGTTGGGCAGGAGGGAGGAACTCTAACTGTTGAGCATGTGACTGTGTGTTTGTAATTGAATATGTGGTCTTTTCTTACCTGCCATTTCTGCTTGCTTTTCCATTAAGTTTGAGCAAGATTGAGGGATTCCAGCTGATAAATTTGTGACTGTGTGTATGTAAGTGGCTGTGTTTGAACTTTAAGTGCAGCCATCATATTACAGGGATAAGTGTAGTTTGAACATGAGGTTTTAACTGTCATTTCAGTTTGATTTTTCATTTAGTTGGTGGCAGGAGGGAGGAATTTTAGCTTGTGAGTTTGTGATTGTGTGTTTGTAATTGAATTTGAGGTATTTTTCTTTACTGCCAATTCAGTGTGGTTTTAGATTTTGTTTGGGCAGGATTGAAGGATTCTAGCTGATACATTTGTGACTGTGTGTTTGTAAGTGGCTGTGTCTGAACTTAAAGGGCAGGCATCATATTAGAGGGATTATTGTAGTTTGAATGTGAGATCTTAACTGCCATTTCAGTTTGAGTCTTCATTTAGTTTGAGCAGAAGGGAAGAATTCTTGCTGGTGAGTTTGTGACTGTGTGTTTGTTATTGAATTTTAAATATTTCCTTAACAGCCATTTTTGAGTGCTTTTTCATTAAGTTTGGACAGTATTGAGGGATTCTAGCTTATATGTTTGTGACTGTGTGTTTTTAAGAGACTGAGTCTGAACTTAGAGTGCAGGCATTATTTTACAGGGATTAGTGTAGTTTGAATGTGAGATCCTAGCTGCCATTTAAGTCTGATTGTTCATTTAGTTCTGGCAGGTGGTAGAAATTCTAACTGTGAGTTTGCGGCTGTGTTTGTAATTGAATTTAAGATATTTCCTTAACTGCCATTGATGTGTGCTTTTCCATTTAGTTTGGTCAGGAGTGATGGATTCTAGCTTATACATTTATGACTGTGTGTTTGTAAGTGGCTGTGTCTGAGCTTTAAGAGCACTCATCATATTACAGGGATTAGTTTAGTCTGAATGTGAGATCTTAACTGTCATTTCAGATTGATTCTTCATTTAGTTGGGGTTGGAGGGAGAAATTCTAACTTGAGAGTTTGTGACTATTTATTTGTAACTGAATTTGAGATCTTTTCTTTACTGCCACTTCTGTATGCTTTTCTGTTTAGTTTGCGCAGGATTGAGGGATTCTAGCTGGTGAGTTTGTGACTCTGTGTTTGTAATTGGATTTGAAATATATTCTTAACTGCCATTTCTGTAAGCTTTTCCTTTTAGTTTCTGCAGGATTGTGGGATTCTAGATGGTACATTTAATTATGTGTGTTTGTAAGTGGTGTTGTCTGACCTTTAAGTGCAGTCATCATATTACAAAGATTAGCATAGTATGAATCTGAAATCTTAACTGCAATTTCAGTTTGATTCTTCATTTAGTTGGGTCAGGAGGGTGGAACTTCAGCTTATGAGTTTGTGACTGTGAGTTCATAATTGGATTTGAGATATTTTCTTAACTGTCATTTTGGTGTGCTTTCCCATTTAGTTTGATCAGGATTGAGGGATTCTTGCTGATACGTTTGTGACTGTCTTTTTGTAAGTGGCTGTGTCTGACTTTTCAGTGCAGGCATCATATTACAGGGATTAGTGTAATCTGAAAGTGAGATCTGAACTGCCATTTCAGTTTGATTCTTCATTTAGTTGGGCAGGAGGGAGGAACTCTAACTGTTGAGCTTGTGACTGTGTGTTTGTAATTGAATATGTGGTCTTTTCTTACCTGCTATTTCTGTTTGCATTTCCATTAAGTTTGAGCAAGATTGAGGGATTCTAGCTGATAAATTTGTGACTTTGTGTATGTAAGTGGCTGTGTTTGAACTTTAAGTGCAGCCATCATATTACAGGGATAAGTGTAGTTTGAACGTGAGGTTTTAACTGTCATTTCAGTTTGATTTTTCATTTAGTTGGTGGCAGGAGGGAGGAATTCTAGCTTGTGAGTTTGTGATTGTGTGTTTGTAATTGAATTTGAGGTATTTTTCTTTACTGCCAATTCAGTGTGGTTTTAGATTTTGTTTGGGCAGGATTGAAGGATTCTAGCTGATACATTTGTGACTGTGTGTTTGTAAGTGGCTGTGTCTGAACTTAAAGGGCAGGCATCATATTAGAGGATTATTGTAGTTTAGTGAGATCTTAACTGCCATTTCAGTTTGAGTCTTCATTTAGTTTGAGCAGAAGGAAGAATTCTTGCTGGTGAGTTTGTGACTGTGTGTTTGTTATTGAATTTTAAATATTTCCTTAACAGCCATTTTTGAGTGCTTTTCATTAAGTTTGGACAGTATTGAGGATTCTAGCTTATATGTTTGTGACTGTGTGTTTTAAGAGACTGAGTCTGAACTTAGAGTGCAGGCATTATTTTACAGGGATTAGTGTAGTTTGAATGTGAGATCCTAGCTGCCATTTAAGTCTGATTGTTCATTTAGTTCTGGCAGGTGGTAGAAATTCTAACTGTGAGTTTGCGGCTGTGTTTGTAATTGAATTTAAGATATTTCCTTAACTGCCATTGATGTGTGCTTTTCCATTTAGTTTGGTCAGGAGTGATGGATTCTAGCTTATACATTTATGACTGTGTGTTTGTAAGTGGCTGTGTCTGAGCTTTAAGAGCACTCATCATATTACAGGGATTAGTTTAGTCTGAATGTGAGATCTTAACTGTCATTTCAGATTGATTCTTCATTTAGTTGGGGTTGGAGGGAGAAATTCTAACTTGAGAGTTTGTGACTATTTATTTGTAACTGAATTTGAGATCTTTTCTTTACTGCCACTTCTGTCTGCTTTTCTGTTTAGTTTCATGAGGATTGAGGGATTCTAGCTGGTGAGTTTGTGACTCTGTGTTTATTATGGATTTGAAATATATTCTTAACTGCCATTTCTGTAAGCTTTTCCTTTTAGTTTCTGCAGGATTGTGGGATTCTAGATGGTACATTTAATTATGTGTGTTTGTAAGTGGTGTTGTCTGACCTTAAGTGCAGTCATCATATTACAAAGATTAGCATAGTATGAATCTGAAATCTTAACTGCAATTTCAGTTTGATTCTTCATTTAGTTGGGTCAGGAGGGTGGAACTTCAGCTTATGAGTTTGTGACTGTGAGTTCATAATTGGATTTGAGATATTTTCTTAACTGTCATTTTGGTGTGCTTTCCCATTTAGTTTGATCAGGATTGAGGGATTCTTGCTGATACGCTTGTGACTGTCTTTTGTAAGTGGCTGTGTCTGACTTTTCAGTGCAGGCATCGTATTACAGGATTAGTGTAATCTGAAAGTGAGATCTGAACTGCCATTTCAGTTTGATTCTTCATTTAGTTGGGCAGGAGGGAGGAACTCTAACTGTTGAGCTTGTGACTGTGTGTTTGTAATTGAATATGTGGTCTTTTCTTACCTGCTATTTCTGTTTGCATTTCCATTAAGTTTGAGCAAGATTGAGGGATTCTAGCTGATAAATTTGTGACTTTGTGTATGTAAGTGGCTGTGTTTGAACTTTAAGTGCAGCCATCATATTACAGGGATAAGTGTAGTTTGAACGTGAGGTTTTAACTGTCATTTCAGTTTGATTTTCATTTAGTTGGTGGCAGGAGGAGGAATTCTAGCTTGTGAGTTTGTGATTGTGTGTTTGTAATTGAATTTGAGGTATTTTTTCTTTACTGCCAATTCAGTGTGGTTTTAGATTTTGTTTGGGCAGGATTGAAGGATTCTAGCTGATACATTTGTGACTGTGTGTTTGTAAGTGGCTGTGTCTGAACTTAAAGGGCAGGCATCATATTAGAGGGATTATTGTAGTTTGAATGTGAGATCTTAACTGCCATTTCAGTTTGAGTCTTCATTTAGTTGGGGCAGAAGGGAGGAATTCTGGCTGGTGAGTTTGTGACTGTGTGTTTGTTATTGAATTTTAAATATTTCCTTAACAGCCATTTTTGAGTGCTTTTTCATTAAGTTTGGACAGTATTGAGGGATTCTAGCTAATATGTTTGTGACTGTGTGTTTGTAAGTGGTTGTGTCTGAACTTTAAGTGCTGGCATCATATTACAGGGATTAGTGTAGTCTGAATGTTAGATCATAATTGCCATTTCAGTTTGATTCTTCATTTAATTGTGCAGAATAGAGTAATTCTAGCTGGTGAGTTTGTGACTGTGTTTGTAATTAAATTTTAGATATTTTCTTAACTGCCTTTTCTGTGTGCTTTTCCATTTATTTTGGCAGGACTGAGGAATTCTAGCTTATACGTCTGTGACTGTATGGTTTTAAGTGTCTGTGTCTGAATTTAAAGTGCAGGCATCATGATACATGAATTAGTGTAGTTTGAATGTGAGATCCTAACTGCCATTGAGGTTTTATTCTTCATTTAGTTCTGGCATGAGGGAGAAATTCCAGCTGGTGAGTTCGTGATTGTGTGTTTGTAATTGAATTTGAAGTATTTTCTTAACTACCATTTCTGTCTGCTTTTCCATGTAGTTTGGGCAGGATTGATAGATTCAAGCTGATATGTTTGTGACTGTGTTTTTTTAATTTGCAGTTTCTGAACTTTAAATGCTGGCATCATATTACAGGGTAAAGTGTAGCTTCAATGTGAGATCTTAATGGTCATTTCAGTTTGATTATTCCTTTAGTTGGGACAGGAGGGAGGAATTCTTGCTATTGAGTTAGTGACTGTTTATTTGTAATTGAATTTTAGATCTACAATCTGACAAAATTGAGCAGCCTCTAGGGAGAAGGGCAGGGGTAAATGGAGAACAAGACAAAGGCAGTAAGGATAGGGAAGGGGCAAAAATAAATAAAGCCATAAAAAATGGAGGGTAATGAGTAACAATTCAAGTAGTCTAGGTAAAAATCTCCCCCAAATGGTGGCCTTGATGGAAGAGGGATGCCTGCATATCATGGCAGTCACAGAAACATGGAACACAGAGAACCATGACTGGGATGTTAACATACCAGGGTACACAATCTACAGAAAGGACAGGGAGGGAAGAAGCGGAGGAGGAGTAGCTCTCTATATAAGAGAAGGGATCAAAGCAACAGCACTAAAGGGTAAACAGGGAGGAGAGGGTGTACTTTGTGTCACCCTGGAGACTGGAAATGGCACCGCAATCCACACAGGGGTTGTATACAGACCCCCATCTCAGGGGGAGGTAATGGTCAAGAAAATGATAGAAGGCATCCTTGGGATGCCAGAGAAAGGGGAGATAGTTCTGATGAGGGACCTGAATATGCCAGATGTTAACTGGAGCACCTTTGCTGCAGCCACATCAAGAGCAAGGCCATTCTTGATGATCTACAGGGGGCATGCCTCACACAGCTAGTTTTGGAACCCACTTGGGAGGGAGCAATCTTAGACCTGGTACTCTCAAATGGAGATGGAGAGACGATCTCCGTTCTTGAAGAGGGTAGCCATCTGGGAACAAGCGACCACCAAACAATGTGGTTCACAATAAACTTAGCTGTAGAGTCAAGCCATACAAAAGTGAAGGTACTGGACTTCAGAAGGGCTGATTTTGTCAAAATGGGAGAGTGCCTCAGAAAAGCACTAGCAAACAGGCAAGAAGGTGGGGTGGAGCAACAATGGGGAAACATCAAAATGGCCATCACAGAGATAACAAACCTTTGTGTGAAGCAAATAAATTAAAACAAAAGAAAGGAACACTATGGTTCTCAACAGAAGTGGCAGGGAAGGTAAGGGAGAAAAAGATAGCATTCAGGAAGTATAAGAAAACACAGAAGGAGCAGGACTGAGAACTGTATAAGTTAAAGTAGAAGGAAGTGGGGAAGGCAGTCAGAATAGCAAAGGCCCAAACCGAGGAAAAGATAGTCAACTTGGTTAATAAGGGGGATAAAACATTTTATATGTACATTAGGGAGCAAAGAAAAACTAAGGCAGGGATATTGGGCAAAGAGCGAAGGTGCAAAAGCAGGGATACTGAACAAATACTTCTGCTCAGTAGTCACAGTGGAAAAGAAGGGGGAGATACCTAATCAAATCAATAGAAGCACTCTTGATAGGGAGGTTGATATTAGTCCTTTCACAGAAGAAAGGGTTCTGAAAGAACTCTTAAAACTGAAGGTGGATAAAACAGTGGGGCTTGATGGGATTCACCCCAGAATTCTAAAAGAACTAAGGGAAGAACTAGTAACACCACTGACTACCCTTTTTAATAAATCATGGGAGGATGGTGTGGTACCTGAGGACTGGAGGAGGGCATATGTGGTTCTCCTTCACAAAAGTGGAAGCAAGACAGAGGCAGCAAACTACAGACCTGTCAGTTTGACCTCAGTGGTAGGGAAAATGATGGAATTATTTCTGAAGGAAAGAATTGTTGAGTACCTAGAGGCCAGTGGTGCACAGTACCCAAGGCAGCATGGATTCACAGCAGAAAGGTCATGTCAGACAAATCTAATTGATTTCTTTGACTGGGTGACCAAAGTAGTAGAACAGGGAGGGGCTGAGGACAGGACATGGCCTACCTAGACTTTAGCAAGGCATTTGACACAGTCCTGCACATAAGATTAATAAACAAATTAACCAGCCTGGGAGTGGGTCCAAGGGTGTTAGCCTGTGTAAAACACTGGCTGGACAACAGGATACAGAGGGTAATAGTAAATGGAGTCCACAGTGAAGAAAGGGGGTTACTAGTGAGTTACCACAGGGTTCAGTACTGGGGCCGGTCCTTTTTAATGTCTTTATAAGTGACATTGCAGAGGGACTGGAAGGGAAAGTATGTCTCTTTGCAGATGACACAAGGATCTGAAACAGGGTTGATATGCAAGGTGGGGTGGAAAGGATGAAAAGGTACTTGGCAAGGTTGGAGGAATGGTCAAATGTATGGCAGCTTAGATTCAATGCAAAGAAATGTAAAGTAATGCACCTGGGAAACAAAAACCCAGGGGAGAGTACATAATGGAGAGTGAGATACTGACAACAATGAAAATGGAAAGAGACATGGGGGTAATCATATCAGATTACCTAAAAGTGGACCAGCAATGTGAGAAGGCAATGAAGAGGGCTGGGGGATACTGGGATGCATAGGGAGAGGTTTCACCAGTAGAAAACAGGAAGTTGTTGGCCCTCTGTACAGACAGTTGGTAAGACCACATCTGGAGTACTGTGTACAGTTCTGGAGATCCCATTTCCTCAAAGACATAGACAGGGTGGAGGCTGTCCAGAGGAGGGCAACCAAAATGGTGCAGGGTCTGCACCAAAAAACCTATACAGAAAGACTAAAGGAGTTTAAGATGTATAGCCTTGAGGAAAGGAGGCAGAGGGGAGACATGATAGAAACTTTACAAAGTCCAAGAGGGTAGCATCTTTCAGAAAAAGAGATGTGTAAGATCAAGCGGGCATATTTTGAAGATGGGGGACAGCTCAGAGGTAATGTGAGGAAGTATTTCTTCAAAGTGATGGTTGTAGATCCATGAAACGGCTTTTCTGAGGAGGTATTAGAGTCAAAAACAGTGGGGGAATTCAAGAATGCATGGGACAGACATAAGACAATTCTAGTGGGGGAAAGGATTAAGTAGGCTGTTGGTTAACTAGGATCTGTAGCTTGTCCGTTAGGTAGGGAAATGGGTAGAATAGGTGGACAAGTGGTCCTTATCTGCCCTCAAATTCTATGTTTCTATGTTTCAGCCATTTTTGTTTGCTTTTACATTTAGTTTGGGCAGGATTAAGGGATTCTAGCTGATACATTTGTGACTGCGTGTTTGTTAGTGGCTGTGTCTGAACTTTAAGTGGATGCATCATGTTAAAGTGATTAGTGTAGTTTGTTTGAATTAGTGTAGAATGTTTGAATGATCTTAACTGCCATTTCAGTTTGATTCTTTGTTTAGTTGGGAGAGGAAGGAGGAACTCGAGCTGGTGAGTTTGTTACTGTGTGTTTGTAATTGAATTTGAGATATTTTCTTGACTGTCATTTCTATTGTGCTTTTCCATTTAGTTTGAGCAGGATTTAGGGATTCTAGCTGATGCGTTTGTGACTGTGTGTTTGTAAGTGGCTGTGTCTGTGCTTTAAGTGGAGGCATCATATTACAGGGATTAGTGTAGTCTGAAAGTGAAATCTTAACTGCTATTTCAGTTTGATTGTTCATTTAGTTGGAGCAGGAGGAAGGAACTCTAACTGTTGAGCTTGTGAGTGTGTGTTTGTAAATTAATCTGTGGTCTTTTCTTAACTGCCATTTCTGTGTGCTTTTCCATTTAGTTTTGGCAGGATTGAGGGATTCTAGCTGATGCGTTTGTGACTGTGTGTTTGTAAGTGGCTGTGTCTGTGCTTTAAGTGGAGGCATCATATTACAGGGATTAGTGTAGTCTGAAAGTGAAATCTTAACTGCTATTTCAGTTTGATTGTTCATTTAGTTGGAGCAGGAGGAAGGAACTCTAACTGTTGAGCTTGTGAGTGTGTGTTTGTAAATTAATCTGTGGTCTTTTCTTAACTGCCATTTCTGTGTGCTTTTCCATTTAGTTTTGGCAGGATTGAGGGATTCTAGCTGATACGATTGTGATTGAGTGTAAGTGGCTGCGTCTGAGTTTTAAGTGCAGGCATCATACTACAGGGTTAAGTGTAGTTTCAATGTGAGATTTTAATGGTCATTTCAGTTTGATTCTTCATTTAGTTGGGGCGGAAGGGAAGAATTTGTGCTGGTGAGTTTGTAATGTTTGTAACTGAATTTTTTCGATCTTTTATAAACTGCCATGTTTGTGTGCTTTTCCATTTAGTTTGGGCAGGATTAAGGGATTCTAGCTGAAACATATGTGACTGTGTTTGTTAGTGGCTGTGTCTGAACTTTAGGTGCAGCCATCATATTACAGGGATTAGTGTAGTTTGAATGTGAGATTTTAACTGCCATTTCAGTTTGATTCTTCATTTAGTTGGGGCAGGAGGGAGGAATTATAGCTAGTGAGTTTGTGACTGTGTGTTTGTAATTGAATTTGAGGTCTTTTCTTTACTGCCATTTCTGTGTGCTTTTCCATTTTGTTTGGGCAGGATTGAAGGATTCTAGCTGATATGTCTGCGACTCTGTGATATTATTTGGCTGTGTCTGAACTTGAAGTGCAGCCATCATATTATAGGGATTAGTGTAGTATGAACGTGAGATTTTAATTCCCATTTCAGTTTGATTCTTTATTTAGTTGTGGCAGGAAGGAGGAATTCTAGCTTGTGAGTTTTGAGACTTTGTGTTTGTAATTGAATTTGAGGTATTTTCTTTACAGCCATTTCTGTGTGCCTTTCCATTTTGTTTGGGCAGGATTTAAGGATTCTAGCTGATATGTTTGAGAGTTTGTGTTTGTTATTGGCAGTTTATGAACTTTAAGTGCAGGGATCATATTATATTGTTTAGTGTAGTCTGAATGTGAGATTGTATCTGCCATTTCAGTTTGATTCTTCATTTAGTTGGAGCAGGAGGCAGGAATTCTACCTGGTGAGTTTGTGACTGTGTGTTTGTAACCAAATTTGAGATCTTTTCTCTTTTTAACTGTTGATTTATTGGATTTTGTAAGCAGAAACATTTATGACAATATTACACAGGAGGATAGCATTGATAAATAATAAAGAGAATAATGTATAGTTCAGTGGATATTACTGGTCAGTAATACCATTGAGAGGTTCTGGACATGTATGAACCTCGAGAGCAAAGCTCGAGAAGGTTTCTACATGTCAGAACCATGAATATTGTGCTGACCCGATAATACTCACTGAATCATATATTTTTTTAATATATGGATCTGACTGTGTTGTGGGGTCTTCTGAGATGGGCGGTTCACCAGTTCAGTTAAGAACTGTCTGGGTGATGGTGAACAGCTGCACTGTCTCGCGCTGTCATGCCCCATCTCGCTCGTTGTGTCACTTGACTCTTCCCCCCACCTTCCATTAAGCACAAGCATGGCATAATATTATTAGTAGGCATTCCTACCTTTTCCTGCTGTTGGGAAATGGGGAACACAGGATTAGGTAGATAAATCCATTTGGGGCACAGTCTAAAAAAACACAAAAAATGGCAAAATACTGAGGAATCTCTAGTGTCTCGCTAAGCGAGGGATGGCCGCCATGTTTTGAGATTTTTTCAGTCAGCTCAGTAAGGGAAAGTGGCCAATCGAAAGGTTCACTTCAGAAGACGTGGTAGGGCCTTCTAGTGCATGCATTGATGTCTTTTGGTGATAATACTATCATTCATGAGGGAACAATAGTATTATCACTTTGGAACAATGCTATTATCAATCAGCAGCTGTACTATTACCACTTTCTGTGTAATGCTAAAACCGGGATTTCTTTGTATGCTATTAAATCGCATATCCATATATTAAAATACAATTAATGTTCACTTACAAAGAGCTAGTGAAAGACACCCACTTTGGTGGTACAACTTGGGAAGGATTCTCTATACAAGCTACATTAGAAATTATATACTCAATGCATGCAGTCCAGGAAGGAAAATGAGGAATCTTAAAAAAGGATGGATTTGAACAGATTTACTCTATTACCAAAGTGACTAATAAGTCTAAATGATACCACCAGTGAAACAATTCTTGTATATTACAGGTATTAATCCCCAAACTCCCAGGAGTAAAATAAACATACCATTTATGAAAACTGTTGTACTCCTATAGTACTAACAGCCATAATACAGTAACTGTTATTAAGCTATTATTATTCACTAAAAAGATCACCAGCAGATTAATCTATTTAAATTCCAGTTGGTTACTATCTGTATCCCTCCCTCCCTCCTAGGTCACCCCTAAAAAAGCTATTTATAGTCTTGGTGGGCCTACTGGGTCAACAAAATTCAATAACAAAATAATAAAGATTGTGATCATCCTATGTTTGATTTTTAACTTAATCTAAAAGACTTCCCCTGTTTATCATAAGATGTACATAAGTTATAGGATATTTGGGACAGGTACTGAACTCATAACAAAGGGTAACAACCAAACAAGCATGCAGCAACAGAAATGTTTCTATATCTTTAAGCATTCCTTGATAATAAGCACCTGTTATATTGAGGCCTGGGTTAACTAGGAAACCCAAACGTAAAATTATTACAGTCCAGACATTTCAAAAGTTACATTTCTATCTTAAATGTCCCAAAATGAACTGTCCAGTTGAAACAGTAAAGACCTTGGCTGTGTCTATGAAAAGAAAGTCTCAGAAATGACACACTCACCCTAGCCCCCATAGTCCAAAATGTACATTACCAGCCCTGCACCATGACTCAGCCTTCATCGGAGGAAGACCAATCCTCTCCCACAGCCAGTTCCTGCTCCATATGGCATACCAACTTCTCCGTGCCTCCTGCTTCATTAAATAGATACTGTTGACCTTTCCACATCACACGGAGGTTAGCCAGGAAGAGTAGCTGATGTTGTATCTTTGTGTAGTGCAATTGCCCCCTGAGACCATCAAATGCTTTGCAGCATTGGTGTGTACTGTAGGAAAGCTCTGGAAATAACATTGGGGGTCCTCACCATATTTCAATGCCCTCTAGAGCCTGGCCATCTTTAGGGCCTGATCGTGGTCTCCTATGCTGGTACAGACTATCAAAAGAGTTCTTGTAGCCATGGGACCTGATACAGCTTGCAGAGGAGTTATACTGTAAGCCTTCCCTAGAGATAAATTAGGGTTGGTCTTTTCAAGGCCTAGTATGGCCGATAAGAGGGTTCTAGCAAAGGCAAGGCAATCAACTCCTTCAGGAGACTTTGATAGTCCTATCACACATAGGTTTCTCTCCCTCTTCTGATTTTTTCACTGTCACAAGTCTTTGATGCAGAAGCATGTTTTCTTTAATAAGCTTTGTAATGGCATCCATCAATTTATGAATGGAGGTTTCCAACTGCTGTACCTTTGTTTTACAATGTTTCATTCATGTTTTGAGAGCAGACACTGTCTCTGTGAGAGTATCAACATTTTTCTTGTGGACTTGAACAGTTTCTACTAGTTGGTGGAGGGTAGTTAAAATGGAAGTTAACAAAGCCTCCTCTGACTGTGCACCAACAGACTCCAATGCACCATGATGTTGCACAGGCCTCTTATCTCGGTTTCACTTTCTGGGAACAAAAAAATCACCTGCCACAGCTGCTATTCCCTTCGCTTTACCCATTTTGCCAATGACTCTAATCTCTGTCACACTCAAAATGACTTAACAATGACTTTCTACACAGAAAAACTTAGCTTTTAATGCTTTTAAAGTTTTCTTTAATGGGAGCTCAAGCTATTTGCTTCTCCCTCTTGGCTGCTCAGCCATGCCCACCGGGATCTTGAGATCTTTTCTTAACTGCCATTTCTGTGTGCTTTTCCATTTAGATTGGGAAGGATTGAGGGATTCTAGCTGATACGTTTGTGACTGTGTATTTGTAAGTGGCTGTGTCTGAACTTTAAGTGCAGGCATCATATTACAGGCCTTAGTGTAGTTTGAACGTAAGATCTTAACTGCCATTTCAGTTTCATTCTTCATTTAATTGGAGCAGGAGGGAAGAATTCTAGCTGCTGAGTTGCTGTGACTTTGTCTTTGTAATTGAATTTGAGGTATTTTCTTAACTGTCTCTTCTGTGTGCTTTTCCATTTAATTTGGGCTGGATTGTTGGATTCCAGCTGATACACTTGTGACTTTGAGTTTGTAAGTGGCTGTCTCTGAACTTTAAGTGCAAACATCATATTATAAAGATTCGAGTAGTTTTGAACGTGAGATCATAACTTCCATTTCAGTTTGAATCTTCATTTAGTTGGGGCAGGAGGGAGAAATTTTAGCTTGAGAGTCTGTGACTGTGTGTAATTGAATTTGAGGTATTTTTTTAGCTGCCATTTCTGTGTGCTTTATCATTTAGTTTGGGCAGGATTGAAGGATACTAGCCAATATGTTTTTGACTGTGCGTTTATAATTGGCTCTGTCTCATCTTTAAGTGCAGGCATCATATTACAGGGATAGTGTAGTTTGAATGTGAGATCCAAACACCATTTCATTTTGATTCTTCATTTAATTGGGGCAGAAGGGAGGAATCCTAGCTGGTCAGTTTGTGAGTGTGTTTGTAATTGAATTTGAGATATTTCTTTAACTGCCATTTCTGTGTGGTTTTCCATTTAGTTTAAGCAGAAATTAGGGATTCTAGCTGATACGTCTTTGACTGGGTGCTTGTAAGTGGCTGTGTTTGCGCTTTAAGTGCAGGAATGATATTACAGAGATTACTGTAGTCTGAATGTGTGATCTTAACTGCCATTTCAGTTTGAGTCTTTATTTAGTTGGCACAGGAAGGAGGAATTCTAGCTGGTGAGTTTGAGACTATTGGTTTGTAATTGAATTTGAGATCTTCTCTTAGCTGCCATTTCTGTGAGATTTTCAATTTACTTTGGACAGGATTGAGGGATTCTAGTTTATACATTTTTGACAGTCCGTAAGTAGCTGTATGAACTTTAAGTGCAGACATCATGTTACACGGAATAGTGTAGTTTGAATATGAGATCTTATCTGCCATTTCAGTTTCATTCTTCATTTAGTTGGTGCAGGAGAAAGGAATTCTAGCTGATCAGCTTGTGACTGTGTGTTTGCAACTGAATTTAAGGTCTTTTCTTAACTGCCATTTCTGGGTGCTTTTTAGTTTACTTTGGGTAGGACTGAGGAATTCTAGCTGATATGTTTGTGACTGTCTGTGTCTTTGTAAGTAGCTATGTCTGAGCTTAAAGTGCAGGCATCATATTACAGGGTTTATTGTTGATTAAATGTAAGATCTTGACTGCCATTTCAGTTTGAGTCTTCATTTAGTTGGGGCAGAAGGGAGGAATTCTAGCTGGTGAGCATGTGACTGTGTGTTTGTAATTTAATTTTAGATCTTTTCTTAACTGCCATTTCTGTGTGGTTTTCCATTAAATCTGGGCAATATTGAGGGATTCTAGCTTATATGTTTGTGACTGTGTGTTTTAAGTGACTGTGTCTCAATTTAGAGTGCATTCATCATGTTAAAGTGATTAGTGTACTTTGAATGTGAGATCCTTACTACCATTTAAGTTTGATCATTCATTTTATTCTGGCAGGAGGGAAGAATTCTAGCTGGAGAGTTTGTGACCGTGTATTTATAATTGAATTAGAGATGTATTCTTAACGGCCATTTCTGTGTGCTTTTCCATTTAGTTTGGGCAGGATTGTGGGATTCCAGCTGATACATTTGTGACTGAGTGTTTGTAAGAGGTTGTGTCTGAGTTTTAAGTGCAGGCATCATATTGCAGGGATAAGTATAGTTTGAATGTGAGATCTTAACTGTAATTTTAGATTGATTCTTCATTTAATTGGGGCTGGAGGGAGGAATTCTAACTGGGGAGTTTGTGACTATGTGTTCATAACTGAATTTGAGGTCTCTTCTTAACTTCCATTTCTGGGTGCTTTTCTATTTAGTTTGGGCTGGATTGAGGGATTCTAGCTGGTGAGTTTGTGAGTCTGTGTTTGTAATTGGATTTGAGATATATTCTTAACTGCCTTTTCTGTGTGCGTTTCCATTTAGCTTGGTAGGATTGTGGGATTCTAGCTAATATGTTTGTCTGTGTATTTGTAAGTGGCTTTTGTCCGAGCTTTAAGTGCAGTCATCATTTTACAAAGATTAGCATAGTTTGAATGTGAGATCTTAACTGCAGCTTCAGTATGATTCTTCATTTAGTTGGCACAGGGGGGAGGAACTCCAGCTAATGAGTTTGTGACTGTGTGTTTGTAATTGGATTTGAGATTTTTTCTTAACTGTCATTTTGGTGTGCTTTTCCATTTAGTTTGAGCAGGATTGAGGGATTCTAGCTGATACATTTGTTACTGTGTGTTTATAAGTGGTTGTGACTGAACTTTAAGTGCAGGCATCATATTACAGGGATTAATGATTAGAGGCAGTATAGCGCAGTGGTCTAAGGCTGTGAGCTGCAAATCTGGTGACATCCAGCAGACCAGACCTGGGTTTGAATCCCACAGCTTCCACTTGCACACTGTGTGACCCTGAGCAAGTCACTTAACCTCCTTGTGCTCCCAGGTCGCTCCTGTAAAAAAGCTTTCAGCTTAGTGTGCTATACCTGGTTAAACAACTTAATAAATAAACAACTTAATAAATAAATAATGTAGTTTGAATGTTAGTTTGTAACTACCATTTCGGTTTGATACTTCATTTAGTTGGGGCATGAAGAGGGAATTCAAACTTGAGAGTGTGTAAATGTGTGTTTATAGTTGAATTTGAGGTATTTTCTTAATTGTCATTTATGTGTGCATTTCCATTTAGTTTGAGCAGCATTGATGGTACTAGCTTATATGTTTTTGACTGTGTGTTTGTAAATGGCTCTGTCAGAACTTTAAGTGCAGGCATCATATTACAAGAATTAGTGTTGTTTTAATGTGAGATCTTAACTGCCATTTCAGTTTCATTCTTCATTTAATTGCAGCAGGAGGGAGTATTTCTAGCTGTTGAGTTTGTAACTGTGTGTTTGTAATTTAATTTGAGGTATTTTCTTAACTACAATTTCTGTTTGATTTTGCATTTAGTTTGGGCAGGATTGAAGGATTCTAGCTGATACGTATGTGATTGTGTGTTTTTAATTGTTTGTGTCTGAACTTTTAAGTGCAGGCATCATATTACAGGGATTAGTTTAGTCTGAATGTGAGATCTTATATGCCATTTCTGTTTGATTCTTCATTTAATTGGAGCAGGAGGGAAGAATTCTAGCTGGTGAGTTTGTGACTGTGTTTGTAATTGAATTTGAGATATTTCCTTAAATGCCATTTCTGTGTGCTTTTTATTTAGTTTCACAGGAATTAGGGATTCTAGCTTTTACATATGTGACTGTATGATTGTTAGTGACTCTGACTGAGCTTTAAGTGCAGGCATCCTATTACAGGGATTGGTGTAGTCTGAAAATGAGAACTTAACTGCCATTTCAATATGATTCTTTATATGCTTAGAGCAGGAGGTAGAGACTCTAACTTTTGAGCTTGTGACTGTGTGTTTGTAAATGAATTTGTGGTCTTTTCTTAACTGCCATTTCTGTGAGCTTTTGCATTTAGTTTGGGCATGATTGAGGGATTCTAGCTTAATCGTTTGTGACTGAGTGTTTGTAAGTGGCTGTGTCTGAGTTTTAAGTGCATGCATCATATTACAGGTTTAAGTGTAGTTTCAATGTGAGATCCTAATGGTCATTTCAGTTTGATTCTTCATTTAGTTGGGGCAGGAGGGAGGAATTCTTGCTGGTGAGTTTGAGAATGTTTGTTTGTAATTGAATTTGAGATTGTTTATAAACTGCCATATTTGTGTGCTTTTCCATTTAGTTTGGGCAGGATTAAGCAATTCTAGCTGATATGTTTGTGACTGTGTGCTTTTATTTGGCTGTGTCTGAACTTGAGATGCAGCCATCATATTACAGGGATTAGTGTCTTTTTAACGTGAAATTTTAACTGCCATTTCAGTATATTCTTCATTTAGTTGGGGCAAGAGGGAAGGAGGAATTCTAGCATGTGAGTTTGGGACTATGTGTTTAATTGAATTTGAGGTATTTTCTTTACTGCCATTTCTGTGTGCTTTTAAATTTTGTTTGGGCAGGACTGAAGGATTCTAGCTGATAAGTTTGAGACTTTTTGTTTGTAATTGGCAGTGTCTGAATTTTACGTGCAGGCATCATATTACATTGCTTAATGTAGTCTGAACATGAGATCGTAACTGCCATTTCAGTTTGATTTTTCTTTTAGTTGGAGCAGGAGGCAGGAATTCTAGCTTGTGTGTTTGTCACTGTGTGTTTGTAGCCAAATTTGATATCTTTTCTTTTTTTTCAGTTTTTATTTATTGATTTTGTAAGCAGAAACACTTACATGTTACATAGGAGGATAGCATTGATAGAGAATAATACAATTAATGTTCACTTACAATGATTTAGTGAAAGACACCCCTTTGGTGGCACAACATGGGAGGGATTCTCCTTACAAGCTACATTAGAAATTATATACCCAATGCATGCAGCCCCAGAAGGCCAACAGAGAATCATAAAAAGGATGGATTTGAACAGATTTAACCTATTACCAAAGTGACTATTACGTCTAAATGATACCCCCAGTGAAACAATTCTTGTATATTATAGATATTAATCCCCAAACTCCCAGGAATAAAAAAAAACAGACCATTTCTGAAAACTGCTGTACTCCTATAGTACTTACAGCCATAATACAGTAACTGTTATTAAACTATTATTATTCAGTAAAAATACCACCAACAGCTTAATCTATTTCAATTTCAGTTGGTTACCATTTGTATCCCCACCCTCCCCCTGACGCCACTGAAAAAGCAATTTATAGTCTCAGTGTGCCTACCGGGTCAACAAAATTCAATAAAAAAATAATAAAGGCTGTGATCATCCTATGTTCAATTTTTAACTTAATCTAAAAGACTTCCCCTGTTTATCATAAGAGGTACATAAGTTATAGGATATCTGGGACAGGTACTGAACTCATAACAAAGGGTAACAACCAAACAAGCATGGAGCAACAGAAATGTTTATATGTCTTTAAGCATTCTTTGATAGTAAGCACCTGTTAGATAGAGCCCTGGTTTAATTAGGAAACCCAAACGTTAAATTATTACAGTCCAGAGATTTCAAAAGTTAAATTTCTATCTTAAATGTCCAAAATGAACTGTCCAGTTGAAACAGTAAAGACCTTGGCTGTGTCTATGAAAAGAAAGTCTCAGAAACAAGACACTCACCCTAGCCCCCATAGTCCAAAATGTACATTACCAGCATTGCACCATGACTCAGCCTTCATCGGAGGAAGACCAATCCTCTCCCACAGCCAGTTCCTGCTCCATATGGCATACCAACTTCTCCACATCTCTTGTTTCATTAAATAGATACTGTTGACCTTTTCACACCACACGGAGCTTAGCCAGGAAGAGTAGCTGATGTTGTATCTTCATGTGGTGCAATTGCCCCCTGAGACCACCAAATGCTTTGCAGCATTGGTGTGTACTGTAGGAAAGCTCTGGAAATAACATCAGGGGGTCCTCACCAAATTTCAATGCCCTGTAGAGCCTGGCCATCTTTAGGGCCTGATCATGGTCTCTGATGCTGGTACAGACTATCAAGAGAGTTCTTGCAGCCATGGGACCTGATACAGCTTGCAGAGGAGTTATACTGTAAGCCTTCCCTAGAGATAAATTAGGGTTAGTCTTTTCAAGGCCTAGTATGGCCGATAAGTGGGTTCTAGCAAAGGCAAGGCAATCAACTCATTCAGGAGTCTTTAATAGTCCTATCACCCACAGGTTTCTTTCCATCTTCTGATTTTTTCACTGTCACAAGTCTTTGATGCAGAAGCATGTTTTCTTTAATAAGCTTTGTAATGGCATCCATCGATTTATGAATGGAGGCTTCCAACTGCTGTACCTTTGTTTTACAATGTTCCATTCATGTTTTGAGCGCAGACACTCTCTCTGTGAGAGTATCAACACTTTTCTTGTGGACTTGAACAGTTTCTACTAGTTGGTGGAGGCTGGAGGGTGCTGGGTTTGTGACTGTGTGTTTATTTTTTTTTTATTTGTTCTAGGATTACAAATACCTTTGAGCCAAAGCTCTTTTATAAAGGTTCCACATCTTTGGTACAATTGAGACAAACATAAGCAAAGATAACAGCTTATAAAATGAAAAAAAAAACATAGTCTTGCAGAGAAAAAAGAACAATAAGGTGAAACTTTGGGGAGGGGAAGGGAAAGGAGGAGGGTGAAATCAGGGAGACTAAGTGGATGGGAGAAAAGGGGAGGCAGGTGGGGGGAACAGAGAGAGAAGAAGTGGAAGGAGAGTAAGAATACAGGTAGTGCAGTCGGGTGGCATTTGTCATGGGCCAGCAGGGGAGGTGAAGACAGGAGGGGGGGTGCTGGCAAAGTGCAGGAGTAGATGTGGATCCAAAAGAGCATCATCAGCTGTGGAACCAAAAGACATGTTTAGCCACAACAGTCACAGAGGTTAGAGGCAGTGAATATTAGGCAGATCCAAGTCTTAAAAGTGCTAAGTGATAGTGAGGATGAGATGTCGCTGGGAAGACCATTGTACCAACTAGCGGCCCAGTAAGCAAAGGATCTTTGGCCTTGTGTTGTGCAGCAATGTGGGATTTTCAGAAGCTGAGGTTTCAATCCCCTGGTATGGGGGGGTGTGGATTCTTGGTTGTATGAGGGCACAGACTCTGGGGGGGCAAGGCCCAGCAAGATTTTCTTAGTAGTAATACAAGTTTGGTGTTTTATTCGATTGGCAAGGTTCAACCATCCAGTTTGAGCATAGAGGTCACAGGTGTGAGTTAGGCGTTGGGAGCCAGTGAGTAGTCGACAGGCCTTGTTGAGGGTGGTGGATACACGTTTGAGTGCAGTGGTTGCAGCAGAGCCATAAATGATAATGCTATAATCAATGATGGATATGATGGAGCTCTGGACAGCAACAGTGAAGGCTTTGGGTGTCAGGTGTTTCCTATGATGGACTAGAAGGCCTAGCCGGGAGTTAGCAGCTTTGGTGACATGGTCGATGTGGGCAGTGTAGGAGAGGTGAGGGTCAAGGGTGATCCTGAGGTATTTAAAGATTTTGACCTGTTCCAGTGGGCACCTTGTCTGGTGATAATGGAGAGTTGGAAGTGCCTACTTTTATTATGGGAGCTGCTGAAGATCATGGCCTTGTTTTTTTTTTTGATTAAGAATCAGTTTGTGCTTTGTGAACCAATTCTCAAACAAGGAGAAGCTGAGTTGGAGATTTTCTTGCAATTTCTTTGGGTCCTGGTGTGTGGCAAGGATTACCGCATCATCGACATACAGGGTGATATGTTCAGTGCAGGAGTCCGGTAGGGTGTTAAGGAACAGGCTGAAGAGTAGGGGGCCCAGTATTGAACCCTGGGGGACTCCAGAGAGGACAGGTTTGGAATCAGAGTACACATCCCTGATTTTTACATGCTGGGAGAAGTTTTCAAGATAGCTTTTGAACCAAGAGATTGAATCATTGGAGAGACCAGAATTTTTTAGTTGGCTCAGCAGGAGTGAGTGGTGGACAGTATTGATCTTCTCTTAACTGCCATTTCAGTGTGATTTTCCATTTAGTTTGGGCAGTATTGAAGGATTCTACCTGATACGTTTAAGACTGTGTTTGTAATTGCCAGTGTCTGAACTTTAAGTGCAGGCATCATATTACAGTGATTAGTATAGTTTGAATGTGAGACCTTAACTGACATTTCAGTTTGATTCTTCATTTATTTAGGGAAGGATGAAGGAATTCTAGCTGTTGAGGTTGTGACTGTGTGTTTCTAATTGAATTTGAAGCATTTTCTTAATTGCCATTTCTGTGTGCATTTCCATTTAATTTGGGTTGGATTTAGGGATTCTAGATGACACATTTGTTATGTGTATTTGTAAGTTGCTGTATCTGAGCTTTAAGTGCAAGCATCATATTACAGGGATTAGTGATGTTTGAATGTAAGATCTTAACTGCCATTTCTGTTTGATTCTTCATTTATTTGAGCAGGAGAGAGGAATTCTAGCCAGTGAGTTTGTGACTGTGTGTTTGTAACAGAATTTGAATTTTTTTCTTAACTGCCATTTATGTGTGCTTTTCCATTTACCTGTGGCAGAATTGAAGGATTCTAGTTGATAGATTTGTGACTGTGTTTTTGTAATTGGCTCTGTCTGAACATTATGTGTAGGCATCAAATTACAATGATTAGAGTAGTTTAAATGGGAGAACCTAACTGCCATTTCAGTTTGAATCTTCATTTAGTTGGGGCAGGAGGAAGGAGTTCTAGCTTTTGAGTTTCTGACAGTGTGTTTGTAATTGAATTTGAGGTATTTTCTTAACTGCCATTTTAGTGTGCTTTTGCATTTAGTTTGGACAGGGTTGAGGGATTTTAGCTGACACGTTTCTGATGTGTGTTTATAAGTGGCTGTGTCTGAACTTTCTGTGTATGCACCATATTACAGGGATTAGTGTAGTTGGAATGTGAGATCTTAACAGTCATTTCTGTTTGATTCTTCTTTTAGTTATGACAGGAGGGAGGAATTCTAGCTTGTGAGTTTGTGACTGTGTGTTTGTAATTGAATTTGAGATCTTTCATTAACTGCCATTTCTGTGTGCTCTTCCATTTCATTTGGGCAAGTTTGAGGGATTCTTATTGATACATTTGTGACTGAGTGTTTGTAAGTGGCTGTGTCTGAGTTTTAAGAGCAGGCATCATACTACAGGGATAAGTGTAATTTGAATGTGAGATCTTAACAGTCTTTTTGGTTTGATTCTTCATTTAGTTGGGAAAGGAGTGAGGCATTCTTGCTGGTGAGTTTGTGACTGTTTGTAATTGAATATGATATATTTAATGAACTGCAATTTCTGTGTGCTTTTCCATTTAGTTTGGGCAGGATTGAGGGATTCTAGCTGATTCATTTTTGGCTGTGTGTTTGTTAATGGCTGTGTCTGAACGTTAAGTGCAGGCATCATATTACAGGGATTAGTGTAGTCTGAATGTCAGATCTTAACTGCCATTTCAGTGTAATTCTTCATTTTGCTGGGGGCAGGAAGGAGGAACTGCAGCTGGTGAGATTGTGACTGTGTGTTTCTAATTGAATTTGAGATTTTTTCTTAAATGTCATTTTGTTGTACTTTTCCATTTAGTTTGGGCAGGGTTGAGGGATTCTAGCTTATACATTTGTGAATGTGTGTTTGTAAGTAGCTGTGTCTAAACTTTAAGTGCAGGCATCATATAAACAGGGATTTGTGTATTTTGAATGTGAGATGTTAACTGCCATTTCAGTTTGATTCTTCATTTAGTTGGGGTGGAATAGAGGAATTCTAGCTTGTGAGTTTATGACTGTGTGTTTGTAATTGAATTTGAGGTATTTTCTTTACTGCTATTTCTGAGTGCTTTTCCATTTATTTTTGACAGTATTGAAGGATTCTAGCTGATATGATTGAGAATGTGTTTGTAATTGGCAGTGTCTGAACTTTAAAAGCAGGCATCATATTACTTGGATTAGTGTAGCTTGAATGTGAGACCTTATCTGCCATTTCAGTTTGATTCCTGATTTAGTTGGGGAAGAATGGAGGAATTCTAGCTGTTGAGATTATGACTGGGTGTTTCCAATTGAATTAAGGCATTTTCTTATCTGCCATTTCTGTGTGCATTTCCATTTAGTTTGGGCTGTATTTATGGATTCTAGCTTATACGTTTGTGATGTGTGTTTGATTGTTGCTGTATCATATTAAAGGGATTAGTGATGTTTGAATGTAAGGTCTTAACTGCCATTTCAGTTTGATTCTTCATTTAGTTTGGCAGGAGGAAGGAATTCTAGCCGATGAGTTTGTGACTGTGTGTTTGTATTTGAATTTGCAGTAATTTCCTAACTGACATTTCTGTGTGCTTTTCCATTATTATTGGCAACATTGAAGGATTCTAGCTGATAAATTTGTGACTGTGTGTTTGTAACTGGCTGTGTCTGAACTTTATGTGGAGGCCTCAGATCACAGGGGTTATTGTAGTTTGTGATTGTGACTGTGTGTTTGTAATTTAATATGATTTGTTTTCTTAACTGCCATTTCTGTTTGCTTTTCCATTTGGTTTGGGCAAGATTGAAGGATTTTAGCTGATTCATTTGTGACTGAGTGTTTGTGAGTGGCTGTGTTTGAGTTTTAAGTGCACGCATCATACTACAGGGATAAGTGTAGTTTGAATGTGAGATCTTAACTATCTTTTTGGTTTAATTCTTCATTTAGTTGGGGAAGGAGGGATTAATTATTGCTGGTGAGTTTGTGACTGTCTATAATTGAATTTGACATATTTTATAAACTGCAATTTTTGTGTGGTTTTCCATTTAGTTTGGGCAGGATTGAGGGTTTCTAGCTGATAAATTTGTGACTGTGTGTTTGTTATTGGCTGTAGCTGAACTTTAAGTGCAGGCATCATGCTATAGGTATTATTGTAGTTTGAATGTCAGATCTTAACTGCCATTTCAGTTTGATTCTTCATTCTGTTGGAGCAGAAGGAGGAACTCCAGCTGGTGAGGTTGTGACTGTGTGTTTGTAATTTAATTTGAGATATTTTCTTAACTGCCATTTCAGTGTGCTTTTCCATTTAGTTTGGACAGGATTGAGAGTTTCTAGCTGATACATTTCTGATTTGCATTTGTAACTGAATTTAAGAGTCTTTTCTTAACTGCCATTTCTGTGTGCTTTTCCATTTCATTTTGGCAAGATTGAAGAAGCTGAAACATTTGTGACTGTGTGTTTGTGATTGGCTGCATCTGAACTTTTTGTGCAGGCATCAAATTACAGGGATTATTGTAGTTTTAATGTGAGAACCTAACTGCCATTTCAGTTTGAGTCTTCATTTAATTTGGGCAGGAGGGAAGAGTTCTAGCTTGTGAGTTTGTCACAGTGTATTTGTAATTGAATTTGAGATAATTTCTTAACTGCCATTTCAGTGTACGCTTCCATTTAGTTTAGACAGGATTGAGAGATTCTAGCTGATACATTTCAGATGTGTGTTTGTAAGTGGCTATGTCTGAGCTCTAAGTGCATGCACCATTTTACAGGAATTAGTGTAGTTAGAATGTGAGATCCTAACAGCCATTTCAGTTTGATTCTTCATTTAGTTGGGGAAGGAGGTAGGAGTTCTAGCTTGTCAGTTTATGACTGTGTGTTTGTAATTGAATTTGAGAACTTTTATTAACTGCCATTTCTGTGTGCCTTCCATTTCGTTTGGGTAAGTTTGAGGGATTCTACGTGATACGTTTGTGACTGAGTGTTAGTAAGTTGCTGTGTCTGAGTTTTAAGTGCAGGCATCATACTACAGGGATAAGTGTAGTTTGAATGTGAGATCTTAACCATCTTTTTGGTTTGATTCTTCATTTAGTTGGGGAATGATGGAGGAATTCTTGCTGGTGAGTTTGTGACTGTTTGTAATTGAATATGATATCATTTATGAACTACAATTTTTGTGTGCTTTTCCATTTAGTTTGGGCACAATTGAGGGTTTCTAGCTGATACATTTGTGACTGTGTGTTTATTAGTGGCTGTGTCTGAATGTTAAGTGCGGGCATCATGTTACAGGGGTTAGTGTAGTCTAAATGTCAGATCATAACTGCCATTTAAGTTTGATTCTTCATTTTGTTGGGGCAGGATGGAGGAACTGCAGCTGGTGAGATTGTGACTTTGTGTTTCTAATTGAATTTGATATTTTTTCTTAAATGTCATTTCGGTGTGCTTTAACATTTAGTTTGGGCATGGTTGAGGGATTCTAGCTGATACATTTGTGACTGTGTGTTTGTAAGTATCTGTGTCTAAACTTTAAGTGTGGGCATCATATTACAAGGATTAGTGTATTTTGAATGTGAGATGTTAACTGCCATTTCAGTTTGATGCTTCATTTAGTTGGGGCAGAATAGAGGAATTCTAGCTTGTGAGTTTGTGACTGTATGTTTGTAATTGAATTTGAGGTATTTTCTTTACTGCCATTTCTGAGTGCTTTTCCATTTAGTTATGACAGTATTGATGGATTCTAACTAATAGATTTGAGATTGTATTTGTAATTGGTAGTGTCTGAATTTTAAGCACAGGCATCATATTACTTGGATTAGTATAGTTTGAATGTGAGACCTTAACTGCCATTTCAGTATGATTCTTGATTTAGTTGGGGAAGGATGGAGGAATTCTAGCTGTTGAGATTGTGACTGGGTGTTTCTAATTGAATTTAAGGCATTTTTTTAACTGCTATTTCTTTGTGCATTTCTGTTTAGTTTGGGCTGGATTTAGGGATTCTAACTTATACATGTGTGATGTGTGTTTGATTGTTGCTGTATCTGAGTTTTAAGTGCAAGCAACATATTAAAGGGATTCTTGATGTTTGAATATAAGGCCTTAACTACCATTTCAGTTTGATTCTTTATTTAGTTGTGCAAGAGGGAGGAATTCTAGCTGATGAGTTTGCGACTGTGTTTGTAACTCAATTTGGGGTATTTTCTTGACTGCCATATCTGTGAGCTTTTACATTTAGTGTTGGCAAGATTGAAGGATTCTAGCTGCTACATTTTGTGACTGTGTGTTTGTAATTGGCTGTGTCTGAACTTTATGTGCAGGCCTCAGATCACAGGGATTAGTGTAGTTTGAATGTGATAACCTAACAGCCATTTCAGTTTGATTCTTCCTTTAGTTAGGGCAGGAAGGAGGAGTTCTAGCTTGCGAGATTGTGACTGTGTGTTTGTAATTGAATTTGAGATCTTTCATTAACTGCCATTTCTGTGCACTTTTCCATTTCATTTGGGCAAGTTTTAGGGATTCTTAGTGATACGTTTGTGACTGTGGGGTTGTAAGTGGCTGTGTCTGAACTTTAAGTGCAGGCATCAAATTACAGGGTGGATTTGAGGATTCTAGCTGATACATTTGTGATGTGTGTTTATAAGTTGCTGTACCTGAGCCTTAAGTGTAAGCATCATATTACAGAGATTAGCGATGTTTGAATGTGAGATCTTAACTGCCATGTAAGTTTGATTCTTCATTTATTTATGGCAGGCAGGAGGAATTCTAGTTGGTGAGTTTGTGACTATGTGTTTGTAATTTAATTTGATTTATTTTCTGAACTGCCATTTCTGTGTGCTTTTCTATTTGGTTTGGCAGGATTGAAGAATTTTAGCTGATACATTTGTGACTGAGTGTTTTTAAGTGGCTGTGTTTGAGTTTTAAGTGCAGGCATCATTCTACAGGGATAAGTGTAGTTTGAATGTGTGATCTTAGCCGTCTTTTCAGTTTGAGTCTTCATTGAGTAGGGGTAGGAGAGAGAAATTCTTGCTGGTGAGTTTGTGACTGCCTGTAATGGAATATGATGTCTTTTATAAACTGCAATTTTTGTGTGCTTTCCCATTTAGTTTAGGCAGGGTTGAGGGATTCTATCTGACAAATTTGTGACTGTGTGTTTGTTAGTGGCTGTGGCTGAACTTTAAGTGCAGGCATCATGTCATAGGGATTATTGTTGTTTGAATGTTAGATCTTAACTGCCATTTCAGTTTGAGTCTTCATTTTGTTGGGGCAGGAAGGAGGAACTCCAGTTAGTGAGGTTGTGACTGTGTGTTTGTAACTGAATTTGCGGTATTTTCTTAACTGCCAGTTCAGTGTGCTTTTTCTATTTAGTTTGGACAGGATTGAGAGATTCTAGCTGATACATTTCTGATGAGTGTTAGTAACTGAATTTGAAGTCTTTTTTTAACTGCCATTTCTGTGTGCTTTTCCATTTAGTTTTGGCAAGATTGAAGGAGCTGATACATTTGTGACTGTGTGTTTGTAATTTGCTGTGTCTTTATGTGCAGGCATCAAATTAAAGGGATTAGTGTGATTTGAATGTGAGAACCTAACTGCTATTTCAGTATGATTCTTCATTTAGCTAGGGCAGGAGAGAAGAGTTCTAGCTTTTGAGTTTGTGACGGTGTGTTTGTAATTGAATTTGAGGTATTTTCTTAACTGCCATTTCCGTGTGCTTTTCCATTTAGTTTGGACTGGATTGAGAGATTCTAGCTGATACATTTCTGATGTGTGTTTGTAAGTGGATATGTCTGAGATTTAAGTACCTGCACCATATTACATGGATTAGTGTAGTTAGAATGTGAGTTCTAAACAGCCATTTCTGTTTGATTCTTCATTTAGTTGGGTCAGGAAGGAGGAATTCTTGCTGGTGAGTTTGTGACTGTGTGTTTGTAATTGAATTTGAGATCTTTTCTTAACTGCCATTTCTATTTGCTTTTCCATTTAGTTTGTGCAGGTTGGAGGGTTTCTTAGTGAAACTTTTGTGACCATGTGTTTGTAAGTGGCTGTGTTTGAACTTTAAGTGCAGGCATCATATTACAGGGATTATTATAGTTTGAATGCGAGACCTTAACTGCTATTTCAGTTTAATTCTTCATTTAGTTGGGGAAGGATGGAGGAACTCTAGCTGTTGAGATTGTGACTGGGTGTTTCTAATTGACTTTGAGGCATTTTCTTAATTGCCATGCACATTTCCATTTAGTTTGGGCTGGATATAGGGATTCTAGGTGATACGTTTGTTATGTGTGTTTGTAAGTTGGTGTATCTGAGCTTTAAGTGCAAGCATCATATTAGTAGGATTAGTGATGTTTGAATGTGAGATCTTAACTGCCATTTCAGTGTTATTCTTTGTTTAGTTGGGCAGGAGGGATGAATTCTTGCTGGTGAGTTTGCAACAGTTTGTTTGTATCTGAATTTGAGGTCTTTTCTTAACTGTCATTTCTGTGTGCTTTTCGATTTAGTTTTGGCAAGTTTGAAGGATTCTAGCTGTTACATTTGTGACTGTGTGTTTGTAATTGGCTGTGTCTGAACTTTATGTGCAGGCCTCAGATCACAGGGATTAGTGTAGTTTGAATGTAATAACCTAACAGCCATTTCAGTTTGATTCTTCCTTTAGTTAGGGCAGGAGGGAGGAGTTCTAGCTTGTGAGTATGTGACTGTGTGTTTGTAATTGAATTTGAGAGCTTTCATTAACTGCCATTTCTGTGAGCTCTTCCAATTCATTTGGGCAAGTTTTAGGAATTCTTAATGATATATTTTTGACTGTTGGGTTGTAAGTGGCTGTGTCTGAACTTTAAGTGCAGGCATCATATTACAGGGTTAATTTGAGGATTCTAGCTGATACATTTGTGATGTGTGTTTATAAGTTGCTGTACCTGAGCTTTAAGTGCAAGCATCACATTACAGAGATTAGTGATGTTTGAATGTGAGATCTTAACTGCCATTTAAGCTAGATTCTTCATTTATTTATGGCAGGCAGGAGGAATTCTAGTTGGTGAGTTTGTGACTGTGTGTTTGTAATTTAATTTGATTTATTTTCTGAACTGCCATTTCTGTGTGTTTTTCCATTTGGTTTTGGCAGGATTGAAGAATTTTAGCTGATACATTTGTGACTGAGTGTTTTTAAGTGGCTGTGTTTGAGTTTTAAGTGCAGGCATCATACTACAGGGATAAGTGTAGTTTGAATGTGTGATCTTAGCCGTCTTTTCAGTTTGATTCTTCATTGAGTTGGGGAAGGAGAGAGGTATTCTTGCTGGTGAGTTTGTGACTGCCTGTAATGGAATATGATGTATTTTATAAACTGCAATTTTTGTGTGCTTTTAAATTTAGTTTGGGCAGGTTTGAGGGATTCTTAGTGATATGTTTGTGACTGCATGTTTGTAAGTGGCTGTGTCTGAACTTTATGTGCAGGCATCATATTACAGGGTGGATTTGAGGATTCCAACCAATATGTTTGTGATGTGTGCTTGTAAGTTGCTGTATCTGAGCTTTAAGTGCAAGCATCATATTATAGGGATTAGTGATGTCTGAATGTGAGATCTTAACTGCCATTTAAATTTGAGTCTTCATTTAGTGATGACAGGAAGGAGGAATTCTAGTTGGTAAGTTTGTGACTGTGTGTTTTTAATTTAATTTGATTTGTTTTCTTAACTGCCATTTCTGTGTGCTTTTCCATTTGGTTTGGGCATAATTGAAGGATTTTAGCTGATACATTTGTGACTGAGTTTTTCTAAGTGACTGTGTCTGAGTTTTAAGTGCAGGCATCATACTACAGGGATAAGTATAGTTTGAAAGTGAAATTTTAGCAGTCCTTTTGGTTTGATTCTTCATTTAGTTGGAGAAGGATGAAGGAATTTTTTCTGGTGAGTTTGTGACTGTCTGTTTGTAATTGGATATGATAACTTTTATAAACTGCAATTTTTGTGTGCTTTTCCATTTTGTTTTCTGCAGGATTGAGGGATTCTAGCTGATACGTATGTGGCTGTGTGTTTGTTAGTGGCTGTGTCTGAACTTTAGATGCAGGCATCATGTTACAGTGATTAGTGTAGTTTGAATGTCAGATATTAACTGACATTTAAGTTTGATTCTTCATTTTTAGGGGAAGAAGGAGGAACTCCAGCTTGTGAGACTGTGCCTGCGTGTTTGTAATTGGATTTGAGATTTTTTCTTAAATGTAATTTTGGTGTGCTTTTCCATTTAGTTTGGGCAGGTTGAGGGATTCTACTTGATACATTTGTGACTGTGTGCTTGTAACTGAATTTGAGGTATTTTCTTAACTGCCATTTCTGGCTGCTTTTCCATTTAGTTTTGTCAAGTTCGAAGGATCTGATACATCTGTGACTGTTTGTTTGTATTTGACTGTATCTGAACTTTATGTGCAGGCATTAAATTACAGTTATTAGTGTAGTTTGAATGTGAGAACATAAGTGCCATTTCAGTTTGATTCTTCATTTAGTTGGGTTAGGAGGGAAGATTTTTAGCTTGTGAGTTTATGACAGTGTGGTTGTAATTGAATTTGAGGTATTTTCTTAACTGCCATTTCAGTGTGCTTTTCCATTTAGTTTGGACAGGATTGAGAGATTCCAGCTGATACATTTCTGATGAGTTTTTTTTAAGTGGCTTTGTCAGAGCTTTAAGTGCATGCACCATATTACAGGGATAAGTGTAGTTAGAATGTGAAATCTTAACAGCCATTTCTTTTTGATTCTTCATTTAGTTGGAATAGGAGGGACTAATTCTTGCTGGCGAGTTTGTGACTGTGTGTTTGTAATTGATTTTGAGATCTTTTCTTAACTGTCATTTCTGTGTGCTTTTCCATTTAGTTTGGGCAGGTTTGAGGGTTTCTTAGTGATACTTTTGAGACTATGTGTTTGTAAGTGGCTGTGTCTGAACTTTACGTACAGCATCATATTACAGGGATTAGTATAGTTTGAATGTGAGACCTTAACTGCTATTTCAGTTTGATTCTTCATTTAGTTGGGGAAGGATGGAGGAACTCTAGCTGTTGAGATTGTGACTGGGTGTTTCTAATTGAATTTGAGACATTTTCTTAACTGCCATTTCTGTGCACATTTCCATTTAGTTTAGGCTGGATATAGGGATTCTAGCTTATACATTTGTTATGTGTGTTTGTAAGTTGCTGTATCTGAGCTTTAAGTGCAAGCATCATATTATTAGGATTAGTAATGTTTGAATGCGAGATCTTAACTGCCATTTCAGTTTTATTCTTCATTTAGTTGGGTAGGAGGGAGGAATTCTTGCTGGTGAGTTTGTAACTGTTTGTTTGTAACTGAATTTGAGGTCTTTTCTTAACTGCCATTTCTGTGTGTTTTTTGATTTAGTTTTGGCAAGTTTGAAGGATTCTAGCTGATACATTTGTGACTGTGGGTTTGTAATTGGCTGTCTCTCAACTTTATGTGCAGGCATCAGATCACAGGGATTAGTGTAGTTTGAATGTGAGAACCTAACAGCCATTTCAGTTTGATTCTTCCTTTAGTTATGGCATGAGCGAGGAGTTCTAGCTTATGAGTTTCTGATTGTGTGTTTGTAATTGAATTTGAGATCTTTCATTAACTGCCATTTCTGTGTGCTCTTCCATTTCATTTTTGCAGGTTTGAGGGATTCTTAGTGATACGTTTGTGACTGCATGTTTGTAAGTGGCTGTGTCTGAACTTTATGTGCAGGCATCATATTACAGGGTGGATTTGAGGATTCCAACTGATATGTTTATGACGTGTGCTTGTAAGTTGCTACATCTGAGCTTTAAATGCAAGCATCATATTACAGGGATTAGTGATGTCTGAACGTGAGATCTTAACTGCCATTTAAATTTGAGTCTTCATTTAGTTATGGCAGGAGGGAGGAATTCTAGTTGGTAAGTCTGTGACTGTGTGTTTTTAATTTAATTTGATTTGTTTTCTTAACTGCCATTTCTGTGTGCTTTTCCATTTGGTTTGGGCATAATTGAAGGATTTTAGCTGATACATTTGTGACTGAGTGTTTGTAAGTGGCTGTGTCTTTGTTTTAAGTGCAGGCATCATACTACAGGGATAAGTATAGTTTGAAAGTGAGATTTTAACAGTCCTTTTGGTTTGATTCTTCATTTAGTTGGAGAAGAATGGAGGAATTCTTGCTGGTGTGTTTGTGACTGTCTGTTTGTAATTGGATATGATATATTTTATAAACTGCAATTTTTGTGTGTTTTTCCATTTTGTTTTCTGCAGGATTGAGGGATTCTAGCTGTTACGTATGTGGCTGTATGTTTGTTAGTGGCTGTGTCTGAACTTTAGATGCATGTATCATGTTACAGTGATTAGTGTAGTTTGAATGTCAGATATTAACTGACATTTAAGTTTGATTCTTCATTTTGGGGGGGGGGTACTCCAGCTTGTGAGACTGTGCCTGTGTGTTTGTAATTGGATTTGAGATTTTTTCTTAAATGTAATTTTGGTGTGCTTTTCCATTTAGTCTGGGCAGGTTGAGGGATTCTACTTGATATATTTGTGACTGTGTGCTTGTAACTGAATTTGAGGTATTTTCTTAACTGCCATTTCTGGGTGCTTTTCCATTTAGTTTTGTCAAGTTCGAAGGAGCTGATACATTTGTGACTGCTTATTTGTATTTGGCTATATCTGAACTTTATGTGCAGGCATTAAATTACAGTTATTAGTGTAGTTTGAATGTGAGAACATAAGTGCCATTTCAGTTTGATTCTTCATTTAGTTGGGTTAGGAGGGAAGATTTTTAGCTTGTGAGTTTATGACAGTGTGGTTGTAATTGAATTTGAGGTATTTTCTTAACTGCCATTTCAGTGTGCTTTTTCATTTAGTTTGGACAGGATTGACAGAGTCCAGCTGATACATTTCTGATGAGTTTTTTTAAGTGGCTTTGTCGGAGCTTTAAGTGCATGCACCATATTACAGGGATTAGAGTAGTTAGAATGTGAGATCTTAACAGCCATTTCTTTTTGATTCTTCATTTAGTTGGGATAGGAGGGAGGAATTCTTGCTGGTGAGTTTGTGACTGTGTGTTTGTAATTGATTTTGAGATATTTTCTTAACTGCCATTTCTGTGTGCTTTTCCATTTAGTTTGGGCAGGTTTGAGGGTTTCTTAGTGATACTTTTGAGACTGTGTGTTTGTAAGTGGCTGTGTCTGAACTTTACATACAGCATCATATTACAGGGATTAGTATAGTTTGAAAGTGAGACCTTAACTGCTATTTCAGTTTGATTCTTCATTTAGTTGGGGATGGATGGAGGAACTCTAGCTGTTGAGATTGTGACTGGGTGTTTCTAATTGAATTTGAGACATTTTCTTAACTGCCATTTCTGTGCACATTTCCATTTAGTTTGTGCTGAATATAGGGATTCTAGCTTATACATTTGTTATGTGTGTTTGTAAGTTGCTGTATCTGAGCTTTAAGTGCAAGCATCATATTACTAGGATTAGTGATGTTTGAATGCGAGATCTTAACTGTCATTTCAGTTTTATTCTTCATTTAGTTGGGCAGGAGGGAGGAATTCTTGCTGGTGAGTTTGTAACTGTTTGTTTGTAACTGAATTTGAATTATTTTCTTAACTGCCATTACTGTGTGTTTTTTGATTTAGTTTTGGCAAGTTTGAAGGATTCTAGCTGATATATTTGTGACTGTGGGTTTGTAATTGGCTGTGTCTGAACTTTATGTGCAGGCATCAGATCACAGAGATTAGTGTAGTTTGAATGTGAGAACCTAACAGCCATTTCAGTTTGATTCTTCCTTTAGTTGGGGCATGAACGAGGAGTTCTAGCTTGTGAATTTGTGACAGTGTGTTTGTAATTGAGTTTGAGGTATTTTCTTAACTGCCATTTCAGTGTGCTTTTCCATTTAGTTTGGACAGGTTTGAGGGATTCTAGCTGATACTTTTCTGATGTGTGTGTTTGTAAGGGTCTCTTTTTGAGCTTTAAGTGCAGGCACCATATTACAGGGATTAGTTTAGTTAGCATGTAAGAGTTTAACAGCCATTTCTGTTTGTTTCTTCATTTAGTTGGGACAGGAAGGAGGAACTCTTGCCAGTGAGTTTGTGACTGTGTGTTTGTAATTGAATTTGAGATCTTTTCTTAACTGCTATTTCTGTGTACTCTTCCATTTAGTTTGGGCAGGTTTGATGGTTTCTTAGTGATATGTTTGTGACTGTGTGTTTGTAAGTGGCTGTGTCTGAACTTTAAGTGCAGGCATCATATTACACAGATTAGTGTAATTTGAATGTGAGATCTTAACTGTCATTTCCATTTGATTCTTCATTTAGTTATGGCAGGACGGAGGAATTCTAGCTGGTGAGTTTCTGACTGTGTGTTTGTAATTTAATTTTAGGTTTTTATTAACTGCCATTTCTGCTTGCTTTTCCATTTGGTTTGGGCAGGATTGAAGGATTTTATCTGATTAATTATGACTGTGTGTTTGTAAGTGACTGTGTCTGGGCAGGCATTGCTGAGCAGCCAAGAGGTAGCAGTAAGAAGCTTGTCCTCCAGGGTGGAGAATACAAAAAAAAACTATTAAAATCTAAGTTTTATTATCAGAACAAAGAGGGGGTTTGAACTGAAGGCAGTGGAGATACTGGTGGTTGGTGAATTTGCAAATCAAATTGCTCATCTGCCTCTGCCAGCAATTTTTTTGCTCCCAAAAAGCAAAATCTGGAAGCGAGGCCTGCACAACATGGAGGGACCTCAAACTTATCTAAGGAACAGCCAGAAGAGGCCTCACTATCCACCATCCAGATCACTCTCCACCAGCTGGTGAAAACAGTATGACAGCTTGATAAATATTGTGACATTCTCACTCCAAGAGTGTCTACTCTCTAATGTAGAATAGAACAGTGTGAAATTATAGTGCAGTGGTCTGAGACTTCCACATTGAATTCAATTGAGGCCACTACTAAACTTATTAAAGAGAATACATAACTCCATCAGAGACTAGATACTGTTGAGAACCAGACCTGAGATAAAAATTTGCGGATAATAGGACCGTCAAAGAATGCTGAGGGGGATGACAGCCTTACATTTGCCAAAACCTTTCTGCCACTGATTCTGGGTCTCGATAAGACTGACCCCCTACTATCACTAGAAAAAGCCTACCTTATAAATCCAAGGTGAGCTGTATCAGACCCTGCAGTGGCTAGGACTTTTTTGATCATCTGCATTGGGATAGGAGACTGGGATCAGGCCCTCATGATTGCAAGATGCTGCAGGAATTTAAAATATGGGGAAGATAGCCTCCAGCTTTTCCCAGATCTCTCTTACAGCACACACCAGTGAAAAAACATGTTTGATGGCGTTAGGGGGCAACTCTGCCAGTTAAAAATTCAGCAACAGCTTCTTTTTGCTGGCCAAACTATGGGTGATGCCAATTGGTAAGCGAGCGCTCCTCTAGGCACAGCAGCCGATTGGCTCTCCTGCCCCATTGACTTATACTGACTGAGCCTACTTTACCAAAATCTGTCTGGGACTTGGGAATTTCTTCCCTGTATTCTTGCAAAAATCTCCCAAAAAGAGCTGTCTTCTTATTGCTGCAACTGTAAAGAGAATCTGTTGATTTGTTGTATTTTTTGCTGTAATTCCAAATCCTTGGTAACCAAAGTGGGCCAGGCGCTGAGGCGCCGCTTTTCCTTCCTTAAGTTGTGTAAAATACCTAAAAGTGCTGTTTTCTGCTAAGGTAATTGCAAGGGGAAACTCCTGATTTACTGTTTTTTCTGTGATTACAAATCCTTTTTGCATTTGTAAGGTAGGCCAGACACTGAGGTGCCACAGCCCCCCCACAGCCTTTTGTTGTGCAGATTTAGGCACTGTGAGGAGCAGGAACACTTGTTCTGCCTCTATTTAACTTAGTGCACCTTCCTCTGTCTCTCTCCAGACTGCCACCTCTGCCCCACAACACCCAGCCTGAAGCTCAGGGCCCCGCTCATAGCCAGGCGGTCAGCGAAGCAGGCCAGGGAACCATGAGGCCGGGAGGGACAGTGAGGAGGACTCAGGAAAGCTGCAAAATTTTGCCCACCCGCTCCTTCCCCCTCTTTGTGTGTTACTTTATAGGCATCTTCCCACCAAAATCTATTCCCCGCCCTCAGCATTACCCTAAACCAATAAACTGTTCCACTGGCTTGCTGATCCAACTAATCAGCAACTTCACTACTCTTCTGGTAGCCAACTAACAATATCTCTCTCACAATGGGGAGTTTACTTCTGATACTTCTTTCACTGTCAGCCATGGGGTTCCCCAAAGAAGATGTCCCTATCACACAAACTATGGTGATCCATCCTCCCAGTCTCTCTGAATCATCCCCATTGTTTGACACTAAAACCCTCACATATGCCCTACCATTGCTGCATCGATTACAGTGGGGTGACCCCCAAAAGAAGCGCAAACCACCATACATGTATTTCAATCAAGGCTCCACTACTGGATATACAGATCCCCCCTACACCTGACTACCAAACTGCTACTTGGTGTCTCGACACAATTCCATAACCCCACATGGAGCACCCCAAAAGAGTGGCAACAGAATAAGAGAAGGAGGACCAAAGACAGCCCCCTCTCCCTATCTCTGGCAGCCCTCATGAAACTTCTGCTCTTTCTTTGCTCTGTATTGGTAATGTGGAAATCAACCCTGGACCCCCTGAATGTATTACCTCTCCAGCAGACCTAACCTCAAATAAAGGCCTCAGTTTTTTGCATATTAATGTATGCAGTCTGTTGAAAAAACTTACATTGATACAAGCCTGGGTTGCCCATACCTTGCCAGACTTTCTCATGGTATCTGAGACATGGCTCAAACCCACCACAGCAGACAGTGATGTTAACCTACCCAACTATCAGCTATTCAGAGCGGATCACCAAACAAGGGGTGGTAGAGTAGCTATATATGCAAAATCCGGTATACCTGTATCCTGTATTGCTGCAACCTCTATGCCCAAGGAATTTGAATGCCTATCCCTAAAAGTCTCTCTCCCCAATACAGCAGCTTTTCAGCTAGTTGGATGCTACAGACCCCCCTCTGCTGACCTCAAGCTCTTATCCCACCTGGGGAATCTGCTGAAGCCCAGCACTGAAGAAGTCATTATTCTAGGTGACCTGAATTTCAACTGGCTTACCCAGGCAGCTGCACCTCTGGTATCATTCTGTAATACATATGGGTTCACACAACTAATTAATGAGCCAACAAGAATTAATGCAAGGAATAGTAATAATAGCACACTACTTGATATCATGCTAGTGAATAAACTCCATCTATTCACACATGCTGGAGTGCTTCTCTGTGATATAAGTGATCACTGCCCCATCACAGGGGTAAGATCTTCCAGCAAAACAACAACCCCTACAAAATTCCTCATGAGGAGATCCAAGAAAAACATCAATATTGAAGGATATTTGCATGATCTAGCTCATTCTCCAAGCTGGCAAGAGTTTTATCTTGCCCATTCTGTGGAAAAAGCACAGCAGGTGCTGAATAGCATTATAATAAGTGCCCTTAACATCCATGCCCCAATCTCTAGTATCCGAATAAAAAACAAATCCTGTCGTTGGTTTTCAGCTGACCTCAAAGCTGCACTGCTGGAGAGAGAGAAACTCTGGAAAATGGCAAGAAAAACCAAGAATGCAAATGACTGGATGATCTTTAGGAAAGCCAGGAATAGATGCACCAAGAAAGTTAGGGATGCAAAGGCTGCCTTCTACTTGGCTGAGCTCGACTCCTCCTATCACAATCCTTCTAGGTTTTGGGGTACCATCAAGGGTATGGTTGGGCAGGATTCTAGCACCTCCCTACCAACTCAATTACACCACAGTTATGGCCCTATCACTGGCAAAATGGAAATTCTGGATGCCTTCAATAACCACTTCACAATGGCTGGCCTTGCCTTTGACACCTCTCCAGCTAACCTGCTGCCGGAACAATTAAGCTCCCAGTACACTTGTGCTCAGATAGCTGACTCTTCCTTCAGCTTCAAATCTGTACTGTTGAAGCAAGTAAAGGACCTACTATGGCAGCTGGATATCAAAAAAAGTGCAGGGGCAGACTCTCTGGACCCCTACTTTCTAAAGATTGCATCCCATGTACTTGCAGTCCCCCAACACATCTCTTTAACCTATCTCTAAACTCTGGTTCTATTCCCACACTGTGGAAGACAGCCCAAGTGGTTCCTCTAAAATCAGGGGACCCTATGGACCTTAATAATTACAGGCCCATTTCCATTCTACCAGTGCTATCCAAGATGGGAGAAATTAGTGAGTACCCAGTTAAGGGAATATCTTGATGATGCTAACCTCCTGAATCCAGTTCAATCTGGATTCAGGGCCAACTATAACACTATCACTGCACTTAGCCAAGGTCACAAATGACTGGCAAACCGAATTAGATAAAAAGAATAATGTCTGTGCAGTATTTCTGGACCTGGGCAAAGCATTCGACACTGTGGACCACGAGCTTCTACTATCATCCTTGCACTCCATTGGCCTAGATCTACCCTCCCTTAAGTGGTTCAGGCGTTATCTTACCAGTAGGTCACAGCAGGTAAAAGCCGAAGGTGACCTATCCCCATTAAAACCACTGTTAAGAGGAGTCCACCAAGGTTCTGTCCTGGGTCCTATCCTTTTTGCCATCTATATAAATAATATTGATTCAACCCTCACCAAATACTCTGTACACCTCTTTGCTGATGACACTGTTTTGTATGTCAGCAACCCTTCTTCTGCAGCTGCCCATGAAATCCTACAAACAGAATTCTCCTTGTTACAATATCAGCTACTTGAGAAAAATCTTCTGTTAAATGCAAAGAAAACTAAAGCAATGATGTTCACAAATCAAAGCTCCACCAGCACCTCCTCCTCTTCAATCATTCTCCCCCAGCTATGCACTATACTTGGAGAAAATCTGGAGTATGTAGAAAATTTCAAATACCTAGGTGTTTGGATTGACAGCAGACTCGACTTCACTCATCATTTAGAAGAACAGCTAAAAAAGCTTTGCCAAAGGCTTGGCCTTTTCTATAGATTAAAACCCTTCCTAAACAGAGATTCAAAGATGAGGTTAGTCCAGGCCATTTTTCTCTCAGTTGTTGACTATGCAGACTTCCTTTATAGTCACTGCCCCATCTCCTACCTACACAAGTTGGATACATTATACCATAGAGCAATAAGATTCATAACAGATCTGCCATCTAATACCCATCATTGCTCTCTTTATTGCAGTTGGATGGGTTTCCCTACACCTCAGAAGGAACAGAAATGCAGCTCTATGGATTTACAGAGCGTTATCAAAAAAACTGCCAAACTATATTCTGGACGCTTCACCCAGACCATTCCTAGCTCCTATGCCCTAAGAAGCAACAACATCATCCTGTTCAAATTGCCCAAATTCAACACCCGGCTAGGGAGGGCAGCAATCAGCTATTCTCTAGCTATAGCATGGAACACCCTACAAAAATCCCTAAAACTGTCCAATAGTATACCAATTGCATCCTTTAAACAGCGTTGTACAGTTTTCTTCACAGAGAAAGCAGTTGCTACCGCTAGAGCTAGCTTTGTCATCTCACAATCTCTCTCCCAAAAATTCACGATATATGGCATAATCTTTGTTCTTCAGTTCTCCCTCCCAGGCAGACACCCCATCTTATGGCACCCAGTAATACCTTCCACCATCCTAGTATTATATTATGCTGTGTGTTTGCCATGGCCCCTCCACTGAGATATGTATACACTGTATATACTGTAAATATTAGCTTAACTTTCCTATAACCCATTTTATCATGTGAATTTTACTGTACATCACTGTGTTTATAAGCTTTTTTTTCCCCTGTATGTATAACTGTTTTATATAAGTGTATTGATGTATCTGTTGTGTATCAACTGTTGAACCTTGACCTTATCAGGTCCATCTTGTAAATAAGCCTTGCTCAAAGATGTTTGCCTGAATAAATAAAGATTTGAACATGATGATGATGATGATGATGTGGAACGCCCAACAATAGCTCTTCAATAAGGTGAAGGATGTTGAAAAACTCATGTGCTACATGGAACAAGAGCTGCGGGGTGCACAATGAACATTTCTCTTCCAACGAAGATTAAACCCCAGTGCTTGGGTCAGTACTGTATAAATTAATATGTGGAGTCTAAGGCGGGAGACTAATTTTCAGGTTTCACCACTGGCAGTCTTTCCTGCTTCTGTTTGTCAAATGTGCTTCAGGCCTTTGTATTTTATGAGGCTATTTGCTGACAAGCTGCTTGGACTGAACTGAGTTTATATATGGGCTCCTGATGCCTTGGGACTTATTGAACTGCCGTGGTTGTTTGGTGGAAACTTTCTATAGAAAATTATCTGCTATATTTATTCCCTTAAAATGTTCAGAGCTTTGTGTTGCAATATGTTGCACTTTATCTGGATTATCCCCTGGGAGTTTGGGGGTAAATTTTGATATAAAGTTTGACTTAATTAAAAAAAAAGGAATCTATTAGACTTTTTAGTCGTAATGGTAAAAGGGACATTCAAGTTAACCATTTCATTACACAATTCCTTGTTGGCCTTCCTGGATGTATGCTTTGGCTTATATGTATCTACAATAATTTGGGGGACCCTCCCATGTTGTACCATTAGAGGGCGTGACTAACACTAGTTCTTTGTAAGTGAATTTTATGTACATTTTTCAATATGCTGTCCTCCTATGTTATACTGTGTTGTAAGTTTTGCCTTGCAAACCCAAAAAATAAATTAAAGAAAAAAAAAGTAAGTGGCTGTGTCTGGGCCATGGTGAGTGGAGTATGGAGCCACTGCCAGAGAACTGCTTGGCTGACTGTTTTTGGACACAGCCTGTGGTGTAGTCTGACCCCTCCAACTCACATTCTACCCACAACAGGATAAGCCCTACATTTATAGTGTGGGTCCCATAGGGCCTTGCAACATCCTGCATCCATACATGAAGTAGCGAAGGGAGAAAGCATAACAAAAAAAGAAAAGAAAAACAAATATTTGGGGATAACAAATAGCCATCTTAAGCAGGCAGTTGATTGAGGAGGGAAACAGACATGATGGGAGTGGTGCAGTTCAGTGGTTGTGGAGCAGCTGTCTTCAGGGAGACATTCTGGAGGCTGCGATGCTGCTCTATCTGCAAGCACCTCTCTTGGCTGAGTGAGGAGGTTGTCTGTCTCTGAGCAGAGGTGGCCAAACTGAAGGTGGTATCCACCCCCACTCAAAGACCACCGGGTCCACAACCTGTGCCTCAAAGGATGCCAGGGAAGAGGAATGATTGGATTATGGTGGCTCATGGAGGGTGAGGGAAGGGGGTCAAAAGCACATCACTCAACTGATCCCACTTAGTAACTCCTACACAGTTTTGGATTAATGGAATGCTCCATTCAGGAACCTGGGTCTGGAACCAGGGAGAATGAGAGGGTCCTGCAGGATGGAGCCCCAGGGAAGAGAGGCAGGGAACCCCAGAGGAAGGGGAATCTTCTCCTAGTAGGGGGCTCTATTGTCCAGTGATTGGAGTTTGGCACACCTGGCAGTGGAGAGAGGGAGGACAAGTGCCACCCAGGAAACACTGCATTAAGGGATGGGAAGAAGATCCATAGGATCACTAAGGCAGTAGCTAGGAGGGAGCAGCTGAATGTCATTGTCCAGCTCCGGACCAATGACCTGGCTAGGATAAGAGTGGTGTTAGCCAGAGTCCAGGAGGATTTCAGGAAGCTGAGGGGGGACCTGAAAAAGATAGCATGCTCCATCTCATTCTCGGACGTGATACCTATTCAGGGCACAGTGGAAGCTAGGGCATTCCACATCCATACCTTCAACTTCTGGTTGAAGGATTGGTGTGGAAGGGAGGGTTTTGCCTTCAAAATGGACTGGGGCCTGACCCAGACAGATGCAAGTTTATATAAGGAGGACAGTCTGCATCTGCCTGAGAAGGGGAACTTGATCCTTTATGAGAAGTTTAAATGTGAGTAAATTTGTGTAAAGTTGTGAGCATTTAAACTGGCTAAGGAGAGAATGGCAGGAGGGTCAGGAGGCTTAGGAGCATCACCTAAGGGAACATGCAGGAACATAAGTTGACTACAGGAACAGCTAAAGCAGGCAGGAGAGGCAGGAATGCGAAGAATGTGTAACAATTGATACGCTGGGGCAAGAGCACATAGGAAAAGACACCAGGGTGAGGGGAAGATGCTGGAGAGGGAGAACAAAAGCAGATGGAGGGCAGACTGTAAAACATGGAAGGTCATGCTAACGAATGCCCATAGCCTTGGAAATAAGGTTTCAGATCTGAAGGCCTTGTTGGCAGATGCAGACCATGACATAGAAGCAATAACAGAGATGTGGTTCTCTGCTAATCATGGCTGGGAAGTCAATGTACAAGATTATACACTGTTCGGGAGGGACAGGAAGGGTAAAAAGGGTGAGGGAGTCACCCTGTACATCAGAGATGGCATAAAGACTACAGAAGTTCAGGAAAGACAGGAGGAAGCTGAAGTAATATGGGTCACCCTGGAGCTAGGAAATGGAACAGCAATATGCACGGGGTGATCTACAGACCACCAGTACAGCGGGAGGAAGTAGACAGGGAACTAGTGGAGAACATACACGACATGGCAGCTAAAGGTGAAATCCTGCTATGGGGGGATTTCAATATGCTGGACGTGGATTGGGCCACCAGGTGGCTATTTCAGCCAGAAGCACAGCCATCCTGGAATCCCTGCAGGGGGTTGGACTCAGGCAGCTGGTGCATGAGCTAACCAGGGATGTCATTTCTGGACCTGGTATGGACAAGTGGGAACAGAGTTGAAGAAATACAGATGGAAGGGCAGCTGGGGTCCAGTGACCACCACATGTTCTGGTTCAGCATGGAGACATGAACTCAATTAAGCTACACAAGGACAAGAGTATTAGATTTCAGGAGGGTGGATTTCACTGAAATGGGTAGATGTATATAAGCAGTTCTGGGGAAGGGAGAGGTAATAGAGGGGGTGGAAGAACAATGGAAGAAACTGAAAGGAGCCATAGTGGATATAATAAACCAGTGTGTTAGGATAGTAGCCAAAGGCAAAAGAAGATGGAAACTGCTATGGTTCTCCAAAGAGGCGGGGGACAAAGTCAGAGCTAAAAGACTGAGTTTCAAGAAATATAAGGGGAGCCAAAGGGAGGAGGACAGGGAGGTGTACCTTGAATGTCTAAGGGAAGCAGAGAAGGCTGTTAGGAGTGCAAAGGTGCAGACAGAACAGGGCTTAGCACAGTCTGTAAACAAAGGGGATAAGGCATTTTATAGGTACATTGGTGAAAGAAGCAAAACCAGGGGGTGGGGATTGTGAGGCTCAAAGGGGAGAAGGGAGAGTGTAAGGAGGGGGAACTGGACAAGGCAGAAATACTGAACAAATACTTCTGCTCAGTATTCACTAAGGAGGGAGAGGGTCAAGGACCGCAGTTGCGTTGCAGAGGCAATGGGGGGGGGAGAAGTGGACACCAGTCCATTCACAGTGGAGAGAGTCCTGGAAGAACTCACAAAGTTGAAGGTGGATAAGGCCATGGGGCCAGGCGGCATCCACCTGAGGATATTAAAGGAGCTGTGAAGGGAACTAGCAGTGCCTCTGGTGGCCCTGTTCACAGACTCACTCAACACAGGTGTCATTCTGGAGGACTGGAGGAGGGCACATGTAGTCCCACTGCACAGAAGTGGCAGTAGTGAGGAGGTGGGGAACTACAGGTTAGTCAGCCTCATCTCAGTGGTGATAAAGATCATGGAGACACTGCTGAAAGAAAGGATAGTGGCACATCTGGAATCCAGTGATGCTCAGGATCTGAGACAACACAGATTCACAGAAGGAAGGTCATGTTAAATGAATTTAATAGATTTTTTGATTGAGTGACTAGGGAACTAAGTCAGGGAGGAGAGGTAGACATTGTCTACCTAGATTTCAGCAAAGCCTTCAACACCATCCCACATGGAAGACTGATTAACAAGATGTAGTCTGGGCATTGGAGACAAGGTGGTGAACTGGGTTAGGAACTGGTTAACAGACAGGCAACAGAGGGTGGTGGTAAATGGGGTACAATCTGGGGAGAGGGGGGTGATCAGTGGGGTACCACAGGGATTAGTACTAGGACCAGTCCTGTTCAATGACTTCATTAGTGACACTGCAGAGCACTGAAAGGAAAGGTCTGCCTGTTTGCAGATGACACCAAGATCTGCAACAGGTTGGATACTCCAGAAGGGGTGCAGACAATGAAGCTGGACCTGGAGAAGCTTGAAAGATGGTTAGAGATGTGGCAACTGAGGTTCAGTGCAAATAAGTGCAAAATAATGCACCTGGGTACAGGGAACCCTGGGGAATACTACAGGTCAGGGGTAGGAGCTGACTGATGCCAAAGATGAAAGGGGCCTAGGGATTATCATCTCTGATGACCTTAAGGTATCAAAGGAATGCACAAAAGTGGCATGGAGGGCAAGTGGTATGCTGGGGTGCATAGGCAGGGGTATCACTAAAAGGAGGCGGGAGGTGGTGATGCCATTGTATAAAACATTGGTTAGGCCTCAAATGGAGTACTGCATGCAGTTCTGGAGGCCACACCTGTGCAAGGACATAGATAAGATAGAGACTATCCAGAGAAGGGCAACAAAGATGTTGGAGGGCTTGCAGCACAGAACATAAGGAGAGACTAAGGGACCTCAATGTGTACTCACTGGAGGGGAGGAGTCAGCGGGGGAACATGACTTGAAACTTTCAAGTACCCCAAGGGCATAAACAAGGTTCAGGAGGGGGACCTTTTTCCACTGTAGAAAAAAGTACTAGAACAAGAGGGCACAATATAAAAATGGAATGGGGTAGATTAAGAGGTAATGTGAGGAGGTTTTTCTACACAGAAAGGGTAGTAGACACTTGGAATAGTCTGCCACAGGAGGCAGTGGAGGCAAGCACAGTGGAGGGAGCATGCCTGTGACAGGCACAAGGGAAGCCTGAGAGAGGAGGGAGTGATGAAAAGAAATTGATCACATTGGGTCCGTGGCCACATACAATGTATAGGGCCTATGGGCAGAATGGATGGGCATAGCGGTCCTTACCTGCTGACAATTTCTGTGTTTCCATGTCTGTGTGTATATATATATATATATATATATATATATATATATTGCAAAAACTTTGTTAATGCACCATTACGGGAAGCATAAAAGTTGGGAAATACAATCTTAGGGTTCCCAAGCCTAAGACCCCACCCCCACCCCTGACTTCGAACCGTAAGACTCCATCCCCACCCTGCATGCAGGAACTGGTGTGAGGGGTGTGCCTTTAGATTGCAAATCCTAACTTCCACCTCATTCCAAGACTAAGTGAGGTAACATGGGTACAGAATAAGACAATGGGGTGAGCATTAGGGTTCGCAACCCAAAAGGCCTTGAACTTCAACAGGGAGATTAAGGTTAATTACAATGTCTCTACACTTATGGCTAGATGGGAGTGCAGGGCCCTCATAAACAACTACGACTATGATGATACTTTCACAAAAAGTAAGGACATTCATTGCAAAAAAACTCTGTTGATACATCAGTTAGGGTTCCTATTACAGTGACAAATGTAGGAAATGTGATGTTAGGGTTACCAGCCCTAACACCCCATCCCAGACCTTTCTTCCACACACCAACAGGCATTAGGGTGGGTCTTGGGGGTGTCAACCCTAATGCTCACCCCATTCTTCATCTCAGCTTCCTTACACATGGAATGGGGTGAGCTTTATGGATGATACACCCAAGACAGATCCCAATGCCTGTTGGTGAGAGGAGGGTGGGAGTGGGGTAGGGTGGTAGATTTGGATGGGGGGAATGGGGTGCTAGGATTGGTTAACCTAACACCACATTTACCTACTTTTGTTGCTGTAATAGGAACCCTAACTGATGCATTAACGGAGTTGTTTGCAATGAATATATAAGGGATATGCTACCTTCCTAGTGAAAATATCGGCAATATTTTTTGTTCAAGTGCTGATTGGCTTGATGAGATCACAAGTGGCAAAGCCATGATTGATGTCATCAGTAAATCAGCATGAGAACAACAAATATCACCAATATTTTCACTGGGAGGGGGTAGCATGTTCTATTTATGTCATTCCTCCCCTCAGTGTTTTTTTTTATTTTGGCAGGTCTTTCCTTTTTTTTTTTTTGGTTTATTTTCACGATGACCGAGTATGATTTTCAGATGGCCAAGTGGTTTTGCCTTCTTTCTGACACATGCAATGCTTGTGTGCATCCATGTGTTATTGCACAGTTTCAGTTTGGGAAGTTAGCAGTCGGGCTCAGAGGAGGTAGCTGTTGTTTTTGCAGAGAGAGGCTGGGGAAGGAGAGTTTGTTGCCGGTGTAAAAGCTGGAGGACTGCCGGTCAGAGACCAAAGGTGTATTTACTGAGTAGAGGGAGGGAGGTGGGGAGGCAGAATGTGGTTAGGTGTTGCCGTGGGAGGTGGAGGGGGACAGTACTGGCATGAAAAATGGGTTTGTGCTCAGTTTGATTTTTTTTTAAATGACATTATGTGGGCATTTGTCGTCAGGGGAGAAAGTGAAAGTGCTTGATACAGTGCGGTGAGGAAAGTGACAGTGGAAGCCAGCATGGCAGTAAGCAGCTACATTCTTGATTGTGCTGATCCTGCTGTCAGCTCTAGCCAATGGGGACCTACTAGAGGTATATTTGGACTTACAGTGAAAATATTTTCTGATAATTTTACTGTCGGTCCTAGCAAGTTAAGATAAAAAGGTTATTTAGGGAAAGTTATGCCCACAGGGATGGCATATATATATATACATATACATATATATATATATATATATATATATATATATATACACACACACACACACACACACACACGAGAGAGAGATAGAGAGATAGAGAGAGAAAGAGATACAGATATAAATAGATATATACAGTTAGATATTCAAGGAAAAAAACTTTGTTAATGCATCAGTTAGGTTTCACATTAAAGTGACAAAAGTATGGAAATGCGGTGTTAGGGTTTCCAACCAAGACTCCGTACATCCCCCCCAACAAGCAGCTGAAGGGTCAAGGCAACACAACCAAGCAGAGACCGCTATCCCTATCAGCAGGTAAGGCAAACATACAACTCTCTGAAGATAAAACAAGACACCTCCATCATCATGGTCCACCAACTGTATGAGGTGCACTGCAATGCCAGTGTCTTGAGGGTATGCCCGCATGTTGGGCACCATGGGGGAGGGCACACTACATTCACTGCACCCTAAAGTCCTCCCTAGAGACCTACCATAAGGCTAATATGGTTGTTGAGCTCCTGGAGAAATGTATGGTTTAAATGCCTTTACACATGTACACTAAAAATTTTGATGAGGGGGACTACTTATATTATCATCTATTTGTAATTGGCAAGGAATGTAATAAACTCCTTTCTTGCCACTTGGAAACACATGACACCTCCCTTCACTCAGTGTCAGTGGCTCAGCAGGTAGCACACGCGCCTCTGAGGCCAGGAGATCAGAAGGCTGTGGGTTCTATCCCCACACCAGGTACTTGGGTTAATATCCCAATACTGACACTGTGATGCAGCATGAGAGGGGTGCTGCAGTCCTGGGGTGCCGTCTTTCAGATGAGACGTTAAACCGAGGTCCTATCTGCCTGTTCTGATGGTAGTTCAGGTGGATGTTAAAGATCCCATGGCACTTATTGAAAAAAGAGTAGGGGAATTTCCCCAGTGCCCTGGCCAAATTCCCCCATTCACTAAAAAATACCACCAACAGCTTAATCTGGTTCAAAGTCTGTTGGCATTCATCTGTATCCCCCTCCCCCGGGTCGTGCCTGAAAATAGGCAGAATTTGTCTAATGCACTTACCCGGTCAACAAAAAATAACTAAATAAAAAATCACTTCACAGCTGATTATCCCTTAGTTTTTTCTGTGTGGGAGAGGAACTCCTTTAGTGACATGAATACCTCTCTTCTAAATAATGTATTAATTAGTTGAAAATGTGTTTTCTTTACTATGATATTATTCATTGCACAGTACTACATTTTCTCTTTTTTTTGTGGGAGGAGGCCACTTGCCTGCCTGTACTAACTTTGGTTGCTAATTTACAAACACTGTAATTCCTTACTCTTTCATGGGATAGGAGAGCCCTTCCTTCAGATTTATGCATCTTGATTGTAACGTGGCTGCCTAATACAATTTCCTTGTTGTGTGACACGGGGTTGGGGACTGGTGGGTGTCACCTGGCTGTACTCAACTGTTCTGGCATGACTCAGAATCCTATTTCACAAAAAAAAAAACATCCTTGTTGAACTATTCCATTGACTAGTATGACACTGGCACAAATTGGATTCCTATTTTGCGAAAAAGAATTCTTGTTTGACGTATACTATTTACTTCTATGGCTTGGCACAAATCACAATCTTGCTTCATGAAAAAGGATAATAGGTTGAAGTATGCTATTGACTTGAATGCTGTTGGTGTGAATCAGAATCCTTTTCCATGAAAACAGATCCTTGTTCAAGCTACACATATGGTAGTGCTGCATTTCAGAATCATATTTTGAGAAAAAGGATCCTTGCAAAAGGTATATCATAGACTACAATGCTGCTGCCATGAAAGATAATACTGTTTCAAGAAAAATGATTAATAAACAGTGTAAATATGTCATTACTTTTAAGTAAAGACACAGACTAATATTGCAACAGTATTCCCATTTCTGTACAGTTACTGTACTATAATCCTTTTCTTTTATTGGGCTGCCTGCAGTCCCACACAGTTCTATATTGTCACTAATATAATTAATTCCTTTGGTCCCCATTTTGCATAACCAATTAGTACCATGATTTTATTTATGACTACTCTGCTGTGGGACATCTGTGGCACTTAAATAGTTACAGCTGGGTTATATATGCTGGCGAGACAAAAAAGATTGTGACTGTCATGTCAGCGATGAGCTCCACAATTTGCAGTTGACATGGAGCCGCACAGTTCAACTCCATTTTTTACATTGAAGGGCTTCGTCCCCTGCACCCCCTGAACTAATGGATTCTAACTCCAGGTCAGAGTTAGTTCGGGGAAGGGGTGTAGGTCGGGGAAGTGGTTGCCCCCTTCCAGTGGCATTTCTAAGGCAACATGGCGCTGTAGTTGATATTGATGCATGTCACTGTAGAAATGTCATTGTTAGGGTGGCATACCTTAACAGTTGTAAAGGCATGAACTGTTACAAGAACTTGTACTATTATCTTTATCAGATGTAGAAAATGTCTTAAACAATATATGACAAAGTATGACAGAGCACCTTATTTACTGATGTTTCTTAAGAGTGTTCATTTGCAATACATGAACACAGTATGGTTAAGGCTGTACTTTTTTCATGGGGTCATGAATTTCACGATTACCATGAAATGGATAGTCCCCCATGAAAATCCCCAAATTCAAAAGTCATGTATACTCCTTCATTTGTATGTAGGCAAACAATGTCTTTGCATTGAAAATCAGGAGCAGAACAATTCCAGTACAAGAAGAAGCCATACTGTAGTGCTCCCATGGCCAGCATATGTCTACTGTCTGCAGCTTGTGGCTGCAGTGTGATTTGTGTGCTGCCAAAAAAACCTCTGATTTAAAAGTTTGCCTCTTTACTTTCTAAGTGCTGGAACAAGGCTCCTGTCTACTAGCAAGTCCATCTTCTGTCTGCAGCATTCCTTAAATAAAAATCAGATCATGTTTCTTGAGTTGCAACTTGCAGCTAAAGTTAAACAGCCTTTTTTGGCTCCCTCAGGCAGCAAGCAAGTCCATTTCATTCATCGGTGCAGAGGAAGGAAAGCCGTATTCAGACTGTGTTGCCCAAAACTCAGTCCTTGCAGTCCTCACTACAGATGAAAAGCAAACCGTATTCAGACTGTGCTGTGGCTGTGTAGTTTCAAAGCTTGTCTCCCAAGTTAAGACTTGCCGCTAAAGTAAAGTAGCCAGCCTCTGTAGAGTTAGAAGCTGGTGGGCGCACTTCTCATTGCGGTTTTTCAGTTAATAAATATCCTATTTTAGGACCGTGAATTGCCGTGAAATTGGCAGGTTTTTACCATGAAAAAATTACAGCCCTAAGTATGGTGAACTAAATAATGGTAAGGCATAGTTTTACAAGAACCATACAACTGCAAAACAAAGAGATTGTAAGTACACTTCAGCATATATCCATACCTGAATATGCTGATACAACCATTCTACAGGGTAGTCAATGCTTAGAATAGTCTGCCACAGGAGGTAGTGGGAGCAAGCACAGTGGAGGGGTTTAAGCATGCATGTGACAGGCACAAGGGAAGCTTGAGAGGAGAGAGAGTGTTAAAAAGCCATTGATCACATAGGGTCAGTGGCCACATACAACGTATAGGGCCTACAGGCAGACTGGATGGACCTACAAACACTGTAATTCCTTACTCTAGCATGGGATAGGAGAGCCTTTCCATTCCAGTTATGCAGTCTGATTGTAACGTAGCTGCCTAATACAATTTCCTTCTTGTGTGACGCTTGGGGTGTGGGACTGGTGGGTGTCACTGGGCTGTATTCAACTGTTCTGGCATGACTCTGAATCCTATTTCACAAAAAAAAATCATCCTTGTTGAACTATTCCATTGACTAGTATGACACTGGCACAAATTGGATTCCTATTTTACGAAAAAGAATTCTTGTTTGACGTATACTATTTACTTCTATGGCTTGGCACAAATCACAATCTTGCTTCATGAAAAAGGATAATAGGTTGAAGTATGCTATTGACTTGAATGCTGTTGGTGTGAATCAGAATCCTTTTCCATGAAAACAGATCCTTGTTCAAGCTACACATATGGTAGTGCTGCATTTCAGAATCATATTTTGAGAAAAAGGATCCTTGCAAAAGGTATATCATAGACTACAATGCTACTGCCATGAAAGATAATACTGTTTCATGAAAATTGATTAATAAACAGTGTAAATATGTCATTACTTTTAAGTAAAGACACGGACTAATATTGCAACAGTATTCCCATTTCTGTACAGTTACTGTACTATAATCCTTTTCTTTTATTGGGCTGCCTGCAGTCCCACACAGTTCTATATTGTCACTAATATAATTAATTCCTTTGGTCCCAATTTTGCATAACCGATCAGTACTATAACTTTATTTATGAATACTCTGCTATGGGACATCTGCCGCACTTAAATAGTAACAGTTGGGTTATATATGCTGGCGCGACAAAAAAGATCACAACCTGCATGTCAGCGATGAGCTCCATGTCAACTACAAGTTACAGACAGCATGAAGCCACACAGTTCAACTCCATTTTTACATTGGAGGGCTTCGACCCCTGCACCCCCTGAGCTAATGGATTCTAATTCCAGGTCAGAGTTAGTTCGGGGAGGGGGTGTAGGTTGGGGGAAGTGGTTGCCCCCTTCCAGTGGAATTTCTATGGCAACATGGCACTGTAGTCGATATTGACACATGTCGCCATAGAAATGTCACTGTTAGGGTGGCATACCTTAACAGTTGTTAAGGCATGAACTGTTACAAGAATTTGTACTATTATCTTTATCAGATGTAAAAAATGTCTTAAACAATATATGACAAAGTATGACAGAGCACCTTATTTACTGATGTTTCTTAAGAGTGTTCATTTGCAATACATGAACACAGTATGGTGAACTAAATAATGACAAGGCATAGTTTTACAAGACCCATACAACTGCAAAATAAAGAGATTGTAAGTACACTTCAGCATATATCCATATCTGAATACGCTGATACAACCATTCTACAGGGTAGTCAACACTTAGAATAGTCTGCCACAGGAGGTAGTGGGGGAAAGCACAGTGGAGGGGTTTAAGAATGCATGGGACAGGCACAAGGGAAGCTTGAGAGGGGAGGGAGGGATAAAACGCCATTGATCACATAGGGTCAGTGGCCACTTACAATGTATAGGACCTATGGGCAGACTGGATAGGCCTACAAACACTGTAATTCCTTACTCTTGCATGGGATAGGAGAGTCCTTCCTTTCCATTTATGCAATCTGATTGTAACATAGCTGCCTAATACAATTTCCTTCTTGTGTGACACTTGGGGTGAGAGACTGGTTGGTGTCACCTGGCTGTGCTTAACTGTTCTGGCATGACTCAGAATCCTATTTCACAATAAAAAAACATCCTTGCTGAACTATACCATTGACTAGAATGGCACTGGCACAAATTGGATTCTTATTTTGTAAAAAAGGATCCTTGTTCGAGGTATACCATTTACTTTTATGGCATTGGTGCCAACCACAATCTTGCTTCATGAAAAAGGATAATTGGTTGAAGTATGCCATTGACTTGAATGCTGCTGGTGTGAATCAGGATCCTTTTCCATGAAAAAAGATCCTTGTTCAAGCTACACCATAGACTACTATGGTAGTGCTGCATATCAGAATCATGTTTTGACAAAAGGATCCTTGCTCGAGGTATACCATAGACTACAATGGTACTGCCATGAAAGATAATACTGTGAAAAAGGAATAATAAACAGTCTAAATATTTCATTACTTTTAAGTAAAGTCACAGACTAATATTGAAACAGTATTCCCATTTCTGCACAGTTACTACATCCTTTTCTTTTATTGTGCTGCTTGTTGTCCTATACAATCCTATTTTTTCACTGATAGAATTAATTCCTTTGGTCCCAATTTTGTATAACCAATCAGTACCATAACTTTATTTTTGTGGGATTGTGGCTTGCTGCAGTATCATGCATTCAACCACCATCTAAGTATGTCCAGAAAGTGTATTTTGGTGTTCAGTGCTTCACTGTAATCCATTTTTGAATTTGGAACTAATATAATTAATTTTTAACTGAACAGTGGCAGTGCACAGCCCTTTGGTCCCTGCGCTCCTAGTGCTGCAGAACTGACTACTTATATTGTTCCCATTTTTGTGACAGGGCGGTCACAGTGCATTTCCATCCCTTCCATTACCTTTCTGGTAGCTCTCTAGGGAGGACATTGTGGTGGAGTGCATGCAGTGACCTCTCCCCCGTGATGAGCAGCATGCTAGTGTACCCCTAAGACACTATCATGGCAGTAGACCTCATACAGCTGGTGGACCATGATGATGGATGTGTTTTGTGTTATGTTCAGAGAGTTGTATGTTGTTTCTCTTATCTGTCAAACTATCATCCATTACATCCGGCATCTTCTTCTCTGAGATTCTGCCAGTCTGGGAGAGGGGGGCAGATGGACGGAAGGTCAGAGAAGGGGAGATAGGGGAGCTAAACATGTGGCTCAAGGGCTGGTGCCAGGAAAAAGGACACACATTTGTAGGGAGCTGGCAACAGTTTGGGGAGCGAAAGTTCTTTAAATTTGATGGACTGCATCTGACTACAGAGGGAGTCAGTGCATTGGGGCAGAAGTTTGACATCTTTACAGAATATTTAAAATAGCAAATGGGGAGAGGGGTGCAGCACCCTATACGTCGAATGGAAAGAACACCCCTCCCCCCTAGCTAGTGGTCAAACAGGAGTTCAGCATATTAGCAGTTCATTTGCATCACTAGGTAAGAAAAACGGTCCAGCTCCCCATACGATGCACAGGGGAAATGCCAGACCTGACCCAACAACTAACACACTGACCAATGGAAAATCATGTACACCAAGGCTCACAGTCTGGAAACAAGATCCCAGACCTGCAGGCAATAATGATGGAGGCTAAACTGGACATAGTAGCAATTAATGAGACATGGTTTACCAGTAGCCACACTTGGGAGACTTCAGTACCTGGCTATGTACTGTTCAGAAGAGACCGTGGTGCAAAAAGGGGGGGGGTGGAGTGGCCCTGTATGTCAACGAAAATATCAAAGCTACAGAAATTCAGAATACATATAAAGAGCCAGAAGAACTGTGGGTCACCCTGGAAACAGGAAATGGGACATCCATAAGAACTGGGGTTGTCTACAGACCCCCAGACAAGGGGAGGACATAGGCACATTACTGTTAGAAGATATACAAAACATAACAGCTAAAGGGGAGGTTCTGATAATGGGAGACTTCAACATGCCAGATGCAGATTGGTCAATATCAGCAGGAACATCTGCCAGAACAAGGCACATGGTGGATTCCCTGAAGGGGGAAGGCCTCAAACAACTGGCACATCAGCCCACAAGAGACAGGGCTATCTAGATCTAGTACTGACTAACAGGGAAAGGATCACAGATCTGCAGGTAGAAGGTCACCTGGGGGCCAGTGACCATCACATGGTATGGTTCAATTTGGCCACTAGAACTAAATCATCCCATTCCAAGGCAAACATATGGGACTTCAGAGGAGCTGACTTTGATAAGATGGCCAACAGAGTTAAGCAAGCACTGGCAAAAAGAAATACAGGTGAGGGGGTATAGGCAAAGTTGGCAAGCATTAAGGATGCAATACTTGAAGCAACATCCCAAAAGCAACATACCATTGTGTTAGAGAGAAAAGGAAGTGCAAAAGAAGAAGGAAACCACTTTAGTTCTCAAAATCAGTAGCAGAAAAGGTCAGAGCCAAAAGGCCGGCCTTCAGGAAATATAAGGGAACACAGCAGGATAAAGATAGGGAGGCATACCAGACTTCCCTAACAGAAGCAGGGAAGGCAATAAGGCAGGCAAATGCCCAAACCAAGGAAACACTAGCACAGACAGTAAAAGAAGGTGACAAGACTTTCTATAGATACTTTAGTGAAAGGAGAAAGTCCAGAGAGGTATTGCAAAGATCAAAGGAGATAAGGCGCGTGTGAAGAGGAGGACCATGTAAAAGCATCTATCCTAAATAGATACTTCTGCTCAGTATTTACTAAAGAGAAGGTAGGGCAGGGCCCACAGCTCAGCACCATGGACACAGGGGGAAGGGAGGTGAGCACTAGTCCCTTCACAAAAGAAAGGGTCATACAAGAGCTCAATAAGCTCAAGGTGGACAAGGCAATGGGACCTGATGGTATATATCCCAGGGTACTAAATGAACTAAAGGTGGAACTAGCAGAGCCATTATCAGAACTGTTTAGTGAGAGGTCCCAGAAGACCGGAGAAGGGCTCATGTGATCCCGCTCCACAAGAGTGGTAGCAGGGAGCAGGGAAGAGGCAGGGAACTATAGACCAGTCAGTCTTACCTCTGTAGTGGGCAAGATTATGGAGGCACTCCTTAAGGAAAGGATAGCGCAACACCTGGAATCAATAGAAGCACAGGATCCAAGACAGCATGGGTTTACAAAAGGAAGGTCCTGTCAAACTAATCTCATAGATTTCTTTGACTGGGTAACCAGAGTGGTGGACCAAGGGTGAGCAGTTGATGTTGCCTACCTTGACTTCAGTAAAGCTTTCTATACTGTTCTACACAGAAGACTGATTAATAAGCTGGGTAGGCTTGGGGTGGGTCAGAAGTTGGTCACCTGGGTGGCAAACTGGTTGATGGGCAGAAAACAGAGAGCGGTGGTAACTGGTATACAGTCAGAAGAGATGCAAGTCACAAGTGGGGTACCTCAGGGATCAGTCCTGGGGACAGCCCTCTTTAATATCTTCATCAGTGATATTGCAGATGAACTGGAGGGTAAAGTTTGTCTGTTTGCAGATGACCCAAGATCTGCAACAGAGTAGATAATCCAGATGGGGTGGACAGAATGAGAAGAGATCTGGATAAACTAGTGAAATGGTTGGAAGAGTGGCAGCTGAGGTTTAATGCAACGTAGTACAAGACCATGCACATAGGGAAGAGAAGCCCTGAAGCCACCTATAGGCTGGGAGGGGAGTTGCTGGCAGTCACAAGGGAAGAAAGAGACTTAGTCATCATCACTGATGACCTGAAATCATCTAAGCAGACCACTAAAGCAGTAGGTAAGACTAAGGGGATGTTAGGGTGTATTAGCAGTGGTATCACAAATCGGAAGAGGGAGGTAATAATCACTTTTTACAAGACACTGATTAGGCCCCATCCGGAGAGAAGGGCACCCAAAATGGTGCAGGGACTGCATCAGAAACATATGAGGACAGATTAAAGGAGCTTAATATGTATACCCTAAAGCAAAGGAGGGAGAGAGGTGATATGATCAAAACATTCAAACACCTTAAGGGCATTAACAATGTGAAAGAACCTAACATGTTTCAATATAAGAAAAATAGCAGGACAAAAGGACACAGCATGAGATTAGAGGGAGGCTGATTAAGGGGTAATGCGAGGAAGTTCTTTTTCACAGAAAAGGTGATGGATGAATGGAACGGCCTACCTCAGGAAGTGGTGGATATGAATACAGTGCAAGGCTTCAAACAGGCATGGGATAGGCATAAGGGAGCAATACAGATGAGTATGAATAGATAGGCCATTGACAGAGCAAAGGCCAATGGCACATTTATAAGGTAGAAAAAGAAATGGGCAGACTGGATGGGCCTTTGTGGTCCTTATCTGTCATCAGCTTCTATGTTTCTATGATGGCTGTCTTAGCTTGGTTGTGTTGCCCTGACCCTTCCACTGCTTGTGGGAGGAGGGGATGTGGAGTTAGGATTGGAAACCCGGGGCAGGAAGTGAGTGATCACAGAACCACCAAGGACCCAGCATCCTAGAAGGGTAAGAGTAGCTCTCCGGCCCCCTCTAGCTGCTGGAGGTCTGCCTCTGAACAAGTAAGTGGTCTACTGAGAAATATAGGATATTCTTGTCTCAGAACAGGACAATCAGGAGCTTAAAGGGCACACAGGCAGAAAGTAAAGAGAGAGAGAGAGAGAGAAAAAAAAACAGAGGAAAGAGTAAGGATTGCAAACAGTTAAGGGGCCAGAATAAGACATGATTGGAGGTGCAGTGCAGTGGCTGTGAGCAGCAGTCTTCCGAGATGTTCTGGAGGATGCGGTGTTGTCACATCTGCAGGCACCTCTGGGCTGAGGAAGGAGGTTGCTCATCTCCAGGCTGAGTTGGCCAGGATTTGTGGGACCTCCTCTTCCATCCAGAGACCACCAGTGCCACTGCCGCTGCCTCAGAGGTTGCCAAGAAAGAGGAGCGGTTGGACCACAGGGCTCAGAGAGGGTGAGGGTGGTGGAACAGAGGCAAATCCTCACAGCTGTACCTCTCCACAATTCCTATGCCATTCTGGCAAAGTGTGGTTTCTCCATGGAGGCACCCACAGTGGAGACCAAGGAGGATGTTGGGAACTCCTGCAAAGGAGACCCACAGGAGGGTGGCAGGGGACCCTGCGGGAAGAAACAACTCCTGGTGGGGGACTCCATTGTTAGGAAGGTAGAACTGGGAAGGAAGGGAGAGGCAGGTAAGGTGCCTGCCTCGGCGCCATGGCTTGAGGGACAGGAGAGAATCCTCAGGATTCCAGAGCAGCTACACAGGGGAGGAGCTGGATGTCATTGTCCACCTAGGGACAAATGACCTGACTAGAAAGGGTTTAGAAGTTCAGGAAGAGTTTGTGGAATTGAGGAGGGGGCCTTAGTCAAGCAGCACGCAGTGGCAACCTTCGGGAGGTGCTACCATCTATGGCATAAGAGAGGCTAGGGTGTTCCGTACCATGGGATTCAATCAGTGGTTGAAAAACTGGTGGAGCTCAGGATTTAGCTTCATTGGGGACTGGGGTCCACCTGGAGTGATGCAAGCCTATACTGGCATGATGGGCTGCATCTGTCCGGGAGGGGAACCAGCATCCTAGGTGATAGGTTTAAATGCTTCATTGGCAAGCTTAAACTAGCCAAGGGGGAGGTACTGGAAAGGAGCAGGAAAATCCTAGCCCCCAAACAATCAAGGTAGTAGTGCTGGCAAACACCAAACATAGAGGTGTCGATAAGGAGAAGGGCAGGGTAAATGGAGAAAGTGACAAAGGCAAGAAGGACAGGGATGGGGCAAAAGGGTAAAGGCCATCAGGAAATGGAGGGTAATGGTACCAATGACTGTAGTCTGGTCAACAAGCTCCCTGAGCTGGTGGCCTTAATGGAAGAGGGATGCCTGGATATCCATAGCAGTCACAGAAACATGGTAACAGAGAACCATGACTGACATGAACATACCAGGATACATAACCTACAGGAGAGACAGGCAGGGAGAAGAGGGGAGGAGTAGCTCTCATGTAAAGGAAGGGATAAAACAACTGAACAAAAAGAGTAAACAGGGAGGAGAGGAGCATGGGTCACCTTGGAGACTGGAAGGAGCACCACAATCCCGCACAGGGGTTATGTACAGATCCCCATGTCAGGGGAAGGAATGGACAAGGATATGGATGGAAGGCATTCTTAGAATGGCAGAGAAGGGAGATACTGTTGATGGGAGACCTGAATATGCCAGATGTTAACTGGAGCATCATTTGCTGCAGCCACATCCAAGAGCAGGGCCATTCTGATGCCCTACAGGTGGCAGGCATTAGACAGTTAGTTCGAACCCACTGTGAGGGAGCAATCTTAGACCTCGTACTCTCAAACGGGAGAAGGAGAGGATCTCAGATCTAGAAGTGGGTTGCCATCTGGGACAAGTGACCATCAAACAGTGTGGTTCACGTTAAACTCAGCTACAGAGTCAAGCCATACAAAAGTGAGGGTACTGGACTTTAGGAGGGCTGACTTTGGCAAGATTGGAGAGTGCCTCAGAAAAGCACTAGCAAACAGGCTAGAAGGAGGTGTGGAGCAACAATGGGAATTATCAAACTGCCATCACAGAGGCAACAAGCCTTGTGTGAAACAAATAAACAAATCAAAATTAAAGAAAAGTCACTATGGTTCTCAAGAGAGGTGGCTGTGAAAGTCAGGAAAAAAGATAGCATTCCGGAAGTATAAAGAAACACAGAAGGAGCAGGACAGAGACTGTACCAGTTAAGGCAGAAAGAAGCAGGAGGAAGTCAGAATAGCAAAGGCCCAAACTGAGAAAATATAGCCAACTCAGTTAAGAAGAGGATAAAACTTTATATGTACATCAGCTGATGAAAAGACAAAGGGAGGGATAGTGAGGCTGAATAGAATGAGCGGTGGGTGGGCAGAGGGGACAGTGAAAAAGCAGGAATGCTGAACAGATATTTCTACTCAGTATTCACAAAAGAGAAGGGGAAATGCCTAATCCAATTAACAGAAGCACTCTTGATAGGAGGTTGATCCAGTCCTTTCACAGAAGAAAGGGTTCTGCAAGAACTCCTAAAACTGAAGGTGGACAAAGCAATGGGTCCTGATGGAATTCACCCAGAATTCTAAAAAATTAAGGAATGAACTAGTGAAACCACTGGCTACTCTTTTTAATAAATCATGGAGGATGGTGTGGTACCCGAGGACTGGAGGAAGGCGGATGTGATTCCCTTCACAAAAGTGGGACCAAGACAGAGGCAGGAAACTACAGACCTGTCAGTCTGACCTCAGTGGTAGGGAAAGTGATGGAGTCACTTCTGAAGGAAAGAATAGTTGAGTACCCAGAGGTCAGTGGAGCACAAGACCCAAGGCAGCATGGGTTCACAGCGGAAGGTCATGTCAGACGCAATCTAATAGATTTCTTTGACTGGGTGACCAAAGTAGTAGACCAGGGAGGGCTGTGGACGTGGCCTACCTAGACTTTTAGCAAGGCATTTGACACAGTCCCACACAAAGATTAATAGTCAATTAACCAGCCTGGGAGTGGGTCCCAGGGGTGGTAGCCTAAAAAACATTGGCTGGACAACAGGACACAGAAGGTAATTGTAAATGGAGTCCACTCTGAAGAAGAAAGGGCGGTTACTAGTGGGGTATCACAGGGTCCAGTATTGGTCCAGTCCTTTTTAATGTCTTATCAGTGACATTGCAGAGGACTGGAAGGAAAGGTATGCCTTTTTGCAGATGACACAAAGATCTGCAACAGGTTGATACACAAGGAGGCATGGAAAGGATGAAAAGGACTTGGCAAGGTTGGAGGAATGGTCAGAAGTATGGCAGCTAAGTTCAATGCAAAAGAGATAAAAAAATAATGCACCTGGGAAACAAGAACCCAGGGAAGAATATACAATGGGTGGGAAGGTAGTAACAACAACAAAACAGGAAAGGGACCTGGGGCAATCATATCAGATGACCTTAAGGTTAGCAAGCAATGTGAGAAGGCAGTAGGAGGCCAGTGGATACTGGGATGTATAGGAGAGGCATCAGCAGCAGAAAACAGGAAGTTGTTATCCCTCTGTACAGACAGTTGGTGAGACCCTATCTGGAATACTGTGTCCAGTTCTGGAGACCCCATCTCCGCAAGGACATAGACAGGATAGAGGCAGTCCAGAGGAGGTCAACTAAAATGGTGCAGAGTCTGCAAGAGAAGCAGTATGAGGAGAGACTAAAGGAGCTTAATATGTATACCCTTGAGGAAAGAAGGGAGAGGGGGGACATGATAGAAACTTTCAAGTACCTCAAGGGAATCAACAAAGTCCAAGAGGGTAGCATCTTTCAGAAAAAGAGACTTGCAAGAACAAGGGACACAATTCAAAGATAGAAGGAGGGCGTTCAGGGGCAATGTGAGGAAGTATTATTTCACAGAGAGGTAGTGGATGCATGGAACAGCCTTCCTGAGGAGTTATGGGGTCTAAAACTGTGGGAGAATTCAAGAATGCATGGGACAGACATAAAGGCAATTCTTGTGGGGGGCAGGAAGATATAGGCTGTTGGTTAACTAGGATCTGCGGCCTATCCTGTAGGTAGGGAAATGGGCAGACTAGATGGGCCTAGCGGTCCTTATCTGCCGTCAAAGTCTATGTTTCTATGTTTCTATGTTACACCACATTTCCATACTTTTGTAGCTTTAATCTGAACCCTAACTGATGCATTAACAATGTTTTTTGGAATTAATTTCCTTCCTTTCTCAGATAGCCTAATCATAACATTATTCACTTCTTGGAGCAGAGGGCACTTTGGGACCTGTGCATGTAATTGCCCAAAATTCTTCAGACATTAGACCTGTGTCAATAGTATTGTGTGTAAACACAGAACCCTTTAGGACCATCACTCTAATTCCTCTATAATAGAATTCTTATTTTGCATGTGTCAGAACATAGACCTTTAGACATTGTACTGTGATAAAACCATAGCAACACTGTTCCAATCACTGCACAATATGATTCATATTTGCATGAAAGATTACATAGTGCCATACATAATACTTTTTCATGCATTCAAGTTTCATCCCTATTCCCATAAACAGCAAAAGTTGTTGTACCGTCTGTTGTACAATCACTACAGAACTGCACTTGTGATTTACAGTGATATCTCAGCCTCTGCTGTCTAGCTTAGACAGCATGACATATTATGTGTCAGTTAATGCACTATTTAAAACAGTTGGACAGTCACTTGTATCTATTCACAGTACTAACAATATTTACGTAATTAAAGATAATAGTTGTGTTTCAGTACTATATTAGATTGGTAGTTCATGTATGTGCTAGGAAGTAATGTGAGGAATTTTTTTTTTCACTGAGAGAGTGGTGGACGAATGGAACCACCTTCCTGGAGAGGTTGTGGGGTCTAAAACAGTGGGGGAATTCAAACATGCATGGGACAGACATAAGCAATTATAGTGGGGGGTTGCAGGAAGTAGGCTGTTGGTTAACTAGAATCTGCAGCTTATCCAATAGGTAGGGAAATGGGCAGACTGGGTGGGCCAAGTGGTCCTTATCTGCCATCAAAGTCTATGTTTCTATGTAATGTGTTCTGTGAAATCATGACTGGCAAGTATAGTTGAATGTTGTCCACTACTCATTTGCTATAACATTGATAAATTCTACACATCTACAACATTTCAACTGAACTTCAAACTGTGGCATTATATAAAAGTAAAACACAGAACACAGTTAAGTATGTTTTTGGGTCAAATTAGAAAATGTTCCAGGAGTAAGCAAAAACCAAATGCCTGTAAAAAAGGAAAAAGAAGGAACCAGACTACATCAGAAACACATGTCAGCTGTCATTTTGTTACTATGAATGAGTATTGAGAGCATTGCATTTGAAAAATGCCATACTTGACCCCTTAATAAAGAAGATCCTATGAAAAAGCAGGAACATAAGTTGAGCTGCATAGAAACACAGAAACATAGAAGTTGTTGGCAGATGGGGACCATACGATCCATCAAGTCTGCCCTTGCATATAAGGTAAGCATCTGTTTTTACAAAACGGTATTTATACTTATTTCAAAAGAGAATCAGTAACATTAAAGACTCATTGCAAACACATAACAAAGTCTTTTGCTTATCATGAACACAACATGCACAGTAAATAATAGTAATAGGAATATATCATGTATATGTGGCAGACATGAAGAAACTCATGTGGTTTACAAAACTATATACCCAAGACTATTATTGAAATATTAGTAATGATATGCAATAGAAAATGCAGATTTTTCAGGACAACAGCAGTAGCAGTCAACAATCCATCATGAAATTTGTAATCCAAATATCAGTACAGTATTAATACTTCATGCTCACTATATGACAGTAACTTAAAATATATGCTAAGAATACTGTATAAGAAAAAAACATACATTGATAATAATGGAGTTTGCCCTTTAAGGGGCAGACCAAGTTGTCCTGGTGCACCCCTTCTCTTTACCTGAAGATGGTGTGCTCAGAGGGGGAAGGAGAAGGGAAGGGAGGGACAGGGAGACAGAACAATAGGCAGGCAACAGCAAGGGGGAGGGGCTAAAGGAGGTACATAATGGGCAGCACAGGAGTGGTTCAGCCACTTTTGTTGAAGTTTTTATCTACACTGAAACTACAGCACATCAGATTGGCATATTGATTGGAACAGAGGTTTGTACACTAGGAAAGAGAAGGTAAGAAAATGAACAGCTATTTGAATCAGAGATGATGTTTTAAAAAAATGTTGGCTTGGGGAGCATGGTTAATATTAAAACTGTGGATGAGTCAGTGTGTGAGAAAAGCTGCTGTAGACAGAGCCTCGTGAAAGAAATTCTAGCATCAGTAGCAAAGCAGGATATTGAAATGCACATAGCACAAGAGGGTAGAGGTTTTGGTTGTGTCAAGTTTAAGTTTATTGACTGTTTAAAGAAAAAATATATAAATATAATAATAACAAATGGAATGTAACAAATAAAGAATTAAGTTATAAAGCAATGAGGCATGCTAGATTCGATAGGAGAAAGGACTGTGAAGCAGCATGTGGTATTGTGGGCCAGGTGGCCTAGCAGGCAGAGCGAGAAGAGAGATTGTGGCCTGGTATTACAGGATGGCTGCCTTAGTTTAAGAGCTGTAGAGCGGGTGTGTTGCAAAAAGCATGTTTTTCCTGGCATTTGTTGTCATGTCCATGCCAGAAGGGGAGGTGAACAAAAAGGTATCACCTGTTTGTTGCGGTTTCTTTGGTTAACGCTGGTTTACCGGGGGGGGACAGGTTACCCCTCTGTGTTTGTTCTCTGTTGCTTTAGGGGGGCATTCATGAGCTAATTCAAGCCTGGGGTGGAGGAAGCAGGAGGGGTGAGCTTGGATTAGTACCCGTGTCCACGCCAGAAGGAGAGTTAAACAAAGAGGTATCACTTGTTTGTAGCAGTTCTTTGGTTAACTCTGGTTTACTTGGGGGACAGGCTACCCCTCTGTGTTTGTTTTCTATGGCTTTGAGGGGCATTCATGAGCTAATGCAAGCCTGGGGGTGGAGGAAGCAGGAGGGGAGAGCGTGGATTAGTAACCACATAGGCCGATCACATGGTATGACGTCAGACGCCGCTGGTGCAGTGCGGCAAGAGTTTTAGCACTGGGTAGCTGGGGGAAGTATCGCTGTCTGGCAGATCATCTAACTAGGGACAGGGAAGAAACAAAACCGGCATTTTGTGGGATGCAGAACGGCTGGTTGGGTGGCCTAGAGGAACAAGAAAGCGCAATGTTCACACGACACTGCCACCTGGTGTGATGTCAGACACCACAGTACCATGCGGCTGGAATATTACGGAAAGGGGATTGGGGGGTTTCTGCTGAAAAGGCAGTGGGAGGGAAGCAGGACATGGGGCTGTGAAATGACATCTCGGGGGGAACACGCAGGTAGAGTGGTAGATACTCGGGGCCCTCAAGGGGATGGGGTAGGGGCTGAGGTCGAGAGGCCATGTGGTGCAGCCGGAGGTGCAAAGGCAAGAGGGAATAACTAACAGGCCTAGAGGGCCAGCAGCTAGAGGCATGTAAGGGCATGCAGGAGGAGGAATGTATAGGCCTAGAAGGCACAAGAGGTGGCGCCTGAGGTGCTAGGTGGCCACGAACAGTCGGGGCTGGGTGGTAGAAGCCATGGGGGGGTGTAGGATCTGTAAGATTGCCCTGGAAAATGCCTTTTCTGGTGGTTTGACAGTGGAAGAAGTGTAGGGGGCCATGGGGAGGATGGCCCCAGGCAGAGGACTTGGTGCGAGGCATTAAAGAAAGTTTTTGCATTTTACAGCATATCTACAGGCATGGGAGGGAGAATGTATAGCATTTGGGGGATAAGTTTGGGCCTAAAGCATAGATGGCTGTGCATAAATAATTTGATGTATGGGCTTACATGTTCAGTGTTGACAAAGGCATGTTTTGTTACTGTTAATTGACTGTCTCTTGTAAAGCGGGCCTGGCCATGCGAAGGACTACTGAAAACAGAGGTTTAATAATGGAATTTTTTCAGTTGTCTTCACAGTTTGCAAAAGCAAGGAACATAGCACCAAGAAGAACAGGCCTTGAAAGAGGGCACTTCTGAGAGCTATAGTGAGTTGGCAGAAAAAATAATAAAGAATGTGGGGGATGGTGGGATAGGAGGATCAGGGAGATCCAGGGAGTAAAGGAAAGCAGGGAAGGGTAAAGGGGGCAGAGGGAAACGGCCAGCTGAGAGGCCACACAGCCCAATCAGGGTACAGCCACCAATAGTGGTACCTCCCAGGGTGGCTAGTCCAGTACCTCTGCAGCCTGTTGACCCGGTACCATCAGTACCTCCCCAGGACCAGGTCGTGGTTCCTTCAGTGGAGCCCAGACTGGATCCCCTGTGCACAGTGTTTCCTCCACAGCCACTATTAGTGCAACCAGCCCTTCAACCACAGGGGAACATACTTGGGCATCAGGAGGACAGTAGGCAACAAGGAACGGACAAGGCCACAGGTAATGCACCCAGTTCCATGGGTGAAAGCATCAAAGAGTATATAAGCCAAATTATTTTGGCACTTGGGACAGGGGGTTTGGGGCAGATGGAGTCAGCACTGACAAAGATTAGGTCAGACAAAGAGGTGATGAAGGAAAGGGAAGGATGAGTGGAGAAAGAGGGAAATGGAACAAGGGAGATAGGAACTTCTGGGATGAGAGTAGGGGAACCCCTCCCGCTGGCCATGAAAGTGAAAATATGGAAGGAAGATTATGTGGATATTTTCATGTTAGTAAGCTGGGAAGCGGCAGCAAAATATGAAGAAACAGAGAATATAGGAAAGAGTGAAATGGCAGCAGTGGTAGTTTTGTTAGGTAAGAAAGAGAAGGATGAATTCACAAAAGGGAAGACTCGGGATGGGTAGTTTGTAGGTTTCACCACATTCTCAGCCATAGTACTGGAAAAGAAGCTGGAGTTGGGCATCCCGCTCATCACGTACTCCCTGATAATAAGGTGAGCGAAGGCAAAAGGGGGGGTGGGGTGGACATACTATGATGAATTCTTTCGGCAAAGAATGGCGACATATGGGGATGTAAAATGGGACACGAAGTAATTCGATTTGTGGACAGACTATGTAACTGATCAGTCCATGCAAGAAGGGGAGATGGGGAGGAAAGGAACGATGCCCCAGGGGTGTTGCTGGGGTTACAATAGGGCCTTTTGTTCCTGGCCACAATGTCGCTTTTTGCATGCATGCTTAAAATGTGGGGGAACACATGCAGTGAGCAGATGCAGAGCAACATGGGTACAGGGAGCCCAAGGATCAGGGGTACAAGGAACAGGTCAACAGCTTTTTCATGAGGGGCAGGGGTATAGTGGGCAGGCATGGAGTAGAGGGGGGAGAGGCAGGGGGGCATGTAGGTAGACAGAGTCAGAATTACTGACCTGCAAGGCCAGGCAACAAGCAATGGGGGGACTTTAGGGAAGGAGAAGGGAAGAAGGCAAGGGAGCAATTTAAAGGAGTAAGAACTCCCATCAGGATAGAGGCATGGGAAGATTGGTTGGAAAGATACCCAAATAGACAAGTGGCAGAGATGATTAGAAAAAGTTTTTGCACAGGTTGTTCATTGCAGTGAGGGCCTGAGACAAGTGAGACAGGCAAACAATCTGGGTTCAGTAAAAGGGAGAGAAGAAATGTTACAACAAAAAAATAGAGAAAGAAAAGGCAGCAGGTAGAGTAGAAGGGCCATATGATACCCCCTCATTGCAGAATATGAGGATTTCTCCATTGGGTTTGGTCCCCAAAAAACAGCAGGGAGAATACAGGGTGATTCACCACCTATCCTTTTCGGAGGGGGAATCGGTGAATGATTTTATCAGCAAAGAATATAGTAAAGTGACATATGCCACATTAGAAGAAGCAGTCCAGATCATCCAAGCAACTGCTGATGTGTGGATGGCAAAAACCGATACAGAGTCTGATTTCAGGTTGCTTCCAGTTAGGAGAGAAGACTGGGACCTGTTGGGGTTTAAAATTGGGGGACAGTACTATTTTGACAAAGCCATGCCCATGGGATGTTCCATAGCATGTGCGACATTTGAGGCATTTAGCACCTGCTTCCAGTGGATATTTCAAGAAAGAACTGGTTACAAAATGGTCATTCACTATTTGGATGATTTCCTTCTGATAGGCAGTGGGAGGAGAGAGACAGAAAAAATGTTGACCACTTTTCAAGAGCTGTGCAGAGAATTAGGGGTTCCTTTGGCACCAGAAAAACAGAAGAGTCCAGTAAGGTTCTAGAATTCCTGGGTACTGAGATAGATGCCCTGGGTGAAGTATTTAGGTTGCCAGACAAAAAGTGTTGAAGCTGAAGGGGCTGATTCAAATACATACAAGTAGAAGAAGAGTACAACTAAAAGAGGTACAACAAGTATTGGGACACCTGAACTTTGTGTGCAGGGCTATTGGACCAGGGAGGGCTTTCACCAAAAGGCTAGCAAGGGCCGCAGTGGGAGTCACCAGACCACATCACTGGGTAGACATGACAAAAGGAGTTAAGAAACATTTCAGGGTGTGGGAGGAGATCCTCAGCACCTATAATGGCTGTTTCTTTTGGCAGGAGGACTAGGTTTATAACACGGACCCCAATCACTACACAGATGTAGCATGGGGCTTCGGCATTGGGGGCTATTTGAAGGGCAGGTGGTTCGCGGAACCATGGCCTGCAGACTGGGTGAGGGATGGGAAAGTAAAAGACATCACACTGTTGGAGAGTATGCCTATTTGGGCTGCACCCTGAGGTGGGGGGAAGAGCTGGGGAATCAGAAGGTGACATTTTGGTGTGACAACAAGGCAGTGGTAGAGGTTTTAAACAACAGGGGAGCCAGGTCAGAAATGGTCATGAAGGGTCATGAGACAGTTGGTGCTAAGGGCCTTGAAATTGAACATGTCATTTAGGGCAAAAAACACATGGGGAGTACACAATATCCTGGCTGACAGCCTTTCCCACCGGTAGCTGGATCATTTTCGGGGGCTGGCAACTACAGCAGTGGAGAAAAAGACACCCATACCAACGAACATCTGGGAAGTTGGCAAGAGGGAGCAGAACTGCTGTTGTGCAGCTCATAGGCACCACGGACTCTGAGGGCCAGTAGAAGACCAATAAGGGAGCAGTGGCTTATGAAACTAAAAGGGGTTTTACTGGCAATCTGCAGAGGAAAAGGCGAGGCCCAGCTATTCCACATGATCTACTTAGTAATGTTTGCAGGGGCCATGAGAGTGAGCGAGGCTGTGGGACATGGCAGTAAGGATAAAGAAGTGGGGTTGGAATGGGAAGATATAAGTTGGGGGATGAAAGAGATACAAATCATGATCAAGAGGTCAAAAACAGATAAGGGGGCAGGGTTGTACTTTAACCCTGAAGGCTCATGTAGATGACACAGTGTGCCAGTAAAGGCTTTGTGGGCTTATGCCAAGAGCATGGAAGTAGGACAGGGAGATTTTTATTTGTACATGGAAATGGAAAGAATGCCACAAGTTATCAAGTCACGGCCATGCTTATAAAAAAAAAAAAAGCATGCAATTCCTGGGGGAGGATCCATGCAATTATTCATTCTACTCCCTACGGATAAGGGCTGCTTCACAGTGGGCAGCAGTAAGTGAGACAGTGACTAATATGTTGGAGAAGAGGTGTTGGCGGTCTGCCAGTTACAAGAGATACATTTGAGCACTGCAGTATGCAGACTAATGTATCACCTATGTTTTATTTTTACAGATACAGAGTCACATTGTGGGGTGGGACATAGAAGTGTGATATGGAAAAAGGGAGCTAAGAACATATATAAGATACTTATTTTGGTTAAATCCCATAGGAAGAAGGAGGATCATGGAAGTATGATCTGCGGTCACTGTAACATTTATTTGGGCAGAAAAGAGAACTAAGAAAAAGGCTGGGGCAAAACAGCTGTACCAGGAGGTGAGAAAAAATGTAGGTTGGTTTGGCGCGGCATCCGTGGGATGAGATGGGCACAACTGCTTCCTACCCTGGAAAACTGCAGGATGGAAGAGTGGGTAGAGGATTTTTACAGGTCAGATGGCATGCACCTGTCAGATTTAGCCATAGATATGTTAATACAGAAACAATGGAATTTATAGAAGCATGGAAGAGCCATGCAGGAAATAGAATATTAAAAAAAAAAAATGGAAAAAGAAATGGGAGGAGGTCCCCAAAGTGGTGGAGGAACAATACCCTATATGGAGGGGAAGGCCAGCTATCCAACGCAAGCTGGAGACTGGCTAATGGGAAAAAGGAGGGAAGGAGGGGAGGGAGGAAAGAAAAAGGAATAGGATGAAAAGAAGAAGAAGCTGAAGGAGGAAAAGCGGTCTCGGTTCTCACCGTTACCTAACTGGAAAAGAGAAGAAGAAGGCACCCAGATTTTCACCTGGGGGAGTGACAAGAGGAAGAAAGAGGGATGATCAGAGATTGATATATGGATGCAATTAAATACAATGGTGAAAGATACAATAATAAAAGATGATGAGATGAAAAATGGAATTATGATATATAATAAATTAATTGCCAATCTTAGCACAACAACATTCAATGGTCTCTGTCTTTTTGTGAGGGAAAAGGTGGGAATCCGGGATAATGGAGTTTGCCCTTTAAGGGGTTGACCAAGTTGTCCTGGTGCACCCCTTTCCTTAACCTGAATATGACGTGCTCAGAGGGGGAGGGGAGGGGGAAGGGAAGGGAGGGACAGGGAGACAGAACAATAGGCAGGCAACAGAAAGGGGGAGGGGCTAAAGGAGGTACATAATGGGCAGCACAGGAGTGGTTCAGCCACTTTTGCTGAAGTTTTGATCCCTCCACCCACCTTAAACTATAGACCATGAGGGGAAGACAGTAAAAGGGACTGTATGGTAGGTCTGTCAGAGGTGGATGACAGAAGTGTCTGGTAGGATGGTTAATGGACTGCAAAGGCGGATGTGGAAGGTCTGTCAGAGGTGGATGACAGAATTGTCAGTAGGAGCGGTTAATGGACTGCCAAAGGTGGATGGCAGAGATGAGGGGAAAAGGGGGAGGAGGGAGGGGGAAGAAAAAGGAACAGGATGAAAAGAAGAAGAAGCTAAAGGAGGAAAAGCGGTCTTGGTTCTCACCGTTACCTAACAGGAAAAGAGAAGAAGAAGGCACCCAGGTTTTCACCTGGGGGAGTGACAAGAGGAAGAAAGAGGGATGATCAGAGATTGATTCCAGTGGGATGTGAAGTGTTCAAATAGTCACTATATGGTGTTATTTCAGTGTTACAGTAGCAGTGTACACTTTCTGCACACTTCATTTCATAATGCAGTCCATCAGTGTTTAATCAGTGCATCTTCAGGTCTCTTTTGGTGTACATGCAGTGCTGACACAGTGTGTGCGAATTATGTTAATTAGCACTGCAATCTCACTGTAAAAGTACTGCAGCAGCGTTTTGTCATCAACACTGCTCAGCAGTGTTGGTGTAGCAATTCTGGCTGAAGCAGAGTTTTGTGTCAGCAACACTGCCTGAAGCAGTGTTGCATTGCTTTTTCAGTGTGTGTGAATTATGTTAATTAGCACTGTATCAACACCTGCAGTGCACTTCAGAGTGCAGTGTGATTTTAGCAGCACTCCTGTCAGCAGTGTTGCAGTTCTGTTTCAGTGTATTAGGCTGCCTTAAAGATGGCGTCACATAAAATTCAACAAAAACACAAGTATTCATCTGCAAGTATCTACAATCTCAGCAGAGGAAGCTTTGCTTAAGGGTTCCTGAGTGAGAAAGTTGTCTGTGAATTCCAAAGAAGATGGAGATCTTGGGGGCTATGTCTATAGGAGGTACTGAAGTCTGTTATCCCATGTTTGACTCCAAATCACAAGGAAGGGGGGGGTGGACATTTAGTTAAAGGAATGACCACCAATGGTTCTGGTTTGCAGAAAATGGATTTGTGAAAAATGGATGGTTCTGGTCTACAGAAAATGGTAAGGAAGCCTCCCTGATATGCAGGGCCTCACCAGTATTTCCAGGTTTATCTTCAAAAGGAGAAGAAAGCCTCTTCAGATTGGGAGCACATGCACAGTGAGGAAAATGATTTTCAGTATCAAGGGGCTGTTCCGAGTGAAGTGTGTGTGTGTGTGTGTGTGTGTGTATATATATCAATAATGGGATTATCAATCGCATTGGACAAACACCATTAGGTGACCATGCGTATATCAGAGTGCGACCACACACCTGCACTTTTATTCCCCTCCAAAACAATTTTGCCATTTTATAAGACAGATAACCCACTGTTGGGTGTGCGGTCGCGCAATGATATACACACGGCTTGGGTGGTTGATGCACTTGGCCTGCAGTCTCATGTGTAACAACGCACACCAAGGCGTGCGTATATCAGAGTGTGACCACACACCCTACAGTGGGTTATCTATTACACATACACACATATATGAGACAGTACTTGTTGCAAAACAAAAACACTACATTAATGCAGGCATTAGAATGCAAAGCGCACAAAGCAAGAACACGAAAAACAGGATTTAAACCTCTCAAGTCTTGGCAAATTGGTTGTGTGGTGTTCCCTTGAGTTCCCAACCTTAATGCCCATCCCATAGCCTCCTTTATAAAGCACAAGGTACAGCTCCAACCCAGTGTCTCCCACAGCAGCCATTCGTACCTGTAAAACAAGAACAGCAATGGGCTAACAAAGGATCTGAAGCTTGTTATGGACTACTATATGACAAACAATGTAGGGTAAACAAAAAAACAATACTTATCTGATACATATGGTCAGTGTCCTCCTACTCCTGGTCAATGTCCTGCCAGACCTGTAGATATAAAAAGGTAAAATGGGTCAGTATGAAAAATAAAAATACTGATCAGCTAGGTCAGTTGGGAAGGCTCTGTAGAGGTTAAAATTAAAAAGTGGGTTGGGGAGGGATACCAGACCTGTACCACACCACATCAACCTGGCTTTTAAAATGGACTCGGTCACCAGAGGATGTCATGGTTGGGGAGGAGGAAGACTCCTGCCCTGTGCCCCTAGGACTAATCTTTTAGGGGTAGGAGGTCATGTTGCTCCACACATCAACCAACACAGGACAGGATAAAGACACCAAGGGACAGATATTCAAGGCACAATGAATGCTTCCCTGGTGGTGTAGTGGATCCCCCCTCCCTTTTCCCAATCTGCCTGTAGAATACATAGGAACATAGGTATGTGATGGCAGAAAGGGACTGCAAGCCCACCTAGTCTGCCCAGTTTGCCTAGATATCAACTAGGCCTTTTCTGTAGTCCTCCCCCCATGCCAGTTGCCCTCTGTGCTTATCCCATGCCCTCTTGAACCCTCCCACCATTTCCCTCAGCAGCCCATTCCAGTTGTCCACCACCATCTCAGTGAAGAAGTACTTCCTAATCCTTCCTCTAAATTCCCCCCCAAACGATTTGGAATTTCCAATGACCACTCCATTGCAGTATAGCACACCGCAGCAGGCCAACTGTGACCATCTCTAGGCAGATATCTGCAGCCATAACCAGTTCCAGGACTCCCTGCAGCTGGCACCAGAGCAACAGGCAATAGAAGTTTCAATAGCCTGCAGTGCACATTTGAGCTTCCACAATCTCTGATCAGATGTTTTCCACTTCTGCTCTTCTTCAGGGGATAAGTCAGTCCATGACAGAACTTAACCCAGGGAGTACAGTGGGGCCAGTAAACAAAAGATGAGAGCCTATATAAACTCTTAACATGCACTTTAGGACACTCTCCCACCGTGAAGGACTCCACGATCTGCTGCAAATGAAGCGATCAGTACAGAATCAAGCAAAACAACCAGTTCATCATAATCCACTACACTATAGCACACAGCAGGCAAACCAAAATTGCTCCACATGCAAAGTGCACATTGGCACCAGACTCACACTTGTGTGGGACCCTTGACACAAGCCAGCCAGTGGGCACCGTGGTAAGGAGGGACAAAACCTTTTACATGCAGCTACATCAGGGAGAAAAGGAAGGCAAAGGGAGATACTGAGTGTCTGAAAAGGGTGGATAGAGGTAGGGAGGATAAAAGATGACCACCAAAAAGCAGAAATACTGAACAAATACTTCTGTTTGGTTTTTACAAAGCAGGGGGCAGAAAATGGTCCAGCATTAAGTAATAAGGGTGGAGCGATCACAGACAAGGACACAGGTTCCTTTGCAAAAGAAAGGATCCTCATGGAACTGGCAGCAATAAGGCTATGGGCCAGATAGATGCACCCCTGGACACTGAGGGAGCTAAAGGAGGTGTTAGCAGGGCCGCTGACTACCCTGTTCACACTGTCTTTGTAAACTGGTGACATGCCCTGGGATGGGAGGAGGGCTGATGTGGTCCCACTATGCAAAAGTGTTAACAGGAAGGATGCAGGAACTACATACTGGTCAGACTGACCACAACAGTGGGAAAAGTAATGGAAATACTGCTGAAGGAAAGAATAGTGGAACACCTGGTTGTCAATGGTCTACAGTGGAAGTGGGGAAGGGAACACTGTTTAACCAGGAGTAGCACACTAAGCTGAAGCTTGTTTCCAGATGGAACCTGGAGCACAAGGAAGTCAAGCAACTTGCTCAGGATCACACAGTATGCACTTAGACGGCTGTTGGATTCAAACCCAGGTCTCCAGATCTGTAGCTCAGAGCCTTTAACCAATGTGCTATACTGCCTACAGGACCCAAGGCGGTTTGGTTTTATGGGAGAGAGGTTGTGCCCGACAAACTTAACTGAGTTTTTTGACTAGGTTACAAGGAAGGTGGATGGGGGAGGATGTTGCCTACCCAGATTTCAGAAAGGCCTTTGACACTTTGCCACATAGAAGGCTGGTAAATGAGCTGGAAGGCTTAGGGTGGGCTGCAAAACAACGCGGTGGAGAACTGATGCAAAGACTGAAACTAGAGGGTGGTTGTAAGGCAAATGGGGTGCATTCCAGGGTGGGAGTGTGTGCCCCAGGGGTCGGTGCTGAGACCCATCCTTTTTTAATATCTATAGCAACAGTTAGCCCAGTTGCAATCAGTGGAGGAGAGCTGTTCTTTCCAGACTGGGGCTTGTCACTGGAAGGGATCAGGGCAGGCATTCTGGGGCTGCATCGGCGGTGGGGAAGGATGGGATCACATCGGTGATTGACAAGGAAGCTCTTGTTGGCGGGGGACAAGCCATGCATACCGGGGCCACATCGGCCACAACTTTTCAAGCTGGCAACTCAGGAAGGAGAGGCCAATCAGCGAATAGGGCGCGAACCTTTGACTGTATGACTGGGCCATAAAAGGCAAATAGTCCAGTCACAATCAGAGGAGGAGAGCTGTTCTTTGTTCCACACAACCCATCCTGGCCCCAACCTCTATTAAATGGTCGGTGAGGGTGGAGCCTTGGAGGAGGTCAAGTCGAGATTGGGTGAACTGGAACACTAGGAAGCTGGATTGTTATTGACTGGGGGAAAAGGGTCCTGAACACTATGCTGCTTGGGCAACATTTGACTACTACCAGGAAGGGGCTAATGAAGCAGACTGTATAAATGACTGTATGCCATCTACATCTGTGGGAGTAGGCAAACTGTGTGTGACTTGATTACTGCTAGAGCCTCTGATCTGGCTAGTGTTGTGGTGGGCTAATTTTGCTTGTGAATTTTCTACTGCTAGGGTTAGAAAACTGGCTACTGTCAAGAAAGAGGAGGGAAGATTGCTGTAATTGGAGGGGGCAAATTGCTTGGGTTTTAGTGTAACACTGACTGAATTATTTCTGTTAGAGGGCTGCATTGCTCACCTAAAATGAGGGTAGACTTGGGGGTGGCCAAAGCGGGCACCTTTGGTAGAGTGATTAGGTGTACAGGGTACGGGGCGGCAATCATATTAAATTTGGCATGGAGGTTCAGAGGGTGTCCAGTGTGTTTTCAGTTGTCAGGTCTTAGGGATGAAGTAGAGGGGATCAGAAGGCAGCTGAAAGGTGGGAGGGGTGGGGAGGAAAGGTGTGAAAAGGACCTCATGAGAGTAGACAAGGCCAATATGGCATAACCCAGGGAACAGGTGGACAAGGATCATATGGTTACTCAGGAGGGGTGGGGCATGAAACAAGCAATGTACAGAAATCACTTCGTAGGGAGGTGGCTGACCAGAAGGAGGGGGGACAGGAGAGCGCAAGTCGGGGGCAAGCATCACACTTACTAATTGATTCGCCCTGCTATATCCGGGAGATGAGGTGGAGAGGCTGCCGGGATGAGGGGAGCAGGCAGGCAGACAGAGAGGGTTTGGTCAGTAAGCTGGGGGGATGGGGCAGAAGAGAGAGCCAGATCCACAGAAGGGGGGGAGAGAGACATTAGCCTAGGTGGGAGGGAGGTGAGGAGGATGGGGGAGTGCAGAGTGAAGCCAGGGTGGGAGGAGGAAGAAGGACTAGGGTCGAGCAAGCATCCTGGTTAGGGAAGTCAGCCAAGGATAAGGAGTACTCTAGATAGGCCAGCTTCAGGGTGGGAGAAATCAGATGAGGTGGAGAGGAGGGGGAAAGATGGGGGGTAGGGAGAAACACAGCAGATGGGGTGAAGGATGCAGAACGTGGGGGAAGGGAGGCAAGGAGGTAAGCAGTAGAAGGGAGCCTGGGTGGGGGATCTGAGGATACCAGCCTAGAGAGTCTGGGAAGATCTGGGGGGAAAATCTGTGCCACCCAGGAGATTGGGGGGTGAGGAGCAAGCTGGGAGCTACAGGTAGAATGAGCGTGGTAGGGCAACCACAGGCTTGTGATCCCCAGGCTGGGGGGGCAAGAGAAGTAAACTGGGGTTGATGACAGAAGGAAGAGCCTGGATGGAATCAAACAGGCCAGTAAAGTGGGGGTGAAGGTGATCCTGCTGGGTGACTCCATGACATGGGGCATCCAGTGGGAGGAGGGAGGGAAAAAGCAGCCCAGTCAAGACTAAATGTATCCCAGGCCTATCCGTACACAAGGCCAAATTCCAGCTATACTTGATAGTATTGGAATGCGGGGAATCCCCAGACTTCCTAAAACATCTGGGAACAACTGACTTAGAGGAAAACAGTGAACTAGAAATCCAGGCAAGATTCCGGGAACTGTCCAGGGTTTACCACTCTATAGGAAGCGCAGTCTCCTTCTTTGAGATTCTGCCAGTACCTAGGGCATCCGGGGAGACCAAACATAAACTTAGAGGTGTGAACCAGTGGCTCAGGGACTGGCTCAGGGCAGAAAGGTATGGGTTGGTGGGGGACTGGGGGATACATGGGAGGACAAGGGGTTATATGCCAGGGATAGGCTACACCTCAACTTGGAGGGGAAGGAGATCTTGAAACTAAAACTTGCTGGATTCATAATCGAGAGGTGGAGTTTAAACTTGTAAAAGGAGGGGGGTTAAGTAAAACAGTGGCTCCAGGAAGGCTGCTCAAGGGTCCAGGTCTAGGGCATGAAAAGAAGGCAGGTGACTGTGATGTAAATCCATCCAGAGCTGTGCAAGAAAGGGCATGTATGAACTGCTCAGTGCCGAGACGACTGGAGAAGGGAGAGGGGTTGGGGTGGAGGACGGCCCTGATCAATGCTAGGAGCATGGGCAGCAAAATGCCCAAGCTCCAGGCGATGCTGGTTGAGGGATCAGTGGATGTGGCAGCAATTATTGAGACATGGGCCACTCAGGAAAATGATTGGGACCTAAATTTGGTGGGCTACAAAATATTCAGGAAGGATAGAGGAGAGGGAGAGGAGGGGGTGTAGCACTGATAGTCAAAAATGACATAGTGGTTAGTGGAGTGGAGGAAGCTGTAGGGGAGTGGAGGAGATCCTGGTAACCCTACAACTGAGGGGAGGTAAAAGATTGAAAATAGGGGTGGTGTACAAACCCCAAATGATGGAAGAGGCCCTGGAGGACAAACTAGTTGAGAACATCAAGGGGCACTGTGACCGTGGAATGGGTATGGTGGTGATCATGGGTGACCTTAATATGCCAGGGACAGACTGGGACACTATGGCATCCTCTGTGGCCAGGGAACAGAGACTGATGGATGTGTTCCCGGATGCCTTCCTGGTCCAGCAGGTGGGGGAACCTACTAGGGAGAAGCAGATACTGGATGTTGTCCTAGCAGACAGTGACCAGATAAAGGGCCTGGAGGTGTGCAGCCCGCTGGCAGGTGGTGACCATACTACAGTCTGGTTTCTGCTGTATCTGGAGGGGGAGATAACCATTCTAATACAGTAGTAGTGGACTTCAGGGGGCAGACTTCATGGGAATGGGCAGGATTCTACAGGGGAGCTTGGACAAGATTAGGCCAGACATGGATGCTGGCAGCTTGTGGGAGGCCATTAAGAAGGGGGTGTAGGAGACTACTAACTCCTGTACAAAGGAAAGGCGTAATCATGGTAGAACCAACAAGCCATGCTGGTGGACAAGGGAGGTGCAGGAGGCAGTGAGGGATAAAAAGGCTGCCTATGCATGTTTTAAGCACTCTAGGGGGGATAGGGAGAGGGGTATGAGTTGATGGCTAGAAGGGTCACCACAGTGGTGAGGGGAGCCAAGGTGAGGAGGGAGCAAAACCTGGCTAGGGATATCCGGAGGGGGGAAAAGGGATTCTATAGATACACAAGGGAGAAGAGAAAAGGGAGGGCACAGATCAGCATGATTAGGACTGAGGAGGGATGGACTCAGGAGGCGGGGGAGTCAGGCAGAGGTGCTAAATGAGTACTTTGCTTTGATAATTACAGTGGAAGGCAGTGGATCCCTCCAGCCCAATTGGAGAGAAGGGGAACCAGCAGAGTCGAGAGGTCAGATGGAGTCTAGAGGACTGAAAGAAGTTGGGGTTCAGGCTGGGCCAAGTCTAGAAGGGGATGGGTGGTTAAATGAGGGGTGGGTTGGGAGGAGAAATTACAGTGGAAAGGGTGAGGGAGGCCCTTCGGACACTAAAAACTGATAAGGTACCTGGGCCAGATAGGCTACATCTGAGTGTTATGAAGGAATTGGTGGATGAGCTAGCAGCACTCTAACACTTCTCGGCTGACAGGATGGGTGCTTCAAGACTGGAGGGTGGCTCATGTGGTGCCTATCCACAAATGGGGGGGTCTAGAGAGGAGATGGGGAATTATAGGCCTGTCAGCCTAATGTCTGTGGTGGGCAAAGTAATGGAGGGCATTATCAAGGATAGACTCAGGAGGCAGCTGGAAAGGTTGGGGTAACTGGATATCAAACAGTATGGTTTCATCCCAGGGAGATCGTGTTAGACCAACCCCATAGATTTTTATGACTGGGACCCTGGACTGGCATAGACTGGAGGACGTCCTATACCTGGATTTCAGTAAGGCGTTTGATTCGGTACCCCAAAATGGGCTGCTAATAAAGCTGGGGGGGTGGGGTGAGAGGACAGTTGCTCAGATTGGGGAGGTGGGGGTGAGAGGACAGTTGCTCAGATGGGTAGAAAATTGGCTAACAGGGCGAATACAGAGGGTAGTTGTGGGTAGTCTCCTCCCCCAAGAAGGTCACCAGTGGGGTCCCCAAGGTTCGGTACTGGGGCCACTCCTGTTCAGTTCCTATGTCTTGAATATGGGGAGACAGTTAAGAGTAGGATGAGTCTCTTTGTGGATGACTTAAAACTGGGGGCATTGGCGGACAGGGATGAAGCGAGAGAGAGAGAGAGACAGTCCAGAGGGACCTGGATACCCTGGAGGGGTGGTCAAGGAGATGGGGACTGAGGTTGAATGCAGGGAAATGTAGGGGTCTGCACCAGAGGGTCAGAAACCCGGGCCATGTATACACAGGGGGGTCATAATGCAAGCCACAATGAGTGAGAGGGATCTAGGGGTGGTGGTAGACATCAAAATGAATAACACTGAAAACTGCAGAAGAACTGAGGCCAAAGCAAACTGGATACTGCATAGCCAGGGGGATTACATCCAGGAGGAGGGAGGTGATCCTCCCTCTGTATAATGCCTTGGTCAGACCACATCTCGAGTACTGCATGCAGTTCTGGAGACCTCACCTCAAGAAGAATGTAACACTGCTGGAGAGTGTCCAGAGGAGGGCAACCAGGATGCTTCAGAGCATGGGAGGAAGACCCTATGAGGAAAGGCTGGAAGAGCTTGGGCTGTACTCGCTGGAGGAGAAGCGAGACAGGAGGGACATGATGGGGGTCTTCAAATATGTAAAAAGAGATGTTCAGACTAAAGAAGGTGGGAACAACCAGGTGACATGAGTGGAAGCTAGAGGGGAGAAATTACGGGGGAATGCAGGAGACATTACTTCATTGAGAGGGTGGCAGAGCCCTGGAATGCACTGTTCAGAAGTCTGGTGGAGGAGGGCACAGTAGAGGGCTTCAAGATGGAGTGGGACAGGTACAAGGGTAAAATGAAGCAGACGATGACCCTCTCTGGGGCTGGGTGGGAAAGAAAACACCCATTAGGAAGCTGGATACCGAGCAGACACAACAGACCATCAGGCCTATTCTGCTGGCGTTTAGTATGTTAGATATAACTGAAGGACTGCAGGGTAAGGTGTGCCTATTTGTAGAGGATACGAAGATATGTAATAGGGTAGACACCCTGGTAGGGGAGGTGGAGGCAGTGAGGGAGGGCCTAAAGATTCTGGAGAGGTGATCAGAAACTTGGCAGCTGAATTTAATGCCAAAAAGTGTACAGTAACGCACATGGGTGTAATAACCCGCAAACCATTTACACATGGGGGGGGTAAGGAAACTCAGCAGGAGAGAGATCTGGGGATTATAATTTCAGATATCCTTAAGGCGGAGAACCAGTGCAGCACAGTGGTAGGCAAAGGGAGGGTTATAAAACAGAAAGAGGGAGGTGCTGATGCGCCTTTATAAATCCATGGTGAGGCCTCACCTGGAGTATAGGATTTAGTTCTGGAGGCCTGACCTACACAACAACATAAGACAGGTTTGAAAAGGGTCAGACAAGGGCAACCAAGATGGTGCACGCTATGCATAGGAAGCCCTATGAGGAGAGGTGGAGGGAATCAGATCTGTACCTGCTGGAGACTAGTAAGACGAGAGTGGGAAGCTTATTTGCAAGGAAAATAAGTGATAGAACTAGGGATCATAAACCAAGATTAGAAGAAGGAAAGTTTAGGGGCAATGTAAGGGGTCATTACATCACTGAGAAGGTGGTGGAGTCCTGGAACAGACTACCGGAAGAGGTGGTGTGCACAAAAATGGTGAAAGAATTCAAGAGGACATGGGACAGACACCAGGAGCTGACCAGTGGGCAGAGTGGGGTGTCTCTTGACAAAGATGATGACTGGTGGGGGGTAAGGGCAGACTCAATTGGCCAATATGGTCTTTTTCTGTCTCCAGATTTCTATGATTCTAAGGCAGTTAAGTAATTAGGACTTACCAGCTCCATCAGAGTAGGGGAGTCCAGAGTTGGGGTGTCCTTGGTTCGAGGTATTCTGGTAGGACCTGAAAGGGAAAAAGAGAGAAGGCTGAAGGGACACAAAGGGTTGGAGGTGCTAGAGGAGAGATTAGAGTGTTAGAATTAAACAAAGATACTTATCTGATTGGTATGTCTGGCCAGACCTGTAGAAATAAAGGGAAAAATAGATCAGTATGGGGAAGTTACAGTAGCAAGAGTAGAGAGATACAAAAAGGGTATATAGCACAGGAGTAAAGGAAGAGGAGTTTTAGAGGAAAAGACAAACTAGGTCAAAGTAAGGAAACTAGAGATGGACTAACAAATGCAGACAGCTAAGAAAAGAGAATAAAGTGGTATTTGGGACTCGGCAAACACCCCCCTTAGTGCCCCAGGTGACCTGCAGGTAGCCAATAAATTTAAGTAGTAGTCCAGATGGGCAGGTGGGTATGAATTTAGGCTAGCAGCCCCTATATTATTTAAAAAAGGGGACACTGGTGGTTCAGGAGTCGTTGGGTTGTCCCAGGAGGCCAGTGGTTTGAAAGGTATGCTGGTGATATAATGGGTCACTCCCTCATGGACAGTGGCAATTTTTTTTCTTTTTATATTATCTTTCCCTGGAACCTAGTGTGGGGGGAGGGGTGTCCTTGGGCACAGACTGTATGTAGCAGGCAGGAGGCTCTTCAGAAAACTGCTGACCAGAAGTGCTGCAGCTGTTGCTAGGCAGCCAGTTTAGTGCTACTGAACTACAGTGACAGTAATGGCAGGCACTTTCAACTGCCAGCCCAGAGGAGGGCAACTAAAATAGCGAAGGGTCTGCACCAGAAGCATACAAAGAGAGATTTGGCTGAATATGTATGCCCTTGAGGAAAGGGGCGGGGGACAGGATAGAAAATTTCAAGCACTCAAGGGAATCAACAAAGTCCAAAAAGTAGCATCTTTCATAAAACGAAATGTGCAAGAACAAGGGGCAACATTTGAAGATAGAGGGGACGGCTCAGGGGCAACATGAGGAAGTATTATTTCACAGAGAGGGTGGTGAATGCATGGAATGGCCTTCCTGAGGAGGTTGTGGGGTCAAAAATAGTGGGGGACTTCAAGAATACATGGGACAGACATGAGCCAATTCTATTGGTGGGTAGGAGGAAGTCAGCTGTTGGCTAACTAGGATCTGCAGCTTATCCACTCGGTAGGGAAATGGGCCGACTGAGTGGGCCAAGCAGTCCTTATCTGCCATCAAGGTCTATGTGTCTATGATTCAGCCCACAGATCTCAGGCTGTAGCCTGCTCTATGTGTGTGGGAATGAAGATGGGATATTTTGGGGAAGGGGAGGAGGCTAGAGCAAATATGCCTCCCTCTACCCATCAGCCACAAAGTGGCATGTGAAGAGCCCCCACGGAGCAGGTTAAAAGGGTCTGGTAGGTGGGCAGCCAGCAGTAGGTGGGAGGAACCTTTAGCTAAACCACATGGTGGCAGACTGTAGATGCCCTGAGGGGGCCTGGTAGAAAGGGACTGGGAGGGCAATTGCACAAGATAGGGGCCACAAAGGAAAAATCCACAGTGCAGCTGAAGGGCAATGCCTGCAACTGACTTAAAAGTAGCTGTGGGTGGGAGGCAAACAGGGGAAATCAGTGGGCTCCCTGAGGGGACCATAAAAGTAGCAAGCACTGCATGCAATAGAGCTGCACAGCAGCTAATGCCAAAGTACCAAGGGCTAACAAAAGGATTTGGAGGAGGAAAAGAACAGCATACGGTACAGGACAGCTCACAATTAAAAAAACAGAGCAGTAAAGAGAAAGAGCCCTGATGGGTTATAAATATTAAGTAAATTTATGCAATAGGGATGGACATAAATGGAGTGTGAAAAATCCATTTTATCTGAGCATGTACGTGTATACATGCAGAATCTTACATTTATACATATAGTTATTACGTCATCCTCGATTAATGTGCATAGTGGACTGCTTCACACATTCCTCATCCCTCTGTTTGGCACTGCTTACTAGTATCTTGCCTTTAGTTTTGTTTCTTCCAGGTTGACCGTCCCTCAGCCACGCCACCTGCCATTTAGTCATACTTCTCCCCATTCTTCCCACTATCATACAGCGATCAGTTGTTTCTGTTTAACAGTTTTAGTTTTTTGCTTTTTTAGCTAACCTTTTTCAACTGGCTGCTCCAAGCTGTGCTCCAGCTGTCACACTCTGCGTGCTGCTGCCATGTCCTGGCCACACCTCTCGATATACAAAACAGACTTTTTTTTACTGTTTTCTCAAAAACTGATAAGCCCTCACTCTTACTCTTCCACACTGATTTCCCAAACTCGCTACAACTGCCACCAGAGCTCCCCCAGCACTTAGAAACTGTCAGATATTTTTTTCCTTAAACTGCATACTCGCAAACCCCATTGCTGATGAGCCCACACTCTAGGTCACACTTCTTCTCTGGTTTCCAGACCTCACTACAACTGCAACCATAGGCTCCTGTGAAGTCCTTCTCTGCAAACTCTAAATGGTCTCTTAAGGCCCTCCCTCTTCCCTGCTTATTTACTGATATTTCCCTATGTCTATATACCACACATGTTTTAAGCCCCCCCCACCACCATTTTTCACTCCTGACCTCCAACACTATAATACTGTTAGTCTGTTCCAGGCGTCTACTACCCTTTCAGTGAAGTAGTAATTATTCACATATATCTCACCCCCACTATAAGCTTCATCACCTGCCCCATGGTCCTTTTTCCTATTTGAAGGAGCCCCCCCCCAAGCACCCTGTTCATCCTTGTAAGGTACTTGTGGGTCTCCATCATGTCCCCTCTCTTTCAGATTTTATATGTTGAGATCCCGGTATCCTCACAGGGTTTTTGCAATAGCCCATGTACAGTTTTAGTTGCCCTTTATACTCCTCCACCCTATGGCCTTTCTAAGGTGCAGCCTCCAAACCTGGACACAGTACTCTAAGTCAGATCTCACTAATAAGGGATTACTTGCAACACCATCACCTCCCTCCTCCTGCTGAAGATACCCCTCCCTATGCAGCCCCAGCATTCTCCTAGCCCTACCCACTGCTTTGTCACACAGCTCAGCAACTTTAAAGAGACTCACCAAGGTAAGTGAGTTGGCCCCTGCACCATACCCATCGGTGCCTTGCTGCCAGAGGACCCCAAGGAAATTAATATGTCCCCAAATTTTTAAGCTGTTAAAAAGTTCTGTCCCTCATAAAAATATACAAACCAGGTCCCAAGAACTGCCTAGTTGCTTGCTGCTGCCCCAGCTCTGCACCCATGCTCACTAGCAGGATGACGAGATGCCAGTGAGAGCGCGGGGGTGCTCTTCTTCATCTGTAATGGGCGGCAGCTTTTCTAGTGATTTTAAATGATCTAGTGGCCACCTGGCAATGAAATGTGGGCATCGGTCAAGTAACAAGGCCCTTGTTAGTTGAACGGTGCCCACATTTTATTGCCAGGTAGCCACTATATCATTTAAACTCAATTGAAATGCTGCCACCCATTACATATAATGGAGTGTGCCCCCACGCCCGTACTGGCATCTTGTCATCCTGCTAGTGAGCATGGGGGCGGAGCTGGTGCAGCAGGAAAAAAAGAGGAAGTTATTGGGACCCGGTTTGTATATTTTTATGAGGGACAGAACTTTTTAACGGCTCATAAATTTAGAGACATATTAACTTCCTTGGGGTCTTCTGGCAGCACAGCACTGATGGGTATGGTGCAGGGCAGTATCTTGGTGAGTCTCTTTAAGATCATGATAACTATAAGGTCCCCCGCTTAGTGATCATCAGCACCACCCCCAACCCTATAAAAGCAGCTCCTGGTTTCCTATGCCCTAGGTGCACAATTCTGCACTTTGTCACTGAACCCCAACTGCCCCAATCTTGACCACTTTTCAAGTTTCTCCAAGAGGCATGTGCATTCTCTCTGCTCCCTTCTTAGTGCCCACCCTACAAATTTTGGTATTGTCTGCAAAAAGGCATTCCCTTCTTTGCCAGTTTTTCTGCAATGTCACTTATGAAGACACTGAAGAGGATCTGCGCCAGTACTGAGCTGAGCTGCTCACTGTCCCATCACTGTAATGAGTGCCATTAACCATCACCCTCTGACACCTTAACCCCCACCCCCAGCTACTACTCTGTTTTACAACCACACCATCACTCTGCCATCTGCCAGGACTTGCTCCACCGTAGAATGAATCCAATATGTGGGAGCAGCTGCCTAGGTAGTCAGGATACATTTACATGTTCTTCCATACCCTAGGACATAAGTGGAAAGGGTGCACAAACACGTGCACAGACACATGTGGCACAGCACCAATCAATGTCTTCCCACCCATGGGCTGCTCCCATCTGCACTGCCACTTGTGGTCACTCAGTTGGCAGTATTACAGCTGAGCTGGCTGTCCTCCTTCCCCAGAAGAGAGCCTCTTGTATAACAGTTGATACTCCTCCTCTCCCCAGAGAGCCCCTGACTCAAGCTCGTTCCTGAACTAAGGTCACCTCCACTGCAGGTCATGGTGCTACTGTTAAGCTGAAGGGCACACATGTTAACCAGTTTCTAATTAATTTAACCACTTTGGATCCCTCCTAGGCTGATCAATCTCTTTAGCCTCGCCCCCCCCAAAAAAATTGTCAACCACCCTCCTCTCTGCTAGATCACCCTTCCAGGCACCAGACTATTCTCCATGCAGCTGGACAACCCTTCTAGCCCCAGCCTTTCACATAATGAGCACTGGAGCTAGAGCACCACACAGGCTCCGGTCCAGCCGCTCACCTAGCCAGCCACCCTCCCTACATCTGGGCCAGCCTCCAACTACATTCTATACAACCTCCATGTAGCTGGAGCACCACCCCAAACTTCCACTCTAACAGACCACATATCTGAAGCTGTCCCTCCAAGCCCCTGGACCAGCAGTCCCCCACCCAACCACTCAACCTACAGCTAGATCCACCAGAAGTCCCATACCAGCCTCACCATCCAACCACCCACCCTGCAGCTGGACCTCACTTCCAACCTTGAACTAGACCCACCACCACCTGCAACCCTCCCTGCTGCTGGCTCACTCTTTCATGCCCTGGACTAGCCTCCCCCAGCAGACAATCCTCCCTGCAGCTGGACCCCTGTGTTCATTCCCACCCACAGACCAGCCCGCCTCCCCTCTACAGGTTGAGTAACCTCCCCAGAGCTGAACTCCCTTTCCAAAAGCTGGACACACCCTTCCATCCAGATCAGAACCTCCCTACACCTAGACCCCCCGATGACCCTTCCTCAACCATGGACCCCATACTTCTCAATGTAGTATTAACAAAAAATAAATATGTGACACTAACATATTGCATTTGCAGTGTCAGTGGCTCAGCAGGTAGCACAATCGCCTCCAAGGCTGGGAGATCAGAAGGCAGTGGGTTCTATTTCCATACCAGGCACTTGGGTTAATATTCCAATACTGATGCTGTAGTGCAGCATGAGGGGGATGGCTGAACTCCTGAGGCACTGTCTTTCAGATGAGACATTAAACCAAGGTCCCATCTGCCTGTTCTGGTGGTAGTTCAGGTGGATGTTAAAGATCCCATGGCACTTTTTGGAAAAAGCAGGGGAATTTTCTCCGGTGCCCTGGCCAAATTTCCCCCCATTTCACTAAAAATACAACCAACAGCTTAATCTGGTTCAAGGTCAGTTGGCTTTCATCTGTATCCCCTTCCCTCCGGGTTGTGTCTGAAAATAGAAAAGAATCTGTCTAGTGCACTTAGCCTGTCAACAAAAACAAAATAAACATAAAATATAAATTAATGCAGTCTTCAGCAAAAGAAAAAAAATGCACTGATCCCCAGATTACAAAATTGATTAACACATGCAACTGTTAAATACAAATATTAAATGCAAAAAAACAGTTCCCCCACAAACACACTCAAATATCTGCAGTAAATAATTATTCCTTTATCTGCAGGTAACTCCAGATTTTCTCAAATTAAAAAGTTGTAATCTTTTCTCTGTAAATACAGTTAAATAGGTTACTAAATGGATACACACAGAAAATGCATTCTGAATTTGCTCAATTATACAATCTCCCTGCTGTTCATTCTCCTGCCCCCACCCCCACTACTTTAACTAAATCAGCAGAAATTCCACAAATAACAAGTAATCTAGAGGCACAATGCATCCTAGACACTTTGGGGGTGACTGAAAATAAAATGTGTATTTCAAAGTTTAGCCACGAGTTCAGAGAAGAGAAAATGTTTTCAAGACAAAACATTGACTGTGAAACCTGCACAACATTTCATTAAGAAAAAAAAACACCTAAGTGATAATTCCCTTACCTGTATTTAACATTTCAGAGAGTTAAAAAGATGTACTTTTTAAACATAAGCTCTAACCTTAGCGTGTAAATCTTAGCTGTAGGCAACCCCAGTTGTTCAAAACTGGAGACCACAGAGTGCTCGTGCAGTTTCATCAGGCTAGGCACAGACAGGAAGTGAGCTGGAAAATGTAGGCCTCTGACTGAGTAGACTTATGGAAAAAGTAGTTTAGAATAGACTTTTAAAGGGACTCTGCCAACTTTTTTTGCACCATATTATTTCCAGGTAAAAAACTACATTTTATGATTGCTTACCTTCTCTAAAATTCATTAGTGTTGCTGGTTGTATTATCTGTCTCCTTGCTTAGTAGAACTGAAATGCATGGTAATGTACCCAGCCCTGATTGGCTAATTTAAATCCTAAAACATTCTTTATCTAAATATCAAATACAAAAAACAATTTTGAGCCATTTTCACAATATTAGCTCTATACAAATCTATAGAATTTACATAAAAGATAAATACAAAATCAGTTCAAAAAACTTTTTCTCAAGAAATACAATATTAAAGCTTGTTCATAAGGCATTTTGACATATCTTTTGTTTAGATTATAATTCATCGATGAAAAAAATTAAAATTCAGCATTCAGCATACTGGGAATTATGAACAGTCTTACTTTAGAATCATATAAACATAGAAACATAGACTTTGATGGCAGCTAAGGACCACTTGGCCCACCCAGTCTGCCCATTTCCCTACCTATTTGATAAGCTGCAGATCCTAGTTAACCAACAGCCTACTCCCTACCCCCACCAGAATTGCCTTATGTCTGTCCCATGCAATCTTAAATTCCCTCACTGTTTTTGACCCCACAACCTCCTCAGGAAGGCTGTTCCATGCGTCCACCACCATCTCTGTGAAAAAATACTTCCTCACGTTGCCCCTGAGCCATCAGGTAAACAGCAAAAGAAGTAGTGAGGTGGGCAGAGAGGGAGGCAGGAAATTCAATCAGCAGAGGTATGCTGATAGAGCCAAGATGGTGCCAGACTTCATGCTGCAGGAGTCTGTACCTTGAGCTTCCTGTGGAGTGCTGTTTGAGCATTGGAGAAGGCAACGGGACGGTTACCTCATGACCCAAGTCAACCAGGAGGTCTGCTATGAAGCATACTGCTTGAGCTTGCTGGGGAGCGCAACAGGGAAAGGGGTGGAAAGCTGTGTAGTTCATTGCAAGAAATTAATAACTGGCCCTGTAGAAATTAGCAGTTGTTGGTGTAGTATCTCTAGATGGTGTGAAAATTACAGCACTCACAGGTCAGGGGCACTGCATGTTGAGGGATGCTCACCCAAATAATTTGAACAAAAAGATAACCAACCACACCCACCAGTCCATGAAACACAGCCAGAACCAAAAGCACAAATGCCTTCAGAAAGGGAAACAGCACAAAAATAGCCTCATCCAATGCAACAGATTACAGAGGAAGCTCAAAAAAGTGAGGTGCCAGGGCAGTTGGTAGAGTTGTCTCAAACTCTCTGTGGAAGAGCCATGGAATAGCTGTCACTATATCTGTTACACCAATTGAAGCCACCCTGCACCATTTCCATCCCCAGAGGCACCCGAGCCCCCGAATTCGTCCGCATCCCACGGACCGGCGAGCGTGGCTGATCCTCCCCTTGTTAGCATCTCTAGATGAGAGATATCAGTTCTGCAGATATTTTCATTCATCCCCCCCAAATGAGGTATCCAAGAGACAAACAAAATAAATAATTCAATGTACTTAAATCAGCTGTCTACTCTCTTACTTTTTTGTAGTTCAAATCATAATCATTTCTCCATTCATACTGTAACCTGGATTCTCCAAATTTAGTGATCACACCTTATCTCTTTCTATTTCCATTTTTATTAGGTGTATCCACCATCGAGAGATTCCAGCGCATGAACTGGAAAAAAAGGGGGAAAAATTAAAAGGTGTTATTTATATCAATAGCCTTTACTTTTTTACTTTTTAAGAATGGTTTTAAATCCCATTCTTTGTTCAAATCATATGGCTGTATGCTGTTTAAGGTGAAAATCCAAAAAATCTCCCTTTGCAAAATTTATTTAATCTATCCCCACCATGTGGGTTTCTCTGAATCCGTTCAATGGCCATAAATTTGGTCCCATCTGGTCTACTGTCATGTAATTCCATATAATGGCTAACCAATGGCTTGCCATAAGCTTCTGCTCTAATATTTCTGATGTGTTCCTGTATTCGCTGCTTTACAGGTCGAATAGTTCTTCCAATATACAGCAACCCACAGGGACAACATAGTAAATAAACAACATATGTACTGTTGCAATTAAGAAAAGAGCGTATCTCAACCTTTCCATTGTAACCCTCTATTTCCAAGATTTTTTTCTGGCAACAATAATTACAAATGTTACACCTACCACATTTGTACATGCCAATAGGTGGAGGGGGAAGCCACCTTCTATGCTCAGATACAATAAGTGAGGTGTATCTTCCCTTCACTAATTTGTCTTTTAAATTCTCTGCTTTGGAAAAAGTGATTCTTGGACTTCCACGTAATTCTTTAGATAAAGTTGGATCATTTAGAAGCATTGGCCAGAATTTTTTCACAACGGCCCCTATTTGACCAGCTTGATTGCTGTATTGTGTCACAAATGTGACAGGTATATTTTACCTTTTCTCCACAATCTTTTTATTTTTCAGTGTGAGCAAATTATCCCTAGACTGTAACCTGGCCTTTTCTTTTACACTCAACAAAATCTCCTTTTTATAGCCTCTTACTTCAAATCTTTTCATCATCTCATCTGTTTGTTTTTCAAAATCTTCATTTTTTGAACAATTTCTTCTAATCCTTAGGAATTGACCATAAGGAATAGAGTTTACTAAGGACCTAGGGTGACAGCTATCAGCTCTAAGCAAACTATTAGTTGCTGTCTCCTTCCTGTAAGTTTTAGTTTGAATGTTGTTGTCATTGTCTCTAAACAAAGTTACATCTAAAAAGTTGATTTCTTTTCTGTTGTAGCAAAAAGTAAACTTCAGATTTTTATTGTTATTTACATTCAACCAATTCATAAAGAATCCAATTTCCTCTTTGGGACGCTGCCATATACAAAGTATATCGTCAATAAAATGGTCCCATCTTTTGATACTTGAATTTTGGAATTTAAGGTACAGATCCCACCAGAGCCACTTAAAAACTTGAGGATTTGCATAGACTTAGATATTGTGGAAAAATGGTTTAAATAGTTTTTTGTACCTGATATTTAATTAAAGAAAGGTTGATTGAATGTCAAAGAAGGTTAAAAAAATTTTAAAATACAGTAAAATTGAATTTTGAAATTTAAGGTTCAGATCCCACCAGAGCTACTTCTGAAAAAAAGTTTTGATAGTAGTTCTGCCAATTAACCAATAGGGTTAGTTAATTATATGGCAGATTGGCTATAAAAGGAAATACCTCATAGCATTATTCATCCCCTGAGGAAGACCACACACGTGGCCGAAGCGATGGGATTCAGTGTTTGTGTTGGATGCACCTATATTGGCTGTAAACTGAATTTTATGGAGCAGAAAGTGTCATTTGTGAATCCAAACACCATACAATAAAAGTTCACAGTATTGTGGAAAAGAAAATGAAGGTTGGTGTTTGTTTGCAACTTTACCGGCACGCGGGTGCGGAGTTCATTTGGATTTTTGTTCGTTGTTGGTAGGGGCTAGCAACCCCATACTCTGCACCAAGGTTTACTTGTGCACACGTCTGAAGAGTGTTTTGGACTACTCTTGAACAACTAGTCTGCTGAAATACTTCTTAGAATTTAGTACTCTTAGCGGCTGTATTTTTGAATGATGATTAAAGATTATTAAAAATGACTAAAATTAGTCTTTGAAGGCAAATTAATGAATGCTTTAATACTAAATTTAGTATTTGACTTCAGTGAGGGTTCCCAAGTGCAGCCCTTTGGGTCTGCACCCTCCATGACCACTCACATTTTGAACACCCTCTGCCCAGATGACCACCCAGCTGGACAACCATATCAACATCCCAATAGACCTCTCCCAAGCTGTGTACCTTGCCTACAGCTAGTCCACCCTATAAGCCCCAAACTAGCCTCTCCCCATCAACTATCACCCTCCCTGTAGCTGGCTGCTCCAGGCTATCCTTCCTACCCTCAGACAAGATCCCCCTGAAGATGGAACCCCCACCAGACCTGCCTCCCCACCTAAGTAGACCACCTTCCCTGCAGCTGGACCAACCTCCCAGCCTCACCAAACAAAGCACCTCCTTAGAGCTGGACCAACACCCCCTAGATAACAACTCTTTCTGCAGCTGGACCCACACAGACTACCCATCTTGCCCAGATACCAGTTGCCTATCCCACCACTGACCACTCTCCTTGCACATGGAAAACCCTGCCCTGCTAGGTACCTTTTTATAATCCCAACGCTTTCTAGTCTGACATGCTACATCCCACACACAACAACCCAACAGCCCCAGCAGCCCAACACACAGTGGTCTGACCCAGGACAATGCCTGACACAGTGTCAGACCAGAGGAGGTCAGGATTCTGTACTGCTGTTGAGTGGATTTTCCACAAACACATGAAGCACCCGATCCTGACCTATGCCACCCATCCCAGGACCTGAGCCACTACTGAACAGCACAGACGATGTGAAAACACCCACCCCCTATGTGGTGCACCCTGTGAGGACACACTGACCTGATCACAGACCCCCAATTAGGATGACTGTCTCACCATCCATGGGACAGGGATGAAACAAATAGCTGTGCATGCCCCAGTGTGTTGACCAGCCATCCCAGGCAGCATGGCAGACTGTCCGTGCATCCTTGCATGCATGATGATGTCAGCTGACAGCCAGCCAGCTGGGCATGTATGAAGGAATTGGAGTACCATGCCTGTTGGTTGGTGCATGCATGACACTGCAGGCACACAGCAGAGTGGCACAGCGAGCCATGGATAGCTGCACCAGGAAATGGTCCACAGCAACACCACATGTGGATGCCAGGACACAAAGCAGCATGCCATCACACCAACCGTGCAATGTGTGCATGTGGCCGTGTCATGCTAGCCCACTATGGGCTTGCAGTAAGCACACAGAAAAAAGTCTGGAGGTGTTTGGGGGAGGCCTGTGCCACAGAAGCACATTGTGGCATGAAGGCTGCCAGGTGTGTTGTGGGGTGTTCCACAAGGGCCCATTGTGGGAATGCTGTTGCCACACAGTTGCACAGCTGGAATGATTGGGGGGCACTCACATAGCTTCAGGCCTGTGCAATGTGTTACACACATGAACAGCTGAAAGGATTTTGGGGGAACTCACACAGAGTCAGGTCTGTGCAACATGTGATACACAGTGCAGACGTGGCAGTGTGCAGTGGGCTGCTTGGTGATACCCAGCAGTGTTGTAATGAGACATCACCACCAAGTTGGGGTGCATGTGAAATGTGGGGGTGAAACTTTATTCAACAGTAGGGGGCCACAGTGGCAACCTGGTGGCTGTGCATGATGTGTACTGTGAGTGTGCAACTGTCAGGTGCCATGTCACCATGGAAACTCTACAGGGTGGTGTTGTGTGCCATGCCACAGAGGAACTTCAGCAGCTTGCCCTTGTCCTTGGATGCCAGTACCATCCGTATCCACTCCTCATAGCTCTTCTTGGGTGGTGTCCATGACAGTCCACAACAAATGCCTTCCCTGGTGACATAGGTCCATTGCTGTTCCCTGTGGAGCTCTGCTAGCATTGTCATGACCTCTACATGCACCTTCCTGAGCAGGGCATGGAGATGGCAGTGCCAGGTCTCAACATTGCTTTGGGTCCACAGTATACCTCGCTCATTGAGATCTGCAACCAACCACAGCTGAGGTGGGAACATGGGGTCGTATCTCGAGGGCACCTTGGCCACCCTACTGTACAGCTATATCCTGCCCAGCACATGTGTCTGCTCAAAACAATAGTGAAGTGTTGTGGCATTGGGCGGAATGGTTGGCTTCAGAAGGCTGAATGCTGCTGGAATGTCCTGAGCCAGGAGATGGGAGAGGGCAATGAGTTCATGGATCTTCAGGCTGAAGTCTGGGTCACTTCTGTATTGTGGTGCAAGGCCAAAGCTCTGGACCTTCCGCCACACAATCTGCCTAAAGTGGAACAGGCAACCCTTGTTTATGGCATGCGGAAATTCCATCTTACAGGCATTGATCCCAGCCTGCTCAAAGTCAGTGATAATAGTAGGTGGTTTGAGGGTGCAGGACTGTATACTGGCATATTTATTCAGCTCCTGGAACAAGGTGCAGTAACACTGCAAGCTCTTTGTCATCATCAGTATATACACCAATGAAATAATGAGGTTGTTAGAGCCCGACCCCATGGGTGCATGGATGGTGTACAATGAGTGAACAGGTGTGGCACAATCTTGAACATACCATCCATCACCCAGAAGGGTGCCTGAGCCAGGTCCCTGATGTTGTCCTCTGTGGTGAGTAGAAGGACTTGGTGGGTGGTGCTGCCGGTGATCCTGCTGTACCATGGCCATCCAGTCACCGTCTGTAGCTGCTTGGGGATAGTGAGGTCAGCCAGTGTCACTGGTTCTGGTGAGAGGTCCTTGTGGTGGGTCCTGTTCACATTCTGCAGCAGGGCCCTCTTGCTTAGCAACTGTTGCCACAGCTCAGTGGTCATTGCAGTTGCCTCACTCTGCAGTAGCTATGCGGGGCTAACCATGGTGCTGTGTGCCTTCTAATTGATGCCAGTCAGTGCCTGTGCTGGTAGAGCATCTGTCACCTCCCGAGCATGATTGTCCTCATTCTTTTTCTTTAGGTGGTGCTGGCCATCCAGGAGCAGTGTGATGGCCTGGCCGAGGCAGGACTTGGACTTATGGTGCTGGCAGCACCATTACACTGTCTCAGGCTGGCCTGGTGGTGCTGAGGGTTGAGGCGCTGGATGCCACACCTTGTGCCATGCCAGTGACCTGGTTCAGGATTGAGCCCGGGCCGTCGGGAGTCAGCAGGGGAGGACTGGGATCGAACATCCATAGACTACTCTCCCAGTCCTGGGGTGGGCTAGGGAATTTCAACATGCTGTAGTGGCCCCCTAGGGATGCCCAGGGGCACTACTAGTGTCAGTGACACTAGATGGGGGAGCACGGCAGATGTCGGCACATTCTGCATGGACATCGTTGCATGTCCATGCTACTGGGGCCAATTGAAGGAAAATGGCTGGGCATGACCTTGCACCTTGATGGCTGTTCTCCGACCCACCCAGAGGACTTTGGTGGAGTCCTGTTGAGGAGGGTCCGGGGCTGTCCTGGCTGGTAGAGGCAGAGGGGGAGCCCTCCAGCAGGATGGCATGATGGCCGTTCCTGATTCTCCTGGGTGCAGTTTGAGCTACCCAGCTCTCCAGGTGGGTGGAGCTGGTGGCTGGATACCCCAAGCCAGAGTGTGTGCCGCAGCAGGTGAAAAATATGATATGATAAAAAAACAGTACACTGTCTCATTGCATGTCCATTCATGGACCAGGAGTTAGCCATTCACATTCAGCTTGGACTTTCCCTTCCTGGATAGTACCACCTCACAGATTGTCCCTGTTGCTGGGGTTGCAGTTGAGCACCCTGGCCCCTCTATGGCTTCCACTCTGTCCTCCATTGTGCCAGAGGACTGTGCTACACTGTCCAGCTTTGGTTCCAGCTCAGGCGTGCGGGTGTGATTGCACTTCATTTGCACATCACACTCCATGGGCCACACCTGTGGCAGCTGCTACTTGTCTGTGGGTGGTTTGTACCGGTACTGTAGTGTCACTGTCTGCCCACAGTCCCAGTGCTTCATGGCTGTGCTGTGCATCATGGTCACATTCAAGTTCTGTGTCCACAGTGTCCTGGGCCCCCATCAGCTACTGTGCTGCAACGGGGCTATGCTCCATGGTACACTTCCCTGCTGTCCAGCATGCAGGGGTCCCTGTTTGTTGTGCACTCTACCTACAGGTCAGTGTCCACCTACCTAAACTGGCCTTTGCACCCCCAGCATTGGCATCCCAGCATCTGTAGTTCCCATGCATGCCATCATGAGTCCACGTCCGTCTACTGCCCCATGCATCATTTTCTGATGCCTGCCTGTTCTCCATGTTCTCTTCAGCTGTAGTTCCCTGACCTGTGACTTCTCTGGTAAATTACCTATTGTAGCCCTCACTGTGCTCTTTCCTATGGGGCTTGCATTTTCTGCCCCTGTGCCGGTTTGTTTGTCAGAGTTCCAGTTCACCTGCTTTGTTTACTAACCACTCTCCCTGCATCTGAAATGGGCCCTGCCCAGCCAACCACTCTCCCTGCAGCTGAACCACCCTTTCAGCCCCTGGAGAAACCTTCTCAAGGAAAGCACTGTCCATGGACCATTCCACAGTTACAAGGAGGGAGAAAGAGGCCCCCAGCTGAGTAGGAAGCAACTGCTGGTGGGGGACTTAATTAGGGGGATAGACTTGTGAGCAGGGTGGGGTAAAGGAGAGAGAGAGATGAAATACCTGAGAGGTACTTTGGCTTGGAGGGATGAGAGCAGGTACAGTGGATCATTAGACAGCAGGAGATGACAGGGAGCTAGATGTCATTGTCCACCTGGGTACAAATGACCTATAAAGGGATGGGGTAGGGGTAGTGAAGGGAAATTTCAGGGATAGGGGGAGGGTCCTCAAGCATGCATGGTGGCTTTTGCCAATAGGTTGCCTATATACATCTGGGGAGAAGTTAGTACTCTCCACACCGGCTTTCAGCTGTTGGTTAAAGGCATGGTGTGGGGTGGGTCTCAGTACTAGGAGTGGGCCACTTCAATGTCTTCATAAGTGAAACTGCAGAAGAACTGAATGGGAAGGTATGTCTTTTTGCAGATGCCACCAAAACTTGTTATAGGGTGGACACTCAGGAGGGTGTGGAGAAAGGGTTCACCCATGCTGGTGTGACAGCCATGTTGCTGATGCCGATTACAGCACAGGCCACATTACTGCTCCAGGCATAACGTATCCTGGGAGTTACTCCACCAAAGCACCCTCCTGGGAAACAGTCTCCATTGGGCCCCCTCCTCTAATTATCCCACAGGTCCATGTTCTTAATTTACCTGTTCTTCAGTCCTACCCCATCCTACAATCACCCCGCAGAAGGAGGCTGTATAGCACAGTGGTCTAAGACTCTGAGCTGCAAATCTGGTAACATCCAGCAGACCAGACCTGGGTTTGAATCCCACAGCTTGCACTTGCATACTGTGTGACTCTGAGCAAGTCACTTAACCCCCTTGTGCTCCCAGGTCACTCCCTTAAAAAAGCTTTCAGCTTAGTGTGCTATACCTGGTTAAACAACTAAATAAAAAAAAAATACAGTAGATTGTTACTATCCCTGTTGTCCAGTGGTTCCCATTTATTTATTTATTCATTCATTTGTTTACCAAGTAGGTGCACTGGTCTGAGAACCATTTTCAGGCATGACCTGGGCCATTGAGGATGGCACAGGAATACAAGCAAGCACAAAGGAGGCTGGGACAAGGCATACAATAGACAGTAATAAAAATATACAGGATATTTATATGAAGATATATATATATATATATATATATATATATATAAACTTGCAGCACAATGGATAAATAACATTTATGACAATAGCATGTACAGTAGTAGCCAAGTTGTAATACAAATTAGGCATGATCTGAGATGAGTAAAGGAAAAAGTGTATCATGGCAGTGTAGGTATGGACCAAGAAGGAAAAGGAGGGAAGGGAAGTAGAGGCATGACAATAAGTTGGGAGGGCAGGAGCAAGGAGTGGAGGACAGAAGGTGAGATCCAAGGAGAGAGTGGAAGATTCCTGGAGAGTCACTGGTGCTAAGTGGAGTGGGCAGGTTGTTCCAAAGGAAAGGGGCTGCTGATGAGAATGCACATTTACCCATACAGGTGGAGACTAGGGGGCACACAAGCATGGGGCCAGCAGTGAGGCAGAGCTCTCAAACAAACACTTTTGGCCAAAGGAGGTGGGATTGCGGAGAGGTAGCTCAGTTTTGGATGGCCTTATTGACTGTGCTGGCCAGGAGATAGGTCTGTTGGGCTGATGGGGGAAGCCAGCCCTGGGCCTGATAGAGTGAGCAGTGGTGTGTTGAGTGAAAGCCCTTGCCCCCTGTATATCCAAAGTCCCCACCATGACCCAGTTAGTTCTTACAGCAAATACTACCCCCTGATCCCCAGGCTTACTATGTATTTGATACCCTTCCACATTTGGCACAGACCATCCTCTCAGCTCCTTGATCGGGTACAAAATGGATGATAGTTCACAATCATGTGCTAATTGTACACAGCTGTTTATACAGTAGGCACATGAGTGCAAAACTGGTATTCTGTCCTCAGTTGGTCACAGAGGTTAGCAGAGTGTCTCTGCCAATTGCCACTGTGGGGTGAGTGTGTAAACATATGTTGCAGGCCATGAATGGTGGGAGCAATGGGACTGGGTAGGCAGGTAGGTATTGGCAGTTTTGATGTACAGAATGGACAACAGCACCACTGAACACCAGGCAAAGTGCGATATACTGATGGTGGGAGCTCAAAGGGGGCAGGGGTAGGAGGCAGAGGTGATAATACCTGGTTTAGGGAGGCAACATCTTTTAGAGCCATTCACCAACTGGTCAGATACTCACTAATTATGCCATTCAAGATATCATTTTGTGATCCTACCCAGTTTTTTGGGGTGCAAAGTGTTGTTTGAGAGTCACTTACTCATTTAGTGATCACAAATGCTCTTTGAATGTTCTGGTCTATGTGAACAATAACAGTCCATTACCAGCAAGATAAAGACAAGTAAACAAATAAAAATATGGAATGGAGAGCTGTTCTCCATGAGGATGATAATGTAATTTATCTTAATAATGCGTTAGAGTACAGAGTATAATGAGATTAATACTGGTACCACTGTGCTACCACATGAGTCTAGGGTTGCTGTGAGAGGTACCAAATACCGAAATGTCAAAATAACGCAGTACCATTGTGCTACCAGAGTATCAGTATTTGTGGGAGCCGACAAAAATCTCAACATTTTGTGATACCATTGTATTACCAGTGTATGTGTGAGAAACAGAGAAAATGGTAAAATGCTATAGGGATACCATTCTGCCAGTGCACTACCAATGCACAGAGGAAAATCTATATATCACCTACCACTATGATACCAGAGTACCACTGGGTAGCACCATTGTGGATTTTTCAGCTGACCACAGTATTGCCATTGCTATACCACTGTAATGCCATTGTGACAAATTCAGTCAGGGTAACCAGATTACTGAGACAATGCAGTGCTAAAGAAGTGTGATAACAATTATAAAGTGTTGCAAGTACTACTACAGTGTGCAGCAACAATTAGTGAAGGAAATACAGTGCTAAAGAAGTGTGCATGCAAATCTAATAATTATTTGCAGTGCTCTTACAGTCTGCATCAAAAAATAAGAAAGATTGAGCAGTACTACTGCAGTGTGCAGCAAAAATTAGTGAAGGAAATGCAGTGCTAAAGAAGTGTGCATGGAAATCTAATAATTATTTGCAGTGCTCTTACAGTCTGCATCAAAAAATAAGAAAGACTGAGCAGTGGTACAACAGTGTAGCAGAAAGTCAATGTAGTGTATTAACAGTGCCCTGATGAAAAGCAGTGCTTTGTAGTCTAGACTGAAATAACACTGAAATGACACTCAAGATGGAAGTGTGCACTCCACTTCCCTCTGGGATATATGGATGCAAATAAATACAATGGTGAAAGATACAATAATAAAAGATGATGAGATGAAAAATGGAATTATGATCTATAATAAATTAATTGCCAATCTGAGCACAACAACATTCAATGGTCTCTGTCTTTTTGTGAGGGAAAAGGGGAGAATCCGGGACAATGCTCATTGTGACTCAATGGGCATGTACCGTATTGGAGTATAGCACTCAGCAACCATTCATTCGGTGCTGGCTGAGGTGGTGTGAGGAGATTTGTGCCGGCACTGGTTCAGGGTATGGGTTGAAGGTTGGAGCAGGGTGGTGGGCACTACATGCCAGGGTGGGAGGGGTCAGACCACGAGACCATCAGGATAACTTCTACTGTATATTGCACTTGTCAAAACCAGGCATGTAGGGGCAGGGGCTGGGACTGCTAGACCACCAGGGTAAAAGAAATATTAAAACCCCAACAACAGGCATCTGGGGGTGGGGTTGGGACCACTAGACCAACAGGGTAAAAGAAATATTAAAACTACAACTACAGGCATATGGTGGAGGGACCACTAGACCTTGAGGGTAAATTAAATATGGCAATTCACAATAACAGGCATATGGGGCAGTATGTGTGTGTGTGTTTGTGTGTGTGTGTCAGGGGAGATGTGGCAGATTGCCAACTGACTAACTGCTCCAGATGAAACTACTCTACTATAAGTACCCTTAGATCAGCCCTAGCTGGTCTAAGGGTACTTAGAAAATCATCATCTGGAGGAATTTAGAGAATCCCATTTATGGGGATGTGGCAGCTTGCATCTGCCATATGCCCCCTAGCACCAGATCACAGCCCATTATTCAGTGCATGTGTAGTGCAAGCCCCATTTGGAGTAGGCAGCCTGCGGTTGATGCAGGCTGCTTTTATGAATAGCTCAGGGGCAGTTTTAGATGCAAAGTGCCGCTTATGCCATTTAAGTTTGGCACAGGCACCTTGCGTCAATCTCAGGGCTTTGAGAATCGAGCCCAGTAAGTTTGCTATGAGACATCTGCAGCACTTAAATAGTAACAGTTGTAAAGGCATGAACTGTTACAAGAACTTATACTATTATCTTTATCAGATGTAGAAAATGTCCTAACAAACAACATATGACAAAGTATGATCGAGCACCTTATTTTCTGATGCTCCTTAAGAGTGTTCATCTGCAATACATGAGCACAGTATGGTGAACTAAATAATGACACGGCATAGTTTTTACAAGAACCATACAACTGCAAAATAAGGCGATTGTAAGTACACCTCAGCATATCTCCATACCTGATTACACTGATACAACCATTCTACATCTCACTAAGTGTGGTATGAAAAGTGATTATGCACACAGTTTGCGCCATTTTGTAGGCCTGCTTCAACAAGCATATTGCATAAATCATTACACACCTGTCAGAGCTTGTAGAATTATAAGAACATGTTACGGTAACTCACATTTTGTTTTCTGTATGTTACTGAGGTAACAAAGACATCACACACATCATGTGCACAGACTGTGTCTGCTTGCAAGTGTTGATAGTGTGGCACACGTATAAGTCACATATACTGTGACTACTCTTCTGCTCGATGAATGTCATTGTAATTCCTCAAAACCAAGATATATGCATCTATTAGATTATGAGGCAATCTCTTTTTAAAGGTGCTTATGGAATACTTGCATTCCACCCAACCAGTACCGTACCTTAGCCGAGTGATATAATGGTCAGAATGCACAGACAGTCCATGGTGAAAAATTACAGCATGAGTATCAAAACACGTTTCATCAAATGATACTCTACCTGCTGTAATTGATAAGTGTCTCAACTCTTAGTCCACGAGAGTCAAATCTGTGCAGGGCAAGGGCAAGATACTGAGCAGAGGCTTTAAGTCTTATAGACTGAGTACACTCCCCTCCACACCTCTTGCACTGTCAGCCACATTGTGCATTTCTAAACAACTCTTTAAACTTTACAGACTGTGTAGGGGGAACATACAGAGAAATCAAGATCATGTCTTCTGTGACTTCTTTGTGTGAGTCACCACATGACAGCCAGGTATACTTACTCACATAAGTGACATTAGTGACAGTAAAGTACTGTCGCATAGCAATCTGTTCTTCATCCAGAGTGTCTATTATGGCCATCATAAACTCAGTAACATCTTGCTGGACATTATCCGCAAAATGTCTATGTTCATCATACTTACCTAGTACAAGTCATAAAGGTATGAGAGACTGAACACTGTTGTCATGTTTTCCAGTATCATTCACAACTTACTACAAAGACTTTGACAAGACAGTCATATGTAAAGCTGTGATACTTCAAACAGTGTGAGGCATATGGAGAAATGCCTGCATTGCAGAGTTTGCATAGCAGTTAACTCCAGTACTGTTATCAAACTTTAGGACAACAGTCAGGCCAACTGACTTCTTCAGTGGAGGTGGGTGTATGTAATAAGGTGATGTAGATTCCTACTTAGAAGTAAGAGAACTGAATTCCTATATGTTTGCTCTTTTCTGTTACGCCACAAACATCCAGTGTAGCATTGTGCTGCACTCCATCCATGGGCAGCAGAATGAGAGGCATATCTTGCTGGTACAGCATTCACAAGTGATTGTATTCTACAATACATTGTTTTAAACTCAATTTTGTTGGGTGCAGTACTGATGATGTACAACCCAAAAAGAGTACGAACATGTGACAGTGCAACATAACTCATACCATCTTTGAAGGTGCCTATGTCAACCATTTCTGAATCCAAGCTTAAGCCATGTGACTTGTGTATGGAAACAGCATATGCAACACACACTGGAAACTGTTTCCTGGTTAAATATACAGTATATGCTTTACTACTTGCAATTTCTCAGTAGATCTGTCAATGGGTTGTGAGTGTTCAGTATTGTCAAACTTCACAATGAGTGCCTCTACAAAAGTCTTCTGGACATTGTACTGAAATTCAACAATGTGACCCATTGCACCATTTACCACTCCACAATCCATGTCAAGGTTTCGACATAGTATAATGGGTGCATTCTTACAGACTGTAAAAACATCCTCTAGACTGGCTGTGCAGGACACATCAAACTTCAGCTCATTCAGTAATTCACTAAGTTTTGCTACCATCTGTCGACTTCAGCAAACACAATTGACAGCATAGACTGCATGCAGTGTGAGGATTTCTTAACCCTCTCTCTGCAATGTAATGTAATTGAATTCAGCACATTGCGTAAGTCATGGCATCAAACACACTTCATCTACTGTCTGCGTACATTTTGCTGAACAGATTGCATGCAGCAGTCATAGACATACTGTCAGGACTGATCCCATGTGTGTTCAACAGATAAGCATTAGTAAATGACAAATTCCCAATATGAGCCTCATCTAACAATGTCTTATAGGCAACATCACCACTCTGTCACATGTTCTGAAACAACTTAACATAGGTGAACAACTCCCAGAGGCTGATGCCTCCAATGCATCTTATTGTCTTTTTTGCTTGTTACAAGGACAATGCTGAAACAACATGTTCTCCATTTACGGGTGCAAGTTGCAGAAGGTCTCCAAATACCACAATACTCTTCCCACCAAAGGCAACACCATCATTACTTCCAAGAATAACTTGGAGATGAAGATGTTTGCAAACAAGTATCACATTTGAGACCATGCTGATCTCATCAATGATGAAAAGTTTAATTTTGTTAAACATGGACAGAAGTGCAGATGCCACTTGGAAAGATAACTTGCAATACTCTCCACTTTTACTGTGCTCCACTGGCAGCATGAAGAGCCAGTGCAGATTGACACCACCAATATTGTATTCAGCCAGTCCAGTTGGAGCACTAACAGCAGCAGACATTGTTGCTCCAGTGGGTATTCTTTCTTCAGCACTAATGGCTTTAATTAGAAAACTCTTGCCTCCCCCTGCAGAACCACTGTCAAACATTATTAAAGGGTTGTAGTTTCCACAGTTACACTGGTTGTTTTCATGTAGCATAATGTGTCTCATTGATTCAGTTACAGCAGCATAAAGAAAATGTTGCTGTTGGTTCAAATGTTCATTAATTTGACACAGATCCAGAGTACCATGGCAACAATGCTGCATTGCACTTTCCACTTCTGTCATGAGTATTTGAGGGTCATTCAGAAGAAGAGAAGCTCCAAGAGTAACCTCTCCTTCTGGATCAATTTTGTACTGTGAATTGACAGGAGTATCCTGCTTAGGTTGCTGCCTAGCCTTCTCAAGCTGTTCCTTTTCCAACTTCAGTCAGTGAATATACGCATCTGACTGGTCTGTTTTGACAGTCTCATATGTCAAATAGAACTGTTGCTCACATGTATCACAGTTGTTTTTCAGCATGCTCTCATCCCTCCATGACTTTAACAAGAACAGAAGACCAAAGTAATAATGCTCTGTGCACTCAGCAGTGGAGAGATTTAACTTACAGTGGTCAATTAGCCAAGGTTTATGTCTCTTGACAAGACAACCTTCCAAACCTTTGACTTTGTAAATGTCTCTCGTACCATCAAGTGTAACGTCAGTTTTGTAGTCAAACCATTTAGCCACCTCAAAGAGGCACATGTTTTCTATGGCAGTGTCACTTGGGGGTAGTAAGTATCAATCAGGTTATTCTTCAAGATATTCTTGGAGGAAGGCCTTGTCAATGCCAGATCCTCAATCTCCTGATGAGGTTTTAAGACATGCTTGCGTTTCTCTTTGTAGTTCACACTCAGAAACCATATAGGATCAGATTTCCCATGCAAGTGTGTCCCAATCAAACAATCACTGGCTTCATAAGCACCACTTTCCCTATGAGACAAAGTCTTCAATCCTAGTGACCACAGTCATGATGTGACTGATATGCTGGAATTTGCATGTTCCTCCCAAAGATCCTGAAAACTTGTCTGCTCATGTTTTGTGATGTGCAAAGTCACATACTGCACAAGAGCCAAAGAGTTGTCAGCAACAAAATGACAATCTATATTTGCTTGCCACATTAGGAGAAGGACAGGGTTGTAATCATTGACGTACACCACATTGTCCTTTCTGGGTAACTCATATACCCTCTTAGTAGATTTTGCTTTGAGATGATGATGCATTGCTGAGAATAAGTCATTCATGTGGCCTTGCTCACACACATGCCTATGGAATCCAAATCAACATCTAGTGTACCACTGAGCACGACTCTTCACTGGTAGGTGGCAATACTTGCTACACAGGTGCCTTTGGAACTTTAGCATTAGCTTCCATAGTGTAGGACTCTCATACTTGTCAGGTATCTGACAAGTAATGTAATGCTTCATGAAGTTCAGAACTTCTGCTGCTTCATTCTCGCCAATATGTGAAGCATCCTTAATCCACAGGAGCATATGGATATGAGGAGCTCCACATGCCCGGTACTCTACCCTCCAGAAATGGTGCTCAACAATTCCAAGAGGTGGGTTGTCCTTTGATAAAATGAATATCAAAATGTCATGGAAACACTGATGAAAATGTCAAAATTCAGACACTGGGTCAAGTGAACACATCTCACCAAGATTCATAGAGGAAATGCCATCAATTTCAGCATTGGCCCATTTCAGTAACTCTATCATCTCATCCCAGTTGTATTCAGCACAGATCAGACTCACAAACCATGTGGCTGCCAATACTCTTGCAGCATACACATGGCCTCAGAGTGTCTCTGATACCAGTATTCTTTAGTACCCTGCATATTAGAGAGAATAGAGGTCAAGTTCACCTGCAGTGAGTCATCCTTCTCTTTCAACTTTTGAAGAAACTTTATTGCTGTGATTCCATCTAATAAAATTGTCACCCGTAGAATATGTGTTATGGATGCAGAGAGAATACTGAGTTCACTCTCCCACAGCTGATGGAACAAATATTGAATGTTCCTACAGAATTTGCCATCCATATTCAACACTCTAGATGCTCGGTACTCAGCACCAGATACCTGCGCTTCACTTACATCTAAACAACCTCCTGTCCCTCATGGGAATAAATCAGGGAAGCATTGTGCTTCTAATGTGCTCTCCCACATGCTAACATGACTACTTTCTACCTGTTTCAACTGATAAAAGTCAATATTGTCTCCAACTGGATCCCTGCCACATAGAAGGTGAATTGTGTATTGTTCATACACATTTTCATTCATGCTAACATCAACCTTCTCAATCATCGGCTTTCTGGTGTCCACCACTCCAGACTAAACACCCATGTTGCTCAGGTCATCTATGTCAAGGTCTTCGTGGAAAGGATTATTGCTCTCAGGATACCTTAGTGCAGTTTTTACCTTGTCAGCATTGACAGCATCCTGCCAGATAACATTAGACTTCATGGGGACACTGTTTACAAGAATAACTTAAGTGTTTTCATGAGATATTGCCTCCACATTCCCTTGTAGAGGCAGTGGAAGATATATGTCAGACCCCTTTAGAGACCACACAAGCTCTTTCTGGAGTATATTATGTGTCCTTCTATTCAGACGCAGAATAGTCTGGAACAGTTTCATAGTTTGTATGAGAATCCATTTAAAGGTGTTCAGGGAAGCAATCTCAGGAGGTGTTACATCAGCCTCCATGTTGTTCAACACAGACCTTGGAAGCAATAGATTGTGTATATGTTTCACCTTTGTAAAACAGTACTGACATATGGTAACCTTTGGGTCAAGGTCAAAGTTATGCCTTAGCAGTAGAAATGCCAACAATCGATCCCACTTCTCACTGAAAGACTTTATGTTCTCCAGATCAACAGTGACAGTATGTAGTTTGTAAAACAGTCTGTTACGTGAGACACAAACAGTCAAATTTTTCTCTCTTTGGCAGCTCAGATTTGGCAATAGCCTGCCAAAGGTTTGAATAATATAATTCTCCCTAAGAGAGACAGTGCACAAATCACTGGATGTACTTTCTCCTGACAGTGCATTGGAAGTATTTGTGCCACATTGCACTACTCCAATAAGAACAATAGCACCTGCCATGTCACCTTCATCAAGTTGCGTATATATTGAGACAGTGTGTCTCACTAAGTATATTTTATGTACAAAGTTAGGTATTGCTGTGTTTAACTACTTGCCAGAATGTCTCATGACAGCAGAAATAATCTGATCAATTTTAACTTTAGAAGCTAAGTTGTGAAAATACTTTACTTTACTGAAATGGCTACTGACAACAGAAGCATGTTTCTGTTTTTTTTTGTCCTCTGGTTCTTAGCACCTGAGCCTACAGCAAGTTTCCTTTAGTGCTTACCCCTTTTCAACAAGTGGTTAGCAGATGAACATTTCTCAGTTACTGGTACACAACTCACTTAAAGTGAGATTGCATCACTACTGTATCTGATGAGCATGTTTTGGGCACAGACAGAACACTACTTACATGATGTTTAGTCTCTGCCAAAATGCAGTTTGTAGTATTATGCAACACAGTACTAATATGATACCTAACTCTTCTACAAATGGTGTTATGTCTGTGATTGGTAGGCATACCTGGAAAGTAGCAGTACAGCAGGAGTAAAAATTGTAGCCTCTAGCAGACAGCAGTTCACAATAAGGTATTGCATTTGTTGAAAAAGCTATATATGCATCCTACTACTTTCGTAACTGAGTAGCACATTAGCACTAGCCCATTTCATTTTCCAATATACCTTTCTAAACAAGGCGTGACTGTAACCAAAACTATGTAACAAGCAATATTTGATGCTGAAAGCCTAATGTTCCATTAACAAAGTTGTTTGCACATGATTTCCCAACTTTTTGAGAAAGTACAATCATAAGGAACCCTAACGGTGCTATGACAACATTTTTTACAGACAATTTCCTTACTCAGATATATGTGCCCCCATTAACTCCAACAGGCTTATAACCTAACATGCACCCAAACCAAAACTATAACGCTAACTCCAGAACCAGCAATACTTAATAGGTGGCACCCCCCACACAAAGTCACCCTCAACACCCAGAACAATATCAGATATATGTCCCCCATTAACTACATCAAAGATACAAGACAATTGTAACCTAACTTCAGAACAAATAATACTTTTTGGGGGCCCATATGACAGAAGGTGTACCTCAGCACCCTGAACAATAACAGATATGGGCCCCCTATTAACTCCAACAGACATAATTTGTAAACTACACCCAAAACCAAACCATAATGCTAATTACAGAACAACTAATATTTAAGCGGGGGGGGCACCCATAACACAAAGTCTACCTGAGCACCCTGAATATCATCGGATATATATCCCACATTAACTACAACAGAGCAGGGTTGGTTAATTGTCAATTATTAATTTAATGCTTAATTTAATTGCCCCATTTTTCTATTAATGTTAATTTAATTAATTAATAGACCCTGTTAATTGCACCCCTATTAATTGTGTTTTTTATGTATTAATGCATTAATTGTAATGCATTAATAATGCATTAATTTCATCTGCTGCATTCATCAAAAACTCATCCAAAACAATTTGATAATAACATTATATTTATTCTTCTGCATTTTGCTGTGCTATGTATATGCTATGTAAGTGTACTGTGTTGTTTTAGGACCCCCCCCATGGCTAGTGTTCTCCTTACACCTCCCAAGGTGTGAGATCTCCTGCCTGATATAATGATCTAGCAAAAATGTGCTCATTATGCTCTAATTGTGCTCTAATTTGTTTTCTCCTTGCATTTTGTACTGTAGTGCTAATGTTGTCCTTTGTTATGGTAATCACCATCTGTCAATCACCCTGTCTTGATAACTCCAGTATAACATTTTTAACCCCCGGTTTTACTTGAAATGTGAATATGCTCAGACTTACTTGCTGACAAACCATGCTCCCATTAATGTTCTTATAGACTCAGGACCCACTTAGTACCCAGACATACTCTAGTTCTCTTTAAAAAAGTCAGTACTCTGCTAATTGAAACCTGACTAACTCTCTTCTAAGAAGCGGGTGGAGAAGCGTTTAGCCAAGTACATGGCAGTTGCATCCGGAGGGAGCCTTTCAAACAAACAAACAAAAAAACATTGTTTGAGGATTGTGATCCTGTGAGGAATAGTGTCGGAGCAGGGTAGTGTGTGGCAAAGGGTTTTTGAGCTCTTCTGGACCAGGCTGCGATAAAGAGTGAGGTAACCAGAAATGGGAGGGAGCCATAACAAATTACAGTAAACAAAGGAGGCATACAGATATAATAGAAGGGAAGGAGTGAGTTATTGTAAAGAGCCAAGCAGGGTTGAATTGCTGGAATGCAGGCATAGGGGAAAGCAGGGGTGGGGCTGGTGAAGTCTGTACTCTGCCAGTAGGACACATAATGACACACTCAGCTTGTGCATTGATGTGGAAGATTCTGATTTGTTAGTTTCATTCAAATATCACCCTGAATGACATATAAACTCAGAAGCTACTTGAATCAAACTGATTCTAATTGTGGTTTGAAAAGTGTGTTGCGTGAGAAGTGTGCTGCTCGTTTTTGGCTGCTCGTTTTATTTTTGCTTTGGTGTTAAGTAGTCTGAAGCTGCTGCCCATTTTGTGAGATGGAGGATCTGAAGGACCTATAGAATGTTGCTGCCAACAAGACGGCCATGTTTTGCACACACTTTGCAGCTTGTAATCAAAGACGGATTAACACAAGCTACTGTACTAAGCAAAACTCTAGTCAAAGCTTCTTCCATTGTCAGAAGTGTCAGAACTTCAACAGTCAAGTCAGATGCACTTTGTGAAATGAACAAAACATTAATTGCCACAAATGTAACATGTTGGAATTCACAGGTCAAAGTGATTAAGTCCATTTTATCTCTGACTGAAGAGCAGCATGATGGTGTTTCGAATGTTAAACTATCATCATATGAAACAGCTATGCTCAAGGAAATGTTAGACATTCCAGAACCATGTGAGGATGCAACAGACATGACACGAGGGCAAAACATCCCAACAGCTGGCTATGTGATACCATGCATCAGAGGCTTGAGGCACCATTTTCAGTATTATACTGCTTGATCATCTCGGTTGTTAAGTGGTCTGAAGCTATCACTTGAAAAACATCTTATTCTGTATGAGAGAAGTGAGATCTTTTTGGCCAGTTCCATACTAGACCCATGGTTTAAGTTAAACTGGGTCAGTGATGACACTGAAGCAGCAGAAAAAAAGTACTTTTGTTAACTTCATACATCAGTACTGCAGTCATTCTTCTGACAGTTTGCCGGAGGAAACTATGGCATCTCAGAGTGCAATGTCCACTGAAATTGCAGAGCCTCCAGCAAAGAAATATAAACTATTTTCTTTCATGAGAAGTGGAAGTTCAACAAACAAAGAGAGAAAAACACCATCAGATAACGTTGCAAACATATGCATGGAGCTCAACAGATACTTGGGTGAAGATCTTACTCCTGAAAACCATGCCCTGCTAACATTCTGGAAGGAGCAAACCAACACTTTTCCATTGCTAGCACATGTAACAATGAACGTCCTTTGCCTGACAGCTTCTTCAGCTCCTGTTGAATATGTTTTCAGTGTTGGAGACAACATCTTATCCCCAGAACAGAATCGCCAGCTAGATGAGACATTTGAGCGACTCATATTTGTGAGATGCAACAAAGGCTATTGCTAATAAAGTCATTGCCTAAGTTGGTGCAACTGCCAAATCCAAACAGCATGCCTAAGTGCTTAACTGCTCATTGTTCACTAAACTAATTTTTTAAATAAGTTCTGAAATGAAGTTAATAAAAATACATGTTTTACAAATGCACAATAAAATTGTTCACAGCAGTTATTAAGAGTTTGGTCTGATCCTTTATACACTTTAGGATCTACTTTTGTTTAAAAAACAACATCTGTATACATACATACATGTCTCAAAAAAAATGTATGTAAATTAAATTAATTGTTAATTCCATTATTAATTGAGGTATCAATTAAATTTAATTCATTAACTGACTAAAATTGATTAACTGTTAATTTAATTTAATTGAGCAAGAGACAAGATTAATTTAATTTAATGCAGTAACAGCTTGCCTTAATTGGAACAACCCTGCAACAAAGACATAACCTAACTGCAACCTAACTTCAGAACAAGTACTCTTTAATGGTGGACACACATAACACAAGGTTTAACTCAGCACCTGGACAATATCAGATCAGTCCCCACCTAAACTATAACAGACATATAACCTAAGCCGCACCCAAACCCAAACCATAATGCTAACTGCAGAAGGAGAAATATTTAATGGGGTCACCCACATCAGAAAGTATACCTCAGTAACATGAACAATATCAGATATATATCCCCCCCCACTAACTCCAATAAAGGCATAACCTAACTGTAGCCTAGCTTTAGAAGAAGTAGTATTTAATAGGAGGCCTACATGACAGAAAGTGTAGCTCAGTGCCCTGAATGATATCAGATATATGCCCCTCATTAACTGCAACAGAGACATAACCTAACTGTATCCTATCTCCAGAACAACTAATATTTAATGGGGGGTACAAACAACAGAAGGTGTAGCTCACCACCTAATCAGTATCAGATATGTACCCCCCTTAAGATCAAACACACATAAAGTAACTGCAGCCTAAGTCCATATCAAGTAATGGGCACACATGACAGAAAGTTTACCTGCCCAACCTCAACAATATCAGATATATGCCCCTATTTAACTCCAACAGACATGTAACCTAACATGCACCTGAACATTTTCCATATACCTCAGCACCATTTACAATACCACACAAGTCTGTAATCCTTTTCCATAAAAAAAAAAAAAAATCTTGCTCCAGGTATACCATGGGTTATTAGTATTTTTTTTAGTCCTTTTGGTAACCAGTTAAGACCCACTAGGCACAAGTGCCTGTTTTCAGGGGTGACCTGGGAGCACTGGGCAGTTAAGTGACTTGCTCAGAGTCACACAGAATGCAAGTGGAGGTTGTGAGAATCAAACTCAGGTCTGGTCTGCTGGATGTAGCAAGCTTGTTCACACTTTGTTCCTCTAACCTTTAGGATATAATGGTAGTTTCACAAAAGAGAATCTTATTTCATGAAAGAAGGGTCCTTGCTCAAGATATACCATGGGCTATAATGGTACTTTCATGAAAGAGAACCCTATTTCGTGAAATAGGAGCCTCGCTCAAGGCATACCTTAGGGTATAATGGTACTTTTGTAAAAGAGAATCCTATTTTTGTGAAAATAAGGGTCCTTGCTTGAGGCATGCCATGGGCTTTAATGCTACTTTCATGATAGAGAATCCTATTTTGTGAAATAAGGACCCTTGCTCAACATATACCATAGTCTATGATGGTACTGTCACAAAAGAGAATCCTATTTCACAAAAGAAGGATTCTTGTTTGAGACATACCATGGGCTATAATGGTACTTTCGAGAAAGAGAGCCCTATGTCACAAAATAAGGAGCCTTGCTTTAGGCATATCATAGGGTATAATGGTACTTTTGCAAAACAGAATCCTATTTTGTGAAATGATGATGCTTACTTGAGGAGTGCCATAGGCTATACTGCTACTTTCATGAAAGAGAATCCTATTTCATGAAATAAGGGCCCTTGCTTGAGGCATAACATAGGCTATAATGCTACTTTCATCAAAGAGAATCCTATTTTGTGAAATAAGGACCCGTGCTCAAGGTATACCCTAGGTTATGATGGTACTTTCATGAAAGAGAATCCTACTTCATGAAAGAAGACTCCTCATTCGAGCTACACTATAGACTATAATAGTAGTACTTTTGCAAAACAGAATCCTATTTGCGAAGAGAATCCTCATTTTGTATCCCACAATGCATTGCAACTGCTGATAACATCACAGCAACTGTGGCAACACGATCTAGGGGCAGACACACTGAATAGTGGCATGATCAACCAGATATACACCTAGATAGCTTACACCAGCTGTACTATGTACAATAATTATTTAAATGCACATGAAGCACACAGCTTGGAAGTTTTGAAAAGTAAGCAGAACCCTCACTAATGGTGGCCATGTTTTTTTTTCAGAAAACCCTCCCAAAGCATGAGAACAGACAATAGAACATCACAACTCAACAAGACAGACAGTAGGTCCACAGCTACAACAAACACTCTAGCAACCACAGCATTCACATGTAAAAACATTTTACTTCCTTTTCTTTCATTGTTTTGAGAAACAAAAGACAAAGAAACTAATAAAAAAATAGTTTATTTTATCATCTGGAGAACCATTTAACCATCCATAACATCTATGAACATCTCCAAACCAGTTTTTGAAAGAGGCACAGCACTGAGACTGCGCTGATTTGGGTGCTCAGTGATCTCCTGATGGCAAGAGATTGGAAAAGCCAGTCCATCTTGGTGCTTCTCGATCTCTCCTCAGCTTTTGACACTGTGGACCATGGGGTTCTGCTTGAGCATCTGAGGTTCATCTGTGGCCTGACTAGTACTGTCCTCAGATGGTTTAAATCTTTCCTCACTGGCAGAACTCAGAGGGTAGTGTTGGGGTTTATTCCTCTGACCCTCTCTCTCTGTCATGTGGGGTTCCTCAGGGCTCAGTGCTGTCCCCCATGTTGTTCTCAGTGTACATGCTCCCCCTAGGAGACATTGTAAGATGGTATGGGCTAAGGTTTTACTGCTATGCTGATGATACCCAGCTCTACCTCTCATTTGCACCTGACCAGGATAGTGCACTATCAGTTTGTAATAACTGCCTTGCTGAAATCCAGGACTGGATGAATTCCAGCTGCTTGAAGTTGAACTCGGGGAAGACTGAAGTGATGGTAGTGGATCCAGGTCATTGGATAGGGGTGTTGGGGCCTGGTCAGCCTTTTTCCTGGAGGGCTCCCAGCTCCCTACCTCTGAACTGGTGTGGGTTGACACTGCGATCACAGGTGTCAGCAGTCCTCAAGTCACCCTTTTACCATCTGAGGAACATTACTAGGATCAAGCACCTTGTTCCATCTGGGGACCTGTCTACACTGATCCATGCCTTTGTAACCTCGTGCCTTGATTACTGCAACTCCCTTTACTTTGGGCTACCGGGGATTGATATCCGCTGCCAGCAGCTGTTGCAGAACATTGCAGCCCGGTTGTTGATGGGGACTTCCCATACCTGTCACATTACACTGGTGCTGTGAACACTGCACTGTCTGCTGATTCAGTGGTGGATCACCTTCAAAGACAGATTACTGACTTATAAAGCCCTACATGGACTTGGCTCAGACTACATGAAAGAGCTCTTGTCCCCTTACTGCCCCGAGCAACTGCTCCAGTCAACTGATGAGGGGTTGCTAGAGATTCCAAGGGTATTTTTAAAATCTTCAGGGGCCCATGCATTTATGCATGTGGCCCCAGCTCTTTGGAATTCTCTAACACGTCAGCTTCGGGAGTGCACGACCGTAGTGGGGAGGGCTTTAAACAAGCACTGAAGACATATTTATGGATCCAAGCATATCCTAATTGTTAATGTTGATTATTGATTTTATTGAATATTTTATATAAAGCTGTTTTATATTTTGTTTTAATTTAATGTGATGTGCCTCGATAATTTTGAAAGGTGCAAAATAAATAAAGATATTATTATTATTATTATTATAAAATCCAGTTAAACAACTAATGAATAGCCTATAAGATATGTCTTAAAACAGGATGCATTATTTAAAAAATGGGTAGAACCTAAGCAGGAAAAGGCACAAATCATCAAATCAGAAGGCAGCTTTACTATAGAAGAAGAAGGAAGTCTGCCAACTTGCTTGAACACCTCACTTTCAAAACCAACACTACTGTAAGTACCCACTTTTAAAATACATTTATTTTATTATTATAAGCAGTTAGCAGTACAAAATAGGAATTTCCACAGAGTAGATTTAGAGCTCTAACAGGCAGTAGAAGTACTATTACTTTTCTATCTACAAAATAGCAAGTAAATTTGTCCAAGAAAACAGCCAGATATGCAGTTTACCACCAAGAATGAAAGCTCAAAAGGGAGGGAGCACACTTTGTAAGGGTGTATACATAAGAATATGCTCACCAACAGGATAACAGAGTACAATGATGTGTATGAAAGGTAGCTAATGAGGTATCATAGAATTTCCTCCCAAACAGTTGCCTGTCTTTAAATAGCTGTACCAATCAATAGTTACAGACTGTGCACTGCAAACTGTTTTTTTATTATTATTATTTCTTTTTGTTACCTCCTCAGCTGGGGAGGTGGTTCTATGCTTCCCCTCTTTTCTTCAGGCATCCTCATGGCTGCTGCTCTGGACCTAGTCAGAGCATGAACCCTTTTCATCCTGCCATCCCAGGTTGCATCATAGAAGAGATTTAACCCATGCACTGTGGAAGACCTGGAGGATGGGGGCTGAAGGGGAGCTGGCTTATGTGGGTCCACAGCGGCGCCATTGAAGCTGGCCGTTACTCATGCCAGAGGATTAGTGCTTTCTTTTGTGTCCCTTCAGCCCCCCATGGCACAGGCATGCAATGGCATTAAGGATGCTGCCATGCACACTCTTGCATGCAGCATGCCCAATGCCAGCCCATGCCAACCCACACACATTGATCCCCAAGCCTGTACCCGTCCCCAGCCACCACCAGAAGCCAGTGCCTCAGTGCTCATCCCCACCCACTCTCCCCGGCTGACCCTACGAGACCCGAGGTTGCTCTCAACCATGGGTCGTTGGTGTGGGAACAGGTAAGATGCCAGTGCCTCAGCCCTCTATGCCACTGAACTGGCCACAAACTGTTGTTTTTAATTGGCACAGACATACCAATGCCAACTAATGAAAGTTGGTAGAAAAAAGATGTTGCTATCTGACTCACCAAATTTTCTGTATACAATAATAAACTCAGAGTCTCTCTCTAATTTTTCACAGGCTGCTGAGATACACAGACACATACTTGAGATAGCTGTCACTTTATCTGCCTACAAAAAGACACAGGATGACAGAAAGCTACACAGCAGCTGTATGGATGGTGGGCAGTTCCTTGATCCATAGGGCATCACAGTTTGCTCGATCAAGTCATTTTGGGAATGGTTTGAACCTGCCAAATTGCAAGATGTACTGGTTTGGTAAAGGAGGCATGAGATGGGAGCAGCTCATGCCAACCATGTATCAACTTCTGGACTCCTACCCTTGACCAGACATACTACTCATCCATCTTGGAGGTAATGATTTGGCTGACAAAAGATGGGTTGATTTGGTAAGTAAGGGTAAATCAGACTTGGCTTCACTAGTCAGAATGTTGCCTGCCTGTAAGATTCTGTTTTCAGATATTACAGAGAGTATGATATGGATGGCAGATCAACATATGTATCTGCTTGACAGATCTTGTAGGAAAGGGAAGATTTACATATCTGGATTCCTTCATGATTTGGGAATGCACATGGTTCACCACTCCCAAATTAAGTATTTCAGACTTTGGCTGTACCTAAAGGATGGTGTGCACTTCTCAGATGACAGCAATTGCCTTTCCCTGTGGGACCTCTGACATGGCATCCAAGCAGTGCTTTGATGTGCAGCATGTCACACACTCAGTTAAAGCCTACCAACAAGAATGGCCCTTTTAAGAGTTGACTCTTACTTGGTCAAAAAATAGATGAGCTACACCTACACACACACACACACACACACACACACACACTGACATAAACATATTTTTGTTTTGTTGTTGTTTTAGTGTACAATATTCAACTCATACCTAACAGCTCATTTTTGCAAACAACTTTACTTTCTCACCTGACCTGTTGTCACACAGGTAACCTAGGGTCGATAAGGACCTCAGGGCACTGTAGAGTGTCAGAAGACAACTATCTAGCAGCCAGTCCACTACTGCCCAGTTGTTTGGGAACAGTTGCATGCTGTCTATCACTTCTGTATCTATAACTGGAGGCTATCTGAAAGTCAGCTTGCAGTATCACATAATGAGATGTGAAACATGTTAGAACAGGACGTGCAACAGCATATGGTAAACAGATTTATGCCAGTAGATGGCACATCTCCTGAAGTATCCACAGCAGTGTAAAATATTGGTGGTTACATAAGAGGAGACACTATGAAGTCCCACTGTCAAATCAATATCTAGTCCTTACTGGAATAAGAAGACAGCACAGCAATCACTGCAGCACTCTTTCTGTATAGGAGTACAGTGGTGGGGGTTGGGGGATGAGAAGGACAGACCTAGCCATGGTATAAGACAACTTATAGCAGTTGTGACACACACTGGCAGTAGTCTTCTGCAGCACCCTCATTAACAAGAAGTAACAATTAAAAAAAAAACACCCATTACATATGGCAATAAATTACAGAACAGCCCCAATGCCCAGCTGCCTTTTCATTCTATCTTTAAGGGTTGGGAAGATGGGGACGAGCCTGGGGTGGAGTTGTGGGAGGTGGTGGGGATCAGTAGCCAAGTATAGTGCACCTGCTGCAGTGTCATATTCTAGCTGAAGAATGATTGCTTGTTAGTAAATTGAATGTTTTTGTAAATATATATTTGTGCTACTACTTCGAACTGGTACATTATTCTAAGATAACACCCCAGGTGAAAGTACTTATTAGAAAATCATAAACCATTGTTCCTTTTTTATGTTGGCGAGTTTGCGCAGCCAACATCTTGGGACAGTGCAGCTTTGGAGGCACGGTTGCTGTTGGGCGAATGCAGGGCATGCACCAGTAGGTGCATCCCTCATTCCCCAATCAGCCTGCATGCAGGCCGCAACACCATGCATACATCATGTGGTGAGCACATCTAAGAAAAGGTACTCTGCAATCCAAGAAGAGCTCGTCAGAAGCAGCAGACCCTTCCAACGTGCTCGCCAAGATTATCAGCATGGTGGGTGGGCGGTCGCCGAACTGCCAACTTCGCGGGTGCCCAATCCCCCTGTTGGTTTACCCCGCTTTCTTTGTGTGCCGATGGGGGAGCCCACTCCCCATTGGCATCAATGCTCCCATTGTTAAATGCCAAGGAGGGTGCCCAATCCCCCTCTGCTTGCCCTCCCCACTTTCTTTGTGTGCCAACGGGGGTGCCCAATCCCCATCTGCATAACTTCCTCCACTCCCCCGTATTGTGTGCCAATGAGGGTACCCTATCCCCCATCAGCTACAGACTCCCCAAACATTTAGATGGCATGCTGAGAGCCCACCCCAGCATGCCAAATCCCCTGAAATACAAAAACTGTACAGCAATGTTTTTTTTTTCCACCTGTAAAATGAAAACGGTCCCTAGTAGTCTCCCTGGCCCCCACCTGCACCCACCCTCTGGGCACCCTGCCTCCCCACACCCCCCTCACCCCATACTTACCTCCGGAGTCCAGCACGACAATCATCGGTGGACCCGGAACACGTCTGTACTCTTCAAAGCCGACCGCGAACTGAAGAAATGCCAGAAAGCTGCATAATGGAATAAATAGTTTTTTTTTCAATTTTGCTGCATATCTCAGGCATTTTAGGAATTTGGCCCCAAATTTTCAACATGGGGTTTTTGGGACCCCGTCTCATGAATTCTTGCACTGTCATGGCGTTATTCAGTCCCAAAAGGTGATTTTGCAGTCACTGCGCACAATCACCTTTCAGGGCCATGTAACAAAATTACAGTACCACTGTTCATGAGGGGGGATCTCAAAAAGTCTATGTTGCAAACTTGGTGGGAAAAATCAAAAAAATTACTGTTTCATGAGCGTGCGTTGCGCAGTTGCTATGCACACTTGTAAGTTAGTGAATTCGCAATATTTTCATGCCAGACTCTCAACATTGGCATTTTACCACACCCTCTTGTGAACTGTTCAGCTGTCATTTTTCACGTCCTGGCTGAAATGTGTTTTCTCACTTCCGGCGCAGAATAGCGTGGTTGCTGTGTGAAATCACTGTTTGGGACACATTACAAAAATGACAGTGACACTGTTCATGAGCAGATGTCCTAAAATGCCTGTGTTGAAAATTTGGTGACAATACTCCATAAAATGACTGTGTTACGAGCGTGCATTGTGCAGTTTCCACGCATGCTCGTAAGTTTGCAAACTTATAATATTTTCACTCCAGATTTTCAACAGTGCCATTGTTCTACACCTCCTAATGAAAAGTACAGCTGTAATTTTTCACATCCTGACCAAAATCTGTTTTCGCAGTTCCAGCGCAAAATAGTGCAGTCTCTGTGGAAAGCCCATGTTCGAGACACATTATGAAAATGTCAGTGACACTGTTCATTAGCAGATGTCCTAAAATGCCTATGTTGAAAATTTGGGGACAAAAGTCAATAAAATGAGTGTTTTAAGAGCGCATGTTGCACAGTTTGCTCACGTGCTTGTGACTTTGTGAATTAGTAATACTTTTACTCCAGCTGTTTATCATTGGCATTTTTCCATACCTCCTTATGAACAGTACAGCTGGCTGAAATGTGTTTTCACACGTCTTGTGCAGAATTGCTTGGTCACTGTGCGAAATCACTTTTGGGACAGTTTGAGGAAATGACGGTGACACTATTCATCAGCAGAGGTCCTAAACTGCCTATGTTGAAAATTTGGTGCCGAAAGTCTATACAATGACTGTGTTGCAAGCGTGCATTGTGCAGTTTCCACGCACCCTTGTAACTTCATCAATCTGCAATATTTTCATGTCTCATTTTCACCACTGGCATTTGTGCACACCTTATTATCAACAGTCCAGCTGTCATTTTCCACAGCCTGCCCAAAACGCGTTTCCGCAGCTCTGCCACACAATGGCGTACTCGCTGTGCAAAATCACCTTTTGGGACACATTAACAAAATCACAGCACTATGCGTCTCCACCTCCGCCACCGCCAATGCCAGCGTGACAACATTCGGCATTGACAAATGCTTGTTTAGCAATTTTATGATAATATTTGTATTCATGATACAGGGTTCAGTAAAGACAAACATCAGCTAAGGGCTGAAAAAATATGGTCATGTACATTATATACAAGCTAGTAAGTAGTAAGACATAACCACCTATCATAGTATTATACTAACTGTTATGTTTTATCTTTTTATAGAAAATGACAATGGTCTGGTCAGATAAGTCTGTTGTTAGAGTCAGTAGAAAAATTTGATGACCCAAAAATGATGATGAGGGCCACAAATAGGAAACTCATGGAGACTTGGGAGGAGATAGCCAAGTTTCTCCAAAAGGGAAAAAATGGATAAAAAATATGTTACTGTAAAAGAAAATGGAAGCTGTCACGGCAGAAATACTACCAACTTAAAAAAAAGGGGAGTGTCCTTTGTGAAGATGAGGCCTGGTTCCAGATCATGGACTGACTATGAAGGAAGTCAGTCAAGCCGCAGTCAGGGGAAAGAATAGCACAAGGTAAGTACAACATGAACACTATTACAAAAAAATATAGTAACATATTGACTCACTTATTATCTCACTGTATAGTTACTGTATGAGACTTTACTCACAGCAGTTCCTAATAGACCAATAGGTATTGCAAGAAAGAACTTCCTAACAATTACCACAACTTCCACATAGAAGTCATACAACATTTACTGAGATATTTCCATAAAAAGCATATGTACACGTGTCACAGATATATAATCTGAAAGCGGAAGGTGGGGGGGGAGTACAGGGGCAGGGTGTGTGGGGGGTGAGGGTGGAGAGGTGTAAACCATGCTACATAGTAACAGAACAAACATTTATTTTCTTATACCTTGAGAACAAAGAAATTCAAACTGTACCAAATGTGAGATTAGACAGAACATGTGATATCTGTAAGGAAAAACTAGACAGACTACTTCCGATAGTTACGTTGCATTTCATATTCTTTATTTGTTGTTTCATTTGAAATGTTTCTCTTGGCTGTTTTTTCCCCATGTGCAGATGCACGCATTTTATACAACCAATAATGGAGTAAACTATCACTGACTGTACAAGATTTATCTCACAGTAAACAATTACAACAGATAAACACAAAATGTTCCATCTTCATTATGTTTTATAGATCCTCTGCACTTGCCTACCAGTGCTCTTCAACACGAAGATCTGGAACCGGGTTCTACGGAAGCAGTGGAGGAGGATGAGACAGAAGAGCCAGATGATGAAGTCATCTTTGTGAAGAGATTTAGTAACACTTGCTTTACACACTGTCCATCAGAAAGGCTAAGTGTTTACTTTCACCTTTTCTACATCCAATCCTAACTCAACCCCCCCCCACAGTACCATTCTTAGCAATTCTGAATTAGTACAATTTTCTCATTGGTTGACTCACAAGAACATCAGCACTTCTTTTAAACAGGGACCAAAGAATGAGTGGTGCTGCCAGCTACTGGCAATTCTCAGAAGAGTCACATACCCATAGATGATACTGTTCATATCACCAGACTGAGTTTTAGTTTGACCCAAAAAAGAAAACATAATGAAAAAAAAAATTTTATTTTTGTACGTTGTTTGTATTGTGTACTAGAGCAGTTGTAACAATTCGTAGCTGAATTATCAAGAATGACGATAATAAGTCACAGGGCCACATATTCAAAAGGGATGCATGGCACAAGTAGGAGATGCACCACCTATCCCAGAAAATGCACCAAAATGCAATATTAAAAAGGCAGAGATGCGGCACGTATCTCAGGATGTGCGACAGCGCAAAGTTAATGAATGCAGCACATATACAGGGGGCGTTCCCATGAATATGCTGCGCAGTGGTGTTTTCTGCAAAAATGGGCAAAACATGTGCAGCGCAACTCCAAGAGGTGCTGCCCAGTTAGGTATAAAAGGAGCATGACTAACTTTACAAGCCACCCAGAAGCTGAATGGAGAATAGCCACAACAACAATGGATGCCAGTGCATTCGTGATGGAGGCTGTCATGAGGGGAGTGAGGAGATGTGAGGAACAACAGGGGCATGGAAGGGCCAGTAGGTGTTATGCCCCTCACAGACACTACTGATCCCATGTCACCTTTGAATAGCTGAGTGATACAGAGATAATGGGCTGGTACCATCTCAATAGGGCAATGCTGAGGCAGCTCAGTGAGCTGTTACATGATGAACTGCAGGCACCAACACACAGGACCAAAGAAGGCTGCCCACCACCATAGATGCGCTCAGAACAGTATGAAAATCCACAACACAAAAGTTCAAGCACCACCCAGTTTGTACAATAAGGCAACCAACACACCAAATTTCAGTAAATGTTCATAGCAGCAAAATTTATTTCTCAAAAAGGACACAAAGTCATAATTACATCCTACCTCCACATGGAAGTGGGAATGCCAGACAGCAATCCCTTCAGACTAGTTCCAACCGGTTTCACCCTAAGTCATCATCAGGGAGTGTGCAGGTGCATGTGATGATATGGCATGGGTCAGAGGACACTGCTAGCACACAAGCACAGTGGACAGCACAGGATGCGTTTATCACTCCCATACCACACAACACAACACCATGCCCCACACCCATGTCCCAGATGCCACATTGACAGTGTGGACAGGACACCACAGGCCTGTGCGTGTGCTAGTGCCACTACACAGGGTCCTGAGAGTAGCTGGAAAGGGGTGCCAGCAGCTGCTGCATGGCAGATGGTCCAGGCCAGTGATGCCAGGACAGCATCAGTGCCCACCACAACGACCACCACAGACATGTGGGTGGCCATGCGCAGACATGGTTACCACCGGTTAAGAGTCAACCACTGCAAGGGGTGACTCCTCAGCCACCTAGGGTGTGGAGACATACAACCATGACTGAGTGTGTGTGGGTGTGGGATGGGGTTCCTGAACAACTGCCTGGATACGGGCGTGTCATTGATCACTGTTGTTGGGGATGGCATCTGTAGCAATGTGGTCACATGCCGCTGTGGCGTGGGAGTGCTGATGGCAATGTGCAGTGGGTACTGCTGCAGCCATGAGGCACCAGGATTGCACAACCCACCTCAACAGTCTGTGCAATCCTGCTGAGGTCAGCAGTCATGTTCACCCATGTGAGATGCATTTCTTCAACCATGTCTTCATGCAGAAGGCACAACTTGCCCATGTGTTGTGCATGCCTCACAGCCACATGCTCCGCCATGTGACCCACCTGCACATGCAAGGAGTATATAGTCTCCAGGAGTACCACCTGTGCTTCCATGGAGCTCTGCAGGAGTCAGGTGTGCTCATTGAGCCTGTCAGTGGGGAACATGGCCTGTGGGGAGGCACTAAAAGGCTGGGGGTGTACCAGACTGATATGCCATGTCTGCAGGCTCCAGAAATTGCGCAACAGTCTGCTATCAGGCCAGGGACTGTACACATGTGGGCAGTGTGGGCCCTGGCATGGCCATGCTGTTTGCCTGTGCAGGCTGCCCCTGCACCGTGTGCTGCAGAATGGTGACACTGCCACCAGCCCCCACAGCAGCACCGCAGCCCTGGCAAGCCACAGCCAGTGCTGCAGCAGCAGGCATGTGGTGTGCCTGGAGAGGTGCATGTGATGGCCCAGGATGGCAGATACTGCCCACCACTGTCCGTGTGGCAACTGGGCCACAGTGTGTGGTGGCCGTATGTGTGCTGGTGTCCCCCAGCTGTGTGATATCATCACCATCATCATCTGTGGCCAACACCAGCACCTCGAGGTTATCCAGCAAATCTAGACTGGGCAGGCCTCAAGGTACCCCCTCCCTCCATCCCTTTTAATGACTTGCCTCAGCAATCAGTCTGCGTCATGCTCCTTTGGCACCCGCCACCCCCCCCAACTCACAGTCCCATGAGTTTCCCTAACAGTCACTACTAATGCAGGCTGCCTGACCATGCCCCCTCACACCACACCATTTACTTTAGCATGTCATCTCCACTCAGCCTTCCTTCACGCCACCATTTATCCCTATACCTTTTCACTCTTCTTCCCCCACTGTTCACCTCCAAAGCATTACATACCTCTCTCTCGTACCTCCTTTCTTCACCCCACTGCCAGCTATCCCCATCCCTCTGAACTACTGACAAGACACTCTGTGGCTGCTTATTCCCCTCCACCCTCATAAAGTGTTTTTCTTGTTATTTTAACTTGTACCTATGTTTTGAGCTGTTCTGTAAGTTCTGAATCCAAGCTGTATCATTTATTGTAATGTACCTTTGCTTTCTCCTATTGTTCTTTGTTTTGCAATCTATGATGTTGAACCTTTGCAAAACAGCTTGAGCTCAAAGGTCTTTTCTGAATAACTAAATAAATAAATAAAATAAAGGATCAGCCAGCCCCAGATTGAGTGCGGCTTTCCCCTCCACAGTGACCATGACTATAGTGGAGATGGAGGCAAGTGGTACATCTGCCTCCTGCATGGCCACAGTGGTCCTGGACCTGGTGTCACCACTGAGGTGTAAGGGAGCTGTAATGGAGGAAGGATGTGTGTGGTGAGTGAGAGAGGTCCGTGCAGGTGCTTGGCATGTGCACACATGGGCTGCGCCTGTGTGCCACATTGTCGTATGTGGTGCCACTGGATCCATGGCTGTCCATGGGACCACATGTGTCACACACAGGACTGGCATGTGTGTATTGCACTGGTACATGTGTGTGTGCCCTCAGGGGGATATGGTCAGACACCGCCACATATGCCCACCATTGGAACTCCAGGTGAAGCCCCCCCCGGGTATCCTGATGTGGGCCACACAGATGGCCAATGGGTGTCCATGCACACACCAACCATGTCACTGTACCCCAACCCTGGAACATGTGCCCAGCCATCTGACAGGCATTAAAGCCACACAGTTATACCCTGGACACAGCTCACAACACAACCCACCAGTGTGCATGTCTGCCACATACATTGCCAACACATGGCAGGCATTGGACAGTGAGCCCTGGGTACACAGTGCCATGGCCTTCATGTACTGGTGTGTAACACCATGGCACACATGCACAGCCCCTGCTGGTACCTGCCATGTTAATACTCACAGTGCAGCACTGAGTCACCTCCAGTGTCAAATCCCCCACCTGGGACACCCCCCCCGCAGTGGTGAGGTTGAATGTGCTGGCCACCATGGCCACCCGTGCCGTCAGGGCAGGCACTGTGAAGGGCCCTCCCATGGCACTCTGGGATGCCTTGAATGCAGCAAGCTGCTCCTTGGCCCTGATGAGCTCACTATTCATCCATTTGATACCTTCCTGGGGTGTTATATTGAATACTTCATGTGCATGATTGCCTGCGCAACCTTATCCCAGTCCTGGGCCCTCTCCTGCTGGTTGCCAGTCATTCATGTGACTAGGTTCTCCCGCATGAGATATGCCTCCATTAGGGCCTGCAGCTCATTGCTAGTGAAATTCAGCCACTGTGTCTTCTTCCTCTCCTTGACTGCCATGCTGCTACCTGTGGAAAGAAAGGGGCACACAGGAGCACAGCTAATGCAGCTGTTGCACTGTGTGAAATGCCTTTCATATGCAGTGAATCACAGTATGGCACATGAAACAAATGTAAAAACTAACCTACAAGGTTGCAGTTCCCTTCGGTCACCTGTGTGTAGTGGGGCACAGGGCTGCCCATTTATGGCTCGGCCCATGCAAATGAGGGGCCAACCTGCCTGTAATGGGATGCAAATGTGTTGACTTGGGCCAAAATTGGGCAATTAGGTCATTTGTATATGTGGGCTGAATATTGCAAAGATGTGCCTGGCCCATATCAATGCATATTGTGCATCTCTTGGGGCACCTCGTCACCGCACAGTGCATTCCACGCACGTGCACAATTGCAGGAACCATCACAGGGATCCATGGTGCTGTTGTGTCATGTCATGGCTGATGCACTGTGCATGACCCTGCACGTCGCCCTACTGTGCGGTGTACATGGACTGCACATGTCCACCGTGATATACTATGCAGATGGCCTGTGTTGTGGCAGCACCCACCACACACAACATGGTGGTACCGAGTGGCTGCACATGCGTGGCACATGAGGTCATGACCCTGCACTCCCACCCTGATGTCCTCCACCACATATGTGCCGCATTGCACCGTTATACCATTATTGTGCATCTCTATGGTGCATGTGCATGTCACATGCACACCACAGTTTCTTACAGTGTGCAGTACCTGCAGCAGTGTCTCAGCAAGATGGCACATGCCACACCTGTCCATGCCACTAGACTGTGCACCCAGAACTGAGGGGAGGTCAAGATAGCCAACCTGGTAGCCCTGGTAGTGCCACTTGAAGGCCAGTTCTTTGGGGCTGAGGAGATGGTGGAGTCCTGGTCCAATCTGTGGCCAGGGTGGCATTTTGCCACACATGCTGCACTGGTTTGTTCCAGTCGGGGGAGCAGTGTAATCACAGGTATGGGGACCTGCATAGAAGGGACCAAGGATGGTTGCAGTGACTGTAGGACCAGGCCCACAGAGGGGCAGTGCCACGCCCAAGTAAGGTTCCACAGTGTGTATATCACCATTGCCTACTATGTGGGGGGCTTGCTGGTGTACAGTAGGGGTGTGCATCACCAGCACATGGGTAAGCATCACCATTGGTACATGATGGTGCAAAAGGCAACGTTCACGTGCATGATTGCCACCTGCTGCACTGGTGGCATGTGTCAGTGTTGCAGTCAGTGTGTTGGGCACCTGTGTGCATTGCCAGCACATGGCACACATTGTGTTATGTGCAGGGCCATCGTATCATTGTTGTGGTCCTGGCTGGGGGGGTAGTTTGGACATGCATGTTACACACAGTAATGTTTCCTCTGTGTCCCCCCTGCAGGTCGGGTGGAGCGGTGCCAGGCCAGGCATCTCACCCTGCGATGGGCCACTGAAGGGGAGCCTCAGGAGCAGGAATATCTGGGGCACAGCAGGCTGTGCCACACCAAGCAGGAGGTAAGTGTGACTCCATTGCAGCATGTTTTTGTTGATTGCTGTTGGGGGTTGCATTGCCCATTGTCATCCATTGCCTACATGTTGTGCATGCCCCTGTGTTGCTGGATGCACACTTGGACTGTTATCCTGGCACTGTGGTGCATCTCTGCTGTGCACCTGGTTCCTGAGTGTTCTTTCCTGTCTGCTGTGGCTGTACAGGGCCATGGGTTCCTCTTGGTGGCCACATGGCCGCACATACAGAGCCTATGCATCTGGTGTGAGTGGTGGCTGGGGTCACACACTGTGCGGGGTATGTCTACAGGTCCCAGGGCACTGTCCACTGCATGCACACGCCATTGTTTGCTGCTCCTGTGCCTCATCCCAGTCACTATGTGGCACTGTTGCAGGGCCAGGTGCCAGTCCAGTGTACATGGGGTGTTGGTGCAGCACTGGGCAGCTGCCCGGACAGCAATTGGCATGCATGTCCACAACATCCCCAGGGGGGTGGTGCCTTGGTGGTCTGCATCACTGAGTATGTGTTCTATGTTCCCCCATAGGTAATCAGGAAGCAAGTGTGGGCACCCTTCGGTGGATGTTGGGCTGAGGAAGGACCATTGTCCAGGGCCAGATGGTCATTGCAGTGGAACAACATGCAGCCATATTCCAGTGCCAAGGGACCATCCTGCATGTTGTCAGGGACATCTTGAGGGAGTTGCGACTTGGTGAACACTGGAGACTCTGCAACCCCAAGAGTGGCCAAGCCCGTTAGGCCGTTCACACCTGGACCACCTGTACATAGCCCCTTCCATCTCACACCCGCACTCACAACATCCCCCTTTACATTGCTGCTCCACCGCATTCCCTGTACCTCTACCCCTGTTTCTTGTATACAGATTTATCTTGCTTATTTATCATTGTGTTGATGCTTTGTATGTTGTTATATTGGAGTTTGTACTAAACATGTTGTTATCCTGACAGTGCCTGTTTCCATGGTCATGCTGTTGGTTCTCATGCCCTCTAATTTGTTGCACTTTTGGACACTGCCCCTTGTTTCCCACCACTTATATGTGCCTGTGCCATTGCACACACATCTGCCATGGCTCCCTAGTGTTGGCCAACACAGTGCCTGTGGTGGTTGCCCTGGATTGTCTGTGGGGTGTCCTTCCTTATGAACCTTTATGGCTCTTGTACTGTTCCCCTGGGAAAGACCTGTGCCTGCCTTCACTGTTGTCCTAGCCCCATGCTGCAGTGCACACTGTTTGGGGCCCAGTATCGCGGGAGGGGGCCCTGTGTGGCCTAGGGAACCCCTCCCTGTGTGCCAGGACACCTGTGGCATGTTGTGGCTTTGATCTGGCTGGCATATCTGCCCTGCATGGCACATCAGGATGGGTTTTTACAGTGCTTTGCCAGCCCATGCTGCCGTTGACTATGCCATTGCAGTGCCACTCCTACCTTGCCTGTTTGTGTGCCATGCATGCTGTGGCACTTACTCCCCTTGGCTGCTGGTCACTGTGTGGTGCTTTGTACTGTGCCCGCTGGTGCTGTACTGGTACCCATATTGCACTGTCCCTGTGGATCTGGCCTCAACCAGGTCTTTGGGTGTTGCACTCCTTGGGTTTGCTGTTTTGCACCCCTCAGTTCTCATATGCAGTCCTGCACAGTTGCTGCTGCAACCCAGCCTGACTTGCTCAATTTCCAATATTCAGTTCTGCTCTGATGCACTGCCCATGTGACGTTGCACTGCAGCACATTGTTGCAATATTCAGTCCATTTTGCGCTAGCACATCCTCTGGCGCATTTTCTGAATATTGCACTTTTTCTGGTGGCACATCTCAGATGCGCAGTGCAGGCACTTGCGCGAGATTCCCGTAGACTTTTGACTAGGGGGGCCATAGTACATATTGCTGTTTGAAAGTTAAAGTAAGACAATACTACTTTTACATTGTACTTTACAGTAGGTTAGTACTCTATATTTCCTCACTGTGAATTAAAACATAACATACCCAGAGAAGAAATCGCCTGATAGGTAATAGAAACCCTATTATCTAAGAAAGGATAATCAGTACAATTCATTCACTTTGTATCATGTGTCACAATGCACAGCAAAGTAACTTTAATCATACAAGAAGTGTGCAAATCCCAGTATCACACATGCCCTAAAGTACATTATTGAAATTATCAAATGAATCTGTTATTAACAATGAAAAAGTAAGACGAATTAGGTTGAAAAATTTAAATGTTTTATTACTGGTATGTTTACCACTTGTCTGTGGTAGTATTTACAGATGGTCATGTGACATGTTCTGAAAAATGACCTTACAAGATTATCAAGACTCATTTTATAATTAAAGTATAACATGCATATTATAAACATTAATGTCACACCTGAGAATATTTAAATAATGTGTATGCATGCTCAAATTTCAGAACCCGGAGAGAGTGGCAGTGGTCTAGAATCCTCAGAAGAGTCCTGGATGCTATTACAAATAAAACAGAAAGATCAGGAGGAACAACCCACAACATCGGAGTTCAGCAACAGCCTCCAGGACTACCGCAGTGGTTCATGGACCACAATGTAAGTTAAAAGCAATACATATACACCATTATAAAATGGGGAAACCATTTCAAGTAATCTGGTTGTTACTCATGCATTTTAAGTACATAAAAAAAGCTAAAACTTGAACTTTGGATTGTACATTAGACATTCATAATACATTGCTAGGAACTTGGTTGCAGTCAGACTACAGCCTCATAGTTCATTATGCCCCCAAAGCCATGCATTATACCTCTGTAGACACAGTCCATCATGTCTTATTGCTCACATCTCCAACAACGCTTATAAGAAAACTGTGTCTCTTTCTGTCTCTATGTAGAGTATGTGAGTGTCCAAGGTCATGGAGGAGGGTGGAAAGGGGAGAGGATAGCCAACAGTCAACTCACAATCATTTCATTGAAGGTGTTGTTAGAGGCTAAAAACAGTTTTGCACTCCAGTGCTCAGCAGTGTGACATGTGTCAGCTTCTACACACTAATTCTCTAGTTCCGTGTATCAGTAATTCAATATCCATTTACCAGGTAAAATGTTGCTGAAATGTACTGTGTTAATTAGCTCATATTAAATGTACTGTTTTATGATGCATTTGCAGACCTGGTTACCAAGAATTTCTAATAATTCCATGTGTCTCTATTCATTTGTTCATGTCACATACTGGTCAGGGGCATGTGTGGGCAAACACCTGCCTTCAGACGGTCCTTGATCAAATGAAATGACCAGCTTTAAGATTGTTATTGTGGTTATAAGTATTTTTTTAATTGTTTTAAGTTTAATCTACATTATCACATTGCTACTGTTACTACTCAAGCTTTCCTATTGACTACAATAGTACTTTCACAACTCACAATCAAACAGAATCCCATTTCCCAAAACATGGATCCTTCCTCAAGGTATACCATATGGTACAATGCTACTTTTACAAAAAAGAATCCTTCTTCTGTAAAAAAACGAGCCTTCTTGAGGCACATCATAGGCTATAATAGTACTTTTGTAAAAGAGAATCCTATTTTGTAACATGAGGATCCTTGCTTGAGTTGTAACATAGGCTATAATACAACTTTTGCAACAGACAATCCTATTTTGCAAAATAAGGATGCATGCTCAAGGCATATCATGGCCTATAATGGAACTTTTGCAAACAAGAATCTTTTATTCACAAAATAAAGATCCTTGCTAGACTCATACCATAAGCTCAAGGTGTATACATATGGTACACAATGAACAAGTATCCTTTTTTCACAAAATAACATTCTCTTTTGAGAAAGTACCATAATAGCCTATGGTATAGCTCGAGCAAGGATCCTTATTTCACAAAATACAATTTTCTTTCACAGAAATACCATTATAGCTTATGGTATGACTTGAACAAGAATCCTTATTTCCTGAAATAGGATCCTCTTTCGTGAAAGTACCATTATAACCTATGGTATGCCTTGAGCAAGGATCCTTATTTCACAAAATAAGATTCTCTTTCGCAAAACAACCATTACAGCCTATGGCATGCCTCGAGCAAAGACCTTTATTTTGCAAAATAGGATTCTTTTTCACAAAAGTACCATTACAGCCTATGGTATTCTTCGAGCAAGGGTCCTTATTTCACGAAATACGATTCTCTTTCATGAAAGTACCATTATAGCCTATGGCATGCCTCCAGCAAGGATCCTTATTTCGTGAAATAGGATTGTCTTTCACACAAGTACCATTATAGCTTATGGTATGACTAATGCATGCATCATTATTTCTCAAAGAAAGGATTCTCTTTTGTGAAACATCCATTATAGCCTATGTTACGCTTTGAGCAAGGAACCTCATTTCATGAAACAGAATTCTTTTTCACAAAAGTACCATTATACCATTATTTTCATGAAAGACAATCACATTTCACGAAAAAAAGGATCCTTGCTCAATGAAAACCATAGGCTACAATTATACTTTTGTAAAAGAGAATTCAGTTTCACAGAAAAATGATCCTTGCTGCAAGTATACCATAGGCTATAATGGTACTTTCAAAATTACAATACTATTTCCCGATACAATGGTAGTGGCACAAATCACAATCGTGTCTTGTGAGACATAACCTATTCTAAGATTTCCTAACAACCCATATACAAACTCATCATTGCTAACTGCATGTTTATGTACAACACATAACTACAGACAATTATTTTTTCTAATTTTTTTTCAGATGTAACAACTGACCTAGCCACAAAACTGGAAGAGGTGAAGGTTGCAGTGATGTGTGGCTTTGAAAAAAAAATCAGTGCCTCATGATAATGCCGCAATAACAGGATGAGATAATAAATCTTCTACAGTGCCGTGAGGAAGCTGACGATGCCATGTGTCACTGCATCCATAACCTCACAAATGTGGTCCGTGAGATGGTGAACAGGTTGCAGCATGGCACACTATGCACACTCCCTGGGTCACCTCATTTGGCTTCATGATACCCTCCATGGCAGAGTGACATTCTCCTATAACAGCTTTCACTTTCTTTTCATTTTTTTTTCCTTCCAGAGAAAGAGGCTATCTCCTGTGGCCCTCATCATCACTTGACCACAGAGGCACCTCCCATTTACAATTTGTATATATTTCAAATAGTTAAGTAATAGTAATATAAAAAAAACACTTTTTTCTTTTTTCATTTTATTTTTATAATTTGTACATAAAAGATTAAGAAAGCAGTAGTGAATCAAAGGTTTTATTTTAAATTTGTATAAATATTTTTGTTTCACTTGTACATAATGACAAATATTCCAGATTATATTTTTGTATATAATGCAACAAAACAGTTAATAAAAAATGTATTTTTCTAACAGTAAAATATATATTGCATTTATTTCCAAAAATGACTCATGTGTCCATTTATTTGCAGCATAAGTTTAAAACACTCAGAGGATTGCCATGCATTACCAACTATTGATGCATGTTCACAAACAGTTAGACAGGTAATGTACAAAAATGCTGCCGTGTTTGCAGTTGGAGGGCAGTGGGGTGACTGGAGAAAGGGAGAGATCAACGGGACTGGGAGTAGGGGAGAGAGGGTGGGTGAGTAAGGCGGGTGAGAGGTGGAGGCGTCAGGGGTGAAAGGTGGTAGTGGACAAGAGGACCCCTACATTCCCATCCATTTATTATTGTACAATATTGACATTTATGTATTAGAGTGCAGATCCCTGAACCTCATGCAGTGGTATCCATACATACCCTTACAATACTTACAATTTAAATTTAGAGTGTTTCTTTGCTGACCATAAACATCTCCCTCCTATCCTCACCTGTTTACTAAGGACACTTTTGAAGTTTAACATGTTATGGATAAAACTAATGTCCTGGTTTCATCTGTGGCCTTCGGTAGTGCTGTAGTGAGAGTAAAAATTCTGTCAGTGGAACTGACCAGAGGTAGAATTCTTGTATTCCATCTCTACTAAACATTCCATCTCTTGAATATTGACAAGACAGTAAATAAAGAAGACAGTCAAAAGGGATAAAATAATATAATGGAAAAGAAAGATTATGAAACTGGTAAATGTGGTGTTTTTGGAAAATGGAGTGTTTAAGAGTTACATGTATTTTGCTCTCCATAACATTTGAGCCTGAGACAGAATGTCAGTTTGGGGATGTGCTGGGATTATTTTTAAAATGTGTTTAAAATGTTTCTTATTTGATTTGGTGCATTTTTTCGTCCCCCCTAACAAAAAAAAGAAAAGCATGGACCCAATTAATAATCACAAGATGCTTAAGGGTGTACACTGTGGTGGGGAAATGGTACTTCTCACACCTCAAAACACACCCGAGGTCTGCCTTTATCCAACAACAATACATACCCTACAGGCCCTATGCTCCTGAGCCTCCATAATTTTTTTAAAGAGATTGTAACTGTATCCTGATTTTCTCTATATCAGTACATACTCCTCTGCATATTTGTGTATGGGAGTAAAGGGCCCTCAGAACCCACCACTGCCACAAATGCATTACTCCTTAACAGTATCCATGTTTGTGTGTGGGAGCACAGGGCCCTCCATGCACCAGCCTTAATAGTATTCACACCCTAACTCACAAACATCTTTGTAACAGTTACCCAAACAACTGTCTCTAATCCTAACACCACAACAAGTACTCTGAATAAATAGATATATGCCCCGCAATTAACTCCAACAGTCACATAACGAACTGTAACCTAACTCCAGAACATGTACTATTTAATGGAGGCCACACACAACAAAAGCTGTATGTTGGTACCCTGAACACTATCAGATATGTGCACCCCCTTAAGTCCAACAGGCATATAAAGTAAACCTATACCCAAACTCGGACCCTAACACTAACTCCAGAACAAGTAATATTTAACGCTTGGAACACATGACAGAAAGTGTACCTCAGCACCTGAAACAATATCATATAAGTGCCCACCTTAACTCCAACAGGCAGATAAGGGAACCCACACTCTAATGCTAACTCCACTGTAAGTAATGTTTAATGGTGGGCACACTTGACAGAAGGTGTACCTAGACACCCTGAACAATATCAGATATGTGACCCCTCTTAACTCCAACAGGAGTATAAGGTAAACCCACACCCAATCCCAGACCCTAATGCTATCTCGAGAACAAGTAACATTAAATGGTGGTCACACATGACAGAAGGTGTACCTGGGCAACCTGAACAATATTAGATATGTGCCCCACTTAACTCCAGCAGACAAAGAAAGCAACCTGCACCCAAACCCAAATCATAACAGTAACTCTGGAACAAATAATATTTAATAGTTGGCATACATAACAAAAGGTGTATGTCAGCATACTAAACAATATCACGTATGTGCCCACAATTAACTCCAACAGATACATAGCCTAGTTGTAACCTAACTTCCTCTGGGTCCTACGCTCCCATTCATGCATTATTTTTGAAATAGTGTAATGATATCCTTCTCTGCCTGTGGAACCAGAGGGCCCTCTTGTTCCTGCACTGCTATATCATATTGTACAATGCCAAACAAAAAACCTCACATTGCAATGTTATCTTCTAGGAAAAACAGCAAAATTTGAAACCTGTGTAAGTCAACAACAAATTAATATGTTTTCACCAAACCACCAAAAGGCACATCTGTGAGGCAAGCCCTTTTTACCCTGAAAATTTCATTGCAAAATTACAAACCATTTCTTCCCAGTGCAGTGACAAAGAAATGACTCTGTACACCTCCCATTACAATAAAATCCTATGGGATAGTAAACAAAATGTAAAGACACAGAACTACGAAACAAAGTAATATGTTTTCAAAAAACCTGCAAAAGTAACATCTCTGAGGCAAACTCTTTCTAGCCTGCAAATTTTAGCCAAACAAAAGAAACTGTTTCTTATCTATGAAGTGAAAAATGAAATACCTTTACAAAAATCCCCATTCACAAACTGCAGTAAAACAATCCTCTTTCACACTAAAACAGAATCCTCTTCCTCAATTTGAGACACAGGACTCATCTTTCACAAAAGAGACTGCTGCTATTTGTGGAAAAAGGATTCCTCTGATAAACACATTTCTGGACATTATTGTCAAAAACTGAACCCAGACTCTAATTTCTTGTGCCCTGCTTAGGTAAACACAAGTGTTGGTCTTTACCAACTACCACTATTTTTTTAAATGTTTAAGTTTCTTTGCCTTGCTAACTGGAAACAAGATTGAGTCAGCACAAGTACTGCATTTGCAAACTAGGATACCACTTTCACAATCAAGAAATCCTTTTTCACACGGCACATCTAACTTTTCCTATAGGAAACAATGGGCAATTTTAAAATGTAATAACTTTTGAATGGTTTGACATTTTTTCACCAAACCTTCAAAAGGCACATCTGTGACCCAAGCCCTATATACACTAAACATTTCTGACCAAACACCCAAGCCATTTCTAAGAAATGGTGTGATACAGAATTTACACAAAAATGGTAATTTTCAAATTTGTTGACACTCATTATCTCTGCACCTGCACATCCGTCCGAAATGAAACTTGTCACATCAAGAGATCTTTGGTCACTGATGGCACATGCAACATTTCATGCAAATTGATTGAACCATTAAAGTTATTAAAGTGCAAAATGTACATATAAATTGCAAAACACTTGGTTAATGCTCCAGTTAGGGTCAAAGTGACATAAGCTGTGAAATGTGGCATTAGGGTTTCCAATCCTAACACCCCCCACAAAAAAAAAAATAAGCAGGAGAGCAGGTGTTGGACATGTCTTGGGCTTTTCAAGCCTAACGCTCACCCCATTCCATCTGTAAATAATGTCAAATATGTAGACTTTATGAAAATGTGGTGAGCATTAGCCTAGAAAAGCCCATGGCACACCCCACACCTGCTCTCCTGCTTTTGCTGCTTTGACCCTAACTGGAGCATTAACAAAGTTTTTTGCAATTTATTTCCTTAATTTTGAGATAGTATAATGATATCCTTATTTGGCTGTGGGAGCGTGGGGTCCTTCAGACACTATGGTCCCATACATTTTGTAGTGGGGGAGCAGGGTCCTTTGGGCCCTGTGGTCCAATGCATTTTGCTGTGGGAATGCAGCGTCCTTTGGACCCTGCACTCCTACGTGCACATAAGTTGGTCATATATTGTTTTAGAAAAAGACATTTGTCTCTTCCCTAGTATCCAGTTGAACCCACTCAACCAACAACTGTGCCCCATTTCCCATTAATTTTAAATGAATAGCCCTGGTGTCTAGTGGTGCCCCCACCCTCCAGTTTCCATATTTGTTTTACTGTTTTTTTCATTGGTGTTCAGTGGTAACCCCACCCTCCATTTGTGGCCAGTTCCCCATTAATTGTAAATGCACTAGCCCTGGCATCTAGTGGCAACCCATCCTGCCATTTTTCCTGTGGCATACCAGTGTTTTCATTGGTGTCAGTGGCACCCCCCACCCTTTCATTTGTTACCCCTAGCAAAATTTATTTCCCTGGTGTCCAGTGACACCCCTCACTCTGCCATATGTAAACATTTTAAATATAAATTTTTTTGCTGCCGAGTGGTACCCCTAATTGCAACAAATCATTAGTATCCCCAAATGTATATTACTGGTTTCCTAGTTGCACCCCCACCCTTCAGTCCCCAAATTAGTTGTAATAATATTGGTGGCCAGTGGCACTTTCCTATCCTTCCAAGTAACTCTCATTTGTAATGAGAAAACTGTCCTCGCTGATTTGATTTTTTTCAACCTGAAAAACTCTGTCCACGATCACAATTCGCACTCTGATCTTTCCACTGTGCACCCACCAACCCACTCTTGAGCTTCCCACATCCTCATCACTTAGTTTCGTTTCATAGTGAAGATCCACTGCCGATCGAGGACACGTCTTGCTGCTGGAATCAACGACTGCTGTATGACAAGTACCCTATTTGTCATACAGCATTCACCAGTTGCAGCAGTGAGGCACATCCTAGATAGAAGAGTGGATCTTCACTGTGGAGCCAGTTGAGATAAAGTGAGGATGAGTTGGGGGTCAAGGGGGTGCTGGTTGGTGGGTGCACAGTGGGAGGCTGTGTGGGAGTGCGGGTGTGATTGTAGGTGGATAGCTTTTTTTTTCATGTTGAATAAAAAAAATCAAGTCAGAGAGGGACCATGTTCTCCTTTGCAGGTCAGAGCAACATGGAAGAGTGGGGGTTGCCATGGGTCACCAATGTGGGATATTATTGCAAATAATTTGGTGATTGGAGGGTGAGGGAGGACACTAGACACCAGGGATACACATTTTGCTAGGGGTAAAAATTGGAGGGTGAGGTGGTACCACTGACACCAGTGAAAACACCAAAATGCCAGCTGAAAAAGAAGAGAAATCATTTTTTGCCAGAAGGAATCCTTCTGCTTGAATGCTTTGCAATTTTAATGGAAAAGGAATCCTTTTTTTGCAAATCCTTTTTTGTGATCACGGAAAAGGATTTCATCTCATGAAAAAGGATTTTGGAATTAGGTTTTTTTTAATCCTTTTTCATGAGACGATTCCTCTTTTGCAAGTTCTTTTTTGTGGTCATGGAAAGGGATTCTGTCCTGCAGAAAAGGATTTCAGACTTAGGTTTTTTTCCAAGTCTTTTGAGAGTTAACTTTTTGTGAGAGCAAAAATGATTCACAAAAAGAAACTTAGCGAGTTGTGTAAACAGAGTTAAAGAGTGATAATAAAAAGGTTAAGGGGCCATGTGAGCTATTAAAACTACAGAATGAAGATCATCAACTCCCAATGAGCATGATACATGTTTGGATATCTGTAGAAAACAACAGCTTGCAGAGTTATGACAGTTTATGTGAAAAATAGAAAACAAGATGGCGACTCACAAAAAAGGAATTTTTTCTCATGAGAAAGGATTGAACCCTCAAGTAAAATAATTATTTTTCATGAGACCAAATTCCTTTGTCATTCCAGGGAGCTGTCTAAAACACCATACTTAGCATGCTCAGAACCCAAAACTTTAGAATTAAATAACTGTGGAATAAATTGCATTTTTCCACCAAACTAATGAAAGGCACTTCTGCAGGGCAAGACCATTGTACCCTGAAAATGTCAGACCAAACTTCCAAATTGTCTGGGTGGTGCGTGATAACAAAAAAAGTGCAAAAAAGGGAATTTTAATGATTTTGCACTATGTGCAGTTCACAATCCACAAATCCGACAGAAACTAAACTTGGCACATCAAGAGACCTACCACACAAGACTGTGCATGCAAAATTTAGTGCAGATGTGTTGAACTGTTGCACAGTTATTAAAGTGCAAAATTTGAGGTTTAGCATAGAAACCCCAGCTCAACCCAAACTATAGGGGTGCTACTACACCCTTTATATATATATATATATATATATATATATATATATATATAAATGTGTGTATGTGTATATATATATATATATATACACACACACATATGTGTGTATGTATATGTGTATATTTCCTTTTTGCAGTGTACTTTGGATTTCCTTGTAATGTGACAAATTTTCTTTTTGTTTATGTTTTTTCCAAGTTTATCTAATGTTAGTATGGGTAGGATAATTGTTTTGTAGCTTATTAGTTTATTTCACTTCTGATGTAAAACTGTATGCGGTTTTTGCTTATTCATGATTTTGATATATATTTATTAAATAAAAACTCCCCTACTTTATTACTTTATTGTAACAATATGGCATCATGTAGGATTGTAAATGTGGCTGGTTTAATTGATGGGTATAGATTCAATCATTGCTCCAGCAGTGACACATACTTGGGAGGAAGTTTGGCCACCAGTATAGGGTATTTTTCTCTCCAATGCAAACTGTGTCCGACACTTTCACTTCCCCCAGCGGAATTCTCAGATCACCTCTTACTTAGTGGTGTAGTAAGGTGAGGAATCAATCAACTGCCATTAGAGCATAGGTGGAGGTTGAAGTCTTCCCTACTTGATTCCTCAGAAATACAACACAAAGTTCATATCATTTTCCAGCAAGACTTTTGGTGTTATGCTGCTATGACAATTTTATGGAATGGTGGAAGGACACAAAGGCAGATTTGCACACTTGGTTTTAAAACTATGTCAAGAGAAAACAGCGTAACTCTTATTTGCACTATTTGAGATTGAGGGACCAATTTCGGAGAGTAATTACACTGGCTAGGGATGAGACAGGGAGGTATTCTGAACAGTTCCAGCAGCTGAAACATGAGATGCAATACTACCAATACAATAGAGTGGTGTCTCTGGCAGGGGAACTTGAATACAGAACTTAGAAAATGTATTACCAATATCCTTTTATCACCTGTGGGAAAGACCCATTCAACATCTTGGTCTTATGGGATCACACAGGACTGATGATCTCTAACATACCAGAATTACACAAACTAAAAGAGCGGCATGTTCATGTCACTTCTGGAATTGCCCTAGAAACAGCATTACAAGCACAGAACTTTCTGGAAGTTCCTCCTTCCCCATTGTTAGATAAGGACAGATAGGCAGTCAGTGCCCCAGTCAGTAAAGAAGAAATGTTAATGGTTATTTCTGTCCTGAAGACTGGGACATCTGCATGGAATGATGTTATTCAAAATGAATTTTATAAACAGCTTGCTGCTAAGATGGCACAACTGTGGCGTGTTACATTTAGCCATATCTTATAGATGGTGGAGATCCCCTCTTCCTTTACTTATGTTCTTCTAAATGCTCTCTTTAAATACAGGGGCCAGGACTGAGATACAAAATTGGAGCCTTATCAGACTTAAATTCAGATTTCAAAATTTTGACACAGTTGTTTAGTTCCAGACTGCTATGGAATAGGAGCTCACTAATTGAACCATACTTAGAGTCTTGTGTTTTTCTTAAATAAGAAATAAGAAATTCAAGGTATAAAAAGAAATTAAACAAAAACAAGCAAATGAAAAAAGTTAAAAAATTGCTTGTTTTTTGGGCAAAAACTAAATAAAAATTTGCAGCAACTGTTGTTTAGGCTCCATTGTTACCACAGAGATGGTCTGCAAGGAAGCGGCAGTGGAATTATCTGATTCATAAAACCTTTCAAGATCACTGCACAATACTGATTAATACAATGTAGTATACTAGGAATGTGATTTCTAGTGTGTTTAAGGTCATTTAGAGGTATTTCATTAATGTAAATGTGATAAGAAATGAAACTACATTTTCAATGAATAAAAAGAAATAACATGAAATTCCAAACAAAGAAAAAGAAAAATTGGATGCATCCTCCTACCTTCCTGCTGAGAAATTGTACAGAAAATGATCCTCCCAGTCTCTGACATTGGTGACATAGTCTATAACGCTGTCCCTAAGTCCACCCTAACCAGACTGGACACTCTTTTTGACTCCTTTTGTCATTTTGCTCTTGACTGTCTGCCCCTTATAAACCACTGTGACGTCTATACTGCTCTCTCCATCCCCCTCCTTGGGGCTACAGTCCTCACCCACTGTTTCTCCAAAGTTGGGAATTAGTGGTGCAGCTCCCTCCTCCTCTACCTCAATGCTCTCTTATCCACCCCTTTCTCCTCATACCTACTCTTCTGTAACTCTGGCCACCAGACCCTTGCCCTCCTGCATGATCTTCCACTTCAGTTTGGGCTGCCTTCACCTATTCACCAATTGTTTCCCCAAAATTTGGAACTCCCTTCCTTTTGATATTCACTGTGCCCTGTCCACTCATTTGTTATCCTGTGTTCTTTGCAATTAGAAACGTAGAAACATAGACTTTGATGGCAGATAAGGACTGTGTGGCCCACCCAGTGTGTTCATTTCCCTACCTATTAGATAAGCTGCAGATCCTATTTTTACCAAGAGTCTACTTCCTCCTACCTCCCACTAGAATTGCCTTATATCTGTCCCATGCATTCTTAACTTCCCCCACTGTTTGTGACCCCACAATCTCCTCAGGAAAGCCATTCCATGAGTCACCACCCTCTCCATGAAAAAATAATCCTCACATTACCCCTGAGTCCCCCCATCTTCAAATTGTGCCCCCTGGTTCTTGCACATCCCTTTTTCTGAAAGATGCTACTCTCTTGGACTTTATTGATTCCCTTGAGGTACTTGAAAGTTTCTATCATGTTCCCCCTCTCCCTCCTTTTTTCAAGGGTATACATATTAAGCTCTTTTATTTTCTCTTCATATGACTTTTGGTGCAGACCCTGCACCATTTTAGTTGCCCTCCTCTGAACTGCCTCCATCCTATGTCCTTGCAGAGATGGGATCTCCAGAACTGTTTGCAATACTCCAGATGGGGTCTCACCAACTGTCTGTGCAGAGGCATAACAACTTCCTATTGTCTACTGATGATGCCTCTCTCTATGCATCCCACTATCCCCCAGCCCTCCTTACTGCCTTCTCACATTGTTTGCCTACCTTTAGGTCATCTGATATGACTACCACCAGGTCTCTTTCCATTTTTGTTGTCGTTAATACCTCCACTGCCCCATTGTGTACTCTTCCCTTGGGTTAATGTTTCCCAGGTGCATTACTTTGCACTTCTTTGCATTGAATCTAAGCTGCCATACTTTTGACCATTCCTCAAACCTTGCCAAGTCTCTTCTCATCCTTTCCACTCCCCTTTGTGTATCAACCCTGTTGCAGATCTTTGTGTGGTCTGCAAAGAGGCATACTTTTCTTTCTAGTCCCCACCACAATGTCAGCTATAAAGACATTAAAGATGACTGGTCCCAGTACTGTACCCTGTGGTACCCTGCTAGTAACCCCCCTTTCTTCGGAGTGGAATCTGTTTATTGTTACCCTCTGTGTCCTGTTGTCCAGGCAATTGTTTACCCAGGTTACCACCCTAGGACCCATTCCCATGCTGGCTAACTTGTTTATTAATCTTTTGTGTGGGACTGTGTCAGATGCCTTGTGAAAGTCTAGGCAAGCCACATCCACAGCCCCTTCCTGGTCTACTACTGTGGTCACCCAGTCAAAAAAATCTATTAGATTTGTCTGACGTGACCTTCCAGTGTGAATACATGCTGCCTTTGGTCTTGTGCCCCAGGGGCCTCTAGGCACTCAATAATTCTTTCTTTCAGAAGTGATTCCATCATTTTTCCTACTACTGAGGTCAAGCTAACAGGTTTGTAGTTTCCTGCCTCTGTCTTGCTTCCACTTTTGTGAAGGGGAATTACATCTACCCTCCTCCAGTCCTCACATACCACATCCTCCTTTCATGATTTGTTAAAAAGGGCAGTCAGTGGTGCCACTAGTTCTCCCAATAGATCTTTTAGAATTCTGGGGTGAATCCCGTTGGGTCCCATTACTTTGTCCACCTTCAGTTTTAGGAGTTCTTTCAGGACCCTTTCTTCTGTGAATGGACTGGTATCGACCCCCTTATCCAGTGTGCTTCTATTATTTGGTTTATGTACCTCCCCTCCTCTTCTTTTGTGAATACTGAGAAGAAGTATTCATTCAGTATCTCTGCTTTGTCACTGTCACCTTCTGCCCACCCCCTTCCATTTAGTAAGCCTCTCTATCCCTCCCCTGGACTTTATTCATTACCTAATGGACCTATGAAAGGTTTTATACCCTTCTTAACTGAGTTGGCTATCTTTTCCTCAGTTTCAGCCTTTGCTAATCTGACTGAATTCACTGCTTCCTTCTGCTTTAACTGGTACAGTTCTCTGTCCTGTTCTTCTGTGTTTCCTTATGCTTCCTGCATGTTTTATTTTTCTCCCTAACCTTCCCTGCCACCTCTTTTGAGAACCATAGCATTTGTCCTTCATTTTGTTTTGTTTATTTGCTTCACACAAAGGCGTGTTGCCTCTGTGATGGCAGGTTTGATTTTTCCCCATTGTTCCTCCACCCCACCTTCTTGACCATTTGCTAGTGGATTTCTGAGGCAAAATTACCTTTCTCCATCCTGCAAATGCACCTGACCAACTTCTGTCTCCATCCTGCCACTGCATCTGATTTCCTTCCCAATAGTCCCCCAACCCCCTTTCTCCCTCAATGCTGGGACTAATCTACTCTTCCCTATTTCCCCTCTCTTTTTCTTTCTCCAGATAAGATGATATCCCATGACGCTGGCTGGGTATGCATTGAGCAGTGTTGAAACCCTTGTGCTGTTCTGCTCCAGAGGGTTAAGGTTTGCCTCTCTCTCCCTTGTACCCTCACTCTCTTGTGAAGGTAGAAGGGTGTGACCAACTTATCTTTCCTAATCACCATGTCTACCTTTCCCCAAGAAAGCTGATACCCCATGACACTTACAGTGTGAGCATTGGGCAGTGTCAGACCCTTGTTGAGTTTCCAGTCAAGAAGGTGAAAAAGTGCTTGCCTTCCTCCCTCCTACATGATCTCTCTCTCTTCCTGCAGACCTGGGTAACCAATTCCTCTAATTTCTGGTTTCTTCTGGCTGAGACTGATCCATGCGAGGTGTGCATCCCGGTGGATTGAAGGCCTGTCCCCCCTTACCCTATGCCCTCCTCCTTCTCCCACATTTCTTCAGTCAGCCTGGCTGTGTTTTCTTTCTTCCCCCCTCATTCTGTTTATGCAAAGGGCCTACCCTCTAACTTCAACTGTTGAATCTGCAATACTGTAGTTCTACTGCTTGAATATTTTCACATAATAAGCTGGACATTGCTTTTATTGCTTTGGATTAATATCATAGTACATGTTTCTTTGTCTTGGTTCATGCTATACTTGCTTGTCTCAAATTAGTATCATTGTATGTTATCTTATTTTGTTTTATTTTTGTATCTTGAATTATATATACAAATTGTACTCTAACCTTCCTTCCCCCAGGACAAATCTGGAAACAAGCTATTATAGCTCAGTATGCCTTTTGCTGGTGAAACTTTCAAAGAAATAAATAAATACTCACAAGAAAGAGTTATCATAATCTGTTTATGGTCCATGAGGAAAAAGAATCTTGTACATCTCACAATATTCCTGGCCTTTCACTGTCACTAGAAAAATGTATCTGAAAGGGTGATACATGATTACCTTTTTCCATTTTAACATTTTATGGGATCCCACAGAAGTTTGTTTGCTGGTTAATGTTACTGTGCAAGATTGCTACTGTAAACCCCTGATACACTGGCATTTTGGATAGGCTACTTCTGTTGAAGCTGGGGTTTGACAAGACTGTCCATTTGAGCCCTCTCCTTTATATTTTTTCACTGGACCATTTAAAGAAACAAACATGGCCTACCAATGGATAATTAGGATTTCACCACCCAGAGGTGAGAGATAGCTCAAATTCATACAGTCCTCTGTGACTGTACTTAGCTTCTGGAGGACAACAAGACTAGCAAACAAACAATCTGAGCTTATAAAAAGTGTAACATGCACTGCAGGCTGTTGAAAGTCCTACTGCTGCAGCCCAGCTCTGACATTAACATGAGGGGTTTCTGGGATTTCCACTTACAGCTAATGTCAGCTTGGGCATCAACAGAATCAATCTGATACAATCGACTAAACTGTTGTAAGCAATAAGTAAGAAAGTGTTAATGCACACAAACTGCAAGTTTGGACCACTTAGTGATGACAATTTCCCTTTAAGTATACTTTCACAGTGGAGTAGGAGTAGATTGAAGGTCATGTTTCTGTACAGTGCAAGTTTTGTAGGAGTTTCTTATGGATGGCATTGGTGTGGGCACAGAAAGTGAGGTTTCAATCCAGCCATACACCAAAGTAGTTGAAGTGGAGGACTTCTTTAAGGGGAAGTCATCAACAGCCTAAATGACAGGGGCACTATGGAGTTTAAAAAGACTCTTCTGAGTTCCAGAGGTCATGAGAATATATTTTTTTGGGGGGAGGCAGTAAGAGAATGTTTGCTTGAAAAGAACCAGTGTTGTACATTGCTAATGGTATAAATGTTTCCAGTGAAAAGGCAAATGATCCAGAGACATACATTTAGTGCCATGTGCCACCCACTTACATGTAAGTGTGGAAGACATAGATTGATAGGAGGTTGTTATGGAAAACTGAAAACAGGATTTGATCTAGAATGTAGCCCTGTAGAACACACAAAAAGTTGATGAGTAAGGGATAAGTTGTCTCCTATGTTGTGCAGTTGGTGTTGATCCTATAGGAAGGAGAGGAACCAACTGCCCATGAGGTCAGAGAGGCCATCGTCACTAAGTTTGTCAAAGAGACTGTGGTACTTGCTTCCCACCCCTCCCCACTTCTCGCTCCACTTCCCCCTTGCAGCACTGGGTCATCCATCTTCTTAGAGAAAACTGAACAGAAGTACTTGTTCAGTACCTCTGCCTTGTCCACATTCACTTACATCCATCCCATCACCTTTCTGAGCTATATTATTCCATCCGTTTTATCTCTTTTCTCACTGATGTACCTAAAAGAGGCTTTTTCTCTTTTTTTGTTGTTAACATTTTTATGAAAGAATTTTTTCCAAGATGGCTAATACAAGAATGTAATTACAAAGCAGCAAGTTTGAAGTCAGAGAATTACAAAGTATGGAATCATTACACAAATTTGAAAAAATACATTATCATAGCGAAGAGGTTCTCTGATATGCAAGATACATAACAGCTATTTGCTGTCCCGTAGTGCTTACAACATAGCACTCTGCTGCTGGTTGCCTGCTGCCTGTACATATCTCCTGCTCCCCCACATGCTACCTGAATCCAGGCCTGTTCACGCCACTGCTTCTGAGCTCACCCTATATAGGGGTTGGCTGCAAAGCTGTAAACGCTCCAATACCTATGTCAGCACAATCTAGATAGGGATCATCAGCAATTCTTTTGAAAGTTGACCCTAGACGTAGTTGGCTGCAAAGCTGATACCCCTCTGTGCACTATGTTAGCTGTACTGACTTGTAAGTGTAACCTAGATAGGGCTGATTGTAAAGTTACAATCCCTAGTTTACCATAGCAGCTGAACCTAGATAGAAACTATCTGAAGTCAAACCCAGATGGATTTGGCTGCAAAGCTACAACCCCTAGCTTATTCTATAAGCTGACCCTAGATAGGAATTAGCTACATACCCTCTGAATCCCTTGTCTGCTAACTCATTCATAAGCTGACCCTAGAGGTTACTAGCTGTAGCCCTTCAGTATCCCTTGTTTGCACTGTATAGACAATACTACATACCCCAGAAAGGAGTAATACCACAATTTCTCCATTCACCTGTGCTAAGGGCCTACTCTGGATGGGAACACTGTAGTGGCATTCACACATCTGGTGTAGCTTGCCTCATGTTTTATTACAAAGGCTTACCCCTGATAGTGAGTACCACCCTACCTATTTTCCTCAGCTCCCCACAAACCCTTCACTACGTTACTTTGTCCCTTTGTTCTAACTTACCTAGCATGCCCTTTTCTGTGCAGTGTGGTCTGTGGCCTGCAGTCATTCTTGCAGATATCCTACTGATTCCCCAAGATGCCACTTAGATAGATAAGTACCATACAATAAAGCATGTTGGCTAGTATAATACTGTGGCCCATTAGAACACACAATATTCACCAACTTAACATTAATAGATGCACAATAATGGGGTTTCCCAACATCCCACATTATTCAAATAGAAAGGCTTTTTTGCCTAAAGTCTGAAGTATTGACATTCTGTAGACCTTGTGGTTCTTAATCACTGGAAGATTCCACTGCACTACAGAAGTAGAAAAGGGTCAGCAGGTCTCTGTTGAGATAGCAAACCAGATGTAGACTCATATAGCTGAATCCTCACAAACTCTTGGTGACCTCTTCTGCCATGGTTTTTCACTCATCAGTCTCAATCTCTCTCATTAATCTCCATCTTTCTTATGGAGAATTTGTCAGCACCCAAAAACACTCTGATGTGGAGGTAAGACAACACTTTGTTCTAGGCCACTTGCTACTCTCACAAGGAGTTAGCATTCAGTCTTTTGAGGAATGCAGTTACGGTGAGCAGCAAGTGAGATTCAAATGGGTACATATTGTACTGAACTGCTAGCATATGCAATGGTCTCAGATGAATAGCCTTAAAAGATCTGGAAAGGATCCCACTCCCCAAAAAAAGAAGCACAGAGTAAATGCTTGTTGTGATAATTTTCCAGACTTTTTAGGCCTGGAAAAGATCTCCCCAGTGAAGCAAAGAGCAAATGCTTTATCCAGATGCATTTGAGTCTATTACACAAGCAACTATAATTGTTGTAGACCTAAACTTAAGTTCAAGCTTTGTGATGCATTGGCCTGCAGCACCAGAGTAGTCTGAGCTAAAATGTTTCTTTGTTGACCAGAAACTCTACTGGTTTCACACTGACCCTACAACTGACAGGCCAACAGCCTTTGGCTAAGCAGTAGCAGCAAGCCAGCCCCAGACAATGTGAGCAAGTCTCTTTATAGTCTATTGAACTTGAAGCCTCATTGGTTGTTATGTCTTCCCTGGTTACCATGTCGTGAGCATAGACAAATCTGCAAGTGTCATGTTCTGCAAACTGGAGCTCCTGATTGGTCCAGACTTTTAGGCTTTTCCCAGGAACATTCTTGGCAGATAGCAGAACTGAGGTTCATGTGGCAACAGCCAGCTTGTACAGTTCTTAAAGTGGCACAGCCCAAGCTTTGCTAAGGAGTTTTTTTGTGTCCAACCAATCCCAAAATAGCAGTCAAGTTAGAGAAACCAGTGATGCAAAAGAGTTAGTAATCCACTACTTGCAGTGATGGGGTTACACAGAGTCAAAGTTCCAAATTCTTGTGTCTATGAAAGGAGCCATATAGAATGTTGTCAATAAAAAGTAAATAATATAAACAACATTTTTAATTTTATCTTTTATTCAGGTACAATTAAATGTGGATCATTTGGGGCACGAATACAGTTGCTGATAATAGGAATATTTAAACTTCTGCATAGTCATGCAACTTTAATATCCCCTTTCATGGTAAAAAATAAAATAACTTATTACACAGCATTCAAACTGCATTTGCCACCCATCTGCCAAGTCTAGGACTCCTACTGCATCTAAGTTATTTTTGTTAATTAATGTGTATGTTCCTCAGTATTTATTGAGTTGACTGGCTAGCCAGAAGATATATGCAAATATGTATTTTTTGACCTACCACTCCTTCTTCAAATTTCTTGATGTACATTTATAGGAACAGTTAATGTGTGTCTTACAGCTTTTTTGAAGGCTATCTCCCTCCATTGAGCCACATCATGGACCTGTAAACCTATGGTGTTAGGGCTACCTGGAATATTTTGCTAGCTGGGACCATCCAGATCAATGTATCTTGTCACCACCTATGTGCTGTGAGCAGATCCATCATGTTCCAGTTCTTTCTCCTGCAATTAACTGCTCATTGGTACATCACTGTTGAAGAATGCCATCACACTTTGCAAGTACTGCTAATGCTTCTCCATCTCTGTTATTTTAAGTTGCTTAATATACATTTTTGCTACCACCAAAAGACAATGAACAGCTGATCCATTATTGTCATTGCAGTAAGGTTACATTTTACAAAGAAGATGACCACTCTGCATGTATTCATTGACTGAGCTTTGTTCACATTGTGAAGGCATACAGAATTTCCCAAAGCTTTAACCAGGCCACTCAGAAACATTGCAATAAGGACTTGGATGTTTATTTTAAACTCAAGTCCATGGAGGAGAAATGGCACACATCTCAGCCATCGTCACCAGTGTCTCCCACTCCATTTCTTCAGGGCTCAACTTTGACCCATCATTCTCCATAGTTAACTCCATTGGCAGCTGATTCTACCAGGTTAAATCTGCTATATCAGTGGAAAAGTACCACAAAATTCATGAATACTAGCCAAGTACAATATTGTAATAAAAAGTTTGTTTATTGTAGGATTTCTTAACTCAATGATCCTCTGGAAATGCCCAATGTTTCACCCACATTGGGCATCCTCAGTGGCAAGGGACTATGAAAAATACATAATTATATTACAGTCTTACCAAACAGCATTACTTTATAGTATAAATAAGGGATATACAATGGAGAGCTGTCAGATAAGTGATTTATCTACACAAGTGCTGTTTGACCTCTGGTAACCTCACGAGTGGCATATGCCACGGAGTGAGGTGTCCAGGTCAAACAGCACAAGTGTAGATAAATCATTTATCCAACAGCTCTCCATTGTATGTTTCATTTATGCAATAGGGATGCTTTCTGTCAGTGTAGGGACATTTGCTTTTGATTGCTCGTCTTTTTTGCATATGTTTGTCAAAAATGAACACAAAATTGCATTTTCTGCTCTTTTTTGCTAATTATAAAAAAATCTATAAGGTATTTATAAATGAAACACCACTCATTTTGTAGATAATTTTGTGCTGAACAACTTTCATGCTCACAGTACCATGCTATCTTTTTTGTTTTAAAGTTATTCGCATTTGAATATGGGTAGTACTGCTACTGAGGCTGAACATTCTAAATGAGTTCCAGAATGATTGTAACATAGCTACTATATGGATAAATTTTATTTATTCAAAGACTGTGAAGATAAATGGATTTATTCAACAGCTTCTGAGTCCACGCCTATTGCATAAGTACTTATACTTTTACAGGTCAGTTTAATATATTGCACTCTTTGCACATCTATTATCACTTCATTTATGATGTATATCTGCAATACTACTATAAAAGCTCATTTTGTTGATACAAATACTATTTATGGCATTCCCCATCAGCAGAATGTATCCCTATATATTGATATCTCCTCTAGTAATTAATATTCATTACCTATGAGTCTCAAGTTGAACATTCAAAAATCCAAGATGACCTCCTTATTAGCGTGCATATTTCTTTGTGGTTTTCTTCCTATTTAGACATATAGTCCTCATTTACTGTACTGCCATGTAATTGTGTCACATCATTCCTATATCATTCTCATTATGTTCTGTTAGTTTAGTCAACTTTGCTTAAAACTTGAACATGTTCCTCACTGCATAAATTCATTTCATAATACTATACAGTGCATTTAATTGTTATGTTTTTCATTTCAGTCACTGACTAATTGCTTAGGTTACTAACAGTATTACATTATTTGTTTTATTTGTTTTAACTAAAACAAATTTTGCATTTTCATTACACTATTCCTTTCATTTTAACATTACTCATTCCTCAAGTTTTTACTAAAGTGAATTTTGCTTTGCCATTCTGTAAATACTACCATAAGGATGCATTAAAAATACAGCCCTGCAAGTATCCTCAAAACAGGGTGTTTTTTTTTTTTGTAAAAACAAGTCACATTCTTTTATACATTCAAAATGTTTATCTTCTGCCCTTTAAAAAGTTGCAATTGAATTTCATTATAACACACTCTTATTCCTTCCACTCGCTACAGTTTAAGACACATTAACTAAATCATTAATGATGTTGTCTACCTTTGGTAATGTTATCTATACCATCTCTATTATTGAGCTGGTTACAGCTCCAGTAATTACACAGGCAGACAAAAAACAAGGCTGTGTTTTGAGGCCCAAAAAGAAAAAAAAGCCTGCCGTTTGGGTATGTTGTTTTCCTAAGAAATATTTGTGATTTGGGTATTGTTGTGGAGTTGCCTTCCATAGCGGATATGAGCCATGTTTTAAACAAACTGCACTTGTATTTACAGCTCTTGTAACTACTCAGGCAGACAAAGAACAAGGCCATGTTTTAAAGCCCAAAGAAGAAAAAACCCTGCAGTTTGGGTATTTTGTTTTCATAAGAAATACTTGTGAATTGGGTAAACACATATAGGGCCAGATATTCAAAGGTTTGCCCCTGGGCTAAAGTATCACTGCCTGGCATGCAAACTGAGCCTGGAGCACAAAGCAAGCTATATTCAAAAGGAATAGCCCAGGGCAAACAGCTTCTGAATTAGCATGGGAATGAGGCTGTGCAAACTGGGCTTGGAGTGCAGGGCAAACGTAGCTATGGAATAAGACAGCACTGAATACAGCAACCAGGAAGTGCAAACCACAACAACAACACAGTGCACAGCGATGTGAGGGTAGGTAGGAGAAGGAACTATGTGGCCAATGTGTGTTCTGGCAAATGCATGGACCCAGTACAGCTGCAGGCAGCAGCACAAATGAAAAAACAGTGATCAAAACTGTATAATATTCCCCAAACCATTAGCTCGGAGCTAAGCAGTTTGCCTGGTGCAAACAAGTTAGGCCCACACTAAACTTAGCCATATTCAAATGTAACATGCAAATGAGCCTACTTAGTCTCTGAGGCAACAGCCACATTTGCATCTTATCATGCCCTGATTTGCATGCAGTTTGCACAGTGTTACTGCAGGGTCCCACAGCTCCACCTGTAGGTCAGTCTGGAGGTACAGGGGCTGGCCAGGTCTGACCGCAGCTCCACCTGTAGGTCAGTCAGGCAGTGCATGATGATAGCAGCAGGCTTCATGTAAACAGTACAGCATAGCATAGCATATCGTACCCCAGGGGACAAGACAGCATAGGCATAGATGGTGGTAGTGCTGCATGCAACCTTCACACTGTAGGTCATGCTACAGTGCACAGCAGACACTACAGCAGCAAGACAGCTGGTAGTGTGAGGGACACAGCACTGCCTATGGTATGTAGGGCAGTGATGACCACTGCACTGTACACAGTGACAGGCACAGCTTGCAGGTAATTACTGACAGTGGAAAGTACTATCACACTGTTGTGTGATCCACAGATGCTGCACCTGTGGCATGGGATGCACACAGTGTCATGTACATGGCTGGCAGTGTATGCTGTGACATCTGTACAGTTGTGTGGTAGGTGGCTGGGGGGGGCATGTAGGATCTGACAGGCACACAGGTGGTGGTGTAATCCCACTACTGGCCCATGTGCACTGAGCGATGTGTCCCAGCCTTGTGGCCACACCTGGGCTGTGGTGAGGTCTGGCCACCCATACACCCTCCCCTCACTGGTCACCATGCCAACAGTGCTGCATGTGTGTGCTGGCATCTGTTACGCACCACAGACGTATGGTCTGCATGTGTGTGCTTTATGGCCACACTACCATGCTGTTCCCTGTGGGTCAGATCACCCCTCACTGTCTATGCTTGCCTCGGACCGGTGGCAGCTGATGGCATCATGGTGGTGCCATCAGTGAGCAGCATGTGTCCTCCATGTCTGGCAGTTTCTAAGTGTCATACAAATATATTAGAGCTGCACAAGCCACACTAATGCTAAGATAGCACCGTGCAAAGTGTGCAAAGCTGTTTGTGCAGGGTTAAGACCAGCTTTTCCTGGGTGGTAAATTGTACTGCGCTATGGGTTGTGCTATGTCACGTTAAACACCTTAGCTTGGTGATAGTCACTGAATATCTCATAGCGAATCTATTCATGTTCACTATGCCCCTTGCATATCATTATGCTTAGCCCGGTGCTACGGCTGTTTGCCCGTGCTAGTTGGCCTTTTGAATATGGCAGACCTGCACTAATCCCGCACTATTCCCGTGCAAACTGTTTGCAGACTGTGCAAAGCTTTGAATATCTGGCCCATAGTGACTTATATGAGGTACAATAGACACTAGCTTGTAATAATAGAGATGGTACAGATTACATTGCCAAAGGTAGAGAACACAGTTAATGATTAAGGTATTGTGTCTTAAACAGTAGTGAGTGGAAGGAGTAACAGTGTGTTATAGCAAAATTCTCTTGCAACTTTTTAAAGGGCAAAAGATAAACATTTTGAATGTATAATAGAATGTGACTTGTTTTTACAAAAAAAATGCTGCCTTGAGAATAATTGCAGGACTGTATTTTTAATGCATCTTTATGGTAGTATTGATAGAATGGCAAGGCAAAATTAGCTTTAGTAAAAACTTGAGGCATGAGTAATGTTAAAATTAATGGAATGGTATAATGAAAACTCGAAATTAGCTGTAGTTAAAACAAGATAATTTAATACTTTAAGTAACCTAAGCAATTAGTCAATGACTGAAAAGAAAAACATAACAATTAAATGCAATTTACAGTATTATGAAACAAATTTATGCATTGAGGAATGTGTACAAGTTTTAAGCAAAGGTGATTAAACCATAATGAATATGATATAGGGATGGTGCTAAACAATTTCATGAAAGTAAATAAGGACTATATGTCTAATTACGAAGAAAACCACAAAGAAATATGTACACTAATGAGGAGATCATCTTTGATTTTTGAATGTGCAACTTGAGACTCACAGGTAATGAATATTAATTACTAGAGGGGATATCAATATATAGGGATACATTCCACTGATGGGGACTCCCATAAATAGTATTTGTATCAGTAAAATGAGCTTTTATAGTAGTGTTACAGATACACATCATAAATGGGATGATAACAGATGTGCTAAGATTGCAATGTATCAAATTGACCTGTAAAAGTATAAATACTAATACTATAAAGTAATGCAGTTTGAAAAGACTGTAATATAATTATGTATTTTTGACAGAGCCTCACCTCTGTGGAAGCCTGATGTGGGTGAAATGTTGGGCATTTACATGGGATTGTTGAGTTAAGAAATACTACAATAAACCAACTTTTTATAACAGTATTATATGTGGAAGGCATTCATGAATTTTGTGAAGATTGGACTGTCCGTATACCAGCCCCAACTTGAACTATTGTGAAACAAATATGAAGGGTACCCACTGATTCTCTTTGCTTGCATTTTAAGTGAATAAGCACTGCCATGCAGTAAAGGACAAGCAGACAAGCAGAGGCACAGGGAAAAGGAGGCATTTATTGAGCTGTCCTGTTCTCCTCTTAAAAGAGATAAATCTTTAGGCAAGTACAGATCCCAGGCTAAGTATCAGGTTCTGCTGATGCCTTAGCAGATCCTGATGCCTTCACTTGGATCCTTTGTCAGACTCTGTTACCCTCAGTGGTATCAGACACCATGGTCAGAGTCTGGCAAATAATGTTATCCCTCACCATGGGATTTACAGCTGATTCCACCATCGAACACTGTTCCATCAATGGTTCACTCATCATCAACCCTTTTGGGGGGTCACCAACTTGCAGATGCTTTATCAGATGAAGTCTTAGCTTTTTCAACACCTTCTACCCCTGCCTCAGTTATCTATGCCAACCGCATTCATGCCATAAGAGCTACCGCCATTGACTTTTTTGACAGTGCAGGTGTTTCCCTGCTGGTCATTGCATCAAGCAAGGATCTGTTGACACTTAGTCTGTTAAGGATTTCTCCTTCACAGCCTCCTCTGGAAATCAACCCATAGTCTATGACTGTTGTTGACAAGAAAGAGTTGGAAAACAATCCTGAGTATATGGAGGATCAAAAGAGTATGAGGAGGTGGAAGAAGGTCTTAACTCCCTTGATGTGGTGGGCTCCAGTTCCACTTTATCCTCCTGCTGTTTAGAGAGTGTGCAGAATACTCCTCAGCTCTCTTCTGAGGATGCCTCCTTTTAGATTTTCTTCAGACAGGTCCATTATAAGGTGGGTTTTGTGATTGACAAGCAGGATTCTTCTAAAATAAGTATTTATGAGTTCTTATGTGTCTGCCTCACCTTCTGTGCTTATATACCCTATCCATTCAGCCATGGAGGATACCACTCTACCTGCTTAGCAAAGGTCTTGTGCATGTCAGGCTGTACCCAGAAAGTTGGATGAACAATATCCTGAGCTTTCAGGAAAGCCCTATTATTCCTGTCAAGCAAAGACAGATTCTGCCTCAATTCCAGGCCTGGGTAGAGGTAACCAAACCGGACATTATCACACTAACCGAGACCTGGCTCTGACCTAATGTCAGTGATGCAACAGTTGCTCTGGATGGTTATATCACTTTCCACCATGATCCTAACTGGGGGGGGGGGCTGTTGTTTTGGTATATCTCAGGAGCAAAATCAGAGGACAACTACTACCAAGCAGCCTGAATACAAAGGAAGTCCAGATACTAGCCATTAAGCTCAGCATAGTATGACAAAATAAAGTCCTATTACTCTCTACCATCTATATACCCCCAGACAAATGCACCACCTGGCTTGAGCAGTTCATAAGTAACCAGAAACAGCTCAAGCATAACTGGGAGCAAGTCATCCTATTTGACTTCAATACAAACTGGCAATCACAAGATGCCTCCATGACCAGGGACCAGATATCTGTCCTATATCTGATTAAGATAGTTACACAGGCAACCAGATATAACGATAAAATGGGCACAAGTTCACTCATGGATTGGCTCCTCACCTCATATCCAGAGCACATCACTGAGGTGTCAGTCCTACCCAACTCCCTCAATGATCACTCCCTGGTCTTGTGCACCTGGACAAACAAGTTCACAAAGTGTCCTCCAATGGTCAAGAGAAATTGAAAACTCAGAACAAGGCAGCTTGACACCTTCAAACTACATCTGAGGCTCATTGACTGGTCACCACTAGAAACCACTGTGGACAGCAACCAGGCCTTGAAATCTTCATACACTCTTTCACTAAGGCCTGTGATATCTTTGCACCCTTTAGGACTAACAAGACTAGAGGCTCAGCTAGCCCATGGCTCACAAGCTCCCTCACTGAGCACATGCACCTGAGGGACAACCTATGGCACAAGGCAAAGGCAACAAGGGTCCAGGGAGACCTAACTGCCTATTTGGCTGCATGTAATAAGTGTGCAAAGCTTATTCAGCTTGCCAAGGCATCCTATTACAAGGACCTCCTGACCAGAAACTATGGCCATGGGAAGGAGTTTTGGGACTCTGTAAAATCCCTCACTGGAAAGACATCCAGAGCACCACCAGACCTCATTATAACAGGCTGAGAGACCCTCCAGGAGCTGAGGGATATTGCAGATGCTTTCAACCGAGCACTTACCAACCTAAGTGCTGTGCTCTGTTGTGATTACCTTAGCCAGGCATCACAAGGTGAACTCCACAATGCAAACAAGCAAGCTCCCAGTAGTAATGGAGCTCCTCCTTTCTATTTCAGGATGGTCAACCGGTCAGAAACCATCAGGTATGTCAAACAGGTTCTAGGAAAGACTAGGTTGGGGAACAACCAAATAGACATGAAGATGATAGCCCTCACCCTCAACAAACTTGCTGACCCTCTCTTGAAAATCTTTAATGTCTTACTTAGAACTGGTGTGTTCCCTGGCAAGTGGAAGGCGGCACTTGTCACCCCAGTTTTTAAATCAGGGAATAGAACAAACCTCTCCAAATACCAACCCATCTCCATTCTACCCCCCATTTCCAAAGCCCTGGAGTGAGTGGTCACAGATCAACTCCCCGAATGCCTTGACAAAAATAACCTTCCTGTAACCAACAGCACAGGTTGTGGAAAAAACACTCAACTGACACTGCACTAATTGATTACATCCTCTCAGATTTATAATGCTCTTGACAATGGTCACGCTGTGGGGTCCATCTTTATAGAGGTCACAAAGGCATTTGATACTGTTAATCACCACCTGTTACTAAAATGCCTCTTATCTTCTGGCCTATCCACAGACACTGTGGCCTGGTTCAGCAGTTATCTCTCACACAGAAAACAACACGTGAGAATTACCGCCATATCTCAAAACATAGGGAAGTGAACCTTGGAGTCCCCCAAGGGTCCATCCTTGGGCCACTCCTCTTTTGCTTATTCATCAACAATTTACCCTCTAACTGCCCAGTACACTAAGTACTATATGCTGATGATGCAGTCATCTCAGTATCCAGCAAACAGCTGACCACAATCACCAATGAGCTGCAAGATAACTTCTGTGGACCTGGGCAATGGTTCACTAAGAACAAACTGCTGCTCAATTATAAAAGATGAAGAGCATGCTTTTCACTGTCCCTCAGAACCAAAAAAAGATTCAGCCCACTCTTGATTCATAGCTCCAAAGGGGACACTCTGGAATAAGTATCCACCTTCAGATATCTAGGTGTTCACCTTGATGACACCCTCACTTTCTCTGAGCACATTGACCATGTGGTCAAAATGACTAAAACAAAACTGGGCATCCTTTATCACCACAGACAGTCCATGACTCCAGATGCCTTAAAGCTAGTTACATGCTGCTCAGTATTATCCACTGTAGACTATGGCTCTTGTCATCTATGGTGCTGGCTCTTACACCACATTAAAGAGGGTCATGACACTGCTCAACAAGGTGTGCAATCTGGTCCTAGTGGTCGACCATCACACCCATACCTGCACCCTATACAAAGAAACTGAATGGCTTCCTCTAGAATCCAGGGCCCAGTACAAGTCCTGCCTGCTGGTAAAAAAATCCTTACTTGGCCAAACTCTCTGAATCAACCTCCTCCTTGTTCAAATATGGGCATTAAAGTGTCAACACTAGAAGTGCAGCTAAATGTGGGCTCCTAGTGCCTTTCAAGCACACCACACCACACTGGCTTAGAGATCCATCTCATATTGAGGATCCAAATGGTTCAATTACCTGCCCTTTGTGCTTCATGACTGTGAAAAACTCAGTCAAGTCAAATCTGGGCTCTGCTCACACCTTGCACTTGAAAATGCTTGTTCCTGCAATTCATAACTCTAGCTAGCCTAAACAGTCACTATTAACATGCCACCAGCTACCTTTGGCCAACCCCCACTCTATCTTTACCACCCTTCCCACACCTGACCTACCCCCTTACCTCTCTTCCCCTTTCCTACCCCCTCCTTGTCCCTCCCACCCACACTTCTCTGCCCTGCCTATTTGACTATACCATGACAATGCCTTCTCTGGTTGCTTCTGCTCCTCCTTCCACTTCACCTGGAGGCCCCTCCTACCTTAACACTTGGCACTTACATAAGGGCTGTACCACACTGAATAAGTGTTGTTTATTTCTGCATCCCTCAAGTGGTAACTCCGCTTTCATTTGAAATTGTGTAATATGCTCATTCTTTGTCAATGACTGTATCCCAGCAAACATTCATATTTGATTATTATTCCTCCTACTTGATCTGTAACCCATGTATTGTGTTGTATTGCACTGTACTTTCTCTCTCTCTCTCTCTCTCTCTGACTTGGAACCTTTGTAAATGAGCCCTGGCTCAAAGGTATTAATCTGAATCTGAAATAAATAAATAAATAAAAAATGGCTGCTCATGACAGGTTGAAATCTCCAAAATATATTTTTTATTTAGTTTTTTGTTAACCGGGTTAGTTCACTAGACACAAATATTGTCTATATTGTGGCACAACCTGAGAGAGTACAAAACAGAGGAATAAATACAAACAGGAGTAAGATAGTCATGGCACAGCATGAAATAATCAAAATGATGACAATGAAGCAGTGTTTACAGAAAGAGAAGAAGGACAGCATACAATGGCAGGGAAAAACAGAATAAATACAAAACTTAGGTGCTCTATACAAAGCGTAACTAATTTCAGGCATCAGACCTACAAGCAGGAGTAATCAGAGGAACAATTGATATGTGCAGAAATGGGTCAACAAGGCAGTATAAACAGGGATACATTAAGTGTTAGATACAATGTGGGAAGCTGTTCACCAGCAAGTAGAAGAAAGTGCAGATGAGAGTAAATGCCAATTACAGGAGCAGGTAAAGCAGCTATGAGTAAGACTCAAAAGTAGCAGGGCAGGAGCTGATGTCAGAGTCTATCAGGTAGGAAAGAAGACCCTTTTTGAAAACCTGGTGGGATTTGGAGAGGTTTTTTTTATTTTATTTATTTAGCTTTTGTTAACTGAGTAAGTGCACTAGCCATAAAATGACTATTTTCAGGTACGACCCAGGAGAGTACAGACATGCAGAAACTTAACAGGATAACATTTTATAAGTGCTTTACATATGAGTTAAAGAGGATACAATATATCAGAACATACAAAGTAGAGTGCTTTACATAGAATGAGTTAAAGTGGATACAATATATCAGAGACATACAGAGTAGACCATTCATAAGTTCATAGGTGCCTACCTATGTAATGAATAGAGAGGACCTTGGACAATAAATTATCAGGTGACATATCATATAAACAGAACAAGGTACACAAAAACAGGTAATACAACAGGAAGAAATAACCATTGAGAGCAGGGGTGTCATTAATGAAAAGGTCAGTAAGTGAGGAAAAGGGGAGCAAGCCATGACATTAGATTATATGAGTATATGTAAGTGTAAGGGAGATGCCTGCAGTGCAAGATTGCATATGGGCAGGGAAAGAGAGCCAGGACAGGCTGAGGCAGTAAGAGGGTTATATAGAGGTGAGGAAATACTATTGTATGGCTTGTAGGAGAAGGGAGTTCCAAATTTTAGGAGCAGATAGTGCAAAGGAGAGTTCACTCATTTCTGTGGAACACCTAGGAATTCCAAGAGGAGAGTGTTCAGAGAATCTAATGGGATATGATTGAGAAGTACTCACGGGATCCAGATCTAATTATATTATCAATCAAACAGCCAGCAGTATAGAACCAATGTGATGAAAGTGAGAGCCAGACAAGTCAAGAGTAAAGCTGGCAATGATGCATTTATCTGGGTGCCACAAGTGCAAATCTGCATATGCTGTTGTAGCATGTGCTCCATTTTTGGAATGCTCCTTTGCTAGCATCGAGATAGACCAATGAGCCATAAGTAAGAAAGGGAGAAAGAAAAACTTGCGCAATAGCAAGCCTGATGGCTTCATTGAGGGAAGAACTGATTTTATAAGCCAGACCCAGTTTTATGTTGACAGCCTTACAAGTGGCAGCAACATACAGGTTGAAATCAAGAGATGGGTCAACTGTAATTCTAAGATACCTGAAGGAGTTGACTGACTCTAAGGGAGAACCATCTGTGCCAAGAACTGAAAGGGCAGAAGTGCAGGATCTGATTCTGGAGGGAGCCAAAAAGCATGGACATGATTTTCTTGGAGTGAAGTAGAAGGTTGTTTTATAGCAGCCAGTCCTGTAAGCAGTCAAAGTCAGCATGAAGATTGTGATTTATGGAGGGCAGGTCTTTAGCACTAGAGAAAAGTACCATGCCATCCATATATAGGATCATAGAGGAGGAGCAGGGCATTGTGGTAAGGTTGTTAATAAAGAGTAATAAAAGGAGGGGGCCAAGTACTGAACCTTGGGAAACTCCAATGCAGGTGGGAGGCGAGATCCAAGATAGCGATATGTAATTGAATGAAATGCTTTCTTAAAGTGAGATAGCTCTCAAACCAGGTAGTAGTAGACTAGAAGAAACCCAGACAAGACAATTTGAGTAGTAGTAGTAGTGGGTGATCCACAAGATCAAAGAACTTTGTGAGGTCAATGAAAATGGCCCCAGTTAGCAAGCCCTTATCCATTGCCGTTTGGATGTCATAGTTGAATTAATACAGTAGTAGTGCTATGCGCTGCTCAGAAACCATGCTGAGCAGGGGATATGGGGTATTCTGAGACCTGAGAAGCCACAACCTTTTCGAGAAGTTTATTTAGAGTAGAGATAATGGCAATTGGATGGTAATTGCCAATGTTTTTAGTATCCCCCTTTTTATGCACCAGAACCTCTTGAGCTATTTTCCATAGAGACGGCACTGTTTGGGTTGTAATGGATAGGTTGAATATTCTGTTAATTGGGGAAGCAAGAGCTGAGGCAGCAGCTTTGATGAACTTAGGCAACAGGCCATCAGACCCAGCAGATCCATGGGCAGGGATAGCTTTAAAGAAGACACAGCACCTCTTCAGTAGAGACTGCTCTTAAGTTAAAGTGAGATCAAGAAGACATGTTATTGCTGAGCGAGGAAGTGGAGGGCTGACCTGACATCCAGGTATGCAGAAAGGTCCAGGAAATGGATGTTAAATGCATTAGAAATTATAGTTAACTTGTTGCAGTTGACATCATTTAGCATCATTTCAGGTATAGATGGCCTGGGCCCTTGGCCCATAAAGTTTTTAGTGTGATGCAAACCCCCCTGGCATCTCTAGCAGAGGTTTGGAGATGTTTATTACAATAGTCCCATTTTGCCTTCTGTATGTCTTTTTTACAGGCACTCCTCAGGGTTCTGTACCTAACCCAGTCCTCTGGCAGTTGTGATTGTTTTGCAGATGCCCAGGCCTTGTCCCTTCTTCTCAGGGAAGCAAGGATATCTTTGTGCAACCATCTATTAACAGAGCCCCTAATTCACCTTCTCTTTAGGGGAACATGCAGATCCTGTAGGGTAAGCAGTTTAGTAATCAGGTAGTCAAGGTTCATATCAACATCATCAGTGTTATAGATAGGGGGCCAGTCTATACATCTCATACCAGCTTGAAGTGCTACTAAATTTACTTTAGAGAAATCACAAAACTGTATTTCTTCGGGGGGGGGGGGTCTTGGGACAGTGCCCAGTTCAGATACAGAAAGTAGGCAGATGATCACTGATGGTATCAGGAAACGTGCCCTCAGTGATAATCTTGCTTGCTCTATTTGTAGTGATCCAGTGCAATAGGGACTGATGGTTGCTGCTAGCAGAGATTCTAGTAGGACCAGGAATCAGTTGACTCAGTGATAACCTGCGCATTATCCTCTCCTATGTACCCCTCCCCCCAGGTCGTACTGGGAGACGAGCATCACTTTGCTCAGTGTGCCTTTCCAATGGTGAAACAATTCAATAAATACTTTCTGGTTTATTTCTCAACTATCATGGATAGTGGGGAACATCATCTGCATATGTTTGATATCTCTAGGACATTGTGTTGGTACCTTGATCATATTAAGGACTGTAGAAATTCCTCTTGGTTATTTGTGGCTTTCATCCCCAGGGTGGTGGACTCTCACATTTTAAAGGACAGTCTTTCCAAATGGTTGGCAAGCTGTATTTTTTTTGTTTGTTACCAGAAGCACAATATGTATTTATTTATTTTGCATTTATTGAAAAGTTTCACAAGGAAGGCACACTGAACAACCGAGTTGCTTATCTCACTGTGCATCCTGGGGGAGGGTAAGGGAGTACAGTGAAACAAACATACAATTATCAACTGCAGGATACCACAAATACTTGGTACATAGCAGGTACAAAACTAGCAGTAAATACATACTGTATGAATGAAGTGCTTATAGTTTAAGAAGTGCAATTTGCATTCATCACACAGAGCCAATCATTTGTTAGTGTACAATTTGGTTTATTATACTGGTTTGAGGAGAAGGGGTACAGGATAAGAAAGCAGTAACTGTACATGGATAGATACCAACTATCTTAATTAGCAAGCATAAGTAGTGAACTAAGAGTAGTACAGTTTGAAGAGAAGTAGTTATATTGGGCTGGGGAGAGGGAGAAGAGGGAAGAGGAGTGTCTGATTTGATGGGGTAGGGCTATCCAGAGTTTAGGGAAACTGTGTGAGAAAGCAGCATGCCATGCAGAAGTAGGATGGCAAGGGAGCACCAACGTGTGAGAGTCATTATATCTAAGGGAGTGGGAGGGGAGGAGAGAGTGAAAGGGTAGAAGAGAGGTAGGGAGGGAGGGAGAGTTACAAACCAAAATTTACAGATGAATTTTGCAGTATGTGAGTGATGTCTGTCAGCAAGTGATGGAAAAGCAAGAGAGAGGTAGAGGTCACAGTGGTGAGTTCAAGGAGGGGAGTCCAGGGAGAAGTGGCAAAAGAGGTTGAAAAGGGTGCCAAATCTGGATAAGGAAGAAACAAGAGTGGCACTATAGACTACATCACAGTAGTCAAAGATTGGTAGACTCATCTACTGGATGAGTTCATGCCTTGCTGGTAGAGGTATGCTTCTATGGTTCCTGAATAGGGCACCTAGCTTGAGGCATCGTTTTTCAGGATGGCATCCATGTGTCCAGAGAAGTTGAGGTGTAGGTCAAACCAAACCTCAAGGTATCTGAACAAGGAGGTGTCCTTGAGAGTAGTCCCATCGAGGGTGTGGAAGCTGGTCAGGGAGGGTAGCCTAGAGAGTCTCTGCCTCATGCCAAAGGTCATGGAGACAGTCTTCTTGTATTGAGAAAGAGCTGATGTGAGCTAAGCCATAGCTGAACTTTGTTGAAATCTTGCTGGAGTCAGGTTGCTACATCAGAAGGAGATTTGCCGGAAATGAACAGGACAGTATCATCCACATGCTACATGGAGGATGATGAGTAGACTGATGGGAGGTCATTTAGGAAAATGGAGAATAGGAGTGGGCCAAGTGCTGAACCCTGAGGCACCACAGTACTAATTGGGAGGGGAGGGGATATCAACTCAGCAATTCTAACTGATTGAGTTTGAGCTATAAGGTAAGCTTTGGACCAACTAGTGGCAGAGTCTGATAGGCCTGCTGATGTGAGGTTATTTAGAATTAGGGTGTGGGAGACTGTATCAAAAGCCTTGGCTAGGTCGATGAAGATGACCAAGGTGATTAGGCCACTGCCATCCAAAGGAAGATGGAATCTGTGAGCTTAATTAGGGAGGTAGTGGTAGAGTGGTGTTTCCAGAAACCAAATTGGAAAAGTGTGAAAAAGCAGGAGTAAGAGAGAACTGAGCTGGGTAAGAACCACGTGCTCCTGTAACTTTGCTAGGATAGAGATGAGAGAGATATGGCATAGTTCCCAGGTGAGGAGGGGTCTCCACCCTTAGGTGGGGGAAGGGCAATGGCATGTTTCCAGGCTGCTGTCATGGAAGAAGAAGAGAAGGAGAGGGTTTAGAATCTCTGGCAATGGATACAAGATGGCAAATGCAGGTAAGTAAAGAGTTTGGGGTCTAAGCCATCAGGTGAGCTGCCTTTAGTGGGATTAAGTACAAGAAGAGCATCCAGAGTGTCAGCAGGGGTGATCTTAGTGAAAGAGAAATGCTCTGGGGGGGCGTACACTTTGTGTTGGTAGAGTGGGAGAATGGGTGGGCAGGGGAGGCGGGAGAGAGGACCAGAGGGCAGAGGTGCAAGAGTTAAAATTGGAGATAAATTTGGTTGCAAGAGTAGGGTGGTCAGATATAAGAGAGTTGTTTACTTTGATAAGTGGAGTGAATGTTTTGAAAAGGAAGAGAATAGTGCATGAACCACATTCCAGAATTTAGATGGGCTGCTTATGTTGGTTTGGAAGGTAGTCTGGAAGTATTCAGCCTTGGTCAATCAAATAGCTTTAGTGCAAGAGTTCCTGAGGGAATAGTAAACCTCAAGGTCTCTTGGCAGCTTGGAGGCTTTATGGGTCTTCCACACTTGGTCACATGCCCTCTGACAGGCCAGCAGCTCTGGGGTGACCCAGGGTAGATGGTTTCCCCGGACCCCTGAGCACCAAACTGGGGTGTAGTAGTTCCATGTGTTGAGGAATTTATCTTTAAAGTAATCTAGAGCTTTGTCAACAGTGTTAGCTGCAGAGACAAGAGTCCAGTCATTGTGACCCAGGTCAAGGATGAGGGGAACTAAATCAAGGGATTTGTATGAATGGGTTAATAAGATCTTGTGGGGGACCTTTGGTCTGTGTATTTTCTGAACCATGTCATTCATGTGGTGATCACTCAAAGCATCAGGAAGTAGACCAGATTGAATGACCCGGTGTGGGTGGGAAGTGAGGTCCCAGTCGATCAGTGAATGGTTATTTGTTTTATTATTCAGTCGGGTTGGCTCTTGGATTTGTTGCGACAGGTTTGAGCTGCAATATCATTATGGACCTTGTCTTGGGAGTCAACCTGACAGTTTAATTTGAAGTCTCCCATACTATATAGCTCACCGGAGGCAGAGTTGGAAACAATGGTAGTAATGAGGTCAGTTGCAGTAGTGGAAGGGAGGCCAGGGCAACAGTAAACCCCAGCAATGAAGATGGGTATAGAGTAGGAGGGACAGCCTTAGGAGCAGTACCTCATAGGCTGAAGGGAGGGAAATAGATAGGATGGTTGTGTATTGCATAGCGGAGGAGATGTACATGGCTACTCCACCTCCCCCCTACCTTCACTGTCTTGGTGGGAGATGTAATCAGGTACCGATATTGCGTTGTTTGCCATTTTATTTTTGAGCCAGGATTTGGTGAGGATGAAAATGTCAGGAGAAAGTGATACAGTGAGTGGTTGTAGTAAATCCACTTTCAGTAGTAGGCTATGTATGTTAAGGTGAAGGAGCTTGAGACCCCGGGGAAGGATGTGGGAGTTATAGGAGGAAGGGCCATGGCTATTACTTGTGACAACTGAGTTGACAGTATGGTTCAGTCCAGGATAGGGGTTGATGTCACCAACATATGGAGAAGGAGTATAATAATAAGGTAGTGCAGTTTAGAGCTCTTATACAATGACTGGGCTGAGACCGGCTGTGGAGCATATAAAGGGTGGTTTAAGGGTGGTATGCATAAACTTAACTGCCTTAGCAGTGCACAGGAGTGAGCCAGCATTAGGAAAGATGTGCATGGTAGAATTTTAGAGCGGGACCATGTAAGTGAGCTGGGAGAAGGGGTTACAATGTAGGTGAATTCTGGAGCCTGGAGGAAAGGAGTTAGGAATGAGGGTGGCATGGCATAGATAATGGCTAGAGGGATTGTGAGATTTTTGTGGGAAAGAATAGGTAGAATTAATATGATAATGCAAGGTGTGATTTTTAACATGCCTAGTCGATAAGTCATGATCGTGCATCAGTAACCAAATGGTGAATAGAGTCACTGATAAGAGAATTATAATAAGAGAGGGTGGGTTAGTAAGTTAGGAATTACAAATAGAGGACAATTCTGATTTAAAATGAGAGAAATATGACTTGATGGCAGTATTAAAAGTAAACTGACAGCCAACAGATAGAAAGTAGTGATGGTGGGAAGAGGAGTAATATGCTGGTGCAGAGCTTTGGTAGTGATGACCAGTTAATAGGAGGGCTTGAGGTGTATAAACAGATTATTCAACAGTGTAGTGCCCCTTGTGGTTAGTTAGTATAAGGAGCAACTGGAAACATGTGGACTTAGTAAATTTCCCAGTATAGTCATGTGACTAGCTTTACCCACATATAAGAAACTGCCCAGATGGGGCTGGATGGGTGGGGAGCCGATGCAAAGTGCCGGCAGGGAAATCTAAGAGCAGCAGTTTAACTTTTGTTTCAATCTCAGAGATGGGCAAAGTAGGTGGATGGCTTTTTCAGGAGCTGAACCGCAGCCAGGAGGATTCACCATGCCCAGTCTGTGCTGGCAGAGCCTAAGGGAAGGTAGGAGCTAACAGATTAAATTAAAGAAAGAAGCTAGGGAGTGGTGATAAGTAAAAAGAAAGGAGGAGGGGATTCAGAACAGAGGGATGCACAGAGTGCAGGAAATGGGGTAGAAATCATGGATAGGAGCAGAGAAAACAAGGAACAGCTAATTATAGTTCTAAAGTCGTTAGGCACTGTGTAATAAGTTCTTGCTCTCCACAAAATTGAATTAATTCACTAAAACAGCAGTACAGGAGAAGCAGTAAAGTTCTAAATACATTCATGTAGTAGGTAGTAATTTAAATGTGCAGCACTTATAAATTTGTAGTAGTAAGGCACACTGGTATAAAATGACTAGCACACCACAAATTGAATTAAATCACTCTAACTGCAGCACAGGTGAGAAACAGTAGAAAATTCCAATACAGTCAGGTAGCAAGCAGTAATTGAATTAGCAGTAGTAGAGCTTAGTTGCAGTAAATTCAGTTTGAGATAAGGAGCACAAAAGGGATAGAGTGAGCCATGGAGTAGGAGTCTAGGAAGGGGTCTATCAATACCCTTCCACAGAAAAGGCACCAAGTTCAAAATCCAGTCTAGGAGCAGCAGTTTACCTTTTGTTTTGGGCTTGGAGCTAGGTGGGTAGGTGGACGGCTTGTTCAGGAGCTGAAGTGAACCTCAGCCAGGAGGATTCACAGCGCCCGATCAAGGCTAACAGATCCTTTTGTTTCAGGCTTGGAGCTGGGTGGGTAGACGGACGTCCTGTTCTGTTCTGTCTGTTCTCAATCCACCACTGGGGTGGCTACTTCAGTGGCTTGTTTTCACAATGTGTCTGCTGCTGACATATGGGCAGCTGCCACTTGAAGTACTGTTCATACATTTAATAAACATTACAGTCTGTTAATCATCTCCCATAGATGTGCCAGATTTGGCCTTACTATCCTGCATGGTCTCCTTACTCAGTGTCCTTAGAACTTTCCTTCCTCCCTCAGTGGTTTGGCACTGCTAGGATATCATTCCATGGTGTCACTAAGTGGTGGGAGATATCCTCAAAGAAGCTAGAACAGTTACTTTCCACAATAGGAGATATTCAAGACAATCTCCTCCATTGAGCCACAGCTCTGCCTCCTTCCTTCCCCCCTTTTCAAGTGAGGGGTGGTTATCATGTCTACTCTGGCATGCTGGTTCTCCTCTTATTCTTCACTTTGATATAGTTACTCAGGTTTACATAATCATCTCCTGTGTGCCTTATTTGGTCCTGATTGCTGTAGTCATTGCCACTCTGATGATACTCCGAGCTTGTCTCCAGTGGGGTACTGAGGCATGATGGGTCCATCTACATTATATTGGCAGTGACGGAGTATGTTGATGTGTGTGACCCCCGCTAGCAAAACTTTCTGTGTGATCCTGACACCAAAGGCATACAATTCATGATGTTGGTCAATGGTGGAGATTCTGTTGCAGATCTACTGTTACTGTAAGTAATTTTCTTTATCAGTGGCACAGAGGAGGTGCATCTGACCTTGGGGCATCCATACTAACCCTACATTTTTTCAGGGAGATTTGGATGTAAGATGCCAGACAAAATTTGGATTAACACCTTAATTAGCAACTGTTCACTATGATAGGCAGTCAACTAATCTATGTTGCAGCAGTAATAAGGAAAAGTAGGTGGTGAACTCACAGGGAGAAGTAGAAACAGGAAAGAGGGTTAGGACAGAGAAAGCAGGCAATACCCTATCTATGGTAGGTCTATAAGTAAGGTCAGGAGATGGTATAAAAAAGGTACAGTACTATTAAGGGGTAGTAACAGCAGGAAGCAAAAGCAGGGTAAACCCTATCTAGGAAAAAAGTGCAAAAAATACACACTACACGGAAAAGTGGAGCTGCTGTATGAATGGCATAAAACTCTGAGTGCACTCCAAAATGTTGCAAAAGTAAATTACTTTGTTTCATCCACAGGCATACAAGTTTTCTGTTGCTTTGAGTAACTCTGATTCTTCATTAGGATGGAGTCACATATGCACAGATCAAATGCACAGGTGTTAAAGTGACAGTCACATTAACTGTATACTACAAAAGTAATTCATGATTGTACAACACTGTTATTCATAGCCTGTATTTCTGGAGTTAGACTGCTTACCTGTTTAAAACTGTTCAAGGTATCTGGTGTCTGTCCACCATTATGGCTGAATTCTTGCACATGCGCACTAGCCATCTGTGTCCCGACTCTGTCCCAACAGTTGGCGCATGTGTAGTAAGGCCTTGTCCTGTCCCGCTGCATACTAATATGATTCCTTTGTTTGCCTTCCCATATAGGCCTCAGAATCACCCCCCTTCCCTCAGAACACTGCTTCCCTCAGAACACTGCCCAGCTGAAGAGCTCACATCAGGGGACTGCAGGATTCACAGCGGGGATGTAAGAGGTAAAGCTTCTTTCCTTCCAGCATACTTTCTACAGGGTGTTACCTCCATGCTGCATGCCACCCAAGCTTGGCTCTAACTTTATTGCTGCATACTGGTCACATGACACATCACATGATCTCTCCTTCAATTTACTGTTCACTTTCCCATTTGCAGCTTACAGTTTCTGACCACTAGGGGTTGCTGCAGTGCCCTTCCTAGCCCCTGTTTCTGCTTTCCTCACTCCACTCTGTTTTCTCTCCTAAACTCTACTCCTCCACTTTCCTACTACTAAACCCCCCTTTTCCCATGGTTTGTTACTGTGCCCCTGCAGGTCTCAAACCCTGTACCACTGATTCCAAAGTCAGCAGCTCTACCACTAAGCCAACAAGTCAAGCTAATTTCTCTTGTTTTTTTTTTTTTGTTTTTTTTTTCCTAAAGCTCTAAAAGCTTCTGGATCGCCCCCACCAACCACTTTGTTCTGCCTTCAAGACTACCTAGGCACCATGTCTGTTCACTTCCTCTTTATGTGCCTCATCTTCATATCCATCCAGGGGCCCACCTCCCACCAGCCAGACCTCACCCCATGCACTTTGTGGACTGCACCTTCATATCTTTTGGAGTAACCTGAACCCCCCTACCCTGTCATTGCATCCTGGACCCCTGCATCCACCCCCTGGCTACCCTCCCAACCCCACTGCCCACCCTGGCTCCCTTGCCTCCACCCCTTGTGTCTTCCTGACTGTCTAAACCCTCCAAACCCTGCCCATCCCTTTCTCCCCTATGGCCTCCCCCTCCTGTCAATGTACTCCCAAAAAGTTAATAAGCTGCCACCCTAAGGCTAGAACCTTGGTCATTGTATTACTCCTACAAAAATTAAAATATCTGGGTAATGATTAAGCTTCTTCCAGCTCTATTCTTCAGACTCCAAAAGGTGTGCATCAAAACTTTCAGAAAAAGAAGTAAAATTGAGTCAATTTACAGGATTCCGTTTCTCTTTATTCCACCCTAATCCAGGCCCTGCCCCCACCAGTCCACTAACTAGGTCCATTGGACTCCGCATTGCCTCTTTGAACGTATGCAGCCTGCTGAAAACATTTGCTGCCATTCAGTGCTGGGTCATACTACACCAACCAGACATCATAGCCCTTGTAGAAACCTGGCTAACTAAGTGCACCCCGGACTCCTTTGTCTCTCTTCTGGGCTACACCCTATATCATGAGGACCGAGCAGGTAAATGCGGAGGTGGTTGTGCGATTTATACTCGTGACACCATCACTGGCCATATGCTCCCTGCCCTCATGCTTGCTAATGATGCCCAGGCCCTTACCCTCAGACTTACCCCGGAACCCTCCAAAAGCACACTCTATCTTATGGTCTCCTACATACCCCTAAGGAATCAGAGCCCAGAGATATCATCTCTCACTGAATATCTCTCCTTCCCCCCATAAAGCAGAACAAGTCCTAGTCGGGAACCTCAACGTGAACTGGCTCAGTCCCTCTGCCTCACCAATAAGAGACACCTTCGCTGCCTTAGACCTGACCCAACTCATCTCCCAACCCACTAGAAGTAACCAAATTACAGGAACCTGCACCCCCCAGATGTCATTGTCACCAACCACCCCCAAAAGACTCAGGACATTCAAGTCCTCCTGGACTCCTTAAGCGACCACTCCCCTCTCCTATTCCTGTGGTCTGCTCTTACCCACAAACCTGTAGCCCAAACCACACTCTGCAGGCATCTCCACCCAGGGGGGCTGAAAAAGCTCAAACAGTTCCTCACTCAGATTGATTGGTTACCCCATCCACCATGCATCCAACATTGATGTTGCCCTCAACCTCTTCTCACAAGCCTTTAACAAGGCCTGTGATCTTTTTGCACCTTTCACCAAAATCCACTTCAAAAAGCATAACATGCCTTGAGTCACCCCTGCCCTACTCCAAATGGTCAGGGACAGGGATAACTTCTGTCACCTAGACACCTAGACTGGCCAGACAGCTGACAAACAGGCCTACAATGCCACATGTAACAGGTGCACATGGGCCATCCATAAAGCCAAGGCAAACCACTACCAGGTCACCCTCACCTCCTCATGGGGGAGTGCACAGACCTTCTGGGACAATATAAAAGAGATAAATGAGAAATCACGCCCCCTCCCAGCTTGCCATTGACGGCTCCACCTTTACTGACCCAACTGACATTGCCAACTGCCTTCACTCCTGCTTTACAGATCTTAGCCCTGTCCTCCCTAGTAACTTTTTCAATCCTAACCCTGACCCACTGCTCCCAGTTCTTAAATGCCCCTGGTTCTATCTATGCAAAGTATTGGTCTGGGAGCCAGACCTCTCCTGCTTAAAGCACTAAACAGCAACAATCCTAGCAATGACTCCCTGGATCCCAAAATACTCCAGCTGGTCCTGGATGATATCCTGGTCCCACTCACTGGCCTACTAAACCGGTCCCTCTGTCTGGGGCAATTCCCCACAGCATGGAAAACAGCTGTAGTCACATCAATTCAGAAAGGGGGTGACAGGTCCAACCCCAGCAAATATCATCCAATCTCCATCCATCCCCCCTCTCAAAAGCTTTAGAAAAAGTGGTGGCAACTCAACTCACTGAATATCTGGCAAAATACAACATTCTATGCCCGGAACAGGATGGTTTCTGCACTGGTCACAGCACAAGTACAGCATTAATGGAGTTCTCCAACTTCCTGCAGTCCTTCCTGAACTCCGGCTCCCTAGTTGGAGTGATGTTCATTGACCTCTCTAAGGCCTTTGGCACTGTCTCCCACCCTCTCCAACTAAATGCCCTCTACCAAACAGGTTTCTATGCTGGCCCCCTTGTCTGGTGCTCAAGTTACCTATCAGCCCACTCCCAGCATGTCAAAAACAATGGGACACTCTCAGAAACCCATCCCATCCACTCAGGGGTTCCCCAGGGCTCTATCTTGGGCCCACTACTCTTTAGTCTCTACCTAAGCAACCTGCCTAGTGCCTGTTCTGGCAATATTCTCCTGTACGGTGATGACGCCGTTATTTATGCCACTCACAGGAATCATACCTCCCTCCAACACTCCTTCAATGATGCAGAGATCTGGTTTAAGGACGGCAGACTAGTCATTAACCTCAAAAATAACAAGTCAATGTTCTTTGCCCACCACCAGAACAAAGCTAGCAACAACCCTCTCCAAATCCTCCCCTGCACCCTACAACTGCTTGAACAAGTTTACTCTTACAAATACCTTGGGATCACCTTCGACTCAGCCCTCACCTTTCATGCCCACATTACAGCCCTTGCAGCCACCGCTAACTCCTGACTTGGCATCCTCTACCATCACAAGGACTGCCTCTCACCTAATGCTCTAAGGCTTGTCATTATGTCCTCAGTAATGTCCTTGTGGATTACGGCCTTCCGGTCTATGGTGCTGCTGACTCCATGGCCCTCAACAAAATTCGACTCACCTTAAACAAGGCTTGCAGACTAGTGACCAATGCCCCCAGGCTCAACCACATTGTCAGCTTTATGACATGGCCATGCTTCTTAACCTTGATGAATGGCTCTGCTACCAAACCTGCCTTCTAACTAAGAAAATTCTGCTTGGGCCCCCCCACTGGGGTTTCTCCCTCTGTCCAACTTACACCCTCCACAGTCTCTACCCAAACTGCAGACAAGGTCACCCCTAATAGTATCCAGAACTAGGACCACCTGGCACAGAGGTCATTCAGCTACAGAGCCCCGTCCTGGTTCAACTCGCTCCCCGCAGCCATCTTCAGCACTCCCAAAATTGCCCCCTTCAAAACCACCCTTCAGAACCTACTGTTTAACACCCACTGCTGCAAAACTGTCTCTAACACATGCTCTGCTACTCTCAAAACAATCTTGACATAGCCCTCTGGGCTGAACTCCCACCTCACCCCACCACTCCCTCATGGCCTCCCATCCCTCTGCCGGTACCTGCTGGTACTAAATCTGTCACTCTGAAATGTTTCTAATTATTCATTGTGTTCTAGCAACTATGTAAAACTATGTTATTCTGTGTGATTGTATCCTGTAAATATGTGACACTGTATGTCCTCTTTGTGATGAGGTACCTCTGTAAACGAGTGATGTGATGAGGTACCTCTGTAAACGAGCCCCTGGCTCAAAGATTGTAAATCTGATTGCACAATAAACAAACAAATAAATAAATAAATAAAATGCATGTAAAGGTTAATTAAAAAAGTTCAATGTAATTTGGTAGAGCAATGTGCTCAAATACTGATTATAATGTGATCTGCCAAGATAAGCAATCACATGCTGAGAAGTGAGTTATCAAGATTTGTAATATGCGATATGTCTGTCTAAATGATAACTAACATACAGTAACAGTAGCATTTAGAACAAGGTACAAGTGCAAAGACCCCCACTCCTAATATAGATGAAACATTGTGACAAATTACAGTACAATCTCAATTAGCGAAACTGTTTGGGAGATAATTGGGATTCTGTAAAACTGGGATCAAAATGTTCAGAGTGTATTCACTTGGGAGACATGCTACCAGTTCATTAAGTAGGGATGTCCATGTAATGGTGGTTCATTAGATCAAGACTGCACTATATCTCAAAAAAACTAAAACCATGTATAATGTTGTTACATAGTTGCAAATAGCTAAAGCCTTGTGTAAATTAAAATTGCTAACTACTAGAAAAAAGTGCCATCAATCAAAAATGTAATCAGCCTATATGGATACAGTAAGTCGAAAAACAATTTCAGTGGAAGCAGAGCAGAGAGGTAGGAGTACCATGGAAGTAGGAAGAGAGAACAGGAGTAATCCAAACTAATGTAGGTAGAACACAGGAAGAGTAGTGATTATAGGAGTCATGCAGTGCAATGGTTGTGGTGCTGCAGTCTTTCAGGAGGACATTTGGAGACTGAGGTGCTGCCACTTCTATACTCAACTTTCTGTGTTGCAGACACAGGTTACTGGACTCTGGCTGAACTATCAAGGGTACAACAAACATTCTGTCTTTCCCAGGGGCCACCTGGTATACTATGGCTCTGCCAGAGGATGCCTCAACAGAGAAAGAACAAATGGATGCTGGTGGGCTCAGGGATGGTGGGAGGCCTGGTACATGTTCCTCCACTGACAAAGCTGTGGAACACCTTCACCATACTGTGGAATGGGACAACAAAGAGAAGGTAACATTGCAGTGTGAGAAGAGGAGGGGGTCCTCAGAAATGGAAGCCTCAGAGAAGATAAAAAGACCCCCAGCCCAAGAGGAACCAGCTGCTTGTGGTGGTTCTATAGTGAGGGACATAGAGTTGGGAGCTGGGGAGGGGACAGAGAGGGTGGTGAGGTACCTGAGGTATGCAATGGCTTCTAGGGAAACTGAGTGGATCCAGACGATCACTAGGGCAGTGGGAGCTGGAAAGGAGCTGGACATCATTGTCCATCTTGGGAAAGATGTCCTAGCAAGGGAGAGGGTAGTGGTATCACAGTAAAACTTCAGGGAGCAGGGGAAGGGCCTCAAACAGAAAGCTCGCAAGGTGGCTTTTTCCTTGGTGCTAACTATAAAGGCCAGGTTACATGTAAGGGTATTCCACACCAGGCCCTTTAATGATTGCCTGAAGTCAAGGTGCATGGAGGAGGGCTTTGGCTACACTGGGGACTGGGGACTAACCTGGGAAGATATGGTCCTTTATAAGGGAGACAGTCTGCATCATTCTAGGAAGGGGACCATAGTCCTTGGTGGGAGGTTTAGATGTTACTTGGATTCATAGATTCAGTTGGCAGATAAGGACCTCTTGGACTACCTAGTCTGCCCATAAATGTGGATGAGCATTTAAACTAGCTAGGTGGAGGATGAAAAAACAAGGAAGGCAACAATTGCCCCCAAGATGGTACAATAGTAGGGAAAATTGACCCAAGGGATAAAAATACCCAAAGGACAGAGGTACAGGGTTGTGACTGGGACAAGATGGAAGAAAATGGGGATACAGCTCAGGCTCCAGATGAAAGTGGATCAAAGGGGACAAGGAATGGAGAAACCAAAATGGGAAGATGGAAGTCAGAAGGGGCTTCAGGTAAAAACACAGGCAAGAAAGGGAGGAAGACAATGTGCTTCAGGCAGGGGGTGAGAATGTGTGTGGAGCCATTTGTGCCAACACCAGGAGTCTTGGAAATAAAATCTCAAACTTAAAGGCTATCATGGTGGAAAGTAATGTGGGTCTAGTGGCTATAATGCAATCATTGTGCACTGAGCACTATGACTGTGACATGGCCTTATGGATCTACTCTATATTCAGGATAGACAGGTTAGGAAAGAGGTGAGTAGGGTTGACATTGTATGCAAAGGAGGGAATAAAGGTCATGAAGGTGCAAGTGCACTAAGTATTGGCGGGGCTAGAGGTGCTTTGGTTAACTTTGGAGACAGGCTCTGGGACCACTATTTATAATGGGGTAGTCTACAAACCTCCAGCATAAGGGGAGGAGATAGACAGAGTGGTAGCAGAGGCTATCATGCCATCACCAGACTAGCAAGTAATTGAAAGGCACTGCAAGTTGGAGAATTCATTCTGTTTGATGTGGTGTTGAAGCTTCCTGCTGCAGCTTTGCAAGGAACAGAGCCATCTTTGACATCCTACAAGAGGATTTCACAGGCAGATAGTTAAAGAACCCACTAGGGACAGGGCAATGTGGGACCTTTTCCTAACATATATTGATAGCATTGCAAACCTCACTGTGGGAAGTCATCTAGGTACCAGTGATAACCATACAGTGTGGTTCAATGTAAGGAAAGTAACAGAGGTGAACCACACAAGGATGAGGATCTTGGACTTCAGGATGGTGTATTTTAAAGAAAAGGGCCACGCCTCAGAAATTGCCTTGAAAGGAGGCTTGCCAGGGAGGAGTAGAGACACAGTGGGTAAAAGTAAGGGAGGGTATAACTAAGGCAACTACTGGCCCAAGAGCGCAGTGGTTGGAATTCTGCTCACAACACGATGACCCGGGTTCAGGAACAGACCTGGGAGTTGGAGGGCCAGCCAGGGAGAGAAGGCTCGAGCATCCATGGGACTTCTCTCCTTCTCTGGGGTGGGACAGTGGTCGGCGCATTGTTACCCATGGTGGAGGCTGGAGGTGCCACACGGCCAGAACCAGAATGTGGGGGGGTTGGGCAGATACTGATTGTCATTGCACGTCCTGCCCCCAGGGTTTCAGCATGCAAAAAAAAATTGCTGACCCCTGGCATTACTACACTGCCCTACAGCCATCCTCAACTCTTTACATGTCCACTGGGGGGCCCTCTCCCATGGCCCTGATCTGGGGGGTAAGCTGAGGCTAGTCTATAAATACCATTGGGGAGGGAAGCCTCCCCTGGCAGGCCCCCCCAACAGCCCCATCCAGGGGGGTAAGCCTGGGCATGGGGGGGAACACAGACAGGGCATGGACAGACCTCTGAAGGGAGGAATAAGGAGTCAGTCCACCTCCCAAAAAAATAACTAGTGCAACCAAGATCTATGTGAAAGAAGAAAGTAAATGCAAATGGAACAGGAGACTGTCCAGTTGAAGACATCTGGGGCCCGGGCTTTTGCATTTGTTGCCCCTACCCTGTGGAACTCTCTACCTCGTCGGATATGTGAGTGCATGACTGTGGAGAGCTTTAAAATTGCTTTAAAAATACACCTGTTCGACTTGGTATTCCCAGATTATTGTTTAGTCTGTAAAATGACAGAATTAGTTCTATGATTAATTGTATGTTTTCAGAATTATATTTATTGTGTTTTTATTGTTTAAGTGCTATGATCAGAGTAAATAGTGCTCTACAAATAAACTTGAATTGAATTGTAAGTTATGGTTCTCAAAAGAAGAGGCAAGGGTGGTGAAGGAAAAAAGAGTGGTATTCAAGAGGTACAAGGAAATGCAGAGGGAGGATCGACAGGGATGTGTATCTAACAAGGCAGAAGGAAACATTTAAGACAGTTAGGGAAGCAAAGGTGCAGACAGAAGACAGGATTGCTAGGGGAGTTGCTAAAAGGACAAGAATTTTTCAGATGCATAAGCGAGAGCATGGATTCGTGTCATGAAATGTAAATCTGATGGATTTCTTTGACTGGATAACCATAGAAATAGTACAGGTGAGGGCAGTGGATGTGGTCAGTCCAGACTTTAGCGAGGCCTTCAACACTGTGCCACACAGGAGACTAAAGCAGTGAACTGGGTTAGAAATTAATTACTGGATAGGAGACAGAGCGTGGTGGTTAATGGCACTCACTCTAATGATGGGAGCCTGACCAGTGGGGTGCATCATGGCTCAGTACTGGGACTGATCCTGTTCAATATCTTCAAGAAGGACATTGCAGAAGAACTGGAAGGGAAGGTATGATGCCTTTTTGCAGATGATACCAACATTTTGTAATAGGGTGGACACTCAGGAAGGGGTAGAGAGAATGAGCTGGGATCTTGAGTAACTTGAGAAGTGGCCAAGAGCATGAAAGTTGGAGTTCAATGCCAACAGTGAAAAAGCATGCACCTAGGGCATAGGAAACCAGGAGCATGGTTTAGGATAGGAGGAGTTACTAACAGTCACTAAGCAGGAAAAGAATCTTGTGGTCATCATCCTCAAAGTGGCAGAACAGTGTGACAGATCAGTGGATAAGGCTTGTGAGATGCTGGTGTGGAAAGGGAGATATATCTCCAGCAGAAGGGAGGTGGTGTTGCCACTGTATCACTTGCTGATGAGAACTCACCCATGAGTACTGTGTTCAGTTTTGGAGGACAAATCTCTGAACAGACAGACAAAGTAGAGGTAATCCAGAAGAGGGAAACTAAAATGGTGCAGGGGTGCATGAGAAGCCTTATGGGGAGAGACTAAGAGATCCCAACATGAACACCCAGGAAGAGAGAGAGAGAGAGAGAGAGAGAGAGAGAGAGATGCAACTGGTGATGTGACAGAGACTTACAGGTACCTCACAGTGGTGAACACTGTGCAGGAGGGAAGTCTCCCTCAAATGAGAAAGAGCACCAAGATTAGAGGCATGCTATGAAGCTGAGGTGGGGTGGGGGGTTACAAGGGATGTGAGGAAGTGCAATTTCACTGAAAGGGTGGTAGACACTTGCAACAGACCGCTAGCAGAAGTGGTACAGGCAAAATCAGTGAAGACTTAAACATGCATGAGACAGACACTAGGGAATATTAGTAAATAGGTGGGTGGGACGATGAAGACCAGTTAGGCTATATGAGGCAGATTAGGCAGAGAACATCTTGGCAGACTGAGTGGACCAAGCAGTCCTTTTCTGTTTAAAAATTTCTGTTTCTATATTTCTAGGAGAAAATCAAGGGAGAAATAACAAGAATTAGAAAGGTGGAAAGTGTGCAGAAGGGGGCCAAGAAAAAAGCAATTATATATATAGGTACTTCTGCTCAGTTTTCATAGTAGAGAGAGAAAGGGATGGAACACCAGGAAGAAGCAAGAATTGAGGGAGAGGAGTGGGAGGAAGAAACAAGTCAATTTTCAGAGGAAAGAGTACTGAAAGGACTTGCAGCCCTGAAGATGGATAAGGCTATGGGACCAGATGGGATTCATCACAGTGTACACAAAGAGCTCAGCAAGGTGCTAGCTGCCCCTCTGACAACCTTATTCAACAGCTCTCTGGAAACAGGTGTGGTTCCAGAGGACTGGAGAAGGGCTGACATGGTCCCTCTACATAGCAGCAGTAGCAGGGAGGAGGCTAGCAATTATAGGCCTGTCAGTCAAACGTCAGTGGTGTTGAAATTAATGGAAACCCAACTGAAAGAAAGACTGTTTGAGCACCTAGAATACGATAGCCTGCAGGACAACAGGCAGCATGGATTCATGGGGGAAGTTCATGCCAAACAAATCTGATAGATTTCTTTGACTGGGTGACCAGAGAAAGGTACCCGGTCAATATGTTGCTCTGATTATAGTGCCGTATAATCTGCATGGTATAAATAGTGACCGACAGTACAGCTACAGGGATAGTATAGAAACATAGAAATTGATGACAGAAGAGGATTGCAAGATCCATCTAGTCTGCCCAATATGGGTAAATAACCCCTCTTCTATCCATTCTTTGAAATGATACCTTTGTGCCTGTCACAGGCATTTTTGCAGGTATGTTAGCACTATCCCTGTAGCTGTTGTATATTGGGAAGAGGAGGATAAAGGTTCTGCTGTGTAGTGTGCTGCTGAGCAGCTGCCATGGTGCTGAGGGTAGGTCCATGAACAGCTAGGGTGGAGGAATGTCCCAGAGATGAGGGTTCTATTTCCAGTCTCCTGTCTTTTGTGGTTTTCTTCTCCTTCCTCACTCAAATTACATTTTACATGTGTTTTCCCCCAGTCTCACATATTCAGTTCCCCTCCAAGTTCTTCCTAGTCCATGAGATGCCACCCCCATGGAGTTGGTTATTTTTAGTTCAGGGGATGCGGGGGAGCTATGGTGTATTTTTATTTATTTATTTATTTTGTTTTTGTTGACCGGGTAAGTGCACTAGACAAGTCCTGCCTATTTTCAGGCACGAGCCAGGGGAAGGGGATACAGATGAATGCCAACTGATCTTGAACCAGATTAAGCTGTTGGTGGTATTTTTAGCGAATGAGGGAAATTTGGCCAGGACACCGGGGAAATTCCCCTACTGTGTTGCTGGCAGTAGGGGGCTAGTGGCTAGTTGAGTCATTGTTGGCTCAGCTCTGTTGGACGATGGACGCTATGGAGCATAGGGAGTCGGTTCCCTATCAGGATGGATCTGTTTTACATGTTACTGAGTTTGTTAACGGTATTTCCGACTTTGAAGAAAATAAAAGTTATACCGCGGTTTCGTCGGTCAGCCTGGTGGCACAAGATGACCAAAAAATTAAGGAGGAAACAGTTTGTCAGCAATTACAGTCGATATCTAATGCAGACTTACCCATCCTCACTCCTGCACGAGACCGGGTGGAACAGTTCAAGACTCCTCAGGTTACAGAGCTTTCTTCGGGTGTTACAGTGCCTGAGAAACGGGATTTACAAGAACCAGAGACTTCAGTTCTTTCGACGTTGGTAAAGAAACCGGGAAAAGAGGCAAGTTTAATACAAGATAACCCTGACTCGGGAATATTGGCTGGCAGGGAGGGAATTGATGATTTCCAGTGCCAGAAGCCAAAATCTTGTAATCTTTCAGATGTAACTGCAGACAACGTGTCCCCTGTTGTCATGGAAACTAGAGTCAACACTGCATTGCAGGCAATGGAGTCAGTCTGTCTTGTGATTTGTACACCACAGAAAACGCTTTCTAAGGATTCTGGGTTTGTTTTCAAACCTCTCCCCTCTGCTGCTTTTAAGCAGTCACAACAGCCTGAGGTAAGCTGTATTTATCAAACAAACCCACTGGATCAGGTTGGGATGTCGGAATTTACTTTTGCTAAGAAAATGGCTGCTCATATTGATACTGTGGGGATTGAGGGAAAGGAAAAATGGGCAGCTGTTTTTTTGGCCAAAAGACATTTGGTGACCTTACCAGATAAACCAGTAGTATCTGGGGCAATTACAAATGACTATGAGCCTTCTTGTATGCAGGACAGTACTGTTGTTAACCTATTATCGGACGAAAACTGGACCCCTCAAACGGCGCTGCGGGAAGCTGGTTGGTCCTTCAATAATGGTTCCTGGCGTCCTTCTCCTGACTGGGACCCTAAATTAAACTTTTCACAAAATGAGCCTTCATGGCGGCCTAACATTTCTGTTTTACCCACGGCACAAGTTAATTTGGAAACAGGTGGTGAAATGCAGGAGCCCCCCCAGGAGCAAGTTCAGCCTTCAGAGGTTTTAATTGATTTGCATACTGAACATCTTCATACTGATAAAAAATCTGCAGACTCTAACAAACCTTTGTTGTCTGACTTATTTTCTAAAATAAAGAAAGAAGCAGCCCCTAGATGCAATGCTGTTAGATTAAGATATAAGGGTGGTCTAGAAGCTAGGCCGGACAGGCATTATGTGGGGAAATATTTGATGAAAGACTCATTGCATTTTACCCCACGTGAAGTGTTTGCTTTTATTAATATATCTGGTGAGGATAATTTTGATATAAGCTTTCGATCAGCACATGCCCTGGATTTATTCTTGGGAGCTGCTATAACCAGGTCAAATTCTCACCCTTGTGGACCCATTTTTGGTAATTCCCCTGACTAAACCATTGGTTAAATTTGTAACAATCATATTTTGGAATGAAGGTGTATATATTGATGACATTTTGTATTGGTTATCCCAGAAATGTGATGTCTTGAGTTCTCCGGAAGCCATTTTAGATGACCAACAGTTTTGGATGGGGGATGGAAATTCAAAGTTAAACTTAGAGAATCAGATTCAGGGATTTTGCATATTCCAAACTCTTTTTTGTTGGGCCGGGATGGGGGGTATGTTTTTATGCAGGCCAACCCAGGGCATGTTACAAATGTGGTGCTAGAACACATTTATCTAGTCCATGTGATAAACCCCATTGTGACAACTGTGGAGAGATTGGTCACATTGTCTTCCAATGTGTGAATCACACTAAATGTGATCTCTGTGAAGACACAGGTCATGTCTTTACTGAATGTGTGTGGGCAGCTAGGAATAAGGCAACAATTAGTAGTCCTGATCTTCTTATTCAAAAAGCTCAGGATTTAGCTTCTGGAGTAGGGGTAGGACATCAAGCTTCTAGCAGTGCCACTGCTGTCTCTGACCCACAGCCTTTAGTTGTGGATTCTATAGTTCCATTATCTGACACCTTGAAATATACCTTGCTTATGTTAGCCCCAGGACGTTATACTGACAATCAGGAGACTCGGTCCCATGAGGTAGTTACTCCAGTGCCACTACCAGTGAGACGGTCCTCCAGGAATTTAAAACCTCCTTTAGTAGGCCGCTCTACTGCAGATGTGGAAACCAGTAACCCTTTTGAGGTTCTATCATCCCAGTGGGGAGACTCAGTCATGAAGTGTCAAGAATTGGACTCACAACCAGCTAGGATAGCCCCCCCTTCCCATTTATGGTTCAAGAAGGGTACAAAAGTAAAAAAAAGAAAAGAAGGAAAGAAGATAGTTAACTGACTCATCTTTAGTTCTGGCTTCACTTAATTTGGGGTCTTTGAATGTTCATAGTTTGTTAAACTTTAAAAAATGACAGTTTGTGTTTAATCATATGCATGAAAATCGATTGGACATTTGTTTATTACAAGAAACTTGGGTTTACACTATTGACCAAGTCAGGAATTTTCAGAAAGAATGGTGTTGGGGCCCTTATTATTGGTTCTTTGGACAACATTCAGCCGATGGCTTGGGTTTTCTTTTTGGTTCTTATAATTTTTCTTTGATAAAATTAATGGACTTGATCCCGGGGAGGTTGATGATTCTAGATGGGGTTTGGAAGTCCATGACATGTAGATTTATAAAAGTTTATTGTCCGCAAGTAAAAGCTGAAAAGGTGGCACTAATGCAAATGATTAAACCTTTTTTGATTACTTCAGTTGCAATTTTTCTCTGAGGTGATTTTAATTGCGAATTGGATCCCAGTAAGAAATTGACAACTGCATTAAAAAAAGGGAAAATATAATGTGATACTATGGCTCTTCGGGCATTAGTACAATCATCAGGGCTGGTTACGGCCAGTATTAAACAGAAGGGAGGCCCTATACTTACTTATCAAAAAAAATAAATACTCTTCTGTAATTGATTATATTTTTTTATCTTCAAAATTATCTTTTTCTTTTCATACTATACCTGTGGCCTTTTCAGACCATCTGTTACTTCACTGTAATATTTCTGGCGATTCACTTCCCCATTGGAGAAGATCCAGGTGGAAATTAAGTGCTCCCTTATTAAGCTCCTTTGAGATTCGGCATGAATTAGGTTCTCTGCTGATGACAAGGTTGTCGGTTACCTTTTTATATGATGACATCGGTCAATGGTAGTGGGATACGAAAGCTGATTTATGCAAGTTCTTCCAGAATCAAGAGAAAATAGCATCAAATTCTTGTTTTCTTCGCTATTTAGCTTTACGACAACAATTGTACTACTTACTTTCTAAGGCTAATACTTCAAAGTTTGATTATTCATCACAGATACACATACTTAAAAAGGAAATGCTATCGGTACAATATGAGAGGGCAAAAACTGCTAAAGTTCTTCAACAATATGGGCTAAAAAAGCAACCTGAAGGTGACCCTTTTGAGGCCTTTAAGAAGTATAGAACTAATACTTCTTTAACTGCCTTAGTCAATCAAGCAAGGAGTGTAGTGACTGATACTGAGAGCATACAGAACATTATAAAAGAATTCTTCTAGCACATGCACCTACAGTCCCTCCCAGCGTAATAGAAATAGAGCATTTCCTTTCTTCTATACAAATTCCTGAGTCATCCATCCAAAAAGATTCACTGGCGAAACCTATAACACGGTTAGAAATAGAGGATGTAATAAAATCTCAAAAATTAGGCATTTCTCCAGGACAAGATGGCTTAACGGCAGAGCTTTATAAAAACTTTCCTTCGGAATTCAGTCAGTGTTTAGAATTAGTTTTTAATTTTTTCCATTCTAGTATGGTTTTTCCAGGGTGGTTCCCTGCTGGTTTAGTAATTTTTTTGTATAAATCAGGGAAGCAAACACATTTGGAGAATTGGAGACCGATTACACTTTTAAACACTGATTATAAGCTTTTCACAGGAATTTTAAATAATCAATTGAAAAAATTTGCTGTCACAGTGCTTTCCCCTTATCAATTTTGCGAACTACCTGGCAGAAAAATCCAGCAGGCCCACATGATCCTTCATGATCTCATTAAATATACAGTTTCTCAAGGAAAATGGGGCTGCATTGTTTCCGTGGACCAGAAAAAAGCTTTTGATAGGGTGTATAGCCTGTTCTTATTTTTGTCTTTGCGGTACTATGGAGTACCTAAGGTAGTGATTTGTTGGATCAAAGCACTTTATGAAGGGGCACTGGCCCACCCGATTGTGAATGGCATATGTGGCGTGGGGTTCCACATGCCTAGTGGCGGTTCATCAAGGATGCCCTTTAAGCCCTCTTTTATATTCTTTAACAATTGATTCTTTAATACGATCTGTGACAACCATTCCCAAATGGGAGGGGATATTAGGTCCATCCTTATTTTCTGAGCATTTTATTCAAGCCTATGCTGACGATTTATGTACATTTTTTTCTAAAGTTGAATACATCCCTGTTTTTCTGGAATTAATGGTTTCTTTTTCTAGGGTATCTAACTCTAAAATACAAGAATGAAAAAGTCAGGGATTAGTTATAGGACGAGGGGATGTTGTGGATGAAATGATTGGAGGAATTACAATTTCATTGGGCCTATAAAAATTTTGGGTTTATTCTATGGGTCACAGAATTTATCAGAACTAAACTGGAATACTGCAATACATAGAATTGAGGGGAAAATTGACTTATGGAGAAAGTGGAAATTGTCAAAAATTAAGAGAGTTCAGATATTGAAGCAATTTGTTATTGCTTGTTTTTTGTATACTGCTATGGTTTTTCCTTTACGTATGACTTTAGAAACCAGACTTTACAGTGTATTTTTTCAATTATTATGGGGTAATTGGTTAAATCCGATAAAACGCCAGTATACTTATTTAGAAAAGAGGAAAGGTGGGCTTGGGATGGTGGACCCGGTGGTTTTCTTTCATACTTTGTTCATCTCACATAATATTCATTTAGGGCTTCTTCCCCAAATAACCCCTTATGGGTCTCTGCTTAAATACACTTTGGCAAATTATTTTTTAGCCTGGCAAAATTTACCCCCAAAACCGATTAAATCATTGAAATTGCCACACTATTTTTTGTCAGTGGCAAAGAAGTTGTTTACATGGGGTATTTCAGTTCAATTGGTCAAGGACAATAATGTATTGGCCTCAATTGTAAAGGAAGTAATGACATTGCTGTATCCAACTGAACCTGCTTTTAAAAATTGCCCTATGACTCATGTAAAACTTGCTATACAAAGATTGAATACTCCTAGATTACCCGAATATATTTGGGAATTGGTTTGGCTTTCCTTGTATGGTCATGTGAACATTAGAGGAAATGCTAAACATAAAGTTGTGACTGAACGATATTGTCCTTATCTGGATTGTATTGCTTAAGAAGAATCAATGGAACATTTTTTATGTTCTTGCTCATATGCCACATCTTTATGGAAATTCCTGTCATCTAAATGGAATATGTCTTGGTTGTTGTATCTAGATTATAATACCTTGATTTTAGGTATTAATTTCCAGTTGAGTAGACGTTATGATAGGGAGACATGGCAACTTTTTTGTTGTTGTTTAATTTATTATTTGTGGCAAGCCCAATGTCAGTGGGTCTTGCACCAAAAAAGGATGTCTTATGAAACTGTCAGCTTATTAATTACAGGGGCTGTGGAAAGGATTTATGTCAAAGACTGTGAAAACTCCACTTCTTGGAAGGTTACCAGTTGGTGGAAGGGATTCCCAATGTTTATCAATATAAATAGTAAGCCTTTCTTGTTATTTTACAATTTTTTTTTTGTGTGTGTGATTTAACACAATGTGATATTTAAATTGACTTCTTTGTATTTTATGATTGCTTTATGGTTTGTGTGCTTCAACACTGTTGGTTTTCATTTGTCCTTGATGTTTGTATAATAAAAAATTCCCCTACTCTTTTCTATAAGTGCCATGGGATCTTTAACATCCACCTGAACTACCACCAATCCAGGCAGATGGGACCTCAGTTTAACGTCTCATCCTAAAGACGGCACCTCAAAAGTGCAGCACCCCTCTCATGCTGCACTACAGTGTCAGTACTTGGATATTAACCCAAGTGCCAGATGTGGGAACTGAATCCACAGCCCTCTGATCTCCCAGCCTCAGAGGTGAGTGTGCTACCTACTGAGCCACTGACACTGACATGGTAGCACTTGTTGTTTTTTCTGAGTGCAGCCACAGGCTTTGCCATTTTTTGTGCACTGTTTGACAATGCTACCTTTGTTTTTGAGTTTATAACCTAGTGCCCCAGAGAAGTAGATGGGGGGCAGTTGACATGGCCTATATAGATGTCAGAGATGCCTTTGACATTGTGTCACACAGTAAGCTGATTTGGAAGTTGACCAGCTTAGGACTGGGGACCAAACTGGTAAATTGGAATAGAAACTGGTTAATGACTAGACAACAGAGGTTGGTGGCTAATGGCACTAATTCTAAGGACAGGAGAGTGACCAGTGGTGAACTACTGGTTGTGGTACTAAGACCAGTCATTTTTGCTGTCATTATAAGGGTCATTGCAGAAAAACTGAAGGAGAAGATATGCCTTTTTGCAGAGATACCAAAATCTGCAATATGGTGAACACAGGAGGGTGTGGTGGAGAAAATGTGTAAGGACCTAGGGAAACATGAAGAGGGGTGAACAACATGGCAGTTGGGGTTCAGCCTCAGAAAAGCATGATGCAAACATCAACCAGTGGATACAATTCTTAGCGTTAAAGCAGCAGTACAAGTTAACAAAAATTTAAATAATTTGGTTGGCAATTAGGACAAAGCAAAACATCAATATATCTGATTTTTCTTGTGCTTTATTTCATTCGTGAAACAATACAGAGAATTTTGAAGTTCATAAAAGCTGTTGGTCCCTGTCCTTTACCAGGTCCACCATCACAGATGTAAGCAACTCAGGGAGGTGTTATGTTGTTGGCAATCAGAAACATGTGCTGGCAACATCCTGACAACTTTACATTATAAATACAGTGAGTGCAGTTTGTGTGTGATCTCTGGAAAACACATTTTTGAATGTTGAGGTGGCTGCCATCTTTATTGTAGATCTCCACAGTTACAAATGTTGTAATTAAACATGATCTTAAAAATAGATGGCTGAATTTAAAATACCTGAATGAAGAATTTAAGAGTATCAGGAGTTCATTTCTGCTAAAAAAAACCAGGATGACATATTTTGCTGGCTAATTAATGCTGCTGTTTTAAGCTTCCATAATTATAATTTTCTTGCTTTGGCAGCCAAATTTATATTCCCAAATATTTTCATCAATTACTATAAGCTTTTTCAATTGAAAATTGGTTCTGCGCATCAAAAACAAATTTAAGAAATGATATATATGTCAATATACATGAATCTTTCATCATCAAAACGTTTTGCACCATTCAAAAATATTTAATATATATTTATTGTTACTTTACCATCAACGTTTGTTTTAGCTATTTACCAGACCACTTGTGTGTGCTTTCTATGGCAATGTCACCATGCTCATACAGATCTGATGCACTAGTTGCTGCTTGAACTTTTAAGTCTCTACTGAAAGAAGTCATCCCATAGGACCTCACCTGTCCCAGGTTGGACATCATCTGCACTCATGTAACTGCTGTGTCAGTAGGTAACTGACTCACTATATGTCAGTTACAACCTCCTGTTGTCAAAATGAAAGGGTGTTAAGCATTTAAAACTCATTTTATTTCATAGCATCCAACTTGCCATATGCTTCTGTTGCTAGATCTAGTTTACATGCTCAGGTTTATTCTGTTTTCTCAACCATATTCTAGGTCCCGGGAGGTCAGACCTGCAGGCTTGAGGTCAATGTCTTCAAATGTGGTTTAGTTCATCCTATTCTGAATTAACAATAGTTGCAAGCACTTACTTCATTCATATTATACTACTCAATTAAATATTTCTAACGGTGCACTTATACAACTTATCAAATGTATCAGCAACTTCTCTATTTGCCAAAATCCCTGTAGGCAATCTAATTAGCAAATTAACATCCTCTTTAAAATGCCACTTTTATGCATTAATATAGGAACTTAGACTGAGGTGATTTTCTGATAACTAAACCAAAATATCCAGGTTTGTGAAGTGGATGGTGGTGGTGGTGGGGAACGAAAGTGGGTGCCTGGATCTTTGACATACACTGAAAGTCATTATGTAGTTAATTATTATATACGCAGATGCTACTCTGTCATAAGTGGAACCTAAGAAATAGAGGAGAGAACTATACATGAAATATTTAATATGATATATCAGTGGTAGCCAATCTATTTCCTTGTTCATGGCAAATCTGGAGTCTAAAACCCCTAGTCTAGCAATCCAATATACCTCTCATAACAACAGTTTGCTCCCCCAGTCATCACCTCTGGCAGATTTGGTCACCTTCTCCATGCCAAAAAACTATAATGAATGGTGCTGTATCTGCTGATTCTCAGCTAGAAATGTCTGTGCTAGGCTTGATGTTTTATCTTTTTGTCTCATCGTAGATTTATATTCAGAGATCCTCAGACAAAGTTATTTTTTCATCTGGCCCATATAAAACTTATTACATTAACATGTTATAGCATGAATCACGTATGATTTATTACATGTGATGATCTCCTTCATCTTTATTTTCTAATTTGAGTAAGGATTAAGCAAATGCAGTCATTTTTGTGTTTGTCATGGGCTCAAGCACACAGAACACCTTGGTATGAGAGTGCCCTTTGAGGGGTGTGGACACTGTCGCCCAATGCAGAGCAGTGTTGCAGGGGTGTGACAGTGCCACACCAGTCAGCACCTGGCAGAATATGACAGAGTTTCTGGCTTGCTGGGTGAGTATGGTACCAGCTCCAAAAGAAGTTGCCATCCCTTTGATCCATGCTGCCCAGCACACCAGGCTGATCTGTCATGGTCAGCCTGGAATGCATGGAATGTTCACCTGCAACAAAGAAAACCATCCATTGATACCTGCTGTAGGTGGCCCTAACTGTCCCCCAACCTGACTCTCTCTGACGCGCCACCCCCACACACACACAAACAGTAGTGATGTCTATTTCATGCCCCTCCCCACAAACATAGTCTAGTGACACTGGAGATTCTAATCCCCAGTGTCCTCCATTAATAGTAAACTGTCACTGAAATAAAGAAAACTGTCCTCATCATTTTGTTTTACAAACCTGAAATAAAGAAAATGTTCCAACATTGTCTGTTGCACCATTACCCACCGACCCTCCCACTCAGGACCCACCATCCCACACCCTGCTACCACATACTTACCCACTGGAGGTCCATAGCCATAATCTTCCTTGGATCACAGATACATCTTCACTCTTCAAAGCCCAACCATGAACTGAGGTAAGTGCTTCAATGTATTTCAATGGGGTTTTCAGTTTCAGTGTATTTCAGTGAGGTTTTCAACTTAGTGGCATAACTTGGCCATTTTCTAATATGTTTGCCTCAAATTTTCAACATATCCTTTTTGGGATCCCACTTTATGAAAAATTAAATAACATTATGCAATTCTGTATTGGAAGGTGATTTCATGGTCACTGTGTGTAATCTCCTTTTGGGCAGGAGTTAACATTTTCTCCACCTTTGTTCATGAGATGGGGTCATACGGAGCCTATGTTGAAGATCTGATGTAAAAATATTAAATGCAATGAAGTTATGAGCCTGCATTGAAATTTGCAAATGCAGGCTCATAACTTTAACAATTTTCAATATTTTGACAACAAATTTTCAACATAGACATTTCTTCACAGCACCTCATGAATGTGACTGATGTCATTCTTCAGATCCTGGCCAAAAAGTATTTTTTTGCATCCCAAATGGTGATTTCACAATTGCTGTGCTAAATCATCTTTTGGTCAGGAGTTGACATTTTTCTCCACACTTCTTCATGATGTGGGTCATAAGAAGGCTATGCTGAGCATTTGGGGCAAAAATATTGACAAACAACAAAGTTATGAGGCTGTGTTGAAACTTGCAAATGCATGATCGTAACTTAGGTAATTTTAAATATTTTGTCTCTAAATTTTTAACATAGCCATTTTTTCACAGCACCTCATGGATGTGAGACCTGTCATTTTTCAGATCCTGGCCAAAATGTGTTTTTTTTTTCATCCTGAAAGGTGGTTTCACAGTCGGTGTGCAAAATCACCTTTCAGGTTGGAATTGACATTTTTCTCTGCACTTCATCATGAAGTGGGATCATAAGAAGGTTATGTTGAAAATGTGTGGCAAAAATATTAACAAACAACAAAGTTATGAGCCTACATTGAAATTAATGAATTCAGGCTTGTAACTTTGGTAATTTTCACTATTTTGACCACAAATTTTCAACATTGCCATTTCCTCACAGAACCTCATGAACGTGACAGCTGTCATTTTTTAGATCCTGGTCTAAATATGTTTTTGCATCCCAAAAGGTGATTTCGCTGTCACTGCACAAAATCATCCTTCAGGCAGGAGTTGAAAATTTACTCCACCTTTGTTCATGAGGTGGGGACATAAGAAGGCTATGTTGAAAATTTGGTGTAAAATATTTAAAAAACAACAAAGTTATGAGCCTGCTTAATGAAATTTGCAAACGCAGGCTCATATCTTCTGTAATTTTTTTTTATTTTGACCCCAAATGTATAACATAGCCATATATCAACAGCACCACAGGAATGTGACAGCTGTAATTTTTCAAATCCTGGCCAACATGTTTTTTAACATCCTGAAAGGAGATTTCGTGGTCCCTGCACGAAATCACCTTTCAGACAGGAGTTGAAAATTTTCTTTGCACTTTTCATGAGCTGGGGCCATAAGAAGGGTATGTTGAACATTTGGGGCACAAATATTAACAAACAAGACAGTTACAATGCCCAACATCAACACTTCTACTTCGCTTTCTTAAAGAGCAGGTTTTGAGTAATAATACCCCCCCCCAACATATGTAATAGCTTACCCTCTGGTTTAGAGATTTATCAATAAAGAAACATTTTTTCCCTCTGCTTTTCTTGAAACAACACTCATAAAACAGCTCTGTAGAGCTGTTAGGCAAAATGGTCACATTCCCCAAGTCAGAGCCATGCCACCACGCTTGTGCGTAATGTGATATCAGCTCTAGAATGGCACAGGGGCGTGCTCCATAGACTGCACTGGGGGCAATTTTTGCAAGCTGTTTTTGTTATATTAAGTGCTGAATTTGAGAAAGGAAGGGCACCACTCAACTAACAAGGACTTTATTACTTGAGCAGTACCCTTCGTTTCTCAATTCAGCACTTAATATGATAAAAACAGCAGTCACTGTGGGTCCTGTGCTTCTTCAACTGCAGACACAAATCCATGAAGGTAGCAAAACAGCGCTACTGTATTTGTATCATCTGGAAACAGGCTATATGTTGTTTGTCTTACTTGAGTATTGCTATCTATGGTTTCTTGTGTGGTTTTGTCCTTTTGCTGTTGAGGGTGGGGAGTTATGGTTGGAAACCCTAACTCCACATTTTACTACTTTTATGGTGTTAAGTTGAACCCTAGCTAGTGTATCAACACAGTTTTTTTGCAATTAATTTCCTTTTGACTTAGTGAATTGTATCCTCATTCATACAGGTCCATTCAATAGCTGCATGAACAGATGCAGATGCACAAGCCCTCTGGGCCCTGCACCAAGGGAAGTGTTCATCTGCCTGCAGAACTGAAGGTTCATCCATGCCCTGCACATCTGCGTGGCAATGGATGTAAACAATTTCAGGATCTGTGTGGTAGGCTGAGGAAGCACAGGTCCCTCTGGCCTCTGTGCTTCCATGTAGTTATAGATACAGACATGCAGGGCAAAGAATCCATCTGCCAGCCAAAGCACAGAACCTTCTGGCAGTCATGGATGCAGAGGTGTAGGGCCTTATGACAAGAGAATGGTTATTTTCATTATACGGTAATTAGGTATGTGGTGGCAACCCGACTCAGGTTGGGGGGTGATGCAGCATAGCAGTGTTGTATCCTCCCTCACATTTTGGCCAATCCAGATGGCTCACATAGATCACCGGTGAACTCAGCTTAATAGCACAGGATCGCAAAGCACTGTCTGCTGTGCCAAAGGCTTGCTGGGCACTCAACATTTGTTCATAAATTTTTGCTTAACATTTTGACCCCTTGTTATGAATTAGTTTCTAGGGTGTGTTAAATCCCACCTGAAATGTGGCTCTGCAAGAGACTGAAAAATCACCTTTTGACCTGTACTTGAAAATTCGCACCATCCTTATTCATAAGGTAGGGTCATGTAAATTGTATATTTAAAATTTAGGACTGAAATATTGTTAAACAGCTAAGTTGCAAATAAAAGTATGTGAGACACATAATTTGTTTTTGTACTCAGCAAAAATGTAATGCATTTACCTGTAGTCACCAGTTAATTTGATACATTTATTGGACCAACATATGACCTGTACAAAGTTGGTACAGAACACAAGCTTGTGTACTATGCCATCTTTGTACAAGAAAGACATACATCAGTCCAATAAAAGGTATCCAGCTATCCAGCAACTCCCGTTTTCCAAGTACCAGTATGGATACAGTTTTTTTATACTAAGATATTTAAGTAGAAATCAGTCCAGGATGTTGATAGCTAATTACCGGTGTAAAAAATGATCAAGGGTCTCTGCCAAAATACCAATAAAAGCCCATTAAAATAACTGAAAATGTAGATTCTGAAAATGGTAATATCTATTCAGCAAACAAGTAATTTGTTAATCTTGTTGTTCCATAGGTTTGTGGATGATCATTGCTAGCCATTATTAGGATATAATGGCCTCAATGTTACCAGGATGTACATGACATATGTTTTGTTATGTTGAAAAAGAACAAATACAATAAAAACGTTTAAGTCAAATAAATGTCTGGTTCTGACATTTTCCACTGTGTTCCTCGGTTTCATTTGTACTAGAGAATGGAAAATGAATGGAAAATGCCTCTCCATGCAGAATAGGATGGTGCTCTTTGTAGGTTTTACTTGTAACTCTAAAGCAGGATGGATAAATGCTGCATTACCTCTCTGCTGCCCCATACCTTGAAATATAATAATCCACCAGACAATGTCAATCAATTATTGCTTGAGGTTGCAGGCTGGCAGTGCAGTGTTTTGCATTCTGATCTACATCAGGCTTGAGGAATGTGCTGTTTTTTTTTTACATAGTAACACACACACACACAGACACACAGACACACAACACACACACACACATAGACACACACAGACACCTTTTTTAAATCTGTTCAGCGTTTCTGTCCCATTCCCTACAAGTGACAAGTTAGTGGTCTGACATTTCAGATCACCCAAAAATAAAACCAATACACATTTAGCAGTCAACTTATCTCATACCATTGTTCTGTTTTCCAATCTTGCCCAGGTTAAAATTAGAATATTATCATTGTTTGAAGCAATGCTTGTGCCTGTAGGGATCTTACATTGTTATTGGCATTTAGCATACCAGTATGGTTCTCATCTGTCTCCCACCTCTCCTGCCAAAAATTCACCATGTAAAAGACTTAGACCATAACCAATTTAGAAATAAAGTTGTGTGTGCATGTGTGTGTGTGTGTGTATGTGTGTGTGCTTTGTTGTTGGTAGGTCATCACTTTCTTCAAGTAGCAGTATGTCAGTGTGTCATTTGGTATTCGGGACTGTCTCCAATTTTAGCAATGTTGCTCTGTATTTAATTTTACATACAGACCCCACCACACACACTCACACATACCTTTGAGCTTGCCAAACCATACAGCCTGCTTTTCATTTACAACTCAGGACTGCATCCAGTGTCTACACACCTAGATACAAATTATGCACACCAATACACAGTCCCAAAGAAGCTGTGGACAAAGGAATTGAGAGGAGCTTTATACAGCTTCACTTTCTTGGCTGGTTCCTCTACCAACATGCACCAAGAATTCACCACTGCAGAGGACAGCACTGTATCAGTCTCCACCAGGGTAAGACACTGAATTCAGGCCAGGAGGGGGGATAGTTTTAGAGAGGTAGTGGCAATGTATAAAGCTTTCACTTTTCTTCCTGTAATGTAGCATGACCAAGGACTGTCAATAGCAGTAAATGACATGCTTTCAGAGATTTAAAATAAGGCACTGTCTGCTCAAAATGTAAGAAAACTGTGTTCTTTATGTTGAGTTTACTTAGCTTTGTATGAAAAGAAACCACTGACTGTAGCAAGAGGAGAGCGGCGTAAAAGCAATGGTAATGACTTCAGAAAAATTAGATGCAAGCCCGAGCGACTATTGTCATAGCAATACACGCTCACATTTGTGTCTACTTTTCTGAAGCCTCTGATTCACTTGCTCTGCTTTCACTCTCCTCTCACTGCAGTGGGTTAAAAGAGAAAGGCCTTCTTTGATAACTCATGCTGAAAATGATAGGATCAACTAGATAAGTTTTTTTTTTTAAATGATGTATGTTGTATAAACAGAACATGGCATGGCTTGATTCAGGATATCATATTGCTTAAGAAATGCTTAATAAATACTTTGTCTCAGTATTTAATGAAAGTCCAAACTCGGATCAAATAATTAACATACATTGTGAGGAATTTATAGAAGACTTAACTCCATCAGGCATAAGGGATAGACTCAAGTCCTTCAATCATAAGAATTCTCCATGCCCTGATAAAATGCATCCTCAAATCCTGCATGGAACTGGCCGAAGTATTAGTGTATCCAATAACCATTAATGAACCTCTCAGAACAGGAACTGTGGTTGAAACATGGAGAGAGGCCACAGTGGTTCCAATTTTTCAAAAGGGCAGAAGAGATCTATGCTCAAACTACAGGCCTGTAAGCCTGACTTCTGTGTTATGTAAAATTCTAGAAGATATTATTAAGATATGTTAGAGGCCCATCTTAAAAACACCAACGGTGGGAATCCATCACAACATAGATTCGTTAAAGGGAGATCCTTTCAAACTAATTTGATACAGTTCTATGATCATGTGAGTAGGGAACTAGATAGGGGGTTGTCAGTTGATGTGATCTATTTGGACCTCAATAAAGCCTTTGACAGGGTCCCTTCACAGGGAGCTTGTTGCAGATTTAACAAGATTAGGGGTAAATGGAGTACAGACCAAATGGATTGAAGCTTGGCTCCCAGGACAAAACCAAAGGGCTGTAATTAGAGGATATGCTTCATGCTGGGAAAGTGTTACTAGAGGAGTGCCACGGGGTCAGTGTTGGGTCTCTCTCTCTTTTTTTAATAAGTATATATCTTCAATGAATTATGGGTAACTGGTCTGGATATCCAAGTTTGTAGATGAGACTAAACTTGGGTGCACAATCCAAAATGTGTCTGATACACAATCCCTCCAAAGAGTACTTTGGGGTCTGGAAATACAGCAAAAGAACATAAACTGCAATTTAACTTGGATAAATGTGCTGTTATGCACTTGAGGCACTCAAATCCATCAGCAATATACATACTGGGAGGGAGGGTGCTAAAAACTATCACTGAAGAAAGAGATCTGGGAGAAACTGTCACTAATGATTTGAAAAATAGTAGAAACTCCCAGTACAAGGTGAAAAAGCAAAAAGGCATTTTATCCTGTATACCCAGACACATAACTAGTCGGGATCAAAATGTAATAGTTCCATTTTATAGGTCTTTGGTGAGACCACATATGGAATATCGCTTGCAGTTTACATCACCCTTTAAACTCATTCAGGCCTAGAGACATCTGTAGGCGGTGTCTGAAAGCACAGCCACTCAGGACAATAACGCCTGTAGACGTACTCAACTGACTTTCACTCAGGCCTAGAAATGTCTGGGGAAGTCAGCAGTTTTTACCTAACTAGTAAACAAACCGAATTGCTTAGAATTGAATGCATAGCACCGTTAGAAAGGTAATTTTGCTCTGAACAATTTTGCTGCAGATACTTTGTGTCTATCATGTATACTTTAGGAGTTATTCATATTTGTTTAAGGTATGGTGTGCATGGCTAACATTTGTCTCAAGCCTCACCTAAGCACCTTGAAATAATCTGAAAAAAAACAGTTGTTTGGTATTTCAGCTACTATAAAATAGAAACTAAATGGATTACAATTGATTGCATAGTACCATTAGAAAGGTTATTTTGTGCTGAACAATTTTGCCACTGATACTTTGTGTCTACCACATATACTTTAGGAGTTATTTGCATTTGTTTAAGGTATGGTGTGCATGGCTGACATTTGTCTCTCATGCGTCACCTAAGCACCTTGAAAAAAATCAGTTGTTTGGTATTTCAGCTGGTATAAAATAAAAACTAAATTGATTACAACTGATTGCATAGCACCATTGGAAAGGTAACGTTGTGCTGAACAACTTTGCCACAACTACTTTGTGTGTAGCACTTACGGTTCAAGAGGTAGTCATATTTGTTTGTGGCATGCTGATTATGGCTTGATTTTGCTTAGAAAGGCCCAGGATGCAGTGCTAAGAATATACAGGGCACAAGTGGTGGAAGTCTCAAAGAGCTCTTGTGATGTGAATGAGTTAATAAAAAAGACATAAAACTAATGGAAAGTGTCCCGAGGACAGCATCCAGAATGGTTAGATCAGTAAAGGACTAGATGTACGAAGATAGATTAAGGATATTGGATCTGCACAGTTTAGAATACAGATGACTTAGAGGGGATATGTGCTTGTTACACAGCACATTCAAAAAAGATGACCTATTGGAATGCTTAGAGTTTGAATGCAAGAAAACTGAGCATACCATGAGCTCACATGATTACAACTAAAGGCACATAAAAGCAAAACAATGAAAAGAGCAGACATTCTTACACAGAGGGTGGTAGGACTGTAGAACAGACTTCCACTACAAGTTGGAGTGAGTAATATCATGTCCAAAATCAAAAAACATTTAGACAAGCACTGTTTATGACACTCTATAAAAGGATACTTCCCTTGAGAAAAGGGCAAGCTGTACATGAGCAAATGCCTGATTTGGCTTGTATAAAATCTATGAAATCTTCACTCAAGGCTAATGATATCAAGATATCTCGCTCATGGCTTTGCCACTCATGAGATGTCGTGATATCATTGTCCACTCCTGAAGATAAATATGATATCATCAGTCAGGCCATGTCTTATCCCCCATATATATTTTATTTCTATACAAAACACTGTCTTAAAGAATCCGATAGTGTTCAGATAAAACTGGCAAAAGTAGGAAAATGTGGAGTCAGAGTTTCCAACTCTAACTCCCGACCCCGCACTCCAAGAGAAAAAGGAAAAAGCAATACGGTTTCCACTGTCCTGACTCTGGGCTAATCAGGGGCAGGGTCTTCTTTGGGGTTCTAAACCTTAACACTCACCACATTGTAATATAGCCTGCAAATGTGCAGAACTCTGTCTCCCAAAATGTTGCCAAGAACCTGTAGGTTCTGCCAGAAGAAAACATATCATGGCACCTTATTTGGTCATGGAATGAGGTGAGCATTATGGTTGAGAACCCCCAGGAAGACTCCAGCCATGATTCACCAATAGTCAGGACAGTGAAAACCATACTGTGTTTTTATTTCCTGCTTGTGAGTGGGGGTGGGGAGTTAGGGTTGGAAATACTAACACCACATTTTCCTACTTTTTGTCAGTTTAATCTGAACCCTAACTGATGCATTAACACAGTTTTTAGCAAAGAATTCTTGAGACAGTAGAATCCAATCCTCAGTAATGCAGGTCTCGTCAGGATTTGTGTGAACACATACATCAGACTAGAGAAGTGCAGGACTCTCCAGGATCTGTGCTTCAATACCTCCATACATGAACACTTCCATCTTTCATGCCTCTAGAAAAGCTGTGTATGTGCTTGGTTGCAAGTGTTTTTTGTGAGGCTCACTTCACAGAAAAAAACACAGTAAGTGTCCCTCTTAACTGCCAGTAGTTCAATGTATATGGGCAAATATGGTTTTTGTTTTTTGGTTTGTTACCCCTAAGTCAGTACATTTTTGTTGCTTTGTTGTCAAATTCACTATGGGCGCTATTCACAAAAGGACCGCCGCTGTGTGCGAAAGTGGTGTAAGTGCCGGTGCACAGCTGAACACCTTGCAACACATATAGAATAATGGATAGGGAACTGTGCACAACAAGGCTGTTTCTATCGAGGGGGTTGATGACATCATAGACCTCGAGAGCGAGCCTCGAGAGGTCCCTATGATGTCATCAACCACCTGAGATGGAAACATGCAGTCTTGGTGTGCACAGTTCCCATCTATTATTTTATATAGTATATGGTTGCCCCCAAAAATGTGACCATTTTAATTTACGCTAAGGATTGCAGTACAGTTTTCCACGTTGTATTCACACTGCGATCACCTGGTCCCCGCTGCCATGCCACCCTGAATATCTCCAGACTTTGCTGCGGTCCCGCCCATTTTACTGTAACTGTGCCAGAGATTAAAAAATCAAACAAAATGTAATTGATAGTTTGGACACAGAGCCGATTGAAGTCAGTGCTGAACAAGAAATCCATCGCTCGCCTACTTCTGCTCGCTAAATGGATACGCCATTTTAGAATGCATTTTAAAAGCACTGCTTGTTTCCACCAATCGGGTAGGAGCTCATGGGGCAAAAGTTGTTGTACTATCGATGCGACGTCAGAACTATAGTACAACAACTTTTTTGACCTTTGAACTGTCCTACAACAGGATTTGGAAAACCATTGTTTTCCATCCACAACAAACCCTAACCATATACTATAAACAAGGCCCCTACTTTTCTGCGGCACAGTGGGGTCAAGTTCTGCGGCAAGACTACCATTTGCCGCAGAACTTCTCCGCCAGTGATTTGTAATTTCTATGGAAATTCTGCGCCACTAACAAATTACCATATCACAGTGTCAGCTTGTCATCCTGACTTCACTTTCATGACAGTGGTTATAGCAATCAGGATGGGGGAAAGCACAGTAACACTAGTTCAAAAACTAACAGACTTTTAGAAATAATTTGATGCCTAAAAAAGCAAAACAAGTATCTCTCCCTTAAGGTTCAAGCCTATTGCATAAATGAAAAATGCAGAGAGGACCTTATGTGATAAATAAGGTATTTCTATATGAATGGTATCTATACCACTAATGAGGTCTCCACTGTGTATCACTTATTTATTTATACACAGTCTGTAACATACATACAAACATGTGTGTGTGTGTGCGTATAGTGAGAAAAAGAGAGAGAGAGATACTGTATATGTGTGTGTGTGTGTGTGTGTGTGTGTGTGTGTGTATATATATATTGTTTTATTTCCTTGAAATTGCATCCTCATTCATACAAGTGGCACTGGAAATGGAATAAACAGAATAGAGGAGTTACTGCAAAACTTATTTTCCATGCCAACCTGCTTCCCCTGACACATTACGTAACAATAACACCATCAGGCCATGACATGTATGTGAACCAACTGTGAGATAGATCTCTTCAGCCCATCACAATGTGTCCACCGTGTGACAGAACACTGCACCATACCTTCCCAGGCTCAGAGCAGTGATGTGTTCCCTCAATCCTTGTGTTGCCCAGCCAGCTCCCAGAGCTAATCTCTGAACCTGAGTTGCCAGCAAGGAAACACAACATGCTACCCTCTGGCCCAACAGCTAGCCCTGAACACATTTCTCCATAATGTTTGGCTGACTCTATCAACCAGTGATAATATGTAATCAATAACCCTGGCAAAAATGTGTACAGCACACTTATTTAACAGGTATGTTCTTTCAGCAGGTCTACACATTATTATACTACACTTTTCTGGGCATAATTACTTTATTTTTCTTAAAAATGACAGGTAAATTCATTTTACCAGTTATTCATTTCAGATGACTTCTCTATACATGAAAGGCACAAATAAGTTTGTACAAAGTGAGGTATGGACTTAACAGGTCTGTGCTATTGACAAGACTTTGTTTAAGTTGGCCCTAGTGCAATAACATAAGACTGAAAATTGCATTAGGCTGTAGTGCAGGTTGAGCAAATATCAGCAGGCCTGATATGCTGTGCCACTTTCTCTGGCAGTGGGAGCTGTGGTAGATAAGTGACTGTTCATTTCTATTGCAGAATGCAGCCATTTCATTAGCTAATTTATGACGATAGAGCAATGATAACATTACATTCTGAGCTTAGAGGGATTTTGAATATAAAAAGAGGGGAAGGGAACCAGATTCTATGAATAAACAGAAATATTAATAAAAAATCACCAAGAACAGTGAATTCTGCAGCACTGCAGAATTTCTGCAGTAGATTGCAAGTTCTGCGAAAATCTCTGGGCGCGCAGAATTCTAGGGGCCTTGACTATAAACAAAATATTTGGCATGCATGAACAACTGCGGAACACCACCAGGAGGATGGGGCTGGGCAAGCCGAGGCATGCAGCAACATGCAAGGACAGGACTGGGACAGTGCCAGATGCCCAGACCGCCCCTTGACCCTTCCATATATGGGGATGCACACTACACCACTATGCAGACAAATTCAGAAACATGATGCTGGAGGACGCAAGAGCAGATGGCAGGAACAAGCACCGTGGACTGGCAGAGACCATGGCACAGGCAAGCGGTGCTGTGGGAAGCAGCACAGGCAATGGAGGTGGCAAGAGACTGCTGTCCAACAACTTCACGGGTGCACAGGTTGCCATCCAGGTGACAGAAGTCCTCCAGCACTATGATGTGCTGTTTGGCCACTGGGCACTCAGCCCCCCACCCAAGACCAAGTCCAGAATATGGTTGTACATGCAGGCAGCGATAAACATCACCTGACGGGAGGCCTGCACACTGGCCACCCTAAAGCATAAAGTGGCATGACCTCCGGACCCAGGTCAAGAAGAAGCTGAGCAGTGCAAGCCAGTCGCAGGGTGCCACTGGTGGAGGTCCACCATCACCAGAACCCCCACACATGCCCATAGAACAGATGGTGGTGGACATGATAAGCAATGTCGCCATGTACCTGGAGATCGATGGCCTTGACAGCATGCCAGGAGAGGGTACTGAACACTCACCTGGGGTGGCCACACCACACTGCAGCACTGACATGGGCCTTAATCACCTGTCACCACTCCCACCTGCAGGGCCTAATGATGACAGTGCAGATGAGGGACTATCCAGGACCAACTGTGGCGTGCCGCAGCAGACAGGAGATGCAGGTATGTAGCTGCATGGACACAGGGTGGTGCACAGCACAGGACAGCCATGCATGGGTGCTAAACCATGTACCCCCAAACACAGGAATGCCACACAGCCCTGACAGCACACTGGAGGAGGACATACAGCTGACAGCACCAGCAGTGGACCAGCAGAGGTATGACGATTGCAGGATACCGGACCAGCAGCAGGTGGAGACTGGAGGCAGAGCTACCCCACAGACACACAGAAGAGTGAGGAGGATGTGATGCCAACAGACCAGGATGTGGGAGACCATATAGTGCCTGGAATGGACAGGAGCATGAAGGAGGACACTGTGCTAAGAAATGACAGTGGCATGGTCACCACAGGGATGTTGGCACCCACTGCACCACCAGACACCCAGAAGCAGGACATGTGCACCTCAGAGAGCCCCCCACCTGCATGGTGCCAAGGCAGTGGCTCAGCACTAGCTAGCTACTACACAGACCTTTTGCTGACTGGAACATGACTGGCTGCAGTCAACTTGAAACTGCACAGAGGCAGTGCACTGCATGACAGAGGCCATGGCAGCATCCATGCATGTGCAGGAGAGGTTGGCCAAGAATGTGGTCGCCAGTGTGCGGGTGCAGTGAACGCATGGCCAAGGCCATTATTGCAAGTCTGTGTGCCCAGGACAGACTCGCAGATGAGGTGGGGGTGGGTTCACACTCACAGACGTAGACAGTAGAGGTGCTCCACGCCATAGCCACACACCTGACCACATAGCAACACCGATCACCAGCCTCCACACCACCAGCACTGACCAATGCCACACACCAGTCAATACTGCGGGATAGTGTCCCACAGCCTGCAGTGACACCCCAGCCCACCCCGCCTGTCACAATAGGCTACATGGCCTGAGAGGCACATCACATACAGGTGGCACAGCATGCCATGCAGCCAATGCCCATGCAATGGGGGAACAGGAGAACAGGTCAAGGGGAAGGAAGCGGTGGGCAGCCACAGACACTGGCCACACAGTATCGTGGAGGAGCACACAGCAGTGACAGGCACCAGCTTGTGCACACACCCCACACCGGCACACATCCGACAACCATCGAGGCACACCACACATCTGTTCATAGCGACACCACATGGACCAGTGCCACCTGTGTGGTGTGTTATGGGGCACATGAATGGTATTCAGGTACACCACAATGGCCACACCTAACCTGCACTGGCGTCATGTGCAACACAGCATGCATGACTTGCACTGGCAGGGGCACATGATGGGCACAACATGTGCTACTTTGCCTGGACTGGCAACTGACCAGTGCCCATGGCACATGGGTGGTGGAACGGCCATGTGTCACACAAGATGGTTCAGATCTGTGGTGTCAACATCACCAGCAAGCACAGCCGTTCAGCTGGTGAATGTGTCATTTGTCATGTGATGCTGTATGGCCTGTGCTGCCATGCATACCATGGCATCCAGTCCCATGGGTGGTGCCCTACCGCCATCTCCTGGTGGTGCTGGCCCATGTGGTGGCTGTGGAGCTTCCTCACCCAGCTCCTCAGGGCATGCACCCTGGGGCTGTGGCACACTATGTTGGATGCCTATGTTGTGCAGCATGGCACAGGAAGTGAACACTCTGCACACCATCCTTGGTGCAAGCATCATCGTGTCACCTGTGTGGTCCAGGCAGTAGAACCACCAGTCTCCTAAGTCTGATGGTACATTCCACAATGCTGTATTGAATGCCTCCTCTGCAGGGTGCCATGGCACAAGGTATGGTTTCAAGAACATCATCCTTAATGGGTATCCATTGTCACCTGTAGCGGTGGGAAGGTACACACCCATTAGGCACACAGTAATGCATATTCTGCAACTGGTACTGCAGGCACGGAGTGATGCTCACCCAACAGCCACCCTTATCACTCATCCTGCCAGTCCAGATGGCATCACAGCATGCTCTTGTTAAATACAGGAATTGTGGCATGAACCCGAGTACTATGCCAGGACATTGGTGAGAATGCTTGTTGCATGACATACCACCTGGCAGCTGATGCTGTGGAACCTCTTACGGTTCCAGTATGCCTCCTCATTCATGGTCGGTGTGAGTATGGGTACATGGGAGCAGTCTATTGCACTGACAGTGTTTGGCATGCCATACCTGTCCAGGAATACCCCCTTGACAGCTCTGAGCTCTGCCACAAGCACAGGATACACAATATGTTGTTGCCTGTGGTGCACAAGGTCACCGGTTACCTGGTGCAGGGCCCTGGACATGGAGGACTGGCTCACACCTGTCACTTCCCATGTAACAATCTGAAAGGTGCCTGTGGCATAGTATTGCAGTGCACACAGCACCTTCATCTCCACGGACATGGCCATGGAGTGCCCAGTGCTAGGATGGATCGCATCCTCCATGAGTGCACAGACATATTGTAGTGTGTCATGATCGAGTCTGTGCTGCTGCAAGATACCCATGGAGTGGAGGCCTGTGCCATGAGGCATGGCCTAAATACCCATGAGCAGTGCCTCGGCTATCCTCAGTGCTCCCTCATGGCATCCTCTAGCACAACAATGTGTAGCAGTGCCCCTGGGCATATTGTACCACCACTGCCTGTTCTGCTGTCCATGTCCACACTATAGCATTGCATGCACACAAGTGTGTACCATGCATGCTGGGTGGCTTGGCACACGTGCCCTATGGGGCAGTGCATGCCCTTGTGATGGGGTGGCATGGCCAAGGGGGCACCATAAATGTAATGACTGTCATGGTGGCTGTGGCTCCACCAATGCCACAGGGCGAGGTATGCAGCAGGCTTGACCTGCCACAGCATCTGTGTCATGCTGCCAGGGATGTATTCCAGTGGAAGCCTTGTGGGAGGTCACTGAACAGAGACAGGTGAGTGCCACTGACCATTTCATGCTTGTTATGGCCCTGTGCCTGTTGGAGGGGGGCTGCTGCTAGGAGTATGTCTCTCACTGTATCTGCCTTTGCATTTCCACAGGGGACAAGGTGGCATAAGACCATGCTGGTGTTGGAGCTGCACGAGGTGGGTGGGATGGGCTCAGATGTGGTGGTGACCCCAGGCCACATGATGCCCCATGACATTCCACTGCAGATGGACCATGTAGCATTTGTGCATAGGCCCCATTGATAGTAGAGAAATACAAGATACACATTTGGTGCATTTATGATAAAGATCACACTTTCATTGTGGATTTGGCACCATGGTGAAGATTGCAGGTCATTTTGGGGTGCAGTGTGTGCTACATGAATTTTTTTGGGGGGGATTTTGTGCTAATGTCAAAGTAGTCATTGACACCTTTTTTATATATGCATTGTCCCTTAACTCCAATTATTGATGGATTTATGGCTTGTTAAAATTACAGTGTTATCCTATAGTAATTTTCAATCTGTAATTTTTTTTATTTTTTTATATGACCCCTAATTTTTTTTAAGGATAGTATGTGATAATGTCATAATACTTGTTGAGACCATTTTTTTTATATATACATAGATTCTCCTTTTACTCCACAGAGTGTCGAAGATTTGGCTTGTTAAAGTTGCAATGTTATTCTATGGGAATTGTCATTTTGTTTTTATTTTCATGTTTCTTTATATAGTCCCTAAACATTTTGAGTGGTATTATGTGTTAGTGTTGTAGTACTCATTGAGAACTTGTTTGATGCTGAATTTGTCATTTAACTCCACAGAGTGATACAGTTATGGCTTGTTAAAGTTGTAACGTTATCCTATGGAATTTTCATTTTTTAATCTGTAGGCCGGATATTCAGAGCAGCTGAACATGGCGCAGCTGAGTTGCACCGGTACAACTGTGGACCTGTGCAGCTGAGAGATATTTAAACACCTTGGCTGCACAGTGCAAGTCCCACTGCACCATTATACAAATGTAATGTATGCAGTGCAGGTGCAGGGGCATTCTCATTAATATGCGGTGCAATGGAATATTCAACTAGAAATCATGGTGCAAGTCCAGAGCTAACCACAAGATGCACCTGCCAGACTACAGCCCATAATAACTGGCTCAAACTCACAGATAGCAGATGTGCAACCCTGTGCCAGCCCACACAGAGTGATAGATGGCTCACCATTCCTGATGGCAGCAGTAATGAGGGGTGTGAGGAGGCAGGAGGAACATCAACATAGTCAATGAAGGGCCCGGCAGTGGTATGCCCGACACAGGTGATACCATGCCCATATCACATTCAAGAACTTTAGCAAGACAGAGATAGTGGGCAGGTACCACCTGAACAGGGCAATTCTGAGGCAGCTCTGTGAGCTGTGCTGTGAGAAGATGCATACACCTACCAGACGTAGTCTTGCTATGTCAGTGGAGACTAAGGTGACCGCTGTGATGTGCTTGCTCACCACAAGCACCTTCCAAAGACTGACAGGGGATACCACGGGCATCACCCAGTTAGTCATGTCCCACCTCCTCACACAGTTCCTCAACGCTTTGCTGCCATGTGTTTTGGAGTACATACATTTCCCCAGCACACAGGCAGAGTGTACAACAAACATCCAGGACTTCCACAGTGTGGCATGCATGCCAGGTGTGATCACGGCCATAGACTGCACCCACATGGGCATCTGCACACCACCTGGCCCTGAAGGACTAGTATACATCAATAGAAAAGGATATCCATCCATCATCTGCAGGTGGTGTGCAATGCCACGGGGTGCATAATCAATGTTTGCACCACACACCCCAGGAGTGCACATAATGCATTCATCTGGCACATTTTTGCAATTTTTTATTGGGCCCCTAAATTGTTTTGTAGAATATCATGAGTTAGCATTATAGTATGCATTAAGACCTTTCTTTTGATATCTGGATAGTCCTTTAACTGCAATTATTGACAGAGTTATGGCTTCTTAAAGTTAAAATGTGGAAAAAAGCTAAGTTCAAATTCTTTTTTCATATGAAGGAATTTTTTTGTGAGATTTTGTCAGTCTCACGAAAAAAAAAGTTTCCTTCATTTGAAAAAAGAACGTGAATACAAAGTCCAAATTCTTTTTTTATATGAAGGTAATCTTGTTTTTTTATGACCATATCCTTGTTTCATATGGTCATATGAGCAAAGATAATCATCTCATGAAAAAAAGATTTAAAAAAAAAAATTTAAAACACAATTCTTGGTAATTTTTCCAAAAATAAACTGCAGAATCCAGCTAATGGAGTCTCATTTAGAAACATACATGTACTGGTGTGTTTCCATGATATCATTTTTATGGGTTTTCAAGAAAGTTCCTTTTGAATAAAACAGAAACAACATGGTGGCCATAAGAAACAAGAGTAACCCCCATACCCAACAGAATCTTGTTTCGTATATCGAAATTCTTTTTTTTTGTATAAAACAGCTATACAAAAGAGCATACTTACCACGCACAGAATTGAAACTTCAAATCCTTATAACTCTGGAATAGAGTAATATTTTTCACAAACCAATGAAATGCACCACTTGGGCCAGACCCTTTCTACCCTGAACATTTCAGACCATCTGGGCATTAGGTGATGACAAAAAAAAACAGAAAAAAAAAGTGTTTTTTTAAACTAGATTTATTATAGTGGTGTAATAGCACCAGTATAGCTAGGGCTGAGTAGAGTGTTTAATGTTAAACCCTAACTTTGCACATTAGTAACTTTGTCTCCCTTTCAATGGAACTGAGAGAAATTTTGCATGTGCAGGCTGGGGCACAACATCTCTTGACCTAGATACAGACAGTGCAAAATTAGGAAAAGTCAGGGTTCTTAGCTTTTTTTTGCTATCAGTGTCCAGATGGTTTGAAATTTTGTTCTGAAATGTTTAAAATAGAATGGTGCCTTTTGTTGGTTTTGGTGAAACAGTACTTATCCACTCCCACATTATAAGGATTTGGAATTTAAGTTCTGAGCATGCTCAGTAGGTTCTTTCTGATAGTTGTTTGATATGAGAGAAAAATGTGGCCACATGAAAGAGGATTCTTCTTTGATGGGGCTGAATTCCTCTTTCATGAGAACAAAATTATTCTTTCATATGTCTGCCATCATGTTTCCTTTTTTTCCAAAATATTTTTTTCAAAACCCATAAAAATGGTTCCCTTGAAACACACAAACACATCAATATGACTAAATGGGACACATTTAGCTTGATTCTAGATTTAGTTTTTTGTAACACAACCCTTAAATGTGTTTTTTGAGATATCAAAATCCTTATCGGGTCTTGTTTCTTGAGCCAATTTTCTTCTTTCATGAGGATCTCGAAAGAGGAGTAGGTACATACAAAAGAATTTCATCTTGCAAAAGAGGATTTTGGATGTAAGTTTTTTCAGAGACTTCTTTCATGAGAAGGCATCTGCTTTCATGAGCTCATGGAAATCTCACAAAAGAGTGCTCCTTCTCACAAAACAAGAGTTTTGGAATTATTTTTTTCACATTCCTTCATGAGAAGGCAACCTCTTTTTTAAGTTCATAACAATCATACAAAAAATGAATATGGGCTCACAACACAGGATTTTGGACTTTTTTTTCTAGAATCTTCTTTCATTTGTTAAAAATATTCTTTCATGAGCCATCATGAAACAAGACTGTGGGCTCAAACAGAAGTATGGGCTTGCATAAAAAAAAGGAATTTCTTTATATTCAAAGAATCAAGACTTTTTCTCGTAACTGTGTTTTTTTTAGAAGATTTCAAAGCCAGATTGTTAACATTGTACATTTTATGAGTCTACCTTATGAACAATTATGGAAACACACTTGACACATGATTGAAAATGTGCATCTGTAACCACATGGAACTGCATGGACCTTTAGGTACCCTGATGGACTACTGCACATCTCCATCTGTAGAAACACAGAACTGCAAGGCTTGGAAGGCCCTGTGGTTTTATTCCCAAAAGGAATACTCAGGTGCCACATGGCCCAGAGGGTACAGTATGTCTGCATCTGTAGACACATGGAGGTGCAGAGCACAGAGGGTCTTGCACTTTTGCAGCATGATGGGCTCCACATTTGGTGAAGGATCAAAAGGATCCTGTTCATTTGCATCTATAGATGCACAGAAGTGCAGGGCACAGAGGCCCAGGACTTCTGCACTTATACGGGGGTGTTCATGCAGGTTCCAAAGGGACCTGCGTTAATGAGGATATTGTTGTGCAATCTCAAAAAGAAAGAAAATTCATAGTGAAAAACTGTGCTAGTGCATTAGTCAAGATTCAGCTTAAAGCATCAACAGTAGGGCAATGTGGCATTAGGGTTTCCAGCCCTAACTCCCCACACCCACACACATCAAGCAACAAAAAGAGGCAAATAGGGATTTGGATCTCCTGAGTCTTTCCAAATCAGTGCTTGGCTCTTCCATGGGGTTCTCAGCCCTAATGCTCACCTCTACCCCAACCCACAGTCTCATGTCTGAAGCACAAGGTACAGCTCCAAGCCAGTGCCTCAAACTGATGCACTCTTCAAAGGTACAGAAGTATGTCTTGCCACATGTTGCCAACAACCTGTGGGCCCTTCCTGAAGAAAACAGATCACGTCTGACCTTGTTTGCTAAGAGGAAGGGGTGAGCATTAGGTTTTAGTACTCCAAGGAAGAACCTGGCTATGACTTGGCAAGACTCAGGAGATCCAAAACCCTACTTTTATTTTCTTTTTCTGCTTGGGGTGGGGGTAGTGAATTAGAGTTGGAAACCCTAACATCACATTTCTCTACTTATGTTGCTTCCAGATGAACACTAACTAGTGTATTAATTAAGTTTTTTGAACTAGATAGATAGATAGATAGATAGATAGATAGATAGATAGATAGAGATATATAGGTGAGTATGTGTATTGATGTACTGTAACTGGAATGAGATTGATCCTATCTATGGAGCCGAGTACAATGCTGCTGGCTCTGTGTCTCATCTAACTGGAATTGGAGGGATCATATTTGGGAAGCCAAGTACAGTACTGCTGGCTCTGTGTCTCTCCACAATTTGCAAGCTGGCTCAGTTTGCATGTCTTTTTTGGCATATATCCTTAAATCACTATCAAAGCAAACCCACTCCCAATAAAAGAAGAGAGGGCTGTAAGGAATGAATGTGAGTCACAGATAGTGGAATGGGCACATTTCACAGCAAATGCTGTCAGGGTAAAACACAAGAAGATACCACAGCAGCAAATACAGTACCCCACAGCCTTAGATTTTTGATTCAGTAGTCTCTGATATGGACTCCCCTCCATGTTATTGAGTTATGGATGGAGAACTGAAGACTTGTCCAACTCTGGAAGTACTGAAATTTTTATTGAGGGTGAAATTCCTCAGGTACTGCTGTCTCCATTCACCACACCTCCCAAACTTCCTCTCCCTTTTTTGCACTTGACTCAGATGTGAAACCTGCACAACTTTCCCCATTCTCTTATTTGCATCTCTCACTAGTTCATCCCCTCCATTAATGATGTGCTCCCTCTATCAACAGGTCATTAGGCACAGTGCTCTTAGCAAACTTGCATTTGGAATTTCCATTATCTTCTCCCCTGCCATCGGTCTGTCAGGAGATAGCGACACCAGCAAAAACAAAATCAAGCTCAGCTCTTGTCCCAAGTAATTTTCTGTCCTTGCATCCACTACACTGTGCTTTACAGGTGCCAGCCTGACATAAATAGTATGTGTTTGCCACATACATTTGTTATGTTTTTGTCATATCAAATGAGAACCTGTTAAAACCGATACAAAAATAACTGAAGATAAATTATTGTATGTTTCTACATGATTCATCTTCGTATTTATACTACAGTCAGTAATTTTGGTTACACTTTCATTTCATTTGCTAATTTATTCATAAATGTTACAAACCAGTTTTGACAATGTCTGCATTGCCTCCCTTTCAAATAAATCACTTAATGACTATTACAAGGGAAGGGAAATAATCTTATCTATATTCCACTCTTGAAATACTGACCAGTTTTCTGGTTCTTAAATTGCAGTTAGTCTTACTTCATATTTCAATTGTCTTTGTAGGGTGAGGCTTGGTCATGTCTTGTTGGTAAAGTAATAATTACTGCTTTCAGACACAAACTATGATGACATAAAAAGCATGAAGCAAAATAACAGAAAAGAGAACAAAATAAAATAAGCAGAACAGTAGAATGCATACAGCATTTTAATTATGCTGTGGTGTAGTGAAACATAGAGTGGGATACCAAGCAGAAAAAAGGAGTGTTTCTAATATATAGTGGAAGAGAAAGTAGGATTTTTTTATTTTTATTTTTTAATTACGTGGCACACCAGTCCCATAGCAGAGAGTGGTGGTGAGGGACCAAGCAAGAACAAAAACAAGAGATTTTTTTTTTACTATTGTAAGTATTGTATTTGTCTTAATTGAAGATGACATGGGATAAATAATGACACTGATCTAATATATTTTGACATTCCATTAATACCATAAGTGTCACTTATATGTCAACTGTCACCTTTAGACACAGTTCTAAGCTTGTCTATAGTTTTGATATAAACCTCTATTCTTATGTATTCAGCTTTGGTGCAATAGTCAACTGCATGGGGAGGGGGGCCATGAATCCTAAGTATGTGGATCTGAGGGGTTTTTGCTCCTAGAAGGAAGGTGGCCATGTCTCCTGAGACTTGGTTAGACAGTGGATCTGAGTAGGTTGGGTCCTCAGATGAGGGAGGCGTGGCTAAGTTGCCTGGTGCTTGATCAGATGGACAGGGGTACCAGGCACCCTTACAGGGATTCCTTGACCGCAGTTCTACCTGGCTGAATCCCCCTTGGAGTGCACAGTCTGGGCTCCTGTCTCCACTGAGGAGACTTCTCTCCTCAGTCGCTCTGCTTAGACCCAGCCAGTGGCTGCTCTCTCAGCATAAGAAGCAGTTGGAATACTTACCCAGAATTCCTAGCTGCTGTATGTAAATCAGCATTTGTACTGCTGTACCACTACTGAAATAGTGGTCAACTAATAGAAAGCTCTCAGCTGGAAGCAACAGCTCAGACAAAAAGGAAACCCTTAGGAGGCATACCCCAAGAGCGGTCCAGCCCCTTGCCTTACTGTCTGCTGTACTGGCCACTGAAATAGTGGTTGGCTAATATAAAGCTCTCAGACAGATACAACCAGAAGCAACAGCTCAGACACAAAGGGCAACCTTAGGAAGCATTCATCAAGTGTTGTCCAGCTCCTAGCATTATTGTCTGCTGAGCTTCACAGACTGGGAAAGAGCCCTTCTCTCCTCCAGTCTCTGTTTGTACTACTAAGTGGCAGACCTTAACAAACTGATTGTTTTTTCAGCAGGAAGGAGTAACAAAGGTTCTAGACTGGGTGGCCATGACCAAAACATGGTTCACAAATAATCATGGTTGGAAGGTGACTATCCCAGGGTACAACTTGTTTAGGAGAGACAGGACTTGGAAAAAGGGGGGTAGCTATTTATGTTAATGCTACAGAAATGCAGCAGGCACTAGGGGAAACAAATGATCTATGAATCACAATAGGGACCTGAAGCCAGAAACCCATTTGGGTAGGAATAATCTACAGACCCCAACTCAGAAGGAAGCCAAGGATAAGGAAATCCTGGAAACCATCCTCCAGATGTCTGGAAAAGGGGACATGGTGCTGGTAGGGGATTTCAATCTGCTGGACAAAGACTGGAATACCCACACAGCGGCATCACAGAAAAGAAGGGAATTCCTAGTCACACTACAGGAAGCAGGCCTAAGCCAACTAGTGACATCACCCACAAGGGGTAACACAGTTCTAGATCTGATATTCACAAATAGCAATAGGGTTACGGGTGTTGAAGTAGGGAACTACCTGAGCAACAGTGATCATAACACAGTATGGTTCATGGTACAAAGGATTGTAGACTCCACACACTCCAAACTGAAGTTCCTTGACTTTAGGAGGGCAGACTTCACAAACATGAAGGCCTGCCTAAGAGACAGCCTTAGTAACTCGACAGAAGAGAGCATTGAGGAATATTGGACAAGGCTGAAGGATGCAATAACCATGGTCACATCACAGTGTTCTGGTCAGGTTAGTAAGAACAAAAGAAGGAAAAACCCACTATGAGTTTCCAAGGAGGTGGCAACCTTGATGAGAGAAAAATGCATAGCCTTCAAAAAGTACACAGAGCCAGGGAATGAGGCAGACAAAACAGAATAGAAACAGAAACTAAAAGAGACAAGGAAAGTGATAAGAAAAGCAAAGGCTCAAACAGAGGTTAGGATAGCTCAATAACTAAAAAAGGGTAACAAAACCTTCTACATGAACATACATGAAAAAAGGAAGACCAAGAGGGTATTGTTAGAATCACAAAAAAAGACAGACAAACCACAGAGCAAGATGGGGAGAAGGCAGAGGTACTCAATGAATACTTCTGCTCAGTCTTCAGACAGGAAGCAGATGATAACAGACCAACAAAAGGCATAGATAAGTATCCGATAGAAGGAATAGACAAGGGTCCCTTCACCGAGGAAAGGGCTCTGGAGGAAATTGACAAGTTAAAAGTAGATAAAGCTAGGTGGCCAGATGGGATACACTGAAGAATACTGAAAGAACAAGGGAAGGAATTGACAGCCCCCTTAGCAGTGCTCTTCAACAAATCATTAAGGAGCAGGGAGGTGCCAGAGGATTGGAAGAGTGCAACAGTAGCACCACTCCACAGGAGTGGAAGCAAGGGACAGTCAGGTAACTACCGTCCAGTTAGTCTAACATCAGTCATGGGATAACTGATGGAGTCCCTACTGAAGGAAAGAATCATAACTATTTTGGAGCAAACTGGTCAGCTTGACAAAAATCGACACAGTTTCATGGCAAGGAGGTCATGCCAGGCAAACCTGGTTGATTTTTTCAAGTCAGGATCACCAAAATAGTGGATCAGGATGGAGCAGCAGATGTGTTTTACTTGGACTTCAGCAAAGCTTTTGACTCTGTTCTGCATAGGAGACTCATCAATAATTGGAGAACATGGGAACTGGGCCCAAGGTTACAAACTGGGTCAGAAACTGGTTACATGGGAGAGCTAAGAGAGTATTAGTAAATGGCACTCAATCTGTGGAGGGGAGGATGACTAGTGGGGTCCCACACGGTTTAGTCCTAAGGCCAATCCTCTTCAACATATTCATCAGCAAAATTGCGGATGAATCAGAGAGAAAAGTGTGTCTGTTTGCAGATGACACCAAAATCAGCAACAGGCTAGGTACAACAGAGGGACAGCAAAGCAGGGAAGCTGATCTCTGAAAACTGGAGGAGTGGACCAAGACCTGGCAACTGAAATTCAATGTCAAAAATGCAATGTCATGCACCTGGGAAAGCATAACCTAGGGAAACTATACTCAATGGAAGGGGAGCAGCTGGTGGCTACCAGGCAGGAGTGAGACCTAGGGGTGATCATATCAGATGACTTCAAGGCCAGTAGACAATGTGAAAAGGCAACACTAAAGGCTAGTGGTATCCTGGGATGCATAGGAAGGGGCATCATGAGCAGAAGGCATGACGTAATCATGCCCCTGTATCAGTCCCTGGTCAGGCCTCACCAAGAGTACTGTGTCCAATTCTGGAGGCCACACCACAGGAAGGACATACATAGACTGAAGATGGTACAGAGAAGAGAAACAAAGATGGTGCAGGGCTTGCATCAGAAACTGTATGAGGCAAGACTGGATGACCTCAAATTATACTCCTTAGAAAAATGCAGGAAACAGGGTGCATGTGCAGAACCTATTTCAATAAAGGACTACAGCAGGACTAGAGGCACAACCTTTGACTTAAGGGAGGAAAGTTCAGAAGCAATACAAGGAAATTCTTCTTCACAAAGCACAGAAAACTGGGCTACAGACCCAGCCCCCAATTGGGCTCCCACTCAACCAGCCATGGCATGGAGCTCACCGGCCGGCTGCCCAAATGCTCTGAAGCTCTCAAAAATTGGGCTATAGACCCAGTCCCTGATTGGGCTCCCACACAACCAGCCGTGGCACGGAGCTCACCTGCTGGCTGACCACACACTCTGAAGCTCCCGAAAATTGGGCTACAGGTACAAATTCCGGATTTCGATAACCCTCACTCCGATTGGGTGCGCTGCAGGATGGCTTTCCACCTCATTGGTCTGCTAAGTGGCCTGTCAGCTGTGATTGGCTGCGTGCTCCTAGCTTCCAGAAAGGCAGTCTCCAACCTTGCTTTCTCTGCAGTGCCGGGGCGAGAGGGTGCCACATCGGCTGTGCCCCTGGGAAGGTTGTAGTACAGCCAGCGCTTGAAAAAATGTTTTCTTTGCTTAATGCCATTTGTTGTTTTTTACTAGCCTGCTTCAGTTTAGCAAATACAACCTCCCTGTGCTTAGTTTAAGTGCACTCCTTAGTCTTTTTCCTTTAATAATAGTCATGTGTTAAATCTCTACTGTCTCTATCATTTCTACTGTATTTTATAGCCAGCCCTCACTGTGTTTTCTCCATTGTACATTACTGTTACTGTTGCTCTTTTTGCTTGTTAAACTGTAGTTGCTGGAAAATGCATATCACTGCTATTGTTGTTCTCTCTGCTGAAACCGTATTGGTGAATTGTCCTTAAGCTACTTAGTTTATCCCATAGTTGTCTCCCTACTCTATTGACTAAATTTCAACTGTCTATAATCCTGTTCTTCCTTCCCTGCTCCCTCACAGTGTGTTTGATGCTGGGAGTGTGTGCCCCCACCCCCACCATGTGCCTCTCTCTCCTTTCTCTCTCTCTCACTGGCTTGCGCTTGTCACTCTTTACTTCGACCTGTCCTGATACCTCTGTAAACTTGCCTAGCAACCCTGTATTTCCCCCTGGTGTTATTGTGCTGCACACCCTTCCCCGATTCTCCTAATTTTGAACCTGTGGTGCTCCCTTCCTTCATTTCTCACCTACTTCCTTTTGTTTGTTAAAACTTGCTCCTCTTTATCCCCTTTGTCTTGCTAAAAGAGAAAGCACCCCTGCTTCTGATGCACAGCCTAAGGTGCCTCTCCCAATCTCCTCCCTCTCTTTGTCCTGTAGCTACCACTCCTACACTCCATTTCATTTATTTATTCCACTTTTTTCTTCTGTTTTTCAGACCCAGCCACCGAGTGGGCTCCCACTCAACCAGCTGTGGCATGGAGCTCGTCGGCCGGCTGCCTACACACTCTGAAGCTCCCGCAAACTGGGCTACAGGTACGAATTCCAGATTTCGATAATCCTCACTCTGATTGGGTGCACTGCAGGACAGCTTTCCAACTTATTTGTCTGCTAAGTTGCCTGTCAGCTGTGATTGGCTGCATGCTCCTAGCTTCCCGAAAGACAGTCTCTGACCTTGCTTTCTCTGCAGTGCCGGGCCGAGAGGGTGCCTCATCGGCTGTGCCCCAGGAAGGTCGCTGAGTACTGCCAGCATTTGAAAAAAATGTTGCCCGCCCTAACCTCCCCCTTTCTGGTGTTTATTAAATACAAACCTCCAGCTCCACCCCTTTCTTCACACACCTCCTATTGGTCTTTTGGGGTGAGTGATCCCACTTGCCTTTGGCCAAATCAATCATTTCTACCTAGACCTCTGCCCCCATCTCCATGCTGTACTCAAGAGGGATTATGTCTACCTTTTTGCAACTCAAGTGATCCCTTCACACACCTTGGCCAAATATACACTGCGTGTAGTGGCTCTTCTCTGCTGCTGTCTCCCCTACACTAGTCCAAAGGGCAATATATCTAGCATATTTACTATGAGACCCATCCTTGCTGTCACTCCTCCCCAGCCCTTACACTTCTGCTGTGTACGCTACCCTCCTCTGTGGGTTTACACACTTTGTCTGCTGTGTCTCAGCCACACTGTTTGCTACACCAGTGCTCTCCCTATCCTGCAGGCTTCTGTGGATGGGCAATGGTCCTCTGCCTGCCACTCTCTGCATGCTAATGCTCCCCCTCTCTTCGGACCCTGCCGATTTCGCATTCGAATTTACCCATTATTACTCTGTCATGCTGAAATTAGGGTACCCTCTGGCATTACTTGCATCAAACCTATCCGCTACTCTACCCATCCATTAACGAGTCTCTCAAAAAATAAGTCTCTCTGCTCTAGCCCACTCCTATTACTCTGCACCACGACTACCAAACACCTACTTCTCTGCACCAGTCCTGCCTTCAGCCCCTGCCATTTACCTGCATCATAAACACTTGCACCAATTTAAAGCTATAACCCAAGGCCTTAAAAAAAATATTTTTACTGCTTTTACTTTGTTCCGGCAACATAGAATTAAACCCTGGACCCCTTGCTCGCATTGATTCCCCTGCTGATCTCCAGCACTTAAAAGGGATCTCCTTCCTACATATTAATGCATTAAGTCTTCTGAAAAACTTGATTTGATTCAGACTTGAGCCCCACACACATTCTCTGATGTGCTTGTGATCACAGAATTTTGGCTCCGCCACTCTACCCCCCGACTTCTCCATTAATCTACCTTCCTACAATGTCTTCAGGACTGATAGACCAAGCAGGGGAAGGAGAGTTGCCATCTACATTGCTAACAGATTTACTGCAACAGTCATAAACTCCCTATCAGTGCCTAATGAATTTGAGAGTCTCTCTCTGAAAATCATTCTACCATCCAAGGAATCTGTCTTAGTGACTGGCTGCTATAGACCTCCTTCTGGGGGTAACAAAATACTTAACCATCTCAGCAAACTATCTTCAAATAATGACACTGAAGCTATCATCACAGGTGATTTAAATATGAATTGGCTCTCCTCTGCCTCCAACTTGTTCAAGGAGCTCTGTGATGAAATTGGCTATACCCAGCTAATCTCTGATCCTACTCGCATGAACTCTAAGTGCCCTGATAACAGCTCCTTGATTAATCTTTTTTTAGTCAATAAACTGCATAAAATATCCCATGCTGGCATTTTCGATAATGATATTAGTGACCACAAGGCCATTGCTTGTGTTAGGTTCATGCCACATACTGGGACCTCTCCCCACTTTATACACAAAAGGAATCATCGAAAATTTAATCCTGCGATTTCTTGGCTGACCTAAACAAAATCAGATGGCAAGATTTCTACCTTGCCAAAACTGTCCCAGCAGCTTGCTCCTTGTTTCATTCCTTAGTGCTCAATGTCATCGTTAAGCATGCTCCCTTGATGAAACTCAGAGCTAGAAAAAGAGTTTGCCCTTGATTCACTCCCTCCCTTCAATCTGCCTTGCGCTTAAGAGACGCGCTTTGGAAAAAAAGCTCATACAATCAAATCCACCAGTAACTGGACAATCTTCAGAGCAGCCACAAATAATTGCACTAAACTAATCAGAGCAGAAAAGGCTAAATATGTTCTTACTGCATTTGACTCTACCAAAAATAATGCATCAAAGCTCTGGCACATCCTCCATGAGGTTCAGGGACACTTCCCCTCACTGCCACTACCCTCCAAAATTTACGTGGATGGTGTCACTTATACAGATACATCTTCTATTTTAGAGCAGCTCAATAACCACTTTGCTACTGCTTGTATGGCTTTTGATTCTTCCCCTGCTTGCAAAATTGTTACCGCCCCAGGACTGTCTAGCACCCAGATGGTCAAACTCACAGGTCACACCTTCACTTTAATATGGTTTCTTTAAAACAGGTGGAAGACCTACTCCTAGCTCTTGATCCCAAAAAGAATGTTGGTGCAGACCATTTTGACCTGCTATATCTGAAACTTGGCTACTTCATCCTGGCTACATCTATCACGCACCTCTTTAATCTCTCGCTTTCTCATGGCACTCTCTCGCCTGCCTGGAAGATAGCTTGCGTCATACCCCTTCTCAAATCTGGTGATCCATCTGATCTTAATAACTACCGTCCTATCTCTCTGCTGCCCACTCTTTCCAAACTGCTAGGAAAAATTGTACATGCCCAGCTCAGAGATTACCTAGAGCGTGCTTCACTCCTTAATCCTTTCCAGTCTGGCTTAAGACCATTACACAGCACAACTTCTGCCCTGGTTAAGGTCACAAATGATTGGCTGACTGCTTTTGATAATAAAAAATCTGTCTGTGCACTTTTCTTAGACTTGAGTAAAGCCTTCGATACGGTTGACCATTCCTTGCTCCTGTTCATGCTGAATAACCTAATTGTTGACAACAATGTTCTCAACTGGTTTTCCTCATTCCTCACCAGCAGGCTGCAACAGGTTTCTGCCCAGGATGTTCTCTCTCCCTTAAAATCAATGCAAAGAGGTGTCCCCAAAGGCTCTATCCTTGGTCCCCTTCTCTTCGCAGTATACATTAACAACATCAATCAAAAGATTACAAATTCTAGTGTCAACTTATTTGCTGACGACACCATTATTTACATTGCCAAACCCTCACTAAGCAAAGCCTGCCTGGAGCTACAAAAAGACTTCAATTTACTACAATATGACTTGCTCAATCTAAAACTACTCCTAAATGCTAAAAAAAACTAAAGTAATGTTTTTCTCACCAGAAATAGATTAAGGGACTATAAAACCCTTCCGCCTGCCTTACAAATTACCACCATCTTGGGAGAAACCATAGAGGTTGTTGACAAATTCAAATATCTTGGTTTCTGGCTGGACCACCGACTCTCCTTCTCGCCTCATATTGATGAACTCAATAAAAAGCTCAAACAAAGACTTGGAATCTTTTTTAGGATTCGTCACCTTCTCTCCCTTGAAACCAAACTTAGGCTAGTCTCCTCCACGTTCTTTCCCCTCAGCGTCTACGCTGACTTGCTATACAGTCATGGGACCAAAACTGTCTGCCAAGTTAGACATGCTGTATCATAGGGCAATCAGATTCGTTACCAACACTCCCTCAAATACACACCACTGTCTCCTCTATGCACAAATAGGATGGGGATCCCTAACTGCTCGTAGATGCCGGAATGCTGCCCTCAGGGCTTACAGGGCTCTAACTTCGAAATTGCCTCCATACATCTGTAGTCTCTTTACAATCTTGCCTCAGTCATACTCCCTTCTGCGCTATGACTGCATCTGTTTGGACACTCCGAGAATCCGATCCCGGTTTGGTACTGCCTCCCTTAGCTATGCCATTCCCTCTGTCTGGAATTCTATCCAAGATTCCTTGAAACTGGCTCAATTATGTGACCCAGATTCCTTCAAAGCAGGGCTAACCTCTACACTGTCTCAAAAATGTCAGTGTTACACCACCTAGACACCCCTCACATAGCCTCCCCAACTTCTTCCCAACTTAAGCACTTCACTCTATACTCTTCACTCTATGCTCTTTACTTGATATTATTATCATAAATGAAAACCAATTCTATCTTCCACCTATACCTCTCTCCCTATTCCTGAGTCATCCCTCTCTTACACCCTTGCTCCCAGTCCCCTTATCTCTATCCTCACTTAGCCCTATACCTTTTCTCTCTGCTCCACCTCCTTTTCCCACTATTCTCTCCCCCTCTCCCTGCCCTCTGTCCTACTTCTCTGCTCTATCCCTCTCTCTGCTTTTTCTCTGCCATCCCTAGACTTGCATTACTTCACCAACCTTTTATTATTTTTTGGTCTCTGTTATGTAACTGTATATTGATGCTGTTTTGTTGTTTTACAATGTTACTGTATGTATGTTAAATTGTCCTCCAGGACCACTTTGTAAATAAGTTTGCCTCAATGGTGCATCTCCTGGTTAAATAAAAATTGAATTGAATTGAATGTTATGGAACTATGAAATAGCCTGCCAGAGGGAGTGGTGGGAGCCAAGACAGTAGGGTAATTCAAGTGGGCAAGGGACAGACACTGAGGGATGTACAAGCAGGCAGTTAAGTAGGTGGGTAGGAAGCCAAGGGCAGACTTGATGGATCGTACAGTCCCCATCTGCCAAAAACTTCTATGTTTCTATGTTTTCTATATTTTATTTTTTCAGTTTTTTTTTTAATTGTATTGGTCAATGACAAGTAAATTCCCCTCCCCATTTAAAAAAAAAGTGTATTGCTGTAGTGATTGCTATATGTTGCTTTCTTGATGGCTTGTGTTTAATAACTTATATTTGATCATACTAATGTATACAGTTATATTTAATGGAAATGGTTAAATACATTTTTTTATATGTGCATTCTAGTCTTGATAATTGCACTCCATGTTAAAGGTGAAGCGTTACACCATTTTGTAGTTTAAAAGAAGTGTGTCTGTTAACTAGTAGTCAATTTGAACCACCACCGAAGAAAATGATGTATTTTTAATCACATACATATCTTTTTACATCCATTTTCATCAAGAGTGTTTAGTGGCTATTTACAATTGAAAGTAGTTGCCATCTGCTACCGGCTGTGAGGATGTCTGAGTTGTAGTCAGGAAATGAGTTACATCACTACCCCTGTTGATGCTGCAGTCTAAAATAGACCAACAGTGTACTAAAGGTGACAGTTTGTGTGTTTGACAGTGCTGTCAATTAGAAGTCTGTGTGAATTGACAAATCTTACTAACTGAATATCTGCCAAACCAGTCACATAGCTACTTTGTATATTGTCTGTGTATAAACTTGATATTCGCTGTCCAAATCAAGAACTATTGTAGGCGCTTATTCTAGAAAGACTGCTTGGCTGAAGTTTTTGTTAGTCTCTATAACAGTTGACTGCTGGTCCCTTACAGAAATATATGTGTTTTGCTTACATGCAGAATACATGCCACATGTTTATTTGTGCAATGTTTGCATGCGGTTGGCATACACAAAGTGAACCTATGCAAACCAGGTCTAGGGAGGCAGTATAGTGCAGTGGTTTAATGCTCTGAGCTGCAAATCTGGAGACATCGGTTTGAATCCCACAGCCCCAGTTGCATACTCTGTGACCCTGAGCAAGTCACTTAACTTCCCTGTGCTCCCAGGTTGCATCAGTAAGCAAGTTTTCAGCATAATGTATCTCACCTGGTTAAACAATTGAAAAAAAGCACATCAGGTTTGCATGCTGCAAGCTTGACATGTGTGCAGCAGGTAAGCTGGTGTAGACATCTAAAAATCACATCAGATTCATGTATTGCACGCTTGACATGAGTGCAGAAGTTAAGCTGGTGTGAACATCATTTAAAACTCACATCAGGTTCACATGTTGTACACTTGCCATGCATGCAGCAGCTAAGCTGGTGCACATCTCATTTTCAAAAAAATACATTGGTTTCTATTTCTCATACTACTGCTAGCAATTAGAGCCACTGAAATACCATTTTCACTGATTTCCAGTTAAAATTAGGTAAACACATTAATTCTGAATCTTTTGCAAGTTGTTTAGTAGCTTTGATATTTGTCATTATATTGCCATTAATTTGTAAGGTATTATTTACTTACTGCATTAAATGCCTAGGACATAGTCATCCAACATCCCCCATTCCAGATGTGCAAAGAGGGGCCTCTGTGTTGTGAAGCCTAACATTTTTGTTTTGAGCCATACAAATCCTCTTATGCATATTTAGTGCTGCAAATGTGTTTCTACATGATGGTTATGGCTCACTTACTTTCTCTTTGTCATTCTGTATGGAGCATATAAACTATGGCCTTGCTCAGTCCTCTTTGGGCTGAGTAGAGTCTTAGAAGCATACCAATACCTCATATTTTGTCACTGAAATGAGGGATATGGACACTCAAAATGAAGGACAATGAGGGACACTAACCCTCACGATGATCAGGACACATTCTGAAACATGGAGATACAGTACCTCTGAACACAGTGGAAACCATTATATTTACATGTACTGATGTTAGCCCCTGAAAATGCATTGCTACCATAAAGCAGGGATGCTTTTTAGATATGGCAGAGGGGTCAGTTGCCCCCCTCCCAGTATTTGTGCCTAGGTTGTTCTTATGGTGTGGCAATAATGGCATTAAATTTGGATTAAATGTAGTGGCCCCTGGCCTGTGTTGCACTCATGCTGTAGGTGCACTTCTGTCTTGACTAAGTCTGTATTGTGTTGTCCACTCTCTCCACCTATTAGCGGCAATGCCATCACACGTGACCTGGAGGAGCTCCAGCCAGGCAAGAGCACATGAGTCACATGAGTGGGACACTGTCTTTCCCACCACAGAGTACAGAGGCTGCACACTACAGCTTGGAGGAGTTGGTGAGCACTGAACTCCCAATAGCAGTGTTGTGGCAGCATATTATTGTTTGCCTACTCTTAGTGAGTCTCTGTCTCCTTGGTGGCTGAAGGGGCTGGGGGTGAGCTAGAAGCTAACTGAGACTAGGCTATCTACTTACTCTACTAGACTTGCATTGAAAAAAAAAACAGCGTGGGATGGCCACACTAGCAAGCTAGCCCTTACAGCAGCAGTGACAGGAGTCTAAGCAGCCTTCATAGGCTTGGATCAGTGCAGTGCATCAGCAGCCATGGCAGCAGACAAGCAAGAAGCAAGCAACACTGGTTGGGTGGGTTTGGCTGGTGAGGTGACTTGGTCACAAAGTACGTTGGGGACCTGGGATGGTTGGTTCTAGCATCCAGCTACTGGCAGAACAGAGGAGCAGTGGACTTAAAACTGGGCTGGTGGCACACTGTGCTAGGACTCAGGTTCTGGGCAGATGGCCAAGTAAGTAAAAGTAAATCATTTTTTTTTACAGAGGGATTGGGGAAGGAGGACTGACTGAAATACTGATGTGTTGTTTTATATTTCTGTGCCTTTGGGCAGCTTCATGACCCATATTCATTTGATTTCATTTCATAAAATTTTATTTTTATACAGGATACATTTGTTAGGAGCTGACCCCCATTTACAACAAAGACCTGTGTTCCATACATAAAATGTTCAGAATTCCATAAAACAAATTAACATACAACATTAACACAGACATTAAAATTAATTAAAACATGTACATTTTGGGCTAAGGTGCTTATCTGATGGTTATTGAATGGAATGCAGTTGGAGGAGAAACTGGGAAAAAGGTTTGTTGTTTTTATTTTTTTGAGGGGGTCAGAACTTCAGTCAGGAAAAAAAAAATGGTTAGTAACTGGGTGGGTTTAAACCCAAATCTGATGCATTGCTCCAGGGTATAGGCAGATGAGTATTATATATTTGAATTTTTCCTTATTTGCATATCACTTTTCAGTCACAACAAATAAGTTTTGTGTTTTAGAGGTATTTCAGACATTCCAGAGCTTGCTGCATTGAGGCTAACTAGCATCTAGCCTTCACTGGTTGTTGGCTTCTCCTGTTGAAATCTGAAATGGTGCCCTTGCCATAAAGTCTAAATTTACAGGACATCCTCTGTGTGAGCAGCATGTTTTTCCATGAGGGATAGAAGAGTGGCAGAGTTGTTTTCAGGAGTAAAATGAGGTATGTCTGTTGTATTCAGAGACAGTGAGTGGTGTGCTATGCACAGACTTTTACAGCTCCACTATAGTCAGTCTTATGCCCCCCCACTAGTGAAGCTGACTCCACATCCCCATGCTCAGGCACATTATGACATAGGGCAAGGGAGAGTGCAGGGGCGTGCCCCATTTAAATGAATGGGGGTATTTTTTTTATTACTATTTTATACATTATTGATTGAGAGTTGGAGATTAATGAAGGCCACCACTTGACTAACAAGGGTCTTGTTTGTAGAACAGTAGCCTTCATTATTCACCAACTTGCTACCATAATGCTTAAAATAGTAATAAAAAAGAACTCCATTCATTTCAAGTGGGTTCACCCCAGCACTCTTGCCCATGGACATCATCTCTTAAAGACTCCTACCTCTGGCTCCCTAGTACTCAGGTAAGAGACTCTTGACTTATATCTACACTTGATGGGTTATCTGTAACAGAGTGACCACATCCACTACAGTGCGTATGCATGGGGGGAGGAATGGCCATGTGGGGGGGTGTCAAGTTATTGTTACTTTTATGTTTTCCCCTTAAAGTCTGTGTGGAAGCATTCAAAAAAATGGAGATAAAATAGTAGGAGTACAGGCCAGACAGAAGTAATTAAGTAGATTGTATGTAAGTGTGTGTATTGGGGGTGGGAAGAACCACATGTGTTTCCATTGGTATATGTGCTACAGTTCAGCTGTGCAGCTGAGATGAGGGGAGACAGAAAAACTAAAAAGTATATAAATGGCTATAAGCAGCCTGCATGTGTATAGATGTATGCAGATTTGTATTGAAGTACAAGTGAGCCATATGTATGCAGGCAGTATAGCGTAGTAGTTAAAGGCACTGAACTGCAAACCAGGAGAAATGGAAACCTGAAGACCTGGGATTGAATCTTATCAACCCCCACTTGTGCACTGTGTCATCCTGAACAATTCATTTAACCTTTATGTGTGCAGTTATCAGTGACCACTTGCTTTTTGCATGCATTCCACATACATACATGCAGTCTGTTCAATTTAACATAAAAAGCATGCTTTCCACATTGGCTTGCTGCATACATGCCACATGCATGCAATTAGTTCCAGTTTAATATTTAAATCATGCTTGCAGCATACATATCACATGGATAGTTTTATGCGCAATGCATGAAAACAGTTCATATAATTATTTTTTAAGGGGTCACTGACGTGTTCATATGTGAGGAAATTGTTATATAACTGGCTTAGCTCACATACTTATTTAAACCCTCATTTGTTGATTTACTGCCTAAGAAATACTGACAATGTTGTTTGTTGAAAACTGTATTTCTTCTGGGGATGTGGCAGCAAAGAAAACAAGTGTAGTATACAGTGTAAGTACAGAATAAAGCTGACTGATGATTGCACTGCACAAGTCTCATTTGAGGGAATGTTGTTATACATGGCTCAGCACTTCAATTATATACATTACTGATTGATTATTAGCTAATAAATTGGAATTTATGTGGATCTGTAGGAAAAAAATCGAATTCCTGCTTTTGATTTGGCAGAACAGAAAACAACTAAAGAATAAAGCATGTACAGTAACTATTTTCTATGCTTGGTATCTGCTTATTTCTGCAACAGATACATATTCTGTCTTTATAAATACAGTGCTTTAGTGTGCATACATTTATTGGTGAATGTGCTTTCTCGAAATCCTTAAACCATAAAGAGTCAATTAGGAAATGTCTGTGGCAAAACTATACTTATATGGGCACAAAGACGGTAAACACCTGTAATGAGTGTGGCAAGGGGAAGGGGGAATCCACTAAGTAAGTTCATATTGTGGCATACTTGAAATAAGCTATCAGTGATCTGGGTAGTACTGCATGAGTAAAATATCATCTAACATATCCCACCAACATCACCAGCAGCACAGTTTACAAAATAAATATCAAAAGTCATTTCTGCAAGTACAAGATAAACACTGTAATGAATTATTGTTTTAATGTACAGCAGTACTGATGAATCTGACAAATACATCAGATCATTATTTGAGACATTCTGAATATATATATATATATATATATATATATATATATATTATATAGCTGAGTACCTGATTTACAGTTAAATGGTGAAATGTAGTACCTTCATAACTTTGCCACCATATGACCAATTTGCCTGAAATTTGGAAGGCGTGGAGTGGTAGTACATATCTTGGGATCTGACAAGTTTCGTACTGGTCAGATATACGGTAGTGGAGTTATTAAGTGACATTCCATAGCACATTTGCATATTTTTGCTCATGCCTACAGGTAGTACATTTCACACGACTGGTCCAAAAACGTCAGGGAACATGTAGCCAGGATCCCTGATGTGCCTGTCAAAGATTTTGTGAAAAAATATTAAATGACTCAAAAGTTATTCAAAACACAAGTTTCCCATTATAGTCGATGGGAAAAGTTAACAAAATGTTTGACAGTGTCGCAAATGCAGTTTTTAGTGTCACAAATGACCCCTGTAGTGTCTTGAGTCAGCCATTTTTTTTTTCAGTTACTCGTCACAGACATCCTTGGCATTTAAATTTGGGACCCTCTAGGGACACAATTCTTTTTGTGTTCACCTAGTCGAGCACTGAGGGATGCTAGCCATGTCTTTTTTGGTGGTTAAACACCCCAGAAATATGTTTTCAAATTTTTGTAATCTGTAGTGTCGCATAAAGTAGTGTCGCGCCTGCGACGCGTCATTTTTGTGATGTACTTAAATCACAACACTACTTTGCAACACTATGGCCAAAATAACAGGGATTGTTTGCACCCTGCTGCAAACGAACTGTTTGGTGTTTTGGGCTGAAATTTGGAGGAAAGAAAGCCAAAGCCAACATCCCACAGATGTGCCTTTTGGTGGTTTGGTGAAAATATATTGCAGGGATGCAAAGTTACGGTACTCTGAATGTGACAGTTTTTCCCATAGACTAACATTGCAGTGTCTGCCATGCCTTTCGGGGCCTGTATCTCGGAAACAGAGCGAGATATAGACTTTTCATCAGAAAATTACTAATGAAAAACTAGTCAGGAAAGTCATGAATCATACGAATTTTTTTTTTTCTACGTCATACAGGTTCCTGAGATATAAGCAATGTAGTATTCCAAGTGCTCATTTTCTGGTCCAAGGCCGATTATTATGCATACATTCTTTGTAGACACTGTGTTTCTCTATGCAGCTGTTGGGGAAAAACAGGGTGTGAGCTCCAGTTACTGTTACACTTAACGTTTTCACTTGGGTTTCCATACATGTTTGCATTAGCGTCCCCATGTACGCCACCATGTGTGTTACCCTTTACATTTTTGTTTGCACTTGTGTTTGTGTTACTGTTGCCATTTGCGTCTCCGCTACTGTTTGTGTTTGCATTTCGATTTGCATCACTGTGTGCATTACCATTTGTGTTTGTGGCCACCCTTCCATTTGCATTCGCATTTGTCTTTCATTTTGCATCATCCTTGCTGTTACCGTTACCATTTGCATTTCCAATTGCATTACCGAGACCATGCATGTTACGGTTTGTGTTTCCGTACCTGCTTGCATGTGTGTTTCTGTTTCCTTTCGCATTATTGTTGCTGTTACCATTACCACTTGCATTTACAATTGAGATACCATGACCATGCATGTTGCGGTCTGCATTTCCGTACGCACATGCATTTGCATTTCCATTTCTGTTTCCTTTGGCATTTTTGTTGCTGTTACCATTACCATTTGCATTTACAATTGCTGTACCATGACCATGTGCATTACGGTTTGCGTTTCCGTATGTGCTTGCATTTGCGTTTCCATTTCTGTTTCCTTTGGCATTATTATTGCTGTTACCATTACCATTTGCATTTCCAATTGTGGTACCGTAACCGTGCATGTTACGGTTTGTGTTTCTGTACATGCTTGTGTTTGTGTTTCCCTTTCTGTTTCCTTTAGCGTTATTGTTGCTGTTACCATTACCATTTGCATTTACAATTGCAGTACCATGACCGTGTGTTTATGGTTTGTGTTTCTGTATGCACTTGCCTTTGCGTTTGCGTTTCTGTTTCTTTTGGTGTTATTGTTGCTGTTATCATTACCATTTGCATTTCCAATTACAGTACCATGACTGTACGTGTTACCAGTTGCACTTCCATATGCGCTTGCTTTTCCATCTCTGTTTGCATCACTGTTTACTTTGGCGTCACTTTGCTCTTGCTTTTCTATTAACGTTTGCGTTACCATTTATGTTTGCGCAACCATGTGTGTAACCATTTGCGCTTGCATTTGCATTGCAATTACCATTACTATGTGACAAAAAATCACATGGTGGGAGGGCCTGCTCTCTCACCACCACATTCCATTCACTACTTATAGTCCTCATTCTCAAAAAGAAGAGAAATTTATGACAAAAAACTCTGTTTAATGCTTCAGTTAGGGTTGTTCCACTGCAACAAAAGTGAGGAAATTCAGTGTTAGGGTTGAAAGCCCCCCTTGCACCCCCCCAGCTGGCCCCCAAACTGGCATTGGGGTTTGCATTGGGGTGATCAGTCCTAACTCTCACCCCATTCTCCTATATTTCACCATATCAGCTTGTTTACTCATGGGATGTGGTGAGAGTTAGGGCCAATGACCCCAACACACACCCCGATGTTGGTTGGGGGTGTAGGCTGGGGGTTGCAAGGGAGGCTTTCAACCCTAACAAAGAATTTCCTTGCTTTTGTCACTATGGAACAACCATAACTGATGCATTAAATAGATTGTTTTGCCATGAATATATCTATCTATCTATCTATCTATCTATCTATCTATCTATCACACACACACACACACACACACACATATATATACATATACATACACACAGTGGCATCCCCCAGGATGAAACACACTTTTAACACACTCTGCAGTATGTTGCAGCAGGCCTACTCAGTAAAGCAATGTAATGTCAATGGCAATTAGTCCCCTTTGTCATGCAGGTAACTGTGGCATTCACTTCATCCTGGCAGTATCACATTTTGCTGAATGGCAAAGGAGACTAATTACCATTAAAGCAAACACCGCTATTCAATAAGTGTTCTGCAGCATTCTCGGAAGTCTGCATCGCTACAGAATTGTGTTTCATCCTGGGGGACGCCACTGTATATAGATAGATAGATAGATAGATAGATAGATAGATAGATAGATAGATAGATAGATAGATAGCTATAAATATGTATACCATACCCGTGAGTATATTTCAGGGCACTTATCAGTGATATTTTTACTTACTGGGGACCTACAGTGAAAATATCAAAACACATTACCATGCTAGGTTCAAACATTACTACAGTAGGTGCTGATTGGATAATTCAGAACACATTTGAATGTTATGCCCCAGTAGCAGTACTAACTGTAGTCAAATGTGGAAAACTTTAAAATGAAAAATGATAACATAGTACTGTGAACACTAATGTTATTTGCCACAAAAATATCTACAAAATGAGTGGTGTTTCATTTATAGCTATATGTTTTATAATTAGCAAAAAATAAAATTCTTTTTTTTCACTTTTTAGATAAATGTGAATAACTAAAATAAAAAAAAGTGATAGTGTGGTGCTGACAGCATGAAATTTGTTCAGCACACAAATATCTACAAAATGAGAGGTGTTTCATTTATAGATACCTTTTAGTTTTTTATAATTAGCAAAATAAACAGCAGAACATTTATTTTTTATATTTTTTGCAACAAACTAATGTAAATAACTTTAAAATGAAAAATAATAGCATGGTACTTTCAGCACAAAGTTGTTCAGCACAAATATATCTACAAAATGAGTTGTTTGATATACTGATTATTCAACAAAAAATAGCAGAAAAATAATTTTTCCCCTTTTTGGAGGTATGGCATAAATTAAATATGCTACTCCCATACTGGAAACATTGTTGATATTGTTTGTTCTCGTGCTGATTGACCTGATGACATCACTCATGGCTTCGCCACTTGTGATGTCACCGAGTCAAAAAATATGAACAATATTTCCAGTAAGGGTTAGCATATCCCTTATAGATATAAAAAAATATGAACTGTTCTACTCTTGCAAACCTAACAAAAAATTTATAATTTCACAACAGATAATAAATGTGGCTACAAGTTAAATGTGAGTTATACTGCTGTTCATTTCTCTCTGAACCCTTTCATGCAGACATGTTGCAGTTCACTTCTCTCTAAACCCTTTTGTTGTTGTTTTTTTTGCAACACACAGACAAAACAACATAATATGTCAGCAGTGTCAGTGGCTCAGTAGGTTGCATACTCACCTCTGAGGTTGGAAGATCAGAAGGCTATGGGTTCTATCCCCACACCAGGCATTTTGGTTAAATCCCAATTCTGACTCTGTGGTGAAGCATGAAGCATGATGGGGGTGCTGTACTCCTGAGGTGCAGACTTTCAGATAAGACATTAGACTGAGGTCCCACCTGCCTGTTCTGGTGGTAATTCAGGTGGATGTTAAAAATCCTATGGCACTTCTCGAAAAGAGCAGGGAAATTTCCCTGATTTCCTGGCCAAATTTCCCCCATTCTCTAAAGATGTACCACCAACAGCTTAACCTGATTCAATGTCAGTTGGCATCCATCTGTATTCCCCCGGGATGAGGCTGAAAATAGACAGAATTTTCCAGTTCTCCTTTCCCGGTCAACAAAAGCTAAATAAATAATAAGGAACATACATGTAATTTTAAAATAAAAGCATGTGCTACCCATATGCATAGAATAACATACATTGTGTGATCTGCAGAACTGAATGGACATTGTGGAGCTAAGAGGTGGGAAAATGCCCATGATCTATGCATCATGACACTTCAAAATCTCTATGCTTTGTTTTGCTGCCACTGTAATACAACATATGAATAAAAAAAGCAGAGCTGACAACTCTCTCTCTCTCTCTCTCTCAACCCCTTCTACAGCCTTTGCCCTCTCTTTCTCCATGCTCATGAATGTCTCAGCTAGCATGTTATGTGTTAAATAAAATAAAGAAACCTCTACTGACTCCTGTCTCCAGGTCAAGAGAGTTAACTGAATCAAAAATGGAGCTGACATCTCTCTCCCTACACCTTTTCAGTCTCTGTTCTCTTTCTTTCCATGTTCATGAGTGAAGTCAGAATACAGTAGGAGCTACGTATTTAGTAAGAAGGAATGCAGGAATTGCTGCTCACCACTATCACACCATCTACTGTAATTAAACTACAGCTGCTGTAGTGGAAGGGAGAATGTGTAATGATCTACACAGCACAAGGAAATCAATTTCGAAGTCTCTTTTATTAGCTCTGTAACTGTGCCACACATTCGTACCTGAACAGCTCCTAACTCTCACAGGGCATGCAGTGTATTAACGCTATCACTCTGCATAGCATGCTTCTTATTTCTTAAAGTAATACACATCCTTACATCTCCATTTGAAAGCTATTTAGGTTAAGTTAAAAAATTAATAAGTACCCTTATCTGATATTATTTGCAAATAGTAAAAGAAAGAATCCCCTTTACCTTGTACTTGTAGACCCTTTTTTTAGCATTTCAGTTACAGTCAATAGTATTCAGTCCTGCTCATATCTTGCTGGTTTTCTTATCACCCTACTGCAAACATGGCTTACCACCGGGCAAGGTTCCTCAGCAACAGACTTGTGGCCTTTGCTCAGTGAGGACATCAGCTGCAACATTGTTGATTCATTTGTTGTCTCTCATTCTGAAAATGTGTCCACCACTTCTTTATTTCATGTTGACTCTCTCTTGTCATTGGCTGTTGTTGTCTCAGGTAGTTGTAGTAGAGCTCTTCTGTTTCTGTGATTTTCTTGTTGTTGGCCTCCACAATGTATGATTGAGGTTCCTTAGCAGAAGTCCCCACAACAGCAGGCATCCACTCATTTCCTTTTATTCTCAGTTCTACCAGTTGTACCAAAGACAAGCTAGAGAGTGGTTTCATATGTTGATTATAACAGAATTTTTGGTTTTCTTGTTTTTATTCAACACTAGCTCATATGTCTGCTTCTATCAGCCTTGGTCTGAGCAAGGATGGCCATGTGTGAATCAGAGTTTTTGTTCTCCTGCCCATTAATAGCTAAGTGGGCAATCCTAGGCCTTCTATTGGTGTGTTTCTCAGATCAAGTAAGGCAAGACAGGGGTCATTGTGGTCATGCTGAGCTTCCTTGAATAGTCACTTAATGATTTGAAAGGCTAATTCCACTATTCCATTACTTTGTGGATACTTTGGTGGTGATGTGATGTGCTCAAACTCATAGCCTTGGAGAAGCTCACAAACTCAGCTCTTGCAATTAGAGGACCATGGTCCATAATTAGGACTTCTGGAATACCATGTCTAGCATACTGTGATTTGATGGGTTAATTACTGTTGCACGGGTAGTGTTTTGCAGCTGTGAGATCTCTATAAATTTAGAATAGTTGTCAATCATTACCAAGTAATTTTCTTTATCAAATTCAGTTAAATCATTCCCTACCTTCTGCCATGGCCTGTTCATAATTTCATGGCCCTGCATCAGTTCTGTTTTTTGGGCCTTCTGGTAGCGATTGCTTATGTCACACTTGGTGATTAAGTCATTTATTTGGCTATTCATGCCAGACCAGAATAGGATGTCTCAAGGTCTTCTTTTGCATCACTCTATGCCTAAGTGGCTGCTATGTAATTTCATTAGCATGTCTTTTCTCAGTGATGCTGGTATAATTAGCCTTCTCCTCACAACTGTCAGTGCTGTCAGAGATCTGGATCGAGACTGGCTTTCTCGCTGGGCCACCCATGTAGTACTATGTCCTTTAATTTCTGCAGAACAAAGTTTTTGTTTCAGTGTGAAACACAGCCAGCTTTTCCTTACTGATTGGTAACTTGTCAGCTGTGTGCACTTCATACTTATCTGTATTGTTTTCTTGAAGTGATGAGTTACTGACTGCTCTGTTGTGTGTGTCTGCTATGTGGACCTCTCTTCCTGCTTTATATTCTACTCTCTGATCACACCTCTGCAACTTTAACATCATGCACTGGATCCTCAGAGGAGCTATAGACAGTGGCTTCCTGAAGAGGCTTTCCAGGGGTATGTGGTTGGATTCAACTTGTACCTTTTCTCTGCCAGAGATGTTCTGGTGGAAGCTGAGACAGCCAAAACCCATGATCAGCATTTCCTTTTCAATCTGGACATCATTTCTTTCATCCCTGTTTAGGAATCATGATGCAAATGTAGCAGATTGTCCTTCTTGTAAGAGGCATGCTCCCAGCCCTTCAAAGGATGCATCTACAGAAAGTGTTACAGGTTTACTCAAAACATAATATGCCAGAATAGGCGGATTAGCAATAACTGTTTTTATTTTCTGAAACACTTCATCGTGGCAGGCTTCCCAGTGCCAGATAATGTCCTTTTCAAGTAGTTCTCTTCAGGGCCTGTTTAATGTGGACAAGTTTGGAATGAATTTTGTTAAATAATTCACCATTTCCATGAATCTTTGCAAGTCTGTCTTACACTGCAAGGTTGATATGTCCACAATGGCTTTAATTTTGTCTTGACTGGCAATTAGCACATTTTTTGCTCAGCTTGTGTCCAATATATGGAACTTTGCTCAGTCCAGTTTTGGACCTTTTTAAGTTCAGCATTAAAAGTCATTTCTGAGCTCTATTTTGGACTCTTTGAAGTATTTTGTTATGTTCTTTGATGTTTACCCCCCCCCCCAATCAGAACATCATCCATTATAACCTCTGTGCTTTCTAAGCCTTCAAAAATCTGGGCCATTTTTCATTGAAACACTTCTGGTGCTGAACAAATGCCAAATGGCATGCATTTAAACTTGTAGCATCCAAATGGCATGTGGAATGTCACTAGTTATAAACTAGGTTCATCCAATTTGAGCTACCAGAATGCATGTCCTGCATCAAGCACTTAAAAATCATTGCTCCCACGAGCTTTGCAGCAACCTCCTCCAGTGCCTTCATGTGATAGTGCTCCCGTTTGATTGCTTTATTCAAGTCAAGTGGGTCATTATAAATTCTTACTTTGTTTTTTAAAATAACAATAGAATTGACTCAACTTGTAGATTTTTCAACCTTTTTCTATCACACTGAGCTTCTCCATTTTCTCAAGCTCTGCTTTCACTTTGTCTTTTAGTGCAAACAGAATCTTCCTGGGTAGGTGTATTACAGGCACTCAGACTTGTCAATTTTGATATGATGCTCCCTTCCAAGCAACCTAGCTCATCAAATGTCTGAAAACTTTGACAATATATCTTCAGTGCTATCCCCTGGCTTGTCACTATCGGTAGTCACAGAAAACATTTTCTTCACTAGCTTCACTTCTAAGCAGGTCAGAAGCCCCGTGACTGGTGTGACATTAGCATCCACTACATGGAATGTGACCAAATGATGCAATTCTTATTTTTAAAACATGCAGGTAAAATTACTTTGCTGGAGACATTAAATTTGTGCCCTGAGTATGAAACTAGCCTCGCTCTTGATTGCTGAACTGCTTCGTTGGATAACATTTCATATATTTTCAGTGTGGCAATATATTGTATTGCACCTGTGTCCAATTTAAAGCTCAATTTTTTTTCCATTTATGTTGAACAGTACTTTCCAGTGCATTTATGCTTTGCCTGTAGTCAGTGTTTCTATGCTGAAAGTACATTTACTTTCACTGATCAATTCTTTGTTAACCACATGCACTTTAGTACTCCCTGCTGCATGACAATTCTTTGCAAAATGATTCTTCTAGTTGCACTTTCTGCATGTTTGTCCAAATGCTGGGCAGTTCCTCTGATCATGCTCTCTACCACACTTCCCATATCAAAATTTAGTGCCCTCCGCAGATATACTTCCCCTGTGCTTATTCGCGCTCTTCTCAGCCTTTTCCTTGTCTTTGACGCAGCATGCACAAACTGTTCCTTTTTGGCTGCCTCACTTAAACTTTTTAGATGTGTTTCACTGAGTTCTGCAGCCCTGCAGATATCTATTGCTCTAGCCAAGGTAAATTCTGCTTCACACAATAATTGATGTCTAACTTGGTCATCCTGTATGCCACATGCAGTTCTATCAGGAATTAAGGAGTCACACAGTTCTCGAAATTCACATGATTTAGCTTTCAACCTCAGATGTGTTACATAGGCATCTATGGATTCACCCAGACATTGGTCTGTTTTCTAATATTAAACAGATGCCATTCATATGTCACTTTTTTTTTGGGGGGGGTTATAATACCACTCAAACTTGTCTGTAATCTGTAATAGATTTTTTCTGTCTTCTTCCCTCTGCCAGTCAAATGGATTGTACATTTCCAATGCAGCATAACCAGCAACATGAAGAAAGGTCATGGCCTGCACTTTTCTTGATTTCTCTGCAACCCTGCTGGCAATGAGGAATATCTTAAACTGCTGCTTGAACTTCTGCCAGTTCTCAGCTAAATTGCTTTGCAGGTTTAAAGCCATGGGTCATGATAACTGCTCCATTTGGATACCATGTAATGATTCAAACAGCACAAAGAAATCTCTTTTGAAATCTATTTTATAAGCTCTGTAACTGTGTCACACATCCATGCTGAACAGCTTTAACTCTCACAGGGCATGCAGCATCTTAACTTGGTCACTCTGCATAGCATGCTTCATATTTCTTAAAGCGATAAACATATTTAGAGAACTAATAATAGAGAACTGACTACCCTCTTTAACAAATCATGGGAGGATGGGGTGGTACCCGAGGACTGGAGGAGGGCAGATGTGATTCCTCTTCACAAAAGTGGGAGCAAGGCAGAAGCAGGAAACTATAGACCTGTTAGTTTAACCTCAGTGATAGGGAAAATGATGGAATCACTTCTAAAGGAAAGAATTGTCGAGTATCTAGAGGCCAGAGGGGCACAGGACCCTAGGCAGCATGGATTCACAGCAGGAAGATCATGCCAGATGAATCTGATAGATTTCTTTGACTGGGTGACCAAAGTAGTAGATCAGGGAGGGGCTGTGGACATGGCCTACCTGGACTTTAGCAAGGCATTTGACACAGTCCCACACAAAAGATTAATATATAAGTTAGCCAGCCTGGGAGTGGGTCCCAAGATGACAGCCTGGGTAAAGAATTGGCTGGAGAATAGGACACAGAGAGTAATAGTAAATGGAGTCCACTCAGAAGAAAGGAGGGTTACTAGCGGGGTACAGCAGGGTTCAGTATTAGGACCAGTCCTCTTCAATGTCTTTATAAGAGACATTGCAGAAGGACTGGAAGGAAAAGTATGTCTCCTTGCAGATGACAGTAAGATCTGCAACAGAGTTGATGCACAGGGTGGGGTGGAAAGGATGAGAAGGGACTTGGCAAGGTTAGAGGAATGGTCAAATGTATGACAGCTTAGATTCAATGCTAAGAAGTGCAAGGTAATGCACCTGGGAAACAAAAACCCAGGGGAAGAGTACACAATGGGGGGGTGAGATACTAACAACAACAAAAATGGAAAGGGACCTGGGGGTAGTCATATCAGATGACCTAAAGGTGGGCAAGCAATATGAGAAGGCAGCAAGGAGGGCTGGGGGGATACTGGGATGCATAGGGAGAGGCATCACCAGTAGAAAACAGGAAGTTATTATCCCTCTGTACAGACAGCTGGTGAGACCCCATCTGGAGTACTGTGTGCAGTTCTGGAGACCCAATCTCCGCAAAGACATAGACAGGATGGAAGCTGTCAGAGGAGGCAACTAAAATGGTGCAGGGTCTGCACCGGAGGATATATGAAGAGAGACTTAGGGAGCTTAATATGTATAGCCTCAAGGAAAGGAGGAGAGAGGGACATGATAGAAACTTTCCAAGTACCTCAAGGGAATCAACAAAGTCCAAGAGGGTAGCATCTTTCAAAAAAGGGTGTGCAAGAACAAGAGGGCACAATTTGAAGATAGAGAGGCGGCTCAGAGGTAATTTAAGGAAGTATTTTTCACAGAGAGGGTTGTGGATGCATGGAATGGCCTTCCAGAGGAGGTTGTGGAGTCAAAATCAGTGGTGGAATTCAAGCATGCATGGGATAGTCATAAGGCAATTCTGGGGGGTTGGGGTAGGAAGAACTAGGCTGCTGGTTAACTAGGATCTGCAGCTTATCCAGTAGGTAGGGAAATGGGCAGACTGGGTGGGCCAAGCAGTCCTTATCTGCCATCAAATTCTACGTTTCTATGTTTCTATGTTTCTATGTAATATTGAACTGCAGAACAGAACAGATTTCAGAAGCTGGTCTGTTTTACCACATCTTGAGCACCGAAGTGGGTAGGACAACTACTGACAGGTGGAGGATCTGGATCAACAAATGTACTGCACAGGCAATTTCTATTGTTTTCTGTTAAATGGCATGGCTGCTTATTCAGGGCAAAAGTTTACCACCAGCGCATCCCAATTAAGGGTCTTCTGCTTAGTCACACAATGGAACAATAAACTGTCTAATGAGAATACACAAATAAAGAAATAATAGTGGCTTGCATTTGAATAAATCCAGTACATGATATCCAGTATGTGAGGCTCTCAATACAGGAAGCTCCAGACTGCCCAGACAGACACAGTGTCAGAATGTCACAGAGGTAGCAACATTCCGGAATCCCATGATATGAGTCAGTGAATTACAGCACCGTAATTTGAGTGAAGTGAAATGAGCAAATGTGAAAAGGGCTACAGTGATTTTAGGGCAAATTTCATGGTCAGCGATTTTTACAGTGCATTTAGAGCGAATGTCACAGAGAACAACTGAATAGTGGTAAGAAGCTATGGGGGAAGTTGATTGTGAAAGGATGTAGACATTTGTTTGTCAGGGCAATTTTAAGTTGGCTGCCTAGCATAGAGGGTTGAGGCACTACCTACTAGCCTGGCAGACCTGGGTTCAATACTGGCCTTTAAGGGGTTGTATTTTTTATGTTTGGTGAGGAGTTTGTTTATTTTGCTGTGCCACCCACTGTCCTGACTTTGTCCCCTTCCCAATTTTCTTGCTGTTCCTCCCATTCTTCCAATGCTGGACCCCTTCCCCATTGCCCCCTCCAACAATCTCCCCATCCCTGCTGTATCCCTCTCTCCTGAGTTTTCCCCTGTGCCAGTGTTTCATCCACCCTGGAGTTTGTTAATATAATTATGGGGGGTGTGGGGATGAGTCCACCACAGAAACAAGACGTATAGGTGTTTATTGATAAGTTGTATAGATAGTCACTGACATTGCAGAGTGCTATAGTGCTGTTCACCTTGATTCGTTTCGCTATTATGTTTTCACTTTAATTGTCAGTGCTGTTTTGCAGTTGACTTTATCACATAGAATCAGCAACATCACCACTGTCTCATGCTACACAAATGCAGGATTTGAATGTTGAAGTAAGCACCTGATAACAACAATCAAAATCACAGATAAAAAAGCAAAATAAATGATAAAAATGACTCATGCATTTATGAAGCATGATATGTGTATCAGTCATTCGAATAAACACACAAACACTTCAGACATACATTTTTATTAATTTCACCTTTAAGCCTATCCTGCTTGTGACATTTCAAATATCAATTAAGGAAGACAATGTCTGAAGTCTTCCTTAATTGTTCAGATTCTTGTCATTACTTATTATTAGAAAATGGCAAAGAACATTGTTCTCATCTGATTGGCTGGCAGGCTCCCAGAGCTGGGCAATTATTTTTCGAAAGATGCCCCCCCCGAAAAACATGTGCCAGCTACTGCCAGTTTGAGTTTTAAAAATCTTTTCTCACCATATTTTTTCCCTTGCTAAGCGAGAGACCGAACGGGAAGGCCCAACCCTTGAGCACTCAAACCACCACTCCCCACACAAAGAAATCTGAAGTTGCAACAAAAAAATAAATACAGAACAAAAAAAGCAACCCATCTTTTTCTCCCCCAGTCAGAAAACTGCAACCGATGGAGATATTCAAAAAACTCCCGTCTCAACTTCCGATCCCTGCGCTCAGAAACACTCTGACCCGGCTGTCTGACTCCATCTAATGGGCACTGTTAAAAGGAGTCCCGCTCCTGCCCTGCTCACTGCACTTCAAACTGTGACAGAAAACAGTTACCTACCAGCCTAAATAGCTGCCATGTCACTTGCCACAGTCTTGCGATTTTTTTTTTAAACACCACCCAATTCTTGCAGTGTCCCATGCTACTGTGATGTCAGAGCATAGAACTACAACTCCCACCAAGCTGGGGGGCACAAATCAACATCAGCCAAACAAGCTCCACTAATCAGCAGCACCCTGTATTGGACAGTGCAGCACAACGCAGGAACTGTTTCACAAAAAAAAAATAGTTTTATTCTATTTTTAAAATGTATCTTAATTATCTTCTTAATTATTCTATTTTATTAAAAATACTACATGTGAGCCATTTTCTAGGTGCAATATTACCCTCCAGAGTGGGCATTATTGGGAAATACTGGACCTTCCAGGGGCTATAAGGTCCTCTGCCTGTGGCATCGGGCCTCATTATGCCCCTGTGAGGTCCGGTATTTCCCAATAATGCCCACCCTGTTGGGTATTATTGCTTACTTAGTCCACATCCTTAGTTATATACAGATAGACCTGTAAACATCTGAATCAACATTGCATAGCATTTCAAACAATGTTCTGTCATGTTATTTCAGTGTGTCTAAAACATGGTCATTGAATGTGTAAGAATGCACCTAACTAGCTCTGTGACACTCACAAACACAAACAAGAGTTACTGGTAAAGACTGGCCACTTCTGAAATGGTCCTCTCCAAGCTTTATTGACACACAGTCATAGGTGCCAGACATGTATTATTTGTATTACATAGAACATAGAAACATTGAAATTGTCAGCAGAAAAGTATCACATGGGCAATCTAGCATGCCTGTAAGCCCTTGTACTGGATTACTGCTTCCAATTCACCCACTACTGTACCTCTATGGTTCCTCTATGCCTGTTCCAAGCATACTTGAATCCATCCACAGTGCTTGCTCCCACCATCTCCTGAGGCAGACCATTCCATGCATCCACCACCCTCTCTGTGAAGAAGAACTTCATCACATTGCCTCTTAACCTCCCACCTTCCAGTTTCATGTCATGCCCCCTCATTCTTGCTCTCCTCCTGTACTGGAAAATGTCTCTCCCCTGCACCTTGTTTGTACCCTTGAGGTACTTGAATGTTTCTATCACATCCATTCTTTCCCTCTTCTCTTCCAGTGAGTACATATTGAGGTCCCTTAATTTCTCCTCTTAAGTCTTGTGTTGCAAGCCGTGTACCATCTTGGTCACCCTTCTCTGGACCATCTCCAGCCTGTTAATATTCTTATGAAGGTGTGGTCTCCAGAACTGCACACAGTACTCCGTGTGAGGCCTGACCATGGTTTTATATAATGGCTTCACTACCTCACCCCTTCTGCTGGTGATACCCCTGCCTATGCACCCCAGCATGCCACTGGCCTGCCCTGCTGCCTTAGCACTCTGCTTTGACATTTTCTGGTCATCTGAAATAATAACCCCCAGGTCCCTTTCCTCCTTTGTGACTGTCAGCAACTCCCCCTTCCCCATCCTGTAGCTTTCTTCAGGGTTTCTGTGTCCCAGGTGCATAATGTTGCACTTTTTTAAATTACATTTCTGTTGTCAGTCCTCAGACCATTTTTCAAGCTTCCCCAGGTCCCTTCTCATTTTCTCCACCCTCTCTGGGGTATCCACTCTGTTACAGTTCTTCGTGTCATCTGCAAACAGGCAGACCTTTCTCTCTAGCCCTTCTGCAATGTGGCTAATGAAGACACTGAACAGGACTGGCCCAAGAACCAATCCCTAAGGCACCCCCACTTGTCACCCCCCTCTCCCCAGACTGCACCTCATTTATCATCACCTCTGCCTCCTGTCTGTTAGCCAGTTTCTAATTCAGTTTACCACCTTGTTCCCCATGCCCTTCCTACCCAGCTTGTTTATCAGGCTCCTATGTGGGACAGCGTCAAAGGCTTTGCTGAAATCAAGGTAAGCGACGTGCACTGCCCCACCCTGATTTACTTCCTTTGTCATCCAGTCAAAGAAATCAGCCAAATTTGTCTGACATGACCTCCCCTCTGTGAATCCATGTTGCCTATGGTCTTGGGCTCTGATGGCTTCTAGATGTTCCACTATCCTTTCTTTAAACAATGTCTCCATGATCTTCCCCACTACTGAGGTAAGGCTGACCAGCCTATAGTTCCCTGTATTGGCAAGCAGAAGCCAATATACATTACCATACAAAAGTATAATGACAATATGCAGTTTCAAAGCAACAATAACAAGAACTGTTCCAGATCCTTTCCCAACAGAAAGAGATACATACTCAATATTGTCTTTTGGCTGTTCAGTTTGCAATACCTTTTATTAAACATTCCCATATGTACAACTATATACCAAACACATACAATATTGAGTTTCTTTTTCCATCTTTTACATCCAAAAACTCTTGTTTAAAATCCACATCTTTCTCCTTTTTGTCCACAATTTTTGTCCTCTCGTCATTTCCAATTCTGGTTAATTTTATTTTTAATTTTTCTTTCTCACCCCCGGGCATCGAAACCTGGAGGGCTCTTGCTTCAATCCTTCTAATCCCGAGTGTAAACCTGAGTGGTCTTATAATCTTTTTTGGGTGGGCAGGTCCATTTCCTGCTCCCCCCTTTCTTTTTAAACTTACCGGTGTGTCCATACCTCTTCACCTTCTCTTCTTCCCATTTTTAGTTTTTCCCGTGTCATCCTCCCTTCCCCCCCCTTTTTCCTTAGTAAATATTTTCCTCCTTTTTCCACTAGCCTGCCTCCAGCTTGCATTGGATGGCAGGCTTCCTCCACTTCTGTCTCCTCCGTTAAGCCACCTTTTTCAACCACGGATCTATTCCCCTTCCCAGTTCAGTGATAAATATGTGGTTGCCCAATGTGGATAAATTAACTCTGTCAGACCTGTATAGCCCTGGAATCTTCTTCACCACTTTGTCATGCTGTACACTCTGTCCCCCAATAAGCAATAAGCACTTTCCCACCCTACTGTTCATTCTCCTCCTGACCTTCTCTATTGCCCTATGTTGTCTGGCTTCCCTCCATACCCTCCTTAGCATCATCTTGGACCACATGATCGTGACCCTTCGCCACCATGTTTTCAAAATCTTGATGTCCTCCTGTATACAATTAAAAATATCCAACCAGGGGCCGTGCCCTAAATAATTTCCCCCAGATGTACTGTAAGGAGGTCTGGGTCCTTAGTGTTACTCCTCATTTCGATTAGCAATGGAAGCAGCTGTCCCCATCTCATCCCTCATATTCCTTTCCAAATGATCCGTACTGCTCTGTGGTCCAAACCCAGAAGTTTTCTGCCTGGCATCTCCCTTTCTGCCCAATCAATGTAGGAATGTCTCACAATCCAAATGTCTTTTCTGCGTCTTATATCTATAACACAAAATGAGAGAATTTGAATGGCCCATCCTTCTTCCTCCACCAGCATTGCTCCCCCCTTACTGCTCCTGTTAGGAAAGAAACAAAATCAACATGGTTAGTGCACTGTATTTCTTATAACAATCTGATGTCCAACATCCCAGGGCTTTTTTGCCATCCTCCTGCACTGCCTGGGCTGCTGCTTCTGAGACTGCCCCAATCTGAAATGAGCGGGATGAGAAACTATCTGGGTTCTCCCCTAATTTTTTGACTATCCGTTTCAGTACCCCAGACGTCTGGCTGCCTTTTACCCCTCTCCCATCCTATTTTATAAAAAATACAACACCTTGCCTTGACCTAATCCTCTGGTATTCTCTTGTCAGCTGGCACAGGAAAATGCCCACATTTTGCATGGACTCGAGGGTGACCCAGCAACATTTTCCCCTTTGGTCCATCTTTGATCTTGCTATGTACAACCAAAGGGTCTCCCCTTCCCAATGTATGTCTTCATCTTGTAATCCCCTTCCCTTGGTGGCTTTTGCTGGCCCCACCATTTCAGCTACTTGGAAGGCTACCCTATGCAGTATTGCAAACAAAGCTTTGAATAGCACCTCCTCATATGTAGTATAACAAATCTCTGGCAATGTTGTCATAACCTTTCCCAGCAATTGTTCTGATATTGGCACTCTCTCATCTCGTCCTACCCATCTCATTCTCTGCCACCCCATCTTCATTCTCTTTATAAGGATGCCCTTGCATGGCTCACCCCACCCCTTCATCAGGCTCACCCAGCCTATGGCTGCCAGATGTACTCCCATGGTGGTGAGGGCCAGTCCTTCCTACCAACCCACTACCACAAACCTACCCACCTGTTCCCCTGTGACTGCCCCACTTACCTCCATGGCGTGTCATGCTCTGAATGCCTGGAAAACCTTCCATGAACTTTCAAAAGCTTTTAAAGTGTTGTCTGCCCAGGAATTGTGAAAGAGGTATTCTGCTCCATCCAATCAATTTCCCACAAATCCTCCGGGATCTTCTCTCCCACTGGAGCTACTCTGGGTGCTAGGGCCCGGAACCTCTCTATCTGTAGGTGGGAGAGGCTGTCAGCTATGGTGTTCTTCTCACCCACAATGTGTTTAGCCCGAAAGCTCATATTGAGCTTCAGTCCTTGCAAAACCAACTGTTATAAGATTCATAGCACTACCCGTGATTTCGCCCCTCTATTGCTCAGATCCTCGACCACCGCTTTGTTGTCACACCAGAACGTAATCCGCTGGTTTTCTAACCACTCTCCCCATATCTTTGTTGCCACCCAGATTGGGAATATCTCCAAGAATGTAATATCCTTGGTTAGCCCCCTCTTCACCCATTCTTGTGGCCATGGCTCTGACACCCACCTCCCCCGAAAGTATGCTCCCTCCCCATGCCCTCCTGCAGCATCCATATACAGTTCCAAGTCTGTATTAAAAAGCATTTCTTCTTGCCAAATGGCTATCCCATTATATGTACTGAGAAATTGTTTCCACACCCTGAAGTCATCCTTGATCTCTGTTCTGAGGTTGACCCAATGGTATGGTCTTGACCCACCGGACATGGCCCTGGCCAGGTAACATGTAAACGCTCGTCCTTGCCCAATTTCCCTACACGTGAAATTCTGGTGACCCATCAGTTGTTGCTATAGGAGTAATGGCACTCTCTTCTTCTGGCCTATCTCCATCAACAACCTCCTCAGCTTAACCACTTTTTGGCTTGGCAAGGGAAACACCCCCTGACCTGCATCCACCTCTATCCCCAAAAATTCCAGACACCTGCTGAGGCCTTCTGTCTTCTCCTCTGCCAATGGAACCTCTATCTCATTACATAATTCCTGGAAGCTCTTCAGCATCTCCTGCAGCCCTCTTTCCCCTAACCTATGAACAGGAAATCATCTTAGTAGTGAATTACTGTACTGTGTACATACCTTTCTTTAAATACCCACTGCAACCAGGTGCTAAACCTCTCAAAGGCTGTGCATGCCACTGAACACCCCATTGGCATAGCTTTGTCAAAATAGTATTCCTTATTAATCTGGAAATCCACTAACTCCCAACCCTCCTTATGGACTGGTAGCAGTCGAAAGGCAGACTTAATGTCTGTCTTTACCGACCATGCTGTTTTTTGCGCTTTGATAATGCCCACCGCATCCTCTAAGGTCCAATAGGATACCTTGCTATCTTCTTCTGCTATAAAATTATTGACCAACCCATTTACTGGATAGAATAGATGGTGCATTACCCAGTACTCCCCTTCTTGTTTTTTAGGTACCAAACCCAATGGGAACACCCGGAAATGTGAGAACGGGGGCTCCCTGAAGGGCCCTTTGATCCTCCCTGCTTGTTTTTCCTGCCCAATCTTCTCCTTTAGTAGCTGTTCCTTCCCCTGTATTGAGTTTAAATTGTTGGCCCATGTCCAAAACTCCTCCCCTTCTAATGTAGGCTAAAGCCTCTTTGAATAACCTCTATCAATTCTAAACCAGCTGCTTCGTCCGGGTACCCCACCATTAAATGTTCTATGATTTTTCCCTTAATTGGGGTTTTTACCAAAGGGAAATCTCATACCTCCCACTCATTTTCCCCCCTGGTGGTATCCTCTTCCCCCAGGATACCCCCTTCCCCGCCCAGTGCCACCCAATGTGTCCTCCTCTGTCCACCTCGTCCACCATGAAAGGATTAGTTCCCATGTCCCCCTCCCACATTACCATCACCGTAGGACCTACACTGAGATGCTGGGTGGCCACCCCCACATTTTGAACGTGAATGTCTAAATCTGCAATGGGGGAAGGAACAATATGTTCTATTATACTCCCAACAACATTTTTGGTATTGCACAATCCCTTTTGCCATTCTCCTTCTGCCCACCGCTGTCATGGTCTCCCACCACAAATCATTGTGTCTGGAATCCCATCGGCAGTCCTCCCCATAACTAGCCAACTGGGTCCTGAATTTTTCATCGTACTGTAACCAATTTGTGCCCCCATCATTTTATATGCATTTCTGATAGTTAAGGAGTATGCCAATGGGGAATCCCTAATTCTGGCTTCTTCTCCTGTGCTATGGCGCTGTAGTACATAAAACCTAAGTCCATGCTTCCCATGTTTTCCCTTTGTATGTTGGCCTTTTTTGCCCCTCCCCTTTTTCCACTAGCCCCACCGCTGCTGCAAGTTCTCTTTTGCTAAAACTCTCTTTCTCTTCATTTAGCTCTGCTGTCTTTTTATCTATCAGGGCAAAAATGTCCACAGATTCCCCTTTCCAGATTTTTTCCTTCATTGCTGTTGGCACATGATCCCCTATCTGTACACGTCCCCCTTCTTTTTTCTGTTCTACCGGTTCTTTTTCCTTCTCAACTATCTGCTCCTTCTGTTTCTTACTGTTTTACAACTCACCCAACACATTCTGCAATTTTTTAATACCATCGCCCCCCCCATACCTAACAACGATTGCTCTACGTACTCCTTCATACTGCTTTCCAGTGTCAGCACTGTACCTGGTTCTTTCTGAGGCTCCTGTGTTGTTCCTGGGGCCAGCCTGTCTCCTGGTTCTATCCCATCCTGCTGTGAAGTTATCAGGCCCGGCGTGACTAGGCCCAGTGCTGGCTCGCCCGCCGCCCCAGCTGTGGCATTATGGGGCTGAAGGTTCTGCTGGGGGTGGGATGGGCACCGGTCCTGGTTGTGTCATTATACCATGCCCCGCATTGGAGTCTGGACCCACTATCAGCCCCACAAGGTATGCTGGAGATACTGGGTCGGGGTCATATAGGCTGCAGGCTGTCACTCCAGAGAATTTGGTCTGGAATGTTTTGGGGCTGGGGTCCCTGGTTCTTTCCCTTTCTCACTTGCCCTTCTCCTTCCTTTCCCTTTTGCTCCCTTTTTCTGCAGTGGCCCATCCCCCCACTCCAAGTCATCCACAGTGTCCAGGACCTTGTGGGCCCTATCCACCAGCTCCATAATTATTTTCATTGTGTCCATCTTCATCGCTCTGGATCCTCTTGTGTCCATTCTGCACCTGCTAGATGAGATAAATCACATTGTCACCTCTTTTAACCCTTATCATCATCTGCTCACTTTTCTTGTAAACAGCCTCTGCCCCCCCCCCCATCCTTGGTGATATTTCTCCAAAGCTCCTGATAATCATCCACCCCATTATGTATGTATCTGTTTTTTTTTTTGTTTTTTTTTTGAATGCCACCCATGGCTGTTGTTCCGTATCTCCACTTCTGTTTCCTCATTCTGGATGCTGGCTGGGTGCTGCCCATGATGGCAGCTGCCATGTGCACACCAATAACAAGCTCTAAAATGGCGGCCGCTATGCATACCCATTTGTTGCTTAAAAATGGCAGCCCCACATGTGCCTGAATGATCCTGCCAACCAGGTTTATGGCCTGTTCTGTCCACGCCCCATGCCGTAACGACCGTGCTTCAGTCCCACACCCCCCTACCCCCCCATGTCCCCACCACTTCCCAGCATCTGTTTTTTTTTTTAACCATAACTCCCCTGGCTCCCCCCATCCATTGTCCTGCTCTTTCCTCTCTCGAGGTCCTTTGTCCGCTTTAGGCCTTCTCCCTACCTAGACATGGCTACCTGGTCCATGTGGCCGCTTGCACCTTCCACCTTCCCAGGTGAAAACTTACTGCTTTTTCAGGGATGCGCACTTGTCCCTCCCTTTTCTCTGTGCCCTGTATTCCCTGTTTTACCAGCAATGCTCTGATCTCCCTGTCTTTCACCCTGCCCCACACAAACCACTGCCTTGCGTAGTTCCCTATGCACAGCCTGCACTTCCCCTTATTTTGTATCATTATTTATCTTTATTTTTTATTATTGATATATTTTTTTTTAAATGCCTTGTCCTTGCTAGCGCCTCCCAGTGCGCCATGACCACGTACAGGCCATACCCCCTGTTCACGTAACCTTTCTGTAGGTTCCCCCTGTGGTCTTCTCAAACCATCTGAGCCTACCTACAAGATCACCATGAGGTCTCCCCCAAACCTGGCTCAACACCACCAAGTCACACTGCTAAAACTCACCTCCCAGCGACTCAACTCGACCGTTGCCTCCAAAACCACTAGTCCTATCCTACGGGCCTCTGCTCATCACATTTGCTGCAGGTTCCCATGCAGTCTTCTCAAACCGTCCGAGCCCGCATATGAGCTACCACACGGTCTCCCCCAAACCAGGCTTCTCACAACCAGGCCACGCTGCTAAAGCTGGCCATGTGGCAACTCATCTCAGACTCACCATGCCAAATTCTTTCAAACTACTAGCCCTATCCTATGGGCCTCTTCTTGCGCCCAGACACCAACCAAATCTCCTCACTCTTCTTCTTCTTTTTGTTTTTGAACAATAGCACACCCCATCATTACCACAAATATCCATCAACAACTACGCTCATATTTCTATGAGCTATTCTGTAAGTGAAATCAGCTTCCTTATAGACAACCCCGCAACTATCCACCACAGATCAACTCAAACAATGCATAAACATCGAAATTGATAACACAATTATTCATTACCTCAATTTTCTATAGGAACTCTCTGATTGATGTGCCAGACCGAAATAGAAATTTCTTCCAGCCTGACAAAAAGTGGCAGAGCTACCCTGTGCAAGCCTATTTGAACCCCAGCTTGCTCCACCCTTGGCTCTGCCCTTTTCCTTCTCATTCACCCTCACCCTCCTCCCTTTTCTGATGTCACTTTCTACCCCCTTTTCTCTGGAACTCCTCCCCTTCTGACCTCACTATCCCCCCCCCATTCCAACTCTTTCTGCATCCTTGGCCTGGAACAAAGGGTGTTGCCTTTTATGACAACCCTTCTTACTGCATATGTATTTGTAAAGTTATCTTTCAGTAGATTTTTTTTATGGCTGGGAACCACTGTCCTCTCCAGCAGAATCACTGATGAACAGAAATACAGACAGAACAACTATATTTTTTTTAGATTTTACACCTAGACCTTATATAGTGGAGTAATCCAAATAAATTCTATTTAATAAATAACATCCTTCAGCTTGTTTGTATCTATGTGTTTGAATTCTAAGAGTAATAAATACACAGAGAAAGTATAGTGCCAGGATTCAGGAAGCATTCTGGATTACCAAGCATCCAAAATGTCTGTGATCAAAAGCCTTCTGTAACAGTCATAATTCTCTTCGTCTCATTTTCCTTTGTGAGATGTTGTGCCTGTTATGTTGTTTATTTAAGAGTATCACAGGCAATCTTCCATAGGGCTGCCATACATGAGATACTCTATGGAAGTCATGCAAGGTAAACCAGTTCATGTTGTTTTCTTCTAAATGAGAAAAACACCAAGATATTGTACCAACATCTAAATATTTTCACATATTTGTGTTGCAGTGAACTACAGACACTTGGAGATATTTTTTTGCAATTCTTAAAGCATGTCTGTGTGGAAGAATCCTAGATTTTCTATAAGAAGTGCTATTTTACAATTCGTATAGTTATGAGTAAAAGTATACTAACATACTAAAATGGCAGCAGAATAGGCCTAACGGTCTTTCGTGTCTGCTCGTTTGGTCAGCCCCCACCCTGGGTGCTGACCTTGCTGTCCCCCTCGCCTTCTCTGGCTTCTCCCTTCCCAGTTCCGGATATTCTTGCTGCATTGGATTTTGCTTCCAGAACCCTTCCCCAGTACCTGTCCCACCCCCTCTTGAACCCCTCCACTGTCTCTGCCTCCACCAGCCCCCTAGGCAGTGCATTCCATGGCTCCACCACCCTCTCAGTGAAGTAGCACCTCCTCCTTTCTCCCCTGAATCTTCCCTCCAGCTTCCACCCATGCCCTAGTGGCCCCTTCCTCCTTCCTTCAAGCACCCTGACTGTTCCTCCTCTATTTACCCTCTTCATGTACCTGAAGACCTCTATCATGTCCCCACGGTCCTTCTCTCTTCCAATGTGTACATATTTAGCTCTTGAGCCTCTCCTCATAGGTCCTGTCCCCCAAGCCCCAAATCATTTTGGTTGCCCTCCTCTGGACCCTCTCCAGGAGGTTAATGTCCCTCTTTAAGTGTAGCCTCCAAAACTGCATGCAGTACTCAAGCTGCGACCTCACCAAGCAGTTATACAGAGGGAGTATCACTTCCCTCCTTCTGGAGGTGATCCCCCTAGCGATGCATCCCAGCATCCTGTTGACCTTGGCTGCTGCCCTTCTACAAGTCTCAGAGTTGTTCATCTTGACATCCACCACCACCCCCAGGTCCCTCTCAGCCATTGAGACTTGTAGCATTCCCCCCCTCCCCCCAGTATGACTAACTGCTTGGGACTGACTGAAATGGGAAGAAGATAATTTTGGTAGAAAAAGATATTTGATAAGGGAGAGAGACAGTAATAGAGGATGGGGGATTGGAATGGTATTAGAAAAGAGCAGGGAAGAAGAGGTGAGGGAGGTGGATCGGGAAGGTTAGTAGGGTTTAATGGATGTGGGGCTGTAGTTTTTATGTCTGTGTTGTGGCAGCTGGGGCTTTGTCCATTATGTAGAAGGTTGACAAACCTAGAAAGTGAGATTGCACATCTAAAAAAAGAGTGTTTTTATTTAAATCCAGATTGGAAAGGTGTGAAAAGCAGGTGTCACAGAGAAAGGGGGAGAGTTGAGAGAGAGAGAACCAGGTGCTCCTTTAATTTGGCCAAGATAGGTGGTAGTGATATGGGGAGATAGTTCCCCGGTGAAGATGGGTCACCACCATTGGGATGGGGTAGAATGATAGCATGCTTCCAGGCTTTGTCGACGGATGATGTTGAGAAGAAGTTTAGCAGAATGGACAGGGGTGCAGAGATAGCTGGGGCAGCCAGGCATAATAGCTTAGCGTCTAGGCCAGCAGGCAAGTCACCTTTAGTTGGGTTGAGGGTAAGGAGAGTATTTAGGGTGTCATCTGGGGATACTTGAGAAAAAGAAAATCTCTCTAGTAGGAGGAGTAATGTAGGGGTGTGGGTAGTTCGGGTGGAGGAGGGGAAGAGGGTAGACTGGAGAGTGGAGGCATAAGACATAAAACATGAGTTGAATTTGGTAGCTACTTTAGGGTGGTCAGTTATTACAGAGTGATTTACTTTCATGAGTGGAGTAGGATGCATTGTTGGAAGGGGGAATAGGGAGTGGACAACCTTCTAGAATTTTGAGGGATTGTTTATATTTAATGAAATGTGAACCTGAAATATTCAGCCTTGGCCAGACCGATAGCTTTAGTGCATGAATTCCTAAGGGCATGATATTTTTTGAAGTCCCTAGGCAGCCTGGAAATTTTATGGGTCTTGCATGCTTGGTTGTGGGTGCATTGGCAGGCCAGTACTTCAGGGGTGACCCATTGTAAGTGGTTTGCAAGTACTCTGACATGTTTTAATGGGGCATGCTGATTCCAGGTATTGAGAAAGTTATCTCTAAAATATTCCAGACCTTCATCAATTGTCCTTGATGAGGCTATCGGGGACCAGTCAATGAGAGTTAGGTCTTGATGGAGAGGGGTGAGGTCCAGCGATTTGTATGAGCAGATTTGTGTCACTTTGAGAGGGGCCTTTGGCCTGTGAATTTTCTGAACTAAGTAAATCAGGTGATGATCACTCAAGGTGTCAGAAATTAAGCCAGACTGTATAACCCTATGTGAATGTGAAGTAAGGGCCCAATCTATCAGGGTGTGGTTTGGGGTTTTGGGATTTAGACGAGCTGGCTCATGGATTAATTGTGTTAGATTTAGAGCTGTTATGCCATTTGATGCCTTATTCAGGGTGGTTGCCAACCAATTTTGGTGGAAATCACCCAAAATGTACAAGTCACCTGAGGGGTGAATGACATGATTGTAATGATGAGTTCCAGGGCAATGCTTGAGAAGAGGCCATGATGACAGTATATCCCAGCTATAAAGATGGATTCGGAGAAAGGCAGGCATAGCTGAGTGACTAATACCTCATAGGCTGCAGAAATGGACATGGGTAGTATAACAGTGGATTGGACTGAGGAGGAAGTATACATTGCTACTCCTACTCCCCTGCCTACCTGGTCTTGACAGGAGATAAAGTATCCAAGGATAGTTATGACAGGGTGTACTATTTTGTTATTTAGCCATGTTTCAGTTAGAAGGAGGATGTCAGGAGTTATTGAAGCTACTAGCGGTTGTTGTAGGTCTAATTTGTGAAGGAGGATTTGTATATTGAGGTGGAGAACTTTGAGTCCACGTGGGAGGCTGAGTTAGTTAAGTTGGGAAAGGGCAGTGTCGGTGTTAACTAACCAGAGATGCAAATGTGGGTTGGGCTAGAGTTGGGATGTATGTCATTCACTGACAGAAGGAGAAGCAAGATGATGATGGAGTACAGATTGGATTTCTTGTACCAGGGCTGTGAAATGGGCAAACAAGGGGTGGGTGTTGGGACGTGGGAAGTTGAATTTTTAATAGCCTCAGGATCACATAGGGGTTGGTAATCAATATTAGAGATAAGAGAACCTTCATAATTTAAAGTCCAGTACTTTATTCTTTAGGCCGTCCAGCTCCTCCTTTGTGTGTGGAAAGAAACCCATGCCATTTTGTTGAAAATCAGATGGTTCAAAAGGATAATTCATTGATCTTTTTAATTGTGAAAACATGTATAAATCATGATTTAGCCAGGATCGCAAATGAAATTATGCACTTTATCTATATTCACTATTATAGCACTGTTGACTCAACTGACAATCTTTCTACCACTATTGACACAACTGACAGTCTTTCCATAAAAAGCCTTTCAGGTCAAAATAACATTAAGTCTGAAATTCTTTCTAAGAGCAGTGTGTCCACATTAGACTCAAATTCAAAGCAATAGTGGTGAAGCCTGCTTTGTACTTTTTTTTCAGTTAGTACTTTTTTTCAGTTCTATTTTTTATTGCTTGCATACAGACTTTTTCATGGCCCTGCTCTGCCCCAGCCCACTCTCAACAGGCATTCATCTCGCTCAGGGCCTACCTCACAATCCCCCACAGATTACCCTCCATAGTGGGGACTAAAGAGGGAGGTCTATTCTCCCTCAGAGACCAACTGCAGATGAGGTGGTGTTGTGTCACAGTGTGGGTCACAGAGCGGGCTGTGCATCATACTTTGGACCTATTTTCCTTGTTCTGGTTCCCTTGGTTGATGACAGGCAATGGCACCAGCATGGATGCACAAAGAGGTGCATAGGCACTGTGCATCTGCTGCTGGCCAATTTTTGCTGAGTAGTGACCACTGCCTGGCTCCACTCCACTACATGGTGGCAGTACTGTGAGCAGGGTGGCTGACCCTCCCTCCCCTGAAGATGAGAGCTGCCATTGGATGCTTTAGCCTCATTTCCCCAGCTGACCACTGGTGGCCCAGGCTCACTTCTGAAACCAGGTCGCCGGCATGGCAGGAGGTGTGGCATCCAGTGCCTCAACCCTCCATATCAGTGGGCTGGCTTTTGAATTTTTTTTGTTTGGTCCTGCCAACATCCTGCCCTATTGCAGGTTACATCTCTTTCCCATTGCTCCCATGTCTAGCCTGGTTACCCCATGGTTTACTCCTTACGGCAGGCCCAACATTGGGGGGAGGGGGGACTTACCCACCCTATTAACTGAACTCTCACCAAGGCTGATAGGGAGTATGGGGTCCAGGAGTACTCAAGCCATGATTCTGCAAACAGGAGTTTTTTGCCATGATTTATTTCCTCAAGAGCACCAGTTATGAGCTCAACATGCACATGTTCACCTAGAGTGCTAACTAAAAGCTCTGCCTCACAGCCCCAGACATTATAGATCATAAAAAAAATATTGTTTACTCATTAGATGGCTGAATGCCATAATGAATGCTTTAAGATGCAGGTACTAAGTGTCAGTGTAAAACTATACAAGCATCTACATGCATTAGCCACGTACATGTCCATTTCAGTTTACTTGCCTGTGTAAGTCATGGAGGGCTTTCAAAAGAGAACACATGAGTTCTGTGTTTTTTCCCTATTGGATTGCACTAATTTGGCCATGAATTACCCAGTACAGCTAAATGGTTGGGCACTACAATAAAATCAGGGTTTGAGGTAAGCCTGCTATTCTTATTTGATCAGTCTGTCAATGAACATTGTTCATTTTAAGACTTTCTGCTTGCATAGACACTACAGGTCTTCAGCTGCAATGCCAATTGTGCTATCATACTGTAGGTAGTAGTGTTGCAGCAAGATCTGGACCACATCAGAACTCTGGTGGAGGAGATTTCACTGGCCTGCCTGCCTGAAATTACAGTTCAATGCAGTGCAAATTAGCAAAATGGAATGCTAATTCATGTTCTTTGACGATTTTAAAAATTGCCTGATCAAACATTTCCACCAGGATGCATATAGAAATGAGCAGCTACCAGTGCAGTATTTCTTCTTACTGGGTCATAATGTCATACGCACAATAGTGTATGACATTATAATAACCCGAAAGAGTGCTGTCCATGACAGCGAATGGAGCAATACCACGTATAATACTGTATGGGGTATTGCACCATTCACACACTCCCAGGCAGAGGACAAGACCTCTGCTGGGAGTAGATTCTGCTGAGCAGCTGCCGTAGCTCACTTGACTGAGCCACAACAGCAGAAACCCAGGCGCTGTGTCTGGGACCGAGTTTGATTCACATTCCCAGATATTTTATTTTTTTCCACGGATTGTGCTCTTCCCGAATTGGACACCCCCAAGTTGAGCATCTTTAGTGGGGGGTGTCTGGAGGTGCAGCCCCCCATAACGGGGGGGTGGGAGGCAGTGCACCTCACAGAAAAAAGACATCATATGGCAATATCTTGCTGTATAGGCAGGGCGATTTTGCCATGCGGCATAATGTTGTGCGACATCATGACCCCGTGACGTATTTCTTTCCAGGTAAAACTTTTGAAACAAATAAATACATAAATAAAAGTGTAACATGTCTCTTTTTCACAAAATAGATGATCCTTAAGTAGGCATTTCCTTCTCCTGTAAGAGAGAGCTCAAAATGACACTGACATATGCACATTGTCAGGATTTTTCAACATCCAGCATTGCTGATTGTCTGTTACAAGTGATGTGGTTTGCCAACAACTTGGACATGCTTACTGTGTACTCCCAAAAAATAAAAACAGCTCCGTCATGATGTCAAAGTGCTGAAATGCTGAAGGGAGATAATTCCTTCAGACCTGCCTCACTGGTTATGAGATGCTCAATGCCACCTCTGCTGACCCTCTTGTGATCCCAGCATGGGGCATGAACTTGCATTACTGGCACCATAAGCAGCAGTGCTACCACAGTGCTGTCTGGCTGATATGCTTTGTACTTTCTTTGATTTATCAGTGGCCTCAGAATAGAAGACATCTTTAAACAGTGCTCTTAATAACTTATATCTCACAAACAATCAGATGATGATTAATAAGAAACATAATTCACTGTACCCCACCCAAATGCTGCTCAAAGGATCCTGCAGATCATTTGAGAGTTATTCTAGTTAGTTTCTTATTTACTCTCTTTCTTCGTTCCATGATTTTAAATTAAATTTTTTGGGTGGGGGGCTAATAATTCAGCCTCATTGTAAAATGTCTGACCACTGAAGGCAAAGTGAACCCATCATAAGTTAGGTAATACTCTTTCAAGTGTACTATGCCATTATGAGCTGTGACACCAGGGTGTTCTCTGCCTGTCGTATGTAGAGACCAATCACTGGCTTTAATTTTGTAAACAGAGCTCTGGCACTTTAAGGATTCACATGCTGAGAGTGGACAGCATGCAAAATAGGAGATGGCTGCATCTTTCCTGCTCATTTAATACTGTAAGTAAAGACATAGCAAGCTCAGTCATGGCTCACTCACTGAGATTCATTCACATTTCTTGTACATTTCTTCTAAGTTTTGTAGGGACACTACTGGGGTGTTCCCAATATCAGAAACAAACAGGATCCGATACACCCCACCCCAAATACTGTTCAAAGAAGCATATAGATAATTTTGAAGGCATTCTGTTTTCTTACTCAGCTGCTTCACGCTTCATGATGTCAAAGTGACAAAATGCCACAGGGAAACTGAGTTGCTTTGGACCTGCCTTGCCAGTTACAGGATGTTCAATCCTACCTCTTCTGACCCTCATGTGACTAAACCTTGGGGCACGAACTTGAGTCAGCAGCCCTACATGCATCAGTGGGGACACAGTATTGTCAGCCTGACCTGTTTTGTACTTCCTTAGATTTATTTGTGGCCTGAGAATAGAATACTTATGTAAACAGTGCTATTAATGTTTCATCTTTCACAAACAACAGTCATAAGCAGATTATGATTACTCTGGGGAAAATAGTCACGTATTATTTATGGGATTTGGGTCTCCTGGTAGCTACTGGCAGGGATAGCTTTCAAAAGATTATCTGTCCTCTGTGACTACAACAGAAGGATTGAAAGTTTGCAGCAAAGCATGTTTAATGGCAGAGAAAGTGCTTTGACATATAGGCCTATTGTAATAATGGGTTATGAATTCAGAACTGCAATTAAGAATAAATAAATCCACATTACAAATCCATTGCAGTGCCTTGTACAGTTCCAAACATATACAATAATTCGCTAAATCAACAACACATGTATGATTAGTGCCCCATGCAGTTGGTCACAGTTTCTAGAGCATTATGATAATATGTTGGTAGTCTATACAGTAGGTTACAATGAATAGGAGGGAATAATGCATTATAGCAGATCCCTTTTCATCCACACCACACCCTTCAATTGCATGATGCCAGCAGTTGAAGGGGGCATGTGTAGACTTCAGAAGCAGCTGAATTTTTCCGTTGTGTCTGAAATACCTTGGATGGCTCCCGGGGATGGCTCCATTTACTGACTCAAAAATAGCAGCACATCTGATTCCTTGTCCAATAGGCAATTTTACAAATGTTGATTTGTGTCAGATGGAAAACATGGAGCTGATGTTAGTACCTGTTCCCACCAACTTCAGATTCCTTTTTTATCCTATACTGAAGTATTTACCCCTCCAACTCCCCCAAAAATGTTTCAGACTAATGTAGAAAACCACTGTGGCTAAAATGCAGTTAAATTATCCAAGACAGCAGAGTTATTCCATGGATAATGCCATGTTAGTGATTTTTCTTAAGATCCCTCACCCAAAACCCTTAATCAACACTAATAAACATTACTAACTTTTCAGCAGGATTGATTCAGGGGAGTTGACTAACTCTCCAAACACTGCAGAACACACAAAGTAAAATAATCCTGACCATGGCAGTAAATGCAAAGCTTTCAAATCTATGACATCAAGGAGGAAGAAAACAACAAAAATAATGAATGTTCAATTAGCAGGAGCAGCAACATCTTATTGTAATGGAACTGCAGTCTAATCTGAGTAGAAATATTACAACTTTCCCAATAAGTTCATAGAAATGAAACACATTCAAGTTTAGTGACAGACATTCCATTTCATGATAAAATATGTTGCATTCTACTGGAATATGCTTCGGTAACTGAATAAGGCCCACTAGGCCCAAAGGCCAGTTTTCATGGGCAACCCAGGAGCACTGGGGAGGTTAAGTGATTTGCTCAGGATCACTCAGCATACAAGTAAAGGTTGTGGAAATCAAACGCAGGTCTGCTGGATGTACCAGGTTTATTCAAAGTTCATTTCTCTAACCTCTAGGCTAAACTGCAGCATATTTATTTATTGTTGACTGGGTAAGTGCACTAGACAAATCCTGCCTATTTTCAGGCACAACCGGGGGAGGGGGATACAGATGAATGCCAACTGACCTTGAATCAGATTAAGCTGTTCATGGTATTTTTAGTGAATGAGGGAAATTTGGCCAGAACACCAGAGAAATTCCCCTACTCTTTTCGAAAAGTGCCATGGGATCTTTAACATCCACCTGAACTACCACCAATGCAGCTAGATGGGACCTCGGTTTAACATCTCATCTGAAAGACAGCACCTCAGAAGTGCAGTGCAGCACCCCTCTCATGCTGCACTACAGTGTCAGTACTGGAATATAAACCCAAGTGCTAGATGTGGGAACTGAACCCACAGCCCTCTGATCTCCCGGCCTCAGAGGCAAGTGTGCTACCTACTGAGCCACTGACGCTGATCTGATACTATAAAGCCATAGTGATTTCCTTTTAATTACTGGTCAACATTTTTTATTTATAGAGAACTGTACTTTTATCTTCTTTTACAACCACCCAGTTGATATTTTCAGTTATAATCTGGTGGTTGTAATTACTTGTTGTCAATCTAGCTCGTGCTGTACTATGTGCTACACTCAGCGCAAGCTCAGTAAACTTCTTGCAATACTGTCAGTTCCTCAGCCACAAATTAGTCACAGATGTAAAAGTCCCAGTAAAGAAATAAGAAATTATAATAAAACTACCATCCTGACAAAAAGGAAAAAAATGGAATCGTGGTTCGACCTGTCAGGTTTACGAAACCAAGAAGAGTTCCTAACGCAGCAAGAAAACAAGAACACTATAAGGAAAATGACAAGTGGCATAAGGTTATTTAAAATTTGACTGTGAGATGCAGGGGAGTCAACAGAGTTTGAAACATGAAAAATGATGACTAGTAATTATATAAAATAATACATGGGTGGGTGTGTGTAATCAGAATTTTACACCCACCATCGGTGTGGGATGCTTTTATAAACCCCTCAGGCTTTGCTCTTGGGGTTTATGTAGCATCCCACACTTTGGTTATGTGTAAAATTCTGGTTACACCCCACCCAACCACCCACCCATTTATTATTCTGTATATAATTACTGGTGAGCAATTTTTTCAATGGGCTCAACCAGTTGATATGTGCTTCAATAACGACAGTTGGTTATTAAGGCATGCACACGCTCTATCTGTCAAAAGTGATCACTCCCTCATTGGCCCCCATTCGGTTTGTGGGTGGGGTAAACGATTCCTAAAACAAGGTGGCTAAGTATCTTCATTATCAAAGAGCTGCCACAAGACCTTCACATTCCCCTACTTATTTTGTTAAATATCTGGTTGATCCTACCATTAATCCAGTTTCTAAATGAAAGAAAACTATCAGGTTAATCCAGCAGTTCATCAGCTTCAAGAGACGCATATACTCTCACCGTGAATGGGTGCTTAGTTCACTGCCTCAACCAGGAGGTAAGCACAAGTGCAATCGGGACTGGAGGTCGACTGCGATATTTAGCTGTAATTAAAAAATGTAAAAAAAAACTTCATGAAAGTGAGAGCACAGGGAGTTGGAGGCTGCTGTGCTATACAGCAAGTGTAAGAGGGACAAGACTGTCAGGACTGCTGCACATCTGAGAAGTGGGAACCAGGGAATCTGGAGTGGGAGTTCATCCTACATTTGGGACTGCTATGTGGGAGCTCCTGCAGTATGTCTCACAAACTAGACTGAATGTGTGTGGGGGGGGTGGAGTGATTTGCAAATCAGTGAGTGTGTTTGTGTGTGTGTGTGTGTGTGTATGTGTGTGTGGGTCACAGCAGTCAGGCTGGAAAAAAAATTGCTCACCAGCAGTGATATAAAATAAAAGATGATAAAGTGTGAATATAAGAATTTAACGCACACCCTCAGGCTTTGCTCTGGGTGTTTATGTAGCATCCCACACCTCGGGTGTGCATTCAATTCTCATATCACACACATACCGATTCTTTATTCTATATTTATCGTAACGTTTTAGTTGATTTTTAATAGCACACATTTTAAATGAACATGAATATGATTTGTTCATTAGTTCACAAATGAGTACATGATCCACATTACAAGACCTTTGATGGAACATACAAGTACTGTAAGCAATATGACACAAAAGGACAACAGTTATCTGGGTTTAATTCACACTTACAGTAGGTACTATACATACTGAGGCACAAGGCTGTTGTGCCATGAGCTGTAAACACTTGGAAGTGCATTAGCCCTAGACAGCCAATGATGTGGAGTGTTAAATTGCCCTTGGAAAATGGTTAAATTAAGAAAGAATTTAAAAAAAGCAAAACTTTTTTATTAAAAGCAGGGGCTTTCTTTATTTAAAAAGTATCAACTACTAATTCTCTGTCAGTCTTCTTTCTTTCCATGCATTCAGCAGATGGAATTGTGTTTAGCATGGAACACATGAACTCAGACTTCTACAGAACTTAAATCCACTAGCAGAATATTTACCCCATCACACACAACAGAAGGCCTTCTATGAAACCAGGGTCTAAGCTGTATGTATCAGGAGGTAAGCAGCAGAGATTGCCCTGGCAAGCTGGTAGAAACATAGAAACATACACTTTGACAGCAGATAAGGACCGCTTGGCCGATATCCTGTGAACACGGTGACCAAGACTGAGTGACTGCAAAAAGGGCAACCCAATCACAGTGCCTGTGTTCTGGGCTACCTGGCAGTGTAGCAACATGATACGGGGGTAGGCGAATATAGCGACAGGACGTCTGTATGTATATACACATGGGGGGACCACACTGCATGATGGGCGGAAGGGGAAGGAGGGTATGTGGGAGGTAGTATGGCGGTCGGCTGCTGAGCTGGCTGTGTGGAGCAGTGTGTAGGGTGGTAGGCTGGCTTTGGGAGGGTGCTGGGTTCTGTTCTGGGGTAGGATTGCTTTTTGAGTAGGGCAATATTTATATGTTATACACCCCCCTCAACAGGCACCCTTTGGAGTTGAGAATCTTTAATGAAGGAAGTGTGAGGAGCGCAGTCCCCATATGTTATGCACTCCAGTTATTGGTTTTGAAGTCGCTATGAGTGTACATCACTGTTATTTATTTTCAGTGATGTACACTCGCCCAAATGGCTTTATGACATAGAACCATTTGGCCCACCTAGTCTAACCATTTCCCGACTTATTGGATAAGCTGCAGATTCTATTTAACCAACAGCCTACTTCCTCCAACCCCCCACTATAATTGCTTTATGTTTATCCCATGCATTCTTGAATTCCCCGACCATTTTTGACCCCACATCTGCCTCAGGAAGGTGGTTCCATGCGTCCACCACCCTCTTCATGAAAAAAATACTTCCTCACATTGCCCATGAGCCATCCCCCCTCTCTCTTCAAATTATGCCCCCTTGTTCTTGCACATCTTTTTCTGAAAGATGCTCCCCTCTTGGACGTTGTTGATTCCCTTGAGGTACTTAAAAGTTTCTATCATGCCCCCACTCTCCCTCATTTCCTCAAGTATATACATATTAGGTTATTTTAGTCTCTCTTCATATGGCTTCTGTTGCAGACCCTACATCAATTGAATTTCCCTCCTCTGGAATGCCTCCTTCCTGTCTACATCCTTGCAGAGATAGGGTCTCCAGAACTGCATGCAGTACTCCAGATGGGGTCTCATCAACTGTCTGCACAGTGGGATAACAATTTCCTGATTTCTACTTGTGATGCTTCTCCCTATGCATCCCAGTATCCTCCCAGCCCTCCTTACTGCATTCTCACATTGCTTGCCTACCTTAAGGTCATCTGATATGACTACCCCCAGGTCCCTTTCAATTTTAGTTGTTTTGAGTACAGCCCCCCTTCCCCCATTGTGTACTCTTCCCCTGGGTTTTTGTTTCTCAGTTGCATTACTTTGCACTTATTTGCTCTGAATCTAAGCTGTCATACTTTTGACCATTCCTCCAACCTAGCCAAGTCACTTCTAATCCTTTCCAACCTCTCTTGTGCATAAACTCTGTTGCAGATCTTTTGTGATGTCTGTAAAGAGGCATACTTTTCCTTCCAGCCCCTCCACAATGTCTCCAATAAAGACATTAAAGAGGACTGGTCCCAGTACTAATCTCTGCGGTACCCCTCTAGTAACCACACTTTCTTCAAAGTGCACTCTGTTTACTATTACCCTCTGCATCCTGAAGTCCACCCAAATTGTTACCCAGATTACCACCCTGGGACCCACTCCCAGGCTGGCTAACTTGTTTATTAATCTTTTGTGTGGGATTATGTCAAATCCTTGCTAAAGTCTATGTAGGCCATATCCACAGCTCCTCCCTGGTCTACTGCTTTGGTCACCCAGTCAAAGAAATCTATTAGATTCATCTGACATGACCTTGCCACTGTAAATCCATGCTGCCTAGGTCATGTGCCCTGCTGGCCTCTAGGTACACAACAATTCTTTCTTTCAGAAGTGATGCCATCATTTTCCCTACCATTGAGGTCAGACTAACAGGTCTGTAGTTTCCTGCCTCTGCCTTGCTCCCACTTTTGTGAAGGGGAATCACATCTGCCCTCCTCCAATCCTCAGCTACCAAACCATCCTCCCATGATTTGTTAAACAGGATAGTCAGTGGTGTCACTAAGTCTCCCCTTAGTTCTTTTAGAATTCTGGGTTTTATGAGTTCTTTTTGGACCCTTTCTTTTGTGAATGGACTGATATCGACCCCTTGTCCAGATTGCTTCTATTGTTTGGTTTAGGTACCCCCTCCCTTCTTCTTTTGTGACTACTGAGCAAAAATATGTGTTCAGTATCTCTGCCTTTTCACTGTCACCCTCTGCCTACCTCCCCTTCCCTTCATTAAGCCTCACTATCCCTCCCTTGGTCTTCCTTAGCTCCCTGATGTGCCTATAAAAGATTTTATCCCTCTTCTTAACCGAGTTGGCTATCTTTTCCTCAGTTTGGGCCTTCACTATTCTGACTGCCTTCCCTGCTTCCTTTTACTTTAACTGATGCAGTTCTCTGTTCTGCCCCTTCTGTGATTCCTTATACTTCCCGAATGCTATCTTTTTCTTCCTAACCTTCCCCGCCACCTCTTTTGAGAACCATAGTGTTTTTTATACTTCATTTTGTTTTATTTATTTGCTTCACACAAAGGATTGCTGTCTCTGTGATGGCAGGTTTGATTTTTTTCCCATTATTCTTCCACCCCTCCTTCCCGTCCATTTGCTAGTGCATTCCTTGGGCACTCACCCATTTTTCCAAAGTCAGCCCTTCTGTAGTCCAGTACCTTTGCTTTTGCATGGCTTGACTCTACAGCTGTATTTATCATGGACCACACTGTTTTGGTGGTTGCTTGTTCCCAGATGGCTACCATGGCTAGCCAGTTCAAAATCTGTGATCCTCCCTCTGTCTCCATTTGAGAGTACCAGGTCTAAGATTGTTCCCTCCTGAGTGGGTTCCAACACTAGCTGTCTGAGGCATGCCCCCTGCAGGGCATCAAGAATAACCCTGCTCTTGGATGTTGCTGCAGTAAATGTGCTCCAGTTAACATCTGGCATATTCAGGTCCCCCATCAACAATATCTCCCCTTTTTCTGCCATTCAAAGGATGCCTTCTATCATTTGCTTGTCCATTTCCTGCCCCTGAGAGAGGGGTCTGTATACAACCCCTATGTGGATTGTGGTGCAATTTCCTGTCTCCAAGGTGACCCACAGTGCCTCCTCTACTCCCTGTTTACCCTTTAGTTCTGTTACTTTGATCCCTTCCCTTGTGTGCAGTGTTGCTCCTCCTCCTCCTCCTCCTCTTTATTCTCCCTGTCCTCCTGTACATTGTGTACCTTAGTATGTTGTCATCCCAGTCATGGGTCTCCATGTACCATGTTTCTGTGACTGCCACTATATCCAGGCATCCCTCTTCCATCAAGCCACTAGTTCAGGAAGCTTGCTACCCATACTATAGACATTGTTACTCATCAGACTACATTTTTTGATGGCCTTACCCCTTTTAGCCCCATCCCTGCCATTACTTCTTTGCCTTTTTCTCCATTTACCCCTGTCCTGCTCCCTATTGACCTCTCTACCTTGGTATTTACCTCACTAACTACCCTGTTTTATGGGGGGGGCTGGGAATTCCCTACTTATCAGTGACTCCCCCATTGGCTAGTTTAAAAGTTTGCCAATGAAGCATTTAAACCTATCATCTAGGAGCCTGTTTCCCTTCCCAGACAGATACAGACCATTGTGCCAGTATAGGTCTGTATCCATCCAGGTGGAACCCCAGTTCCCAATGAAGCCAATACCCTGTGCTCCGCACATGTTTTTCAACCATTCATTGAATCACATGGTGCAGAATACCCTAGCCCCACCCATGCCATAGACAGGCAGCACCTCTGAGAAGATTACTGTGCATGCTACTTGTTTAAGGCCCCTCCCCAACTCCACAAACTCCTGAATTGGTAGGGATAGGAAAGGGAGTTCTCATAGTCACCAAAGAAACACTAGAAAAAAAAACTGTGAATAGTACTTCATTTTTATGTTTGCTTGCACGCATGTGCAAGAAACATAGTGCCTTCATCGGAGATTTCGGAGGTGTGTCACCTCCTCCTCCAATTCAGTCAGTGGGCTGGCTGGCGCGGCCCCTGTAAGCCAATGCATTTTGGAGCTGTCTATGACATGCTCCAAAATGCAGTGGCATACAGATTGAAAGGGGCTATGCTTGAGTGAGCACCGATAAGATATCGGCTGCTCATGCGCACTTCCCCATGCACAGACAGGCGTGTGCGCCCCTACGGAATAGCGGCCACGAGGTGCCCAATTCCCGTCGGCTGAACCCCCCAGTCCTTGTGCCACCGCTGGGAGCCCACCCAGCGTGGCAAACGGTGCAGTGATTTTTTTTTATTTTGCCGACGGGGTGCCCAATCCCCATCGGCTGAACGCCCCCCAAGTCCTGCAGCACGCCAGAGCCCACCCCAGCATGGCAAACGGTGCCGCTTTTTTGTTTTTAGTTTTGCCGACGGGGTGCCCAGTCCCCATCGGCTGAACACACCCAAGTCCTTGTGCCATGCTGGGAGCCCACCCCAGCGTGGCAAATGTCCATGATGTCTTTTTTTGTTTTAAGACCTGTAAAATAAAAACTGTCCCAGCAGCACGTCTCAACCCCCTCCCACAACCCGCACCCACCCTGCGCGCTTTAGCCTCCAGCACCCCCACCCCATACTTACCTCCGGACTCTGGCACGCGATCTTCGTGAACCAGGAACACGTCTGCACTCTTCAAAGCCGACCTTGAACTGAGGAAATGCCGGTAAGCTGTATAATGGGTTACATAGGGTTTCAACTATTGCATATCTCGAGCATTTTGGGGAATTTTTGCACCAAATTTTCAACATGGGGTTTTGGGACCCTTCTCATGAATTATGTCACTGTCATGGCGTTATTCGGGCCCGAAGGGTGATTTCACGCAGTGACTGTGCAGTGACTGTGAAATCATCCTTCAGGCTCGAATACTGCCATGACAGTGACATCATTCATGAGAAGGGGTCCCAAAAACCCCTTGTTGAAAATTTGGTGCCAAAATTACCAAAATGACTGTTTTACGAGGGTGCGTTGTGCAGTTCCTACACAGGCTCGTAAGTTCACGAAATTTCAATATTTTCACTCCAGATTTTCAACATTGCCATTTTACCACACCTTCTTATGAGCAGTATAGCTGTCATTTTTCACATCTCACCCAAAATGTGTTTCCACCCATGTAGCGTAGAATGGCGCACTCGGTTTGTGAAATCAATGTACGGGACAAATTAAGAAAATCACAGTGACACTGTTCATGAGCAGAGGTCTTAAAATGGCTATGTTGAAAATGCGGTGAAAAAATTCCTAAAAATGACTGTTTTATGAGGGTGCATTGGGCAGTTCCTACGCACACTCGTAAGGTCGCGAATTTTCAATATTTTCACTCCAGATTTCCAACATTGCCATTTTATCACACCTTCTTATGAGCAGTGCAGCTGTCATTTTTCACATGTCACCCAAAACATGTTTCTGCCCATGTAGCACACAATGGCGCAGTCGGTGTGCGAGATCAATGTACAGGACAAATTAAGAAAATCACAGTAACACTGTTCATGAGCTCTGGTGTTAAAATGGCTATGTTGAAAATTTGGTGAAAAAATTCCTAAAAATGACTGTTTTACGAGCGTGCGTTGCACAGCTCCTATGCACGCTCGTAAGTTCACGAATTTTCAATATTTTCACTCCAGATTTCCAACATTGCCATTTTACCACACCTTCTTATGAGTAGTATAGCTGTCATTTTTCACATCTCACCCAAAACGTGTTTCCGACCATGTAGCGCACAATGGCACAGTCGGTGTGCGAAATCAATGTACGGGACAAATTAAGAAAGTCACAGTGACACTGTTCATGAGCAAAGGTCTTAAAATGGCTATGTTGAAAATTTGGTGAAAAAATCCTAAAATGACTGTTTTACGAGCGTGCGTTGCGCAGTTCCTATGCATGCTCGTAAGTTTGCAAATTTAATATTTTCACTCCAGATTTTCAACATTGCCATTTTATTACACTTCCTTATGAACAGTACAGCTGCCATTTTTCATATGTCGCCCAAAATGTGTTTTCGCACATGTAGCGCACAATGGTGCTGTTTGGTGTGCGAAAGCAATGTTTAGGACAGATTAAGAAAATCACAGTTACACTGTTCATGAGCAGAGGTCTTAAAATGGCTATGTCGAAAATTTGGTGACAAAAGTCCATAAAATGACTGTGTTACGAGTGAGCAATGCGCAGTTTCCACGCACCCTCGTAAGTTCATGACTTTGTAATATTTTCAGTCCAGATTTTCACCAGTGGCATTTTTCACACTTCCTTATGAACAGTAATTTTTCACAACATGGCTGAAGTGTGATTTCACACTTTCAGCGCTGAGATGCATGGTCGCTGTGGGAAATCATTGTTCGGCACAGATAAAGAAAATCACAGTGACACTGTTCATGATCGGAGGCACCAAAATGCCTGAGTTGACAATCTGCTGTAAAATATCCCCAACCTAATTATATTACGGGTGTGTGTTGCACAGTTTTTATGTACGCTCATGACTTCACCATTTTTTAAAATATTTGTACTGCAGATTTGCAACATTGCCATTTTTTACACCTCCCCATGAACAGTACAGCTGTCATTTTTTACATCCTGTTCGGAATGTTTTTGCACCTGTGGTGCTAAATGCTGTACTCACTGTGCATAAGCAGCTTTCAGCTAACAAACTGATATTCCCCCTGTTCATGAGGTGGGGTCAAAAAAAAACATGTTGAAAATTTGGAGTAAAATACCAGAATGCCTGAGGTATTAGGGTTTCCAACATACGCCTAACCTGTACAGAATGACAGGCATCAGGGGTGTGACTTAGGATTCTTGCCTGTAATGCTCATACCATTCCACACCCTGCAGCCAGTGAGAGGTATCGAGGTATGCCTTGGACTCTTCAGCCCCAAAGTTCACCCCATTCTCCTATATCGCACACATCTCACTGCATTTCCTAATGAAATGGGGTGCGCATAAGGGCCAAACACCCCAAGGAACACTGTGACACTTGTCAGTGTCTGCAGGGTGGGGTGTGGTGAAATGGCAAGGCTGTTATGCCTGATGACCCAAATGCACACCCCAATGCCTGTCACTCTCTGCAGAGTGGTGGTGGGGTTGGCTTCAGTTCAGTACTTCACTGCCATTCCTATTACGCAGCTCTGTAACTTCTACATTACCACTGCCAATGCCAGCAAGCAAACATTCGGCATTGACAAATGCTTGTTTTATTTGTTTGTGTCTGTAAAGAGAGGATTTTGATATCAATTTGTTTTTAACTTCAAGTGAGATTTACTTTCTAAACCCTGTTGACGTTTTTTTGTGACTAAAGGTGACAGCAATGTTTGTAATGGCAATCAGCGAAGAGTGAAGTGGTTCATAAATTCTGGATGTGATAGACCCCAATTCCTAATCCTACTGCATGAATGTGTTTCAACCTGGCATTTCTGGGGGATCAGCATGTGTCTTAATGCCTAATACGGAACATTTCCAGCTCATTTTATAATATAAGAAAATGCATCCAGTTTTATCCTAAGTGCTGTACAATGAGCATATATCACTCTCATTTCAAAGTTTAGAGGAGGGAAAGGGGAGAGGGTAGAGCTGGGTGAAAGTTGTGAATTCAGCCTACACGGTACTTTTGTGAAATTGTGTGAAATTTTCCAAACTTCCATCATTGAGAAGAGTGGAGTCTTCAGAATTTGGCAAATTTTAACCCTGTTCCACAAAATGTTGTGGCTGAACTGTAGAATAATATGCATGAAGTGTGGAATAACAGCACTGGGGAATTTTATTCCACAGTGTAATGGATTATTCTGCAGTTCAGTTATCAGTTCTGCAAAATTTATTTCTGCAGTTAAATACATTGAGCCCCAATTCAGTGTATTTTGTATTAATGTATTAAACACTGAAGAAGCAAATTCTGCAGAACTGATCCCCCCCCCAATGATCAATGGCCAGTTATAAAAAAGAATTTCTTGGTTCCAGTGCCCCCCCCCGGACCACCGATCACCAACCAAATCAAAAATAAAACGTTTTCCCTGCTCCCCCACTCAATCAACCATCCAGTATTTTTTCCACCATTCTAAGGTGGGATTTCCACGTAAGTTGATAATCTGATTTCTGAACTTTCACAGAAGTGAAAAGTCAACTTTCATGGAAATTCTTTCTGTGTAAGGTTTTGTTTTTCACATGGCTGTAGAGAGGGTGTTTTAGCCATCTTGATTTCTTTTTTTTTATCACATTTTTATTGATTTTTAATGTCACATAACTTAAAGAACAAGAATAATATATATATATATATATATATATATATATATATATATATATATATATATGTTTTTAGTTCACAAAGGAGTACATTTTATGCAGCAAGATGTCTGGGAAGGCAGGAGAAGGGGGAAGAGTGACTGGAGAGTGGAAAGGTGGGCCTAGGATTCACCCATGTCTCCTGACTCTGTGCTTTGTTTTGTTTTTTTAATTTTTTTAATTTTGTCTGAAGACTAAAGTGCTTCAGTGTGGCCAAAACTTTTGATTGGGTTGAATTGAAGATAAAAGTATTGTATTTCAATACATTCACTGAATACAAATTTAGCATCATCTCACCCTTACAGTACAAAAGCCCAGTGGTATAGTAACAGTGTAACTGCTTTAGTCCTGAAAAGTCCTGGGTATTCACATGTTGGACTGTTACTGGCTCTATGACAGCTGCAGATGCTTGACTGGCATCCATGCATGTAAAAAAATAACTAATCATTCAACCCTGGCAAAATGGCCTTATTCAATAAACATGTAACAAAATAATCGCCTTAGCTAAACTTTTGCACTGAAGCTACTTGAAGGACCCAGACACAAGGCAATTGTAGTGGGGGGAGGCAAGAAGTAGGCTGTTGGTTAACTAGAATCTGCAGCTTATCCAGTAGGTAGGGAAATGGGCAGACTGGGTAGGCCAAGTTGTCCTTATCTGCCGTCAAAGTCTATGTTTCTATGTTACCCATGGATCTTGTTGAGTTACTCATGGTTATCTTCACTCACACAGCAGCAGTCTAATTTCAGTATCCAGTGCCCTGGCTGGATTTATGGTTTCTCTCTTTCTCAATCTCTTTCTCTCTCTTATTGTGCAGACACAATCTCACTTCAGATGCCTCAGCTCTCCTTGACAGTGACTTTTAGCAACTCCAGCAGTCAGCAGAGATTTTCCTTGTTAGACTGTCTAGCAGGTGGATACCAGGGTGGTGAACCCCTTACTGCAGTCTGCTTCCTGGCAATAGCAGCTCCAAGTCATCACCAGGCTGAGATAACTGATATGGTGGATCCTGAGCCTCGCTGACATAGTTACTGGGCAGGCCCTTAGACCTCAGTGGATACAGTTCATCTTCATCTCCTTTCCCTCTCTCCCTTACAGATCCAGAAACATGACAGCTTCCACACAGACTGATAGCTATAGCTGCAACTTGGCAGGGCAGATGTAGAGATTGTGCATGTCACTGACACTTTCTCGGCAGCTGTAAAAGCACACTTTTGCCTCTTCCAATATCTGTGCAGTGCAGAGTAACACTCTTAGTCAGTAGTCTGTCTCCTTGAACAGACAGAAATGCACAATGACTCCTGCTTGGAAGATCCTGGCAAGGGAAACTGAACAAACAGCCTCCCCATTAGATGAGTTTTTCCATCAGTCACAAAGTGAGAGACTGCCCATCAACTCCTCAACAACTGATTGGTCACTCAAACCTTAATGTTGTTCTCTTGTGTCCCATGAACACCTTGGCTGCTCTGTGACAGGTTCCAGAGTCTAACTGATTGCATGCTGTCCTCTGACCTGGGTTCCATGCTGAAATGGGGTCAGAGGTGAACAAGAGGGTGGTAGTCATCAGTCCTAGATGCACAGTCTTTTAAAGTCCCTTTTAAGAGGCACTTTCCCCTAAAATTACACTTTGTGCCCAGGCAGATGTCTTTCATGGAGAAGGACTAGTGTTGGGTTAATCAGGGCTGCTGATTGGGAAATGTCACCTCTTGTTATGAGTATCCAACATGTTCTTCATGTGCACTCCTTTTTCCCTACTCTCTGGATCCCTCTGCAGCAGTCTATAGACCACAAAGGTTGTGAGGATGAGGAGCATCACTAGGAGTCTACACCTTTGAAGGCCCCATTGTAGACAATAGAGGTAATCCCTACTGATGGGGAGAGGGTTGCTTCCATTTAAGAAATGATTGCTACCACCGGCCTGGTGGCACTGAGGGTTAAGACACTGGATGTCTAACCTCACGACATGCCAGCGACCCAGGTTGGGAACAAGCCCGGGCCATCAGAGGTTGGCAACTAGGAGGAGGATGGAGCTGGATGGAGCTGCTGACAGGCAAGCTCTCCTCTCCAGGGAGATGTAGTGGCAACCCTCAACTAATGGCTACCTCCTGGTGGAGGCTGGGGACAGCACAGTCCTAAGGGGAGCCAGGCACCAGGCCAATGGGGTGGGAGGATAGGGGCCATCACTGGGGCCATGGGACATATTCATGCCTCCACGTGCATGTGCTCCTAATCCTGGGGCCCTTGGGAGAAAAATGGAGGAGAAAATCACCAGTGGTAGGATGGCTACTGACTCCCTGCAGGTACTGCTCCTGGGCCAGGTGTAAGGTATGCCTTGGTAATTCTGGGTGATGGGGATGGGGGGGTCAACCTGATGAGGGTGGTCCAGGAAAGGTGCAGAAAATATGATATGTTAAAAAAAAAGAAATTATTACTACCAGGTAATGGTTAGCTGAGCTTGGGATAATCTCATGTGTCTTGCTGGAGCTGGGCAGTTCATCATGGTATACCAATAATAAAGTGTAGGAAAGAGGGCAGCGTGATTGGGTGCAATGATTAGCGCAAAAGTAATGTTAGTGAGATGGATTTTACCATGTCTTGTACATTGGTTGTGCTGATGGGTAAGTATGTGATCGACATATAATAGACCCTGCTGGTGGTGATTATATGTATTTTAGGCAGGTTTCAGGGGGTGCAGACTTCTACAAGGGAGGGTACAGGGGAAGAAACCCCCAATTCACAGTGCTAGACACAGAGGAATTGGTAGCATGCTGTTGTTCTCTTGATTACTGTGATTTGTGTTTGACAGCTGGTTGATTGGGTAGGTATTCATTTTGTGTATCTGGTGGCTGAATTGACTGTCACCATGTTTATTAATGACCTTTTGCTTGAGCTGTCATCATCCATGGTCAGACTGTTTTCACCCTAAACTGTGTGACCCATCCCATTGGTCATTAGGCACAGTTTTGGAACAATATGGGTCCATGCATTAATCACAATTGTGTCCTGAGCTTTGATCAACTAAATAGTCTAATTAACAAGACACTGCTTTGTACATTTTTATGTTGCTTGCACGCATGTGCAAGAAACATAGTGCCATCATCCGAGTTTTTGGAGGTATGTCAGCCCATCTTCTAATGCAGTCAGTGTGTTTGCAGGCAAGGCCCCAGTTCCCCAATCACTGCTGCAGCTGTCTATGACAAGCTGAAAATGCAGTGGCATACAGTTGAAAGGAGGCTCCATGAGTGGGCAGGCTCTCCCCCACACATGCACGCGCGCCGCACGCACTGCGTGCTCATGCCTTCCCCTCCCCACACTGTCTGGCCGGGCAGGGTGCCCAATCCCCATCGGCTCCATGCCCCCCACCAGCCATCCTTGTGCCACACTGAGAGCCCACCCCAGCATGGCAAACGTCCAGCGTCGTCATTAAAAACAAAACACAAATAAAAACTGTCCTGGTGCTTCTCCTGCCCCCCTCCACAACCCGCACCCACCCCTATGCACCCTGCCTCCCACGCCCCTCCTCACCCCATACTTACCTCCAGAGTCTGGCACGACGATCTTCAGGGGACCGGGAACACGTCTGCACTCTTCAAAGCCGACCGCAAACTGAGGAAATGCCGGGAAGCTGTATAATGGAATAGATAGGGTTTTTTCAACTTTATTGCATATCTCAGGCATTTTTTGGAATTTTTACACCAAATTTTCAACATGGGGTTTTTGGGACCCCTTCTCATGAATGATGTCACTGTCATGGCATTACTCGGGCCCAAAGGGTGATTTCGCAGTCACTGCGTGAAATCACCTTTCTGGAATGATTACTGAAATGACACTGCCAGTGTTCATAAGGTGGTCTCTCAAAAAGCCTATTTTGAAAATTTGGTGGAAAAATTCCAAAAAATGACTGTTTTATGAGCGTGCATTGCGTAGTTCCTATGCGCACTCATAAGTTTGTGAATTTTCAATATTTTCGCTCCAGATTTTCAACATTGCCATTTTACCACACCTTCTCATGAGCAGTACAGCTGTCATTTTTCACATCCTGCCCAAAACGTGTTTCCACCAATGTAGCGCACAATGGCACAGTCGGTGTGTGAAATCAATGTATGGGACACATTAAGAAAATCACAGTGACACTGTTCATTAACAAAGGTCTTAAAATGGCTATGTTGAAAATTTGGTGAACAAATTCTAAAATAACTGTTTACGGCGTGCATTGTGCAGTTCCTATGCACGCTCGCAAGTTCGCGAATTTTCAATATTTGCACTCCAATGACTTCCAAATTCCTAAACAGCACATAGAAGCAAGCAACATTTGGCATTGACAAATGCTTGTTTAAGTCTTGAAGCAGCAGTGTATATTGGTCTGCAAATAATTGTATTATACAGTTTTTTTAGCAAAAAGTTATTTCTGACATCCTCAGATTCATTCTCAGTGTGTTTTTAGTTTCCTCAGATATTGGTAAAAGTCCTTTTAGATTTAATTTTGTAATCAATGACTCACACCATTAAAGAAGGCCACCACTCACAATTTTTAAAAATATCTTACTCTGAAGTTACTTGTTGAATATACATGCTGGATTCATCCTGTGGATATATTGGGATTGTGCTACAACATGTTTCTGATTGTAAACTGCACCACACTGTACCAAGATATGGGAACTTTTAAAAACTTCAGAATCCTGTATCTTGGTTCAGAAATGAAAGAATCCAAAATGAAAAATGAGTAGCTTAATACTTTTGCCAGCTAGTCTATATCGTTGAAAACACTATATGGTTACTAACAAATATTTCTGTTTTAATCTTTTTTTGTCCTTTAGATGGTTAGAAAGTTGATATCAATATTTGATGTGGGGGCAATACAGTGAGTGGTACTGAAGAGCAATAGAGCAATATGTGTTACATTTAAACTTTCTTTTGAAGTCCCTCCCAAGCCCATTGGCAGCAATTAGCACGTGTGTAGTTCTTTTCTTTGTATGGAATAGAATGAAATAAAGTGGCACTATGAGGGAATCTACACTGAGGTATCAATTTAAAGGGAATAAACTGATTCAAAATAACTTGAATTCTTGTGATGCATAACTTTCTCATCAATAGATAAAATAAATTGTAAAAAGATATTGCTATCATATGTGACTTGTTGAACAAGTGTGTTCTGAAGGAAACTAGACTGTAACATCAATGGCTGGTGTTATTTTATGCTTGAGACCCCCACTCTTCATTGAAAGACAGAACATATTTATAAGGGTCCAATGCAATTTTTAAGGCAAAATCAGAGGCCTCTCTGAACATCAAGGACAGTTAAGAGATAGTTTGGGTCTAGCTATCACTGGAAAGACATTATCTCATGTAGGGCTAAACTTTCCTTTTAAAATGTTGGTCTGAAAATCTGTTTTGGTGCTCAGCAACTACTGGCCAAGCTGCCCTCTCCAATGGGCAACCCACTTAATGAAATAATCTTCTAGTCTCAGTGAGTATCTGTATCATTAATTCCTGTACTGCCCTCTGAGCCCAGCTTCCGGAACTTATAAAACCTAGCTGCAGCTGTGTTTAGGCTACTAAACAACCTTGTGTATATGCCTGTTTCTCCTCACTGCTTATAATTATTTTTACAACTGATCTACCCCATGTCCTGACACTTAATATTATCCATCTTTTCAATCTATTTTTATGGTATTTGTTTGCATAGTAACACTACTTATGTGCATTTATTTCTATTACTTATTCTTTATACACAATAATGTGTTCTTAATTTTCCATTGCATCTCTAATGTATGCAACTGATATTTGATGTATTTAATTGCTATTCTACAGGATGGATTTGAAAGGAAGCCAATTCTTGCAGCTCAGCATATTGTTTTTTTTTTTATCTATTTCTGTTAGCAAAACTAAAAACTTGCATCACAGTGCAGCGCCTGTTCTTTACTTGTACGTCAGTGTCCCTGACCTTTTCTAGCCATTCATCCCTCAGGGTGATTTAGTTTCCCTGAGTACAGTGAACTGTGACCAAATCATTTTAACACCCTTTACTATTCTGGTTCCAAACTTTTAATGTACTTACCCAGAGGAAGCAACTCTTTGTTAGAAAGTTTATAAGAGCAATAAAACCCATACAACATCAACCACTATTCACACTTGTGATGTGAGCAGGAAAATGACATTTTACTATCCCTTCCATGACAAAACTCATTAACTGAGGAATGGCAACACAATATACTCTCTAAATGTTAAATCCACTACCTCTGACTAATTATTTTCTTTCATTAGAATAGAATAGAAGAGGCCACATGAGTCACATGAAAATACTCTAAATGCTTAATCATCTATTAGTGTACCTCTAACTAAACCTTTTTTTTTTAATTAAAAGGTATAGAAGAGATCAGCAATTTGCAGCAAATGATTATATTTTTTCCTCTGAGGACAGAAAACCTGACTACTTAAACTTGCAAAAATATATTTTTATACAGAAAGCTGTTGTTGCTGAGGTTAGGCAAATAACCCCCCCCCCCCATTAAAAAAGGCACTGCAATTATAAAAAACTGTGAACAATACTTTATTTTTATTGAAAGTTGTGAAATTATGTACAGTTTGAAGCAGATCTGCAAGAAAAAGATACAACCCAATAGGACCTAAAGTTTTGCTTCCCTTCTGCTACTTTGTTCACTTGGGAAAAGCTTCAGAACTGACAAAACTTCTGAAGTAAAGAAAAATATTTGATCCTGTTAGGTCACTGCTTGCAATCTGAGAGCAGCCCTGTCAAATTGTACAGCTTTGCACAATCTTGCATGAAAATCTTTGACACAGAATTTCTGAATGCTATGCCTTTTTCATCAAGTGATGAGTGATAAGGTGGTGTGGTGTGTAGCAACATGGCATGCAATGAGGGGTGGCGGTATCAAAACAATTAAATTCTGGGTGGCATCAGGAGGGGTACCTATAGCCAAAGCCAAAAAAAAATATTGCTCCATTATTAAATAGATGATGTACTGTAGAAATGAATAAGAATTTAATAGGCAAATGTATGTGGAGTTTAGATCGTACAATGCATGTGTAAGTCATAACAAACAGGTCAAAAAGAATAATTTCAAAACTGAGAAAACAAAGTATTCTTTTTTCCATGTAGAACATGGAAGAACTATGAAACAAGTTACCCTCTGAGGTTGTAAACAGTAATAACAAAACACTCTTCAAAACCAACCTAGAAATGGTATTGCTGTCAAGCAACAATAGAGGATACTACCACTGAATAGTGGGAGAGCAGTTGAAATAGGTAACTGAGCCTCATTTTGCTTATGTGTACCTTAGTACTAAGATTAGCAAAATTCTTTACCTGTCTTGATACTGACTGAAAACAGAGCACCCATATTCAAAGTGATGCCCTGTAAAAATGCTCTTGTCACTTAATGAAGCAACCTCATATAATTTCAAGGTGTATGTTTTTATCTTTTTTTTAAATAACTACTGTAATACCTTTATAAGACCAAACAAAACTACAGTTAAAGAGACAAGCAGGGCTTCAACAGCAGTCATCACTTTGGGGCAGTAACAGAAATAAACAGATGCAGAGCCTCTGATTGAAGTAAGAACTGTTAGGAAAGGTCGTATGCAAGAGGCTTATCTTGCATTTTGATTTTGGCTTTATATATTTTATGCTTTTTTATTATTTATTTATTTATTTAGTTCTTGTTGACCGGGTAAGTGCATTAGGCAAATCCTGCCTATTTTCAGGCATGACCCGGGGGAGGGGGATACAGATGAATGCCAACTGACCTTGAACCAGATTAAGCTGTTGGTGGTATTTTTAGTGAATGAGGTAAATTTGTCCAGGACACCAGGGAAATTCCCCTACTGAGTTGTAGGGGGAGTTGCTTTCCTTGAGTGGATGGCCACTTTCATCCCAGATGTCGAGGAGTGAGGAGGTTTGTGAGGTAGGGGAGCAGGTCTCCTTCCCAGCCTTGATTTCACCAGAGACCCACACTAAAGGTGAGAGTTTTTCACCAAATATGACTGGACTTACTGATGCTGCTTGTTCAATGCAAGTTGCTACCGATTTGGAGGATGTTTCTGTGGTTGTCCCCGAATTGGGGATTTTTCTGTGGATATATCCTGCAGTCCAGATTCTGGAGAAGTGGTTGTTTTGTCAGACCATGAGCATTCTGAAGTGCCGCCTTGTGTTATGGTGGGAGATTCTGCTGATGTTAGTGGAACAACTGTGGAGACTCGACTCCCCGGATGTGAGGATCGGGAGAACATTGGTACCTTGGCAAATTCCCTGCATGTTGCGAGCCATACAGTTTCTCCACAGGATTCTCAGACCTGCCAAGGAGGCTTACAAGGTAAGACTTTGGGATTGGCAAAAAAGAAATTGTTGCAAACCAATTCTACCAAGGTTGTATGGGAGAAAGACCGACTGATGGAACAGGCTTTACAGGCCACAGGCTGGGTTTGCACTAGGGCGAGTTGGTGCCCCGAGCCTGCTGATCAAAAGGTTGCTGAATATTCGACTATGGAGTTTAATGACTCTGGGGCTTTGCTGTTGAACACTGCTGACCATCCCTTAAGTATAATTCTTTGAAGGACTCTCCCTTGTGTGCCCCCTTTTTAGCAATTCCTATCACTAAGCCTGCTGTTAGGACGATTACTGTTCTTTTTAAGAATGAAGGGGAAGACATTTCTGATATCTTATACTAGCTTACAAAATGCTGTGAGGTACTTGAACATCCTGCACCTATAATTGATTCTGAACAATTTTGGACTGGGGGCTGGAAAATAAAATATATATTGTTCCAGACTAATAGTGGTAGTGCACACTTTCCGGGGTTTTTTTTTTCTTGGGGAAAGAAAGGGGCTCCTTGTTCTACCCTGGGCAGCCAAAGTCTGCCATAAGTGTGGCTTTCTTCTTGCCTGTGATACCCCTTAATGTACTCATTGTTTGGAAACTGGTCATTTTTCAACCACTTGTAAGAAGCTCTTTCATTGTAATCTTTGTGAGGAAAGGGGTCATTCTTATCTTAAATGTCCTTGGGCATCTCATAATTCTGGGGAGTGTCCATCCCAGGAGGCCTTAATTACACAGGCTCAGAAACAGTGTTGTGCTTAGGCCTCGGAGAGGCATATGCGAGACATCCTGCAGAATAACATTGCTGTTTCTTCAGACGCTACTCCCCCTATAGTTGTGACAACACAGGTAGAGCCTTCTATTGCCAAGACAAATATAATATCAGACCCTCCTGTTGGTGATAGCCAACAGATGTCCATGGACATTATTGCTTCCTTGACTTTAGACTGTGCAACCTGCTTCTTCTGTGCAGATGTCAGGTGTTGGGGGACTCCATAATCCTTTGGACTTGGAGGGGTGTCTACAGACATGGCACAGGAATTGAGTGATGGTCAAACTCTTCAAAGACAGTCCTCTATGCCTCCCCCCGACAACATTGTCTGGGACTCCTTTACAACTGTTTCTTACAAGAAATGATCCAGGGAGAAACTGGGACTCCCTATTGAGCTTAAAGGCAAAGAGAGAAAAAAATCAGTGAAATCGGGACTCACTTCGTGGTCTAATAAATATTCCCCTTTCCTTCTTGATGCTGAGCTTTCCATGTCTGGGGATGAGGACTCTGGTTCTGATACATCCTCGGTTACGGCCTCAAGAGGTACCTCTTCAGACATGGATAAGGGATGTTCCAGAAGAAAGTGTTGGGTGACTAGATCAAAACATTGATTTTGTCTTCCCTAATTTTTTTGACACATGGTTGCCTTCTGTATTTTGATGTTAAATGTTAACAGCATTAAGAATGATATATGGAGGAATGTGGTTTACCATGAATTACAAAGTTTACACCATGGTATTGTGTTTTTGCAGGGTACGTGTATTAAAACTTTTCAGGAGATAGCTAACTGTACTAACAAATGGTGTCAAGTGGCCAGGTTCTGGTCTCAAGGCCAGGACAAATGTGATGGTTTGGGTATTTTGTTTTTAAATGTAGATTTGAAGGTTACCAGATTAATTGATCTAGAACCGTGTAGGGCCCTTCTGTTGGATGTCTCATATAGGCATCACAGATTGCAAGAGAAAGCATTAAGGGTTGCTCTTTTTCATAGAATTCAGCCTTTTTACTATATTGTTCAGATGATTATATGGGGGGGTGACTTCAATTGTAGTATTCAAAGAGAAGACAGGGGTTTACGCACTGATAAACTGTTCTGTGATTCCAATGCTTTTAAAGATATTGTGGTTACTGCTAAATTGAGGGATGCCTATTGTTCTTTCCATATTACAGGGGGTTTCACATGTTGTAAGCGTTCAGTACCAACCAGGATAGATTATATCTGGGTCTCACAATTTGTGGAGATTATAGGATTGGCTGTTAAAGATCTGGCTTGTTCTGATCATTCGGCTGCTTATGTTGATTGTCGTTGGAATCCAGAACAGGTACATGATAAACCAGCTTGGAAATTGAATATCTCTTTATTAGATAATACAGAAGTAGTTTCTGGTTTTAAAACCTTATGGACAGCATGTCTGTCAGTTCAATGCATGTATGATTATTTGTATGAGTGATGGTTGGACACCAAAAGGGATGTGAAATCTTTTTTTCAGTGCTGGGCTGGGAAACAAAACAGGGATGCTTATTTTACTTACTTACAATATCAGAAACAGTTGCATAAGTTGCTTTCTTGGGCTAATGTTTCTGGACAAGACTTTAGTTCACAGATACACCAAATTAAGCAAGCTATGTATCATTTTCAGTATGATAGGGCCAAGTCTTTGAAACAAGAATTACGATTTGGCATGGCCAGTAAAAAACAGACATTTTAAGGATAGTCAACGTATGACTCACACAAAGCATATCTCTGAATTGAAGGATAGGAATGGGGTGTTGCATACTGACAAAGATTTCCTTTTGGACATTATACATCATTATCTTACTGATACTTTTGGTACTGCACCTGTTATATGTCATACTGAGCAATTTGTTTCCCCTTTAGAGAAGAAATTTCTTTCTAAGGCTTTGGTATTTCAACTGGTTGGTTTGTTTACTGAAGTTGAAGTTAGAACTGCCATTAAATTGGCTAAAAATAATGCTACTTTGGGACTGGATGGTATTCCTGATGAGTTTTACAAATTCTTTAGTGATGTTCTGTGTAAAGATTTAACTGCACTGTTTAATGAGCTATTGCAGTCTGGGGATATTCCTGTTGATTTTGCAGAAGACAAATTAGTTCTTTAATTTAAAAAGGGGTATAGGTCTCAATTATTGAATTGGAAACCAATTTGTTTATTGAATTCTGATTTAAAATTACTAAGTAGGATATTATCCACTCAGTTGACTAAATGTGCCGAGTTTTTGATTACTCCTGCCCAAGGATGTGCTTTTCCTAATTGAGGAATTCAGGACAATTTGACTTTCCTCAGGGAATTGTTTAGTAGAACGTCTATGGGGGGATCCCAGTTATGTTTTGAGCCTTGATCAAAGGAAGGCTTTTGATATCCTGTCTCAAGATCATTTATTTTTGGCTCTGCAGCAGTATGGTATTCCCTTACTGTATATTTCATGGATTAAATCTTTATATAGATCTGCTTCTATTATACCAAAGGTGAATGGATGGAAGGCTACTAGAGTGTCAGTTTGCCATGGTGTTAGACAGGGATATCCAATGAGTCCACTGCTCTCTGTCTTTGGTATTGATCTCTTGGTTCAATCTGTTTGGTGGGATCTGGGAATGCTAGGACTGAGTTTGTTAGCCTCCTTACCTTTGCTTAAGATTTTCGCTTATGCAGATGACAAGGTGCTGATTGTTGATGCAATAACTGATGAACATGTAGTACTAACGAGAATTCAAGATTTTTCAGGCACCTCAGGATCTTGTATTAATACAGACCAATGTATAGTGTATTAGTTGGGGGGAGAGCATTTGCTTCATAGACAGTTTGTTGGTATTACCCTGTCTAGGGATCCAATTACAATCTTGGGCTGCAGTTTGGGCCTGTGAATGCTGTTTTTCTCAGTCAGGATAAGAAATTGAAAAAAGCAAATCAGGCTTTGGCTAGATGGGTTCAGAATCCCCTCTCAAAGCAAAACTGGATTTTTTGGATTAAGTCATTACTCATTCTGATTTTGTTATATGTTAGTTATATTTACCCCCCCCCTTCTAAAGCTCTTCCTACTAGATAATTTCATTTGTTTTTCAGAGCATTGTGGGGGAGTAGACTGAACCCCATCAAAAGGACTGTGACATATCGCAGTTTGAAAGAGGGAGGGGTAGGAATGGTTCATCCGATTGCATTTTATTACAGCATTTTTCTTTATTCTATTGTGATTGAACCTGACCTGAAACATAATAAGGCATGTTTTCTATTGTTGTTAGAATGGATAAGACCTTGTTTAAGAGCATGGGAACAGAAGAAAGGTAGATTACTAAGTAAGATACAAGTAATTCTGAAAGAAGTTAAGGAACTATTTCACCTAATTATAACATGGAAAGTAGACTGTGTTATGGATATATTGAACTCTAGGACTGTGATTTATGACTGGTTCGTACAACCACAATGTTTAGACAACACAGTTTTACCATATTGTAATCCTTGAGATAGTATAGCTATGTTTCAACAAGTAATGAATAAGAGGCTTCCTGTCTTTGTTTGGGATGTCCTTTGGTTAACATTTCATGGGAAACTAAATGTTAAAAATAACAATAAGCACAAAGCCATACAGGACAGATATTGCTTAAGACAGTCTTGTTGTCAGATCTTAGAAACACAGGGACATTTATTTCTAGACTATGAATACACTAGGCAATTTTGGGATTTGATTGCACAATCATGGGGGGTTCATCAGTTTCGATTGCTTACTTATCAGGATTTGATTAATGTGGTTTGGACCCCAGTTTGGCAGTGCTCTTCAGAAGACACTTTACAGGTCTTGTTTGTTATTTTGAATTATTACATCTGGCAAGCAAGATGTAAATGGGTCCTGCAGCAGCATTTTGTGTTGTATGATGTTTTATTGAATACTGTTCAAGTAGAGATGCGGAAAGTATATGCCAAGGATTTGATTTGTTATTCTAGGAATTGCATGAGACAATTATGGAGAAACTGTGACTTTCTGTTTTGATATAGGTCCATTTTGCTGTGATTGGAATTAGTTTACTTTTATTGCTTCATCATTTTTTTCTTTTGTTAGTTTTTGAATGTTAGGACTGTGATGTGTTGCTCTCATTTTGAATTCTTATTCCCTTCTTCCCCACAAAATTTCCCTACTCTGACTGTAGGGGAAGATGCTGTCCTAAATGTGGATGGCCACTTTCTCCCAGTTGTTGAGGAGTGAGGATGCTTGTTAGGTAGCGGGGTGCTCCTTCCCATCCTCAATAACACTAGAGAGCCAACCAGAAGATGTGAACTTTTTACTGATAATGTCTGGACTGGAAGGCTCAGTCTGTCCCTTGAAGTTTACCGATGCTTCAGTCTGTGTTGTTGTGGATGAACCGTGTGTTCAGGCTACATATGCTGCTGTTTTATTAGGTCCAGATTCAGGAGAAGTAGAAACCTTGACTGAGTGGGCTCAAATTGCAGAATGGCAGAGCATTGCAGTGGGAGTGTGTGTCAGGCTTGTAGGCTTGTAGGCTTGTAGTGACACTATACTTTCTTTCTGTGTTGTCTTTACTTATAATTGTTTTTGGGCTGTTGAAAATTTAAAAAATAGTGGTGGTGTAATTCTGTGCTGTCTTTAATTGCTGCAAATTTTATCTTGGCTTGTCTGACTGTCCTGTAGCTGGGTGAAGGGTGTTAATTGTCTGGCCTCTGACCTCAGCTACGTGATAACTGGAGGTGGGGCTTAGTCACAGTTAAAGCAGCAAACAGAAGTTCATCTTCTCAGAAGAAGCCAGAAGGTGAAGGAAGGAAACATATTCAATTCAGTGCTTCAGAGTAACTGGTAACTGGTATTTTCTTTTAAACTTAGATTGTAGCTTGTAGTGACACTATACTTTTTTCTCTGTTGTCTTTACTTATAATTGTTTTGGGCTGTTGAAAATTTAAAAATAGTGGTGGTGTAATTCTGTGCTGTCTTTAATTGCTGCAAATTTTCCCCCCTTCCCACCCTTCCCCAACTCTTAATTATATGCCCTGATAAATCTGATTGACAGGAGCTAAACACAGGGTATAGTAAGAGGTGTGAAGTAGGAGGGGCATAAGGGGGAAGAAGACCACCCTCAGCACGACAAGTGTTTTGACTCATTTATTTATTTATTGGTTTCTTTTTCCTTAAAATAATATATATCTGAGGATCAGTTACAGGATTTTTAGTACTGTAAATAAATAAAAAGAGAACTAAGAGAGCTTCAGTAGCAGATAAGTAGTGGAACTGCAGTATAATGTGGGGAGTGGTGCAATGCAGTGGCTGTGGTGCAGCCATATTCAAGAGCAGACCTTCTGGACACTGAGGTGCTGCCTATCTGCATGCATCTCTCGGGACTGCGGGATGAGGTAGCCAGACTCAGAGCGGAAGTAAACTGGGTCAGGAGTACCATCACCCTGTCCAGGAACCACCCAGTCCAATGCAGCTGCCTCAAAGGATGCCGAGAACGAGAGCACTTGGATGACAGTGGGCTCAGGGAGGGTTAGAGCAGTCAGGCAGAGGCACATCCCAGATCCTATTCCTCTCAAGAACTCATATGCCACACTGGCAAATGAGGACAACCAAATAGAGGACCCAGGGAATTGGAAGGAAAGGATGTGGAGGTTAGGCAAGGAGGTGACCTCAGTGGGAAAGCAGTGGACCCCAGAGGAGGAGGAAGCAATCCTGGTGGGGACTCCATCATAAGAGGATCCAGCTAGGAACACAGGAGGGAGGACAGGGAGGTGAGGTGCCTACCAGGTGCCACGGCATGGAGGGATGGAAGGAAGATCCTGGGGATCACTGGGAAGGCAAGACAGGAGGGTGAGCTGGATGTCATTATCCACCTAGGTACTAATGACTTGGCAAATGGGAGCCAAAGGAAGTTCAGGAAGAGTTTAGGAAACTGGGGAGGGGTCTCAAGCAAGTAGCTACTTCTGTCACCTTCTCAAGTACTACCTGTGAGAGGCAAGGAGAGCATAGGAGTGCATGCACCAGGAACTTTAACTCATGGTAGAAGAACTGGTGCTGTGAGGAAGGGTTTGGATTCATTGGTGACTGGGGACCCATCTGGAGGGATGGAGGTTTATTCAAGCCTGACGGCCTGCATCCATCCTGGAGGAATCAAGCACTCAATGATAAGTTTAAATGCTACATTGACAAGCATTTAAACTAGCAAAGGGGTGCAGGCCAGCAAGGACGGTACCTACTTGCTCACCCCCCACAGCTAGTAATGGAACCAGTGAACCAGAGGAGTGGCTATCTCAAAGCAGTGTGCAAAGATGGAGATTAGTGTCCAAAAGGTGGATAAGCAGAAAAGGCAAAATTCAGCAGAAGGGCAGACAGCAAGGAGAACCAGGGATAAATGACAACCAAGGAAGGGGCTGGAGTAGAACAGTGAAGCAGTCTAGGGAGGTCAAATCATGGAAAGCCATGTGTGCAAATGCCAGGAGCCTTAGCAACAAGATGGAAGATCTGAGGCTGTCATGGTACAGTCAGACCTGGACATTGTGGCCATCACTGAAACCTGGTGTAATGATAACCATGACTGGGAGATGGCCATACCTGGCTACAACATATTCAGAAGAGACAGAGCAGGTAGGAAGGAGGAGGAGTGGCACTGTATGTGAAAAAATGACATAAGGGCCACACAGATCCAGGAGGAGCAAAATGGGGAGAGATACTGTGGGTTAGCTGGAAAGGAAAATGGGCCAGCCATCCGCACAGGTGTGGTCTATAGACCACCAGCCCAGGAGGAAGAAACAGACAGGGAGCTGATGCTAGCCATCCAAAGGATGGCAGACAAAGGTGAGTAGTACTGGTTGGAGACTTCAATATACCAGACGTGGACTGGAGCATCCCAGCAGCAGCATCAACTAGGAGCAGATTTATCCTGAACTCTCTTCAGGGTGCCTTCCTCAAGCAACGGGTCATGGAACCAACTCGGCAGAAGGCAATACTGGACCTTGTGCTCAAAAAACAGGGACAGTGTGATGGGGGTAACAGTGGGAAGCACCTGGGTAACAGTGACCACCAGTCATTGTGGTTTGAAATCACAGAAAGAGCAGAACCAAACCACAAAAACACATATCCTGGATTTTAGGGGCAGACTTTGGGAAAATGGGGAGATGCTTGAAAGAGGCATTAAGGGAATGGGACAGGAATCAGGATTGAGGAACAGGGCAGTATTTAAATGGGGATTATAAGAACAACAGAATTATGCATTAAACAGGTGAGCAAGAGAAAAGAAAGAGGAGACCATTATGGTTTTCCAAAGAGGTAGCAAAGAAAGTGAAAGCCAAAAGATTGCATTCAGGCAATACAAAAAGACACAGGCAGAAGGGGATAGGGAGAAGTACCAGGAGAAACAAAGGGAGGCAGGGAAGTCAGTAAGGGAAGCCAAAGCTCAGACAGAAGAACACATTGCAAAATCAGTGGTTAAAGGGGACAAAACTTTTTACAGGTACATAAGTGAAAAAAGAAGGACAAAGGGAGGGATAGTGAGACTGAAGGGGAGGATGGGAGCCACGTGGAGGATGACAACAGTAAAGCTGACATATTGAACAGGTATTTCTGCTCAGTCTTTACTAAGGAAGAGGGGTAATGGGTCTGAAGGAGTACAGGGGTGAGAATGGTGCAGAAATGGACACAAGTCCCTTTACCACGAGAAAAGGGTCCTGAAGGAACTGGAAGTAATAAGAGCTGATAAAGCAATGGGGCCAGATGGGGTGCACCCAGGGTCCTTAAAGAACTAAGAGAGGTGGTGGCTGAACCTCTGGCTATCCTGTTCAGCCAATCACTGGAAACAGGGAGGTACCCAAAGACTGGAGGACAGCAGATGTAGTCCCCTTATACAAAAGTGGGAACAAAGAGGAAGCAGGGAACTACAGACCAGTCAGCCTCACACTCGGTAGTGGGAAAGAACATGGAAGACTACTGAAGGAGAGATTGGTGGAACATCTGGTTGTCAATGGACTACAGGACCCAAGGCAGCATGGTTTCACCGGGAAGGTCATGTCAGACCAACCTCATTGAATTTTTTGACTGGGTGACTAGGGAGGTGGATCAGGGAGGGCAGTGGACATGGCCTATCTGGACTTCAGCAAGGCCTTTGACACTGTGCCACATAGAAGACTATTACAAACTGGGGAATATGGTGTGGGCAGGACAGTAGTGTGGTGGGTAGGTAACTGGCTGGGTGGCAGGACACAGAGGGTGGTGGTAAATGGCTGTCGCCCACAGAGGGAAGAGTGACCAGTGAGGGTACCACAGGGATCAGTGCTGGGACCGGTCCTATTCAACATCTTCATCAGTGACATTGCACAGGATCTAGAAGGCAGAATTTACTGTTCGCTGATGACACAAAGCTCTGTAACAGAGTAGACACACCAGAGGTGTAGACAGAATGAGAAGGGACCTGCAGAAACTTGAAGAATGGTCAAGGGTTTGGCAGTTGAAATTCAATGCAAAGAAGTGCAAGATAATGCATATGGGGCACAAAAACCCTGGCACAATATATCAGTTGGGGGTGAGGATATAGCATGCACCAAGCAGGAAAGGGATCTTGGGGTTGTCATCTCTGATGACCTCAAGGAAACAGTGTGACAAGGCATCAGGTAAAGCAAATAGGATGCTGGGATGCATAGGCAGGGCATCACCAGCAGGAAAAGGGAGGTCATAATTCCGCTATACAAGACACTAGTGAGGCCCCACTTGGAGTACAGTGTACAGTTCTGGAGACCATACCTACGTAAGGACATAGACAGGGTAGAGAAGGTTCAGAGGAGGGCAACAAAGATTGTGCATGGGTTGCATCACAAGTCCTATGAAGACAGATTGAAGGAACTGAACATGTACTCCCTGGAGGAGAGAGGAGAGAGGGGATATGATGAGAGACATACAAGTATCTTACAGGGAGGAACAGGTGCAGGAAAACACTATTTTAAGCCGAAAAAGATGTTTCAGGACTAGAGGGCATGGGATGAAGTTGGAGGAGGATGATTCAGAGGAAACATGAGAAAGAATTTCTTCACAGAACGGGTGGTGGACAAGTGGAACACCCTGCCAGAGGAAGTGGTGGGAGCTGAAACAATCACGGGATTTAAGAATGCATGGGATAGACATAAAGGAATTCTAGAGGTCAGGGGTAAGGGGAAATAGACTTCTAGGAAAACAAACTGAACTTATAAGCTCAAATGGGCAGACTAGGTGGGCCATAGGCCCTTATCTGCCGACACTGTCTATGTATCTATGTATCTATGTCAGTGTTACCAAGCCAAATGAGGAGGTCTAATTACCTGGATGTAAGGATCGGGAGGATGCTGGTACCTCAGCGACTGTTCAGAGCGGTGTGGATCAAACTTTCCACCCACAGAACTTGTTACTGAAATCATGAATAGGAGCACATGGCAAAACATTGGGGACTGGGTAGAAAAAAATTTTGAAACAGAATATAGCTTCAGAGGTGCAGGAGCAGGACCAGTTACGGGAGGCCACTTTACAGGCTGCAGGTTGGGTACATACTTTGAATGGTTGATCCCCAGATCCCACTGATCAGAAAGTGAGTGAGTACAATTCCATGCAATTTACTGAAACTGGGGAATTATTATTGAATGATTTGGAGCATATGTCGGAGACTGTACAGAGTATTGAGCTTGCTACAAATATGGGGGAATGGGCACTGGTTCTCAGACCACTACAGAAGTGACTTTAATAAATGTTGTTGATGGAAATACTTCCATTCCTGGCCCTAGAAGACAGGGGGCTGGTTGTCATTAGTGATGTGGGTAACAACTGAATACCTGAAATGCCTGCACAGTTAGCCAGTACAGAACCCTTACCTGTGGGGCTAGGACCTGCTATTTTGCAAGATCCTGATAAGCAAAAAATGTTTAAACCTCTCTTATGGATGGCAGACTTGTTTAAATCCTCTACTAGAGAACTTGCCCCAAGGAGGAATGCCATAATACTGATGTATAAAGAGGGTTTAGAAGACCCACCAGACAGGATCTATATTGGGACAAAGCTATTGAAGGACTCCTTAAAATTATATGCTTCCAAGGTTTTTGCCCTGATCCATACAGATGATAATAATTATGATGTTAGTTTCAAGACAGTGGAAGCTCTGGATAGATTCTGGCTTAAATACAATGCACTGAAAGATTCTCCATTATGGACCCCGTTTTTAGCCATACCTATCACTAAACCAGCTGTTAGGACAATTACTGTTCTCTTCAAGAATGACGGAGTTGATATTTCTGATATTCTATACTGGCTTAAGAAACGGTGTGAAGTACTTAAACATCCAGATTCTGAGCAATTTTGGACTGAAGGCTGGAAAATCAAGTGTAAATTGTTCACGACCAACAGTGGTAATGCACGTTTACCTGGCTGTCTTTTTCTTGGGGAAAGACAGAGGCTCTTTGTTCTATCCTGGACAACCTAAATCTTGCCACTAATGTGGTTCCCGACTTCACTTTAGTAATGTCTGTGATACCCCGAAACGTACTCATTGTTTCGAGACTGGTCCTTTTTCAGCAAATTGTAAGAATCTCTTTAGATGTAATCTTTGTGAAGAAAGAGGTCACTCTTATATTAAATGTTCCTGGGCCTCTCACAATTCTGGAAATGGGCCCTCACAAGAGGCATTGATAACTCAGACCCAGAAGAAAGGCTGTGTTCTGGCCTCAGAGAAACGTATGCAGGATATCTAACAAAATAAAGCAGATGTTGGTAAAGAACCTATTGCTCCTATGGGAGTGGCACCACAGATAGAAGAACCAATAACAGGGGAAGACCAGTCCTTTGAACCTACTATCAGAGATGGAGAACAACATCAAATAGATGTTTCCACCCAGCCAAATTTGGAACCACAGGGAGAAGAGGTTCAGCCAGCTCAATCTGGTGATGTCCAATGTGATGCTGTGCAAAGAGTTACCATGGATTTGGAGCATATGATTTCTGATCTGGCACAAGAGTTGGGCAATGGACAGGTTCTTCAGGGGCAATCTTCTATGCCTCCACCCCCCCACCTGTAGCACCTTCTGAGAAAGCCGTTAAGACTGTCACTTATAAAAAATGAGTTAGAGAGAAAATGGGACTCCCTCCTGAACCTAAGGGAAAAGATGGAAGAAAAACAATCTAAACAAGGGGTTACTTTACAATCTAACAAATATGCCCCTTTACTTACTGATGCTGTGCCACCTATGTCTGAAGATGAGGATTCTGGGTCAGATACATCCTCAGTTGCGTCTTCAAAGGGGGCTTCTTCACACCTGTATGAAGGTTGTTCCAGGAGAAAGTGATGGGCTACCAGATTGCAATGTTGAATAGATTTCACCACTTCTTATTTAACAAATGGCAGATTTACATATTTTAACTTTAAATGTCAACAGCATAAAAAATGAAATACAGAGGGAAGTGGTTCTTCAAGAATTACAACACTTAAATACAGATATTGTTTTTGTACAAGACACCCGGATTAAATCTTTTCAAGAGATAGCAAAATGTACAGCCAAATGGCACCAGGGGGTCACATTCTGGTCGCAAGGTCAAGACCAATGTGATGGATTAGGAATTTTGTTTTCTAGTATAGACTTCAAAGTTACCAGATTGGTAGAGCTAGAACTGGGTAGGGCCCTCATTTTATATGTGTCCTACAGGCAACAGAGATTGTGCTTGAGAATATATATATATATATATATATATATATATATATATATATACACCTCAAGGAAAAGTGTTACGTGTTGCTCTTTTTCAAAAAATGTAACCCTTTTTGTGTACAGTTAGGATGATAATATGGGGGGGGGGGTGATTGTTATTGCAGTATACAAAGGAAGGCTAGAGGTTTACAAACCAGTAAACTGTTCTGTGATTCCAACGCTTTGAAAGATATTACTGCAACTGCTAAATTGAAGGCTGCATATCATTCTTTACATAGTACTGGGGATTTTACATTTCATATGGGTTTGCAAAAGACAAGGATTGGTTATCTTTGGGTCTTGCAATCTGTAGAGGTCATGCGGTCGACTGTTAATGACCTGGCCTTTTCAGATTATTCTGCAGTGTGTATCGACTGTCTTTGGAATTCAGAACAACTACATGAGAAGCCAGCATAGAAATTAAATGTTTCCTTATTAGATTATGAAGAATTTTTTTTTGGTTTTAAGAAATTATGGGAAGCTTGGCTCTCTGTTCAATGTATGTATGATACCTTGCAAGAATGGTGGTTAGATACCAAAAAAGCTGCAAAACTTTATTTTCAGCGTTTAGCAGGGGAAACAAAATTGAGATGGATATTTTCTTTATTTGCAGTATAGAAAACAATTACATAGATTGATCTTTTTGGCTGATACTACTGGACAGGACTTTAGCTCCCAAATACATCAGGTAAAGCAAGCTATGTATAACTTTTAGTATAACCGAGCCAAAACTTTGAAGCAAGAATTGAGGTTTGGTACTGTTAGTAAATGACAGACTTTTGATCCTTTTAAAGCTAGTTATAATGTGACCAACAAAAAAAATATTACAGAATTAATGGATGGGAATGGTGTGTTGCATAAAGATAAGCATTCCATCTTGAAAATTATACACCGGTATATCATTGATACCTTTGGCACTGACCCTGTAACACATAATACTGATCGATTTATTAGATCTTTGGAGAATAAACACATTTCCAAGGATTTAGAGTTACAAATGGTTGGGCTAATCATGGAGTAGGACATTCAAGCTGTCATAAAGGCAGCTAACAGTAATACTACTCTGGGAACAGATGGAATTCCTGCGGAGTTTTCTAAATTCATTAGTGACATTTTATGTAAAGATTTGGCTAAACTATTTAATGAGTTGTTGCTCTCCTCAGAAATCTCTGCTGCTTTTGTAGAAGCTGAATTGATTCTGTTATTTGAAAATGGGGATAGGTCACAGACGTTGAATTGGAGACCTATTTGTTTATTGAATTCAGATTTAAAATTGTTAAGTAAGATTTTGTCAAATCGTTTAGCTAAGTGTGCAGATAGTTTAATTAGTAAGGAACAGGGTTGTGCTATCCCTCAAAGAGGGATACAAGGCAATCTGATTCAGTTACGGGAATTATTTAGTAGAAATACTATGGGGGAGCCATGTTACGTTTTACGCCTTGATCAAAGGAAAGCTTTTGATTCTCTTTCTCAGGACTATTTATTTTTGGTTCTACAGCAGTATGGTGTTCCTTTGATTTATATTTCTTGGATAAAGTCTTTATATAAAGCAGCTTCTATGATTCCAAGGGTAAATGGGTGGAGGGGTACTAGAGTGAAAGTTTGTCGAGGAGTACGGCATGGATGTCCCAAGAGTCCTTTACTCTATGTGTTTGGTATTGATCCTTTTTTACAATATGTTAATAAAGATCCTGGAATACAAAGGGTGAGTCAGTCAGTCAGTCTCTTTTCCTCCTTTAAAAATATTAGCCTATGCAGATGATATTGTGTTAATAGTAAATGCAACAACTGAAGAAAACGTCCTGCAAGCACAGATTCAGGACTTTTCAGAAGCCTCTGGATCTTGCATTAATACTGATAAATGTATAGGGTATCAGCTGGGGGGTGATCAGTTATTTCATAGGTAGTATGCAGGAATTGGCCTGACTAGAGACTCTGTAATGTTTTTGGGACTTCAGTTTGGACCTGATAATGCTGCTTTGATAAACTGGGAATCAAAACTGCAGAAGGCAGAAAAAGCCTTGGTTAAATGGGTTCAGTATCTGCTTTCTAAGCAAAAATGTTTTTTTTTTTGATTAAGTCGTTACTAAAACCGGCTTTACTGTATGTCAATTATATCTACCCCCCTTCAAAAGTACTTCATACTAGATTGTTTAGTTTGTTTTTTAGAGCTTTGTGGGGGAGCAGATTGAACCCTATTAAAAGGAATGTGACATATCAAAGTCTGAAAGAGGGAGGTATAGGAATGGTTCATCCTATTGCATTCTACTATAGTATATTCCTTTATTATAATGTTATTGATCCTGAGTTGAAAAATAATAGGGATTGGTATGTTTTATTATTGGAATAGATAGGGCCTTGTATCAGATCATGGGAACAGAAGAAAGGTAGATTATTAAGCAATGTCCAAGTTTTTCTGAAGGAAGTTAAATAACTATTTCAGCTGGTTATAACATGGAAATTAGAATGTGATATTGAAAAGCTAAAAAAGCAGACTGATATTTATGACCTGTTGGTTCGGCCACAATGTTTGGAAGGAATAGTTTTGCCATATTGTAGACCTCAAGATAGTTTGGAAATGTTTCAGCAATTGTCTACCAGTCTTTGTCTGGGATGTCCTTTGGTTAACTACCAATGTAAACTAAATGTAAAAAGTAGTAATAAACACAAAGCCTTACAGGAGAAGTATTGTTTGAGGCAGAATTGTCATCAGATTTTAGAAACGCAAGAACATTTATTCCTAGAATGTGATTATGTTACTCAATTTTGGGATTTTATTGCACAGGCATGAGGGGTCCAGCAGATTGGATTGCTTACATATCAAGAATTGATTTATGTGGCATGGACCCTGGTTTTGCAGCAATTTTCAAAGATACTTTACAGTTATTATTTGTTGTTTTGAAGTATTACTTCTGGCAAGCTAGATGTAAATGCGTCCTGCAGCAGCATTTTATACCTTATGAAGTTTTATTAAAAACTGTTCAAGAAGAACTACAAAAAGTGTATGAAAGAGATTTAGGTCTCTGTTCAAAAAGTCAAATGAGACAGTTATGGAGAAACTTTGACTTTTTGTTCTGAAAATGTGTCAAATACAATGTGGTCAGGATTACTTTATTGTGTCCTTTTCTTCTGATAGGAAGACATTTGTTTTGTTTTACTATTAGTTATGAGTTTTCTTTGGGTTGTCTTGTCTAGGATTAGGTTTAGTATCAGTACATGACTATAAGGACTGTGATGTATTGCTATACTTATGAATTATTATTCCCTTTTTCCCCAAAAAGTTCTCTTATTCTTTTTGATAAGTGCTATGGGATCTTTAACATCCACCTGAACTGCCACCAATCCAGGCAGATGGGACCTCAGTTTAACATCTCATCCAAAAGACAGCACTTCAGAATTGCAGCACCCCTCTCATGCTGCACTACAGTGTCAGTACTGGGATACTAACCCAAGTGCCAGAAGTGGGAACTGAACCCACAGCCTTCTGATCTCCTGGCCTCAGAGTCGAGTGTGCTACCTACTTATACAAACTGTAATATGTTTTTTTCTTTTTGCCAGCACTTTATTGTACCATTGTTACTACATTTTATCACCTGCATTCTTGCTCACTGTCTGCACTTTGCATTGTCCCTAGAGACCTCAGCCAATAATTGATAACAGAAATCTGTTGTGGGTGCCCAGATTGGCAAATGTACTGTAGTTTCACAACACTACTATATCCCAAAACCAGAGAGATTCTTTGTCACTCCACTGTACCTCAACATTTGGGTCTTTTGGGCTGAAATATGCAGGGTAGTAAGCCCTGGGTCCACTGATGTGCCTTTTGTTGGTTTGGTACTAAGTCATTCAACGCTGCCCATCTTATGCCCCTGATTACTCTCTATGTCAATTTACATTCCTGGGATCCTGGTATAGTTGTCCACCCCCCCCCCAGTCTCCTCGCTGCTCTCCTGTCTGCCCAGAATATGAATGAGTGCCCACAAATCCTAATCTCTAAGCTCCTCTTGAGCCCTGTTGACAATAAAGTAATCATGAGAACGAATCAGGTTCCTATCCCCCTTCCCCATATTATCTGCCCCTCTATCTGACCACCTTTTTTTTATACTTAAGCCTGTAAAAGAGAAACAGAAACACAGTTAAAACATCAGTCATGTAAAGGTCTCACATTTCTTTTATAACAGTTTGAGGCTCAACAGGTGAGTGTTTTCAATTCCTCTTGTGATCCCCCTTTTGTTGCAGCTACAGAAGTTGCCCGAATATGAAAAGAGTGGGAAGAAAATCTTTTGGGATCTTCATCTTGGAATTCAATGCCCTTTTTATATTTTCTTGTGTGCACAGCACACATGAAACATATTGAGGTTAGCAGAGCATTGCAGAGGTGTGGCAGTGCTGTGGCCAATGCAGGGGATGCTTAAATGGGCACGTCCCTCAGCCTCCAATTAACAGGGAAGCTGCAGATGAGGGCAGTTTCAGAGCAAGCGCTGCACTTGAAAGAATTCTGCCACTCCAATTAGGGACAGTTTTGTTATTGCAGCAGCAGATCTCTCCCCCACCCTTCTTGGCAACTAAGCACATTCCAGATATGAGCATTACAGTGCAGAGTAACATGCATGGCTGGTGTTATGAGCAACATGTTTGCTCAGTGTGCCTTTCCCAGTGAAATATATTAATAAATAAACAAGCAAACATAATAAATGAGTCCCACTGTGACTTTTCATAATTGGTGGCTCCTGCCGCCCATCACACACTCCCTCCAAAGTTGACATTGTGGTGCCCAATCCCTGTGTTGGTATGTATCCCCCCCCCCCCATTCATGTGGTTAATGTGGCACACTTAGATCCCACCCCTGTGTGCCAAACTAATTATATTTCCAAAACCGGGATGACCACTTCCAGTGTTAGATGACTCCCCCTCGACCGTAAACATATCTTTTGCTGATAACAGAGTGCCCAATCCTCGTGATGGCATGCCTCCTCACCCCCACTATTGTGGCACACTGGGAGCCCATCCCAGTGTGCCAAAGTAATTCTTTATTTTTTTTTCGAAACCGGGATGCCCAATCCCAGTTTCAGATGTGCCCTCTTGACCCCTCTTTTTTAGCCAACCTCTGGGTTCCCAATCCTCGGGTTGGCATTGATCCCCCTCACTACTCTGTCATACCGGGAGCCCATTCCAGTCTGCCAAAATTTATTTTACATAGAATTTCACCTAAAAAAAAGAAAACCATCCCCCGAAGTCTTTTTTTTTTAAACCTAAAGAAAAAGAAAAGGGTCCTTCATCGTCCTCGCTGGCCCTCCCTATCCCAACTCTTCCTCTGCACACCCCACCTCCATGCACCCCTCCCTCACCCATACGTACCTCCAGAGGTCTGGCACTGTGATCTTCTGTGGACCGGGAACACGTCTGCACTCTTCAAAAGCTGACTGCAAACCGTAGAAAATCACAGTAAGTCCTATAATAGCAACCAATAGGGGTTTCCACTTAGGTTGATATATCAGCCTTTTTTGGGAGTTTTGGTCCCACATTTTCAACATGGGGTTCTTAGGACCCTACCTTATGAACACTGGCATTGTCATTACGTTTCTCGGTCCTGAACTGGGATTTTGCAGTTGTTGCATGGAACCATTTTTCTGGACTGATTAACAAAATGACAGTGTCACTGTTCATGAGGTGGGGTCCCAAAAATCCCATGTTGTAAGTTTGGTGAAAAAAATCCAAAAAATGACTGCGTTTTGAGCACACGTTGCACAGTTTGTATGCACATTCATAACTTCACCAGTTTTAAATATTTTTACTCCAAATTTCCAATGTTGCCATTTTTCACACCTCTATATGAACAGTACAGCTGTCATTATTTGCATCCTCCCTAAAATGTGTTTTTGCACCTGTGTCGCAGAATGGAGCAGTTGCTGTGCAAAAGCAACTTTTGGGACAGATTAATGAAATCACAGTGCCATTGTTCATAAGAGGAGGCCTCAAAAAGTTCACATTGAAAATCTGGTGAAAGAATTCCAAAAAATGATTGTACTACGAGCATGCATTATGCAATTTCTACGCATGCTCGTAGCTTTGCCAGTTTTTCATATTTTCACTCCTGATTTTTAACATTGTCATTTTTTTACACCTCCTCATGAACAGTACAGATGTCATTTTTCACATCCTGCCCAAAATGTTGTTTTGTTCCTGTTGTGCCAAATGGTGCATTCACTGTGCAAAATCACTTTTTGGGATGGATGAGTAACAAAATGATAGTGCCACTGTTCATGAGGTGGGGTCCCAAAAAGCCCATGTTGAAAATTTGGAATGAAAATACCAACACACACCTGGGTCATTAGGGTTTCCAACTGTAACGCCCCACCTGTACAGACTGACAGGCTTCGGAGGTGTGGCTTTGGATCATCGGCCATAATGCTCACTCCATTTCACCCCACCCCACCCTGAAGCCACTGACTGGCATTGAAGTGTGCCTTGGGATCTTTGGCCCTAATGTGCACCCCATTCTCCTATACTGCACTCATCTCAACTTATTTCCTTATGGAATGGGGTGAGCGTAAGGGCCAAAGACCCCCAAGGCATACCATGACACTAGTTAGTGGCTGCAGGGTGGGGTAAGGTGTAATGGCATGAGCGTTGTGGCCGACAACCCAAAGGCACACCCCAATGCCTGTCAGTCTCTGCAGGTTGGGGGTGGGGATTGGCATTAGTTCAATACTTCACCGCCATTCCTATTATGCATCTGTCTAACTCCTGCAGTACCAATGCCAATACCAGCAAGCAAACATTTGGCATTGACAAAAGCTTGTTTAGTACAGCCACCACTTGCATCCCTGTAACTGCTTTACTATCCCTGTGTTTAAACAGGAACCCAACCCTCATTCCATGCACTGCGACGTACACCCACAGCTCTTGGATTGGACAAATGTTTAGGTTCTGGTGATGTTTTAGTAAAACCTTGGCCCCTTGCCCTTTGTGATCCATCTTTGATCTTCTAATTAGCAGCTCAACCTTTCCCTTGCCCCACGTCATGTCTTCCCAGTGCAAGCTCCATAAGTTGTCTCCCTTGCCGTACCCTACTACCTCACTTACTCGAAAAGCCCTGTGCCACATTACTGTATATATTGTGGCAAACAAGACAGATTCGTCCTTTGATCTGCATACTCAAGGCATGGCTTTTAACAAGTCCTCTAACATTGTTTCTGAAATTGGCTTCCTGGTTTCCCCTGACCTCCCTTTTATTCATAGCTACCCCTGCATCATCCTTTTTACCAACATGCTTTTTGTGGGATCTCCTCATCCATTGATGCTACACATGAAGCTGATGGCAGACAAATGCACCCCCTTTGCTGCATGGACTATCCCCTTCTGCCACCAATGTACTTCAAATTTCCCTTCTTGATCTTTCATTACTATCCAACTTACCTCCATCTTTTGACCCTCTCTGAAGATCTGAAAAACTCACCAAGACCTCTTGTATGCCTTTAAGGTCCTAGGCAACCAAGAGTTATGGAACAGCAACTTGGCTCCCTCTAGCCAATTTCCCAAATGAATGCTGGTATTGGTATCCTCTGTGTATCTGTCCTCGGAGCGATGGCCCAGAATCTGTCCAGCTGCAGATGGGAGAGGCTGTCAGCTATGTCATTCTGTGCCCTCTAGATGTGCCTAGCCCTAAATAACATGTTAAGCCTAAGGCCCTTTAGCACCAGTTATCATAGTACTCTCATGACGGTCTCTGACATGACTCCCCTTTTTTTCAGCACTTCAACTACTGCCCTATTGTTACATCAGAAAGTGACTTTCTGGTTCCTTAATTCCTCCCCCCTTAGCAGTGTGCTGACTCAAATAGGTAGTATCTCAAGCAGATTGATGTCTTAAGTTAAACCCGCTGCCTTCTAGTCTTCCTGTCATGCCTCTGAACACCATTTTCTCCTAAAGTAAACCCCCATACCTCAACCCCCAGCTACATCCACGTATAACTCCAGGTCTGTGTTAAACAACCAGTCATCCTGACAAAAGGTTTTTCCATTAAACTCTCTCAAAAAATTCTACCATATCTCTAAATCAGCCCTGGTACCCTTGGATATGTCCACCCAGTGATGCGGCTTCCTAGCCTTTTTTGTCACCCTGGCTAGTCATAGTGTAAATGCTCACCCTGGTCCTATTGCCCTGCAGGCAAAATGTAAGTATCCCATCAGTTCTTGTACCTGTCACAACTGTACCCACTGTCTTCTCCTGGTGGCTTGGAGCAGCTGTCTCAACCTATCCACTTTTTTGTTTGCTAAACAAAATGGTTCAGCTTCCACATCTATTTCTACGCCCAGAAATCCTATGCACTGGCTAGGCTCTTCTGTCTTGTTCGGGGTTAATGTAATGGGACCTCCAGTTTCTGGCACAGGTCTTGAAAACACGATGACATGTGCTCAGTCTCTGCCTTACCCCATCTATCAGTAAAAGGTGGTCTAGGTAGTGAATTACTGTTTTATACCCATATCTGTGTTGGAAATTCCATTGGAGCCAGCTGCTAAACAACTCAAATGTTGCGCAGGCACTGCAGCTCATAGGCATGGCCTTGTCAAAGTAATAATTATCCCCTGTGTTAAAACCCAGTACATCTCAGTCATCATGGTAGACTGGTAGCAGTCTGAATGCTGTTTCTATATCTGTCTTTGCCAGCAATGCTCCACGGGTTGCCCTGATGAGCTTTACTGCCTCCTCTAAGGCGGCATAAGTAACTGTACTGTCTTCTTCCATAATGTAGTCCTTTACCGATTCTCCTTCGGTAAAGGACAAATGGTGTATCACATGGAATTCTCGTAGTTGTTTTTTTCAGGACCAGTCCTAGTGGGGACACACCAAGGTTCTCCAAAGGAGCCTCTTTGAATGGTCCTTCCATCCTCCCCGCTATTAGCTCCTTTTTTATTTTCTGCTCCAATAACTCCTCCATCTCTTTAACAGATCCCAGATGTTTTGCCATTCTACTTATCTGAGACCCTTTGAATTGTAATTTAAATCCTTCTTTAAACCCATCTGTTAGTGTTTTGGTTGTTGCCCTATCAGGATATTCTCTCACCCATTATTCCAAAACATTTAATCTTATATGGGTTACTGCCATACGATGGTTCTTAATAACTGTGCTACTGTTCTTATCCAAGTGCCCACTACTGACTGTAGCCCTGCCCACCTCCATATCCCACCCCCCTGTGACCTCTAACCCACTGCTGTCCTCGGCAATCCCCCCCTCCACCCACCTCAAAAGGACTGGATGTTCTGTGTGCTGGCTGCTTCCCCATTGCCAGCATTGAACCTGTCTGCCCTACATTTTGAGACTGGGTGATTGGCCTGGCATTTCGAGCAGGCATATCTGAAATAGCACTGCGGCCATGAGCAAAATGCCCTGTTTTATCCCCAGCAGCATTTTTGTACCAAGCTCTACCCCCCCCCCCCATCATTGCTTCTGGTGCTCATCAAACAATCTAACCTCAAATCAGATTAGTGTGTATCCCATCTAACATCTCCAAATGTTGCCATTCACTGACGAAACTGTTTGTCGTATTGTCGTATTGCAACCAGTTATTACGTCCCCAAAGCTTGGTCTTTCTTATTATTAAGGAGTAGGTGGATAACTGAATTGCAAGCTCAAGTTTCTTTTCAATTACTATTGCTGAGTAAATTGTAAATTCCACCAACCATGAATCCCATGTATTGTCCTTGGCAGCTTTTTCCTCTTCCTCTTTACCCAGCAGTACCACCACTGCTGAAGGTGGACAAAGCAATGGGGCCTGATGCGATTCATCCCAGAATTCTAAAAGAACTAAGGGTAGAACTAGTGACAACACTGACTACCCTTTTTAACAAATCATGGGAGGATGGGGTGGTACCTGAGGACTGGAGGAGGGCAGATGTGCCTCCCCTTCACAAAAGTGGGAGCAAGGCAGAAGCAGGAAACTACAGACCTGTTAGTTTAACCTCAATGATAGGGAAAATGATGGAATTACTTCTGAAGGAAAGAATTGTCAAGTATCTAGAGGCCAGAGGGGCACAGGACCCTAGGCAGCATGGATTCATAGCGGGAAGGTCATGCCAGACGAATCTGATAGATTTCTTTGACTGGGTGACCAAAGTAGTAGATCAGGGAGGGGCTGTGGACATGGCCTACCTAGACATTAGCAAGGCATTTGACAGAGTCCCACACAAAAGATTAATATACAAGTTAGCCAGCCTGGGAGTGGGTCCGAAGATGACAGCCTGGGTAAAGAATTGGCTGGAGAATAGGACACAGAGAGTAATAGTAAATGGAGTCCACTCAGAAGAAAGGAGGGTTACTAGTGGGGTACCACAGGGTTCAGTATTAGGACCGGTCCTCTTCAATGTCTTTATAAGAGACATTGAAGAAGGACTGGAAGGAAAAGTATGTCTCTTTGCAGATGACACAAAGCTCTGCAACAGAGTTGATGCACAGGGTGGGGTGGAAAGGATGAGAAGGGACTTGGCAAGGTTAGAGGAATAGTCAAATGTATGGCAGCTTAGATTCAATGCTAAGAAGTGCAAGCTAATGCACCTGGGAAACAAAACCAGGGAAGAGTACACAATGGGGGTGAGATACTAACAACAACAAAAATGGAAAGGGACACTGGGGTAGTCATATCAGATGACCTAAAGGTGGGCAAGCAATGTGAGAGGGCAGCAAGGAGGGCTGGGGATACTGGGATGCATAGGAGAGGCATCATGAGTAGAAAATAGGAAGTTATTATCCCTCTGTACAGACAGCTGGTGAGACCCCATCTGAGTACTGTGTGCAGTTCTGGTGACCAATCTCTGCAAAGACATAGACAGGATGGAAGCTGTTCAGAGGAGGGCAACTAAAATGGTGCAGGGTCTGCACTGGAAGACATATGAAGAGAGATGAAAGGAGCTTAATATGTATAGCCTCGAGGAAAGGAGGGGAGGGTTGACATGATAGAACGTTCAAGTACCTCAAGGGAATCAACAAAGTCCAAGAGGTAGCATCTTTCAAAAAGAGGTGTGCAAGAACAAGAGGGCACAATTTAAAGATAGATGGGGGGGGCGGCTCAGATGTAATTTAAGGAAGTATTTTTTCACAGAGAGGGTTGTGGATGCATGGAACAGCCTTCCGGAGGACGTTGTGGAGTCAAAATCCGTGGTGGAATTCAAGCATGCATGGGACAGTCATAAGGCAGTTCTATGGGGTGGGGGTAGGAAGAAGTAGGCTGCTGGTTAACTAGGATCTGAAGCTTATCCAGTAGGTAGGGAAATGGGCAGACTGGGTGGGCCAAGCGGTCCTTATCTGCCATCAAATTCTATGTTTCTATGCTGCCATGCCCTTCTTTCCTATGCTTTCATTTTTGTCATATTTTGTAATGACCTCTTTACTTACTAGTGCAAATATATAAAGAAACTCTCCCTTCCAAATATTCTCTTTTGTGGCTGAAGGTACATGCTCCCCTATTCTCATACCCTGTGGCCCTATCTCCCTCGTGTCCATTCTCTCCCCCAGTGTCGTTCCCTGATCAGTCTTAGCCTCCTCTTTCTTACCTTTCTTAATTTCTGCCAGTGCCTTCTCAAACTGCCCCACCCCAGCATCCCCCATAGCCATAAGCATTTGTTCCACATACTCTTTCATACTGCTGCCTATGTTGAGGACTTCATTACCTGGTTTGGGGTCTGGATCCAGAACCAGAACCAGGCCTGGTGCAGCAGGTCCATCCGGCAGGCTATTGTCTGGCAGTGTCAGGGGCACAGATGGACCTGGTGGCAGCAGATGGTCTACTGGGTTGTCTGGTTGCGGGGGCAATGGGCCAGGCAATGGCAGAAGAACAGGCTCAGCGATCAGCAGTGGAATGGGAGCCGGTGCTGGAGGATGTAGCACTGGCACCACAGGTTCCGTGGGTTCAAAGGAGGGGGCTGGGCTTCTCAGAGGCCTCTTATTGCCCTTGTTCTTCTTCCCTTTCTCTGCCTTCCACTTTTCTCTGTGCCCAGCATCCGAACCCTCTGCTAATTCCCAGATTGTGTTAGCTTTATCTGCCAGATCCACGATGGCCTTATAGGCGTTGGCCTTGGTCATCTTGTTCTTCTTAGGGGCTATCCTTAAACTCTAGTTGTTCAAGTGCTGTAACACAAATTCAAAAAAGATAAACATCTTAGGACAAAACCACAATTCCTATGCAAGACCTATGAGCATTGTTGTCCTCTTACATCCGAGCCCCCTGGTTATACAGTCGCCCTGGTATTTCTTTGCTGGTGCCTCTTTCCTTTGTTATCCTTCTATCATTAATAAACAGCTTTTTATTTCCCTTATTTTCCTTAATTTTAATTATCATAATAATAAAAATTATTGATTCATTATCTCCACTTATTCTTGTGCCCCGGAGGCCCCCCTTCCCTTTACTCATCCCTCTTTCCCTTATTGTGTCTTGGTTTTGGGCTTTTTTTTACCATCTTCTCAAAGTGTGCATTGCTGCCCACCTATCTTCCTTATTGTTGATGTGGCCAATGCACTGTTATAATCTGCCCACACTCCTTTGCTGTTCTCAGCTGTGACCCAAACCATTGTTGCCCATAAATCCCCTTAGTACCCTGCACTAGAACAAAATGTTCTTTTTTTTAAATGGCAGTCATCCACTCTTCGCCTAAAATGGCAGCCCACCTCGGCTTTGCACCTTACCACCAAAATGAATGCCGGGTCCTGTTGAAAAATGGTGGCCAACCCTCCCCCACCCCACAAATTGAGCAACAGACTGAAGCAGCCTTACTAGAAGAATGGCCAAATGATTTAAATTATTTTGTTTAAAAGCTTCCTTGCTCTCAATATTAACCTTCCCCTCCCCTCGCTCTGATACCGGAAGCCGTCTTGGTCCAGTTCTCCACCTCCTAGTCCTTCTTTTGTTTTTTATTATCCCCTTATCTTTTTCCTCTGCTCCACAGAAGTATCAGAGTAGCATGGAGTTCTCACGATGCCACGTGGTCTGACCCAAGCCACATGGCATCATAGCCCCGGCTTTCATCCTCGGCCCTGCTTCTTGGCTGAACCAGCAGGCTGAATCTTTATTAATTTTAATGTTGCATACTGCCACCTTTCTAAAACAAACAGCTCAGAAGCCATAAACACACTGAGTCCCACTTTGAAGCCTTAAACATGGTCTAAGCTGCAGTTTCGCAACCCCCCAACATGCCACATGGCCTGTGTCTGGCCACGTGGCACCCCAAACCCAGCCCACACTGTGTCCCTGTCCATGTTCAGTCTCCAGAGCCTTTCCCTACTAAAATCCCCCCTACTCCTCATCAAACCAGAGATGCAAAGAGCCAAGTGAATAAAAAAACAGCCCAGAGGAAAAAACGGAACAAAGACTCGCAATCTCCTCCTATGTCAAATGGTCACCGGATCATCTGCCAGGTGCAGCCCGTGTTCCATGACAACAAGTGTTGCTCAAGTGGATCTCAGGTTGTGAGGTGGGAGTGGAGGGAACACTGTTAACAGTAGACCTCACCACCCCTTAACTTTTGTGTCTTAAAAAGCTCAACAAGCTAGAATGCTGCTCCACGAACTGGCTGACTCAGTTCTTTAAAATTTATAATGTGTAGCATTAAAATTGCACAATCAAGGTTTACCAACAAAAGAATAACTATTCTACCAAAATATCAATGTGTATCAAAAAATATATATATATACAGTATCTGAATCTGAAAAAGAGGTTTGCTAATCAGACGTGCTGAAACAGAATGGTTAACAGGGAGGCAGTATAGCGCAGTGGTTTAAGACTCCGAGCTGTAAATCTGGTGACATCCAGCAGACCAGACCTGGGTTTGAATCCCCCAGCTTCCAATTGCATATTGTGTGACCCTGAGCAAGTCACTTAACTTCTCTGTGTTCCCTGGTTGCACCTATAAAAAAAGCTTTCTGCTTAGTGTGCTACTCCAGGTTAAAAAAACATACTCTAAACCAGCAAAAAGTGAGATCAGGGATCCACTGTGTTGCTTTTTAAACCCTTTGATCCCTTCCCTTCAGGCCTACTCCTGCCCAATCATTTTCATTGTCTCCTTTTTTCATCACCTCCCCCTTTCGTGCCCCCACATATGACGTTACTCTATCCCCCCACTCCCTCCCCCTGCTGCTGCCACTTGGCCACACTCCCATTTGCTAATGCCCAGGGGACAACAGAGCTTGCCTCTGAAACCTGACAAACCTCATTGTCCCATTATGTTGCTTGTTGCCTTGTACCTGTCTTCTCTTCATCCTCTCCTGCACCCGGAAATGAGCCTTGGCTCAGTGTGCCTTTTGCCGGTTCCCAATTTTCAAATAACTAAACAGTATATTTTCATAAGAAGGGAATGTTTTGTATGAGCCTATTTGAACACTTTTCTATTTGTAAGACTCTACATCTTGGACATACTGTAGCCTAGAAACTCATGAAACTTAAAACTTCTTTCAGTGAATAGCTGTTAAACAAACATATGCTTCCCTCATTAAGTGTCACCTGTTCTCCACTTTCAGTGACAGTAAGTTGTCTGACAGCAAGGGCAGGGCAAAATAAAATATTAAGAGCTCGATTCTCAGTTGCAATAACTTGTGTAAAATTGTTGCCTTAATCATTTTGGACCAGTCCCTTGCCTGTGATCCCCCAAGTTATGCTCAAAACTCAAAAGGGGTTGCAATCACTTTCCGTCACAGTGCACATTAAAGTGTACTGGCATACTGTATAGAAGGGGTTGGATCACCATGCTAATGGCATATAGTTAGAGGTGGGCAAAAGTTGAGAATTCTGCTTTTGTGGAACTTTTATGAAAATTCAGAAATTTTGTGGAATTTTCTGAACTTCAGCCATTAGCGAGATCAGAGGGCCTGATTCTAGAAAGCATATGCCAATGCGCAACACAGATGCACCAACAGGAATGGCGCAAGTCGCAAATAGGTTCAGCAAATTCGCCAAACACAATTCGACATTGTGAGATGAGCTGCAGGACCAGCTGTCCCCACTGGCCTACATTGTGGACTACTGCCAGTCAGTGCTGGCCAGCCAGGGGAATGTCAGGCAGGAGCTGGGGAACATACAGCAGGGCATGCAGGAGTACAACACCTGTATGGAGCTGCAGCTATCCAGTATTGCCGGCTGTCTGCAGACAGTCACCAGGGACTTTTTGGCATGCATGGCTGGCCCTGGGGGATGCCATACAGGGCATCCTGCACTGTGCTGAATGCCAGAGGGTCATCATGGACCACCTCAGCACAGGCCTGGAGAACATGCTGGCACACCAGCAGTGCCAGGATACAGCCATGGCCATGGCTGCTGCACCACCTGCAAGGCCTAGCCCAGCGGATGGCAACCCTGGCCACTGCTCATTCCAGCACCCAGACACAGCAACCGGAGCCAGTGGAACCCCCCCCGGCCCAGGTGTCAGTATCTACCCACTGGCCAGTCATGCTGCCGGAGCTGCATGCCCAGCCAGGCACCATCCACACTGACCTGGGCACAGGACAGAGCCAAGATGCGACCACAGTTGTGCACACAGGCATGCCAGCAACACAGGCACAGGCCAGGCCAGGCCGAGCCCCTCACACACTCCCACAGGAACAGGGTCAGGCACAGGGCACACACAGGGGGGTGAAAACACTGAGAAGGGTGCTCTGCAGACTGCACAGAGCCCGAGGCACTGAGCACATGACGGGGGAGCACACAGTGCAGTCCCAGCACAGCCACTGCCACATGTGGCACAGAGGCAGGTAGGCTTGTGTGGGCGGAGGCACAGCAGATCAACTGTAGGGGCACACACAGACCCACAGGGTGTGATGCCAGGGGTGGTCCACCAGGGCACTGCACAGCCCACCAGACCAGTAGGGTCCCCCACGGCCCAGCACCCGGCGCCGGAGCAGTTGAGGCGAGGACAGCATGCACATGGCAGATGGCTGTGAGATGCCCAGGTGACCTGTGCAGTAGGGGAATTGTTGGGTAGGGCTGCAATTGGGGGGTGGGGCCATATGCATGGCAGGGGGCACATGTCTATGGGGGGGCACCTTGCATTCACATGGTTGTGTGTGTGTGTATATGCAAGACTGTGTGTATGGGTAAGTGTGGGGTCATGCGTGATGGGTTGAACCGGGGAACACTGTGCATTGAGCACCTGATGTGTGTATAGAGCAATAATGTCAATAAACCTTTCTGCACCCCACCCCTACGTTGTGTTGTCCCTTTGTCATCATTGCATTGGTAGGGCCTTACTGGATACATGTTGGGTAGGGTGTATCCCCCAGTTGCAACAATGCCCTGTGTGGGCCACTGCCTGTGGGCATCTGCCTGCCACTGACCTCCCCAGAGCGCGCGCACACACACACACACACACACACACACACACACATACACACACACAGAGTCCTGCAGGCACAGATGCTACCAATGCAGGGGCACTCAAACCCATTCTGCAACTGCGTTGCGTCCTCAGGGAGCACCACGCCGCAATGCGCAATGTACACCCACATTACCCAGGTACCATGCACTACTATAGCTATCGTAATTGCCACCACGCATGCTGCATATGCGCATATGCGATGTGAGACATGTAATGCACGTGCAAATTGCACATGCAGCACGTGTGGTTGTGAGTCGCTAGGCCCAGGCACAGTGTAGTGGTACAGGGGCTGCAGACCTGGGTGTCAGACAGAGTTGGAACAGAACAGTGCCATCCAGACCAGGACAGGGACAGATAATCAGCAGACTGGTGAGTACTGGGCCACAGCAGGCCCCCCCTTACATACTCCTACTCCATCTGTTACTGCCCTGAGGGACAGGGACAGGCATGCATACCTTTCAGCCTTTTGTCCCCCGTGTGTGGTACAGTGCCTGTCACAATGTGGAACACATGGGGAACATGTGGATCACTTAAACAAACAATACTTAGAAGCTCAGAACACTGTTGAACTGTTGCAGTTATGTTCAGAATGTCTGTTTTTTTAAGTGACTGATATAGTGAAATGCATCATGTACAATAGAGTGTTGCTCAAGAATGTTGACTATGAATGTGGAACAGGGCCTCACAATGTGGAACAGGGAGCCTCTGTGAAGTACAATGAGGAACGTTCCTTGTACTGTGGTACAGTTGAGAGGTATGCAGGCATGACCCTTCCAAAGGTGGACATTCAGGGGATCTGATACGATTTGTGCAATAACTATGGTCAGTACCAGTGGCTGTGTTGTGGCAGGGTGCCCAGGGATAAGGGGGCATGGTACAGCCACACATCACTGCTGGCAGGTGGTGTACTGGACATGCCACATGTGTGTTTGGTAACATGTTAAAAGTGTGGTCCATCATTCACCCATGCAGTTAGGCCTGGCCAAACTGCCCCAATGCCTGCAGTGGGGGCAGACATCCTATGGATGTGTCCTCATCTGGATGGCACCAACAGCTCCCCTCCCTCTTGTGGGGACTATGTGGGACAGTTACCCTCAGGATGGGGATTGTTGCCCCATGCAGTGGGGTACATGATGAGACCACTGTGGCCCCCATGGTGTTGAGATGTACGCCGTGTACTGTGGTGTTGGGTGTGTTGTGTGCATGGCATCCAGCCAGCGGCCTGCAGGCACCGCACAGTGGCTGTGTGAGCAGTGCACTGCCCATGTGGGGTGGCCGTGAGCCAGGGCTCTTTCTGGGGCATGAGGTGGGAAGGTCCCCATGCTGATGGGTGCCTGAGGGGTACGCTCCCATACCTCTGAGCCTCTCAGCTGTACTGCCCATGGTACAGGCCAGCATACCTGCTTGGTACAGGCCCAGGCCACACCCCTCAATGACCTCTGCAGTACAGGGCTGTGCCTGCTGCAGTCGCGGCTACCCAAGCAGCCCACATATGGTACCCAGAGCTGCCACAGCAGGGTGGGGTTGGGACATACACCGCCATGCATGCATTGGGAGTGGCTGCATAGGACACAAAAGGGTACTGCAGTGTTCACCCAGTGACATGGTATATGCAGGCCCTGGCACAGTTGATAGTGGTCTGGTGGCTGGGACCCTGATGTTGGCCACCCTGGGATGTGCCGTGGGAGGTTGGGGGTTTGGGCCTGTCTGTGTGGCATGACCCCACTGTGCGCAGTACATGGTCCACCATGGGTGTGCCCCTCACTGTGGATACTCAGGGAGGGTTGTACCTGCACAAGTCAGTATTGTGTTAGCGGTGGGTACTATTGACTGCCATGGTGTGTGGTGTGCAGGCATACCGTCACACCTCTGGTGTGTGGACATGGGATGCAGGCAGGATGCATCATCCACCGGAGGTGTGGTGGTGCCCAGCACCACATATGCCCTGGTGGGCATTGCTGCCACACCACAGTGGCATGCTGTACTACAGGGTCACATAGGCATGTCACAGACTGTTCGGTATGTGAGGTACAGTCATCCCTTGTTGTAGGCATAGATAGTGTGCCAGCAGGCCTACCATGGGTGCACAGTGTGGCTGGGACTGGTCATGGAATGCCATGCTGGGCTGCCAGCATTTTGTCTGAACCGGACCACGCAAGTGGTGCCATGCTGCTGTCATGCCTTTGTTCCCTGTGGGACCTGCACTGGCTCTATCATGCTGGGGGACCACACTACACCACTGTGGCGCATGGGTCCCTTTGCGTGGCCCCAGCTGAGTGCACTGTAGCCGGCAGAGCCAGTGAGGGGTGCCCCAGCCACGGAATGGTGTACCATCCTGTGGGTGGACCATGGTCAGGGGTGCCGCCATGCACGTAGGCATGTGCATGGGTCAGTGTCAGTTGGCCCTGTTAGTGACAGCTGTCGTACACTGTTCACCATGGACATACCCCCCATACAACAGTCCCTGGGCATGGTACGATGCCTATCACACTGTGTGGCTGCAGCTCCACATGGGGTGCAACTGCACAGAACAATGCCTAGAGGGCAAGGCCCACTGTCATGCTCTGTGTGGGTCTGTTCCATCGCCCAGGTATGCCATGCATATGCAGGTGGAGTTCCCATCAACTGTTGACATGTGCAGTCCAACGTTGGTACTGTGCTGCCTGTGTACCAGCACCACTCGTCGTGGCACAGGGTGCCACTGTGCTGTCGGTTGTAGACAGTACCTAGTACTGGGGCATGGTTGTGCAGTCTGCACATGCCACTGGCTGCAGCCACCCCCTCCATGCATGGCTGCCCACGGTTGCACTGCTGTGCACACCTGCCTCCCACACTGCTGCCCAGGTGCTGCCAGACACCACCTCAGACTGTGTGAGGGGGGCTCTCACAGGTCATTGCCTGTGCCGAACACACAGGTGCACAGTCACCTGCCCGGCTGGCTGTGTACCACTGTCCCTTTACCATGCCCTACATGTTATGCCAGTCGGGTATGCACCTGACCACATCCACCCTTTGCAGGGTCGGTCACAGCAGGGTGTCCTGGGAGCCATTCTGGGCCATGTACGGGTCCATGCCTGTGGGATGGAGACAGTGGGGGGTTGCAACACCCACAGGCAGCTGACCAAAGTGGCACTTACGACTGTGTACTAACCCGTGTCCATTCCATCCCTAGCTCCATGGTGGACACATACGAGTTTTCGGTGAGTATATGACATTGCTCAATGCACACATTACCAATGCCTGTACAGCACTGTGTACCTGACATTGTTGCTCTCTGTCCCCTGTGTAGCAATCAGCACCACCACCACACAGGTCCAGGTAGGTACACACTGCCACACTACACCCGCTCTGGGGGTCACTGACTGTGCCACAGACTTATGTTGCCCTGCTCTTTCTCCATCCAGGTGTGCTCCAGAACTGTCAGCACCACCCACTCTGGACACCATGGTGCACAGTACAGGTAAGGAACTATCGTCCCCATGCTGGTGCCCATGGTTTGGTATATATCTGCCCCCTGGGCACCTCGTGGTTGTGGCTGCATGCAGCTCCACGTGAGGGTGGTGGTGTGGATATGTGGCAGGGCTGTATGCGGCGCTCCATGCTCACATCATGCAGAGTCGGTCTGCGACATGCCTCTGCAGGGGATGGGTGCCGTGTTGGTGCACTGTGGTCACTGTGTGCAGCATTGTGTGCCTGGGCCATACATGGCACAACTCGGCCTTTACATACCTCATGCTCTGCATGGCATTGGTGTGGGGGAACCACCTGAGGTGGTGGGCCACAGTTGCAAACCTGTGGCCTGACACTGACCCATCTCCCACAGCTGGTCTCCGGTGTTGCACATGGTGGGTGGGGGTGGACTGCACAGCCACAATGACAGTCTGTAGTGATGCATGTGCCATTCCTTCCCCTGTTACAGGTGCCATGCAGACAACTGGCCATTATGTCTTCTGGGTCATCCATGAACCTAAGCGGGCATGCACCGAATTTTACACCCCATGAGACAGCACTGCTGGTGAACTGTGTTCAGCAGTGGGGTAGGATACTGCTGCCACCTGGGAGCCAGAGGAGCAGTGCTGCAAAGCGAGAGTGGGTGTGGACAGCCATCTGTACAGACTACAGCGACACACGGGATCATCCGCCAGCTGACACACTGCTGGAAGAACCTGTCATGGAGGGAGGCTGGGATCCTGCAGCGGATGCTCAGCATGGCCCGCTGCAGGGACGCGGACATGGGGTCTGCGCAGGACCCTGGTGTTGGTATGTATAACTACAGATGTTCATCTGTTGCAGCAGTACTGGTGTGGTGGCCATGGTGCGTGGTGCCTCCAACACATTCACCCATCCCTTCACCCCACAGGTTCCAGTGGCATGACCCACAGCATGCAGCAGAGCCACATCGTCGGCCTCAGGCAGGATGTGTTGCACTGGAGGTCAGGTAAGTACATACCTTGGTCCCCTTGGGCCGTGGCCATGGCTGGCAGCCACATTGTGGCCCGAACTGCACCCTCACATAGCTTGCCTATGTGTGTGTGCCCTGCTGTCTGGGCCCAGCACTGACTGCATCCTTTACATCCCTACAGGTGTCCATAGCAGGCTGCAACAGTGGCAAAGAGCCCTGCTGAGGGCTATGGAAGACATGAAGGCCCGTGATTTATTTATTTGCTTTTGGTAACCGGGTAAGCACACTAGACAACCAGTGCCTATTTTCAGGTGCGACCCAGGAGAATAACAGGGTAATTACAAGGGAGAGGATACACAGACAACAAGTACAATCAGGAGCATTGGAGAACAGTTACAATCTGGAGTGGGTAGGCTCCAACAAAGAAGCAGAACAGGGGGTTACAGAGATAACATTTGCCTGAAAGTATTACAGAATAATTTACAAATAACAGTTAGATACACAGGTAGTACATGTATACAGGAGCAGGACATTATCAGTGAGCACGACCCAGGATAAGGAGAGGCTGTGGAGTTGTATGTGGACAGCCAACAGGGTACAAACATGAATGACCTAGGGGCTACAGGGGGGAGAGAGATGCCCCCTCCAGGGTGGAAGGCAGGAAGCGGCAACCTGGCCCAGTCAAGTACTGCCCCTAGCCAGCATCAAGGGAGGGGGAGAGAGCAGATCAAGGGGCAGAGCACAGGCGGGTAGCAGCAGGCTTCAGGAAGTGCCATAGGGAGGTTTTGAAGCAAAAGTGGGAGGGAGAGGCTTGGACCTGGAGGGGGAAGGAGTTCCATAGCTTGGGTGCGTGGGAGGCAAATGCCTATCGCCAGTAAGTGACGGGTCCTAGGAACCAGATGGGTCTGGGACTCACAGGACCTAAGGTGGTAGGTGGGGGAGGCGTGTTTCATGGGGAGGGTAAGTGAGGCAGGCACAGAAGTACGGATGATGTTGTCAATGAAGTTGCCCAAGGAGTAAGTCTGAAATTTGTCGGGGGGGGAGCCAGTCAAGATGGGAGTAGAGCTCGCAGCGGTGGGTAAACCAGGGGGCTGAGAGCGAGAAGTGACAAATGTTATTGTATGTGGTGTCCCATTTAGCTAGGCAAGAGGAAGAGGCAGGGGCAAAGGCAACAACACCATAGGAGAGGGTGGGCAGGAGTACCCCCCTGGCTAAGGCCAGCCGAGCAGCGGGGGTGAGGTAGTTCTTGGCTCTGTAGGCAAGGCCGAGTTTACTATTAGTGGCATTGCATATGTTCCGGATGTGCCCAGCGAGGTCCAGCTGGGGGTCAAGGGAGAGTCCTAAGTACTTAATGGAGACTACTGTAGCCAGGGGAGAGTTGCAGGTGTCAAGGATTTTTAGGGGCGTCGTGCAGGAGGCAACTTTGGCTGTGGAGCCAAATAGCATTGCCTGAGTTTTCTTGATGTTGATTACGAGTTTATGCCCTTCCAGCCATTTACAGATTCTGGAGAAGACAGAGTTGAGTTGGGCATTGATGGTGGTGATGTCATGGGAGCTGGCCAAGAGGAAGAGGTCATCCGCGTACATGGTGAGGTGCACTTCAGTAGCAATGGATGGTAAGCCATTGACAAACATGGAGAACAGGATTGGCCCGAGGACAGATCCTTGTGGGACTCCACAGGATACGGGCAGGGGGGGCAAGAGGGTATGATTAAAGCAGGTGAGTTGCATCCTATCTCCTAGGTAGCTGGAGAACCAGTCGAGGGAATGGCTGGAGAGGCCAAGGGTGCGAAGGGTGCCAAGAAGGAGGGGATGATCAACACGGTCGAAGGCTTTGGATAGGTCCACAAATATGGCCCCTGTGAGTTTACCCTGGTTGGTGGCGGTCCTGATCCTTGAAGTAACCTCAGCCAGGGCCGTTGAGATGCTGTGATTTTTACGGAACCCGTGCTGACAAGGGGAGAGTACATTGTATTCCTGGATGTAGTGTTGGAGCTGAGACACAACTGCTTTTTCTAGCAGTTTGCAGGCAGCTGAGAGTATGGCGATGGGGTGATAGTTGTTTAGGTCCTCGGTGTCACCATTTTTCAGTACTGGAACGACCCTGGCAATTTTCCAAAGGTTGGGGATGACCCCAGTTATGATCGAGGTGTTGAAGATGTGGGCAAGAGGACTGGCAATAAGGGGAGCCCCCAGGCTGAGAAGCCTGGGTTCAAGGCCGGCGTGACCCACCCCTACATGGTGGGAGAGACCGACAAGGAGGGCCTGGGTCTCCTTCACAGAGATCTCCTTGAGGTAGAAGGGTGGGCGGGGGAACTGAGGGCCAGAGCAGAGTGCTGAGGCTGCGGGTAAGGGAAAGGGGGGAGGATGGCAGGACAGTGAAGAGACGGTTAAAGGAGGAGGTGATGGTGACGGGGTTATTACAGTTAGCATCACCAATTGTCATGTCAGTAACTTGAGTGAGGCACAATAGTGATGTTTAGGTGTGCCCTGAAGTATATGAGTACACTTCCACCTCTTTTGGTACCGACCCGGTCGAGTCTAGCCATACCGTAGCCTGGGAGAAAGCAGGCTGAATCAGGTGTGCGGGGTTTGAGCCATGTCTCAGTGATGCACAGGACATCAGGTTTGTAGTAGGCAGACCATGCGGTTAGTTCCACCAGATTCGGGAGGAGGCTACGGATGTACAGGTGGGCTATTTTTAACCCCTTGGCTGTCCCCCGGGGGGGCAGAAGGGTGTAGGGGGCAGCAGGGAACCCAGGCTGCCGGTGGATGAGCCAGCTAGAGGGGGGGGCATGCTACAGAGGATAGGCTGTCCTACCGCAGTAGGTCCCTGGGCCAAAGGCAGATAAGGAGATGTGGGGAGGGAAATTAAACAGGGGAGGGTCTAGGCTGGGGGGCAGGAGACCCAGGATGGAGAGCAGGAGTAGGAGTCTATGGGAGGGAATAGGCTGCAGGAGATGGCAGGGGGATTTCCTAAGAGAACAGCAGGAGAGAGCAGCAGCAGGGACAGGTTTAGTACTATGGAGGCTTTGTGCATGGAAAGTGGGAAGCCTCTAGTGGCTAGATGGTATAGCCTGCAGATGGAGAAGTGGGCTGATTGGTTATTTCTGCACCGCAGCTACCTATAAGAGGGAGAGCCGACCATGGGTGGTGGTGGGGGAGTTGGGGAGCTGAACGCATAGCGTTCGGCAGGGCTAGACCTGCGCCAACAGAAAAGCATCAGTAGCAGTCATCCTGAGTGAAACGCGGGCCCCTGGCATCCTGAAATCAAGCGCTGGTGAGGAGTTTCGAAAAAAGGCGCCAAGCAGAAGAGACCCGAGACAATTACCTTCAGTGGAGGAGGGCAGCAGGAGCCCTCCCGACCTCCGCTCCTTCCTTGGTGGTCTGCGGGGAGGGTCCGTGCGAGCCCGTAGACAGGATCTGTGGAGGACAGGAGAGAAAACAGGGGTGAGTATTTAAGGCGAGGAGAAGGGAAGAGTCAAACAAAGAACCTGGGGATGAGATCAGGGATTGGGCAGACACACAGCAGCAGATCAGATTACTGTAGAATGAAACACTCAGTGCACTGTAACAGAATACGGCTGCGGTGATTACACTCAGCTCACTGTAACAGAACTAGACTGCCGTGAATAATTACAAATGATATTAAAAGAACACCAGGCTGCTTAAAAAAATAATATGTCTGCACTGTTTGTAAAAATTACTAGGCTCACTGTAGCGGGATCTGACTGTGGTGGCAGTACATTTACATTTGAAACAGGTAGAACAGTTTAGGCACAGCAGTACTAACAAGTCCAGATGCAGGGGAGAGCCTCCAGGATACGGGGCACAAGGAGGCAGGTCCTACGGGAGGTCTTGGTCAGGTGCAGAAAGCAGGGTGGAGGGACAGAGGAGCTCTGTAATAGCTGCTCTATCTCCAGACCTGCGCCAACAGAAAAGCATCAGTAGCAGTCATCCTGAGTGAAACGCGGGCCCCTGGCATCCTGAAATCAAGCGCTGGTGAGGAGTTTCGAAAAAAGGCGCCAAGCAGAAGAGACCCGAGACAATTACCTTCAGTGGGGGAGGGCAGCGGGATCCCTCGCGACCTCCGCTCCTCGGTGGTCTGGGGGGGGTCCGTGCAAGCCCGTAGACAGGATCTTCAGTGGGAGGGCAGTGGGAGCCCCTGCGCCTCTGCTCTCGGTGGTCGGGGGTCCGGCGTGCCGAGCCGTAGACAGGATCTTCAGTGGAGGAGGGCAGCAGCAGAGACCCTCGCGTCCTCCTCCGCTCCTCGGTGGTCTGGGGTGGTTCCGTGTGAGCCCGTAGACAGGATCTTCAGTGTGGGAGGGCAGCGGGAGCCCTCGTGACCTCCGCTCCTCGGTGGTCCGGGGGGGTCCATGTGAGCCCGTAGACAGGATCTGTGATGCAGTGGAGTACTGGCTGTGCACGCAGCGCAGGTAGCGGAGGATCAGGGGCCATGGCAGAGGAGTTGTGCCTGGTGGCACCATCATCCCTGCATTGTGCCTGTGGCCTCTGTGCACCCTTTGTACCCTGTGCCACACTGCCCTTGTGTGCCTGCCTTCCTCGGACACTCTCTGTCTTATCTCATGTGGTGTGTTGCTGTGTGTTCAGCCTGTCTGTCCCTGCTCCTTTCTATGATATGTAAGTTACACCTGTTCCCACCTAGTTAATGTTGTGCTGGCTGGTCTTGGTGTAAGTTGTGGCACTGCTGCTTCTATAATCCCGCACTGGCATTTCTCTTCCGTTTTCTTGGCATATGTTCAGTTGCACATTGGTGTACCAGCGGGTTTGTCGCAACTGCGATGTAAGTCACCATTGGCGTACTGCGTTGCTTCAATGCTTAGTTGCCTCACTGACAGCCTTGTTCAACAACTGACTGGAAACAGGAATGGTTCCAGAGGACTAGAGAAAGTCTGACATGGTCTCTCTCTACATAAAATCGGCAGCAGGGAGGAGGCTAATAATGATATGCCAATTAGTCTCACTTCAGAGGTACAGAAATTAATGGAAACACTACTGAAAGAAAAACTGGTACAGTATTTTGCATCAAATGGGCTACAAGACCACAATCAATCAATCAATCAAATCTTTATTTATCCAGGCTATCACCGTTGAGCAGGCTCATTTACAAGGTGGACCTGCTGTTGTGAATAACAGTTATACATACTAGTGTTATACATATTAAAGGTGCAGTATACAAAGTGTGTTAAGGTAAAAAACAGACTTGCAAACAAATAAAAGATATAAAAAGAATTAGGTATGTACAATATATACATTCCAAGTACACATGTGGGAGCATACATGCATCACATAACATTATTGTGGCATATTCAGCCTTCATATATACAAAAGTTAAAGTACCATATTTATCCAGGCCTCTATAGAAAGGTACAAATTATGAACAATTCAGCCTTCAGCAACTAGTTATGCTAGGAGGGTGGCCAGGCTTTAACAGAGCCCAAGATGCAAACTGTAACAACTATTAGAGCGTCATAATGGAGTGGTTAGTGAAAAAAAGTGCCAAGGGCTCCGAGGGTCAACATGACAGCTGACTATTGAACACGTTAGGAAGGGAAAAGAGGAGTTATGTTCGTGGCTGCATATGATAATGCTAGCAAGGGAGCCATTAACAGGACAGTTTGGAGCTATGGAAACATTTACATATTTCGGCAAAGATTTTGTCATAAAGAGTCCTAAACACAGCAATACTGACAGTAGAGCTAAGTTTCAGTGAGCTTTGAATCCTTTTCCAAAGTGAAGGCAGAGCATGGCTTATGGCTGCCCTACCAAAGTGGTTACTGATCCTGGGAAATTTTAGGGAAATTAGTGTTTGGCTTCTTATGGCATAGCTGCTTGTTGGACTTAAGGGGAGGCAGGCAACAGTGTAATCAGGGAGTTTGTTGGTGAGTGCTCGAAGTGTCCAGAGGGCTGCATTTTTATGCCGTCTGTATTGCAGCGAAGGCCACCCTACTGCAGCGTATAACAAGCAGTGGTGTGTGGAGGATGGAAGGCCAGTTATAAATCTTAATGTTCTGTGGTACAGTACATCCAGTTTTGCAAGTTGAGAAATAGAGCATTGGCCATAGATAATGTCAGCGTAATCAATTAATGAGAGGAATGAAGAATGAACAAGCTGTCTTTTTGCGGCCTCAGTCAGGAGATGTTTAATTCTGTAAAAGAGGCCAAGCCTCTGCCTAAGCTTCTTCAACAATTCTTCTGTGTGCTCCTTAAAGGATAGTTTATTATCCAGCCATATACCCAGGTATTTGAATTTCAGCACAAACTCAAGCTTTTCGCCTAGTAGTGTGGTTATAGAAGGAACTGTACCAGCGGCCGCAGTGCTGGCCCCAGAGCTGGATGGTGTAAACAGCATGGCCTTGTTCTTTTTTGCATTTAGCAATAATTTTTTGTTGATGAGCTGGTTTTGCAGCTTAATGAATTCGGTTTGTAATTCAGAGCATGCGGCTCCGGGTGAGTCACGACTTAGGTAAAGCACTGTATCATCGGCAAACAAATGGATGCTGGCTTCCTTGATTCCTAGGTCCAAGTTGTTAATATAAATGGTGAACAGTAGGGGGCCCAATATGGATCCCTGTGGGACTCCTCTTTTTATTGGTTTGAGTGGAGAAAGCTCTCCTTCGGCCTTGACTTGTTGCTGCCTATCAGTAAGGTAGTTCTGGAACCAGTCCAGAGAGATTGCGTCCATGCCTATGGTATTTAGAGTGGAGTGAAGTAGGCAATGGTCGATGGTATCGAAGGCCTTGCTAAGATCTAAAAACACTGCACAAACAAATGTTTTATTGTCTAGGTCCCGTTGCCAGTCATTAGTGACTTTGGCCAGTGCCATAATAGTGCTGTGCTTAGCTCCAAATCCAGACTGCATGGGGTTAAGCAATGCAGCTCTGTCAAGGAAGGATCTCAACTGTGTATCCACAATTTTTTCCAGCATTTTAGAAAGTATAGGTAGTAGAGAGATAGGCCTATAATTGCTCAGGTCACTTAGGTCCCCTGCTTTAAATAGAGGAATAACATGAGCAATTTTCCATTCAGTGGAGAGAGAGCCTTGGGCTAGAGACAGGTTGAATAAGTGAGTTATAGGTGGTGCTAGTATGTGGTATGCTATTTTCAGAAAGTATGGGTCAAATGAGTCGGCTCCTGTGCCTTTTCTAATGTCTAGCTGTAGCAGAAGGTCTTCAACTTCTTTTAAGGTGATTGAGGAAAAGGAGAAGGTCATGCTTTTGTCATATGTTTCGGGTGGCTGGTCTTTGAGCAGTGGCTGAAGACTACTTACCGGTGCATTATCGAATGCCAGGCCTGCAGTGGCAAAGTGGTTACTGAAGGCTTGTAGAATCTCAGATTTATCCGTAACAGGGACATTGTCGATGGTAATTTTGGATGGAAGCACACTACTCGGTGAGTGGCCAGACAATTCCTTTATAGTGGACCAGAACTTGTTTGGGTTATTGGATGCAGAGAACAATTTATTTTGATAAAAAGTGGCCTTGGCCTCCCTGGTCATTTTTGTACAGGCATTTCTAGTTGATCTAAAAGACACCAGTCTTCATCGGCATGTGATTTCGGCCTTTTCCACAGCTGGTCTCTTTGAGTAAGGCTTTCTTCAGGTCCAGTGAAAACCAACGGCAGGTTCTGGTTTTTATTCAAGCTTTGATCAAAGGATCATGGGTGTTAAGGGCACTGGCTATGATTTCATGCAAAACATCATAGGCATCACTTACTGATTTAGCTAGGTAGAAAGTCTGCCAATGCAAAGAGTTTTTTAAATCATTGAAATAGTCCAAAGGGTCAAAGTTCCGCCTAGATCTTTTGGTAAAGAACTTTGATGTGGATAGTGGTTTGGGCATGGTTCTGATACCAGCTATAAGGCAGTGGTCACTAACATCAGCTGGGAGGATACCAGCATGTGAAAAGTGGTGTGGTTCGTTGACAAGAAGCACATCCAGGAGGGTGATTCTCGTTGGATTCTTATTGTTGATGCAAGTTGGTTCAGATATAAGTTGGGTGAACCCATGTGAATCACAGAATTGTTTTAGGGGTAGTGATCCGCTAGTTAGCCAGTCATAGTTTAGATCACCTAATAAAATTGTCTCCATAGGTGTTGCATCCATTTGTGCTGACATGGGTCAGGAGCTGAGGTCCTGCTGCAGGAGGTCTACAGCAGCCTATTACACGAAAAGCCACAGAGTGAGATGTTTCAAATTTGAGGGACAGGCATTAGAATCCTCCAGCAACGGAAGTAGCATCTAATATAGATACCGTGAATTTGTTTTTAACATAAATGGCTACACCCCCCCCAGTCCTTCTGTCTGCTCTGAAAAGTAGGTAATTGGGGATATTGACCTCGAGGTCCGGTGTGGATGCTCAAAGCCAGGATTACGAGATTACGAGAATATCTGGAGCGGAGTGGATAATCCAGGCCTGGACAGACTCCAACTTCTTTAGAAGGCAACAGACATTGGCATGTAGGAAACTGATTCCTTTCAGATTATTAATTTAGGATGGTGATGAGAGCAACCTTGAGGGACCAGGATTAAGTTCGATGTTTCCTGAGCACAGTAGTAAGAGGATGAGAATTCTTCTCAGATTGGCTAGGAAATTTTTAAAAGCGCAATTCTTTCTGTGTTTGATACAGGCTGCGGTGCATGGATCCAGGGGTCGAGTCATTCTCTTGTATTGCCCTATAAATATGTAGCTTAGGGTCCAAGCAGAGTAGAGGCAGCCTGAGCATTGTTTAGTTGCCTGTGGATTGGGGACATGCATAGCAGTGTAGATTGCTGTGCCACTATAGGTTGATTCAACATACTTCGAGTGAATTAGTGGCAGACAAGGGCAGCATACTAAATAGTTATTTTTATTATGTGGGGAGATTGGTGGAGCAGGACATGTCTCTATAATGAGATCATAGCTGTCGGATGGTCCACTCATATTGCATAACAGAAAGAAGTTGGCTAACAGACAAAGCCGGTCGAGACCTCCCATGCTTGTTTATGCACAAAGTAAGGTGTACCACCACTGGAACTGCTGACCATGGTCTTTTGAATCCCCAGGATTGTTGCAATAGATGCTACTACAGCAGGATCATGGCCGTCAATAAGCAATGAAAGCAATTGAGTATAGTCCTGGCAGAGACACGTCTCAAAATCATGTTTAGTTAATGCTGGATCTTACTAAGAGGAGGGGGAAAAGGAGAACGAAGGAGTGCTTCTAGAAAGCAAGAGGAGAAGTACTTTCACTAAAAGCTGGTAACAAAGACTGTTAGGCATGTGCCGGGCCAATGAAAAAAAACTGTGGGCGGGGCTAGTGGTTATAAGATAACGCTCAGGAAGGGGCATGGGCGGGCTGGAGAAAATTTGCAGCTTTGCCGTACCTTTCTGGCAGGAAGAGTCCGAGGCGGTGGTCTCGGGCGGCGGCTAGAGAAGTGCCATCCGCCCAGTGGCCGCTCGTCCTACGGCTGACGATCCAGGAGTCCCTAAGGGAGACAGAAGGAGGGACTAATAGTACTAGTCCCAGTCGGCTGAGGGCGGGCAGACTAGAGGTGTTACGGAGCAAAATTTGCAGGACAATAGGAGTGATTTCCTGAGTGCCCCTATGTCTAGCTGGAATCTGCTCTTTTTCAAAAGAGGGCTGTGATTGCTTTAAGTTGTACCCTCCTTTAACACTCCTAACATAAGTTTTACACACAGTTAAACTTTCTTCCTACAGTTTAACATGAATACAACATTAGATTTTTCCAAAAAAGCAAGAAAACAGCTTCTTTTTAGCAAAGTTTGTTGCAACGAAAGAGGTATAAGGGCAGGCCAATTGGAAGCCGCCAAGGAATGGCGCTTGCGCTCCGATAGGCTGCGGCTTTGCCGTACCTTTCTGGCAGGAAGAGTCTGGGGCGGTGGTCTCGGGTGGTGGCTAGAGAAGCACCGTCTGCCCCGTGGCTGCTCGTCCTACGGCCGACAATCCAGGAGTCCCTAAGGGAGACAGAAGGAGGGACTATTAGTACTAGTCCCAGTCGGCTGAGGGTGGACAGACCAGAGGTGTTACAGAGCAAAATTTGCAGGACAATAGGAGCAATTTCCTGGGTGCCCCTATGTCTAGCTGGAATCTGGTCTTTTTCAAAAGAGGGCTGTGATTGCTTTAAGTTGTGCCCTCCTTTAACACTCCTAACATAAGTTTGACACACAGTTAGACTTTCTTCCTACAGTTTAACATGAATACAACATTAGATTTTTCCAAAAAAGCAAGAAAACAGCTTCTTTTTAGCAAAGTTTGTTGCAACGAAAGAGGTATAAGGGCAGAAATAACACAGATTCATGTGGGGAAGGGGAGGCTATGCCAAAATAAATCTAATAGATTTCTTTGTCTGGGTGACCAGGGAAATTGATCAGGGAAGGGCAGTGGACATGGCCTATTTGAACTTTAGCAATGCTTTTGACATGGTGCTGCATTGGAGGCTGATTAGGAAGTTGACCAGCTTGAGAGTGTGATCCAAAATGGTAAACTGAGTTACAAACTGGTTAAATGAAAGGAGACAGTGGGTGGTGGTAAAGGGCACTCATTGTAAGGAGGGAGAGGTGACTGGTGGAGTACCACAGGGCTCAATACGGAGAATGGTCCTCTTTAAAGGGACATTGTTAGCCCTTTAATTAGTTTTTTTTTTCTTGGAACTCAGAAGCCTAAATGTGTCTGACTTCTGAGTGAAAACAGAAGTGAGGGCTGACAGTGTCCCATTAATATCTTCATAGGGGACATTCCAGATAACATCAAAATATGCAATAGGATAGACACTCAGGAGGGAGTGGAAAAATACATGGAATCTTGGGGAAACTCAAGGAATTATCAAAAACATAATAATTGGTTTTCAATGGCAGAAAGTGCCAAATAATGCACCTAAGGTATAGGAACTATGATGCTACATATAGGATACAGGGGAGGTACTTACAGTCACTGGACAGGAATGGAACCTCACGGTGGCAGAGCTAGCATGACAAGGCAGTAGAAAGGAAATGTTATCTCCAGCAGGAAGAGGAAGGTGTGGTTGCCATTATATCACTCTCTGGTCTGACCATACATGGAGTACTGTGTTCAGTTTTGGAGACTACACCTCAAAGTGGACATAGGCATAGTAGAGGCAAGCTAGAAGAGGACAACTAAAATGGTACATGGTTTGTACAAGAAGACTTATAAGGAGAGACTGAGGGATCCCAAAGGTATATCCTGGAAGAAGGAAGAAGAGAGAGAAGTGATATGATAGAGACCTACAAGTACCTTAATGAGGTGAACAGGGTACAGGTGAGGAGTTTTTTAAATAAGAAAAAGCACCAGGACCAGGGACATGCAATGGTGCTGGAGGGGGGAATTCAAGATATATGTAACAAAATATTTTTTCATGTGTAACCCCCCTGCAAATGGGGGTTCCCAAAAGACTTCCAGGAGCTTGCTTGAATGCTCCAAGCCTGAATGGTGTTTGGCGTTTAAGCCATTTATCAGTGAGTGTTTTTAGAACCTCTGGTACTGTCTCTTTAAGAGCTGTCTGCTTGCAGACATAATTAGTTTGTATGGGGGACTGTGTGTTTCTTTGATTGAGTACCACTCAAGCTGCTGCCAATTCACTCCATTTTGCAGTCACTAGGAGTGCAAAGGGAACCTATCTGAAAGATGTAACTGTTTGCCAGAAACCATTTAGAGTGATAATGAAATTACAGTTTGTCTAACTGCTTTCTTTTGCAGTCAGAACAGTGTCTGCCTAGTTCCCCATTCTGGTTTTGAACTGCTGAACTGGACCAATCAGTGTGGGGTAAGCTAGCTCTAAAATGGTGCCTTGGACGAATCAGAACTTGACTCATAATCTGAGCCAGCCACAAGAGGATTGTATGGGCAGTGACTCTGGGAGATGTAGTTTAGACTTCAGTGCCTTTTGGACCAACAGCAGCAGTCTATTGTGAGTGACAGCCAATCCAGTCAAGAACTGGGAGGAACTCAAAGGAGTGCCGGTTTTGTCGGTTGGAGTTTCAGTTGAGCTTTGGCAGTGAAGAAGAAAGGAGCCCTGTGCTTTTTCAGTGTGCAGTTTTAGTCAAAAAACGTGTAAGGCCCAGAGTTCCGGTCTGCAGCTTGTGTAACAGCTTGTTAGGACTGAACTGGCCTGTGAAAAGAATCAAAGGATCTCTGAAGAGTAGAAACCAGGCTCACCCTGTAGAAGACTGGAGGAATTGCTGAAAATTGCACTCGTCTGTCAGGAACTGAATCTGCTGTGTGTTCTCCGGGTATTGTGCAGTTATTGCGATCGGGATACAGATGCAGCCTGCCTGGTATAGTGCTTTCTTTATATGGATGTGTGAAGAGGTTTGTGTACCTCAAGTGAGCCCTGCTGACATTGAAGGGCCCTATCTTATTTGGAGGTCGTGAGTACTAATTCAGGGTCGCCTCCTGTTGAATTGCCACATTAAATCCAAATGGAATTACTGTACTGCTGACTGTTTAATTCTCCTTTTCTCTGTGTGAAAGGGCCCCTACCAGCTGCCACGGTTTGGACTAGCCACTAGGGCTTGGGTACCCAGGGACAGTAACTGATAGGATAGGCCTGTGCACAGAGCCATAGGTAGATTATTAGAGTGATAAGCTAATTAACCTGATTTCCCTGTCCTTGTTATATCCCCTAAATAAATCAGAGCTGCTTGTTTCAGCAAAGTTATACTGCCTGAGGTATTTGTCTATGTTAAAGTACTGTACTGTGATTGTTGCACTGTATCTCATTTCACAGGAGGTCCCAGTGCGGAACCAGACCTGGGGGTAAGTGTATACTGTGAAGGTAATTCTGATATATTGTGTGGGCCACTAGTGGGAAGAAAGGGGGGTTGCAGTGTCCCAGAGGGCTGTGACCAAGTTAGTTTAACTATTGCAAACCCTGACCTCTGGGTGGAGGCACCCGCCATTGGATCCAGGGCCCTCAACCTGTTAGTGGCAAATCAGGCAGGGGTAGTAGCCCCTGGGATAGCGCCATCTAGGGGTTACATCTTGGAGGCTCACCGCTGGGATTGTGTGTCCTCTAGTGGCCATATTTACGAACCACTGTTAAGAAAAAAATGGGTACCCCGACAGAAGTGGCTGCGCACCGGCTGGTGGAGTGGTGTACTGGGGAGGAGATCGACCCCAAAATGCTATGCTTATCCTGGATGTCCCCCTGGGTATCAATATGGACACTGTGCAGGAGTACTTTCCAGGTGGAAGGTTTACAAAACCCTGTGGTGGTGGGTCGGCATGCTAATCTGCTCATCCACACTTTCCTGGCCCTAGTAGAGTTTAAGGATCCCATAGATAGCTCCAAAGTGCCACAGACCATTACCCCAGAGGGAGCCCTCACTGCTTGGAGAGTGATAACTAAGGACAGTAAAGACCGGGGAATCAGCCCCACCACTATCTGAAACTTTTGAAGAGAAATTTGCTGAATGGTTGCTGGGAGGGAAAACTGTGGAGGACTTGAAGAAACTATTCTTGCCACCTGGGGTGTTCCTCCCAACACCCTCTCCTGCTCCAGTGCCCGTAATGGTGGCTGAACCAATGCAGACTCCTATTTCTGCACCTGCCATTAGTCACGACTCTACCGGGTTGAGGATCTTCTCTGGCACCCTCCCCAACCCCCAAGGGGAGGATGACTGGGAGACCTGGATAGACTATGTTGCCCCCCAAGTGCTAGAATGGCAATGCTCGGAAGGCAAAAAGTGAAAGAGGGTTACTGAGAGCCTCCGAGGTCCTGCCCTGGCTACCATCCGTGCTAAACGGGCCAGTAACCCTGAAGCGACTGCACAGACCTATCTTGAGGCCTTGGAGAATGTGTATGGGAGCCCAGATTCTGATGAGGACCTATGGTGGAGAGTAAGAAATGCACAACAGTACCAAGGGGAGTTGTTGTCTGTGTATGTCTCTCGGCTGGAAAAATTGTTGCAAGAATGCCTCAGAAAGGGTGGTTTGCCAGCGATTGAACTGGACGAACCAGACTGGACAGAATCCTTAAGTCTGCCCCTTCTCAGAACTGCTGTTGCTTCAGTTACGCCTGGCAAATCGACTGGAATCCCACCCTCCTATGATGAGTTAATGAGAGAAATTGAGGAATTGAGAAAAGGCGACCTCGGGAGGTACCTGCACCAACAGCTGTGGCTACGACCCGAGTGACTGAGGGTGACCCATCAAGTGAAGTTCAGGGCAGAGGTTGACAGTCAATGAGTGCTCTGACAAGGAAAAAGATATGCCACAATGGGCGAACTGTTGAGAGAGATCCGGAATTCAAAACAGTCCCTTTATGAAGGCCATGCCTGCAAGTACGGGCCCTGACCTATATCCGACTTGCATCTGCTATGGGGTGGGGTACCCACCCATGTATCTCCCTGCTGATAACAGCTCCAAACTCAATTCCTTGACCATGGAAGTGGAGAAACTGACGAGATGTCTCCAAATGCTTATCACGCCGCAGACAGAGATGGCACCCAGGTTTCCAGTTAGTAATACCCCCGCCTGGCTCCCAGTGTGGCGCCCGGCCAGCTCAAACTCCAGAAGGTATATGTTTTGCTATAATTGTGGGAAAGATGGGCACATGAAAAGGGAATGCCAGTCCCCAAAAGACACTGGACAAAGTTGCATATAGGCTACAAGGAGAGCTTGGAGAAGAAATCAGTGGTTAAGAGGTGCACGACAGATCCCAGTGAGGGCACCAAAATGCTAATTCACGTCCTTTTGTGGCAAGGTCAGTTGCCCAGGCCCCACTCACGCCTCCAGACTGGTCCAGAATAGTGGGTCCCTCCATGGAGACCACTGTAAAGGTGAATGGAGTGTCTACAAGAGCTGTATTAGACAGTGGCTCCCAAGTGACAATTATGTTCCAGGATTGGTATCAGAAGCATTTGTCAGACGTACCCTTACAACCATTAGAAGGACTGCATGTATGGGGGTTAAGTGAGAAGTCCTACCCCTATTCCGGGTATATCTGAATTTGGCTGTCTTCCCCCACCTCCGTGGCTGGAGTGGCCGAACAAGTAGAGACCCTAGCCTTAGTGTGTCCCCCACTGGACTGTATGATGGTGTCCTTTGTTGATTGGAACAAATGCTCATATGTTCGGAAGGCTGGCACAGTTGTGTTATGAAAACAGGGTCAAAGACTAGTAGAGCTTTAAGAGTTCCGGCTTTAATTAAGAAGGCCTATGAGGCACAGAGATGCTGAAAAACAGAACCAGAGGAACCGGTCGGAATTGTATGGAAGAAGGATCCTGAGTCTCTGATCCTGGCGCCAAATGCCCAGTGTACCTTACAGGGAGAGTCCGTATCAGAAAGGATGTTAAGAATAAAATATTAATGTTGGATGCACCAAGCGATGGAAAATTGCCAGAGGACTGCTGGTCAAGTTTAGTATTTTGCCCGCTAGAGCCCATGCTTATGCCAGAAGGGTAATGGTCCAAGTTCATAATGTGTCTGAAAGAGACATTCGAGTAAACAGAGGTTGCATCCTGGCTAATGTGCATTGTGCGGACACTGCAGTGCTACCCAGCAGCAAGAGTTCAAGGAAGAATGACAGAGTAACGCCTGACTTGTTTGATTTCGGCGACTCCCCGCTGCCAGCTGAATGGAAAGTGAGGATCAGTGAGAAGCTTGCCCAGAGAGACCAGGTGTTTTCTTTAAAGGAATGGGATGTAGGATGCATGCAAGGAGCTGAGCACAATATCCGGCTGCATGACGAAAGACCATTTCGTGAGAGGTCTCGACGCCTGGCACCTGCTGACATAGATGATGTGAGACGGCATCTGCAAGAGATGTTAGCTGCTGGTGTAATACAAGAATCCAGAAGCCCTTATGCTTCCCCCATTGTGGTAGTGAGGAAAAAGAATGGAACAGTAAGGATGTGTGTGGATTATCGCACATTAAACCAGCGGACTATCCCTGATCAGTACACAATGCCCCGCATTCAGGATGCTTTGGACTGCCTAAACGGGAGCAAGTGGTTCTCTGTGCTGGATCTCCGCAGTGGGTACTACCAGATCCCGATGGCCCCAGAGGACCGTGAGAAGACGGCCTTTATCTGTCCGCTTGCTTCTTGAATTCATGAGGATGCCTCAAGGATTTCAGGTGCCCCAGCCACTTTTCAACGATTGATGGAGCGTGCAGTGGGGACATGAACTTACTAGAGTGCCTGGTATACCTAGATGATGTTATTGTTGGCAGCTCACTGGAGGAACATGAGAGCAGATTATTTAAGGTATTGGACCGACTGGAGGACTTTGGCCTTAAACTGTCCATTGATAAGTGTCAATTCTTTCAAACATCAGTAAAGTATGTGGGACACATAGTATCCACCGAGGGAATAGAGACCGACCTGAGTAAAGTTGAGGCCTTGACCACTTGGCCACAGCCCAAAAATCTAAAAGAACTGCAAGGATTCCTGGGATTCTGTGGTTATTATCGGCGTTTCATCAAGGACTATTCAAGAGTGATCCGCCCTTTACTTAACCTTACTCAAGGGTATCCCCAACCCACAAAAATACCAAAAGTCAAGCCCCTCAAGACTGAAAGAGTGTATTTTCATCCGAGTGAAGTATTTGGGGCCCGCTGGACTCTGATTGTGAGACTGCTTTTCATGAGATCATATATCAACTTACCCATGCTCCAGTGCTGGCCTATGCCGATCCAAGAAAACCTTACGTCCTGCACACTGATGCTAGCTTGCAAGGGTTGGGGGCTGTGTTGTACCAAGAGCAAGAGAATGGCCTGAGACCAGTGGCCTTTGCCAGTAGAAGCCTGACCCCATCCGAAAAGAACTATCCTGTACATAAGTTAGAGTTCCTAGCTTTGAAGTGGGCTATTGTTGACCAATTCCATGAGTACTTGTATGGGGCTAAAATACTAGTAAAAACTGACAATAATCCTTTGACCTATGTGCAGACCTCAGCTAAGTTGGATGCCACTGGCCATAGGTGGCTTTCTGCATTATCTACATATGACTATGCTCTCGAATACCGGACAGGTCTGAACCACATAGATGCTGATGCTCTCTCCCAGAGGCCTGTTCCCCAGAATGATTGGGTCCGATTGGCAGAACCTGACATTCGGGCACTCTGCCGGAAGTTTGACAGGAGGAACAAATGTTCACGGACGAGTGGACTGTATGGTGGATTGCTTGGGAGCCTCTGAGAATTGCATACCTGCTGCTTATTGCCACTTTTCTGCAAAGACATTGGTGCACTGCCTCAGCTGGACAATGGCAGTATTCGGCGGGCTCAATCCCGCGATCCCATGATCAAAGCAGCTTTAGAAGCCTCTATGCAGGAAAAGATGTGTCCAAATTACGCCCACTGATTTGAGAACTGCACTGTTATACAAAGAAGGTCCTAAGTTGAAACTGATCATTAAACTGTTATACAGAGAAACAGTAGACAGAGGGGACAAGTAGACAAACAACAACTAGTGCTGCCCACTGCCCTCGAGACTCAGTACTGAGGTCCTTGCACAACCACATGGGGTACCTTGGTATAGACAGAACACTTGACTTGGTGAGATCCAGATTCTATTGGCCTAAGATGGGGCTGATGTGGAGCAACACATTCGAACTTGTAGTCGCTGCTACAGAGGAAAGCTTTTCCCCAGAGGGCTGCCCCTTGTTAACATCACCACCAGTGCACCCATGGAGCTGGTCTGTATTGATTTTCTGAGTTTGGAGTCAGATCAAAGAAATATCAGTAATGTGCTGGTGGTCACTGACCATTTCACGAGATATGCCCAAGCTTTCCCCACCAAAGACCAGAAAGCATCCACTGTGGCAAAGTACTTGTGAAAACTTTTTGTTCACTATGGGGCTCCACAAAGAATCCATTCTGATCAAGGAGAGACTTTGAGAGTCGTCTGATCAAAGAGATGCTTTCTCTGTGGGAGTGCGAAAGTCCAGAACCACTCCTTACCACCCCAGGGGACCCACAGCCTGAACGCTTCAACCGCACTTTGCTAGATATGCTAGGCACCCTGCACCCAAAGGACAAGCCTAGATGGAGCCAACAAATTAGCACCCTGGTACATGCTTATAACTGCACCAAAAGTGATGCCACTGGATTCTCCCCACCGCCTGATGTTTGGAAGAGAAGCTCGACTACCAGTAGATGTGTGTTTTGGGGTCTCTCTGATGGGGTTCAAGCTGACAACTATTTACAGTATGCAAAGTTAAAGGCCCAGCTAACTCATGCGTACCAACTGGCTCAAACCATGGCTGCCAAAAGAAATCTGGCCAACAAAGAAAGGTATGATAAAAGGTGAAAGCACAGGAACTCCAGGAGGAGATCGGTATTGCTAAGAAATCTGGGACTGCATGGCAAGCACAAGATTGCTGACAGATGGCACCATCTCCCTCACATTGTAGTGGGCAAACTAGATGATCTGCCAGTGTACAAAGTAAGGCCTGAGAATAATTCAAAAGATGTAAAACAATGCATAGAAATCATTTACTGCCCATTGGACAAATCTTAATTGAGTCTGAGCCCTAGAAGATGCCCCTCTGGACCAGTGACTAGAGCTGCTGCTAAGAAAAGATCAAGAAAGTCTGCACCTACAGAAGCAAAGTTAAAGTGTTCCTCCACAAGTCCCAGTTGAGCATGACTGTCAGTCCATATCGGAAGAAAGTGAGAGTGACTTTGAATACTATCCTTCTTACTAACTGAGTCAATTGTTTCGGGCAATCCTAGTTAATACTGGAGATGAAGCTGGGCCTTCTGGACTGTCCAAGCCCCCAGCTTGTCCCTGGAGCCAATGCTCCCAGAAAGTGAAGTGCAAAGCATCAGATGAGATGAAATGGAATCATTGTGCATGGTTGAACTGTTTGAGCTTTCAGGGAGGAAAACGATGGATTAGGTCAGACTGGTGATACACCAGAACAAGAAGAGTATTTTGAGTGCCCTGACAGTCCACTGCCAGTGTCCGAAAGCTCTCCTGCGAGCCAAATGTTGTGGACTCAGAAACTGTAACTCCTGGAGCTGAAAGTGCCCCAAGTTCTAGCCCTCTACCCCATGGAGACTCCTGACAAGTGAGGACAATGCTGAAAATGAGGCTCAGAGTGCAGAGACTATAACAGTTCCCCTAGAAAGACTGGTCGAGCTGTAAAGCCTGTGGTGCACCTCAGTTATGATTCCTTGGGAGGCCTGTGGATTTGCCTCTCAATGTTGTCCATAAAGGAGTGTATGTCCCCAAGCTCATTGCCCAAACTGAGCTCAGTGCTAACTCCAAGTTACTTGTGTTGCCCTCTATATGGTGCCCTTGCCCCATCCAGCCCTCAAGGTAACTGATAGGAAGGCCCCTCTTCAGGTTTCATGTACAAGAGGTAATAACTTGAGTTATGGTACAATGTGTATGTAATACTGTGTAAAGAGTGACGACTGCAATATTTCAGAAATGTGTTCTTGGTAAAATGATATATTGACTGATGATTACACGCAGAGCCTAATGCAAATGTATATGGTTGCAGTTGAAACTTATGGGGTACTTGCTTGACGTGGATGTCAAGCTTTCCCAGGCCAGGAAGGGTGTAACCCCTGCAAATGGGGGTTCCCAAAGACTTCCAGGAGCTTGCTTGAATGCTCCAAGCCTGAATGGTGTTTGGCGTTTAAGCCATTTATCAGTGAGTGTTTTAGAACCTCTGGCACTGTCTCTTTAAGAGCTGTCTGCTTGCAGACATAATTAGTTTGTATGGGGACTGTGTGTTTTTTGATTGAGTACCACTCAAGCTGCTGCCAATTCACTCCATTTTTGCAGTCACTAGGAGTGCAAAGGGAACCTATCTGAAAGATGTAACTGTTTGCCAGAAACCATTTAGAGTGATAATGAAATTACAGTTTGTCTAACCTGCTTTCTTTTGCAGTCAGAACAGTGTCTGCCTAGTTCCCCATTCTGGTTTTGAACTGCTGAACTGGACCAATCAGTGTGGGGTAAGCTAGCTCTAAAATGGTGCCTTGGACGAATCAGAACTTGGACTCATAATCTGAGCCAGCCACAAGAGGATTGTATGGGCAGTGACTCTGGGAGATGTAGTTTAGACTTCAGTGCCTTTTTGGACCAACAGCAGCAGTCTATTGTGAGTGACAGCCAATCCAGTCAAGAACTGGGAGGAACTCAAAGGAAGTGCCCGGTTTTGTCGGTTGGAGTTTCAGTTGAGCTTTGGCAGTGAAGAAGGAAGGAGCCCTGTGCTTTTTCAGTGTGCAGTTTTAGTCAAAAAACGTGTGTAAGGCCCAGAGTTCCGGTCTGCAGCTTGTGTAACAGCTTGTTAGGACTGAATCCGTCCTATGAAAAGAATCAAAGGATCTCTGAAGAGTAGAAACCAGGCTCACCCTGTAGAAGACTGGAGGAATTGCTGAAAATTGCACTCGGTCTGTCAGGAACTGAATCTGCTGTGTGTTCTCCCGGGTATTGTGCAGTAATTGCGATCGGGATACAGATGCAGCCTGCCTGGTATAGTGCTTTTATATGGATGTGTGAAGAGGTTTGTGTACTTCAAGTGAGCCCTGCTGACATTGAAGGGCCCTATCTTATTTGGAGGTCGTGAGTACTAATTCAGGGTCGCCTCCTGTTGAATTGCCACATTAAATCCAAATGGAATTACTGTACTGCTGACTGTTTAATTCTCCTTTTCTGTGTGAAAGGGCCCTACCAGCTGCCACGGTTTGGACTAGCCACTAGGGCTTGGGTACTAGGGACAGTAACTGATAGGGATAGGCCTGTGCACAGAGCCATAGGTAGATTATTAGAGTGATAAGCTAATTAACCTGATTTCCCCCTGTCCTTGTTATATCCCCCTAAATAAATCAGAGCTGCTTGTTTCAGCAAAGTTATACTGCCTGAGGTATTTGTCTATGTTAAAGTACTGTACTGTGATTGTTGCACTGTATCTCATTTCACAGGAGGTCCCAGTGCCGGAACCAGACCTGGGGGTAAGTGTATACTGTGAAGGTAATTCTGATATATTGTGTGGGCCACTAGTGGGAAGAAAGGGGGGTTGCAGTGTCCCAGAGGGCTGTGACCAAGTTAGTTTAACTATTGCAAACCCTGACCTCTGGGTGGAGGCACCCGCCATTGGATCCAGGCCCCTCAACCTGTTAGTGGCAAATCAGACAGGGGTAGTAGCCCCTGGGATAGCGCCATCTAGGGGTTACAATTGAAAGGGTGGTAGACACCTGCAATAGATTTCCTGCGGAAGTGGTGGAGGCTGGGACAGTGAGGGACTTCAAGCATGAATGGGATAGACATGGGGTATGTTAGATAGGAAGCAGGGTGGCATGAGGATCATGGAGTCCAGATAAGGTCTGAGGAGACAGAATAGGCAGGGGACATCTGGGCAGACTCAATTGGCCAAGCAGCTTTTCTGCTGTCAAATTCTGTGTTCTGTATTTCTATGTAAACAGAGCAGAACACTCATCATCATCATCCCTTACAATCACACTGACAGGTCAGGGGGAGGAGATGGAAGAAGGATGATCCTGTTGTGTTTCTACTGCTACTACTAAACATCACATTAATCACTCATTTTTGTCTCCATGTCAACTCAGTACTACTGCTGTTGCTGCTTCTGCTGCACCCACAGAAAGACAGCCATTGATGACAAACCACTATGGGAACATCTGTCAGACTATGGCTAGATGAAAAAGCATGGCATGCCCCAGCTGGCTAAATGCCCTCAGCACTCATATTACTGCCTCCACCTCTCTAGGTATTTTCAAATCAAGGCTGTTCTCTCACCTTGCCACCTCCAGCTCCTGTGACTGCCCTGATTAAACCTCCTATTTTGTCACTACCCACACTGTTCCGTTATTTGACAAAGACATGTTTGGGAAACCTTTTCTCCTGCTATTGTCTGCTCCCCACACCTTTCACTTACCCTCTCTGTTCTGGACTTTTTCCCTATTTGTTTCTCCTAATCTGGCATGACCTCTTTCTTGTAATAATAATGTGATTATTGATATCTCATGTCCTTTTGCACAAATGATTTGGTATGTATTTGTATATGTTTTCTCGCTCTTGACACAGCACAAATTGTTGTATTATCTATGTAACCTTTTTTGTACTGTACCTAATTGACATGGAACCTTTGTAAAAGACTCTCTGGCTCAAAGGTAGTAATTCCTAGAACAATAAACTAAACTAAAAACTAAACTCTTTTACAGCAATGGTGCCTAAGATGCCAGCAAACAAAATGGTGTAAGATTATCTAGATGAGACTGATCCACTAGCAGAAGGAGACAATCCTCCATTGTACTGGTACCAAAAAGACCATTTGTCCCTCTTTGAAACAGGTAGCTGTTGAACACCTATGTTGCCTACCTGCAAGTACATACTCAGAGATCATTTTCAGTACTGCAGGTGATATTGCCGCCAACAGGAGAACATGCTTTTTACCAAAATGTAAAGATTCTCTCTTAAAAAAAAATAACCTGCCCCCTTTTCCAAAGCCCTTTTTCCCATGGTTTATGGATGATAAATCTGCACTTCCAGCTGAGCTAAAGATTGAGGAGGATGACATGGTAGATGGTTAGGGTTTCCATGTCCATTATATTTTTTTTTTCTCTTCAACCAGTAACCTACACACACACACACACACACACACACACACTGTGGGATGCTGTACTGTTGTTGTCACTCAGTCTTCTTCAAATTCATGTTTTCTGAATTTTGGCAGATTAACACAGGATTTATAAATATGTTTGGGGCAATGTTGCCCATGAAACCAGTGGGTACAACACTTATCCATGACATAATGGAAAACTTTGTCCATGTGTAGCAGTGTCCCAACGGCACACAATTTTTGGAAGCAGTAGCCCACACTGTGGAATATTTCACTGTTGTCTTCAGTCTTCTTCAGATTAATGTTTTGTGAATTGTTGGCAAAGCTACACAGGATGAATAAACAGTTTTTGAAGCAACATTGCCCATGAAACCATAGTGTATGACACTTATCCATGGCATAATGTGAAGTCTTGTCCATGTGTTGTACTGTCCCACTGGGGAGACAATTGTTGGAACCAGTAGCCTATGCTGTGGGATTCTGTACCAATATTTTTATGAGCATGTATAGGGCTTTTAATTACAACCATGTTATTTGAGCATTTTTAGTCATTTACTCTTGTTTACTACTAACATTGTCCATATTTGTCATTAACTTAATGTACACAATCTTTGGAACCAGTACCTCTCAATATGGCCCACTGCAGCATTCTACTGTGTTGAGTGCTTCATCAACCCAGTGCATTATGTTATTTTATCCCATTTCCTAATGCTTTTTAATGGTCAAACCAGTGCAAACTAGTCTGTTGTTAAGAGAACTTAGGGAAACATGGTTCAATGGTCAAAGTGTGCACTGCCAAACTTTGGGATGTTCACTCAGCCCTACTCTGTATTCCCTGATTTGTGATCCTAGAATTTGCAACTGTAAATAGGTCCCATGTGCTTTACTGCTAATTTACGTAGTTTGCTGATAGTAATAAATGAGCTTTGTCTGTCACTGTGAAAAGGGCAGCTGCTCTAGTTTCATGCCATCTAGAGAAGGGTTTAAACTGTGAAAGTTACAGTAGAGTGGGTGCACTGTTTGGAGGGCAACCCCTTGAACTGAACTCTAATTCCTAGAGGGACAATACACTCCTGTGGAGAAATCACAATTGCTTAAATCTGATTTTCTGAACCAGGCAAATTTAAACCTGAAGTATGCATGTATCTGCCAGACTATGGCTAGCAAAGAAGAATTCAAAATCCAATGTAGTTGAAATGCTTTATTGCAAACATGCCATACAAAATGTAAGCAGTGGACAAGCTAGTAAAGATACTAGCCTCACTGGACCCGGCTCTCCGGGTTCAACAACCCTTCATTAGGGGGCATAGCCAATATAACTAAGTGATCAACTTAAATACCTGTGCCTATTGAATAATACAATTGTTAAATTTAGAAAGCCCCAATCCATTTATTCATACAAAATGATATAATAGTGCAATGATCACTTAACGTAAAAAACTGTCTTAGAATGAAACAATGAAAAGTACATTATATGAGCTGCTGTACTGAATGCTACACATGACATTAAATTTTTAATTTGTTACATCAGAAATTCAAACTGCTTCTCTTCTATGTCCCATAATATAACGCAACATTTTGATATTAAAATTAATAAGGTAAATTTCATTTTATAATATAACAATTCATGTTTTTTAGAAATCTATAGCTTATGGACAGTTTTTACGATTGCATCATAACTGTAGTAGTGATGATTCTGATTTTGATGAACAGGTTAATGAACTCAAAATAAGATACTTTTTATATGGCACGATGGCAATAAAGCATTTCAAGTACACTGGATTTTGAATTATTTTTTGCTATCCACAGTCTAGCTAACACATGCATACTTCGGGATTAAATTTGCCTAGTTCAGAAAATCAAATGTAAGCAATTGTGATTTCTCCACAGGAGTGCACTTTCCTTAATGGACTCAGTGTTCTAGTTCCACCTTCCCCAGCCAGCATTCATTCAGGTATTGCTGCATTTGAATATGTAAGAAAATTAATGTGTTCATAAAATAAGTGTACAGTAACATGGTTATTTCCCTGTTGCATGGTATAAAAAGCAAACGAAGATTCAGCACCTTGACAGAATTTCTTCAAGGACAAAAATGGCTCTTATCTGTTTCTATGCAGGGATAAGACAAACTCAAGAGTTCTCAAGCATGGGAACTGCCCACGGCAAACAGGCTACAATGGCTGAAACAACAGTAATTCCAAATGAACAGCATTTATACTCTGCGTGACCATGTTGTGACCCACCTTCTTTGTGCAGTGAACTTCCGTCTAAGTCATCTCAATAGAACCCATAAACAATTGCCAAAACAAAGGGAGCAATGCTAGCGTAGGCTGTAAAAATTCCACTTACTTTTCAATGTCACACACAGAACTTCCTCTCAAATATGCCTTTGAGGAAAGTGCTGAATGCATTGATGTGGAAGCCTAATGGGCAACATTTGGTGACTCATTATCCAATTAATGTTTGCCTTCTGTATGTTCTCCTTTATGAGACACATCCATAAAATTCTAAAAGGAGTTTGTATCTTCATTCTCATTGAATTAGTCAAGTGTTTATTGGTGTAATATTTTTTTTTCTCCTGCTGATAGTATTTTAACAGTATATTCATTCTTGTATAATGGATACCCTTTTATACAAATCAAAAATTACTCTTGTGGATATTAAAGGTCAGAAGCAGAGCAAGTGCTTGGCCCACAGTAAGTGCCATAAATTCTACATGAGTACCACACTTCTGAGACTTGCTGTGGAGGAGGCAGTCTTAGCTATAATGCTCCAAATAGTTTTCTTAATCTTTCTTTCTTTCTTTCTTTCTTTCTTTCTTTCTTTCTTTCTTTCTTTCTTTCTTTCTTTCTTTCTTTCTTTCTTTCTTTCTTTCTTTCTTTCTTTCTTTCTTTCTTTCTTTTCTTTCTTTTCACAGTTTATTAACCCAGGATAGCAAACCATAGGTGATTTGGTTCTGCATTTTCCCAGTTTTATAACTGGGATGACTAATGATGACCCCAAACTTCTGGGTTCTCTCCCCTTACCATTTGCTTTGCCCCTTTCCATCACTCTTTCACCTCTCTCCTCCATGACTTCACCACTCACTCCTGTAGTAACTCCTGATACCAGACCCCAAATTGCTGCCCACCACCATCCTTCCTCCCTTTGATCTCCCTTCACCCTGCACCAACATTAGTGCATACCCACCTTCATCTCTCCCCATTCTACAACCATTGCTCTGACTCTGAACTCAGTTGTGCCTTCTGCACACTGCAGTAGTTGTTATCCTACAGCACTTTATTGTATTTTGTACACATTGCAAATGCTGATATCCTCTAATACTTGAATATATTAGTGGATGTTTACTTACACAGAGTCCTTGTCCTTACACAACTGCTATTTATGTTGCTTATTTACCTTTTATTTGCATTGTGTTATTGTTCTTAGTATACATCCCTGCTCCTTCCTTCCCCCCCGGACACATCTGGAAACAAGCTGTTACCAACTCGATTTGTCCTCCTGGTAAAACTTGTGGGCACTTCTGTTGACAAAGTGGCATACAGAACTTCACAACGCAACTGGCATTTCCAATACCAGAAGCCCTATAATGTTCATAAGCAGTAAGTCCAATGACTAGTGTATTTCAGGTTTGATTCTAAATATTCCACTTCAACTGCCCTTTTAAAGGTAACTGGTTATATGGTTTCATCCATGGTGAAGGTCTTCTTTTTTTCTTACATTTAATATACTTTATTAATTTAAGATATACAACAAACACAACACACATTACTAACAAACAATACATGCTAATAAAAGTACTACTATAACAATATACTAATTAAAGCAACCGCCTGCTAACCCTCCCACCCCTTCGACAGAGATCAATCACTATTACTGGAAGTCTGCACTGGAGTAAAACAATTAAATGAGGAATCTACCACATACAGGCAAATAATAATCACACACATAATAATTAACATAAATTCATCTAAAGAAAAATTCTGGTACTACTATAGGGTGATGCTCCAGGGAAAAATTACAGAGAAAATAAGGTATATAATCTGCCCATTTTTTTACTGAACCCCTCAATATTATTACCAAGACTGGCTGTCATCCTCTCGAGCTGGAGGTCATTCAACAATTCGTTTAGCCACTCGACATATGATATATCTGATTGGTCTTCCTAGTGGTGAAGCAACACTCTCTTAACACAAAGAGCAATCATAGACAGGTGGTATTTCTGCTCTTTCACCCTCACCCCAGAATAATCCCCTATAAGGCAGATTTCAGGTGTAAAATGTTCCTCCAAATCAAGGAGGGGGTCAACCTTGGACTTTATCATGTCTCATACAGATGCAATCTTGGGGCAGTCCCACAAGATGTGAAATAAGGATCATTCAGCTTGATTGAATCTAATGCAAAGAGGGGAGGAGAGAGTCCCATCCAATGTAACCTGACCGGCGTGAAGTGGATATTATGAAGGCTATGGAATGGTGAAGGTCTTCTCACAGCAGATATTTTTGTGGCCCCATCAAAGGTCTTTAGCATAGTCAAACGTAAGAACATTTTGGAGAAACTGCGGTAATTGGGTTTGAGAGTTGCTGAAGTGAACTGATGTTCCTCGACTCATAAACTTTGCTGCATGTTCATGAATGGTGCATGAATGCCCATCAGAGTTCATCAACTGTTCTTGAGCTCAATTCATGAATCAATTCATAACCTGTTCATTAACACAAAGTTCATGAAATTGCTAAATCTTTAAAGCAGGGGTTTTCAAACTTTTTGTGTGTACGGCTCCCCAGAGTGAAAGTCAGTAGTGGCAGTGACCACCTTCCTGCAACACAAGACAGAGGTTGCTAGAGGGAGGTGGAGGTTAAGTTTCTTACCTATATAATGAATGCTTTAAATGCTAGTAAATGTTTTTTATTGGTTTTTCATTTTAATACAATGTTAACGTCATACTGTGTCCCATTCCTGGGAGATCTCAGCATTGTACAGTCACTTGCAATGTATGCCAGTGTGCTCTCAACTCCCACTGGACACTCCTGTGGAAAATAACTGGATGCTTGCATGCCCGCTATCTTCATTGGCTTGCTGCCGAGATCTCTGTGGGAGTTGCATGTCATCAATCCATTCCCTGGGTCAGAGAGCCTCTGAGCTACTGACACACAAGGACCTGGGCTTGCTTCTGAATTTTTGTAGCTTGCTTAGTAAAGCAGTGTGCTACTGCTGCACTGTCAGGGCAGCCAACTAGTTGTGCATTTTATATCAAAGTTCAAAGACCTTTCCTTTTCAGCCAGCTGTGTGATCTGTGAATCGTTTTTAAATATTTAATTTAAAAAGTGCTGAGGAGTATTTCAGAAAGAAATCAGTCATTGAAAAGTGAAAGCATGACTCAACGCATGCGTAAAAGTGCTGGAGCTAGTGCACATTCACTTAGTCCAGTTTTACTTTTCAATCAGCAATTCCTTTACATTTTTTCAGCTCATTCCATGGACCCCCTATGACTTGTTTGATGCATCCCAGAGGGGCTGTGGACCGCTGGTTGAAAAACTCTCCTCTAAAGGATTGTGATGCACCAATACAAAAGCAATTTAAATAACTAATTTGCATATTAAAATACACTGTTTCCTATAGGTAGGGTTGTAAAGCATCACAAAATCAGAATTTTTTCAGTTTAGGAGTGGAAAACAAATGATCAGCATGGTAATTAACTATTTAATGATCCAAAAGGATTAACTTTAAAACCCACCACATTTTCAGAGTTTAAGATTCTGCTAATGTAAATAGCAAATGGGCCTTTCTATTTAGAAAATGAAGGTGGACAGTGATTCTATTTAAAAGAGGAGAAACCAAAAATAAAATTATGTATAAAGCATGTTACTGATTCTAAAATGCATTGCAAGAAAAGACATTCCATTGAACATGCTGCATTTAATAAAATAATTCAATTGTCATGGTTAATTGCTTAGGTTGTATGAGAAAACAACAAAGGATAAAATGGGTCTACTTCTTATTTATAAATAGGGAAAACCCCTTTGGAAATATGGTTACAACAAGGTTATCCAATAGATTAACAACTAAATGCAGGCAGTTTTTGGTCACATACAATATGACCGACTTTGCTCATTAAAGTTCAGTGCAGACCATTACAGATCTTTACGTTCATGAACACAGAAGACCACTTAATGTTGATGCACAATTCAAGAATATTAATGAACACTTTGACTCATGCATGATGGATACCTACTGTATGAGCTGAATTTGAGAACCTTTCATTAATAATCCATGAACATTCATAAATGGTCCATGATCATTTCAGCTGGCCATGCACCTGAATTGGTCCTCCTCTTTTATGTGATAGACATTAGTGCATTTGTAAAATATTGCATCATCTGCTCTTCAAGTAATAAATGGAGTGCTATAGGGCTCGGGCTTAGGCCTGATTTTATTAAGCATCTGTACTAGTGGCATTGCTATTTAATATTTCCAATCAAGAATATACCATTATCCAGACAACATCATCATGTACTGCAGCTCACAGTCCTTATCCAATATCAACGGTGTACTCCAAAAGGAATTCAATAATTTACAGGACTGGTTTGGCATAATGTATTAGCTGTAAATACAAAACAAACTAGTTTTACATTATGTTGAAGCATGGTAGTTGCTTATCAGAATTAAGCTCTGATCTCATCAACCACACAGATCAAAGAATCTTACTAACATTTCTAACTGAATTCAATTGCATAGACTTATGGTTGGATATGAATATATATTTTGTAACAAATATCAGCCCCAATATTCAAAAAAAGACCACAGGAGCTGTGCAAAAGTTTGTGCTGCACTTGTGCTATCACCCATCCCAGTGGCTGCTACAGGCAGTTAAATAGTGGCAAGTGCTAGCTGACCGAAAATCAGACCATGTCAGCACAGCCCTGACAGGGACCTGGGCTATATATAGTCCACAGGGTATAGTGCTGGCCAAAATGGATAGAACCAAGATTCCTGTGGGTTATATTCAGCCACAACATGCAAATGAGCCCACTGGGCATGCAAGGCACTAAGGGGTCATTTGCATACCCATTATGGGCTCATTTGCATGACATGCAGCAGCTCACTAGTGCCCATACTTCAGTGTGCTTGATGAATTCACTGATGTCTAGTGGCCCCCCCACCCTCACCCCTGATGACCAATTATTGATCAATAGCATTGTTCCCAGTGTCTAGTGGCACTTCATCCCTAAACACCCATTTCCAATTAATATCATTATCCCCTGGTGCCTAGTGCCACCCTTACCCCCACAACCCAAACATGCCTTAATGATTAATATAATTATCCCTACTGTCTAGTGGCACCCCAACCCCTGAACATCTGTTTCATTTAAACATCTCTATCCCTGGTATCCAGTGCTACAATCCCTCTAGTCACACATTTACAGCTATCAAGTATGCCCTGGTGTCCAGTGGTTTCCCCCCACACCTGACTGCCTGTTGTCAAAAGTAAAAGTAATTAGAGGTGGGCCCATGTCTCCCACACCAATCCCACCACACACACCACCACTCCACACACTGATGCATGAACTGTCAGAGAGTGCATGTACAGTATTTATATTGTATGCATGTTCACTGACAGCTCATATAGCAACCAGCTGTGGAGGTGAAGTAAGAGCTGTGCGAGTCACTGTATTGGGCTTTGATGGATGTCTCCAGATACCCAGATAAGAGTGGGGGCATGCAGGGTGGTGATTTGTAGGTAGGTGGGATGGGTGGAGAAACACTGGACCACCACTGCTTACTTTTACTTCTGGCAACTGGTGATCAGGGGAGCAGGGGAACTGCTAGACACCAGGGCATACCATACAGTTGTAAATAGGTAATGGGGAGGACAGAAAGACCACTGGATGCAGGAGCATACTTGATAGTTTTAAATGGGTGACCAGGGTTTCAGAGAACCACTGGTCACCCGGGCATACTTGATATTTGTAAATGGGTGATGGGGGTGTGGGGGGAGTGACTGGACACCAGGGATAGATATGTTTAAACAAAATTAGTGTCCAGGGATAAAGGGTGTCAATAGACACCAGGGATAACGATATTAATCAGTAACAAGTGTTCAGGGGTGGGGGGGTGCCACTGGACACCAGGATTAGCTAAACTAAAACATTCCAATGGATCTGGAGCTGGTGGTTGCAGTACAGCCCATTAAGAGGTAGTTTATTGTGGCAGTAATTAGCACTGCTTTGGGGGCTGCTTATCACCTCTGTAAACCTTTGAAGATACTGCTCCATTGAAGTGCATGGGTGGACCCCCTAATTTCTATAGGCCCAGCAGTATTCCAGTGCTTTGGCACTGTGAGATTGTTCTGGCGCTCCAGATACTTCTGAATATTGGCCAGCAGGGAGCACCAGCACACATTTGGATTAGTACACCCACTAATCCTGTTATTGGGTGTGCTAATCTTTGAATATCGGCCTATAATATTCATTCTTTCTCAATTAATCAAACAGTTGAGAAGTTTATCATAATAAATCCAGGTTGAGCAACCTCTATAGGATAACATTTGTAGTGCAGTTGTTTTTACCTCATTTTGTCTTACAGTAGTTAACATGTTTCTTTTCAAAACACATTGTAGAAACTAGCTGCTAGGCAGAATAAAATGGTAGTATATGATTTGCACATTTTACATGGAAATTCATACACTCAGAAAACCTGGTATGCCATAGTAATGACATCACTACTATGGTGCTGAACAGCGTTTAAAAGTTGTACTATAGTGGTAACATCACTACACATCAACAATTCTTGCTTTGAAGTTCATGTCAATATTTGAATTTTCTTCACCTGCCACTCCTCACAGCACTCTGCCCACCATGCAAACACATTTGTTTGCATTATTCATGACATCTAACACCCTCCCTGCAGCCAGCTGTTAACTGCCTACCCAATCATCATCCCACTGTGACTCACACATAGAAATACATATTTTGTACTTCTTTAACATGTTCATCTCTAATCACATGTCTTTTCTACTTCCTTGTTATTTTTCAGTTTGAGTTACCAGTTTTATGTACAAGGTACGTTGAAAAACAAGAATGAACTATAGAGGACCTGTGATCAGTGAAGAACATGTTTAAGAAGTACTGTAAAACTACATGCAGTATTTCTATTTATGGACCATTTTTAAAACTACTGAAAAATTTGAACAGAAATGTTTGTGTGGCAAGTGGGGGGTGGGGGTAGGGGTTGACTTCGGGGGAGGGGGGCAGTCCTACCCTGACCTTTTATGGAAATGCATGAAAAGTGTATTTTTTGTATTAATAGTTATATGCTTCTGTAATTCTGGCATTGTAAGGTGCCTATAGCCATATGGATTGGGTGCCATATAAATAAACATGCCTTGCCTTACACATCTCAAAACCATAAACTATGAAAAAATAAAATATGGAGAACCACACCCAGCTCAGTGTGATTTGCTTTCGAAGTTGGTATGGTGTGATCTAAGCCCCTTGATGAAAATATAGCCTTGTTGTGTATGGTTGCCCATCTGTTCGATACAGTTTCTACTAATTTAAAATGGTTGTGTGATGTTCTGTACATCATTGCAATCTGTATGATCATATTAATTAATTAACCTGCCTCTGTACAGCTCAGGTGAAACAAACATTGTTCTTAATGTTTTTTGTTTAAAGGGGACATAATCAGTAACAAGCATTTACAATAGCTTTAAATGGAAGAATATTGCCAAAAACATGTTTAAAAAACTATTTTATGTGTCTTTTCTTTATTATTAACAAAATTGTAATTTTACCTGTATCTTGTCTGCTCTGCAGAAACACAACATTCTGAACTGGATCACATCAACAGAATGGCATGAAATGTCATGGATGATGTTGACGTGTGTGCTGCTTATATGCAAGTGATGCATAAATAGAATGAATGAGGTAAAGCAGTATTGACACAGCCACAGCTATGTCATGGCTCTGTTTTGTGTGTTGAATGTTCAAACACGAGCAAATCAGTTAGTAAATGAAAGTAAACAGTGTGACTTGGATAGGTAACTTTATTTTATTCATTTTTTACATAAACCAGATGTCAGTAGCTGGTTTGCAATTTATGAACGTCTCCTCCTAAAGAGCTAGTGTACTTCCTAAAATTAATATTAGTTATTAAAAGCAGTCAGCTATTACCTTTTATGTCTGAGTTACTTTTTCTTTTCCCTTTGGTTAATTAGAAGATTGTTTACCTGATGTTAGTAGGTGTGATGTGTGGGGCAGCAATCTGCTGGGCAGCTGCCATATCTAGCTTTATTGGCCCCACTACATCACCAGCATTGTGAACTCACTGACTGTGACATCAATGCTGCTGAGGAACAGCTACTCAATTACTGCCAGGTCAGTCAGTTGTGATGTCACTGTCAATGAGATCACAATGCTAATGATGTGGCTGGGGGGGTAGAGATAGGTACAGTATGTCAGTTGCCAGGCTAAGAGCTGTTCCACACATCCAGCACAATATTATCACATGGAACACTTTTTCATGAGCAGATTTTAGGAGGATGAGAGCATTGGTCCAGGAGGAGCTGGAGGGGATGGAAGACCTTGAGGACGTGGAAGAACTATGGGGGGAATTAAAAGAGGACTACTGAGGGTGACAGAGCTTTGCATTAGGATGGTGAGCAAGAAATAGAGGGGAAGGAAACCACTTTGGTTCACTACTGAAGTGAGGAATGCAGTTAGGAAGAAGAGGTGGGCATTTGGGGTATATAAAGAATCACCAAGGGAGGTAGACAAGGGGGTATATAAGGATAAACTGAGGGAAGCTGGAAAGGTGATCAATTGGGCCAAGGCTGAAACAGAAGAATGCATAGCAAGGGGTGTGAAAAGGGGGGACAAGAGTTTTTTATATATGTGAATGACAGGAGAAAGGGGAAGAGCGGGAGGCTCAAGAGGAAGGGGGCACTGGAGGACGGTGACACAGAAAAAGCTGATGTCTTAAATATATACTTTGCATCAGTCTTTATGGTGGAGGAGGGAAAGGGGCCAACATTGGAAAATAAGCAGAGGACGGGTAGGGAGATGTACTCTAGTACCTTTGCAGAAGCTAGTGTACTAGAAACATTGGGCAAGCTGCAGACAGATAAGGCGATTGGACCAGACGGGTTTCACTCGAGGGTGCTCAAGGAATTAAAACAGGAGTTAGCAATGCCACTCACGAGGCTATTCAACCTGTCACTGCACAAGCAAAGGGTTCCTGGGGACTGGAAAAGGCTGAGATAGTACTACTACATAGGGTAAGCGAGAGGGAGGAGCCGGGAAACTACCGCCCGGTCAGCATGACCTCCATGGTTGGTAAGCTGATGGAGGCACTGATTAAGGAAAGGCTAATAAAATGTCTAGAGGGGGAGGGCCTCCTAAATGAAAATCAGCGTGGATTCATGGCTCTCAGGTCTTGTCAGACCAAACTGATTGAATTCTTTGACAGTGACAGAGATATGGGACCAGGGTGGGGTGGTGGACGTGGCCTACCTGGACTTCAGGAACCATTTGACATCATCCCCCACAGGAGACTGGTAGGCAAGGTGGACAGCTTGGAGGTGGGGAACAAGGTCACAAGATGGGTGGGACATTGGTTGCAGGGGAGGACTCAGAGGGTCATAGTAAATGGGGTGCACTTGAAGGAAGAAAGTGTTACAAGTGGGGTTCCCTAGAGGTCTGTGCTGTGGACCATATTTTTCAACATATACATTGGCCACATCACAGAGGGTCTATGGGGGAAGGTGTGTCTGTTTGCGAATGACATGAAAATTTGTAGTAATGGTTTATATGGCGGAAAGGGCATGGAGGATAAGAGGGAGGATTTGGCCAGACTGGAGGAGTGGTCAGAAAGGTGGCAATTATGGTTTAACACAAAAACAGTGCAGAATTATGCACTTAGGGCCTAACAACTCTAAGGCAAAATACCGACTTGGGGGGAGGCACTAGAGGAGACAGAGCAGGAAAGAGACCTGGGGATAACCATCTCAGACAAGCTGAAGGTCCGAAGTCAATGCGACAGAGCAGCAGGAAAGGCACTAAGAATGCTGGCATGCATAGGGAGTGGTTTCACACACAGAAGGAGGGAGGTGATCCTGCCACTGTAAAAAAACATGGTCAGACCACACATGGAATATGGGGTCCAGTTCTGGAGGTCATACCTGCAAGGGGACAAGGACAGGTTGGAAAGGGTCCAGAGAAGAGCAACCAAAATGTGTCAGTGGCTCAGTAGGTAGCACACTCGCCTCTGAGGCTGGGATATCAGAGGGCTGTGAGTTCAGTTCCTACATCTGATACTTGGGATAATATCCCAATACTGACACTGTAGTGCAGCGTGAGGGGGGTGCTGCACTTCTGAGGCACCATCTTTCAGATGAGACGTTAAACCGAGGTCCCATCTGCCTGGATTGGTGTTAGTTCAGGTGAATGCTAAAGATCTCATGGCACTTATCGAAAAAGAGTAGGGAAAGTTTCCCGGTGTCCTGGCCAAATTTCTCCCATTCACTAAAAATACCACCAACAGCTTAACCTGGTTCTATTTCAGTTGCTTACCATCTGTATCCCCCTTCCCCCCGGTCGCCCCTGAAAAAGGGACTTCTAGGCCCAGTGGGCTAACTGTGTCAACAAAATTCAATAAATAAATAAATAAAATGCTGTGGGGGCTACAGGAGAGGCCATATAAGGAGAAGATGGGGGAGTTGGTCCTGTACTCGCTGGAAGAAAGAAGGGGGGGGATATGGTGGAGACATTCAAGTGCTTGAAGGGCATAAACAGGGTGAAAGTTGACAGCATATTCAAACTGAGTAAGAACAACTCCACTAGGGGAAATACCCTCAAACTAGAGGGGGGCAGATTCAGAGGGAACATCAGGTGGAGGTTCTTTACCGAGAGGGTGGTATAGCCATGGAACAGGCTGTCCAGAATGGTTGGTGGGGGTCAATACAGTGGAGAGTTTTAAGAGGGCCTGGGACATGCACATGGGACTGGCAGGCAGATGGCATGCTGAGAAGGGATGCAGGGGATCTTCCTAGGGCAGGTGGGCTCTGGGCAGACTGGATGGGCCAAGGGATCCTTTTCTGCCGGCAGATTTCTATGATTCTATGATATTTAAAATTTATATTATTTTCCTGTCTGCTTGTTTTGGCTCCACTAGCTCTTTAAGTGATCAAGTTAGTGGAATAGACAGTCAGTTTAAAACATTGAGTTTGTAATAAAAGTTGACATTGTCCTGAGATGTATAAATTATACAGTGCACTATTACCCATGCCTCTGTTATTATATTCTTTATGTTGCTGTCCTTATCAGTAAAAGAAAAGCATGTTTTCAGCAACAATGGCCTTGTTCATTTCATCAGAGTTTTCTATTATATTCTTTCAGAATCAATCGTATTGTAATAAATAAAAAAGTTTACCATCCATCTAATTTCAAACGTAAGGAAAGGAATACATCCAGACTCACCTCAATACAGTTCAAATAACACTGTGCACAATTCTGATATAATTACCGGCTCTACCTTTTTCCCATAGGGAAACCGTGGCATAATTTGCCATTATAAAGGAGCGTTTATAACGGCAAACACACGCACGATTTCCCTTCCTCTGCCCATGCTCACGCAGCGTGACCAGACAAGAGCACTCATCACTTCCGTGTTACCGAAACAGAACTGCCAGAACAACTCGGCGGTAAGTCCTCTTCTTTTCTCCCCCCTTATACCCTGCACAGAAAGACCTGAAGAAATGGATAAAAAAAAAACCATTTAAAATACAAAAATCTCAGCACCGGAGTAAAAGGACCGACCTTGGCATACACTGACAGGATACACAGAGCTGCTTATTTTATATAATTGCTGAGGCAAAAAAGGCAAACCCAGCAATTATATAAAATAAAAAATGGGTCGGGGTATCAAACTCGATTTTACACAGACCCTCGTTGTGGGATGCTTTTCACAAACCCCTCGGGCTTCGACCTCGGGGTTTATGTAGCATCCCACAACTCGGGTGTGTGTAAAATCTCGATACACACCCCAACCCATACTTTATTCTATATGATATGTATGATGGGATCAAACTACTGCAAATGCTGGCATGACTATGGTTACTTCAGTTTATTGATATGAATGCATTTCACATGCCATAAACTCATTTTGTTGATGGTGCAAAAAATTCTAACTGCCGTATGTATCTGTTGTGATGTTTGATTTACAGTTTTTAAAATTCTAATAAATGCATTTATATCTCAGTATAGCAATTCCAATCATTTTTCAGCAGCCCCCCCAACTAACACACAGAACTCAAGTATGCAGACATGATTCCTTACACAGTATTTCAATATTTCAATAATACAGCTTGTTTACATTTTCAGAGGAAGTCATGATTTGATGTATGATAGTGCAGAGTTAGACCACAGATGATAGCAGACTGGCAAATTTAAAATACATTGTAGAACAGTCCTAAGTAATAGACATACAGCAGATGTAACATACATAGATTTATTTATTTATTTATTTATTAATTAATTTATTTATTAATTTACTTTTTTTATTTAGTTTTTGTTGACCGGGTAAGTGCACTGGACAAATCCTGCCTATTTTCAGGCATGACCCGGGGGAGGGGGATACAGATGAATGCCAACTGACCTTGAACCAGATTAAGCTGTTGGTGGTATTTTTAGTGAATGAGGGAAATTTGGCCAGAACAGCGGGGAAATTCCCCTACTGCATTGCTGGCAGTAGGGGGACTTGCTGTCTGTGAGACATGGCCACTTCGAGTGAAATGCCAGGAGAGCAGGACGTCCCGACTGGAGGGGAGAGATTTGCTTCTGAAGACATTATTTTGGAAGAATCTGAGGTATTTGTGGATGTATTGTCGGATTTTCAACAAGTTGAAGAAGCAGTGTCATCACCTGTTAACATCATTTTAAGTGTGCACCAGCCCGACACTAAACCTTTGATACAGATTATGCCTGATACTGAAATGGATGAGGAAACCCTAAGAAAGCTGTTTCACGCGGAGACGGAGAGTCATCACTACGAAACTGAGCACTTAGTCACAAAACTGATCTGTTTTCAAACACCTGAGTTTGCTGTCAAGATGCCTGGCACGATTACTGCTGAGCCTGCATTCCAGGATGACATAGCAACTGAAGCACACCTTTCAGTGTGAGGTAAGACTGATGATTCTTTTTCTACTAGACCTACTTCTGTAAACTCTGAAACTTTAGTTTCTCCAGCTGGCAGTAAAGGGGTTGTTGATAGCCCATGTCGAAAGCTGGAGCAACCTGATGTTTTGCCTTGCAAATCTTGGTGCAAGTAGACTTCTGTCTCTGAGGGTACTGTAATTACAGCTTGCTCGGCAATGCCTGTGTTGCCTGACGGTCAGGTGAATCTAGGAGAGCTCTCCCGACCTACTCTTTCTTGAAATGCAGGGTTTGTGTTTTGTGCTACACTACCTGCAGAGCCCTCACTTGCACAAGACACTGGAATCATTTACCAGACTTCTCCTACTAAGCAGGATGGATTGACTGTCTTCTCGTTTCAAAAATCAGCTCCACAGCATGGGTCCCAAGTAGACTATGTACCTGAATATACTGTTTCTAATTTACCTGAAGCACAACTGATTTCCTCCACCTCTTCTGTGTTGCACCAACCCGGGATTAATCCTCCCCTTATTGAGACTTCTTCTGGGGCTACAAATCGAGACTTTGAAGTCCTACAATTTATTAACACTGCAAATGACGGCTGGTCTCCCCAAAAAGCCTTACGTGAAGCAGGATGGACGAGAACTTCTAAAGGGATTTGGATTCCTACCCCAGATTGGGATCCCACACTTAACTTCATGCAAAATTCTCCTGTGTGGCACCCTAAAGTTTCTGAGTCTCCTTCTCCAGTGGGACTACCTGACAGGACTATTGCGCATGCTGCAGTGATTTCTCCCCCTGTGGTGCCATTACATGACACAAACTCTGCAGATCAGATATTACTGGATATTTCCAATGCTGCTGCGGCATCCATACCAGTTCCTGAAGATCCTTTGGTCTCTGCTGAACCAACCAAACCTCTTCTCTCTGACTTTTTTTCCAAAATAAAAAAAGAAGCCACCCCTAGACATAATGCAGTTAGCGTACGATATAAAGGGAGTTTAGAAATTTGCCCTGATGGGCATTATGTTGGCAAATTGTTGTTAAAAGACTCTTTGAAGTTTTCCCCCAAAGATGTCTTTGCCTTTATCAATATTTCTGGTGAAGATAATTTTGACATCAGCTTCAGGACTGCTTATGGTTTAGACATGTTTTGGGAAAGGTACAACCAGGTCAAGTTCTTTCCTACATGGACCCCCTTTTTGGTCATTCCTTTGACTAAGCCTCTAATAAAATACATTACCGTAATGTTCCAAAATGAGGGGTTCCATGTCGAAGATATTACTTACTGGCTTAGTCAGAAATGTGATGTGTTGAGTCCCCTGAGGCTATTTTGGACACTGAGCTGTTCTGAACAAGAGGTTGGCGTTATAAAATCAAGCTTAGACAAACTGAAGCTGATGCAGAACATATTCCGAATTCCTTTTTACTAGGCAGAAATAGAGGAGTTTGTTTTTATGCTGGTCAGCCTCGGGCTTGCAATAAATGTGGCTCTAAAACACATCTCTCAAGCTCTTGTGATAGGCCCCGGTGTGATAACTGCGGAGAGATTGGGCATATAGCTTTCCAGTGTGCGAATCTCAATGAATGTGACCTCTGTGAGGAAACAGGACATGTCTTTGTGGAATGCCCCTGGGCTGCCAAAAATAAAGCCTCTTGCTTAAGCCTGGGCCTTCTTATCCAGAATGCCCAGAATTCAGTTACTTTTAAACCTACCAAACCTTTAGTATCAGAGGCCCTGACTATGCCTCCTCCTAATGAATTTCCCCTTTCTTTGTCCTCTCCTCCCCCTGACCCTTCTGCACAGGTAGTTGTGGACCCCCCCACCCTTCTGCAGTCCTGCCACTGGATACTTCTGTTCCAGTATGTTATGCAGATGTGGCAGATGGTGTAACTGGTACTGCTAACCCATCACCTTTCATTACTGTTCCGGTACGCAGATCGACCAGGAATTTGAAAGGGGGACAGGCCCCACCACCGGTAGATCTAGAGTTGAAAAAACCCTTTTCTATTTTACCCTCCCAATGGGGAGACAATGAAATGGATTTGGGAGACTCAGACTCTCAATCAACTAAAACAGAAGCTAGTACTTTGTCTCTGACTAGATCTGACTACAAAGGGGAAAAAAAGAAGAAAAGGAAAAAAGAGTCTTGAATTCACTAATAAAACTTCTGTATGACTTCTTTTTGTGTTGGTACGTTAAATGTCCATAGTTTATTGAACTATAAAAAAAGGATGACAGTTTATCAGTATATTCACGATCATAATCTCAATATCTGTTTTTTACAAGAGACATGGATGTATACCAGTAATCAAGCAAGGTTTTTCCAAACAGAATGGGTGTGGGGGCAATCTTTTTGGTCCTTTGGCACTGCCTCTGCAGATGGTGTGGGTTGTTTATTTCACTCTTTTAATTTTACTTTAATCAAACTCATTGATTTAGTCCCAGGGAGGGCTCTAATTTTGGATGGTATATGGAAACAATTACATTGTCTATTCATAAACATCTATGGCTCACAAGTTAAATCTGAATGAGTAGACCTTTTCAACAGCTTGAAACCATATTTGCTTACTACTTAAAAGGTCTTCCTTTGTGGAAATTTTAATTGCACTATACCATTTTCATCTGCTACAACAGTCCCACAAGGGAAGAAAATATACTGCGACTCCAACGCTTTACAGAAACTGATAGATAGTACAGATCTCTTGAACTGTAATTCCCTTCAAACTTCTGGGCCTACATTTACTTTTAAAAGGAACAAATACACTTCCACCATTGACTATATATTTTTTTCCAAATCTCTTCCCAATGTACAGTTTCAGACTATAGTTACCACCTTTTCAGATCATCTGCTAGTAATAGGTTCTTTTACTTTTAGTGTATGCCCTTTCAACGTCAGACCAAGATGGAAATTGAATTCCTCTACCCTGAATGATCAGGAAGTGAAACTGCACATAGCCAACATTTTAGCAGACAGATTATCTGTCTGCTTTTTGTATGAGAAAACAGATGAGTGGTGGGCAGACTCAGAATTGGATTTTAAACTTTATTTTTTGAAAATGGGGAAAACCAGGGAAAATTAAACATTTCTAAAATACTTGCAAATCAGACAGCAGCTCCAAAATTTATATTCCTTAGCCAATACTTCTTGATCTGATTATACTGATCAGATCAAAGTACTTAAGGATGATCTACTAAAATACCAGTATGACAGGGCCCAGACCATGAAAAACTTACTACAATATGGAGTATTAAAATCACCCCAAGAGGACCCCTTTGCAGCTTTCCGAACTTGTAAAAATTCTATTTTTCTAAACTCTTTAAGAAATAACTCAGATGATGTTGTGTCCTCCTTAACAGGGATGCATTATATCATTAAAGATTGTATGTTATCCCATGTCCCTACTAAAGCCCCCTCAGAAGCTACAATTAGACAATTGTTGGCCTCAATAGTGATCCCTATGGCTCCAAATGACACAAAACAACTGATACAACCTATTATGATATTGGAAATTCAGCATACCATTAGGACTTTAAAAAATGGAACCTCGCCCAGGTCAGATGGTTTGACCAGTGAATTTTATAAACCTTTTTCAGTCTTTTAGCCCAGTGTTTAGTAATAGTGTTTAATTTTTTTATTACCCATGTTATACCTTCATGGTTCTAAGAAGGTTTACTGATTCTACTGTTTAAATCTGGAGACAAACTTTCAATTAATAATAGGAGACCAATTACACTTTTAAATACAGATTACAAAATTTTTGCTATCATTCAAAATAATAGAATTAAAAATCTTTGCTAAAAAAGTGTTATCTCCTTGGCAATTTTGTGGTTTACCTGATCATACAATTCAACAGGCCCTAATGATTATAAGGGGTGTAATTGATTATGTGGAATTACACCATAGTCAGGGATGCCTCCTCTAGGTTGACCAGTATAAGGCCTTTGATAGGGTCTCTCATCCCTTTATTTTTCTAACTCTGGAAGCACATGGCATTCCACCTCTATTACTGCAGTGGCTCAGATCATTATATTATGGAGCAGAGGTCTGTCCTATAATTAGACACCACATTATGGCTGGAGTCCAACTACAAACAGGTGTACAACAGGGCTGTCCTCTTAGCCCTCTCCTTTATAGTTTTACTTTGGACCCATTGCTGCATCTGTTGACTAACACTCCTCAATGGCCTGGTTTTGTAGGACCAGACAGGGGGAAGACTTTTCATATGACAGCCTATGCAGATGATATCTGTGTATTTTTTTCAGATTACATTCAAATTTCCATTTTTTTTAATTGTATGGCTAATTATTCATCTTTTTCCAATTCCAAATTAAATATATCAAAAGGTAAAGGGCTATTTTTGGAATTAACTGCCCAAATCAAGTTTGTCTACAAGAGATCTTGATTTCCACTGAACCTCTTATTTTAGGTATCTAGTTTGGTACACAAAATCTTCCCTCTTTTAATTGGGATTTAGTATTGACTAATGTTGATGCTAAGGTACAAAAATGGAGACATTGGAAAATAGCCAAACTCAAACTAATTCAGCTTATAAAACAATTTCTTATTCCTATGGTTTTATACAGGTATGTTGCCATGATTTTTCCACCACCACAGAATTTGGAGACATGATTATACAGTATATTTTTTCAAATGCTGTGGGGAAAAAGACTGAATCCAGTTAAGCGCCATTATACGTAGCTCACCAAAGAAAAAGGGGGGTTAGGTATGACAGATCCGGTGATTTTTTTTTTTACATTATTTTTTACACACTCTGTTAAATGTGGCTTAATAATAGAGGAGGCACTGTACTCTTATTGGAGAAAGCTAAATTTAGCAGGGTATATTTCCAAATGGCAAAACATCCTACCTAAATTAACTAGTACCATATCTATTCCTTTTTGGTTTCTTCCTGCTGCAATATGATTATATAAATGGGGGTAGCACCACAAATGATCATTACCAACCTAGGTCCTCAGTTATATGTTATAGTTATGTCCTTAGTGCATCCCACTGAACCTTGTTTTAAAAACTGTCCATCCTCTCAAAATCATAAAATCCTGACACAGCTTAATAACCCCAGAATACCATCCCACATGTGGGAATATTTGTGGTTAATGGTCTATGGTAGAATTAATGTCAGAGGCAATGCCAAATATAAGGCAAAGTCTGAAAGAAACTGTCCATATGAGGCTTGTAGTAATCAGAAAGAGACCATTGAACATTTTTTATTTCATTGTTCGTATGCTCACTCCCTTTGGCGTTGCCTTGCTGCAAAATGGAAGATGGCAGGGTTAAAAAATATGAATTATGATAGCCTAGTTTTGGGACATTTTCATAATTTAGGAACTTCCTATTCCATGAATACATTGGTAGTTTTTTGTAGTGTTTTAAAATATTATCTTTGACAAGCTAGATGCCAATGGGTCCTTTATCAGAGATGGATGCCTTATGAGATGGTGGGAAATCTGATACAAGTAGCTATGGGAAAAGTACATAGCTCAGATTTAGTCACTCATACAGGTACAGCTAAAAAAGTTATAAATTGGTGGAAGGGTTTTTCTTGGTTTATTAAATGTAAATAAGAATCAGAAGTTTTCTAATTGATTTTGAGTTAGACCTGTGATTTTTGAGAAAAAAATGATTGTTTTCATTTATTTTTTTCCTTCCTTTCAGTTGACTATATATTTTTTGTTTCTATTCCAGAATCATTATGTGTGACTTTAACACTGCTGTTTTACTTTGATTTCTGTATTAAAAACTTTATTTCTTGATGTGATTTCAATAAAAATTTCCCTACTCTTTTGATAAGTGCCATGGGATCTTTAACATCCACCTGAACGAACTACCACCAATCCAGACAGATGGGACCTCGGTTTAGCGTCTCATCCAAAAGACAGCACCTCAGAAGTGCAGCACCCCCTCATGCCGCACTACAGTGTCAGTACTGGGATATTAACCCAAGTGCCAGATGTGGGAACTGAACCCACAGCCCTCTGATCTCCCAGCCTCAGAGGTGAGTGTGCTACCTACTGAGCCACTGACACTGCAATTTAGTGATGTGCACAGCTGGAAAACTTCACTCTGTGGATTAATTCATGAATTTTCCACATTTTGCAATATTAATCAGCCATGTGAAGTCCAAATTCATGGAGAAGTGATAACTCTGTGAAAAGTGAAGTTGGCAATTCCATCAATGGAGTTTGGCATAGAGGCATAGTCTGCCACCTGCGAGGTTAGTAACTTCACTGGCAAAGTTTGGTACAGAGGCAAAGTCTGCAGTGTACTATGTGGCTAGAGACCACATATTGCTGAAACAAGCTGTGTATGCCATGAGGATGCAATGTTCAGTGCAGTATTCTGCAGACAGACTAGGTGAGAAGTTTGTGTGTACTTGTCTGAGGGAAAAAAACTTGTAAAATACACCTCAAAACCAACCTTTTTAAATCCATATCAATCAATCAATCAATCAAAATCTTTATTTATCCAGGTGAACACCATTGAGCAGGGTTCATTTACAAGATGGGCCTGGTAGGGCCAAACAGTTACAACAGTTACAATGAACAGTATATATAAAACAATAATGATTACAAAACTGACATGGGAGCATGATTCCCAGTTCATCATTCAGGTTCACAACATGAAGATGAGTATTATACATATGTACATATATATCACAGAAGGGAATAAATACTTCACTGTAGGAGAAAAAGGGACAATGTAGTAGTAGGCTGACAAGGGTCAGAAAAAGACCTATCTATGGACACTGACCACGCAAGGCTATCCAGAGAGGAGGCAGAGGTGCACATATAATGTAATTGAGGGATGGATGACCAGCAACTTGAGGATCAGTACCAGGCCATAGCCAGGGTAACAAACAAAAAATGGGTCCAATAAAGACAGGGGGTACCCATGGTTCAATGGCCTACTAGCTATGAGGGTAGCAGTTACAGGATTCCCTTATAGTGCATGCATATAAGGCCTTAAAAGTATCCAAGCTGATAAGAAAACTTAGTTTCAACACTTTTTGCAGATTATTCCACAGAGTAGGCAGCACAAAGCTAATTGCTGATCTGCCGAACCATGATTTGACCTTGGGTATGTATAATGCAAGAAAGGAATAGCTTCTCAGCACATAACAACCAGGCATGCATAATGGAAGACAGTCTGCAACGCATTGGGGAAGCTTTTTAGATAAAGTTCTGAGAGTCTAAAGGGCAGTATTTCTGTTACGCCTGCACTGAAGTGAAGACCACTCTAAGGCATCATAGAGGGAACAATGATGAGTGGATAATGGGAGTCCTGTGATGAACCTAAGTGCTCTATGATAAAGTGTGTCCAATTTTGTGAGTAGTGCTCACAACAGAGGGAGGTGAACTTTACAATTTACAATTGTGTTTGGTTTGAAGCAGATTCCTTAGGAAAGTTAATATTCTTCAGGTGGAGGATACTTCTAACTGAAGGGTGAAATAAGCAACTTAGAATTATCAGAAAAGGCAGTCTTTCAATCAACAGAGGGAGGTGGAGTTTGCTTTACTTGTGTTACAAGTGTTAAGGTTTCAGTGCAGGAAAGTTTAAACCCACTTAGGCTAAATACTGTTTTCTGTGTCTGCCCTTCTGCACAGCTGATGTGTTTGGGGCTGACTGTTTTCAGAGCACAAGTCTACCAGGCTGTTTTGGGGCTGGGAGGTTTACCTGTGTCTGACTTGGATGTTTGGATTTTCTCTGTTTGATTAGCAGGGTATTTTCTCTGTCAAATTGGTTTGAAGCAGTATTACAAATTAGCAAATGTATGGCATCTTGCTGACAGGAAAGCACTCATCGCATCGGTAGGTCAGGCGTTTAGCTGATTGTTTTGTGAGGCACAGTTTAGGCCCAACCCTTCCACCTCACCCACCCACCCTGAAATAGTTCATTTATACCTGGGGTTCTGACATCATTTCCTTAAGAGGGCAAGGTGTACATCACTGTCATATCCTGTCTAGCACACTGCACTGACAATATAAGCATACTCATTATATAAATACATATATTTCTATATAATGCACCAATCACACACACACACAAAAAAAAAACTAAACAAGGTAGACAGTATGTGGGGAGTAGTACAATGTAATGGCTGTAGGGCAGCAGTCTTCCAGGAGTCTTTCTGGAGGCTGAGATTCTGCCCTGTTTGCAGACAACTATCTGCCCTGAGGAGGAAGTTGCCCATCTTCAGGCCACACTGGACAGTGGCAGGAGACCTCTCCCATCCAGAGCACCACAGCCACCACCACTACCTCAGAGGTTGCGAAGAAAGCACAGCAGTTGGACCACAGTGGGCTCAGGAAGGGTAAGGGTGGTGGAACAGAGGCACACCCAGTCAGTTGTTACACTCCACAATCCATACACCATTCTGGGGAGCATAATTCCCCTATGGATGCACCATGAAGAGACTAAGGAGGGTGCAGACAACTGTCTGAGGCCCTCAGGAAGGAGGCAGAGGGCACCACAGGGAAAGAAAGCAGCTCCTGGTGGGGGACTCAATTATTAGGGGGATAGAACTGGGGGGAGCAGGGAAAACTGAAGTAAGGTGCCTGCCTGGTGCCATGGCTTGGAGGGACAGGAAGCACATCCTTAGGATCACGACAACAGTTGCACGGGAGTCTGAGCTGGACATCATTGTCCATCTAGGGACAAATGACTTGGCTCATCATGAGATTAGAGCAGTGCAAAATGACTTTGTAGAGTTGGGGAGGGGCTTAAGACAAGTAGCACACACAGTATCCTTCTCAGAGGTGCTGCCTGTCAGTGGCATGAGTGAGGCAAGGGTACTTTGCACCATGCAGTTTAACAAATGGTTAAAAAATGGTGTGGAGCACAGGGGTTTGGCTTCATTGGGGACTGGGGTTCCACCTGGAGGGACACCAGCCTATACTGGCAGGATGGTCTGCATCTGTTCAGGAAGGGAACAAGTCTTTTGGGCAATCGGTTTAAATGCTTCATTGGCAAGCCTTTAAACTAGTCAGGGAGGCACTGATAAACAGAAGGAAAATCCCAGCCTCCCCCTACAAAACAGGGTACTAAATGAGAAAAAGGCCAAGGTAGAAAGGTCAGTGGGGGTTGCTGCTACAGAAGGTAAAGCCATCAAAAAATGGAGAGCAATGAGTGCCAATGCCTGTAGTCTGGGTAACAAGCTTCTTGAATTAGTGGCCTTGATGGAGGAGGAAGATCTGGATATTGTGGCAGTCACAGAAACATGGTACACACAGAACCATGACTGGGGCGTAAACATACAGAATACACTATCTACAGGAGGGACAGGGAGGGTAAAGAGGAGGAGGTAGCTCTCTACATAAGAGAAGAAATCAAAGCAACAGAACAAAAGGGTAAACAGGGAGGGAAGAAGCACTGTCGGTCAATTTGGAGGCAGGCAATGGCACCACAATCCGCTGGGGTTGTATACAGACCCCCTCTCAGGGAAGGAAATGGACAAGGAAATGATAGAAAGTATACTTAGAATGGCAGATAAAGGGAGATATTGCTGATGGGTGATCTGAATATGCCAGATGTTAACTGGAGTGCAGTTGCAGCAGCCACTTCTAAGAGTGGGGTTATTCTGGATGCCCTACAGGGGCATGCCTTGAACAACTAGTATTGGAGCCCACTCGAGAGGAGCAATCTTAGACCTGGTTCTCTCAAGCGGAGATGAAGAGGATCACAGATGTAGAAGTGGGTAGCCATCTGGGAACTAGCGACCATCGAACAGTATAGTTCACAATAAACACAGCAATAGAGTCAAGCCATACAAAGACAAAGGTACTGGATTTTAGGAGGGCTGACTTTGCCAAAATGGGTGATGCCTAAGGAATGCACTAGCAAATGGGCAGGAAGGAGGGTGGAAGAACAATGGGAATAATAAAAACTGCCATCACAGAGGTAACAAGCCTTTGTGTAAAGCAAATAAACAAAATGAAGCGGTAAGAACCACTATGGTTCTCAAAGGAAGTAGCAGTGAAGGTTCAAGAAAAGAAAGCATTCAGGAAGTACAAGGAATCACAGGAGGAACAGGACAGAGAACTGTATCAGTTAAAGCAAAGGAAACTGGAAAGGCAGTCAGAACAGCAAAGGCCCAAACCGAGGAAAAGATAGCCAACTCAGTTAAGAGGGGATAAAACACTTTTATAGGTATATCAGGAGCAAAGGAAGACCAAGGGAGGATAGTGAGGCTTAATAAAGGGAGGAGGGTGGGCAGAGGGTGACTGTGAAAAGGCAGAGATACTAAACAAATATTTTGCTCAGTATTTACAAAGGAAGAGGAGGTACCTAAAACAAACAGTAGAAACACTCTGGATACAGAAGTTGATACCAGCCATTTACAGAAGAAAGAGTTCTGAAAGAGCTCTTAAAACTGAGTGGACAAAGCAATGGGGCCTGATGGAATTCATCCCAGAATTCTAAAAGAACTAAGGATAGAACTAGTGACACCACTGACTACCCTCTTTAACAAATCATGGGAGGATGGGGTGGTACCTGAGGACTGGAGGAGGGCAGATGTGATTTCCTTCACAAAAGTGGGAGCAAGGCAGAAGCAGGAAACTGCAGACCTGTTAGTTTAACCTCAGTGGTAGGGACAATGATGGAATCACTTCTGAAGGAAAGAATTGTTGCGTATCTAGAGGCCAGAGGGGCTCAGGACCCAAGGCAGCATGGATTCACAGCGGGAAGGTCATGCCAGACAAATCCGATAGATTTCTTTGACTGGGTGACCAAAGTAGTAGATATGGGACGGGCTGTAGACATGGCCTACCTAGACTTTAGTAAGGCATTTGACACAGTCCCACACAAAAGATTACTATACAAGTTAGCCAGCCTGGGAGTGGGTCCCAAGATGACAGCCTGGGTAAAGAATTGGCTGGAGAATAGAACACAGAGTAATAGTAAATGGAGTCCACTCTGAAAAAGGGGTTAGCAGTGGGGTACCACAGGGTTCAGTATTAGGACGGTCTTCTTCAATGTCTTTATAAGCGACATTGCAGAGGACTGGAAGGAAAAGTATGTCTCTTTGCAGATGACACAAAGATCTGCAACAGAGTTGATGCACAAAGTGGGGTGGAAAGGATGAGAAGGACTTGGCAAGGTTAGAGGAATGGTCAAATGTATGGCAGCTTAGATTCAATGCTAAGAAGTGCAAGATAATGCACCTGGGAAACAAAAACCAGGGAAGAGTACACAATGGGGGGTAAGATACTAACAACAACAAAAATGGAAAGGGACCTGGGGGTAGTCATATCAGATGACCTAAAGGTGGGCAAGCAATGTGAGAGGGCAGCAAGGAGGGCTGGGGGGATACTGGGATGCATAGGGAGAGGCATCACCAGCAGAAAACAAAGTTATTATCCCTCTGTACAGACAGCTGGGTGAGAACACATCTGGAGTACTGCGTGCAGTTCTGGAGACCCAATCTCCACAAAGACATAGACAGAATGGAAGCTGTCCAGGAGGGCAACTAAAATGGTGCAGGGTCTGCACCGGAAGACATATGAAGTGAGACTTAGGAGCTTAATATGTATAGCCTCGAGGAAAGAAGGAGAGGGGACATGATAGAAACTTTCAAGTACCTCAGGGAATCAACAAAGTCCAAGAGGTAGCATCTTTCAAAAAAGAGGTGTGCAAGAACAAGGGCACAATTTGAAGATAGAAGGGGTGGCTCAGAGGTAATTTAAGGAAGTATTTTTCACAGAGAGGTTGTGGATGCATGGAACAGCCTTCCAGAGGAAGTTGTGGAGTCAAAAACAGTGGTGGAATTCAAGCATGCATGGGACAGTCATAAGTCAATTCTAGGGGGTTGGGGTAGGAAGAAGTAGGCTGCTGATTAACTAGGATCTGCAGCTTATCCATCAGGTAGGGAAATGGGCAGACTGGGTGGGCCAAGCGGTCCTTATCTGCCATCAAATTCTATGTTTCTATGAAGCAGGGCACTGACTATATAAGAAGTCTACATAATCTACCAGGGAAAGGAATGTAGTTTGTACCAGGTGCATTTTTTGCATCTTTAGTGAGAAAGTTATTGATTCTGAAAAACAGGCCCGGCCTCTGCCTCAATCTCTTAATCAAATCCTCAGGATGTTCAGAGAATGAAAGGGTATGGTCAAGTCACACACCTAGGTACTTAAACTTAGACACAAATTCCAATTTTTCACCTAAGATTGTTGTAATTTGAAAAGGGATCCAGAGCTGACCAGGTTCCCTGCTTGACTGCTGGAGAGAGGAGCATTGCTTTTGTTTTTTTGTCATTAAGTAGGAGCTTTTTATGTAACAACTGATTCTGCAGCAGGTTAAATTTAATCTGGAGATCTTCACAAGCCTCCTTGAGTGTAGGACGACTAACATACAGTACTGTGTCATGTGCAGATAAATGTACTTTGGCTTTGCATATTCTATCATCAATATTGTTGATATAAATGGTGAATAGTAGAGGTCTAAGGATGGATCCCTGTGGTACACCTCTTTGTAAAGGTTTAAATGGGGAAAGCTCACCTTCTGCCTTGACCTGCTGCAGCCGACCTGTAAGGTAATCAGTGAACCATTGCAAAGATGACAAATCCAGACCTATGCTCTTTGGGCAGGAGAGAAGCAGGCTATGATTGACAGTGTAGAAAGCCTTGATTAGGTCCAGGAATACAGCACTGATAAACTTTTTACTATTCAGGTCACACAGCCAATCATCGGTTACATTGGCCAGGGCTGAAATGGTACTGTGCTTTACCCTGAATCCTGATGGCGTGGGGTTTAATAGGTTCATGGATTCAAGATAAATTCTAAGTTGGTTACTCACTATCTTTTCCAACATCTTGGACAGGATAGGAAGGAGAGAAATAGGTCTGTAGTTGTTAAGGTCAAAGGGGTTCCCAGATTTAAACAGTGGGATGACGTGAGCAATTTTCCATAGAGATAGTAGGATCCCCTGGGACAAAGACAGATTGAATGGATGAGTAATTGGCATGGCTAAGATGTGGTAAGCAATCCTTAGGAAGTAGGGGTCAAGGTAGTCTGCTCCAGCACTTTTCTTGATGTCCAGCTGAAATAGAAGATCCTCAACCTCTTTCACGGAAATAGGTTGGAATGAGAAGACTGAGTTGGGAGGAGGAGAATCAAAGTGTTGTAACCAAGTTGGGAACAAAATGAGCATGCAGGTGAGTTGTCAAATGTAAGACCTGCCATGGCAAAATGATTGTTAAAGGAATCCAGGATCTCCAATCTATCACAAATAGAGGTGCTCCCTAAGTTGATCTTAGGAGGGCGGGAGTTGCTGGGAGTATGCCCAGATAGATCCTTGATGGTCTTCCAAAATTTGGAGGAACAATTGGCAGCTGAGTCTAGCTTAAAATGATAAAATGCAGCCTTAGCTTCTTTGACCATTTTTGTGCATAGACTCCGAGCCTTCCTAAACTGACACCAATCCACATCGGTCTTAGTTTTGCATGCTGTCTTCCAAAGCTTATCCCTAGCTATCAAAGAGGCCTTCAGTTCTGCCATAAACCATTGACAAGCTTTATTCTTTACTCTAACCTTAACTACGGGGGCATACTTATGTAAGGCCTTGGACACTATTTCATAAAACATGTCATAAGCCATAGTAGCTGTGTTAGCCAAGTAGAATTCCTGCCAGCATAAGGAATATTTCAGCTCATCAATATAAGCAAACAGGTTGAAGTTACGTCTGGATCTCTTATTAGAAAACCTCGAAGTTGAAGTTGTCTTATGAGTTGATCTAATGCCAGCAATGACACAGTGATCACTGACATCTATGAAAAAGGTACCAGCATTGGAAAATAAATGCAGTTTAGTTACATCTAACAGTGTACTATGACTTGTTTTTTTTTTGTTCAGGTGTGTGGGTTTGTCTATCAGTTGCACCAGCCCAAAAGATTCACAAAGAGTTTTTAGAGGTGTGGAGGATTTGGAAAGCCAGTCGAGACTGATGTCCCCTAAGATAATAGTTTTGAGAGTCCCATCATCCAGTATGGTTCTTAGATGCTTTATGAGCTGTAAACCAGCCTATGGGGGTTTATAGCATCCTACTATACAGAGTGCAAGGGAGGAAGATAATATAATTTTTAGGGACAAACATTCAAATTCATTTTTGACGGAGGACGAGTTAAGGCAAGATACTGTATATTTGTCCTTGACATAGATGGCCACCCCTCCACCTCTAGTTTGTCTGTCTGCTCTGAAAAGCAAGTAGTTACTAATGTTGATGTCCCTATCTGGGGTGTATGGTCATAGCCATGATTCAGAAGTCACTAGAACATCCTGTAGGATATGACTAACCCAAGCCTGGATCAAGGTAAAGTTTTGTATAAGGCTGCAGACATTAGCATGCATGAAACTCATTCCTTTGAGTCTTATAAGGTCAGATTGAGATAGGAGGGCTTCAGGCAGGCCTGAGTTAAGCTCAATATTACCCGGGCACAACAGAAGCAACAGAAAAGTCTTACTTAGAGCAGTAAGAGATAGTTTGAGGTTTCTTTAACTCATCCTTCTATGAGGTTTGTCAGCACTGGTAGGCCAGGCATCGTATCTGGGGCTATGTGGCCCTAAGGCTAATGAGATTAACACCCTGGTAGCGAAGTACATGGGAAGATGATTACCATGAACTGTAGGCGGCGTGCCCAGTAAAGGTGGGTCAGTGCAGGTACCACCATGCGGGATACCCATTTCATTCGATTACACTAGGGGAGGCATCAGAGTACATAAGTATTTGTTAGCAAAATTGCAATGTGTTTCACATTCTAAGGGTGCGTCATTGTCTCCACTCTGGGACAGGTGCAAAGCACAGTAAAGAGTACATGGCACGAGGGAGAAGATGATTAGATATGAGAGCCAACAGTAACCCCCCATGGTGGATTTCCTAGGTTGGCTTCAATAATAGTGTGGAATGCAACAAAACTTACCATATTGCTCACAAATTGTTCTGGAGCACCTTGTGATGCTAGATTTGTGTTTTATTGTTTATTCTTTTAGTGATTATTTACTTTAAATTAGTGGTTTCTGTTTTGTCAGTCTGCGAAGAAGTGTGGTGGGGGAGGGTTGGTGTACTGTAAAGCAAGGCAGGCCTGAAAGATCCAGAACCTTTTTTGTCTGAGCAGGAGATTTAAGGTACGTTTTTGTTTTCTCACTCTTTCTTGTTTATCATTTTTGATCTGTAGTGAGTAATTTCTCATTTTTATTTACTTTGGTCTGTTTTGGTAAAGTATTTTGTTAGTGTCTTTCTGTAGCATTTTTGTTTATCTTTTACTTATATTTTTCTCTTTTCTTTATTTTTTTTCAGTTTATTCTTTTTGTGCCACACTTCTCTCTGAAGGGCCATCCACCTGGTCATGGACCTCTGAGCTGTGGCATCCCCATATGAGCCACGCTCCCAGGACCCCCTGGATTACCCCCCAGGGAGAGACATAGTACCCAGCCCAAAAGGTGCCATGAACAACGGGATAGGGTGGAAGTCAGCCTGGGGAGCCGATCGCAGCCGAGGGGAGGGCATCACTTGGGCAGAGAGAGGCAGGCTTGGTTTTCTCCCACTGGGGGGTGGTAACATGCAATGATGCCAGCATCTGTCCTGCCCCCCTATAACTTTGCTGGCACCATATGCTGAGGCACTTCTGGCCTCCACCCGGTGTCCCCTTGCACTGGCGACATCCCGTACCCTCCCCCCAGAGAAGGAGAGCAGTAGGGGGAGTTACACAAGCACCCCCAAATAGCCAGAAAATAAATAAGGACATACACTATAACTGCAAACAGTTTATTGGACAAAATAAGGCTTGTAAGGCAGCATTTAAACACAAAGTACAGCCATGGGTAGAAATGTCACGAGACAGGCCACATTTTCCACAGAAGTTTGCATACAAGACACTAGTCTTTTCACACAAAGGAGTATAGGCTGGCATTAATTTTATCCTTATTATATCTTAATAAATGTTTCTTAAAGGTGCAATAGCAATCAATCTCATTAATGATTTTCACTGCCTTTGGCTGTGTGCAGTTTTGTGACATATGCATTGGTAACCCCATTTCATGCACTTAGCCATAGTTGTCTTTCAGCTTCACATTATTAGGGTGAGCACTGTGAGATAGTGGTAATCCTGTTTTCTGTTCTGTAGGTAAGCCTATAGCTACAGTCTACCTGGATGAACACTATGTAGAAGTTTTATCCCCGTTTCAGAGCTATAACTGAGCCTTACAGCCACACCCTTCCTGTGTGAGCACTGCTAATTAAATTAGTTGTCTGTTTAGTAAAGGTCTTCATGAGGATGGCGTGCAGAGGGGAGGCACTTAGTGCAACTGTGGAGTGTTCTTTTCTAATGATACACTCTGGAGGAATGATCACTGCTCCATCTACAGGATGTTAGCAGAGCTCCATGCTCAGCTAGTGGCCGCTAGGATAGAAATCTCAGCAGCAGCATCAGATCAGCTGGCTCCCACCTCCTACACCCTCACTTTTTTGGAAACCCACTAGTCCTAAGGGTGAAAAGATGTGAGGATGGTGAGGGAGAAGGAGAGGGCAGGGGTAGCCATTAGGAGGTTGCCCAGCCCATGACCATCCAGATGGCAAATCACTTCACACTTCTAAAGGAGATTCAGGCACATGACTTCTGAAGGGAAATTCTGAGTCAATCGATGGCAACGGACAGGATAACATGATGGCATTCATGGGAAATAAATCTATCAGGATGCTCTTTTTTAACTTTGTATTTATTGTTTTCTCAATAAAAGAAAGATCATACAGGTAGTACCTCCTACCAGGCATACAATACTAAGCACATAGGAGTCATCCAATGGAAAACAGTAATGGAGTTAGTCTCAATAGTCTGATGTAAGGATCTGGAGGTATTTCAAACATTGTATGCCCATGAAGATGTCCCAAACATAGCTGCAACTTGCAATATTGTGGCGTTCAAGCAACATTAAGGTAGTCCAAAGAAAGTTGATAATCATCCAAGGGCTGATATGATCCCATGTCCAACATATAAGCTGAATAGGATTAGCAGCACTTCACCACTTCCCCACAGAACCTTAACCCCTCATTTTACTCCATGAGGCATATCAAATACTCAATTGTAAACTATTAGAATACCACCTAAGGCAGCAATATACTAAATACATTTAAACTGATTCACATATACATTGCAGATTCAAGCATCATTTGTACATGAGCCATTTTTAAGAATTTTTGAAGGCATGCATAGAAATTAAAAGTGTACTTTGCTTAAAAGTAAAAGCAAATGAAACGAAGGTGTAGGAGACTAACATGCCCCCCCAGCCTATTTAACATATTAGTACACTGCCACGCAGCTGTCTTTAAAATCCAGGTCTGCCAACAAAATCCCTGGGCCTGATAGCTAATATTGAAGAAGCTGGAACCTGAAAAACTTTGTTGATTCAAGAGTCCTTCTGAATACACTTCATCAGATAGGCGAGCTACAGCAAACTCCTTCTCGAGGGCTTCAACCTTCCACCCGCCCACCACAAGATCTGTATATTGATATGTATGGCCCCTATAGTGTATTCGGAGGTGAGCTGGCATTATAAGGGAGTGCTCTATCCCCAAACTGCGAAGACGTGCTCAAACTGCATCAAATTCTTTCCTCCAGGCCTGAGTTGCAAAGGACAAATCCGGGAACATATGCAAGGTATGGCCTTTAAAATAAAAGTCCTGCAATTCCCTTGCAGCATGTAGAAAAGTGATCTGGACAGCCACTCCCGTAGTGATTATGATGATCGTTCTGGGGAGCTCTGACTGACTAGATGCTGTGCTTGGGGAAACTTGGTAGGCCTTTACAAAGATCAAAGCCGATCTAAAATCTTCCCTGCTTCCCAAGGCACCAGGAAGCCAGGACCACAGGAAATCAAGCAGGTCTGTGCCTTCACTCCCTTCAGGGAGCCTGACCAGGTGGAGATTCATGGCCCTCTGGAAGTTCTCCAGGGCCTCCAAATGGTAGCGATGTTGGCTGTTTTCTTGTACCAGCTTAGTGGTGGTATTCAGAACCTTTGCTGCTTGAGCCTCTGTGTCAGTTTTCATGGCTGCTTCAATTTTTATATCTTGTTCCCCCATGTGTCAGAGAATTTCCTAAACTTTCCCATCAATGGCCCTCATTGAGAGGGTCAAGAAGTTCCATGGTGGTTCACTAGACTGCGTGGCTACTGCTGACAACATTGAGGCATGTTGCTCTAAAGATGGTGGAGATTTAGAGGCACCAGGACTGCTTTTGTTTGTATGCCCCATTGTCATGTCTGATCTCTTTCAGTTCCTCACACTGTAATCTTATCGATGCAGCAATTGAAAAGTTCAAATGAAAATAAACTTTGCATATTTTAAAACATATTAGGTCAAAACCTGCAGAGACAAAGGAAATGTGTTTTTCTAGTGTATGTCCTCAACAGTGTCCACCCTCATGAGGCTCTTAATGGTCAGAAACTCAATGATTGGGGTTTGATAGGGTGGTGGAGAAGGGGTTATGGTCTGTTGCCTTCCTTGGGCATCAGCCATCAGGGATTTAGACAGGAAAGGTAAGGTAATGGAAATAGAGTAGAAGGAGCTGGAGATGCCAGTAAACCTGGGTACTAATGATCTGGTGAATCAGTTGTGGAGATGGTGAAATGGAACTTCCGTAGACCATGGGACAAATTGCTTGCACACTCAGCCTGCCTGGCCTTTTCTGAAATCCTCCCTATGTGAGCCAGGGAAGGGAAGAAGGATAAAATAAGGAGTGATGTAACAAAAGAGTTTAAGAGATGGCTTAAGGGATGGTGTCAGGAAAGGGGTACCACCTTGTGGGGGATTTGGGGGATTCCTGGGGCAGAAGGCTCTTCAAAGTTGATGGACTTCATCTGATGAGAGAAGGGCACTGTGCACTGGGGTACATGATTGACATCTATATCAGATGATGAAACTGACTGCCGGGGAGGCTGGGTATTAATGGGCAGACAGAATCACTGTAGGTGAAACTCACAGCAGCCTTAGGCATAAAACTGCACTTAGGGGTTATCTATAGACATCCCAGGCAAGTGGAGGAGAAGGACAGGTAACTCAGAAGAACTTGAAAGAGGGGCAGCAAAGGGAGAAGTAGTGGTGGGGTGTGTGATCTAAATCTGCCAGACATCAGTTGGGATGTTCCAGTGGCCTGGAGTACCAGGAGTCAGGCCTTGCTGGATGAATTTTGAGATTTTCTGCTGGTACAGCTAGTTAAGCAACCCACCAGAAAGACCATCATTCTTGATGTGGTACTCACCATTTATGAGGTGGTAGGAGCCGAGGGGGCTGGGGAGCAACTAGGGAACAGCAACAATAACTCTGTTTGGTTTGAACTGGCTGTAGCATCTGGTAAACCACAATCGAGAGCTGAAGACTTGATTTTAGAAGGGCCAACTTCAATTGTCTGAGGGAGCTGGTCAGGGATAAGTTAGTTTGGGTGAATAACTTAGATTGGGTGGAAGAGAGATGGGGTAAATTAAAGGGTCCATTCTCGAGGCATGTGAGGTATGCAAGAGAATGATAACCAAAAGAAGCAGGTTCAAGAGACTGTTATGGTTCTTGCAAGGGTCAGGGAAGCTGTGGGGTCCAAGAAAAAAGCCTTTTCCAAACAAAGCAAAGCAAGTATATCAAGAATGGTGAGACTAGGTGCTGAAAAACAAGATGGGAAAAAGGGCAGTTAGGGAGGCAAAGCAGACAGAAAGCTGCATATTGTGGAGAAACAGTTATTCATATATATTAGGGGAAAAGGAGGAAAGGAAGGGGAATTGTAAGACTAGCTGAGGTGGGTAGGGTGATAAATGTGGGTGGGCAAAATACCACCATCCTTAATGAGTACTTTTGTTGAGTTTTCACTAGGAAGCATGATTCACCCATACCAGAGAGTGGCATTAAAGTGGCCACTATGGGGGTCACAAAGATGAGGCAGTCAATATTTAGTAGCAAAAAGATGTTGAAAAGGCTGACAGCCCTGAAGATAGACAAGGCTCTGGGATCAGTGTGTTGCATCTGAGGATACTGAGGGAATTGGCAGTGGTACTGGCTGAAGCCCCGGTAGGTCTGTTCAACAGCTCACAAAGGATGGGGATAGTTCCAAAAGATTGGAGGGTGGTGGATGTAGTGATGCTCCACAAGGAAGAGGGCAAGGAACAAGTAGGGAACTACAGACCTGTCAGTTTTACTTCTATTGTAGGGAGGCTGATGGAGTCATGGTCAAAGAGAATCCCATAGACTACTTGGAGACTAACAGTCTTAAGAATAGTAAACAGCATGGATTCACATCAAGGAGGTCTTGCTAGACCAATCGGATAGTCTTCTTTGACTGGGTGATGAGGGAATTAAATAGGGGCCATGCTGTGGATCTGCTTTACTTCTCATCAGCAAGGCTTTTGACTTGGTGCCACACAGACATCTAATGAAGGTGGAAGATCTGGGTGCAGCTAAGAGCATTGTAAACTGAGTTGGTAACTGGCTAAAGGGGAGGTGGCAGAGAATTGTGGTCAATGGGGTTAAAACAGAGGAGAGGCATGTCATGAGCAGGGTATCACAGGGTTCTGTCCTGGGTCTGGTCCTTTTCAACATGTTCAACAGCAACACTGGTGAAGGAATCTGGTGCAGGTTGAGTCTCTTCAAAGATGACACTAAGTTCTGTGGGAGGGTAGATAGTAACATGGAAACAGAGGATATGCAGAGAGACCTACAAAAGCTTGAGGGGTGATCTAGGGCTTGGCAGTTGAAATTCAACACCAAAATGTGCAAGGTAATGCAGTAGTAGTAGTAGTAGTAGTAGTAAAAATGTTTATTCATTCAGAATGAGTCAGAAACTGAAATGAGACACGTTCATTTTCAGTGAGGTCCTTAGTATCAAAGCTAATTACAATCTTTAAACAATTTTCATATAGACAAGTAATATAGAAAAAATAATAACATACATACAATAGACAATTTGTAACAGCCAAGCATTACACAGTAACACAATAGAAATAAAATAGAAATAAAACCCCACATATTATTTCAGTATAAAGTCATGTATGTCTTCTTAACTATCCCATTCTTAAACCAGTTTTTAATCTCTCCTACATGTTTCTTACTATCATGTATCCTAAAAATAAGTGGCAACATAGAGGGGGGGATGGCTCTGGGGCAATGTGAGGAAGTATTTTTTCACAGAGAGGGTGGTGGATGCATGGAACAGCCTTCCTGAGGAGGTTGTGGGGTCTAAAATTGTGGAAGAATTCAAGAATGCATGGGACAGACATACGGCAATTCTTGTGGGGGAGAAGAAATAGGCTGTTGGTTAAATAGGATCTGCAGCTTATCTTCCAGGTAGGGAAACAGGCAGACTAGGTGGGCCAAGCGGTCCTTATCTGCCATCAAAGTCTATGTTTCTATGTTTCTATGTTTCCATATGTGTGGTCCCTAGAAAAAGTGTGATCTTCCCAGCTCTGATTTGCATCTAGGTATTAAATATTCTACTCCCTCAGATGATCTCAGACCTTTATTTTATTTCTTTGTATTGCAATCTATCTTTAATATAATCAGGAACCTCGCATCTGAAGCACATGTTCATATACATTATTACATGACTAGATCTTCTATCACTCAAACTCAGCCAATCTAGAGCTTTTTATAATTCATACCATTGTGTTCTTATGGGAACATTAAGAATAAAGCAAGCCAGTTTATTATAAATAATATCCAACCTTTGCAACAAAAAAGCAGATGCACCCACAAACATTAAGTCCTCATAATACAAAATTGGAACTATTATTGTATTAATTACATGCTTCCTAACTAATTCTGACATGCAATGTCTTATGCGATATAATGATCCTAGGCATTTATCAGCTTTTTTAATAATGTATTCTATGTGAATAATCCATTTAAGGGAACTATCCACATGCAACTCTAGGTATATGTAACTCAAAACCTGATTGAGAACAGACTGATACAGGGTCCTTATCTGTAAGATAGTCCCACCTGGATTTCTTCCCTTTTCTCTGGAGAACCATATAGCCTGAGATTTTCTAGAATTTAGGACTAGTCTAGAAAGTAAAAGAAAATTCTGTAACTCATCGAAAGCATCCTGCAACAAAATCTGATTTTGGGCATCAGATGTTCCCTCTACATAAATTATAGTGTTGTCAGCATAAAGATAACTATTTATTTTATGGTTAGAAATGTTCAGTTTATTCATGTATACATTATATAAGATAGGTCCCAAAATAGATCCCTGTGGGACACTTGAAACAATATAGGCTAGATTCAACTCCCACCTGTTAATAGCCATCAACTGTAGCCTACCCTTTAAATCAGCTCTAAACCACTCCACCACATTATTAGACTTTCTGTTGCACTTGAGCCTGGACAGGAGGATGTCATGGTCCAGTGTGTCAAATGCTTTGGACAGGTCTATATATATATATTGCCCCCACTGACATTGCCCTGTCCAGGCTCTCACTTATAACCCCAGTAACTTTGAGCAGAGTCGAGGTGGTACCATGCTAGGGTCTAAATCTTGAGTGATATGTAGTGATTATTTTCCTTTTTTCTAAGGAGTCCTGTAATTGTTTGGCCACCAGGTGTTCAAATACTCTGGCAACTGTAAGCAAATGAGACCTAAGACAATAATTCTAAAGTTGATTTTTATCTCCTTATTTAAAGATTGGGACCACTTTTCTGTTTTCCATGTTATAGGAACATCTGTCTGTATTAAAAACATATTAAACATTTCAGACAAAGGATATGCAATAACAGATGCCACATATTTTAGTAGACTATTGGATATCCCATTTAACCCCCAGATTTATTAACATTCAGTTTATTTAGAATGTCCTGTACCTCTTCTGCCATAATTAGGCCAAGTCTGAAACTGTCTGTTAGTGACACATCTGTCTTTGCCTCATTAATTATATTAACTGTGTTATGGGCTACGGTCTTGGTGCCCATAGATATAAAATATTCATTAAAGTTATTGACCACCTCATCACCCATGGGGATTTTTGTTCCCTATATTTTGAAACTATCAGGGAAGTCTGATTTCTGTATATCCTAGAAAGTTTTCATGATCCTCCAAAATTATCTTGGGTTCCCTGTCAGTTTGGTAGTCAATTCTTTATTGTAGTAATCTTGTTTAGATTTTCTTATCTCCAATGTATAATGGTTTTGTAATTGTTGATATTTAATCCAGTCAGAATTATCTTTAGAAGCTTTGGCTGGGTACCAAGCCTTATGTCTCTGTTTTTTTTTTCTATGTTAAATAAATTTGACTTATACCAGAGTGCATTTTTTACTTTCATTTTCCTTGTTTTAAGTGGTGTGTGTTTATTACATATAGTCATAAAGTCATTAAAAAATTACTTCCAGACATCACACAGAGTGGGGATCAATTCCAAACTACCCCAGTTATGGTTCTGTAAGTCCTGCATGAAATCTATATAGTTACATTTCCTATATGATCTAAACGTAATTGTTTCCCAGTAACTCTGTTCACGTTGGATTTTCTTATACAGTACATCATCTGGTGATCAGATAGTGAGTCAGAAAGGACGCCATTGGCAATAAATATTTTGGCTGGGAAGTAAAAATTAAATCAAAGATAGTCAAGGTATTAGGGTGTTTAGTATTTACTCAGGTGATATGCCTAATAAGCTGAGTCAATTCAAAAGTAATAGCTATATCCTTTATTCTATGGCAACTGTCAACCATTCTCCAGTCTGCATTAAAATCCCCAGTTAAGAGTATCTCATGAGTCTGTAGTTGTTTTTCCAATAATTCTTATACTAACTCAAATACTTCACAGTTATTCTTAGGCAGCAGAATCGGGGTGGAAAATAAGGGTAAGGTGATAAAGACCTAGTACTTCAAAGGGATGGCAAGTCCCAAGACCACATAGAGTACTCAGAAGACTGGATGGACCATTGATCTTTTTTATCATCGCCATCTCTATCTTTATGTTTCTCCTTGTTTTTCTTTTCAGAGGGGAAGAAGTATAATATAATTTGCAAAGTATGAAGGTGCTCACAAGCAGAAATATATGAGGCAGTGATCATTTAATGCATGAAAATAAGTCATGTACCTAATGTGTCAGCTCTGCTGATATTTTTTAAGGGGTTGACAATCGTTTTTGCCACTGTTACCTTCCACCCTAACAAATCTTAAACTGTTCCGTGCATCCATTTTTTTAAAATTATAATAGAATTTTGGCCTAGAATGGACATTGCAAGGCCAATAAGAGTATTTTTTTCATTTGTAACATTAAATATGATGTATGCACCTAACAGTGTCAACATTTTCACTAATGATTTGCTATATTAGTTTCATGGTAAAAACATGCCTCATTTTTTGTGCCTTATCTCTTTACTCAGTACTTATGGATTGTTGAACAGGCATTTGTGAGCATAGTGGGAACTTACAAAGAGATTGTCTTCACTGATAATCTTTGATGGTCAGCAATTTTTTAACTTGTGATTTGCACTGGTTTTGTAGCATATCAGCACATTGCACATTCTGACACTGTTTCCTTAACAATTAGCTAATTTAAACAATCACTTGTAACACAGAGGCACTCCATAATGGTGCTGGGAAGTGAAACACATCAGAGATGTTCCTGTGTTCCTGCCAGTGTCCTTATGAGGGGCTGACACTTTAGGTATCTGGCTAATTTTTATGCATTAAATTATCACTACTGTACATACAGTGTATATATATGCCTGTTTTATTTATTATTTATTTACTCTTTGATTGCAACTTTTGAGCACAGAACAGCTCATTTACAAAGGCTCCATGTAAGTAAGGTGGGAAACATACATACAGTACATACATACAAATGGATATAGGATAAGATTACATCATAACACAATAAAAAACAGAGATAAAAGTGTTGCATAAAAAGAAACCTGCGTATAGTGGGTTCTAAGAAAGCCTATGAAACAAAATAAAAGCTGCAGCCCAAGGGACATTGTCAAAGAAAAAAGGGGGGAAAGGGAGGGATGGAAGAAAGGTAAGGGAAGATGAAGGGGGTATTGAGTTCTAAGAAAAACCTGTGAATCAAAAAAAAAGTTTTGCAGCCCAGGGGGTATTGTCAAGAAAAAGAATGGGGGAAAGGAAGGGATGGAAGAAAATGTAGAAGATGAGGAGGGGGTGTGGCAGTAGGTGAGGGGGAGGGAAGGGAGGGGTGAGGACACGCATGGAGTAGGGGAGGGTAGGGCAAGGACAGAGCTTAAACAGGGGTGGTTAGGTCAAAAAGGCTTAGGGTGGTGGTCAGGTCAAAAGGGCGTATGGTGGGGGAGACATTCTAGGGTGGTCAGGGGCTAGGTGAAGCAATTGCAAGAGTTGTTTGTTATGAGGTATTGGCAAAGAGCAGTTTTGTACAGACCTAAGTTTGGTAATGAGATTTCCAACAGCGGCACATTAAACCATAGAGGTGCCCTGCAACCAAATGAATGTTGTCCTTGGGTAGTCCAGCATCTTGGGACAGAGATGATTTAATAGGCTGAGCTATGTATGCCTTGAGAGCTGAAGAAAGGGTTCAGAAGGTTTGCCACATCAGGAGGCATATGCCCTAGAAGAGTTTTTTTTCATTAACAGGCACGTTTGGTAATGGATCCTTCAATATAACTGAAGCCAACCAGATTGTTCTTTCTGTTGGTGCCTTAATTTTAGAAATAATGGTTAGTAGTGCTGAATTTTTTGTTCTTCATTGTTGTCTGTATTCCTCATGCACAACTAACAGTAGGCAGCGTTATTTTGTTTGTGTCCCACATTATGATCTTGTATGGAGGGAGTCTTAACATATCTCACATTTCCATGAAAAATCCCTTCACTGGATAGATGATGTTATTTTGCTACTAGGAATCACATACTTCAGCCAGATCTCCATAGAGTGTTCTGTATGGAGCTGTAAATTCCATCTATGTAAAGTGAGTTACATGGTGCTGCGAGACAACTCCATTATTATCCTATCTAAAGTTCCCACTAGGTGGGGCCAAAATTCTCCTAGCTAGTGGCCCAGATGGCCTGGTACACATTCACAGTTTGTTCTGCTTTTTAACTAAGGGTTGTTTCCATGCTCAGAATATAGGACCTAATTAGAAGGTACCTAACGTGAGCTGAGAATGGTAGATGGAATTCTGGCTGGAAATCCTGAAATGCATATATCCCCGGTGTGTTGTATAATTGGTGAGTGTACCTGAGACCATTATGTCCCCAGCTGTGAAGCTCCCTTTACAGCCTATTAGGGAAAAATTCAGAATCATGGGCAAAGGCTATCAAGTACACCAAGGCTGTCTGCATCATGTGTTTAGAACAGCTCTTTCTCCAAATGTGGAGGGCAGTTGCTGTGAACTTTGAGAGGTTTTTCAAGGAAGGAACTGACAAGGGGTTAGAAAATAGGCATTTGTATATGTGATGGAGGTCCTTAATAATAAATTCAATAGATTTGCAGTGTGCCTGATAACGTGGGGATAACCAGGGAGGTTAGGGAGGCAGTATAGCACAGTGGTTTAAAGCTCTGAGCTGCAAATCTGGTGACATCCAGCAGACCAGAGCTGAATCCCACAGCTTCCACTTGCATACTGTGTGACCCTGAGCAAGTCACTTAACTTCCTTGTGCTCCCAGGTCTCACCTGTAAAAAAGCTTTCAGCTTAGTGTGCTACTCCTCATTAAACAAACAAAAAAAAAAAACAGCAGTATATCAAGCATAACTGAAGAGCCCAAGGGTGTACAGGTCCATATTCAGTAAGTGCAGACCACTTTATTCATTAGGTAACTGTAAGACTGAATGAATAGTGTAGTCTGGGCCTCCCCTTCTCCAGAATGATTATTACACTTTAAAGAACAAAAGTTCAAATTAGGCTTCACCATTTAACAATGATATAATTTCAAGTACTGTTATGCTGTCAGTTTATTTAGCAACAGGAACTGAGATGAACTGAAGACAGAATGAATGTCAAAAGCTATTTCTGAAGAGAATTACACAGAGTGCTACCATGGGAATTAAGTCTGCCAGTTTTCAAACCCATTCAACTGAGAGAATATCATAATTAAATTTTGGTTATGCTACCATACTCACTGTTTATAAATTGTTTGATAAATCTAATAAGCTTTGGCTTCTTATCAGAAATGTGAATTACATTCCCGTTGGACTGTTCAAATATGTTTTTTCTCATTGAGGATGTCATTCAAAGACTCGACACAACATAAGCAAGCAATTCCATTTAATGTTGTTTAATAAGTTACACAACAAGGCATATACACAAAAAAACTGCAAAGAGGCAAAACAGTATTTCAACAAGAGAATCTCAGATCTAAAGAGAAATCTATGTCCCAGTGTATCAAAAACAGTGTTGAGCATATTTTTTACCAGCAGACTCATTTGTGCTTCACTTTCCACCACTAGAGTGGTAATCACAGATTTTGTAAACCAGATTCAATCTGGATAATTCTGTCAGCCACCTAGAAAGGAGATGGAATTAACAGAGAATGTTTAATTCCTCTAGCAGAAGTTTACATTCCAGTAAATAAATTCAAGGCCTCTAAAGCAGAAACCTAGTGGAATCATAATCTTAATAGTGGAATTTCATATTTACAGGGAAATTTAGTTCATAGAATTCTGCTGAAATTTTATTTTCAACAAAATTCCTAATTTCATTTAGTATGAACACAAAATAATCACACTGAAAAGGCAGAGTGGACTAATGCTTAGGACTCAGAACTGAGATCAAGATACCAGGTTCATGCTCAGCCATGGGCAACAGCTCACTGTGTGACCTTGAGCAAGTTAATTGACCTCCCTGTGCTTCACCCCTTCCAGCTTTACAACTAACTAGAAACAGGACCCCACATACAAAAATATACTTTCATTTCAGTTAGGCTATTCTGCATAATTAAGAAATTAAGTGTAACCACTCCCCCCCAAAAAAAACACCACCACTAAGGGCCACACTGTGGACAGCAGACATGTAATTTGAACAATTGCCTGAAGAGCTCCGAAGAGCGACTCCTTTCTATGTGGATGGCACATCTGAAGCATGCACTGTCTCTAGCTGCCCCTACATTCATGGGAAGCCTCACAAAGAAGTCATTGCAGTAACAGGGGGCAGAGCTGTTTTAGGCAGCAGGGTTTCAATCAGAAATCTTGTCTCACAGCAAAGTGGATCCCCTGCTCTGCAGCAGCTGGGGATTCTGGAATGTGGCAATTTGACAAGATTGAGATATCAATATGGCTCTTTATAGACCAAGCCCCTACTGTGTTTGGGAACATCATGAACACACACCAGTGGCTGGGAGTTACTTTCCCCTAGTTGTCAGCTTCTAGTTGTTCCAAATTTTTATTTAAAATTGGCAGCTGAGAGCAGTTTATGTTTTCATGCCAGAAATGTGGAACGCATTCCCTTTGGACATTCAGATTATCCTTTTCATGAATTGCTTTAAAAGAATGTTAAAAATGTGGTTGTTAAACCAGGTCTCCCCAGAAACTTGAATCCCAATGGCAATCTGTTTATAATATTGTGGTTTTTTATCTGGTAAATAGGTTTTCAAAAATTGTTTGCATTTCTGCAATATTTGCTTGTGTGACTTGATCTGAATTTTTAGTTGTCATTTAAGATTTAAGTCTTATTTGTTTTGTGACTGTTGATTTACTATTGTGCTTGGTTTAGAAAAGGCATATTTAAATGAAATCTATCTATATCTTTATCAGACAAAGTAACAGTGACAAATTTGGCAGTAAACACTGGTGCCATGCCCATAGCCTTCTATGGCATGGAGGAAGTTTGGGCATGGGCCAACATCTATCAATGGGGGTGCCCCACGCCTAAAGAACAGATGCAGCATGGAGTGAAATGCCCCATATGTCAAGGTCACCTTTGGAGTTAGTAAAGTGTGTGGGGAAATTAGCTGGTTTGGAAAATGATAGTCTAGTGTGGATGGAGTGGTTAGAGGGGAGGGGGATAGACCAGGACATCCAGGTCATGGAAGGAATCCTGGACTTGTTATCATAAATGGCTTTTCCCTACTGGGGAAGGTGGTCCAGTGGGGAATAATTCAGAGAAAGATGGCATCTGTTACTTTTCTGCCTCTAATGACTAACACTAGGGCAACACCCAAGAGAGGACAAAGCAAGGTGAGTGACTAGAAAAATCATGCTGTTCGAGACTGCATTGTAAGGGAAGGAAGTGGGTTGTGTAGGCATTCAAGAGAATGGTTCACCCACGCCAGTGTGACAGCAAAATTGCTGTGGGCATTCAGAGCACTGGTATCCTGCAGATGGCATAAAGCATGGCACAACGTCAGTGCGACGAACAATATGTGTGACTGCCAAGCACAACGATAGTGAGGGAAGCATCCCACCATATGCCACACACACCCCAGCAGGACACAAACAGAGCAACCTGCAGGACCACAGCAATGGGAGGTAGTGAGTTTGAGAGGTCACCTGCCTGGTGCCCTAAAAGTCCGAAGGACACATATGAAAAGGTGCACATACCCCGGGCCACAGTCTCCCCCGACCCCCACTCCATAGCAGGAAAGTCCCTCCTAATCAGCATCTGCCCTGTAGCAGGATAGTCCCCTCCACCTGACACCCGCCTGTTGGTGTGGAACAGCCCCCCCTTCCCGGAGTCATATGACCCCTCCTGGACACCCACCAGAAACCACATATAGACAGAGGTGTACCCCCCCAAGCCCAGGAGGTGGAGTTGTCATTGCAAAGTCCCCAGATGCATGACCAGTGACAGAATGTTATGGAACACAGTCCCTGGTGGTCTAGTGGCCACCAGCCATCCCCCTGGCAGGATGTGACACCCATTACCACCCCATGTCCTCCCAGTCTGAGATGGATCAAGCCACTGGCACAGCCCACTGCACTCCTCCATGGCCGGCGGCCTACTGAGTCTTCACTGTCCGTGCACGGTCATGTGCCCCATCAATGACAGCTCAGTGGGCCACTGGCCATGGAGGAGTGCAGTGGACTGTGCTGGTGGCTTGATACATCTCGGACTTGGGGGATGCTGGGTGGCTCCAGGTGTCACTTCCTGCTGGGGGAGGGCTGTGGCCACTAGATCACCAGTGACTGTGTTCTGTAACAGTCTGTCACTGATCATGCATCTGGAGACCTTTTAATGACAACCACACCTGCCGGGCTGGGGGGTGCCTTTTTCTACATACGGTACTGGCGGGTGTCCAGAAAGGGTCCAATGACATTGGGGGGTGCTGTCAGTTACCATGCTGAGTGCCTCAATGGAGGACACACAAACACACACACACACACACACCACACACCACCAGAACAAATGATGCTGGGGATATGTATGCTGGCACAACTAGCTTTACTCAGGAATACCATGGGAGTGAACATGGTCACACACCTGCAGGGATACCGTAGAAAGGCATGTGGGTTACACCAGCAGGCATGCACCTACTGGCACCATACAACAGGGGATACACCTGCAGGTTAAAGTTCATAGTTATTCCCTTCAGATAGTCCTGCACAGTGCAGTCACCATACTGCTCCACCAGCTCCATAATGCGTTTATTGCGGTCCTTGTACTTCTACCGTGATTCAGCCACCGCTGTCCCTGCCATGTGCTGCTGCTGCACCTTGATCTCATTGAGTTGCTGCTTTGACTTCAGACAGTCAGTGAAGGTCCAAATACTGGGATGGGCCACCCCAGCAAGGAATTATACCCTCAATACCAGCCCTCCCTGAGTTGATTGTCCTTGGAAGACTAGACTGGGCTGCATCATAACAATTTGAGAATTCAACTGGAAAGGTGGGCTTGCAATGAAGTCCACTATGAATGGGTATCCCTAGCCATCTTTCTTCATAGTAATCTAGTAAGGGGGTGTGGAGGTCCTCCCATGCACTGTAGAAATCCCAGGTGCGCAGCTCCTCGAACTTGGGCACTAACTCACTGGGTGGCACAAATGCCAAGGCAGGCAAAGTCCCTGTCAGCCAGGACCGCAGGATCTTAGGCAGTTGCTGCACCTTACACCAGACAGAGTGGCAGAGATGGAAGAAGCAGCTCCACAGTACCACCTCTTGGAACACCAACCAGAAGGCTTTGTATGCTGCCAGTTCAAAGTCAACCATCACTAACCAGGGCTTCAGACCAGGGTGCAGCTCTAGCAACTTTCTCAGGATGGTGACATATGTGGCAGTGGTATGGCTGGCCATCAATACATACACTGTAGGAATCACTGTGCTGAATTTCACCCCATGAATGGTGTAGAGTTGCTGGAACAATGGGGGACAGCACTTGAGGGTCCCGTTGGCATACCAGTCTGTGCACCGTTCCATGTACTGTAGGTTCCATTCTGTTGAAAACAGTAGGAACCTGTCCTGCCCACTCCCTGAGTCTCATTGCAGGAACAGCTCTCCCTTCTGGGTGACCCGGTACTCCTCAAGCACAACAAGATCTGTCAGTGTGGTCAGCAGCCTGGGAGCCTTGCTGGATCCTCTCCTGTCATGCTGTACTGAATGTTTGAAGTACTCCAGGTGGGGCATCCTACTGCTGATGGACTTGGGCAGCATGCTGCAGCAGGAGGGGCCACCACTTGTTGCAGCTTCTCTGGTGTTGTGAGGTCCTGTTTTATGATCTCTTCATGCACCTTCCTCACTGTCACGCCGGCACAGTCCAGGACATGTTTGTGTGTCCCCAGCACAGTGATCACCTCCTCTGCTGTTGTATGTGCCCACGCCTTACACCAGCCACCCTGGTACTCCCTGGACTTCCAATAGGTCTTCTTGCCATGGGTACACTCCTTGTGGTATAAATATCTGTTGTGCAGGAGCATCTTATCACTCTGGGAACTGTCCACAAACTCAAGAGGCATGGCGGTGACACCTTCGGGTACTGTGTGGTCACTGTATTGCTGTCGACCCACCAGTTATACCTCACCTAACTGCAAGCTGGATGATTCCAGTCTGGGATGCGGGACACCTGGGTACCTTGGCAATCCACATTCCCAGTATAGTGTCCTAATTGCTGTCTGCTCTCATTCAGGGTAGTTGTTCAGCAGGGTGCCATGGCAGCCCTCATTCCTAGCACGGCTCCCTAATTGATGGCCACTCACGATCAGGGAGGTAATTCTGCAGGGCACCTTGTAAACAGACTTTCCCTGCACTGTGCCATTATTGTGGACACCAGTTTGCTGGGACACTCCTATTGCAGGCTCCTCTGTGTACCTCCTCCCGCCCATCACCCTGATTGCACTGCGCTGCTCTTCCCATGTTGCAGTTCCTCATTTCACCACTTCATCGGTGCTGTACAACTGATGGCAAAATGCTGGCACTCTAATGTCATGGAACCCAAGGGAATATGGTAGTAAGTTGTCTTCCAGGGGCTACAGCAAGGAAGAATATAGAACAGAGGGGATACTTTGGCAGATTGGGAGAAGGCATATGTGATTACTTACTTGGTTTCCAGTGGCCTGCCAACCATGTCTTGGAGGAGATGCAAGATAGTTTCTAGATGTTGGGAGGCAAACTCGGTGTCATGAAGTGGCACCAGAGGCCTTTTCAGAAGTCCTGCCAGTGTGGGAAAAAAGAGGCTTCTGAAGAGAGATCAGTTCAACTCATGGCTGAGAGATTGGTGCAGAGAAGAGGGGTTCAGATATGTGGGAAACTGGGAACACTTCAGGGATAGAAGGCTCTTTATAAAGAATGCCCTTCATCCACCTGAAGGAGGGGAATAATATGGGGTAGAAGTGGAGCAAAAGACTGATGCCTTTTTTTTTATTTAGTATGCTTTTTGGGTGCCAGTTCTCCAAGAGCTCAGCCCCTGACTCCTCTGGCCTCTGCCTACCCCTGGACATACTCGGAGCGGTGATCCACCCAGGCTTTCCCCCTCTGGGTGGTGCTGTTGTGCATGCACAGTCCCCATAGAAGACTGTACAAGGCTCTCAATGAAAGTACCACTGGGAGATCTCCCTAGCTTACCACAAGGTGGAACCATCGGGCCGGGTTGCACTGACAGAGACTCTCGCTCAGTCACAGGCCAAGTGTCACAGAAGGTGGCATGGAGGCCAGAGAGATGGGGCAACATGAACAGATTTGGCAGTAGTTTTTTCTGATAATGGGTTCCCCCTGAGGTGTGGCATGTAATGACAGAGTGTGCAACACACGTATGTCCAGCACACCTCTCTGACAGCTCTGCCCTGGCAGCTGTATTCCCCCTAGCCACTGCTAGGGTCAATCACATGCCAGTCACTCCTCCCAGAGGAGGTGAGCAGTCCCAAAGATGCTCAATCCTCCTCCCTCAGCCTGACCTTTGATGTCCTGAGTTGGGTCCTGAACTCAGGTTGCCGGCATTGCAGACAGAAACCCAACCTCTGCACCAGTGAGCCAGCCCAATTGATGCCTTCTTTGCTAGACATTTAAACTAGGCACAGCAAGGGCTAATGCAAATTGATTCAGAGCAGGGTGGCAAGCATAGGAGCCCAGCTAGCACTCCCCAACAAGGGAGACAAGGCAGAGCAGGAATTATAATAGGGAGCAATAAAAAAGGAGCAGGAGGAGATAATTAATTGGCTCAGGGAAGGGAAGTGGAGAGGTCAGTACAGAGACAGAGGTATGGAAGCACAGATGGTTATCACCTTAATTGCCAAAGGCCTTGAGAACAAAATAGGGTGCTGCAGATACTGGCTATGGGAAGGGGTCAAGTAGACAGCATTGCTATAATGGAAACTTTGGCAACACCCAACCATATTTGGGACCTTTCAATTCAAGGCTATACTTTTTCTCAATGGGACAGGGAAACAAGGAGGGGATGCCTTGTACATAAGGATATATAACAGCAATTCATGGAAACTCCATCATTGCCAAGAAGGGGTGTAATTACTGTGTGTACAGCTGTTGGTTGAGGGGATAAGCCCATCAGGTTGTGGTGACATACATACCCCAAAATCAGGCCAAGGCAGTGTACAGGTTATTGAAAGGGGAAATTAAGAAGGCTGTTCAGATTCTGAAGACAGCCCTGACAGGAGATGGGAGCCCTAAACCTACCTGGCATGTGACATACTAGGAATACATAGAGACATGCATTATCTGATTCCTTTCCAGACTGCTTCCTAGTACAGCAGGTCAGGGAACACACTAAATATGGGGTTATATGGGATTACCCTAGAATGACAGTGTTGAACCCTTATTTTATTGAAGTATGGATCAAGTCACTCATGGGGACAAATGACCACAGCATCATGTGGTTTAACATAACCACCAAGGCCCAAAGTTCCAGGACCAAGATACTAATGCCAGACTTCAGGAAGGTGGATTTTGTGACAATGGAGGGACCACTGCAGGCTAAGTTTAGGTGGCAGGGCAATAGAACAGGCAGACACAACATGGAAAACTAGTAAAATTACATTACTGGAGGTTTCCAAATCAAATAAAGCTTTATTTATGGCATGCCATTCCAGAATAGATCATAGCATTTTACATAAAACAATTAAAGCACAACCACATTTCTAAAACTTATCAAGAGCAGGAATTTAATTATCAGCAAAAGCAAGTTCAAATTAGTAAGTTTTCAAGGTTGATTTGAAGGTCTTGCAGGTACTGTGGTCCCTGTTTATGTAGAGCCTTATAGGTCAGTAATCTGACCTTGAAAATGATCCTCCACCACACCAGTAGGCAGTGCAGGGTGCAGAGCAGAGGTGTGACATGGCCAGGTATACGTAAACCTGTCAAAAATCTGGCAGCCGCATTCTGCACCAGCTGCAGCCTGCAGAAGTTCACCTCTGGTAGCCATAGGTATAGGGCATTGCAGTAATCAATGCACAAGGTCACCAAGGCATGGACCAGCGTCAGACAATCATCAGATTTTACCAGGTGACATTCCTCAGATTCTAAAATGAAGTCCTGACAATGGCTGACATCTGAGCCTTCAGTGTCAGCCCGCTATCAAGCATGATGCCCAGATTCCATACCCGGCCAGAGGTCATCAGCTTGTTACCCCAGCCAAAGCATGGATGACTGGGTACACAACCAACACCTCAGTCTTATCTGGATTTAGTCTAAGCCAGCTGGCACTCATCCAATCCTGGATCTCAGAGAGGCAGTTGTTGAATATTGAAACAGCATCACTTTGCCCTGGCACAAAGGACATGTACAGTTGAGTATCATCTGCATAGCAGTGAAAACTCAACCTGTACCACCTGATAATTTCTCCCAGCAGCAGCATATACACCATGAACAGCATGGGGGAAAGCACAGAGCCCTGTGGCACCCCACGTGGCAGGGGAAGAGGGACAGAGAAAAACACCCCGGACTCCACTTTCTGTGTTCTGCCAGTGAAGAATGAGTGGAACCACCTGACGACTGTATCAGTCAGCCTCCAGAAAAGCTGCAGACACTCTAGCAACATCCCATGGTCCATGGTGTCAAATGCTGCAGAGAGATCAAGAAGGACCAAGATGGAATGGCTCCTCTGACCCCTCACTATCAGGAGATCATTAAGTACCCAGACAAATGCAGTCTCAGTACTATGCCTCTTCCTGAAACCAGACTGGATGTCGTGGGTGGTCAGATGTCCCTCGAGCTGCAACGTGACTGCCTTCTCAATAACCTTACCTGCAAAAGGCAAGTTAGAGACAGGCCTGTAGTTTGTGAGACAATCAGGGTCCAGAGGAGGGTTTTTCAGGAGGGGGTGAACCAGTGTCTCCTTCAGGGTGTCAGGAAATACCTCAGTCTCTAATGAACACCTATATATCTCAACAAGGACCAGTTCTGTTACCTCCATGCACCCCACTAGGAGGCAGGTCGGTCCTGGATCCAAATTACAGTATGTCGGTCACAAGCCCTGGACTATCTTCATGACATCATCAATCTCCAACTGGGCAAAGTCCAACCAGATCAACTGGGTGCTAGTGATCCCTCACCAATCTCTGCTCTGCCCATTTGAGTGAGCTGCATGGATCTCCGACCTGATGGTGGCAACCTTATCCGTGAAAAATCAAGCAAACTCCTCACACTTCTCCTGTGAAAAGGATCTCCGATTCTGGAGACAGGCTGGATTGCACAGTCTGTCCACAGTATGAAAGAGCTGAGACAGTCGATTTTGCACAGCTGCAATCTCCCCAGACAGGAATTCTGCCTTCTTAGAGACCACAAATTGACATTCCTTATAATGGGACATCAATCTAAGTTTCTCATCAATCAGGCCCAATTTCTGCCAGCAGCGCGCTCCAGCCTTCTTCCCACTGTCCTCAGCTCCCTCAAGGTCCCAACAAATCACGAGGACTGAGGGTGAAGGGTGAATGGGTGAACACGGACTGGAGCAATGGCATCCAGGGCATCTCCCACTGCCTTGTTATAGGCTCATAGCAGACTCTCTGGATCCATGCTAACACTCGCACTACCCGATTGGTCCAGAACTGCCATCAGACCATCTGGGGTCACTCCCCATAAAGGATGGTACTGGATAATTTCCATAGGGACAGGTCTATTGGGGGGTGCCATGAAGCTGAACCCTATACTGTGGTGATCAGACCCTCTGATGGGTTCCACCACCATGTCAGAGATCTCCATCCCCAGCAGGAGCACTAGATCCAATGAATGACCCTGTATGTGGGTCACAGAGTTAATCATCTGTGTGAGTCCCAACAAACCCATTAGTTGGAGGAAGTCATGTCCAAACTGCAAGAGTTCATTGTCAACCCAGGCACTGAAGTCCCCCAGCACCAACCACCTCGGGGCCTCCAATACCATCTCGCCAATGAAATCTGTGACTTACTGCAAGAACTCCTTCCCCTTCCTGGGTGGACTGTAGAAAAGAAGTATTCTACAAGTATCCTACAACCCACATCTGCACCCATGATACATTCGAACGATCTAGTGACCCCAACTGGCACATTTACAAGCCCCATTTTCATCTTAAAATACCCAGCCGGAACACCTGATTCCAAAATGGGACCAGCATTCTCATCCAGCCAGGTCTCAATGATGCAAGCCAGATAGGATAACCCAACAAGATCCCATTACTGCTGTCTTGTTTCAAATCAACCTGGCATTACATAACACCACCCAGGTTGGACTGGCAGTATAGCTTAGTGGTTAGAGGAACGAGGAGTGAACAAGCTTGGTACATCCAGCAGCCCAGACCTGAGTTTGATTCTCACAACCTCCACTTGCATACTGTGTAACTCTGAACAAGTCACTTAAGTGCCCAGTGCTCCCAGGTCGCCCCTGAAAACAGGCACTTGTGCCTAGTGGACCTTACCTGGTTACCAAAGGTTAAAAGAAAAAAGGAAAAAAGGTTGATGTTGCATGAAAATGTAGGGAAAGGCAAAAGCATAGCAAACCTATACCTGTATGATGCTCCAATGAGGCAAGGCAGGATGTTAGGGCTAAGAGGGCAGCCTTGAAAAATTACAAATGGGATCAAACAGCAGAGAGTATGTTAATCTATATGAATAGGTTGAGGGCAGCAGGAGCCATAAAAAAGGCCAAAGCTGAGTCAGATCTCAATTTATTGGAAAGGGATAAAGGGAGAAGGCTTTCTTTAGGTATATTAGAGAGAAGAAGAAGACTGAAGTGTTATACCCAGGTAGTGGAATTCCTTGAAGCGAACAACATACAGGATCAAATGCAGCATGTCTGTGTTAATCGGAGCTCATGCCAGAAGAATATGATAGACTTCTTCAACTCAATATCACCAGAAGAGGACAAGGGCCAGGCTGTGTATGTCTGCTACATGAACTTCAGCATGGCCTTCAACTCAGTAGATGCCACACTTGTGAAGAATCTAAGAGACCTGGGATTGGGGGAGTGCTCATCTCATTGGATAAGCAACTGACTGAAGGAGAGGAGAGGATGCATAGTGTAGTAGTAAATGGAACTGACTCAGGAGTCAGGAAGGTGATGAGTGGGGAGCCATAAGGTTCAGTTCATAGACCAGTTCTCTTCAATTTGTTCATCTGGCCCAAAGAAGAGGGCATACAGGGAAATATAAGTTTATCCACAGATGACACCAAAATTTGTGGCAGGGTGGATGTGGAGATTAGGGGATTGAGAAGGCACTTGCCTAGGCTGAAAAACTGATCTAAGGTCTGGCAGCTCAAAATCTATGTGAAAAAATGAAAGGTTATACACACTGGCATGGAGAACCCAAAAACAGAGTACTGTACAAGAGGTTCCTGAGTGGACCAAACAATGGAAGAAATGGGCATTGGGATAATCATTTATAAGAAGCTCAAGCCTTCAGCCCAGTGCTATAAGGAATATGCTAAGGCAAACCAGATGCTGAGATGCATTGGTGGGGTTTCATCAGTAGTAGGCAGGAGGTAGCCCTGCCCCTCTACAGAACCCTGGTAAGACCACACCTAGAGTAATGTATTGTGTGTAGTTTTGGTGATCTCATCTTAAGAATGACAGAGATAATTAGGAAATAGGGCAGAACATGGCCACAAAAATGATAGGCAGGGAAATTCCTCTAAGGAAAGGTTGAGTAGGCCAAACTTGTACTTCCTTGAGAACAGAACGAAAGGGAAGATATGTACCTTAAGGTGATTAACAGAATAGATTGTCCACAATTGTTCAGACACAGCAAATGGATCTGCATTAAGGGACACAGACACAAACTGACTGGGGTGAGTTCACAAGAGATGTAAGGAAATGCTTCTTCACAGAGAAGGTAATGAATAAGTGGAGTAATTTACCAAGGGAAGTAACTAAGGCAAAGACAGACATGATTTCAAGATGAAGTTGGACAGTTGCAAGGGGTAGTTATTAGTGGGAGCAAGGAGGTGGGAGCTGGTAAAGCTACTAAAGGGACTAAGATACCAGCTGGGTGATAGACTGGAGCAGAAGTAGATAGGGCCAGAGAAGACTGGATGAACCCTTGGTCTTTCTGTGCCTGACATCATTTCTTTGTTTCTATGAGTAACAGCAGCACTTCTTTGTTTGCCAAAAGCCATTTTTTTGTGGTGTGGTAAATTCCATATGTAGCAACCATACCCCAGACATGCCACCTGCAGTCTTTTTTACCCATCTACATTCATAGCTCTGAGGAATGGCCAGATGGGGAGAGGTTCATAGGGCTGGCAGAGGCAGATGAGTACTACTGAATGCTACAAGAACCTACCGTGCTACTGTGGCAGACCGTTAATGTTACTTGCAACATGACAATATCAAGCAATGTCAAAATGAGGAATTTCACTGGTGGAAATGAAGCACATGATAGAAGTTGGAGATGGCATTAATTTCCAAGTAATACCCGCTACAAGTTGTAATATTATTGTACACCACTAGTTCTTTTTGAGCAGTAGATGTCACAGTGACATTTTCTGAATGTCCCACCCACCCAGTGGCCACTTGCTGTCGCACTAAATGAGTCATCTGGCAGTATCGCAGTGTAAAGTAAAAAAATGAAGAAATTAAAAATGACCTCAGAACTCGTCCGGCAACACAAAGCAGGAAAGGGAAAGTAAAAGAGCTGATGATCAGGACAGTGCAACCACACCTTTAATGTGTCCCTATAACAGCACAGCACCTTTCAATGTAAACAATGTCATGGTGCATGGCTCGGTGAATTTTAATTACTACTCATCACCAGAAAAGTGACAATATGTGCCAAACATGTTTTAGCAATTTAGAATTGTTGTTCAACTGTTTGTCCAAATTATGAAAACTAAAGTACTTGCTCTGTTAGCAATACCTTTTCTTTGATCCAATGTTTAAGTGTTTAATAGCACTCTGGATAAAAAATGTGTGCAGTTTAAAGAAACTACAGTTGTGTGAAGTTTAAAGAAAGTACAGTTCTGTGTTTATAGAACATTTGTCTGAGTTTTTGAATTTAGGTATGCAAAACTTGTTGTGTATACATCCCATCATACAGTGTGGCAGTACTGAGCACCGTGTAGAAGTGTGTTCTTGTGAAATGTTGAGGGATATACCATTAATTTAATTGTTAAAAAATCTGTAAAAACAAGTAAAATGTGTAATACCGTACTGTAGATGTTGTTTATGCCTGTATATATTTAGTAGCATAAGTATAATGATAAGTTCTGCTCTGTTGGTGACGTGTTGTCCTTCTGAAGAGTAAAATATTGAAACCACATACAACGTTTTCTTTGTATTTATTTATTCAATTTTGGTGACCAGGTAGGCACTCTGGGCCCCGAAGGTCCCTTTTTCAGGGGCAACCCAGGTAGGTTCACAGAGTTAACCATACATAGTAGTTTACAAGACACAGATTTTGACATGTTTAGAGACATAAACAGTGGTAGCTGAATAGCAGATGTATACATGTATATAGATGTTAATTCTTCAGTTAAATACAGTTCAGTGCAGAGTATGATTATCAGGTTGAGTCAAGTTGTGAGTGGTGGAGGGGTTCTTGAGAAATGAGGGTTCACTCATTTCCCATGGCAATGGCATGTGCTGGCCTCTAGCTGGTAGGCCTTGAGTGTAGTGTGGAAAGTTTTGAGAGATGGGGCTTCCTGTACAAGAGATGGGAGTTTGTTCCATAGTGAAGGAGCAGTGTTGGAAAAGGACTTGCCACCTATTTTAGTCCTCACTCTGGGTTCTTTGAGTAGGACTCGGCCTGAGGTCCGGAGATTCTGCCTATTGTACTTGGGGGTTATGAGCCCAGAGAGGCTGGTTGGGGGGGCTAAGTAGTTTGTAAGCTTGGCAGAGTAGGGGGTAGAGTAGGTGATGGTCCAGTGTAGGCCAGTTTAGAAGTGCTAAGGACTCACAGTGATGGCTTCTTGCATGAGACTGTGTGGTGAAGCGTGCCAACTTGTAAAGCACCTGCAGTCGGTTGATCTCATGTTTGGTCAGACCTTGCAGGACTGGTGTTGTGTAGGTCAAGGTAGGGAGGAGGACACTAGTGGTGATGGTGATCCTCCCCTCAGGGATCAGCTGGTCCTTTAGTCAATAGAGTATTTTATTAAAAAAAAATAAATTAATAATAATTGTCACAAACACACTCAGCTGGTCAGGCCCTCTGTTCCCACAGTGCTAACCTCAGAGCGCAGTAGTGTGAACAGGTAACAGACAGGGTAACCCTCCTGTTTGCTTTTGGGTCTGAATCACCTTTAGTCTCAAGTTCTGGGGGGGATTTAAACTGTGAACCTAATGTTAGCATACCCAAATGTACAGGCTCAGATACGTACCCTCTTCGGGGATTGCGGTACAATCTTTTGCCAGGGGCACCAAGCCAGGCTTCCAAAATGAACCCTTAAAACTCTATAAGAGACCTTAGGTATATTCTTTACCTTTTCTCAGTTCAGCAACACCATCAAGCTGTTGAACAGTTTCATCAGACTTAACCCTCTATACATGACATGTTAAAAAAGAACTGGCAGACACTCAGGCAGTCTTTCACAGAAAAAGTATTTTACTAAAAGATGATAAAAATATGAAAAATGTAAACACAGAACCATATATCAAAGAGCTCACAATCACATAAAAGAACAAGGGAAAATTACAAAGCAAAGCTGTTACCACAATACAGTTAGATTTTTTCTATTTAATGTATTACCTTTGTAAGTGCTTAAATTAGTTTCTTTCAGAGTCCCAAAATAATATGTCATATTCCCCAGTTACAAGGATACATTTCAACTCCATCTCCCCACCCCCTTTGTGAGTCATCTAGCTCCTTCTTTTTAGAATTAAAAAAATACAAACAAGATGTCCTATCAGGAGGTATATTAAATAATGGGACATCAGCAAAAACTCATTTCCCGAATTATGAGTCTTTGATCAGCCAGTTCCTTTGAGGATTTACAACCCTACAATCCATCACCCAGGTGTGAGATAGCCGACAATAATCAGCTTAATGATCTCCTGTTTCTGAAGTCATAAAGTCACATTTAGTTTGCACTTCAAAAAGCCTAGGCATGTCATAAAAATGTAATAAAAAGCAATTTCTCAAGGAAGTTAATTACATTACAGAGATCTCCTGGTCAGTGTAATACATCCAGTGGCCAGTTTACATATCCTGTAGCTTCACTGAAACCTGGGGGGGGGGGCACCCATGGAAGCCCAGGCTGTCTTATGTGAGACAAGCACATACTATATTTTTATATTACAGATATCATTCAATGATCATGACCAGCTGGCCAATCATCACAATAATCACTCCCTAACAGCACTTGCTATGTTACAAGCACACTAAGCCTCTCCGAAGGAGGCTTCTACTGTGGAATTAATGCATGGTTGGATAGTTGTAGGCACTCAACCCCCCCCAATCATGCATTAATTCCACAGTAAAAGCCTCCTTCATCATGGCTTAATGCTTACTTGGATAGTATTCGATGCTATCGGGTACTACTGGATATCACCAATTTTTGGGAATACTGGATGGAATTGTATCTTGTTGGTATCACACTACTGGATACTATCACATAAGGCTCAATAGGATACCAACAAATCTGATGTAGCTATCTGGGATCCAAGGGATCCAAAGCAGGCATCTGATCGCTCATCCCACTGTCTGACCTTGGATCCCACTATTCCAGCTTGGATCTGAAATCTGAACGGGTTAGATAGGATCTAAGATCCAGAGTCAGATAGATGGACGATCTGTCAGATCCCATTAAGACAGTCAAAAGAACTATCTGAGTATCACTACAGGCAGCAACAAGTATTCAATGTACCTGCATTGTGAACAGAGCCCTAATGTCAACATATTACCAATACTGCTGCAGATGAATGAAGAAACAATACACTTGATAGCAGAAGTTATATATTAATTATTATTCCTAATAACTTGTTAGTATTACCACATGTTGTTTTATCCACTACCATTTTGGTTGTATTGCAGTCATGAAAAACAATCATGGAGTGTGGTAAAGCATTTTTTTTTTAAAACTTCTTTATTAGAATTTTTTTCTTTCAGCAATAAGACATACAAACATACATCCCAGGATGGGTACCTGGGCCCACATCCCTAAACTGGACATGGAAACTATATACACCCCCAAACTTATTTACAATCACAGTTATATGAACACACTGAAAAAAACCTGAGTCCCCTTATATCGAAATGACAAGTATTTCTATTCCTTCAAAGTTGACTTTAGTCTAACCCGGCTCTTAGCCAACATCATATTAACATAGCTCTGTCAACTTTGAGGTAAAGATAACTATACGAGGATGGTGGTAAAGCATTTTTGAGTAATGCGTTTGTTAATTGTCAATGTAAAGAACTGATGACTTCAGAAACTGAAGTCTTCTAGGTATTATGGTGAGTATTCAGCTTAACATGGATGCTTGTCAGAAGCGGGAGATTATTAAAACATGGCTGGTGAAGGCTACTGGGATGTGTGCAAAGGCATGTATCAAGAAGGGCAGGGCAAAGAAGCCCAGTTGGTTAACCCAGTAGGTGATGGAGGGGGTGAGGGCCAAGAGAAAAGCATTTCAGAGGCTCAAGAAATCAGATGGGGAAGGAGACAAGGAGGAGTATACAACCAGGTTCAGGGAGGTAAGCAAGCTGGTCAGAGCTGCCAAGGCTTCAAGATAGTTGAGGCTGGCACAAGATGTCAAGGATGGTGAAAAGGACTTCTTCAGATACATTAGGAAGAGACAAAAGAACAAGGACAAGATTGTGAGGATTAAGAAGGATGGTGGGTGGGTAGAGAAGGAGGTAGATCAGGCAGAGGCACTAAATGAGTACTTCTGTTCTGTGTTCACAAAGGAGAAAGGGGAGCAGATACCTCGGGGGAGGAGAGAGGCAGGCTGGGGCTGATACAGGGATTATCGAGGCCAGGGTTCTGGAGGGGTTAAGAGCACTGAGGGTGGATAAGGCACTGGGTCCAGATGGCATTCATCCTAGTATACTAAAAAAACTGGTGGCAATCCTGGCAGGACCACTGGCTGATCTGTTTAGTACCTCCCTGGACACAGGATGTGTACCAGAAGACTAGATGATGGCCCATGTGATGACCATTCACAAAAGTGGTCCTAGGGAGGAGCCAGAGGACTACAGACCAATGAGCCTCACATCGATTTGTGGGAAGCTCATGGAGACAGTACTGAAGGAGAAGCTGGTGGCATGTTTGGAGGACAATTGACTCTAGGATGTTCAGCAACATCGGTTTATCTCAAGAAGATCATGCCAGACAAACCTTGCTGAGTACTACAACTGGGTGACCATGGAAATGGACAAGGACCATGTGGTGGATGTTCTGTATTTGGATTTCAGCAAGGCCTTTGATTCGGTGCTGCATAGGAGGCTGGGGGAAAGCAGGAGGATACCGGGGTGGGGACAAAAATGGTCAAATGAATCATCAATTGGATGCAGAGAAGGCAGCAGAGGGTGGTAGTTGGGGGGGGGGAGCTCTCACCACCAAGGGATGTGAAGAGCAGAGTGTCACAGGGATAGGTACTGGGACCTGTGCCATTTAGGATATTCATAGCAGATATCTCACACAGAAGTTGGAGTAAGATCAGTCTGTTTGCAGATGATACTAAAATGGGAGCTGTGACAGATGACGTAGCTGGGTGGAAAGGGCTGCAGGACAACCTGACTAAACTACAGGAATGGTCTGAAACATGGCAGCTGGGGTTCAACACCAAAAAGTTTGAAGTACTGCACTTCGGAACTAGGAACCAGGGGAGGACCTATCAGTTTGGAGGGGTTCAGTTGGAAAGCACCAGGGAGGAGAAAGATCTCAGGGTGATTATAACAGGGAAAATGAACAACTCAGCACAGTGCAGGAAGGCAGCAGCAAAAGTCAACAAGATACTGGGGTGTATAGCAAGAGGTATCTGTTCCAGGAATAGGGAGGTGATCCTTCCCCTGTACAGGTCACTGGTCTGACCGCACCTGGAATACTGTCTGCAGTACTGGCACCCATTCCTGAAGAAAGACATCAGATTATTAGAAGGAATAGAGTGCAGGGCGACAAAGATGATCCAGGGTCTGGCGGGTATGTCCTACGAGGATAGGCTGGGCAAGCTGAACATGTATTCACTGGAGCAGAGGAGGGATGGGGGGGATATGATTGAAACTTTTAAATACTTAAAGGGTATTAACAAAACTGACACAGAGAGGATCTTCCAGATTAGAAGTGGGAGGGACACGAGAGGGCATAAATTGAGATTGGTGGGGGGAAGATTCAGGAGGGAAATCTGGAGACACTTTTTCACTGAACGGGTGATATATAAGTGGAATGCCCTGCCTGAGGAGGTGGTAGCCTGTAGTACAGTGGGGATTTTTATGAGGGGGTGGGACAGAGTGAGGGGAGGGGTAATTAAGAGGAGTGGGGGGAGGGTGGGGCAGCTGTAAGTTGAGGGGCTAGCTGCACAATCAAGCAGACTCGATAGACCGTTAGGCCTGTTTTTGCTGGTGTTTTCATATGTTCATATTATCACACTCCAAAGCATGCTGTATTTTGCTGTTTGCCCTCTTGAGGCATGGACTGTAGAATTTCATTAGCCTTCCCCGTTTACTAAAACTGGCATTATATCAGCGCCATAACCCTCTCTCTGTATCAGTCTGCCAGTAGATGTCTCTTGCCACATGCCTTGCTGCTGCATTACTGGTTCACATGCATGGCTGATCACAAGCACTTGGCAGCATGGTCTTTTAGTAGAGCACAAATGAACAGCACTATCTCCAGACCTTCACCCCATGCACATGGTTACAAGGAAACAGTACACAGGCACTGCCCCCCCTTGACATGTGTGACTGCATGTGTAAAGTCCATCAATATGTGTTAAAAGATCATGGCCAGCGCATATCTAAACTTCCTTGCTGAAATCCTCATGATAGCCTACTTTGGGCCTGAGGGGCAGCTGAAATACACAGGCATCTCCCACTCACCGAAGGGTTGTTTCTGGAAAGGTAAGTAGGGTTCTGTGCATTGATATGTACTATACATGGTACTTATACTGAAGCCATGACACACACTGTATAGATCTGTCACTGGCACTGAGTACATGTCATTGCTTACAGGAACAGTATGGTGTACTGAAGGCAACCCTCACTGAAGTCCTTTGAAGGCAGGCATAATTCTTCCTGTTTGTACCAGGATTTATGGTGGAAGGCACTATGCTGTCCCCATTCTTCAATTTGTAGAATGGAAGGTAATATGCTGATGGTCTGGGCAGGTGCAGGACATCTCCAGACATCAGGTATGTGTATCAACAATTCACTGGTTACAGCACCACACTACTGTACTGTTAGCATTGTTCACTTTATTTACTTTACTTGCAGGTCAATAACAGTCATAAGGTGGTGTCAGGTTCAGCAGGGGATGGCATAGTGTCACTCTCCTTCGGTACCAAGAATGTATGTCCCCCCAACCCTGTTCCAATATTGTATTAATACATTTTAATTTCACACTTCACTGGCGAGTTTTATTTCTGTAATACAGAAAGTTCCAAAATCAATGTCTGAAAAGGTTTGAAATGTATCAGTTTGCCCGTGTACTGTATGTGTTTAATATACTGTACTATACAGAACATAGTCATAAATGACAAGGCACTGAAGGCAGGGGAACAACCTGCGCTGAGCTTAAAGCAACAGTGCAGAGCATAGTTAAAATCTCTTGTCTTGAAAGATGCCTGTAGCTTTATTTAATGAAATGTCAAGGTTGGAGAGTCAGAGGGGTGGATGAAGAATAATTGGGGATTGATGAGAATACTGCAGGAGCCTTCACACTTACTCAGAGTAATGCAAAATTGGTTGTCAAAAAAAATGCAGAGTGAACACTAAGGATGAGATGGTCTTGAATTTACATACATGCCATAATCAATCATTGTTTTATACCAGCAAAGCAGGTTTAAAATAATTCAGTTTCCTTTTGGCACTTCAACCTTATGACCCAGCACTTTTTATAGGGAGTACACAATGAGCATGTCCAATTTTTTGGCAAGCCACATGACCTGGACAAACAGAAGGTAGGCACACACCATTGCCACTAAAGGTGCTACTTCACTAGGTAATAAGTAGAAATAAAAGAAAATGGTGCACTCACCAGAAAGAGAGTTTGAAGTTTTACTAACTCACTGAGGAATCACAGAGCTAACAACCCTACTCATTGCCTCTGTCTTGAGAGGCATTTATTTGTATTTTTACAAGCCACATGACCTGCAGCCACCAATCTGTAATGCTGGAGATCAAGAACTCCTTGCACTAAGCCAGCTTGCTGGTCCAACGGTTGGATTTCCACCTGCGATGCCAACAACTTGGGTTTGGATGTGAGCCCAGGAATCAGAAGGCCAGCCTGGGGGAGGAGGGTTGAGTGTCTGATGGACTGCTCTCCTCCTCCTCCAGTGGGGAAGGTGGGATAGCACTCAACGCTCGACCAACCCCTTAGTGGAGGCCGGGGGTGTCATGCCCAAGGCTTGCAGGTTATGGGAGGTGTGCCAGACATCTGTGCATTGTTTGCCTCTATGTCATTGCACACCACACCTCCCAGCAATGGGGAAAAAAACTGGCTGTGGCATGGAGGATGTCCACCTCCCACACTGTGCCCCACACAGCCTGTCCAAGGCATTCTGCCACTGGATCTCCACGAGGCACCATTTGGGGAGTAGCACAAGGGCTCCCCATTGGTCCTGCCATGGGGATTAATCCAGGGAGCACTCCAATGGCAGCAGTAAATCCCAGGGGATGGGGTGAGATGGTAGGGATGGCAGACCAAGGGAAATCCAGCAGAGAGGAAGAAAAAAAAAGAACTCCTCCAACTGTGCACATTTCAGTGTAATTTCTTGCATTCTGTCTCACGTGAGGAGGACCTGGCTACTGAATGAGCCTCTCTTTGTATGAAAAAAAAGAGCGGCTTTAAATCAGAAAACTTTCAAAATCATCAGAAAATAATGCATTATCATTCTAGACAGCTAATTCTCATTACATTTAACTGTAGTTTCAGAGAGAAAGGTTGGTGAAATCAGCTACAAAGGAGAAAGTACACAGTGTGAGCCTGCACTGCCAGCTGCAGAACCTGCAACAGAAACAGGACAGGGTGAATTCAGCATACTGAAAAGGTTCAGAGGAACATTTTTACTGATTGTTGGTTGTGTAACAGCACAGAAAACCATATTTATTTTTTGACCCCTGCAGTACGAGCACAGCAGCATGAATTTAACAGACTGCGAAATGTGTGTGTGGGGGGGGGGGTCAAAAATGTATATGACAAACAATTTGACTGCTGGTGTTGCAGGCACAGAACATCATCTTTATTTTTTATTTATTTTTTGTGTGTAAATGTGATTGAAAATTAAGTGAACTAAGCTTCTGCAGAGAGATGCTAGGTCTTTCAGTTAGGGTGAAGAAGGAGGGTAAGACTGATCAGTGGGTATGTGGACAACCATAGAATTAATTCTGTTGATCTGTTTATACTCTGCCTCTGATTATGCAAGCTGCCCAGAGCAGTAAACAAAACTCAGTTTCTGATACTCAGTGTCACAGTACAACAAATAGTACCCCAGCATTCTTTCCAAGTTCACATACCTCTCTCTATTTTGGTGAATCTCAGTCACCATTCCCCCAACTGGCACTCCAGCTGTGCTTTCCCTTGACTGGCACTCACGCTCTAATCTCCCCAGTTATCAAGATGCATGCCTTGGCTTTCTTTCAACAGCACCCTCTCTCACTTGAATCAGGTACAGCCACTGAACCGCTGCTTTCACCCAACAGTAGCACGGGAGCACTGAACACAGCGATGTAATCATGGATGCACATCATGTTCATTGCATGTCCTTTTTGAGCCCCTCAGCCATCCGAAAACAATGGGAAAACATTAAAAAACACATTTCCAGCAAAAAATAAATAAAAACCAAAAACCTATAAACAAGCATTAGATAATTGAAATATGCCACTGCTCCAGGAGAAATATTGCTGATATTTCTCACTCATGACTTTGCCACTTGTGATATCATAAGGTCAAACAGTACTTGTGAAAAATATCAGCGATATTTCACCTGAGGCCATGGGTAGCATATCCCTTATAGATGTATAAGTATTTAAGATTAAGGGATTGTCAGCACAGAGCAGCAAGGTGACTGTACCAGGCACTCCAGTGTAATATGCTCAACATTTCTATTTCTGCTCTTCAACATTTGTATGACATAGGATATGCACACTGACATCCAATTCTAGCATTCCCATACTTAATATACAGAAAACAATTCATTGAATTTTGGATGCATACTGTAGAAACACAGAATTTGTCAATCACTTGGCCCACTTAGTCTCCCTGTCCAAATTATTAAAACCTTATAACTTGAGAACCGATGACTATTTTTTTCATTATATATTTGAATGGCATCACATTGGGCCGAGCCATTTCTTCCACGAAAATTTGGGGACAAAATTCCAAACCACTTTTGCACTAGACAAGAGCAAAACAATGGCCAAAACTGTGTGTTTTTCTTATTTTTACACTTCCTGGATCCTGGAATCCAGAAGAGCGACCATCATGAAGCTTACCAGGTCATCAGAACTTGCAATCCTGACTGAAAAATTTCATGCACTTTTACTGCACAGCACCAACGTTATCAAGGTACAGAAAATTGAATTTAATGTTAAACAGCCTGTTCAACCCTAATTATACAGGCGCTACCATTCTACACAACAGTGGTAAATTCAAAAACTCCCGATAATGTACTTTTGGCACTGTGTCTCCTTCCTCTTTAAATTCTGGTTTGGCTCCCTTTCCAGGTATATCTCATCCCTCTCCTCTTCCTCTCTTCTCTCTGTTGACTCCCCATCCTTCTACATCCCTCACTTTTGAACTTCTGTGGGACAGATGGCTTTATATTTTTCCTTACAGTCCATTTTAAATAATCTTCCCATCTCCCTTCACTCTTCCCCCTCTTCCCATTCCTTCAAACATGCTCTTGCTACCTGTCTGCACTCTTCTGTTGCTGCATCTAGCCTCTCCTTTCTGGCCCCTATGCAAAGACCCCATTTCTCCCCTTTGGTCCAGCCATCCATGTATATATGATAGCTTACTTAATGAAATAAATACATCTTTATTTTCATAACAAAATAAGCAAAGAAATGCAGTAAAATAAAACAAATAGAATACAACGCTCCCTCTCCCTTCTCAAAATAATGTTTCATTGATGTACGGACAAAATTGTTTTTTGTAAATCATGTTGTTGACTTTACTCATTGCTTTTTTGTTTTCTAGTCCAACTGCACACTATTCATTTATAATTTCTTTTTTTAGCTTTTTATTTATGGAATTTGCCACAGATACAGCAACAGTACACAATCATATACTTAAGAATCAGATTAAGGACAGTGACTGGTCAAGATGACATGTAAGAACAATATCAAAAGAGACATAACTCAGAAACAGCACAAGGGTGCCAATTGTACTATGTTTCAGATTTATTATTTGCTGGTACCTTTGGTCTCTACCTCACTCTTTAAACATGCAAGGATATAATTGTATACCCAACCCAGTGGTGTTCGAAGAATGACTCACACTCCAATGTGGGTGACCCAGGTCTGCTGTGTTAGCATGCACAACTGCCTTGGGATGTTGAGCTGTGGGAGCACTGCAGAGTTGGCACCCTGAAGCTCTGGGTAAGGGTAAACTCACTCCACTGCTGGAGTACCTCCTGTGCTCAGAGGAGACCTTGATGTTATAAGTGATAATGCAACATCAGCTCCCTACTTACAGGCCTGCATGCAGTGGAATGTCATAATGTGCAGCTGCATTTGGGAGTGGGGGGGGAGAAAAATGATGGAAAAAACACTGACATGGTCCCAATGACCCTGCTCCATGTCACCATCTAAGAGTCTACTCACTCCCCTCTTGGTGCTGCTGTAGACTCATCCCTTACAGAAATATAGGTGTGCTGTGTACAAGCAGAATGCATGCCACATGCTTAATTGTGCAATGTCTGCATGTGGTTCGCATACACTAAGTGAACCTAAGTGAACCAGGTCTAAAAAGCAAATCAGGTTTGCATGCTGCAAGCTTGACATGTGCGCAGCAGGTAAGCTGGTGTGAACATCTTCTAAGAATTACATCAGGTTCACGTGTTGCACGCTTGACATGAATGCAGCAGTTAAGCTGGTGTGAACATCATTTAAACATCACATCAGGTTCACATGCTGCATGCTTGCCATGTGTGCAGCAGCTAAGCTGGTACAAATCTCATCTAAAAAAACACATCAGTTTCTATTTCTTATACTACTGCTAGCAATTAGAGTAATTAAAATACATTTTTATTTGAATTCCTATAAAAATTAGGTAAACTCATTAATTCTGATCCTTTTGCAAGTTGTTTAATGGCTTTTGAGTTTTTTCATTAAATCACCATTAATTTGTAAAGTATTGTTTACCTACTGCATTATATGCCTAGGATATAGCTAATCAACATCCCACATTCCTGATGTACGAGGAGGGGCCTCTGTGTTGTGAAGCCTATGCTTTTTGTTTTGGACCATGCAAATCCCTTATGCATATTTAGTGCTACAAATGTATTTCTCCTTGACTGTTCCATCTCTTGCTTTCCTTTTGTTATTCTGTATTGAGCATATACACTATGGCCATGCTCAGCACTCTTTATGCTGAGTAGGGTCTTGGAAGCATGCACCATACCTCGCATTTTGTTACTGAAATGAGGGAAATGGACATTCAAAATGAGGAACACTGAGGGACACTAACACACATGATGATCAGGACACATCATGAAACATGGAGATACAGTACCTCAGAACACAGTGGAAACCATTGCATTAGCACCTAAGAATGAATTTCTTCATTAAGCAGGGATGCCATTTAGGTAGGGTAGAGGGTGGCAGTTGCCCCCCCCCCCATATGTGTGCCTTGGTTGTTCTTATGATGTGGCAATAATGGCATTAAATTTGGATTTACTCTTTTGCACAATAAATGCACACCTGGCCTGTATGTTCTCACTCTGCAGGTACTCTCTAGACTCGACTGTGTCAGTATTGTGTTGTCCACTCTCTCCACCTATTAGGGGGGGAAGAATCACATGTGATGTGGATGAATTCCAGCCAAGAAAGAGCACATGAGTCCTGCGGGTGTGACACTGTAGTCACACAACAGAGTAGACCGACTGTACCATACAGCTTGGAGGAGTCGGTGAGCACTGAACTCTCAATAGCAGTATTGTGACTACTCTTAGCGAGTCTCCATCTCCCCTGGTGGCTGAAGGGGCAGAGGGTGAGGTAGAAGCTAACTTAAGACTAGGTTACCTCTTTACTCTATTAGTCTCTCCTTGCAAAAAAAACAGCACAAACCCCCACGGCAGCAAGCTAGGCTTAGCAGCAATGGTGACAGTGGTGTGGATGGCCTTCATAGGCCTTGATCAGTGCAGTGCAGCAGCACCCACAACAACAACAAAGCAAGAAGCAAGCAACCGAGGTTGGGTGGATTCAGTTGGTGAGGTGACTTGGCCACAGACCACATTGGGGACATGTGATGGTCGGTTCTAGCATCCAGCTTCTGGCGGCTGGAGAGGGGGGAGTGGACTGAAAAGTGGGTTGGTGGAACACTGTGCCAGGCTGCAGGCTCTGGCAATATGGCTGGGTAAGTAAACATAGATAATATTTTTTACAGGGGGATTGGAGAAGGAGAAAGGACTGAAACATTGATGTTTTTTTCATGTTTCTTCAATTTGGGCAGCTTCATGAACCATAGGGAATGGATACTGAATGGAATGGAGTCAGAGAGAAAAATCAGGACAAAGTTCTTTTGGCGGGGGACAGAACTTCAGCCAGGACAGAAATTGGTTAGTAACTGAGTGGGTTTAAGTGGGTTTAAGCCCAAATCTGATGCCCTGCTCTGGGGTATATACAGACAAATCTTATCCATTTGAATGTTTCCTGATTGCATATCACTTTTCAGTCAAAACAAATAAGTTGTACCTTTTAGAGATGTAACAGACATTCTAGAGCTGTCCCTTACATTCACAGACAGTTCAATGGTATGGTATGCACAGACTATTGGAGCCCAGCTCTAGTCAGGCATATCCCCCCCACCTCCCCAGTGAAGCTGATCTACCCCTCCCCACACTCAGGCACATTATGACAAAGGGCAAAGGAGACTGCAGGGGTGTGCCCCCTTGAAATCAAAGGGGGTAGTTTTTTATTACTATTTTATACATTATTGATAGAGAGTTGGAGATTAATGGAGTTTGCCCTTTGATGGGCAGACCAGGTTGTCCTGGTGCACCCCTTCCCTGCTGCATAGAATGGTTGTGCTCAGAAGGGGAGGGGGGAAGGAAGGGGAAGGGATAAGGGCCAGGACAATGGACAGGTAACAGGAAGGGGAGGGGAAAAGGGAGGTACATAAGGGACAGCACAGGGGGGCCTCAGCCACTTTTTGCTGGAGTTTTGATCCCTCCCAACCACCTTACTAAGCAAAGCAAGAGGGGTGGACAGTCAAGATGGGACTCTATGGTGGGTCTGTCAAGGTGGATGACAGACACATCCGGTTGGACAGTTTGGACTGCCAAAGGTGGATGGCAGGTGATATTATGGTTATGGACTGCCAAAGGTGGATGGCAGGAGATAAAGGGGAAGGGGGAGGAGGGGGGGAAGAAAAAAGGAATAACACAAGAAGAGGAGGAAGATGAAGGAGAAAGCAGTCTCGGTTTTCACCGTTACCTAACGAAAAAGGAGAAGAAGAAGGCACCCAGGTTTTCACCTGGGGGGAAGGATAAGCAGAGATTGATATATGAAGGAAAATAAGCAAAATGTTGAAAATATGATAATAAAGAAATGGAAATGGAATATGGAATTATGAATATAAATAAATTAATTGCCAATCTGAGCACAGCAACAAACAATGTCTCCGTCTTTTGTGAGGGAAAAGGGGGGAATCTGGGACAATGAAGGCCACTGATTGACTAACAAGGGCCTTGTTAGTAGAATAGTGGCCTTCATTATCCTCCAACTCACCATCATAATGTATGAAGTAGTAATAAAGATAACTCCATTCATTTCAAGGGAGTACGCTCTAGGACTCTGACCCATGGACATCATCTCTTAAAGACTCCTGCCTCTGACTCCCTAGTACACAAGTAAGAGACTTTTTACTTATATCTATACTTGGTGGGTTGTCTTTAGCAGCATGGCCATACCCGCTATGGTGTGTGTGCATGGGGGGGGGGACTAACCATGTCGGTGTGTCAAGTTATTGCTACTTTTGTGTTTAGGGTTACCACCTGCCCAATTTTCGCAGGACAGTCCTGATTTGGGCAGTTGTGTCCTGCAAACAAAACGTGAAAAATACTACATGTCCTGACATTATAATAGAAAAAAATGTTTTCTGACTTTCCTCTAAATGTTGCAAAAAAAAATAATACCTTAACTAAAATACCTTAAAATGATAAGGAACACTAGAAACAACTACGCAACTACAGCACTTACTCTTAAATATGATAACTTAGAGAATGCAAGTCTATTGCATTGGTCAAGGTTACATATTGTCCTGTGAAAAAGCATGTTTCAATATGAAATGTTCCACTTTGGGCTTCTTAAAAGGTAGTATCCCAATCTGTGTTTGCACATTAAAGTCTATTTGCGTGAAAGCATTCAAAACTATGGAGAGAAAATAGTCGGAGTACAGGCCAGACAGAAGTAATTAAGTGGTTTTGTGGGTAAGTTTGTATATTGGGAGGTGGGAAAAAACACGTGTTTCCATTGGCAGGAAGTGGGACGACCCAGTGACTTTATTTATTTATTTTTTTACGTCTTTGATAACCTGGTGGGTGCACTGATCCAAAGGACCATTTTCAGGCATGATCCAAGCCACAGCATGGCACATTGAGCAATACAGGGGCGGAGAACAACAGTAAATACAGGCCTAAACATGAGTGCAGGAAATTACAGAACAAGGGTTCATTACATAAAGTGCAATTACACAAGATTCAAGGTACTGAAAAAGGCCAGCATACAGGTGAAAAATACATAGTTGCAGGCCAGGCAACAGGTTGAAATACAAGTCACAAAACACAGAGACCAAACATAGTTCTCAGATATGATATATAAAATGCAAAATGTATTCAGGTACACTAATAGTGCACAGTTCAGTAATTAGATTGGAACTCAGAAATTGAGTACAACACTTCCCCTTAACAAATAGCGTTGGGACATAGAGTAGGGAGGTGACAGCAGCAGCCCTGAAAAGTGGGGGAAGAGGACAGGAGCAGAAGTGGTGAGTGTAAAAAGGATGAAATCCCACTAATGGGTGGGAGAGGGTGGGGATGGAGGGTGGGGATGCCAGAGATTACCCAGGAGAGCAGTGGCATTTGGCTTCAGACAGTAGTTAGTCTTTGAAATTATTTTTGAAAGAGAGATGGGAGGTGGAAGAGTGGAGCAATGTGGGAAGTCTGTTCCATAGGAGGTGCAGAGATGGAAAAGGCTTTACTGCCCATGGTAGAGGAGATTCATGGAACTACCCTGGGGGGGGGGAGCAGATGATTCATAGAATCTGACAGCAGATAAGGACTGCTTGGCCCACCTAGTGAAGTCATGGAGGTTCCTAGCTGTCACTCTGCCCATGAGGAGAGATGAGTATGGGGACAGGTGGCTGCCTCTCAGTGTATCGTGAACTAAGCAACCAAGGCATAGTAGAAACATCCTTGCAGTGGGAGCCAACCAAGTGACTGGTACAATACACAATGATGGGTAGAATAGGGGCATGGAGGACAAAGTGACAGGCACTGTTGTAGACTGAGTTCAGTTTAGAGTATAGAGCTGATGATATGAGGGAATAGATGGGAGAGCAGTATTTAAGAGGGATAGAAGGTTTCTTTGTGAAATTTCTAGGCACCCCTAGTAAGACAGGAATTGATTTAGGTGGTAGGCAGCTCCTAGCTTCTGATTATCTTTGTGCACAGATGGGGCACAGTGAGGGGCAGGAGCAGCCAGAGGAAGCCAGTGACTGAGCAAGGTAGGCCAGGGAAGAAAATGTGAGTTAACAACATAATACAGCAGGCCACCCTGGGCGGAAGCATCTTATGCTGCCATGCAGATGACCCAGGTTCAGGAGTGGACTTGGGTTGCTGCACCAGGAGGCAGGCCAAGCTGATGCTGCTGCTGCTTGGCAATGTGATTTTGCTTGGGAGGGTTGGCAGAAAGTTACAGTGCCAGATTGATCCTCTGCAGCTGGGCCAGGGAGCTTGTCACTCACTGCAGGTATGCTGTGATGTCCAAGGCTGATATAGGACTGCTCACACCAGAGGATGGAGGTGGGAACTGAAGGAGAAAACTAGTACAAAAAGCATGTGCACTGAGTAGTCTATATGATGGTCATCGGTACCCTTGGCCCTGCTCTGTGTAGATCTCCACTGGGTAGGATGTAGGGGGGAACAACTGATGGGGCTGAGTGGTTGCCAGCTGCACAGTAGGATCTGAGGAGGGAGGAGAAAGGTAAGACATTTTGGTGGGCCAAAAAGTGAGACTGAAAACAAAAAAAAGCATACAGCTGTATTAACACCATACACAAAGTGGGCATTTTATGTTCTGACTCCAAAGTTCTTAGTAACTGGTGGTCATCATATACATAACGTTGTGCATATTTTCATAGTGGTCAACTCTGTATTCCATTTCTGTATAAACCTATGTGTTCTCTAGACCAGATATAAAAACTGGTACAAATAATAGGAATGGAAATCTAAGCACCCCCACATTGTATTATTGCTGTCTGACCCATCTGCCACCAAAGTTATTCAGCTTTAGAAACAGGCAGATGCTGCTGCATTTGCTCTGATAGTGACATTTTAAAGGAAACGTAAGTCTTGCTTTTAAATTGTTTTAATACAATCAGAAATTTGGACGTGTTGTCCATTTGATATCGCCAGTGCACTTGTTAATTGCTTTTTCAATAGACTGATTTTTTCTTATTTAGGGTCCCTTGTTGATGCTGCCTTTTTCCAACCAGTATTCATTTTTGTAATCACTCAGTAGTTCTGGAATCCAGTGACATCAATTAAGAAGAAGCTCATGATGAAGCTTTAAATACTGGGCTTCCGCTCGACTGATGTCACTGGGTTCTGGAACTGATGCAATTAAAAATGAATATCATGCAGTAATACTGAGGCTTTAATAAGTGGCACTAAATGTAGAAAAATGTAGATCTTTAAAAACAAGCACATGACACAGTACATACAGGAGATTTTTAAATGGACGTTATGCCTGTCCAAATTTCCAATTATTTTAAAAATGTTAAAAAACAAGGTTTGTATTATTTCATTTCAGTTTGGTATTATTGAGAATCTAGTGAATGCTTTCAGGATTTGACAATAACTATGGTGAGGGATTTATTCACTAGGATATGCGCTCTTTATGTGCTCATAGTCTTAAGAAAAGATAAGATAAGAAAAGATAAAGGTGACACTCTCATCCTAGGTGATTTTAACGTGCCTGGCATTGATTGGAATCTTTTTTCAGGTAAAAGTAACCATGAAAAACTATTCCTAACAACACTTATGGACTTGGGATTGGACCAGTTGGTTTGCCAACCAGATAGAGGAAACAACACACTGGTTTTGATCATATCAGATGTGGGATTCAAAGTCTCTGATATAAACATCATGGCCCCCATTGGTAATAGTGATCATGTCTCCTTATTTTTGAGTATTATCATTCAAACTCCTAAGATAATGAATAATATTGAATACAAGGATTACAATAAAGCAAATTTTGCACAAATCAATATTGAACTAAACAAAATAAATTGGGTTGAACTATTCAGGGGCAAAACAATGAATACTGCTTACAAAGATGTAATTCAAACAATACAACACCTAGGAAGCATTTATGTTCCAACCAAAACAAAATATAACAACAAAGGTAAAGTTACTGTATGGTTTAGTAAAACTATTGATAAACAAATTAAAACTAAAGCGTGGCTGTTCCGGAAGTATAAAAAAAAATCCAAGTCCTACCTTAAGGCATAAATATCAGATTGTTGTTTCTACCTTAAAGAAATCTATTAAAATGGCTAAACTTAAGTTTGAATTTAACCTAACACATTCTAAAACAAATTATTAATCCTTGTATTCATATATTAACAGTAACAAGGGGAATATAAGACAAATTGGTCCGCTTCAAGATAACAGTACCATTATAACATCTGACCTGGGGATAGCAAATCATTTCAACAGATATTTTTGTTCAGTCTTTGACAAAGCCAATACACATTTTTGCAATAAACAATAACGACTCTTCTATAACATTATTTGACCTTGCTGAAATCAAGAATAGTCCTATTGTCTTTAAAAAGATCTACTAGCCTGGGGCCTGATAACATTCATGCCAGATTTTTATTGGAAATTCTAAATATTATTGCAATACCTCTCCAGTTGTTGTTTAATAAATCATTATTTGAGAATGAAATCACGGATGTCTGGAGCAGAGCCATAGTAACACCAATTCATAAAAAATGGATTAAATCTAATATTCAGAACTATTGACCAATTAGCTTGACTTCTGTTATAGGTAAGGTGATGGAGCACCTAATTAAATCAAGAATGGAGAAAACTATGCAACAGCTTGGAATTTCTGATATTGCCCAACATGGTTTTAAGCCTGGGCACTACAAACCTTATTTCCTTTTACCATAACATAAGTAAGCTTATGGATAATAACATTCCAACTGTTGTACTGTTGTTCGATTTTAGTAAGGCTTTTGACAAAGTGTCACAGGCCTTGTTAATTAACAAACTTCTTAGTTTTGGATTTCCCCTCACATCTGGTTAATTGGATAATAAAATGGCTTTCTGACCATACACAACTAGTTAGAACAAATGGTGTTCATTCTGCTTATGGCAGGGTTTAAAGTGGAGTTCCCCAGGGCTCTGTACTGGGACCTACTCTCTTTAATCTCTTTATTTATGATATGAGTATGATTTCTAATGGTTTTCTCTCAAAATTCACTGATGATACGAAAATAGGAGGCAGAGTTGACACCGAGTCAAACATACAACTGCTTGAGCAAGACCTCCTCATTATTGAGCAATGGGCAAGTAAGAATTTAATGGCCTTCAACATTGAAAAATGCAAAGTTTTGCATTTTGGTAGAAATAACTCACTTCATGAATATTACGTGAACAATTTTCAACTCAAATCATCCACCAATGAAAGAGACCTGGGTATCATTATTAATAACAAATTAACAGCAAGAGATCACTATAGTAAAGTGTCCAGAACAGTAAATGTTATTTTAAGACAGATTAACAAAACTTTTATTAGTAAATCTGGAAAATGTTTAGTGCCCTTGCATAGAACTTATATTAGACCTCAATTGAATTATGGATCTTCTTTTTGGAGTACATACCTAAAGGCTGATATCAATGGATTAGAGCAAGTCCAAAGAAGGCTCACCAAATTAATACCAAGACTAAAAACAAAAAGTTATGACATCAGACTTAAAGAAACAGGACTTCATCCTCTACATTTAAGAAGGCAAAAGGGTGATCTGTTGCTAATGTACAAGTTAATACACACACCCATGTTACTTGAGTCATGTGGATTATCATTTGCTAATAAACGAACAGTGGGAAGATTGCATACTGAACAACTTAATATTAACTGGATAAACATAAACAAATATGACAACACCTTTTATATAAGAGCAGCAAAACACTAGAAGTCATTGCCATAGGAGATCGTAGACTCAGTCAGCTTTGACGCTTTCAAATCTAAGCTTGATACCTGGCTTATCACACCTTAATTTTATGCAATATCCTACTGTTGTGGGGGGGGACAATCTTAATGGGCCTTGTGCCTACTTTTGTCCTATACTATCCAGTAAATCCAGTAAATATAGTATTATGGCATATGAAGGGCATGTAACTCATTGATGAATAGTGGGGTTTATCTTATTGCTATGGTCCTCCAACTGTGTTCCTTGCTTAGTGACAACACAGATAGAAGACCTTTTTTTGTCTGTCAGAAATGTGACAGCTGTGGATTTGGATAATGATTATGGAAACAGTGAAGCATGTGCATCTGAAATCCAAATTCTGAGCAAGAAAATAAAACAATAGATTTATTTCCTTACAACTTTTGTTGTTTCAAGCATTCACTTCAGCAGAATACAGGTAATGATTATAAGAAAGAAAAGACTCCAAACCCTGACCAATTACTGTATATACAACATTTTAATTAGAAAAAGAAAGTCATATTTAGGACTCACAGATTACTGAAATCCCACAGCAATGAATATGCTTTATCACAGAAAATAGCCATAGGCTGCACATTCTTGCAATTTCAGCCCCCCCCCCCCGCCACTGGAAACTTTTGAGTGTTCTTTTTTCATTTGATTTTACATATATCTATACCTATATTTCAATAGCTACATCTCTGTCTATTTATCTATCTGCCTATCTATCTATATGTGTGTATATAACAAAAAAATATATATATATATATATATATATATATATATTAGAGCAAAAACTCAGTTTAATGCATTAGTTAGGGTTGTTCCACAGCGACAAAAGTGAGAAATTAGCTGTTAGGGTTGAAAACCTAACTCAGTCACCTCCCCAGCACCACACACACAGACAGACACACACATTCAAGAATTGGGGAGGACCAAGTCAACACAACCAATGACAGACATCCAGCAGCAGGTGACAGAAATAACAAACAATTGTCTAAATGTACCACGAGACATCCCACCCACTTGACCAGGTACTGCATGCTCAGTGGAGATCAATATAGCAAACTGAGGCCATGTACACCAAACGTACACATCCCTGATTGCAGCTGCACAAATGTACCACACTTAGTAGTTGCATGGCCTTACCTACCGATGCCCACACCACACCACAACTGGTACTGTGCCGTTATTCAATATAAATGCTGAAGGTGCATGATGACAGTTGTAGAAAGGTTTAACACTAGTGGTATACATTAATTAAGAAAAGCACATAAATTAACTACAAGACACTAGCATGCTCAAGATAAAAGTAGTGATACATTTAGTAGGTGATTTACATAGTAGTACATTTACTGCAATGGTTTACTCAACATAGAGAGGCTGATGTAAACGTATGGAAAAGCATTGCCTGTTCAGCTGTGAAATTCATTACTGCCAGTATCATGCATTCTTACTGATGAAGAATTGTACTGCTGATGTACATAAAGCAGACCTTCAGTGTGTTTCAATACTAAAGATGCAGTAAGTATTCTTTGTAAGAAACATTGTAATTGCATGGATCAGGCCAAGCAACTTCAAATATCATAGCACTACTGAGCCAACAATGATGTACCTGTATGGAGATGTATATAGGATAGATTTTCCTGTAGGCACTTACTAGGTATGTTGTACCTGATAAAGACAATCTCATTGCATCTGTGATGACTAACTTATTCAAATAGTAATGCATTTACTATTGTTGCAATGAGTGATCTATGCCACTTATGGACACAGTGTAATTTTTTTAACAGTTGTTTCATACTCAGGCTGTATGCCTACTGTTTGGGTTTCGCACTTCTGTCACTGATGCTATCAAAGTGATAACTATATTAATTGTGGTACAACAGGAATCAAGTAGGTATGGTGTAATATAAACAGAATGTCTTTAGTATTGATTTAACTCACAATGGGGTAAGTGTACTAGGACAGCAGGGGTTATCCTCTATCACTGACTCTGTCAGTTATAATCACACTAGGGTTTCAATGACTGTAATCATCAAGTTACACTGTTCATCTTCATGAGTTCCTATTCACAACCATTCTCCAGTAACTAGACAGTGTATGGTGTAACTGGGTGGGATACTGTGTTGCAAAGCTGCTGCAGTGCCTAGCAGAGAGAGTATCTACTCATAAAGACAATTAAGCAATAAGGCATGATCAACAGTTATATTAAATGGTCTGTTAATCACCCTGTAGGAGTTTAATGTTGAATGAGGCAGGCCGAGTGCCACATGTCGCTGAACAGTGATAAACTGACCATTAACATAATACCTGGGAGTGGCTTATTGCTATCATAATAAAACTGTTTTTAAACAACATTAAACCATGTTCATCATATGGTTAGGCTCTACATGTATGTTAATAAAAACTAAACATAAGGCTGTTACAATGTTTACAGTCAATTAAAGCTGCATTTCTCAAACCCTTGTTATAATCAGAGATTTTATACCTGTCCAACTCCTTGGTTTTGCTGAACTCTATTGCTCAGGTGGCCCACCACATGTGGTGTGGTCTGGTGTGGGCATCGGTAGGTAAGCCATGCAACTACTAAGTGTGATGCGTTGTGTGCAGCTGCAATCAGGGATGTTGCGTTTGGTGTACATGGCCTCAGTTTTGCTGTTGATCCCCACTGAGCATGCAGTACCTGGTCAGGTGGGTGGGGATGTCTCATAGTACATTTAGACAATTGTTTGTTATTTCTGTCACCTGCTGCTGGATGTCTGTCATTGGTTGTGTTGACTTGGTCCTCCCCATACTTGAATGTGTGGTGTGTGTCTGTGTGTGTGTGTGTGGTGCTGGGGGCTGAATTCAGAGTTAGGGTTTTAACCCTAACAGCCAATTCCTCACTTTGTGTGGAACACCCTAACTAATGCACTAAATGGAGGTTTTGCCTCTAATTTCCCTTCTTTTGAGAATGATAATGAAAATAGTAGATATGTAATGTGGTGGCAGGGCTGGGGACCAATCCTCCATATGATGTCTTGTGGCATAGTAACAGGAGCAGCAATGCAAACAGAAATGCTAACAGTGGCACACATGGTAACACAAGTGCGAATGAGAACAGAAAGGGTAATGCACACGGTGGCGTAGACAGGAACGGTGTGCCACGTGATGTCTTGTCACATAGTAACATGGTGCCTGTAAATGGAAATGTCAATGGACATGGTGACACAAAGTGAAACAGAAAGAGGAACAGTACGGTACACACAAATGGCAAAAAGTAACAGAAATGCAAGCGCAAATGAAAACGCAAAGGATAAAGCACATAGGGCCCAGCGCTCCCGGCACATAATGCAGCAGTGGGAGCGCGGGGCTCAAAGGGACCCACACTGTCACCACATGATGTCTTGTGGCATAGTAACAGGAAGAGCAATGCAAACAGAAGCGCTAACAGTGGCGCACATAGTATCATAACGCAAATGACAACAGAAAGGGCAATGCACGCGGTGGCATAGAGCGGAACAGCCTGCGACGTGATGTGTTGTCGCGTAATGTCATGGTGCCTGCAAACGGAAATGTCAATGGGCAGGGTGACACAAAGTGAAACAGAAAGAGAAACAGTATTGTGAACACAAATGCCAAAAATAACAGAAACACAAGCGCCAAATGAAAGCGCCAAAGGATAGCACACATAGGGCCCCCAGCTCGACACGTAATGCAGCAGCATCTGCACTCCACCACATGATGTCTTGTGGCATAGTAACAGGAAGAGCAATGCAAACAGAGCGTAACAGTGGAGCACAAGGTAGCAAGCCTTGAATGAGAACAGAAAAGGTAACGAACACGGTGACGTAGATGGGAACGAGTGTGCACGTTATGTCTTGTCACATAGTAACATGGTGCCTGTAAATGGAAATGTCAATGGGCATGGTGACATAAAGTGAAACAGAAAGAGAAACAATGCGGTAGACACAAATGGCAAAAAGTAACAGAAGCACAAGTGCAAATGAAAGCGCAAAAGGATGATGCGTGGTGGCATTGGGGTATGCATTGGGATCATCAGCTAACTCTCACCCCATGACATGTGTAAAGCAGCAGAGTATAGGAGAATGGGGTGAGAGTTAGGACCCCATCCCAATGCACACTCAATGCCGGTTGAGGGGTGGGTGGGGGGTGCAAGGGGTTTTCAACCTAACAGAATTTCCTCACTTTTGTCACTGTGGAACAACCCTAACTAATGCATTAAACTGAGTTTTTGCCTCTAATTTCCTTCTTTTGAGAATGATAACGAGAAATAGTGAATGTAATATGCAGTGGCGGGGGCGGCTCCCACCACATGATGTCTTGTGGCATACTAACAGGGACAACAATGCAAACAGAAATGCTAACAGTGGTGCACATGGTAACGCGCGAATGAGAACAGAAAGGGTCCGCACATGGTGGCGTGAGCGGGAATGGTCTGCCGCGTGATGTGTTGTCACATAAACATGGTGCCTGCAAACAGAAATGTCAATGGGCATGGTGACACAAAGTGAAACAGAAAGAGAAACAGTACAGTGAACACAAATGGCAAAAAAGTAACAGAAGCATAGCATAGGTAAGCACAAAGGATACGCGCACATGGTGGCGCCAGGCGTCAACGGTAAGTGAAACGATGCAGGACCACAAGCGGAAAGGGCAACAGTAACAGTAATGTAAGTGCACAGGCTGATTTTCCCCAAAACCTGCATAGAGAAAGACAGTGAGTACAAATAATGTATGCATAATAATGAGTATCGGCGCAGAAAATGAGATCTTGGAATACTAAATACATTATGTCTCAGGAACCGTACGACGTAGAAAAAAAATTTAAAAGTCATATTATTTACAACTGTCCTGGCTAATTTAAATCTTAGCCCCCCTAAAAAATTTTCCGACGAAAAGTCCATATCTCGTACCGTTTCCGAGATACGGGCCCTGAAAGGCGCTGCGAACGCCGTAATGTTATCCTATGGGGAAAAAAGAAAATTTTGGAGCACCATAACTTTGCCTCTCTGTAATGTTTTTTCACCAAACCACAGAAAGGCACATCTGTGGGCTGTTGGCTGTCTTCCCTCCAAATTTCAGGAAAAAAGACCAAACCATTATTTTGCAGCAAGGATCCAAAGGATTTCTGTAATGCGTCGAGCGCCGTAATGTTATCCTATGGGAAAAAATGTCAACTTTGGAGTGCCGTAACTTTGCCGCCGTGTGATATTTTTTCACCAAACTACTGAAGGCACATCTGTGGGCTGTTGGCAGTCTTCCTTCCAAATTTCAGGAAAAAAGACCAAACCGTTATTTTGCAGCAGGGTGCCAAAGGATTTCTGTAATGCGTCGGGCGCCGTAATGTTATCCTATGGGAAAAACTGTCAACTTTGGAGTGCCGTAACTTTGCCACCGTCTAATATTTTTTCAATACAATACTGAAAGGCACATCTGTGAGATGTCAGCTCCGTTCCCTCCAAATTTCAGCCCAAAACTCCCAACGGTTCTTTTGCAGCGCAGTGCCAAAAAATCGCTGTCACTGTCCCACAGATGGAAAACTACTCTCTCAATTTGCATAAGCTTTCGCAAAAAAAGTTCGACACTTTCATGAGCATGAAAGTAATTTGCGAAAGTACTTTTTCCAGAAATTTGAAAAACATATTTCTGGGGTGTTTTACCACAAAATAAAGACATGGCAAGCATCCTCAGGGTCCGACTAGGTGAATACAAAAAGAATTAGGTTACTAGAGGGTCCCAAATTTAAATGCCAACCATTTTTCTGATCACCAACTGAAAACAAAATGGCCGATTTGCAAAAGTAACAGTCCCGTTTGCCAAAGTAAAAATGCATTTGCGAAAGTGTTGAACTTTTTGTTAACTTTTCCCATTGACTAATAATGGGAAACTGTTTTTTGAATAACTTTTGAACCATTTAATATTTTTTCATAAAATCTTCAAAAGGCACATCGGGGACCCTGGCCACATGTTTCCTGAAGATTTTGGACCAGTCGTGCAAACCATACGACCTGTAGGCGTGACCATAGCATTCCAGAAAAAGCGTAAATGCGCGCACAGAACATGCTTAATAACTCCGAAGCCGTATATCTGACCATTACAAAACTTGGCAGATCCCAAGAACTATGGTTCTTGATTACGTATTCCAAATTTAAGCTAAATCTGTCAAACAGTTACAAAGTTATTAAGGTGCAAAGTTTTGGGGTTTAACACAGAAATGGCTCCTCATCCCTAACTATGGTAGCACTACCGTATACTACAATAATATATATATATATATATATATATATATATATATATATATACACACACACATATACATATAACAGTGGCACAGTAGTGCCACAATAGTTAGGTTGAGTACCCCAATCGAGGATAAACTCTGAAATTTGGCAGCTTAATAATTTTGCCACCGTATGACGGATTTGCCTGAAATTTGGCATGCATGGAGCAGTACCATAGATATCTGGCTCTGCCAAGGTTCGTAATGGTCAGATATACAGTTGCAGAGCTACACAGCGCTGGAGAATGCAGTAATTATGCATTTTTGCACATTCTTTGCTCATGCCTATAGGTTGCACAGTCTGCGCGACTGGTCTGAAACCTTCAGGAATATGCATTTGGTGTTTCTGATGTGCCTTTCAAAGATTTAGTGAAAAAATATTAAACAGTTCAAAAGTTATTCAAAAAACAAGTTTCCCATTATAGTCAATGGGAAAAGTTAACAAAAAGTTCGACAGTGTCACAAGTGCAGTTTTTAGTGTCACAAATGACCCCTGTAGTGTCGCAAATCCGCCATCTTGTTTTCAGTTGGTGGTCACAGAAATGCTTGGCATTTAAACTTGGGACCCTTTAGGGACACAATTCTTGCTGCGTTCACCCAGTCAAGTCCTGAGGATGCTAGTTATGTCTTTGTTGGGGGGTTAAACACCCCAGAAATATGTTTTTCAATTTTTTGTAAACAGTAGTGTCGCAAAGTAGTGTCGCACATTTGACACTTTCGTGATTTTTTTTGCGAAAGTGTCACAAATCAGGACACTACTTTGCAACACTATGCCCAAAAGAATAGGAAATCTTTGCCACCCTGCTGCAAAAGAATGGTTTGGTGTTTTGGGATGCATATTTGGAGGGAAGAAAGCCAAGATCCCACAGATGTGCCTTTTAGTGGTTTGGTGACAAAATAATAGAGGGCTGCAAAGTTACGGCACTCCGAAGTTGATGACTTTTCCCATAGGCTAACATTACTGCATCAGCTGTGCCTTTTCGGGGCCCATATCTCGAAAACGCTTCGAGATACAGACTTTTCATCGGAAAAATACTTAGCCCCCCCTGATACGGGGCTAAATGCAAAAGTATCCAAGAAAGACGTAAATAATATGAGATTTTAATTTTTTTCTGTCTGTAGTATGGTTCCTGACATATATGCAATTTAGTATTCCAAGTGTTCATTTTCTGCTCTGAGGCCCATTATTATGCATACATTCTTTGTATTCACTGTGTTTCTGAATGCAGCTTTTGGGAGAAAAAAGGGTTTGTGTTTCTGTTACTGTTACAGTTAGCGTTTCCATTTGTGTTTCCATAACCGTTTGCATTAGCATTCCCGTTTACATCACCGTGTGCATTACCCTTTGTGTTTGCATTTGCATTTGCATTACGGTTAACATTTGCATTTACATTACTGTTTTTGTTTGCATTTCCGTTTGCGTCACCGTGTGCATTACCATTTGCGTTTGTGTACGCGCTTCCGTTTGCGTTTCTGTTTCTGTTTCCTTTGGCATCATCGTTGGTGTTACCATCAGCGTTTGTGTTTCCAATTGTGTTACCGTGACCATGCGGGTTACGATTTGCATTTTGTATGCGCTTGGTGTTACTGTAACCATTTGCATTTCCAATTACGTTACTGTTACTGTTTGTGTCTTCATTACCATTTGCGTTTCCATTGGCCTTGGCGTTTGCATTTGCGGTAGCATTTCCGTTGTCGATTTCATTACTGTTTCCTTCTGCATCACCGTTGCCATTACCATTTGTATTTCTGTTTGCGTTTCTGTTACCATTTGCGTTTTCATTACCGTTTGCATTTCTGTTAGCATTTCCGTTACTGTTTTTGTTAATGTTTGCATTTCTGTTGCTGTGAGTGTTTGCTTTACTGTTTACATTACCATTTCTGTCTTTATTACTGTTTGCATTTCTCTTACCATTTGCGTTGTCTTGTACGTTTGCGTCACCATATGTGTTACCATTTGCGCTTGTGTTTCCATTACAGTTAGTGTTACTGTTTTATTTTACCCCGCTGATTCCATCACCATTTGCGTTACCATTACCATTTGTGTTTTGCATTTGCATAGTGCAGTGTAACATATAGTTTTAACTATTTTTCTGCACTGTCTTCTGTGACACATAGCACAGCCAGTGTGTGGCTGATTGGTCTGAAAGTTGGCAGGTAGAAAGACCTTTGTTCAAGGAACATGACAGTTTTTGTTTAGTGAAAAGATGTTGTTCCATTCCAGAGTTATTGCCATTTGAAGTTGAACTGCTTCACAGTATGCCATTTTTGTGCATTTTTGGCCATTACCAATTTTCATTTCAGTCAGCCATACAGTTTTTGCACAGCGAAGTGACAAAACATCAGATGGTGGGCTCCGCGCTCCCACCACCACATTCCATTCACTATTCATAGTGCACATTCTCAAAAAGAAGGAAAATTCATGGCAAAAAACGCCTTTTAACGCATCAGTTAGGGTTGTTTCACAGCAACAAAAGCGAGGACTTTTGGTGTAGGTTTTAAAACCCTAACTACGCATTCCCCCCCACTCCCATCACCACCACACACACACATACATGCAAGTAGGGGAAGGAGCAAGGCAACACAACCAATCACACACAATCAGCAGCAGCTAACAGGAACAACATACAACTATATAAACCACGAAACCACACACCCATGCTCCGATCAGGCTGTGGCATGGTGTTTTCACTAATAACTGTCATCCCAGACATTCCACACACACCGCTAAACACACATCACTACAGACAACTGGACATCTTGGGCCACATACTGCCACCAACACATAACACAGACTACACATTTGGTATTTTGGGGTTCACAAGATCCAAAACAGGATTTTTCACATTCCCTGAAATACTTTTGAAAATCACTTTCGCAAATGCGAAAGTGTCGTGCAATGACATTTTCGTGTTTGCAAAAGTATTTTGTAACAGTATGCTCCTATTGACTGCACATATTTTCCATCACCCTGCAAGCAAACGGTTGGGTCCTTTGGGCTGAAATTTGCAAGGTGGCAAGACCTGGTCCCGCAGATGTGCTTTTTCCTGCTATTGTGCTAAAAAACTTAAGAATTGCAAAGTTATACTGTTACAAAATTGAGCAATTTGCCATAAACTAACATTGCGGCACCCATCATGCCTTTCACCACCCATATGTTGAAAACAAAGTGAGGAACATCATTTTCGCTACCGCCAGCTTGGTTCACCTTTATGTGAACTAACCTCGAAGAACAACTTTGTAAATAATGTATAATATCTGAAGTTGGATTTCTCCACTTCCTACAGTAACACAGGTATACACCTCCTGCTGGATCTGTGTGATTGGTTGTGTTGCCTTGATCCTTGCCCTACTCGCATGTATGTGTGTGTGGTGGTGGCGGTAGGGGAGAATGCGCAGTTAGGGTTTTAAACCCTAACACCAAATTTCCTCACTTTTGTTGCTGTGGAACAACCCTAACTGATGCATTAAATGGAGTTTTGCCATGAATATATATATATATATATATATATATATATATATATATATATATATTCATGGCAAAAAACTTTGTTAATGCATCAGTTAGGTTAAAGTGACAAAAGTAGGGAAATGAGACATTAGGGTTGAGCTCCTAACCCCCCCACCCTACCACCTCACACCCCATCATCCACACACCGACAGGCATAGGAGGCAGTATGGTGCAGTGGTTTAAGGCTCTGAGCTGCAAATCTGGAGACTTGGGTTTGAATCCCACAGCCCCCACTTGCATACTGTGTGACCCTGAGCAAGTCACTTAACTTCCTTGTGCTCCCAGGTTGCACCTGCAAACAAGCTTTCGACTTAGTGTGTCTCACCTGGTAAAATAATTGATAAAAAAAAAAACAATTCCACTGCTGTTGTAATTATAAAAATCCTGACTGAAAAATGAAAAAAATAAAATAATTTTACTGTAATCTATCCCTGTACCCTGCTACCTCCACTACACCCATCCATTCCACTGAGCCACTGAGGCTGTATAATGAAAGGTAGCACTTTGTAATTATGTCTCCAATTTGCAACTAGAATAGTTGCGAAAGCCACATTTTTGCACGTTGTCTACTTTGTGAAAATCATACTTTCACACTACACAGAAAGCAATACTCATGAAAGACATATTGCTGCACCTTTGCAAAAATAAAAGTTGTGCACATTTACTCACATTTTTGGAAGACTTATTTTTGTACCTTCATAATGGCTTCATTTTTAAAAACGGTACTTCCAAGGTACATAATTTTGCACCATGCCCAGACATCTGTACAAATATGTACTGTTTTGAAAATTCAAAATGCTTCTGAAAGAAAAATGGCTCTTACGAAGTACATATCTTTGCACCATGTCCAGATATCCATACAGATATATATTCTTTCAAAAATTCATAATGCTTCAGAAAGTAACAATTTTTGCACAAGTACCCACATTTGCGAAAATTTTGCTTTCATGCAAAGCATAACTTTTCCCATAGGAAATAATGGGAAATTACAAACTTTGATAACTTTTGAATGGATTAATATTTTTTCACCAAACCTTAAAACGCACATCTGTGACTCAAGGGCTTTCTACCCTAAACATTTCAACTCACAACATAAAACCATTTCTGAGATCCAGGATGACAAAAAAATGTTAAAAAAATCAAAATGTTTCTGTTTATTCAACATTTTATAGCTCAGAAACCACTCAACAGATTCCCACCAGATTTGGCTGGTCAAGAGACCTACACCTAGAGATAATGCATGTTAAACCATATGCAAATCCATTGAGCAACTCCAAAGTTATTAACCCTAAAAGTTTGAACTTTGACATAGAAGTGCACTTTCACCTGTATTCTGATCATTTTTGTGTTTTTTCATCACTTTATATCTCAGAAACCACTCAACAGATTCCCACCAAATTTGGTAGATCAGGAGCCCTTACATAGGGAATACGTATATTAAATTTCATGTAATTCCATTTAATGCTACAAAGTTATTAACCTTCAAAGTGAACTGTAACATAGAAGTGCACTCCCTCCCCAACTATACTGATATTTTTTCTGTTTTTCAACACTTTATAACTCCAAAATCACTAGCCGGATTCCCTCCACGATGGGCAGGTGAAGGGACCTGTCCCTAGAAATTATGCATTCCAAATATCACATAAATGCATTGAACAGCTCCACAGTTATTAATCCTCAAAGTGTGTGAAAATCTAGCATGTTTGTGGAAGTCATTTTCGCAAATTGGCCGTATTTGTGAAAATCTCAATTTCATGCTAAACGCTTAACTTTTCCCATAGGAAATAATGGGAAATTAAAACTTTAATAACTTTTGAACGGATTAATATTGTTTCACCAAACCTTCAAAAGGCACATCTATGACCCAAAGGCTTTCTATCCTGAAAACTTTAGCCCACAACATAAAGCCATTTCTGAGATCCAGGATAACAAAGAAATGTCAAAAAAATCTCAATTTTTCTGTTTTTTCAACACTTTATATCTCAGAAACCACTAAATGGATTCCCACCAAATTTGGCTGATCCAGAGATCTACACCTAGAAATTATGAATGCCACATTTCATGCAAATCTGTTGAATGGCTCCAGAGTAATTATCCCTCAAAGTTTGAACTTTAACATAGAAGTGCAGTTTCACCCTAACTATATAGGCATGACTACACCAGTATAATATATATATATTATACATATATGTATAGTACCAGCATCTCATGAACTGGAGAGTTCAAGCTCTGTTTTTTAATTGCCATTCTCACAGCACACATGCCAACTCCCTGGCAGTTGGTGCTGCACCAGTTTCCACACTTGCTCACTCCTTGCCATGCCAATCCAATCCAGAATAAAAGAAACAGCATAGAAAAGGGGATAAAACAAAATGTTGTTTACAGAAATAACAGAAAATAAAACAGAAATGAGTGTGTGTGTTTGTGTGGCACAGAAGCCATGACAACAATGACCAAAAAAACCAAAAAAAAACAAACTGAAATTTTAGAGGCCACAGTAATACAAAAGTACTCCAGTCAAAAAAAAAAGCATGACACATGACATACCCAGGCGGAGGAACTATTTTATTTAAAGAGGACAGGAAATCATTTCTTACTGGCAGGTGCTTGTATAGTTCTTATCTCAGAAATGATATGCCTTCCCCTAAATTATCCATATTTAACTGTACCTGAACAAAAAGTTGTATGACAAACTGTATTTTACATTGTTTTGTTTTTATGGGCAGCATTCTATTACAGTTTTCTTCATGGAAACTGTGATCTGGAGTTTTCACTATGTCATGGTTTGTGCACAGAACTCTGAGCAAGGTTCTGATAGGACAATAGCTCATGTTTAGAATTCTGTACACAGACCGTGACATAGTAAAAACTTCAAAATACTAGTTCCATGGAGAGAACTGTACAAGAATGCTGGCCAAAACAACAAAACAATGTAAAGAGCATTTTTTTCTTATCACTTTTTATTTATCTACAGTTAAATATGGGTAATTCAGGGGAATGCATACAATTTCTGAGAATAAGTACTTTATAAACAGCTGCCAGTTAGAAATGATTTCCTGTCCTCTTTAAAATTAAGAGAAAAATTTACCTTTTTTTATTACTCAGTCCTAATAGTTTAAATTCTGACATGCATCTACAATACAGATGACCATTTTATAAGTGGAGTGTAATAAGACACTCTGGGGGCAAGGGGTGTGCTAGCCACTTCTACAGCATGACCAGGAGCTGAAGGCATTCAGTCTGTGGCCTCATGCCTTACTACAGCCCTGGCTGTGCACTAGAAGTGTCTAACACATGCCCCGTCATGTCTTATTGCTTACATAGCAGCCATAGAAGCCAATTGGTTCATCGCGAGATACTGGTACTGCTTCCAATTATCCACCCCAGCCATCGCAACAAAAGAGTATACTGCCTAAGTCATTACATGCCCTCATTAAATGTCATTTACTCACCTAATTTCTTTCTGAATGTCAGAACTTGTAAGGAGATGATTGCCCATGATTCTCAGACATTCACTGTTATAGAAGACACTGTCCTTCATAGACTGTTGCATGAAGTGAAGCCCAAATACATCATTTAATCATGCTTCACATCTCCAGGCTTGTTCTCCCTAATAATATGCATGAGGCAGTATTAAACAGATGCTAACATGTATGAAGGAGACAGAGAGGGGTTATGTGGCTTTTACCAGTGATATCTGGAGCAGCAGTGCAAATCACAGCTTCCTAAGTTTCACTGCCCATTTGGGTTGTGTCCAAATCAAGTTCTACCATGATTCCAATCCCAGCTCTATCACGACCAGCCCCTTCAGGTGTCATATTGAAGACATTCTCACAGAAGCACACAAGTAGAGAAACTGCCTTACAGTATATAATATGCCAGTCATGGAGCGGCAGCACAGAGGGGAAAACATTCTGCAGTTTGTCTAATAACTACTAGACATCTGGATATACCCTAGCAAATTGAGGGTGGGAATATTTATATGAAACAGTGGCAGTAACATGCTGAAGGCAAAGAATCATGATGATTCCCCCATTCACCTTGTTTTGCACACACACTTAAAGTGGTTGTGAGTGACATGCTTGACAAACCCAGAAAGTTAAAATAAATGCTTTGAAACACTTAACACTGTACAGGACACAACTATATATCCCCATTGTTCCCCTAAATGTCATGAGCTCTTCTGTCATTACTAGCAAAAGCACTGTGTTCCTCAACATTGCTTAAAGACATTTCCACAAGATGGAGCTCTGTCTTTTATATAGTGGAGAGATTGCTGGACCAGAAACCTATGTTTTGGACTATGGAATGCAATGATGTAGTCTGTGGGGATATCGGCAATGGATGCAGTGGTGTGTTCTGCGGAAGCTTGTTCCACTTTTGTTTCCATAAAAACAGGCCACTAGGTTTCAGTGCTGAGTCAGCAGTCATTAGCATGGTCATTTCTATGATGAGTCTGCTTGAATGCCATACATGACATTATTCACCATATTCTATCGCAACCCAGCAAAGCAAGGCTGGCTGTGGTGGTAGCTGTGGTGGCATTGGTGGTACAGCAACAATGATAGCAGTGATGGTAATGGAGGAGTGGGTGGTGCCGTGACACACCTTCATCAGAGCAGCAGCAGGATGCTATTAAGCAATAATTCATGACAGGGAGTGAGTCGTGCTGGGATAACATCACACCTTGGGTGACTGGGCATGAGCATCCAGCTCCTGAGAAGTGATGTTATCCCAGCATGACACACTGTGGAGTGCATAAGTGCTATTATACAATGGCTCATTTATATTTCAATTTTTAAAAAAAGTAAAAGAAAAAATAAATTTTAAACAGGTTTTAAACTGCTTTTTGACTGTAGAAGCACATTTATGAAAAAAGAACTTCCTTTATTTTCTGCCCACTAGGGAGTACTGTGCTTTATTGGGTAGGCTGCATGTGTGTCTCTGTCAACCCCTGCTTGCCTGTCCCCATGTCTGTCCCCTCATCATGTCCTTCCCAGCATTACAATCACCATGACTAACATCTGTAGCTCTGAGGGTGAAAAACTCCAGAAACATAGCCAGGGAGTAAGCAGCATGCCCTTGCTTTCACAAAGTGAAACTGGTGGAAGTCAAGCAGAGCATGTTTCATGTTTGATCTGTTCCCTTGGCTTCACCAGCACATCAAGGAGTCATTGTACTGGCAATAAGCCAGTGCTGTTTTTAATCGAAGTCTCTTTATGGCTGATGAAGTGATATTGTGCCCTGGTGTTGTGCTAATTTTATGACTACCAAGGGATCAGGAAACTGCTATTTGAAATCTGTTCAGAGCAGAGTGGGGGAGTGCAAGGCTACTGCATGCAATCACTGTTGTGTTGTGAGTCACATAAGAGAAGTTGCTCGTAATGGCAGGTGAAGAAAAAAAATGCAGTTTGGTGCCAGTTTTTAATGTTGTCTTGAGGTCCACAGAGAAGTCTGTGAATGAGGGGGTGTAAGAGGCATTCACTTCAGAACAGTACTGAAATCTTTTCAGAACAGATCAGTGAAGTGTGAGGTAGTGAGAGTACTCAGTTCACTCTATGGAGCAATGTCTCTGAAACCACTTGTAGAGTGGCAGTGTGAAAACAAGCATTTGTCAATGCCGAATGTTGCTTGCTTGTATGTGCTGTCTAGGTATTTGGAAGTGATAGTTCCATGCCTTCCTCCCAAGACATCCACTGTGTCTTTCTGTTCAGTATTCAGAGAAGAGTGGGAGGGACAAGTGCCACAGAAGTACAGCAGTTGCTAAGGATGTGAAGAGGTGGACAATAGTCCATTCAAAGGCAAAAGAGTCCTGCAGGAGCTCACTAAATTGAAGGTGGACAAAGCAATGGAACCAGATGTCATACGCCCAAGGATATTAAGAGAACTGCGAAGGGAGATAGCACTACCTCTGGCAGCCATGTTCACTGAGTCATTCAACATGAGTGAATTGGAGGAGGGCACATGTGGTCCCTCTACACAAGTCCAGCAGCAGGGAAGAGGCAGGGAACAATAGGCCGTTCAGCCTCACCTCAGTAGTGGGGAAGATCATGGAGACATTGCTTAAAGAAAGGATAGTGAGGCATCTGGAAGCCATCAGAGCCCAGGACCACAGACAACATGGATTCACAGTGGGGACATCAAGTCAAACAAATCTGGTTGATTTCTTTGACTGGGTGACAAAGGAAGTGAATCAGGGTGGGGCAGTGAACGCTTACCTTGATTTCAGCAAAGCCTTTGACACCAGCCCATACAGGAGGCTGATAAACTAGCTGGGTAGGCTGAGCATGGGGGAAAGGGTGGTAAACTGGGTTAGAAACTGGCTAACAGACAGGAGGCAGAGAGTGGTGGTAAATAGTGTGCAGTCTAGGGAGAGGGGGTGATCATTGGGGTGCTGCAGGGATCGGTCCTGGGGCCAGTCCTGTTCAATGTCTTCATTAGTAACATTTCAGAATGTCTGAAGGGAATTTTTTCACCAAATTTTCAACATAACCATTTTAAGACCTCTGCTCCTGAACAGTCACTGTGATTTTCTTAATCTGTCCCAAACATTGATTGCACACACGGAATGCACCATTGTGCACTACATGCATGGAAACACATTTTGAGTGAGATGTGAAAAATGACAGCTGTACTGCTCATAAGGAGGTGTGGTAAAATGGCAATGTTGAAAATCTGGAGTGCAAATATTAAAAATTTGCGAACTTACGAGAGTGCGTAGGATCAGCGCAATGCACACTTGTAAAACAGTCATTTTTAGGAAATCTTTCACCAAATTTTCAAAATAGCCATTTTAAGACCTCTGCTCATGAACAGTGTCACTGTGATTTTCTTAATGTGTCCCATACATTGATTTGACACACCGACTGCGCCATTGTGCACTACATGGGCGGAAACATGTTTTGGGCGAGATGTGAAAAATGACAGCTGTACTGCTCATAAGGAGGTGTGGTAAAATCGCAATGTTGAAAATCTGGATTGAAAATATTGAAAATTCGTGAACTTACGAGCGTGCGTAGGATCAGCGCAACAAATGCTCGTAAAACAGTCATTTTTGGGAATTTTTTAACCAAATTTTTAACATAGCCATTTTAACACTTCTGTTCATGAACAGTTGACTGTGATTTTCTTAATCCATCCCAAACATTGATTTCGCACACCAACTGCACCATTGTGCGCTACATGCGTGGAAACACATTCTGGGCGAGATGTGAAAAATGACAGCTGTACTGCTCATAAGGAGGTATGGTAAAATGGCAATGTTGAAAATCTGGAGTGCAGATATTAAAAATTCAAGAATTTACGAGTGTGCGTAGGAACTGCGCAATGCACGCTCATAAAACAGTCATTTTTAGGAATTTTTTCACAAACTTTGCAACATAGGCTTTTTGAGAGCCCACCTTATGAACACTGGCAGTGTTGTTTTGTTAATTGGTTCTGAAAGGTGATTTCACGTAGTGATCGTGAAATCATCCTTCAGGCCCAATTAAATGCCATCACAGTGACAGAATTCATGAGGAGGGGTCCCAAAAACCCTATGTTGAAAATTTGGTGCCAAAATTCCAAAAAATGCCTGTGATATGCAGCAAAGTTGAAAAAATCTATCTATCTCATTATACAGCTTACCTGCATTTCCTCAGTTCACAGTCTGCTCTGAAGAGTGCAGACGTGTTCCTGGTCCACCGAAGATTGTCGCGCCGAGATCCAGAGGTAAGTATGGGGTGGGGGTGTGGGGAGGCAGGGTGGGCAGTGAGTGGGTGCGGGTTGTGGGAGGGAGGTAGGGAGAAGTGCCGGGGGACAGTATTTGCATTTACAGTTTTTTTTTTTTCTTAATAAGATGACGATGGACATTTGCCAAGCTGGGGTGGGCTCCCAGCGTGGCAGCTGGAAGGCTGTTTGGGAGAGCTGGAGCCTATGGGGGATTGGGCACCTCTGTTGGCCAAAACACATATTGCCATGCTGGGGTGGGCTCCCAGTGTGGCACCTGGATGCTTTGGGGGGGCGTGGAGCCGATGGGAGATTGGGCACCCCTGTAGGCCATAACAAATTTTGCCACACTGGGGTGGGCTCCCAGTGTGGCACCTGGAAGCTTTGGGGGGGCGTGGAGCCGATTGGGGATTAGGAACCCCGTCAGCTGTACAGTGTGTGCGTGGGGGGAGGGGGAAGGTGCATGAGCATGCAGTGTGCATGCCTGCGCGCGTGTGTGTGTGTGTGTGTGTGGAGGGGGGAGCTCTGCTCATTGAAGCGGAGCTCTCCCTTTCAACTGTGCGACCACTGCATTTTCAACTGCTGTCATAGACAGCTGCAGCAGTGATTGGGGAACTGGGGCCTCGCCTGCAAACACACTGACTGAATTGGAAGATGGGTGCCACACCTCCGAAAACTCGGATGATGGCACTATGTTTCTTGCACATGCGTGAAAGCAACATAAAAACAGATTTGCAGTTTGTTTTGGCTTGGTTGTGGTTTTCTCTGCAGAGCTGCAGTATTTTAAAACAGTTCATGGATGGGGCTCTATGACACAATGGGAGCTTGTGAGGGCAGTGTGGGAACTGATATGTTTAATGTGACATGGTTATGTGTTTGTCTGGCCTTGATACAGTGATGTAATATTCAGATAACATCACTGTCCCAGACACACATTGACCAATCAGTGTTGAGGAAAATGTCTTGCCAATGAATAATACTTATTTAAGATGCGACAAAGAAGTTCATGACACAACTTGCAAAGTGGTTTGACAACAATAGATTGTACTTGCTATGTGGTATGGCGACTCTACTGGGTTCCAGATATAAATATGAGTTCATTCTGGACAGATTATATCAAACAGAAAGTGTTGTAGATACTTATAATTGGGCATCAAAGACAGCAAGAAAAACTGGCAAACTGTGCATACACAACCATCTGGTCGAACTGCTCCTCCTCTACAGCTGACTTTGCTTAGTGCCATTGCCAGACATCAGTATGATAAAGTAGATTGGATAGTGATGATTCAGAACCAACACAGGGCATTTGGGAGCTTATCGATACTGAATGCCAGTGCTGCATGGGATGTTTTGGTGTAAAGCTTGGACCTGTCAATGGAGTACATGATGTAGGCATATCTAGCAGAGTTAATGAATAGAAGAAATAGAAATTTAATCAAATTCTGCCAACATAGGTAAGTCATTTTCCTGCACTGGCGAAATTGGCTTTATGAATTCTTGGATGCCCTTCAACATCTGTCACTTTGAAAAGATGTTTTAGTATAACTGAGGATATGTCCTCACCCCATTGCTCAAGGCTAGAGCTTGAAAATCCTGACTTCTTCATCTTTCTTAAACTCAACTTTCCAAGGATCAAACTTAACAATCCATTCAATTATTCATGTGTCCAGCAAGTGACATCTACTACTATTCCCACTCCTACCTTTACACCTCCTGGTGGCAAGTCTCCCTAGACTTCTCCCTCTCTAGGTGTCAGCATGGCTCAATTGGTAGCACATCCGCCTCTGGACCAGAAGGTCGTGAGTTCTCGTCCCACACTGGGATTGGCCTTGACCTAAAAATCGCTGGCATCCAAGTGCAGTATAGGGGGGTGCTGTACTGTTGGGGTGTGCCGTCCTTTGGATGAGACGTTAAACCGAGGTCCCTTCTGCCCATCTTGGTGTTGTCCTGGTGGGTGTCCAGGTGGAAGTAAAAGATCCCAAGGCACTCTTTGCAAAGAGTAGGGAACATTCCCGGTGTCCTGGCCAACATTCCCCTTCCCATAAACCAGTTCATGCAATTATCCAGGCTGTGTGTGGTTGATGATGTGCGATATGGCCACCACCACACATTCAGTCACTTCACTATCAGTCTAGCATTGCTTGTAAAGCACTTTGGATGTATGAAAAGCACTATATAAATGCTGATTCTTCTTCTCCCACTGGCACTGGAACCATACTCCAGCTCACTACTCCCAGCAGTAGCAGTGCAACGTCTCCTCATGATGGCAAAACAATAACTTACATGTTGTCATCACCATCAAATGTAGTTTGATCAGGTATACCACTGGACACACAGTTTTGGTAACATAAGACCCATCACCCTACCCACGATGAATAAGATGATGATGGAATGAGTGACCTGACCTACCAAGAATAGGCATGTAAAGTTGTCCAGTATGATCTCTAGTCAATAACTATGATAGCTTTTGCTGTCACAGGTTGTGTCTGGGTTCAAACTAAGTTCAATAATTGTAAAACAAACAAACAAAAATGTTAAATATAGAAAGAAAAAAAAAGAAAAATCAAACAAACAAACAAAAAAATCTCTCCATGGATGGAAAATATTGTGAACGGCAATGCCATGACCTATATTTAATGTCTTTTCATTTGTTTCTATTTTTTGTTTTATTGTGTGATGCAAAACTTATTCTTAATACAGATTATTGGGCCTAGTTACCATCACAGGTCTGTCTTGTAAACTGGACTGTTGGTCCAAATGACATGTATTACCTGTATAAAAATAAACATTTACCTTTACCCTTTACCCTTTGCCTAGTGAGATTGAATAATTTATTAGAGTCTTTAACATGACCTACCCAGATGCCAACTGATGCAGTGTGGCACACAATGTCCTAAAGGTAAGAAGTATGTCTGCTGCACTGCTCCCACCATACTGCTCAAACAGCAAAAGCATATGAAAAAAAAAAAGTAAAAATGAAAGTTGTTATTGTGATTAGACTTACAATCACAATAACAACCTCCAAGATGGTAATTTTCATGGATTATGAAATGGCTGGATGGAGATGACCCTCAGCTGCACCTCAGACCCCTAACTCCCTAACCAGTCATTAATCCCCTCAGAAATGACTAACTACTCAGTCATTCTTGCATGAATAGTCTGAAAATCAGTGGAGCCTGAGATATATGACTGTGGACCAGCTCTTCCACTCCTTCTGCTGCTTTGTTCTGGATGCTCAACCTCAAATTCACCATTGCTCTCTCTATACTTCCCTCTCCTTCCCTTCACTTGAGCACAGACACTTGGCCCATTGCACTGCTTTCATAGCTGGGTTCTTTTCCTCCCTACCTTTCCTCTATCATTTCCCTGCCTCCCCCCCTCCCCCATACTCATTGTAGCTCCTTTTTCTGCTCCCTTGCTCTCCAACCCAAGTCCTCCTCGGCTGGCTAAGCTTCATTCAACTACCTCTTCCCCAAACTCTGTAACTCACTCTCTTTACACATCAGATCCACCTCATCCTCCTTCTCTCTTGCCACCCTCCTGTCTGAACTCACCACGCCCTCTTGTAACTGCTTCTGACACCCCCTATTCCTCTGTATGTACTGAGTCAGCCTTGTTGGCCCACAAATCATGAGCCTTATTGGAATTTCTCACATGCCCGTCCAGTCCTCCTGTCCTTGTTGTAGACTGGGTGTGCTTTTTGCCTTGTCTACCCATGGCTGCTCTCCACCCCAGAGAGACAGAAGTCTGTCTCCCCTTCTATCCATGTCCCCTGTCACTCCTTTTTCCTACCTCTTCTCCCTCCCTCTCCCTTCCTACCCATTCCTCTCCCTCTTATCTTACAATCTTGTCTGCCTCTCTTTGTTATCACACCAGTATGTACCTCCTCTTCTCAGTTTTTACCCTACATCCCTGCCTTCAGCTGCTACACTATGTCTGTGTCTCTCCATTTACCTCCCAGTGCATTCTCTATTTAACCTGTCTATCACTCCAGTGTACGTACTGTATGTGTATTACTTATGTATGCCTGAATTGCCACTCTAGTGTACTTATGGGTATAGTTTGTGCACATATATGTAACTAACTGTATATTACCTGTATATTCTTGTATATTTATTTCCTATATTTACAATACACTGTATTTTATTCTTACTGGAATCTCTCCTTCCCTCCCACCAGGACAAATCTGGAAACAAACCATTTCAGCTCAGTATGCCTTTCCTGGTGAAACTCTTCAAATAAATAATAAATAAATAAATATGAATATATCAATCGACATGGAGGAAATTCAGAGAATACAGGGATGTATATGCCTTGAGGTCAGCAATGTATAGTATCTATCACAGACAGTTCTGCACCCCTCCAAAAAAGTACTACAACTGCCCATAAAGGCTTCCTATTGTCTGTCATAAGCAATGTTTCAGTCCATTATAACAAGAGAAGAATGCATTGGATTTGATGTATTTAGTTTGGGAAATCAATTTTTGTCCACTATAACTGATTGTCCATTATAACAGTGTTTGTTTTAAGTGGAGTACACTATACTGTAGCTCACAAATGATTGTGGCAGTTTTAGTGGGGTTTACAAACTTCTTTCATAACACCACAAACAGTAATCCACAGCAGATGCATGCCAAGCATACCTACCATACGTAAGCTACAATAATTCAAGGTCATTGCTGATCTCAGACTTTTATATCCCCCATTTATAGTTTGCTATACTCAATGCCACTTACTGCATTGGATGCCAAAGGTGTTCGACTGAATTCCCTAAACCAAACTGAATTTGTGGGCCACAACTCAAAACCAAACCAAAGTTGCCAGTGGACCACATCTCTCACACTTAACAGATACCACTCCAACCAGCAGGCATGGCCACTCACCCACCTGTCACTATGATGCATTTGTAGAATTCCATTTTTGATACTGTATTTTTTATGTGTTAAAGGCTGCCGTCAAAATTTCATCAGCAGTTTTGTGAGTTGTGGTCTGCAGTTGCTGATCACCATCAGTTCAAGGCTGCAGTGCTATCAAATTCTCACTAAGAAAATCTCATCAGTAGAAGTGGGTGAAAGTTGAGAATTCTGTCTTATCGGAATTTCCATGAAATTTCACAACTTTCATGGAAGCTTCTGAATGTCTGCCTGTGGCAGATCAGAAATCTTCTGAACAATGTTGGGCACATTTTCACCCTGTTCTGCTCACAAGACATACTGTACAGTAAAAAAAAAAGAACAAACTTCCCTGAATCGCTGGTGTTCAGTGCTCCCCCCCCACCTGAAGCCCTGCCCAAAATAATAATAAAATTCCCTAGTGGCTAGCGGTTCCTCCCCTACCCAATCACCTGCTACATATATAACCAATAATTCCCTGGTGGCTAGCAGCCCCTCTCCTCAACCCGATCACCTGTCCTATATTTAACAAATAATAAAAATAATTCCCTGGTGGCTAGTGGTCCCTCCCCTCACCTGATCACCTGCTTGAACTGGACATTATGCCCTGGTGTCCAGTGCAACCCCACCATCCCGATCACCCTTGTAGTCAATATAAACATTTCTCCCTGGTGGTCTAGTGAACCCCCTACATATCCCCTGTTGGTGAATTTAATTCAGATATTTCCTGGTGGTCTAGTGCACCACCTGTCCCCCCACCCTGGTAAGTAGTGTCCCACCACACTGCTGTCCCCATCCCAAACTCGAGTGGGTGACTGGAACAGTTCTCCTCTCTCCAGCATTGCTGGCCATCCACAAAGCTGTCAATGATTGAGTGTGGGCTTGTACAGAAGGTCTGTGTTGCGCTGACCTTAGAAATGATGCAACTGCACCCAATTTTAGTACATCAGATAGAGTTGTAACAGTTTCAGGCACTTCATGGCAGCTTGCACCAAAGATTTGATGCAAGCCCTGCAAAGGTGGTCCTCCAAATGGCACAAGTAAGACCAGAGAAAAGCTGATCTAACTTGTGGAATTTGGCGCTAATGATTCAAAATACCAATCGCCAGATGGAAGAATGCCACAAGCCCCATGCACCAAATGGTCAGAGAACCAGAGGGCTTGCAGCATTCTGGGGAGTCCAAAAATCAAGCCCAATGATTCACATGGACAAGTGATGAAGATGTGTTATGTTAGATAAAGGTCTTTTGTTGAGATAAAGGACTTCATCTGCCTTTTCATCATCACAAACAGTAACAAAATATATGAAGTCATACAAAACATATACAAATGCCCAATTAGATCTCAATTTTTTGATGGGGCACTATCTGCCATGTCTGCACAGAGGACCCTGTGACAGCGTATTCTTCCATATGTGCATGCTCATGCATAATACAGGATGCACAGATATGTGTCTAAAATGTTCTGTCTGAGGAGTGCAGTCATAAAATTTTCATGCCTTGGTCTTTTATTGACAGGAGGTGACATGGACAGTGCTATAGATTTTATTCGTCAGCTTCAAGAAAATAATGCACCTTGTGATGAATTTTCAAGGTAGGATGCAAACTAAATGTCTGGCTGTGTTACAGTAACAGAAACACAGTAAACTGACAAATTTGTGAACGAGATAGCCACCTTTGAGCTGGTGAAGAGAGAAAAATTTGAATTTGAATGTTTGTCATGCAACAACCTAGTTTATAGTTCTCAAACTATTAAAGTAGATCTCTCCAAAATTTCAAAGTGGAATGACAAGTGGGGATGTTTGGTTGCATGCTCGCTACTTAAGAGTGAGTTTGCATTACAGGAAACAGTACTATAGGTGTGCGAAAAAACTCCTGCCAGCAGAATTTCCACAAAAGTAGGAATTTCACTTCCTTGAAAGTTTGAAAATCATGTTGGCAACTTTTGTGGAATTCCAACTTAGAACTATAGGATTTTTGTACAGTATGTACTGCAAATATTTATATTAAATTGGGTAAAAAAAGTGCTGCATAAAAAATTGCCCAGTTTATCTGGAAAGGCAGAATAATTTGCAGATTAATGTGTACTTATCTGCCACCACACTCACTATGGCAGAATATTGACTCTGCATGCCAGAGAGTATTCCCCATGTCATGGTAAGTTATGGAATAATGCCCAATAACCTGTGGTGTTGGTGATATTTTCTGCATGTTATGTATTTACATATAACACATCTCCACAGTAAAATAATTCTGCACTTTGCAAACTGTATTCCAATATAAACTACAGAACCTTCTGTAAACGGTGTTAGAAAAAAATCAATGTATCAGCATGCAGAAATTGCACATATCTGTCATTCCTTGTGAAGAGAGAGAGTCTGACAGAGAGAGAGAGAGAGAGAGAGAGAGAGAGAGAGAGAGAGAGAGAGAGAGAGAGAAAGAGAAGAAGAAGAAGCTAAAAGTGGTACTTTCAGAGGTTTTTGCTTAAATTAGAGATCACCAGTCAGTCAGGAGGGAGCCTGGAGACTACTGGGGAGTTACACTTTTCAGTTTCATATTTTTTTATACATTGATTTTCTTTGATTAAACATGGCATTAACAGCAGAACTGGGCCGGAGCCAGGAGGAGTAGGCAGACCAGCTGCATGGAGGGGACTGTTGGGGGCAGCAGGTTCCAGGGCCAACTACAGGTGGTGGGTCAGCAGCCAGAGTGCCATGGGGTGGTGCCACTGGTGCAGCAGAACCCAGAGCAGCAGGCAACCACCTCCTCTGCCAGCACAGGGAGAAAGCTGGCACCCCCTTCTCCCATAAGAAGGTGGTGGCATTGGTCAAAGAGGCCACCACCTCAGTATGGGCCAGAGAGACTCCCTCCAAAGGAGTGGGAGAAATTGTGGGCCACCATAAAGACCACCCTCAATGCAGAGGCAGGAGTAGGCATTTCCAGGATCATCCATCAAATCTAAAATAAGTGGGATAACCTTCAGAGAAGGGACCCATAAATTCGGGAGGTGCTGGGTAGAGCAGTCACCATTGGGGATCTGGGCTAGAAGGAGAGACAGCAGGAAGGGTCCATAGGATCTTCTGGAGGCAAAGGGATGTGGGTGGAGGACACCATCACCAGTGAGTATACTAACTTGATCCTTCAAAGTTATTTTCATCAGTCAGTGTTGGAATTACGCTTCATGATCTTTGTTACTGTGAGCTAGGTTGGCCCTTAAAGGCACAACTGTTAAATACAGACCTCTTTCCATAATAACTCAAGACTGAATGACAGTGATGCATGAGCTTGAGCTGCCAGAGCTTACTGCAGAGCTTGGTAGGGCTAAGCCCTGGCAAGCCACTCTGTAATTCCAGCACTAATTGTCATAAATAATTAAGCAAGCAATAAGGCATGATGAGGTATGGGTTATAGCCCGATAAGAACATGCCCCAGGTGCATTATCAGGCATGAAGCGCTTGCACTGAGTGTCTTTAGCACCTATTAAATGCTCTCATCAGGCCATAACCCACACTTCGGAGTGTCTTATTCTGCTTATAAAATGGGCCCCCCAGTAAAATAGTTAATTAAAAAAAGTCATAAGAAACTGTAAATACATACAATAACAAATATAATCATATTAAGAGAAAATAAAAAGTAGTCCTTGGATTGTATTTCAATGGAGAAAATCACTAGTGGGCAGTGGTGTCTGTCTGTCTCCTCCCTTCCCAACACACTCACACACACACACACACACACTTTCTATTTATTATTTTTTCTTTCTCAGTTTGGCTGTGTTCTCTCTGTTAGTGTTATTTCGAGTGCTGTAGCGAGCGTGCTAGTCATGGTCCCCCCCCCCCCCCGTGGGCCTGACTCAGTCCTGCAGAACATCATGCTTATTATACTGGTTTATTTTTTTCTCTTACATTTGATACTTTCCCAGTGTTAATGATGACTAATGACATACACAGAGGCAACTTCACTGGTAACAAATGGGATCAAGTGTGTCTCCTATCGGTTGCCGTAGTTTGTAGTTTTCCTCACTATCGCTTCACCGAGCTCAGTGCTGCTGTATGAGTGATGACAAATGCTCCATTTTTAAACACTAAGGTATTTAAAATAATGCCACTTCATTTTTGGATGTGGTTCACTGACGGAGGATCAGGTATCAGTGGTGATTTGAAAGCCGTGTCTTGGTGCACTTACAATGATCAGTGGATCAGGGCTGCCTTTCTATACAGAAACAGCAGACTCTGAGCAGAGGTGAGATTTCTGTTTTTAAATCATTGAAAAAAGCACAAAATCTCTTCTGTCAAGTGATTCTACTGCATGCTGCCACGAGTCGGCTTTCAAACAACAGCAGAAATAAGGTCTGCTCTGTCAAGTCTAAGCTGACACAACTGTTTTGAGGATGGTGGCACAGTGATATATTTTTGTTGTGGGGTCAGATTGGCACAATGAGTGCTGGTTGGCAGGTTATGTCCTGATAAGGACATGGCTGAAAACAGCTTTCTGCCAGTCAAGATACTGGATTTCTTTTGCCCATTTTATGAAAAAAAATTAACATGTACACTGATACACTGCATGTAATGTTTTCATCCTGTGTTTAGGAATTTCATTTTCATACTGTAAACAAAATGTTAAGAATATAGAAACATAGAAAATTGTCGGCAGATAAGGCATGCTAGGCCCATCCAGTCTGTTCATAAGCCCTACACTAGTTTGCAGCCTCTGACCCTACCTGGTCATTGGCTTTTTGCCCCTCCTTCCCACCTCTAAGGTTTCCTTATGCCTGTCCCAGACATGCTTAATTCCCTCCACTGTGCTTGCTCCAACCACCTCCTGTGACAGCCTATTCCATGTGTCCACCACCCTTTCTGTGAAGAAAAACTTCCTCACATTTCCCCTGAACCTGCCACTTTTCAATTTCATATCATGCCCCCTCGTTCTTGTACTCCTCCTATGCTGGAAAAGGTCTCCCTCCTGCACCTTGTTTATGCCCTTAAGATATTTAAATGTTTCTATCATGTCCCCCCCTGCTCCCTCCTTTCCTCCAGCGAGTACATATTGAGGTCCCTTAATCTCTATTCATATGTTTTCTGGTGCAAGCCCTGTACCATCTTAGTCACCCTTCTCTGGACAGCCTCCACCCAGTTGTTGTCCTTACAAAGGTGCGGCCTCCAGAATTGCACACAGTACTCCAGGTGAGGCCTTACAAGTGTGTTATACAACGGCATCACCACCTCCTGCCTTCTGCTAGTGATACCTCTGCTTATAGACCCCAGCATGTCACTGGTCTTCCCTGCAGCATTTGCACACTGTTTAGACATCTTTAGGTGATCTGAAATGATAACCCCCAGGTCCCTTTTTTCCTTGGTGATTGTCTGCAACCCCCAATCCTATAGCTTTCCCCAGGGTTCCCTCTTCCCAGGTGCATTACTTTGCACTTCTTGGAATTGAACCTCAGTTGCCATTCCTCTGACCATTTTTCAAGTTTTCCCAGGTCCCTCCTCATTCTCTCCACCCTGTCTGGAGTATACACCCTGTTGCAGATCTTGGTTTCATCTGCAAACAGGCAGACCTTTCCCTCCAGCTCTACTGCAATGTCACTAATGAAGACATTGAACAGGACTGCCCCAAGGACTGATCCCTGTCGCACCTCACTGGTCACCCCCCCTCCCCTGATTGGATCCCATTTAGCATGACCCTCTGCTATTTGTCTGTTAGACAGTTCCTAACCCAGTTTACTACCTTGTGCCCCATGCCCAGACTTTTCATCTTATTCACCAGCCTTTTATGGGGGACGGTGTAGAAGGCCTTGCTGAAATCGAGGTAGGTGGTATCAACCGCCCCCCCTGATTTATTTCCTTCGTAACTCAATCAAGAAAATCTATCAGATTCATCTGATATGACCTTCCTGCTGTGAATCCATGTTGCCTCAGATCCTGGGCACTGATGGATTCCAAGTGTGCCACTGTTCTTTCTTTTAGCAGAGCCTCCATGATCTTCCCTACTACTGAGGTGAGGCTCAATAAATAACTCTGTGTTTTCTTACCATACCTGCCTGTTATGGCATGCATGATGGACAGCACCTGACTACAACCTCTCTGTAAAGGCGATGTTGTGTGTGTCACGTAATAGATTACAGTGTCTGTAACAGTGCCATCCAATTGCATGGGCATGCCGCAGCATAGCCATGTTCCATACATGGATCCACAGGGACAGGGGATAAACTGAGAGGATATGGCATCCACTTTGGACAGCTTTCCAACTGGTGGTTGTTGTCCAACCTCGACATTGTTAACATTTGTTGTGACTGCAATCGTGCATGTCAACTGTCTCCATTGTGATCATCTCTGACTTGCCGCATGTGTCATACCTACTATTTGCGTCCTCATCTAGATTGTCAAGTGGGAGTGGGCAGTGTGCAGGACAACCCTCAGCTCCATACATTCCCTCTCATGACAGCCTCTGTAGCAGGGAAGGAGCAAAGATGTTATCTACTGCATATGTGTGCAGTACTGTGTGTATCCCAATTCCTAGTCCTCATCATGAAAAGTCATATCACTCCATATCTGTTTCCAACAGCACTCCTTATCTGAATAGCAGATGTACCATTTTCTTTGCTGGATTCCTTAGTGTATATCCTCCTGACCACCCTTCATGGGATTATTGGTGGTGTTCTGTGGTTAAGTATTGTGACACTTGGCCTTCCCCACCGGTCAGAATGTGTTTGATTACTGCTGCTTTAATCTTATGTGCTCCAACTCCCAACACTGATTTGAACTATTCCTCTCCATTGGAAACAGGTGTCACAGGAACTGCAACTGCTCCAGCTGTCATCGATGATTCCACCACTAGTGAGGCAGGACCAATACTGAGCATGAGCACTGGGGGAGCCCCTGTCTGGTAAGCTATTTATATTGTTATCAAACTAAATGTAGTAATGAAAACTGAATGGAAAGACAACCGATTTTGGTGTTGCACTGCAGCAAACCACCAGAACCATGTCTACACCGTAGTCAGAAGGCACCACTGTAAAAAGTTTTGATCTGCTGTATTGTGAAGCTGAAGTGCTCCTAAGAAACAGTTGGCTGCCTGACCCCTTCCCCCTTCCAGGTGCTGAACAACCACTGATATTCCCCAAGGGGGCCCTGTCTAAATTATGACACAAGACATTGTAAAACACACCTCCATTGCAATCCATGCAGCAGGGTGTTAGCAACATGGGAGTGGATCATGCTGGTGGTACGGGAGAGTGAAGCTCAACATCATCAGGACCAGACAGGGGACAGCATCGGGAGGTCAGCTTGTCTATATGATCATTATAACTCATCATAAAATACCAGAAGACAACTGTTAAAATTGATGCCTTTGCAGTCCAGTGCAGGTTATCCACCACTGGCTCCATCATTGCTGGAAGAGGGGACCACTAATTCTATGGCCAAAGCCATACCACTTTAGGAAGTGGCATAGCCTTGTCTGCCCCAATCAGTTTTTTTGAATTTTGGTGAATCATTAGATATGATGGCCATAACCGTGTCAGTGTCAGTAAATTTCAGCATTGCAGTAGGCACTGGCAGTGTTATTTATTTGTCATTATCCCCATAGTGGAGTGTGTGGTGTCATCTGCAGAATTTTGAACAGTGAATGGCTAGTGGATTTGGTGGGGGGGGGTGGGCAGATTATGGCCTGTAGAGCACAGTGATCAAACTGTGACAGTGAACTAGAAGGGCCATCACAGGCCATCAGGTGGTTATCTGGAACTAGTCAGCAGAAGCTGCTGTTAGGGTGAGGTGGTTAATGCTGCCACATCTGGGTGAGATCAGACAAGATTTTTGCATTGATAGGAAATCATGTTGTACCATTATTTAAATATGTATTTCTGTGTTAGGCAACCAGGTAAATAAAAGGTCCATTCTGCACTAGACTAATTTACAAGTGTGATCTGGGAGCACAGGGAGGTTGAGTATGTTGTTGAAGGCAGGGCACACAGTTTACAAATGGAGGCTTTGAGAATCAAACCCAGGTCTGCTTGATGTACCATACACATGAAGCACCTTTGAGTTGCTGTTACCAGTTGTAAACCTCCTACCATTTTACATAGAAACATAGACAATGATGTCAGAAAAGGACCAGAGGTCCATCCAATCTGCCCAAGTTCACTATAATCCCTAGAACTCACTGTCCCTCCATGATAATAACCCTCCCCATCATCTCTCACTATTTTGCTCCCTGGTCCTGTCGCCCCTGGTAACCACTATTCCCTTCATTATGTCCTAGTCCTTCTTGAATCCCCTGACTGTTTTCACACCCACCACTTCAGTCTACAGACTGTTCCAAGGTTCAACCACCTTTTAAGTAAAGCAGTACTTCCTCACATCCCTCCTAAACCTACGTCCTGTTAATTTTCATTCATATCCACATGATCATGAATTGGTATTCTGGCTAAATAGTTCCCCGAAGTTCTCTTTGTTAATTCATTTAAGGAACCTGAAGGTCTCTATCATATCTTGCCCCTCCCTTCTGGTCTCCAGTGAGTAGATATTTAATACCTTGAGGTACTCCTCATAGGATCTGCCTGCTGGCCCTGAATCATTTTTGTTACTCTGCACTGCACTGTTTCCAATCTATCCTTGTTCTTTCTGAGGTGAGGACTCCAGAACTGGGTGAAGTACTCTAGGTTAGGCCATCAAAAGGGATTTGTAGAGGGAAAGTATTAGCTTTTTTCTTCTGCTATCAATATCCCCCCTGATATATCCCAGCATCAAGTTATCCTTGCTGTAGGCCTTGTTGCACTGACTCGATTGCTTAAATGAGTTACTAATAATAACTCCCAGATCCCATTCCTCATCTATAGTGCTAAGTCTCTCACTCTCTCTCTCCTCCCATCCAGTACTCTGTCTCAGGGTTCTTTTTCCCTAGGTGCATTACCTTGCACGTTTTGGCATTTTTTAACTGCCAGACCTTCGATCACCCCTCTAGCTTTTGTAGGTCTTTCTGCATTTCCCTTATTCCCTCATCACCATCCACCTTCCCATATACTTTTGTGTTATCTACGAAGAGACAGAGCCTGCCCTGGATTCCTTCTCCAATGTAGTAGTAGTAGTAAAAATTATTTTTATACAGGATTTACAAAACTTTAGGTCAGAGGATTATTTTCAAAGTTGTCCTATGCAGAAGTATTCAGTTTACAATAAGTTATCAAAGTTATCAAACACTCAGTAACATACAACTATACATACAGAATACTCACTCTAAATTGACACACAGTAAACAATACTTAACAGCATGCAAGACAAAATAAAATTCTTTGTTCAACAGACTCTAACATCTTTCTCAGTTTGTTTAAAACCTCATTAGAAACAAGTACATTCAGTAAAAAATACATCGCTCAGACCTATTTTAACTGTGATAATTTAGTTACTTTTCTTAACTGAGGGGGGATTTTGTTCCAAATATTCGCTAATGAACTTGTTGAAGAGGACCAGACCCAGGACCAACCCCTGTGGAACCCCACTCATAGCCTCCATCTCTTCTGATTTAAACCCCATCGACCACCACCCTCTACTGTCTTCCCCTCTTGGCAGTTACCCACCCAGTTCACTATGGGTTTAGCTGCACCCAGGTCTTCCATCTTCTTGAACAATCATTTGTGAGGTACTGAGTCAGAAGCCTTGCTGAAGTCAAAGTAGAGCAGATCATCAGCATGACCTTTGTCTAATTCCCTTGTCACCCAGTCAAGGAAAACTATCAGGTTAGTTTGACAAGATCTTTCTGCCATTGTTGTTCAATGTCAATCATGTATTCTGATAAAATGTTTGACCACTTGTTGATAAATTCATCATCATCATCAAAGTTTGTCATACTATATCAATAGTGCGTTGTTTCCCATTGAAGCTGCCCATGCCTAGGGCCTACTGCTGTTTCTTTTCCTATGTCAGCCACATGCCACAACTTCTTACAGACACCACCATGTCATTCTGAGTGCAGCACTGTGCCCAATATCCAGTTATGGGGTCCATTAAAAGAAAGATATATACCTGCTGTACATGTTACAGGATACACTGTTCAGTATCCTAAATGAGTAGTGCGTTCACTCAAACATGCATATCAATGAGGCTCTGGTCAGGCAACTAAACATGTAGTCACCCCAGGCTGGAATGGAGGGTTCATGCTCTGTGTGGGCAACATGCACTTGACAGACAAATTCCCATTCCAGAAAGGGATAAACATGGTGGTTAAATGTTCTGAACTACTTAGGTGGAGGGGGTGACAAAACACAAGGTACATGAATGTATGTTGGAGGAGTCGGGCCATTCAATGGATGCTACACCTGAGACAGTCAGATGTTGAGGTGCTAATGAGGGACAGCCTAGCAGAACACATGGGTGCTGAAACATTTGTTAAACCTCAGCTTTCACATACTCATGTGCTTCATAATTCCCATCCTCTATGAGATGTGGTGGGGGGTGGTACATGTACAGCAGGGACCAATGAGACAAGGGGAAGGCAGAGGCTGTAAACCATCAGAAGAAGGTCAGTGTACAGTAAGGTTACACTGGGTTGAGTACTGTATTACAGTTACTGATGATTTCATTAATTTGAAACTTACACCGTTCATTCTGTTCAACCTGCATATTCCTTTCTGTACTGCAGACAACACTAATACACTGCCACCACCAGTGCCAGGCTCACAGGACAACCAGAAGCAGAAGACTACCAGCACATGATCAAAGAACTGTGTGCAAATGATCCAGTAGGTGTTAGAGAGGCTGGCGATGAGGGAGAAGTACCAGCAGCCCACAGACAAGGAGACAGTGGCAAGGCCAGTGCAACCTGTAGCAATAGATGCAAAACATGACACCCCACCACCTGCCCAGCAGAAGGACATTGTGCCATGTGAATGGACATACCTAAATTGAATAAAAAGGTTGCAGCAATGCAGGCTGGGATGGGCAGAATGGAAGCCTACCTACGCCGCATTTTGTGGGACTTGCAGCTTCTTAAAAAACATACAGCCAGGAGGGGGCCACAGCATAGGTCAGCTGCTGGCCAGCAGTGAGTGCTGGTCTGGAGTACTTACTGTGCCCTTAAAATTGTAAATAGTTTTGTTGTTGTTGTTTTGTAAATAGTTATGTATTCTGTCTGTTGTGTTCATAGTTCTTTGTGCTTTTATAACTAAGTTTCCTTAATATAAACAGTTCCCTGTTTACACAAAAATTTCTTCACGTTTTTTTTTACCATGTGCGAAGGTTGACAAAAGTTCAATGAACATATTGTCTGACTGTTGTTGTTTGATTCAGCTTTAGTTTCCTTTTACAATCACTCTTTCAGAATTCACAGTAGTACCAGTGGTTCAGGTACAGAACATGACTCGCCTGGAATGATGCAGGGGTGGTGTGATGATGAGTATGACTGGAGTAATTGAGTCAGAGGGATCCTTGTGGGGGGATCTGGAGGCACCTTGGTGGTGCAGTACAGGTAGACATGACTGGACAGATGGAAATCCATGGGATGGGTTTTGGAAGCAAATTGAAAGTGCATTACATGGAGTTGTACAACACCTTTCATCATATATAAGTACATAAGAGAGACAGGGACCAGCAACAGCACAAGCAGCATTTCTTATTGGTGTCCTAGGGGGATTATTTATAATGAGCAGTAATGTGCTACTGTCACAAAATAGTTTCTTACTTATTGGCATTTGTCACTGTGTAGATTATTGGTTTATTGTGATCTGTTGCATTCAGAGCATATGTAAATGAGAACATCAGATTCTGCTACTTTAATGCATGAGTCATGACTGACAGGTCCACATTATTACAAATTCCAGTAAGCTAAACTTCACATTGTTTGATCCATCATATACACATATACACAGAATCAACACATTTTTGTGAGGGTTGCAGTCAAACAGTGCAAAAATGGGGCCATACACTATGTACTGCATCTGCCATTGCAAGTAGCCCAGCAAACAGAGGAGGACAGCTGTTCTTCAAATAAGTACGCAAACATGTTACTGTGGATGCAATCCTATGCAAGGTCATTTTGTGCTGTGGCTCATGGTTGCAGGAACATCACATGGTCAGAGGAGCAGGAACAGGGGCATGGAACATCAGCAGCAGCAGCAGGAATACATTGAATTCCCATGATTTGGCTCTCTGGATCTGGACTGAGAGGGACAGGACACTAAATGGCTTTCATTGAAATCAGCATCCACTTCAAAAACAGCAGTCCAGCCCTGCACAGACAGGAAATAATAACAAGAATTATCTCAGGAACTGACAGCACAATATGCCCCCCCCTCCATTGTCACTAATGCCGTTATGATACATACAACTTGTGACAGAGAGATAACTGGATGTAATTTATGTCAGCAGCAGAATGGATACAGCTCTTTTCCCTTTTTAGAAATGCTGAAAGGGTTAAACGCAGACAGCTCTGGAAGCATCCAGGGCTAGGTAGGGAGCTAATCAAACACAGAAAGTTCTGGAAGCATCTGGGTAGGGAGCTTATCAAACACAGCTGCAGTCAATGTTGAATAGAGGCAGTGTATAAAACATGCCCAGGCAACAGAGGGGAGAGAGAGAGAGAGAGAGGGAGAGGAGAGAGAGAGAGAGAGAGGAGGGAGAGGGAGAGAGAGGGAGGAGGGAGAGAGAGAGGGAGGGAGGGAGAGGAGAGGGAGAGAGAGAGGAGAGGAGAGGAGAGGGAGAGGGAGAGGAGAGAGAGAGAGAGAGGAGGGAGAGGAGAGGGAGGGAGAGAGAGAGAGAGGGAGAGGAGAGAGAGGAGAGGAGAGAGAGAGAGGGAGAGAGGAGAGAGAGAGAGAGAGAGGAGAGGGAGAGAGAGAGGGAGAGGGAGAGGAGAGAGAGAGAGAGGGAGAGAGAGAGGAGAGAGAGAGAGGAGAGAGAGGAGAGAGAGAGAGAGGGAGAGGGAGAGGAGAGGGAGAGGGAGGGAGAGAGAGAGAGAGGGAGAGGAGAGGAGAGAGAGAGAGAGAGGAGAGGAGAGGGAGGGAGAGAGAGAGAGGGAGAGGGAGGAGAGAGAGAGAGAGAGGGAGGGAGGGAGGAGAGGAGGGAGAGGGAGAGGAGAGGCCTGGCAAAAGCTGTGCTGCAAATGGTGAGTTCAAGCTGCAAAGACTTTCGGAAAGGACTGTGGAGTTTGTAAATGAACATTATGACAGTACTTGGAGGCTGGGAACCAAAGTAGCTGGTAACAACAAGTAGTGAGGGTGTATTTTGTTTAGTTGGAACTGATCTGGACAGGAGTCAGATTTTGCATCCCCAGTCAATTGGAGACAAAGCTGCTTTAAAGAAATTGAACTGGCATTTTACCTCGAACTCTGCATATCCTCCTTGCACACATCTACACCAGCTCACACCTGAGCGCAGGTCATTGTAGCACATACTGCAAAGAAACACACAAAACCGAGCTAAAAAAAATGCTTGAAGAAGGTTATTAATAAATTGTGACTGACCATGTTGCTTTACCTTGGCACTTGTGATGGACACACCACTTTTGAAGCTGAACAGGAAGACCAGTAGGTATGAGCGCAGTGGTTTGAATGTGTGCCTGCACTACCTCCATCGAGGTTTCGAGTGCTGAAAGGAAAAGGTGATATTTTGGCTTTGTTTTATTTTTAAGTGTTTTAATTAGCTGTAGTGCAGCCGACTGTTATCTGTTCTAAGGAGGAGCAGGAAGTGCTTCAGTTTTGAACTGCATTCATGCCTTAGAGGATCGTGGTTTAGCTTGGTGACTTTGAAGTTGCTGTTTGGGCTTCATTTTATTTGTTAAATAGAGAAGGAGACAGAACACAGGGGATAGCAGAAAACTGTGGTCTGCATATACATGTTAGTTTCAGGATAAAATTAGCAGGGCGCCGCTGCCTTGCAATTGGGGGAGGAAGTGTGTCACTGGGAAGTCACGGTCATGCACTGGCAAGCAGGAAGAAAGCTTTAGTTATGGATGTTTTGACTTTATGTTCAATGTTTTACTTGCATATTGTGTTGGGGCAGACAGGGCATGTTGGGATCAGACAGGACACTGCTGGGTGGTATGTATGGCCCAAACTGTAAAGGTAGATAGCAGTCTGCGGAACAGCATGTGGGTCAGACTGGAGGAAACAGATTTATGTGCAGTGATTTGTACCATGGCTTCTTCATGTGAGATAGTCATGTGTATGCCTGAACTTCATGCAATGATGTTATTGTTCAATAACATCATTGTCCAAGGCATGCACTGACCAGTCAGGGAACAAGAACATTTCTTGCCATTGTATAATGTGTAATAACTTCACTTCTTGGTTGTTGAATGCACTTGACCTGTGGCTTCGTGCTTTAACCATTCAAGGCATGATGTTATTACACAATAACACTCACCCTGTCATGCCTTATTGCTTAATTATCAAACTGTGAGTGGACCCATGCCATTAGCATGTAATACATTTAACCTCCATATCTGTCAGTGAATCACACAAAAATGTAGTCCACCCTGACTAAACACTGGGGAATTACAATTGTAGATCTTTTTTTAATGTTCTCACGGGTGTAGCCATATTGGTTCTGACCAGAGGTTGGTCTTTCGGTGAGGGGCCTGAACAGTGGCCAGCTGGGAAACTTACAAATACTGATGTTATTTCAGAAATAAAAGTTACAGAAAGAGAGATGAGCAAATAGTAAAACAACTAACAATGTCTGCATAAATTTGTTTGGTTTTTCTCAGTTTTCTTTTGGGGAGGGTGGCCTAAACAGTGGCTAACTAGACACTTACAAATACTGCTGTGTTCTGACAACTCAAGTGTTGGTAAACTTAGTGTACATGTTTGGAATCAGTATGGAATCATAAATATTTCTCCAACTTTTGTTGTAACATACGAAGCAGCAGTTCATGACATATCTTTCACACTGACTCCTGGTGACATGTGTGTTTGTTCTGCTAACTAACTGCAGACTCAGACAAGTATTACTGTACCTCACCAAACAATTTAGGTGCACACCTGAGAATGACAGTAGTGCAACACATGTGTCTCCTACTCAGGAGAACTCAAACCTCTCAGTTGTGTCTTCATCATCAGATGGCACTGGCACACTCTCCTCTTCCTCCGATGATTCCTGCTCCATATCACCTTCTTCAGCAAGATCATGATATCTTACAGTCCATGACAACTTGTACTGCAGTCAGAAGAAATGTAAGTTCATTTTTATGAATGTGAGATACTCAATATTTCTCTCAGGCAGGCAGCTTTTCTGCTCAGTCACAATGACACCTGAAGCACTGAATATACTTTCTGAGCTTACACTGGCACAGTGGCAGGTTATGTACTCAGTGACAAGAGCTATAAGATCAGGTCAGATTCCCTGTTTACTTTGCCAATATTCCAATGACTCATCATGTGTTCAGCTGCTGTGTGTCATTCAGATATAACTGAACTATATAGCTGGCAGACAAGTGCACTTGTGTGTTGTCCTCAGTTGGTTGGCATGTGGAAACACCAACCTGCTTCAGCATGGAACAGAGAGAAGAAGAAGAAAAACAGCATTTATATAGCACTTTTCATACACAATGTATCCCAAAGAGCTTTACAAGCAATGTTAGACTGGTAGTGAAGTGACTGAATGTGTAGTGGTGGCCATATCGCACAGAGAGGGTCTGTGCCATTGCTACATGAGGATGAGGGGGCAGGAACAGACACAGTACTGGAGGAGGAGAAGGAGGAGAATACTTTCAGAAGTGCTGTTGCTCCTTCAGTTTTGTTTCCAGATACTGATTGTGCCCTTTTCTCTTCATGCCTTACCATCATCCAATTTTTGACTTTGCCATGAAGGATCACAATGTAGTGATCCGGGTCAGCCTTCCCTCCTGGAAGAAGTGCCATCATGCCATGCTTGTACCATTGATCTAGCAGGGTTGCAGGGATGTGTGCTTTAGAGATGTTAATACGAATCCCAGGGATCAAACAGCTGCACAATCCAGTCAGCCAACTCTGCTAAAACAGAGTCTGCTGCCAGTTCAAATTGTCCCATGATATTGACCAGTGCCTGGCAGAGTACACACAGCAGTGATTCAATCTGGCTCAAGCATGCATTTTCAAAGCTAACAACCTGTGTAGCATGTTCAAATGGATGGAGGATTTGGATGACACTATCCATCAACATCCATTGAGATGGACTCAGTGACATGGCTGATGGTGTTTCACGATCACGCATCAATATGATATAGTCATTGACTGGTGTGTACTGCTCAAATAACCTCTTAAACATATAGAGTGTTGAGTTCCACCGTGTCCTTACATCAAGCTTCAGGTGATGTTGTGGTACTCCATTAGCCTTCTGTAGTCTCCTGAGCTCTGATCTTCTCAGGGAGGAGTGACTGAAATGGCTACATATTTTGTGACTGACAGTCAATGTACTGCTGACTACTTCATGACCCAGAAAGGCCTTCGCAGTCACATTCAGGCATGTGCAAAGCATGGGACATGATAAAAACAGCCATCACTGATTGCTTTAATGGCATTCTGTGCATTGTCACTTGCAATGAAGCCAGACAGGAATCCATGTGACTTCAGCCAGGTTGTAATGGCCTCATTAATTCTGGTAAGTATTCTGGTGGATGTACTATAAACTATTTTCGTGCAAAGTAATTTTAGCGCAAACCCAAATGCAACTATAATTGCATACATTTAATTCAGGACTAAGGCATTAGTGCCACATTCATTATAATGGAAACAAATTGCTAATACAGTATAACCCCAATTATCAAAAACCTGATTTACTGAAACTCCAGATTATATATAACTCTTCCATGTCCCCCACTGAAAAGGTGATAGTCAGGGTTATACTGCACTTCCCTACTACTGGAGAATGGAACAGCATGGATGGAGCGGGGAGAAAACAAAATGGAGGGGAAGCACCACAGAGATGACAGGGAATAAGGAGAGTCACAAATGAAAAACGAGTGAGATGAGTGTGTGGGGGGGGCCAAAAGATACTGTTTATTTTTTATTTTTTTTGCTTGGAGCATGGAGGAGCAGAACTGAAATGACAGGAGCAGCAGAGCAACAGAAGTGGATTATGGTGTGACAAGGTACAGTATTGGAGTCAGCAGTTCAGTCAGTAGAAAATGGTGTCGGCTCTAAGCGAGATTGTCTTTTTGAATGATAATAGTTGTTTTAATGGAGAATAACCTTGTCTGCAGGCATAGTGATCATTTAGAGTCCTGAGTAGGAGCTGTGTTTTCTTGCCATAATTATTGCTGGTGCCAGGTTTGGGTGCTTTGTACTCACTCGTGGGGGGGGGGAGCTGTGTGGGGATCTGAAACATGGTGAAAAAGGGAGAGCTGAAACTCCTACATTGATTTGGGAGTTTAAAGATTATTTTTACTTTCTTTACTAGGGTTCCATATGCTTGTTCAGTGGACTCCCAATTATCTAAAAGAACTGCGTGTCCCCCAGTGCTTTTGGATAATCGGAGTTGTACTATATCGTTAATTAATGCAAATTTATTTTAGCGCCAATTAGTGCTTTAGCTAAACTAGTGAAAATGATTTGATAGTGAAAATTTCAAGTTTTATAGTATGTGACCCATGCATACTCTGCATACTCAATGTGGCACGCTGACGAGGAGCATGACTTATACTGTCACTTCTCTGGGGGCAACTAGACAATGGTCATGTGTGCAAGGCATAACTCCCAGGGAAATAGGCCCAGTGTGCAGTAATGCATATAAAACTTTTAGCAGAGGATGAGTTGCTAGTCCAGATATTTGTAGTAAGGTGGAAGCTGGGTACTGCAGAGTGGGACACTGCATGTGACACAATGCAAGCAAGGTCATTGTAAAGTGTTGGAACTGCCTTAGTGAAGAAATAAGTAACTTAACGCTTTGTATATAAGTGCAGCTTTTTCCATGAGTTGTAGAAACCCAGGCTTCTCAACAAAGGAAAATAGCAGCAGGTTTGTTGCCGGCATCTTTGCAACAGCAGTGTTTAGCTCTTTTGCCGCAGGTTGTTAATACTGGCATTTGGTGTGCTTGTTAAAGGCATATATATAGACAGATATAATATCAGGTTGCTTAAGCCTTTGAGTGAGACGGACTGTGGAGGAGGTTGATGTACTGGCTTTGGCAGTTCTGTTCTTGCTGCTGTAGCTGCCTTGTCTGACAGCTGGGACACGCTGGAAATAACTCTCTATACAGTACATGAAGGGGATGGCTTTGATTTAGCACATTGACTACTATCGCTTGAATTTTCACACCTAGGGGTGGAACACGGTAAAAGGTTACATGTTACATCATCAACACAACCCTCCCTTTCAGACTGTTCTGGTATGTCTGGGGTGGGCATTGCTGACAAATGCTTATTCTGTGCCCATTGAATGGAATGCTTAGTTTGCATATGGCTATGTATTAGTTGTTCCATAATGTGTCCCCAGCTTATCCCTGCTAATTTTTGTCTTGTGTGTATTGCACACAGCCACACTGTCATCGACCTCATCCACTGAGAAGAAATCCCATACAAGGGATTTTCCACTGATGCACTGGATTTTCATGGGTGGGGTGTATGGGCCAGGGATGTCGAGGTGGGTAAAATGGTTGCCTGTTACTGCTTCTGCTGTGGCTTATCCCACTGTATACTTTTATCCTGAGGTCCCTTTCTCCTGACATCAGATTGTTCCTTATGAGGAGGCAGCATAGGAGGGATTGCTTTCCCTTTACCCATGACACTTTTTTTAATGGGTGCTTGCAGTGGCTACAACATAGGATCAAGCACTGGGTCATCATCACCTCCCTCTTTATTATCATAATCACTGATGTTTGACATTTCTGGCACTGACACTAAGGGCTGACTATCCCCACCCCTTCTTTCTCAATACCCTTCTCTTTCACCTCAACAGTAGCAGGATGTTCAGACTGAGGATTCTCTTTCTCCTCTGCCTTCATCTCATGCACACTCTCTTCCAGCTCCTTCTACTCTGCCAGGACAGTTAGTAGTCCTGGACCCCCATTAACATCATCCTTTCTGATACTGACTGCCACTGAACACACATCATCATCACACCTTGTCCCTACCACCTCATGAGATAACTCTTGAGGTTCCTGTGATTGTGACTGTTCCTCCTCCTCCTGACACTCCTGGGACTGACACAGTAATGCAGTGACATCCATGGTAGTTTTTCTTGCAAGTTTTACACACTGAGCAAGAGCTGTGGGAGTTGGACTACCACACTGCAAACTGAAGAAACTAGCAGCTTTGATGCCAACTCCAGCTGACACTAGCACAGCATGAGGCACTGCACTGCCACTGGAAGTCTAAGTGCCATTGGCTGTGCTACGTCAACTAGCACCTTTCCCAACCAACATGATGTGATATGTTTTCCTCACTAAATACCACAATCAAAAAACAACACAGTATTATGGAACAGAAACTACTAGACTATTATGAAATAGTCACAAGAAATTCAAAACTCTGCAGCAATTTCTTTGCCTCAGCACTGAAAGTACAGATAGTAGCACTTTATTTCTTGTAATCAGTCAAAAAGCCTGTAACTATGGAGCAGAACAAACAGAGCTCTTTCCTCTTCAGAAATCACTTCAGAAGTGAGTAGCTACACAGTAAGAAATGTGTGTAGTCACCTGATACCTCCCTCTGCAACCCAGGTGACTGCAGAGCTGCAGCAACCCACGTGACTTGAGCTTTCTGCAGAATTACTGTGCTGAACCATGGAATTTAGCATCCACAGTGGAATGAAAAAGGAAGGCAAATTATGCAATCCTTGGGTTCTGTGGAATTCAAAAGAAGAGACTAGAAATGAAACTCGAAATGGCAGACAAAACAAAAAAATTAAAAACAAAAAAACATTGATTGCTGTCATCACAATAATAGTGCTCTACAGGTCAGGTGGTTAGATTCACTATGTGATCTTTAAATTTACAATATCACCTGAAGAAAAATGAACATGGTCATACACTGCTGGTGGGGAAAACCCCAACAGAATTATATTGCTAACTGCAGATAAATAAGTGATCTGGTGAAACAAATGGCAAGAAACTATAATTCTGCAGTTCATAACTATAGTTTCGCCATTAGTGAATAAGTACTGCAGCATGAGGGGAAAATTCACAGTAAATTTTTGAAAGTTCAAAATTTCACCACAGACGAAAGGGCAGAAAATTCTATGAAAATTTTGAAATTTCATGGAACTTCTGTAAAAGTGGAATTCACAAATTTCACCCAGTACTGAACAGTGCACATGTGCTTGTACTGCTTTAGGAAGATAAAACCAGATATGCTGCCTCCAAGATCTGTTTAAAACATGATAGAGGCAGATATGACATGAAAGGAATAAACAAGACGGGTACAGAGGGGCTGTTCAAAGTAAGGGAGGGGAAGGCCACAAGGGGCCATGATATGAGACTGGAGTGAGGAAGGTTCAGGAGGAAGATGAGGAGACACTTTTTTACAGAAAGGGTGGTGGCTGGGTGGAATGCGTTACCTGCTGAAGTGGTATGCAGTAGAACAGTGGACTGCTTCAAACGAGGATGGGACAGGACAAGGGGGAAGGTTAATGAAGGGGAAGGGTAGAAGGGAGGGGCAGCTGCAGAATAAGGGGTGCTAGCTGCACATTTGAGCAGACTTGATAGACCTCTAGGCCTTTATCTGCTGGCAAATTTTGTTTGTTCGTATGACACCCACAGAGATTTCTTGCTTGAACTTGTTTAAGTGGATTGTGATCCAAACAAGTCTAAGGCTGAACACAAAACTTCAAAACATGCCAAAGAACTCATAAAGGCACTGAAGGGATCTGTCATGAGCTTTCCACTTCCACTCCAGGAAAATGTTGAGTCCATAACTCAGGATAACAGCATTGTGATCTTAGTGAAAAATGTTCCAACTAAGCAAAAACAATTTGGCAGCATTTTGTGAATGCAAAGAAAGTTAAAAAGACTCTACATTACCTACAATCTCAGAATACATTCTACATGGATTTAAATGTTGACTGAGTGACATTGATGCTCAGTTTGGAATAGTGCACTCCAAGAAAACAATGACTGATAGGGTCTCAATGACTACAAAAGAAAACATGCATGAACAGTACACAATTCATCCTCTTCATGGAAAGGTTCTGGTCAGGGACAACACTGACTTGTATTAGATGAAACCGGTTGAAGGCAGTCCTGTCAGTACCTGGGAGAGTACAGTGGAAGTACAATGCTTTCCTGATCTTTCCTCACATGATACTGACAGTCACTTGTACAAGCATGAGGATTGTGTTCCTAGAGCCGAGTACCAAACACCTAGAGTGCTGCATTTTGATGGCGAGTTCAAATGAAATATTATGTAGTTGTTTCACCTTCTACGGGAGCATGAGTTAAGCATATTTTCTGCATCTATTGAACATACTCCATGGATGACCACATCACTGAATGATAGATAGATAGATAGATAGATAGATAGATAGATAGATAGATAGATAGATAGATAGATAGATACTTTATTTATAAAGTGCTCCTCTCCAGAGATTCAGAGAATTGTACATTTAAAAACAAAATCAATACAATTCAGTTATAATAATAAAATTTTAAATTCAGTTTCCAAATCAGCAAGAAATAGAAACATTCTTAAAATGCATCTATCATACATAATTAAAATACTACCCCAATGTAGCTAATTATGGGCAGAATGCCTGTTGAAAAAGAAGTGTTTTGAGATCTGTTTTAAAGGCTTCTACGTGGGTGCCTCCCATAAATACCTAGGTAGTGAATTCCACATTGTAGGGGCAGCAACTAAGAATACACAGTCCCCAGAATGCTGCAGCCTAGCCCTGGGAACCTCCAGGAGGCCACCCTCAGCAGAACAGAGAGCATGGATCAGCTGGTGGGGCACCAGGAGATCTTGCAGATAGTCCAGTCCCTGATCATGCAGGTCCTTGTAGGTAAGGATCCCTACCTTGAATACAATCCTCCACCTTATTGGCAGCCAGAGCACTTTGTAGAGGACAGAAGTAATATGTTTGTTTCTTTTTACCCCCATAACAATCTTGCTGCAGCATTCTGCACCATCTGCAGTCAGCGAAGGTTGCCTCCAGATAGCCCAAGGTATAGTGCATTGCAGTAGTCCAATCTGGATGTGATGAACACATGTACCAGTGTGGGCAGGTCCTCAGATGGAATCAGGTCCCAGATCTGGGCAATGATCTTCAAATTATAGTAACCACTTTTGACAACGGTCGACACCTGAGCATCAAGTGAACTAGTTGATTATCTTTCCTGACAGGCCACACCAGTACTGCAGGTGGTTGAGTAGCACTACGTCATCTACTGTGTCAAACATTGCTGACAGGTTCAGGAGAACTAAGATGGCACACTCCCTCCTGTCCTTTGCCATCAGGAGATCATTAAGCACCTTCACCAGGGTAGTCTCTGTACTATGCCCAGCCTGGAACTCAGACTGGAACATATCATACTGTAAGTGGAGAAGGAGGAGGCAACATGAACCTCGAGCTGAATGGCCACCACCTTCTCAATAACCTTCCCTTAAAATGGAAGGTTTGAGACAGGCTTGTAGTTACCAAGACACTCTGAGACCTAAAGGAGGGCAAGCAATGTGAGAAGGCAGTAAGGAAGGCTGGGGGGATACTGGGATGCATAGGAAGAGGCATCAATAGTAGAAAACAGGAAGTTGTTATCTCTCTGTACAGACAGTTGGTGAGACCCCATCTGGAGTACTGTGTGCAGCTCTGGAGACCCCATCTCTGCAAAGACATAGACAGAGTGGAGGCTGTCCAGAGGAGGGCAACTAAAATGATGCAGGGTCTGCACCAGAAGACATCTGAAGAAAGACTAAAGGACTTAATATGTATACCCTTGAGGAAAGAAGGAGAGGGACATGATAGAAACTTTCAAGTACCTCAAGGGAATCAACAAAGTCCAAGAGGGTAGCATCTTTCAGAAAAAGAGATGTGCAAGAACAAGGGGGGCACAATCTGAAGATAGAGGGGGGACGGCTCAGAGGAAATGTGAGGAAGTATTTTTTCACAGAGAGGGTTGTGGATGCATGGAACAGCCTCCTTGAGGAGGTTGTGGAGCCAAGAACAGTGGGGAAATTCAAGAATGCATGGGACAGACATAAGGCAGTCCTAGTGGGGGGTAGGAAAATGGGCAGACTAGGTGGGCCAAGCGGTCCTTATCTGCCGTCAAATTCTATGTTTCTGTGAGTTCAATGAGGATTTTTTCAGCAAGGGCTTAACCAATGCTTCTTTCAAGTATGCCAGGAAGACCCCATTACTCAAAGAACTCTAGACAATCTCAGCAACCACAGTCCCAATCAGGTCCAAACTATTCCCCAAAAGGTGGATAGAACCTGGATCCAGATCACACTGTGTTGGCCCCAGCCTCAAGATCGTTGTCACCTCCTCTTCCACTCAAACTGGCTCAAACTCAGCCCAGACTGGAAGAGTGCTTTGGCATGATTCAGGACGGACCCCAGAATCCCTTCTAGAGACAATGGGGGAGATCCTGGCCCTGATAGAGGACATTTTGTCATCAAAGAACAGAGCAAACTCTTCACACTTAGTACTCGAACCAGCTCCTCCCATAAAGAGACAGGCAGGATGTAATAGCCTGTCTACCATATGGAAGAGCTCAGCTGGTCTGTTCCTGGCCACAGCAATCTCCCTGGAAAGAAAATCTGCCTTCTTTCGGGAGATTTCCCCCTGATAGTTGCAATAATGTGACCTCAGGGCCAATTTGTCGTCCAACAGTCCCGATCCCTTCCAGCACCTCTCTAACCTCCGACCCCTTGTCTTCAACTCCCTGGGTTCCACATCAAACCCAGGAGGTCTCTGGTGAGTAGAAAGTGGTAAGACATGAATGGGTGCAATGAAGGCAGCAGTGACTGCCCTATTATAGGCAGCCATCCCTCCTCTGATCCAACCACATATACAGCCTCCACACCCAATTGGTCCAGCACTGCCAACAGTCCTGATGAGGACACTTCTCTTAAACAGCAGTACCGGACCATCTCCACAAGGGCAGAATCATCAAGGGAGGGCTGCAAACCTGAACCCCATGGTGCTGTGATGTGGCCATTCTACCGGGTATATCTTTAGATCACTCACCCCTAGACCTATTGAAAACACAAGGTTGAGTGTATGGACACACAACTGGGTCACTGACATCCATATTCCTCAGGAGATCTGCCCCGATCCCTGGAGCCCATCATCTGCCAGGCATTGAAGTCCCCCAGAATAAGCCATCTGGGGGAATCAACACCAGGCCAGCAATGAGCTCGGCCATCTCCAGCTGGAAATCTCCATCCCCCTCAATCTCAAAGTTGCAGAATTGTTGCAAAAGTTGAAAAACAAGGGCAAGACACAAGAAGAAAACCTGAACTCCTTTCTTTTTTTTCCATTAATTAAGCTTTATTAAATTTAAGGTAACATACCAAAAACACAAGGCAGGATCATATGATACACTGATCCATACAGGCACAAGGATGATAAAGAACACCCACACAATCTATACACGACTGTTAAAATGCAATGAAGGGTGTTCACATGAAAAAAAAAAAAGACTTAATACAATGCCAAACAAAAAGGAAAATTACACACCTGAGCTCCTTTCTATCAGACACAGAATACTGATATCAAAGGCTCTCAAAAGTAATGTGTATGCTATGTGAGTATGGTGCAGCCACTTGGTTTGTTACTCTAAGCTGTGCTAACAACGCTGTGAGGAGCTCTCCCCGATTTGGCTCTTGCTGTCTCCGAGCTCCCTGGCCGCACAGAGGAAAGGGTCACGAGGGCAACGCTGTGAGCAGCCCTCCCCAATTTGGCTCTTGCTGTCTCCGAGCTCCCTGGCCACACAGAGGAAAGGGTCGCGAGGGCAACGTTGTGAGGAGCCCACCCCGATTCAGCTCTTGCTGTCTCTGAGCTACATGGCCACACAGAGGAAAGGTACTCAAACAGGACCACATTTCCGATTTTAAACTTGGCACCTTTTTTTTTCTCCTCTCCCCCCTGACACTGGACTGCTAAGGCACTGAGGGAAAGCACTGAGGGAAAAAACAGCACGCTTTAAATATAACTAATGCTGCTAGTAATTTTGCTGTAAGATAATTCTTGCTGCAGCCTGGAAAACCCCCAGTAGCCAGCCAGTGATTTCTTTAATTTTGTATTGTAAGCCTGGCTGCAGCATTCTGGAGCGGCTCTAGCAGAAGCTTGATCTTTGCCTCAGGTGTTTGTTGCTGGATTGAAATTTTATGTACTTAAGGATTTCCCTTATTCCTTGTGTTTAAATTGTATTGCGTTGACAACCCACCCAGTCTGACTTGATTTCTACCAACCCCCTTCCCTCTGTTTAAGTCTACTTTCTCCCTGTGCTCACCTCTGTATTCCCCCGACCACATCCCAAAGTACTTAAGGCTCCATTTCTTTCCTTCTCCCCAGGGTCACGAGGGCAACACTGTGAGGAGCCATCCCCGATTTGGCTCTTGCTGTTTCCGAGCTCCCTGGCCACACAGAGGAAAGGTACGCAAACAGGACCACATTTCCAATTTTAAACTTGGCGCCTTTTTTTTTCCTCTCCCCCCTGGTGCCGGACTGCTAAGGCACTGAGGGAAAGCACTGAGGGAAAAAACAGCATGCTTTAAATATAACTAATGCTGCTAGCAATTTTGCTGTAAGATAATTCTTGCTGCAGCCTGGAAAACCCCCAGTAGCCAGCCAGTGATTTCTTTAATTTAGTGTTGCAAGTGCTCTGTGCATTCGGCTCCCCACTGCCCCCACCACCACCCTTGCTTGGCTCTAGATTTTGATTTTATAACCAGGGTTGGTCAGGTGAGATGAAGAAATAACCTATCAGCCCACTTTTCCAGCTGCAGGTTATACAAACTTAACACTAGTGGCCGCTGCTACACTCCTCTCTCTATCCACTTATACAATGTTGTCCCCACTATTAGCAGCCCTCCTGATTTCCAAGTTCTTACAACTAACTCATCAACCCCCCCTCCGAGGCTCCCAAACCACACTGCTACAACCTCTCCACTAATAATTTTTTTATCAATGATGACTTCAGACACTGTCCCTCCAGCATCTCCCACACAAGCCAAAATGATTCTGCTGACCTATACTCACACACCCTCATGTTAACCCTCACACCCCCACAAGATATGCATTGTACCTCAGCTCTCCCCCTCTTTAGACCACAAACCCACTCCACCCTGGTAAGCCCCAAACCCATCCCCCTCACTTTCCCAACCTTACTAGCTAGCATCATTCCCAGTCTCCCAGTCCCCACCGCCAATACTAAAAGCCCTACACCCTACCAATCCCAACGTCACTCATCCAAGCTCTGCAGGCTGGCCTTCCTGCAGCACACCCTTCTACTTCTCTTATTATCTGGCAATGTCCACCCTAACCCTGGACCACCCAGTACAATGGCCTCACCTAACAACCCAAGGGGGAGCCTACTGCTAGCCACTCTTAATATATGTAGTCTACCAAACCCCCCCCCAAGGCTGGGTTGCCCAGCATGCACCTGACATCCTAGCCCTCTCCGAAACCTGGCTCTCTGACAAAATACCCAATTATGCGGTCTCCCTCAGTAATTATTCCATCTTCCGGACTGATAGGATCAGCAAGAGAGGAGGTGGCTGTGCAATATATGTTAAATCCTCACTCCAAGCCACTGAAGTTCAAACCCCCACACCACTACATGGCGCCCAGACACTTACGGTCAAACTCAGTCTGGGTTCCAAAACGCTTCACATTACCTCGGCCTATATCCCCCCAAGAAACCAAAAACCCGCATTTGATTTTATCCTCCACAGTATCTCACTTCTACCTAATACGAGTGAGTCCATCATAATGGGTGACTTCAATGTCAACTGGCTATCCCCAGCCTCATCCTGCTTCAAAGACACTGCCATGGCATATGATCTTGCCCAACGTGTCACCTCCCCTGCCAGACAGAACAATAGATCTGGGACCTCCACCCTTTTAGACCTCATCTTCACCAACAGGCCACGGAACCTCTCCCATGTCACGGTGCTCCCTGACACCATCAGTGACCATTCCCTGGTGATCTGCTGGTGGTCTGGTAAATTGCCTCCTGCCCCCCCTAAAATATCCTTGCAGAGATGGCTAAAAAGAGGTGGTGTTGAACCTCAAAGCCCATCTAACCAACAGCAACTGGCTCCCCATCTACACCACGCAGTCAGTAGACCAAGCACTCGCACACTTTATAACCACTTCCAATAAGGCCTGCGACATTTACGCTCCCCTCGTCAAGCAAGTAGTGAAAACCAGAACCACCCCCTGGATCACATCCTCACTTCTAAACCTGCTCCAACATAGGGACAACCTATGGCACAAGGCCCTAGACTCCCAACGTATGCAGGATAGACAGCTATACCGGGAGGCTCGCAACAAATGTACTTGGGCCTTACAGCAGGAGAAAGCTACGTACTACCAACAAACCCTTACCTCCTCCTGGGGAGACGGTAAAAAATTCTGGAACAATATAAAAGAACTCATGGGACGTCCTGCTCCCTCTTCCCTACCCAACTCTCTATTAATGGGGCTCTCACCCAGGATCCTTCCACTATAGCAGAAGCCCTTAACTCCATTTTCTTGGATCTCTCCCATGTCCTCCCTCCTAATTTCTTCCACCCTATCCCCCCACCCTCCCCCTGACACCTCGTGTAATGTCAATTCTATACCTTTCAGGCTGTGAGTCATCTCCTGCTGCGGGGCAAAACACTACATTGCCAATGTTATTGCCAATACACATTACAGCAATGATTCCCTAGATCTTAAGCTCATCCGGCTGACCCTGGATGTCATATTACCACACCTTACTAAAATTCTCAATCTCTCGCTTTGCCTTGGTCAGTTCCCCTCATCCCAGAAGAGAGCCATAATCACCCCCATTCTGAAAAGTGGTGATCCCACAAGCACCAGCAACTATAGACCAATTTCAATACTTCCACCTCTCTCCAAAGCACTGGAAAAAATAGTATCAGACAAGATAACAGAACACCTAACTAAACATAACCTTCTCTGCCAGGAACAGCATGGTTTCTGGACTGGCCATAGCACTGTCACAGCACTCATGGAGCTCACCTCATTCATCCACGAGGCCCTTGACCAAGGCTCAATTGCAGGTGCGATCTATGTGGGCCTGACCAAGGCATTTGACATGGTCAGTCATGAGCTACTGCTTTGTGTCCTTCCACAGCTAAATGTGGTCCCTGAGGCAATGGCCTGGTTCAAGAATTACCTCTCAGGCCGGACTCAACAAGTCAGGATAAATGCCACCATCTCCTCCTGCAAAGCAGTTTGCTCTGGGGTCCCTCAGGGATCAATACTTGGCCCGCTTCTTTTCACCCTCTTTTTAAACTCTTTCCACAAGGCATGCAGTGGTCATCTACTACTCTATGCTGATGATGCGGTCCTGTTCTGGAAACACACACAACCGAGTACCCTCCAACTAGCCCTACAGGGTTTCTTCTGGGAGCTTGAGACCTGGTTCACTGAACATCGCCTGATCATCAACTATAACAGAATTAAGTCTATGATCTTTGCACACCGTCAAAGCCCTCACAGCCAGTCGGCACTCCTAAACAAAAACACACAAGGCGCCCCACTTGAACAAGCTAATAGTTTTAAATACCTGGGTATCACATTAGACACCTCCCCCTCCTACCATAGTCACATTCAACTCGTCACTTCCACTGTCAATGCTAGAGTGGGTATCCTCTACAGACTGAAACACTGCTTACCCACACAGGCCATGCAGCTTGCAGTCTCCTCCTCAATCCTCTCCCTAATTGACTACGGGATTGTGATCTATGGCTCAGCAGAACCCACCACACTATGTAACATTAACACTGCCATGAATAAAGCCTGCCGCCTAGTCACAGGCAGCGACAGACTAACTCATACCTGTGAGTTCTATGCCTTAGCTGGTTGGCTTAACTTCCAACAAAGGCTAAAGTATCACACCTGCATTCTCGCAAAAAAGATACATCTCCAGCAAGCCCCCGTCGGCCTTCTCCCCATTGTCAGTGCTGCCCCCATCAGGTGCAATACAAGGCTCACAGCAAACCCCTCATTTCTGATCCCCCATTGTAGAACATCCCTTGGGCAAAGATCCTTCTACTACCATGCCCCACTTTGGCTCAATATGTTACCACCCCTGCTCTCTCTGACCCATAGCATCTCCCTATTCAAAACAGGCCTCAAAGCTCAACTTCTTGAATCTGCCTTATGTGATTGTGGCTAACACTGCCCAATGCTTGTGCTCCCAAACCCTCCTGCTTCCAACACAGGGTCTCTCTAGATCCCACGAATCAGCATTTCCTTCATGTTTTTCTATCAAGTGACTTTCATAATGCTGCCTACTACTGTCACCAGTTTATCTAATTTAATGCCTGGACTGTGTTTCCAGTACTGTTATGTGAATATTGCTTGTTTTGTATGTTCTTCCTGTACTTGTTTACCCTCCACCCCCATGTAACTGACGTGGAGCTTTTGCAAAAGAGTCTGTGACTCAAAGGATTGTAATTCCAATTTTATTCAATAAAAAAAAATACAGCTAGGAGGCACTAGCAGAAATACTGACGTGGGCATATGCAGATGTTGATGGCATATTATCCATGACTCTCAGGGGAGGTATGTTCTCTGGATGCAGTGTCTGTGTCATGATGCATTCATCACCTATTTAATGCACTGCTGAGGTTTATTCTGTCAAAGACAGAACCACCTCTTAGAATTGTGGAACATTATTTCTGGGGAGTAAAATACAAGACTCATGGTGCTCCCTATATCCACATGCTACTGTGGTTAAAGATGTACCTCACATTGGTTCAGTCAAGACAATGGAATCCTCAGTTTATCATGCAGTATATTACTAGTCAACTTCCTGACAAGAATGACAGTCCAACTTTATGGAAACTGGTTGAAATGTTTCAGCAACAAATATGTCGAAAGTACTGTTGTTGAAAGGTGAAAACTCATGACAATAGATACACACAATGTTGGTTTGAATTTCTGAGAAATTTGTAAAAATGACCATATGATTGAGTCATTCTCTGCCATGTGACATCTTACGAAACTTAAATCTATAAAGAGAGTGTATGAGTCACCTAGAAAAGAAAATGAGGCACTCATAAATATTGACAGTCTGGTTCTGTTGTTGCTGTAGCAGGAGGACATAGATGTCCAATTTGTTGGTAACAATTCCATGGCACTTGTACAGTATGTTACATCATACATTATCAAAAATCAGCAAACATACTTGCAGGAGTTATTTGAAGATCTTTCCAATAGCAGCATATCTAATAGTTCAAGCTTGTGGTCTCTAGGGTTGAAAACTCTGTCACACCACAAATGTGGAATCTACAAAACAAGTGACCATTTGATCCGAACATGCCTCTATGGCAAATCCGAAGCAATACTGTATTGAACATCAGCTACAAAGAAAAGAGATGGCATGTCTTAAAGTCCAACAATCAGATTAAAGATCCTGCTACAAACAAGACATCCTCAGCAAAAAGTTTGAAAAATAATTTGACACATACTACCCACAGTGATACTGTGCCAAGGAGAACATGTGTCTCTTCAAAATCACCCAATGGTATAACTATAAACCTGGAGCTGAGTCTATCCCAATAAAGGATATCTACCAGGTTACAGGTGTGAAAGGAAATCTAGTCCAAAGATGGAAACTTTGATTGATTGATCATTGCTAAATGACTCTTAAATCTGTAGAAAGTAGCATTACTATTTTGTTCTGCTTTTCCTGTTCTAGCCATGGAGGTATGAAAGCTCATTGAATGGTGTGACTAAACTCAGGAGATAGCCTTTATTGGGACAGATTCAACTCCTGTGGGTCACCTTGGAGACAGGGAGTGGCACCACAATCCACACATGGGTTATATACAGACCCCTGTCTCAGGGGGAGGAAATGGACAAGGAAATGATAGAAGGCATTCTCTGAATGTCAGAAAAAGGGGAGCTATTGTTGACTGGGGACCTGAATATGTCAGATGTTAACTGGAACACATTTACTGCAGCAACATCCAAGAGCAGGGTCATTCTCAATGCCCTACGGAGGGGCATGCCTCAGTCAGGTAATGTTGGAACCCACTTGGGAGGGAGTAGTCTTGGACCCAGTAGTCTCAAATGGTGAGAGGATCACAGATCTAGAAGTGGGTAGCCATCTAGGAACAAGCGACCACCACACAGTGTGGTTCATGATAAACACAACCATGGAGTCAAGCCATACAAACATGAGGATACTGGACTTTAGAAGAGCTGAATTTGACAAAATGGGTGAGTACCTAAGGAATGTAATAGCAAATGGGCAGAAAGGAGGGGTGGAAGAACAATGGAAAAAAATCAAAACTGCCATCATAGAGGCAACAAGCCTTTGTGTGAAGCAAATAAAGAAAACAAAACGGAGTGAAAAACCGCTATGGTTCTCAAAAGAGGTGGTGGGGAATGTTAGGGAGAAAAAGATAGCATTCAGGAAGTATAAGGAGTCACAGAAGAAGCAGGACAGAGAACTGCATCAGTTAAAGCAGAAGGAAGCAGGAAAGGCAGTCAGAATAGTGAAGGCCCAAACCAAGGAACAGATAGCCAAATCAGTTAAGAAGGTGGATAAAACATTTTATAGATACATCAAGGAGCAAAGGAAGACCAAGGGAGGGATACTGAAGCTTAATAAAGGAGAGAGAGGAGGAGGTGGGCAGAGGGTGACAGTGAAAAGACAGAGATACTGAATGAATACTTTTGGTCAGTATTCACAAAAGAAGAAGAGGAAGAATAAGAGGGGGAACTTAAATCAAACAACAGAAGCACTCTGGGTAGGGTGGTTGACACCAGTCCATTCACAGAAGAAAGGCTCCTGAAAGAACTCCTAAAACGCAAGGTGCACAAAGCAATGGAGCCTGACAGGATTCACCCCACAATTCTAAAAGAACTAAGGGAGACCTAGTGACACCACTGACTACCCTTTTTAACAAATCATGGGAAGATGGGGTGGTACCAGAGGACTGGAGGAAGGTGGATGTGATTCCCTTCACAAAAGTGGGAGCAAGGCAGAGGCAGAAAACTACAGACCTGTTAGTTTGACCTCAGTGGTAGGGAAAATTATGGCATCACTTCTGAAAGAAAGAATTGTTGAGTACCTATTGACATGCAGGGCACAGGACCCATGGCAGCATGGATTCACTGTGGGAAGGTCATGTTAGACAAATCGAATCGATTTCTTTAACTGGGTTACCAAAGTAGTAGACCAGGGAGGGGTCGTGGACATGGCCTACCTAGACTTTAGGAAGGCATTTGACACAGTCCCACACAAAAGATTAATAAACAAGTTAGCCAGCCTGGGAGTAGGTCCCATGATCATAGCCTGGGTAACAAATTGGCTGCACAACAGGACACAGAGGGTAATAGTGAATGGAATTCACTCAGAAGAAAGGTGGGTTACTAGTGGAGTACCGCAGGGTTCAGTACTGGGACAAGTCCTCTTTAATGTCTTTATAGGATACATTGCAGAGGGTCTAGAAGGAAAATTATGCCTCTTTACAGATGACATAAAGATCTGCAACAGAGTTGATACACGGGGGGGGGTGGAAAGGATGAGAAGGGATTTGGCAAGGTTGGAAGAACGGTCAAAAGTATGGCAGCTTAGATTCAATGCAAAGAGATGGAAAGTGATGCACCTTGGAAAAAAAAACAGGTGAAGTGTACACAATGAGGGGAGGGATGGTACTAACAATAACAAAAATGGAAAGGGACCTAGGAGTAGTCATATCAGATGACCTTAAGGTTGGCAAGCAATGTGAGAAGGCAGTAAGGAGAGTCTGGGGGATACTGGGATGCATGGGGAGAGGCATCACCAGTAGAAAACAAGAAGTTGTTTTCCCTCTGTAAAGACAGTTGGTGAGACTCCATCTGGAGTACTGTGTGCAGTTCTGGTGACCCCATCTCCTCAAGGACATCGATAAAATGGATGCGGTCCAGAGGAGGATAACTAAAGTGGTGCAGGGTCTGCAACAGAAGCCATATAAAGAGAGACTAAGAGAGCTTAATATGTATACCCTTGAAGAGAGGAGGGAGAGGGGGGACATGATAGATATTTTCAAGTACCTCAAGGAAATCGACAAAGTCCAAGAGGGGAGCCTCTTTCAGAAAAAGAGATGTGCCAGACAGGGAGGGGCAGATGACCAGGAGCAAAGTGAGGAAATATGCTTTCATGGAAAGAGTGGTGGATGCATGGAACCACCTTCCTGAGGAGGTTGTGGGGTCAAAAAGAGTGGAGGAATTCAAGAATGCATGGACAACCATAAGGCAATTATAGTGGGTGGTAGGAGGAAGTAGGCTGTTGGTTAACTAGAATCTCCAGATTATCCAATAGGTAGGGAAATGGGCAGATTGGGTGGGCCAAGCGGTCCTTATCTGCCATCAAAGTCTATGTTTCTATGTCTCTTAATGGTGAATCTGATACATATGAGCAGCAATTCAGTTTGAGATATGAGACCTTCAAAACTGCAAATTCAGTTACGTACATAAAAAGATTAGAATTAAAGAAGTAACACCTAGAGAAAGCTAAAGAACAACTGAAAAAAATGAATTCTCAGGACAACTGTGATCAAGATGGAAAACATGTGCTAGGAGCACCTCTTCCTATCAATAATCTCATGGAACAGATGTCAGAGGTTGAAACAGCTGTGAAACAGGCATGTTATGCTGATGTTGACATCTCTTTCACTGAACAGCAGTTAAACAGTACAGACTGGGTGAGTCTTGAGGCCATTACTTGCTGTCACCTTCTATGTTTTTTTCATCAGCAGCAAGTTGCATATACAGCTGTTGCATATGCAGTTAAGCATGGACTTCAGCATTGTCACAAATGATGTTGTGAGAAACATAAACCACTATGTATGTTTGTCAGTGGTTCAGATGGGACCAGCAAAAGTTTTATTATTGAAGCAATTAACACAAATATAAAAAACACATGCTGGAGTAGCAATGCCTACCATTATCACAGCTCGGATAGGACCTGTAGCTTATAGCATAAGTGGAGTGACTCTACGCAATATTATTTTGCTGCCTGTTCAACATGGCAAAACTGGTGAATACCGCAAGTTGTCTTTAGAAGTAGCAAGTGAGCTATGCAGTATGTTTGACCAAATGAAGCTCTTGATTATTGATGAGATCAGTATGGTCTCCAGTGTTATGCCTGCCTTCAATCAGTTACGTCTGCAGGATACTTTTGGCACAGATGATGACATTGCCTTTGGAAGCAAAAACATTGTTGCTGTGGGAGATCTTCTTCAACTGGCACCCATGAATGACAAGCATATCTTTCCTAGACTTACTATTACGCAAGCTAGACAAACTATTTGGTGAAATAAATCTGCAGGAGTTATTCAGCTATGCTGAACTGTTTCAAAATTTGCAGCAGAGTGCCAATCAACAATACAAGGCTCTACTTGATGAGAGTCATATTGGAAACTTGTCACCTTCCAATGCCTCTCTACGGCACACATGTGTGATTGGCAAAGGTGAGAGAGCTCCATGTCTGAAGCTTGTGATGTGTTTACCAAACTATACTGTGACAGAACACAAATTGTGTGTCTGATGCCAAGGCTTAAAGAGTGTGCACAGTTCAATCAGGTTATGCTTCCGAGACAGCAACAATTGATCGTCCCACTGTCATTGCTTAATGCAACCGATGGTGTTTGTCCAAGCCCAAAGATTACCTTGAAGATGATTGACTATCTAAAAGATTTGAATGTAGACATGTTGAGAACGGCCAGTCTAGAGGCATCTCTGACTGTCTGTAAAAATAGAAACATGATGCAATATTGGAATCTTGATGTGGATAGTGGACTTGGTCAGTGGTGCAAGGGGTTACATAGTTGATTATCAATACAATGTTCAGAGAACATTAGTTGAAATAGCTCTGATAAAATGTTACAATTTTGATTACCCACAAAGCATTTACAGATGCTCAGTAAAAATTAAACTTGTAAAAGACATTTATATTACACAAAAACAGTTTCCACTGTATGTTGCATATCCAGTGTCAATTCATAAGTCACATGGTTCGAGTTTAGATGCTGTGGTGATCAAGATAGGCAATAGCATGTTCAAAGATGGTATGAGGTATGTTGCCTTGTCATGCATTAGAACTCTTGAAAGATTGTACATTATTAATGTTTCACAAAATAAAATTTGTGCTGAGAAGTCCTTCACAGAGTACAATTGTTTGCTCATTTTGTATCAACCCAACTTGTCTTTGATTCACTGGCAAGTGATGTAGTCATGCATAGTACATCTTCCGAGATGTCACAGAAACTCAGGAGTAAGAAGTGTACTGTTCATAATTCTTCCACTTTAAGAGGTGATAACCAATCAACTGTGCTTAACTATAACAGACCACCTCCAGAAAAAAAAACCAAAAACACTTGCACTGTCTGCAATGATGACATTTGACAACAGTAGTGGAGTTAATTGGTATGCCAATTCAGCATGCTGGTGTTCCTACATATGCCTGAATTTGTTGATACAATAATTGCTTCCAAACTGACTGTTTTGCCAGATTCACTAAAGCAAGTTGTAAATGTCAATAAACATCAAAGTAATACTTTGTAGTCATTGACACCACAGGCAGATTATGACCACCATAGGACATTTGGTGCCAATGTTCAGGTGTAACAGAGTTCATGATGGTGATCATCAATTCATTTGAAGATGAAGAAATTTCAGTAAGGCAGTACTTTACAATCAAATATGTTTACAGATAAGTAAGTCATGTGGAAATGTTAACAGCGAAGTGGCTGATGACATGCTTTGGATTTCTCTGGATATCCCAAATGAATCAATTGTGAAATTCAGACAGATGTTAAACAATGCTAAACATGACTGGGAGTGCAGAAGGTATGACAAGAACAGTACTCAGTCACTGAGAGTAAGCCATTCTGCAAGCTACCTCACATTCAAACTAAAACAATTTGACTCATAGAGAGACAAAGTTGTGACACCAATAACTGACTTTATTGCAGTTACAGTCATGTTTGCACATACGCATTTTGACATTCATGCAATAATTTTCCACCATGGAGCTTCTGTTCATTCTGGTCATTATGCCTCTTGGCCGAAATATAGTGGTGGTTGGATAGAGTGCAGTGATGTTACATGCACCTTTAAGGAGAAACTACCAAAGAAGATGAAGGATGCATATGTGATTGTTCTTAAAAAAAAAAAAAAAAATCACCAAGTTTTTTAACAATCTATTTGCTTCACATATTCTGGTGCCTTACCACTACAAAATGCCATTTGATTATATCTACTAAACATTTTCTTCTGTTATTTTAGAAAGTAACCAGTGACATGGGCATAGACAACTGAGTGCTTGCAATAATGGTGACTCAATCCCAGCACATGTCAACAGAGATACAGCTGAGGAAGGGGGACCGGATGGGGGAGGTGGGCGCATATAGTGACAGGACGTCACTATGTGTATACATGCACGGGGGGGATGAGCGCGATGGAAGGGAGGGAGGGTTAGCCTGATGAGCTTGGCATGGGGCTGCCAAGCTGTCTCCATAGTGTGGTGGGTGGGTGGCAGCCTAATACTGTGAGGGTTCAGGGGTTGGGTCCGGGTGTGCCTACATTTTTGTGCTCCAAGTGCAAAATTTTTAATTTTCAAGAATTTGCACCCCCCCGACAGGCATCCCCTTGAATTAAGAATCCTTTAGTAGGGGGGTGCGGGGGTGCAGTCCCCTACATGAACAATTAAAATCTAAGTCCTTGGAACTGTTTTCTTGTGCTCCTGGGATGTACATCGCCGAAATTGATTTTCGGTGATGTATGCTCACTGCCACCATTTGCGGTTGGGCTTTCACCTTTATCACATAAATCCTTTTAGAAGTGTAAGGGGACATATCTTGAACCCCACCAGTCCCTTCCATTTCCCAGTCAGTCAATCCACCTATAATCCAGCCCTGTGCTCATGCACATAATGACATGTTCCCAGTGAGAGCGATGGGCTGTGCTCCATTAAATTCTATGGGGGAGGTTTTAAGAATGTTTTTATATATAATAATGGTAAAGATATCAATCATAATTCTGGGCACTCACCAGCCAAATAATACAGACTCCACCAGTATAAAATAATATTTATTGGAAAAAAACATCACAGGGTCACGCTTGACACGTTTTGGATCCTCGTGGAACCTTTATCAAAAGCTTTAATACCCAGCAAACACTGTGTTTAAATATCCCACCTAACAAATGTCATTCTGACATAACACAAGTGCCGTCTACAACATCTCATTAATTCTTAAAGTGACAAAGTGCCATAAATACTGTATAGCAGGTTGAATTAGCATCAGTTTTATTTAATGGGAGTTTACTTGCTATACATATTCAAGTTCGATAGAATTAGCGTGGACTGCTTACTTTTCAGTACATTACATAAACCCATTTCTATATACTGCATAAATACATATAATGTTAAAAAAGGGAAAAATTGGGGGGAAGGAAATAGAGGAGGTGAAGGAGAAAGGAAAGACTGGATAGTGAAACAACTAAGACATAACAAAACCACAATTTACTTAACTACATTCCAAATGTGGTTTTAAATTAAATCCTGCATTTAAACCTGGAAGGTGAAGGGGCCAGAAATAAGACATGATGGGAGAGGTGCAATGCAGTGGCTATGGAGCAGTAGTCTTCCGGGAGACATTCTGGAGGATGCGGTGTTGTCCCATCTGCAGGCACCTCTCTGGGCTGAGGGAGGAGGTTTCTCATTTCCAGGCTGAGTTGGTCAGGATTTGTGGAGCCTCCTTTTCCATCCAGGGACCACCAGGGCCACTGCCGTTGCCTCAGAGGTTGCCAAGAAAGAGGAGCGGTTGGACCACAGTGGGCTCAGGGAGGGTGAGAGTGGTGGAACAGAGGTGCATCCCTCCAGTTGTACCTCTCCACAGTTCCTATGCCATTCTGGCAAAGTGTTGTTCCTCTATGGAGGCACCCGCAGTGCAGATCAAGGAGGATGCTGGGAACCTCCACAAGGGAGACCCACAAGATGGTGGCATGGGACCCACAGGGAAGGAAACAACTCCTGGTGGGGGACTCCATTGTTAGGAAGGTAGAACTGGGGGAGGAAAGGGAGGGGAGAGGGAGGTAAGGTGCCTGCCTGGTGCCATGGCTTGGAGGGACAAGGAGAAAATCCTCAGGATCACCAGAGCAGCTGCACAGGGGAAGGAGCTGGATGTCATTGTCCACCTAGGGACAAATGACCTGGCGGCTAAGAAAGGGATCAGAGCAGAGCAGGAAGAGTTTGAGGGGTTGGGGAGGGGCCTTAGACAAGTAGCACGCACAGTAACCTTCTCAGAGGTGCTGCCTGTCTATGGCATAGGTGAGGCTAGGGTGCTCCACACCATGGGATTCAATCAGTGGTTGAAAAACTGGTGCAGAACACATGGATTTGACTTCATTGGGGACTGGGGGTCCACCTGGAGCGATGCAGGCCTATACTGGCTTGGTGGACGGCATCTGTCCAGGAGGAGAACCAGGATCCTAGGTGATAGGTTTAAATGCTTCATTGGCAAGCATTTAAACTAGCCAAGGAGGGAGGCACTGGAAAGGAACAGGGAAATCCCAGCCCCACCAAAAAAGTCAGGGTAGTAAGTGAGGTAAACACCAAGATAGAGATGTTGATAGGGAGAAGGGCAGGGGTAAATGGAGACAGTGACAAAGGCAATAAGGACAGGGATAGGGCAAAAAGGAGTAAGGCCATCAGAAAATGGAGGGTAATGAGTACCAATGCCCATAGTCTGGGCAGCAAGCTCCCTGAACTGGTGGCCTTGATGGAAGAGGGATTTCGTAGTGGTCACAGAAACATGGTACACAGAGAACCATGACTGGGATGTTAACATACCAGGGTAAATAACCTACAGGAGAGACAGGGAGGGGAGAAGAGTGGGAGGAATAGCTCTCTATGTAAAGGAAGGGCTAAAAGCAACTGAACTAAAGAGTAAACAGGGAGGAGAGGAGGCACTGTGGGTCACCTTAGAGACTGGAAATGGCACCACAATCCTCACAGGGGTTGTATACAGACCCCCATGTCAGGGGGAGGGAATGGACAAGGATATGATAGAAGGCATTCTTAGGATGGCAGGAAAAGGGGAGATACTGTTGATGGGAGACCTGAATATGCCAGATGTTAATTAAAGCACATTTGCAGCAGCCACATCCAAGAGCAGGGCCATTCTCGATGCCCTACAGGTGGCATGCCTCAGACAACTAGTTTCGGAACCCACTTGTAAGGGAGCAATCTTAGACATCATACTCTCAAATGGGGACAGTGAGAGGATCTCAGATCTAGAAGTGTGTTGCCATCTGGGAACAAGTGACCATCAAGCAGTGTGGTTCATGATAAATTCAGCTACAGAGTCAAGCCATGCAAAAGTGAGGGTACTGGACTTCAGGAGGGCTGACTTTGGCAAGATGGGAGAGTGCCTTAGAAAAGTACTAGCAAATAGACTAGAAGGATGGGTTAAGCAACAATGGGGAAGCATCAAAAATGCCATCACAGAGGCAACAAGCCTTTGTGTGAAGCAAATAAATCAAAATGAAAGAAAAAGCCACTATGGATCTGAAAAGAGGTGGCAGGGAAAGTCAGGGAGAAAAAGATAGCATTCAGGAAGTAGAGAGAGCTGTACCAGTTAAGGCAGAAGGAAGCAGGGAGGGAAGTCAGAATAGCAAAGGCCCAAACTGAGGAAAAGATAGCCAACTCGATTAAGGAGGGAGATAAAACCTTTTATAGGTACATCAGGGAGCATAGAAAGACAAAGGGAGGGATAGTGAGGCTGAATAGAATGGATGGTGGGTGGGCAGAGAGGGACAGTGAAAAAGCAGGGATACTGAATGAATATTTCTGCTCTGTATTCACAAAAGAGGAGGAGGAGGAGGGGGAGGTGCCTAATCCAATTAACAGAAGCACTCTTGATGGGGGGTCAATCCCAGTCCTTTCATAGAAGAAAGGGTTCTGAAAGAACTCTTAAAACTGAAGGTGGACAAAGCAATGGGGCCTGATGGAATTCAACTTAGAATTCTAAAAGAATTAAGGGGAGAGCTAGTGAAACCACTGACTACACTTTTTAACAAATCATGGGAGGATGGTGTGGTACCAGAGGACTGGAGGAAGGTGGATGTGATTCCCCTTCAGAAAAGTGGGACCAAGACAGAGGCAGGAAACACCAGACCTGTCAGTTTGAACTCTGTGGTAGGGAAAGTGATGGAATCACTTTTGAAGGAAAGAATTGTTGAGTACCTAGAGGCCAGTGGGGCACAGGACCCAAGGCAGCATGGATTCATGATGGGAAGGTCATGTCAGATGAATCTATTTGATTTCTTTGACTGGGTGACCAAAGTGGTAGACCAGGGAGGCTCTGTGGGCTAGGCCTACCAAGACTTTAGCAAGGCATTTGACACAGTCCCACACAAAAGATTAGTAGTCAAATTAACCAGCCTGGGAATGGGTCCCAGGGTGGTAGCCTGGGTAAAACATTGGATGGACAACAGGACACAGAAGGTAATTGTAAATGGAGTCCACTCGGAAGAAAGAGGGGTTACTAGTGGGGTACCACGGGGTTCAGTACTGGGTCCAGTCCTTTTTAATGTCTTTATAAGTGACATTGCAGAGGGACTGGAAGAAAATGTATGCCTCTTTGCAGATGACACAAAGATCTGCAACAAGGTTGAAAGACAGGGAGGCGTGGAAAGGATGAGAAGGGACTTGGCATGGTTGGAGGAATGGTCAGAAGTATGGCAGCTTGGATTCAATGCAAAGAAGTGCAAAATAATCCAACTGGGAAACAAAAACCCAAGGGAAGATTACACAATGGGGGGGAGGTAGTTGCAACAGCAAAAGGGAAGGGACCTGGGGGTAATCATATCAGATGACCTTAAGGTTAGCAAGCAATGTGAGGGTGCAGTAGGGAGGGCTGGGGGGATACTGGGATTTATAGCTAGAGGCATCACCAGCAGAAAACAGGAAGTTGTTATCCCTCTGTACAGACAGTTGGTGAGACCCCATCTGGAGTACTGCATCCAGTTGTGGAGACCCCATCTCTGCAAGGACATAGACAGGATAGAGGCAGACCAGAGAAGGGTAACTAAAATGGTGCAGGGTCTGCAAGAGAAGCCATACAAGGAGAGACTAAAGGAGCTTAATATGTATACCCTTGAGGAAAAGTGGGAGTGGGGAGACATGATAGAAACTTTTAAGTATCTTGGTGGAATCAATAAAGTCCAAGAGGGTAGCATCTTTCAGAAAAAGTGATGTGCAAGAACAAGGGGACACAATTTAAAGATGGGGGGGGGGTGGTTCTGGGGCAATGTGAGGAAGTATTTTTTCACAGAGAGAGTGGTGGATGCATGGAACAGCCTTCCTGAGGAGGTTGTGGTGTCTAAAACTGTGGGAGAATTTAAGAACGCATGGGACAGACATAAGGCAATTCTTGGGGGGTAAGAAGAAATAGGCTGTTGGTTAACTAGGATCTGCAGCTTATCCAGTAGGTAGGGAAATGGGCAGACTAGGTGGGAAAAGTGGTCCTTATATGCCGTCAAAGTCTATGTTTCTATGTTTCTGTGGATACATTGTGGCTTTCAACTTTATTATCCTGAAAGTTTCTCTTTTCAATAACAAGTTATTAAAGTTACCATCTCTCAGGTTTCTGCTGACTTTGTCTATAATATTAAACTTAAAAGAATGTGTTTCATCCCTAGCTGTTCCAGTTAAATGTGCACCTGTAGCATATAGGGGATCTTTTTGTTCCATGGCTCTCATATGTTCACCTAAACGCTGTTTAAAATGGTCTTTTGGTTTTCCCAGTATAAAGTGCTGAACAACTACATTATGCCATATATATATATATATATATATATATATCACCCCGCTGTGTCACATGATGCAATTTGTCTAATATCAAATTCCTTTTGCACACTAACACTTGTGAATTTTTTGCACTCATTCACATGTTCACAATATAGGCATTTCTTACACCTATAACATCTCCTTACTTGGTCTAACCTTGTGAAGCCTCTGGGTTCTGAAAAATGGCTATGCACAAGTTTATCTTCAAGGGTTGGGGCTCTTCTATAGGCCATTCTCGGGGAAATACCCTCTAGCTCTTCTAGTCCTGGATCTGCCTCTAACAACTTCTAGTGTGTTTTAATAATCTTGCTCACTTGATGTGCTTGTACAGAATAATCCATCACAAAATTAAACTGACTGCTACTTTGTCTCTGTCTATCTTTGTTTTGCAATAAGTCAGATCTGCTTATATTTTATGACTGTGTTTTAGCTTTCTGAATGTCCTTTTCACTACCACGATCCTGTAACTGTTGTGTCAAACACATCACTTCCCTTTGAAAGCCTATTTCAATACTACAATTTCTGCAAGCCCTTAGAAACTGACCTTTAGGAATGTTGTTTCTAACATGGGAAGGATGGCAACTAGAAGAAATTAATAACCCATTACCATCTACTGGTTTTCTATATAAACATGTGCCAATCTTGCCTTCATCATTTCTCATCAAAGTGACATCTAAATAATTAACCCTTTGCATGTCACTATTATATGTAAACCTCAGATGTTCACTGGTACTATGCAAATACGTAACAAATGCATCCAACTCTTCCTGACTTCCCTGCCATATTAATAAAATACCATCAATATATTGACCCCAGAATACAATTTTCTCTCTGAAGGGGTTAATTACATTGAAAACAGAAGTCTCCTCCCACTTGCCCACATATGAATTGGCTACTGAGGGGGCACATGTAGCCCCCATAGCTGTTCCTTTAACCTGTAAAAGAAATTCCTTGTTGAACTTGAAAACATTGTATTTTAAAACATATTCCATTAACGTCAGAACAAATTCAGTTGTGACTTCCACATCATTTGTCCTGCTGTTCAGAAATGATGCTGCCACATCTAAAGCCCCCTCATGGGGTACATTGGTGTATAGGATGTCAATATCTAAAGTCACAAATAAAACATCACCTTCAAATCTCAAAGTCTCACATACTGTCAAAAGATGCTTTGTATCCTTTATAAAAGAAGGTAATGTCTGTACAAATGGTTTAAGATGGAAGTCAACAAATTTAGAAAGTGGTTCTGTTAATGATCCCAGACCACTAACAATGGGCCTCCCAGGGGGGTGCTCCGGATTTTTATGAATTTTAGGGATCATATAAACCATAGCCCTGATCGTGTCAGATGTAATCAAAAAAAACCCTTGTCTTTTCTGTAATAATTGCCCCATCGTACGCCTCTCTTACAGTTTCATCTATTGCATATTTAAACTCATGAGTTAGATCCTCCTGAAGCTTCATATAAAATATTCTTTTCTGTAACTGATGCATGGCTTCCTCCACATAGTCACATTTATTTTGTATCACCACACATCCACCTTTATCCGCCTGCTTAATGATTATGTTTCCTTCATTTTTCAAGTTCTTAAGTGCTGCAATTTCACCTGTTGACATATTATTAAAATGTGGCTTTTCCGGATTTGAAAAAGCTGTTTGTCAGTCTCGCTCCACTAAATTCTTAAAAACTGAAACAGCGGGGCTTGGCGGGGGACAGAAAGTAGAATTAGGTCTAAATTTGTCCTTCGCACGTATCTCAAAAGTGCTTTCTTTAGCATGGAAAAAAGATTTAAGATTCAATTTTCTACATGCTAAATTGAGACCAATAATTGTTTGAACTTCATTGATGGAGCATGGCGGTGCAAATTTTAGTCCCTTATTTAAAACTGTCTCTTCTTCCTCACTTAGAATCCGTTCTGAAAGATTTACTATTAGAGAGTGCATAAAGCTGGTGTTTTTTACCTCCTCTGGCGTCTGAAACTCCGATGCTGATTCTGCCCCCACCATCTCCCCCTGTGTTTTCCCCTGGTGTAATACATACTGCTGCCTCCTTTCTCTTCTTGTTCTTCTCCTTCTCTTGCTGGTGTATTGAACCTGGAGCTTCATTGTACTCTGGAGACACCCAGTAGTGGTTGCAGTGTTTCGATGTTGTCATCTGTGTATGATATAAAAAAGGTTCCCTTCAAACTGATTCCACTTTTGAGTCACTTTGATCAGTACTGAAGTTAAAAGAAATGTACTGGTGCTTAGACATTGTAAGGATAACGAAGCTATATCATGAACCGAATGGTTGAAGGAATTATTGGACAATATCAGAATAGAGAAGATGACTGCCAGTTTGCAGAACAAAATCGTGGCCCCACTTTTAGCTCTATATTCTCTGTGAATGTCACAAACACAATAAATCCAGAGAACAGAGACCTTTCGTAATCCATGATTCTGGGCAGTCTAACCTGGGATGGGCGGTAGGTAAGGGGGGGATGCTAGGAGGAGGTGGAGGGGGCTTTTAGTTTGGGGTAGGCGTGGATTTTTTTTTCTTTTTCCTCTTTCTTTTTGTTTTTTCGGATATGCTGAAAGTACATGTTCACACTTTATGTACCATGACTATGATGTACTGTATGTTGGAAACTGCAATAAATATTAAATTAAAAAAAAAAAAGAAATGTGTCTCAGTCATTTAAGGATTCCCCTGGCAGTGTTCTTTTCCATGAAGAAATTGTTCCACATTCCTAATCTTTCTTATCCCTTGTAAACTTGATCTGCTTAGCCTCCTTCAGCTCTTTATCTATTTATTTATGTATTACATTTTGTTGACCCGGTAGGCCCACTGAGACTAGAAGTCCCTTTTTCAGGGGTGACCAGGGGAGGGGGGATACAGATGGTAACCAACTGAAATGGAACCAGATTGAGCTGTTGGTGGTATTTTTAGTGAATGGGGGAAATTTGGCCCAGACACCAGGGAAATTCCCCTACTCTCCTGTAGGTGGATGGGCTGTCAGGCTGTATGATGGCCACGTTGGGAGAGAAGCCGGAGGAGGACGTGTGTCAGGTGGGAAGACAAGCCTCGACTTCCACTGCACTTCTAACAGAGGCTGGTCAGGTGGAGAACCTGGGAATGGAAACAGAATTGGAGGAAATTTATCAAGAAACCTTTGTTTCTTCAGAGGAGTTGGGTCTACACAGTGAGCATCAGCTTTTTGATTCAAAATTAGTCAACAAACCTTAGAATGTAATTATCACTGTACCTCAAATGGAATTACAAAACCATCAGTCAAATGGACAACGGCAGAATTCGTACCCTCTGCCCAGCGTCTTTTCAGCTGTTGCAACTGACAGGCCGGTAAAGAGGCCTGACAGCAAGGAGGATGATGCAGCACTGCAAACAGGTGAAAAAGTGGAGGGTGAGTCAGACTTTCACACTATTTTGGCTGGCAGGAAAACCGCGAGTGAAAGCGGGTGCCCAGAGCCATATTTCTCGGCCAAAACACAAGTTAAAAAAACAGATACAAACTTATTTTGTATATCGCACCCAATAGTGGAGAAAAATCCTACCTTTGATCTTATCCTAGATAAGGATGCCGGTTTTGTGTTTGAAATGCCCGTTTCCCGTGAAAAACCGACAGAGATATCGAACTTGGTAATCTTTCAAAAGGATGGCATGCAGCAATCGGGAGTGACAGAATTTAGTTTTTCTGATAAAGTGGCTACTCTTCCAGTGGGTGCTCGTTCTGTTTCAAATTGTACAAATCCCTCATCGGTCACTAAATCTGATTTGGAGATCTTGCCTAGGAGGAAGAGCTTGCAGGGACAGGACTTGCATGATCAAAATTGGTCGCCAGAGAAAGCACTCCTAGAGGCCAGATGGGAGAAGAAGGCTGCAGGTATTTGGTCACCAGATCCTCTGTGGGATTCCTCATTCGATTTTCAGTCGGCTTCCCCAGCTTGGAAGCCAAAACTCAATATGGCACCACAACCTGTGACCGAGTCAGCAGTCCAAATACCCTCAGTCGACTTGAAGGCAGGTTCTTCAATTGCAAAAGTTGTCTCTAAAGATTCTAGGAAGGGGGACTCAGATGTGAACTCTGTAACTACTGATAAACCTGAGAACTTGGATGAGGGGACTAGCGAGTCCTTAACTGGACAGAAAAAGCCCTTACTGTCAGAATTATTCTCACATGCTAAAAGAGAAACTGATCCATGACGGAATGCAGTATACATTCACTACAAAGGGGTTTAGCGTAATGTCCTGACATATACTACGTGGGCAAACATTTAATTAAAGACTCTCTTCATTTTTCCCCTCATTTTTCCCCTCGTGATGTTTTTGCTTTTATAAATATATCAGGGGAGGACAATTATGACATCAGCTTTAGAACATCTTATGCTTTAGACCTATTTTGAGAGCGTTATGGTCAGGTTAAGTTTTCTCCCACATGGTCCCCCTTTTTAGTAATACCACTAACAAAACTTTTAATTAAGTATGTTACGGTGAGGTTTAAGAACAAAGGAGTCTGTGTGGAGGACATAACTTACTGGCTTTCTCAGAAATGTGAGGTTTTGAGTGAACGTGATCCCATCCTGGACTCAGAGCAATTCTGGACAGGGGGATGGAAATATAAAGTAAAACTTCAACAATCTGACTCAGAAGTAGAACATATACTGAACTCCTTTCTGTTGGAGAGAGATAGGGGAGTTTGTTTTTATGGGGGCCAGCCTTGAGCTTGCTACAAATGTGGGTCTAGAACCCATTTACCCAGTGTATGTGATCATCCTAGGTGTGACAATTGTGGGGAAATTGGGCATGTAACAATGCAGTGTGCAAATCACTCTAAGTGCGATCTTTGTGAGGAAGAAGGGCATGTTTTTTGAGAATGCCCCTGGGCTACCAAAAACAAAGCTTCCTGCATTAGCCCTGATTTGCCAATTCATAAAGTCCAGAATTCTTCTTTAGGGAAGTCAGGGACCATCCCTGAAGATGCTGCCCCCTCACGACTGAGAATGGCACAGCCTGAACAGGAATCTGTCCCCCTCTGTGGATCCGTATCCTGAGGTCATTCTCCCTAAGTCTAACGTGATGGTGTCAGGAGATAAAGGGGACTTTGAAGACAGTCAGGTAAATCCTGAGGCTTTTGAACCAGTGTACTATAGGGAACCTGACCCTGCTGAGAAAACTCCTGGTGATGACACTGCCTTTTATCCTTTACCCCCTAGAAGGTCTACTAGGAGTAGTAAAGCTAAACCATCCCCTTCCACATCCAGTGTTGAAACTCCGAATTCTTATGCAGCGTTATTCACAATCTGGGGTGACTCCGAAATGGATGTTGGTGACTCTGATTCCCAGAAATCTGTTCAGGTTTCAAGAGGTACCCTTTTTGAGGATTATAAAGGGAAGAAAAAGAAAAAAGGAAGAAATAAAGTCAGTGAGCTTTATAAGGTAGAATGATGGTATATAAATGGGGTTCACTCAACACACACACAGCTTATTAAATAGTGTTAAAAGGCAGGCCCTATTTCAGACTCTGCATGATGTTAACATTTCTGTGTGCTTTTTACAAGAAACCTGGATGTTCTCCCTTGAACATATCTCTTCCTTTAAGAGGGACTAGCCATGAGGTCCCTCTTATTGGTCCTTTGGAAGAGACAGTGCTGATGGTGTAGGTGTCCTATTCTATGATTTTTCATTTTCATTCTACAGGATGATTGATTTAATTCCCGGTAGAGTGTTAATTCTGGATGGAACATGGAAGTCTATGGAATGTAGATTTATTAATATCTATAACCCTCAATCTAAAACAGATTGTATTAAATGTATGGGAGCTGTTCAGCCGTATTTAGTTACTTCATATAAAATTTTTAGGAGAGGTGATTTTAATTGTAACCTAATTGTTAAAGGAAATATACAGAAGAAAGTTTATTGTGATTCTCATGCATTAGAATCTATTGTTAAGGTTGCTGGCCTTATTAATTGTTTTCAATTCCAGAAGAATGGACCTAGATGTACCTTTACAAAGGGTAGATTGTCCTCTACTATTGATTATTTATTTATTTCTGCAAATGTTCCCACTAGGGCCTTTCAAACTATTCCTATAGAATTTACAGATCATATGCTGTTACTATATTCCTTCGGGGAATTGTCTTTTGCTCCTCAAAGACATTTACAATGGAAATTTAATACCTCTACCCTTCACCAATCTTTTGTTAATCAATCAGTACTCTCCATCTTAAAAGCCTGTTTATCGGTAGCCTTGTTATATTCAAACATCGGGGATTGATGGATGGAGACTAAATCTGGCTTGAGCAAATGGTTTAAAGTAAATGGGACTAGACAACGGAACTCAAATTTTCTTTCTTACCTAAAACTTAGAAGACAATTACAACTGCTGATTACATTGGCAAATACCTCTAACAGAGATTATTCAGAGCAAATTGAGCTAGTTAAAAACAAAATGAAACTAGTGCAATATGATAGAGACAAAACACTGCAATCTGTATTTTCAAATCAAACACAAAAAACTAAAATAGGGGATCCCTTTAAACTTTGTAAAACATTGAAGGAGTCCACAACAATTGAGTACTTAGTCTCAGGTGAAAGACAGGTCCAACAGGAGTGGGAAATGTGCTCTATTATAGAGGCTCATTATGAATCCCTTTATCCTTCTTCTCCAATACTGGAGGGAAATGTTAGTTCTTATTTAGATTCAGTCCCTTCTCCACTGCTGTTAAATGATTCTGAATTATTATTAGACCCAATCACTACCTTAGAAATAGAGGTAATTATAAAGAACTTAAAGGATAGAGTGTCTCCAGGAGTGGATGGGCGCCCTAATTTATTTTACGAAACCTTTACCACTTATATTACGACTTGTTTAGTCTTAGTTTTTTAATTTATAATGAAGGGTCAGGTGATGCCACCTTCCTTTATGGAAGGGCTAATTATTCAAATTTATAAATCTGGGGATAAAGGTGATATCAAAAATTGGAGGCCAATCACAATTCTGAATTCAGACTACAAACATTTTTACTATGCTACTGAATAATCGGTTAAAAACTTATGCGGAAAAAATAATATCTCCTTATCAATATTGTGGACTACAAAATAAGCATATACAATCTGCTCTTATGATCATAAGAGACATTATAGAGTATTTGTCATTAGAAGGTAAAACAGGATATTTGATTTCTGCAGACCTAGAAAAAGCATTTGACAGAGTTGACCATTCCTATTTGTTTATGACCCTTCAATTTTTTGGAGTTCCACCCGTATTTTGTAACATCATTAAATCCCTTTATAATAATACCAGAGTTTACCCTTTTATTAAAGGTATACAAACTAAAGGTTTTTGTCTGAAAACTGGAGTTCGTCAAGGATGTCCATTAAGTCCACTTTTACATATTTTTTTTGTTGGAACCCTTAATTCATATTTTATCATTCTCTCCTAGATGGACAGGGATCGTAAGTGCCCTTCAGCAGTCTAAGGTGCATATTCAGGCTTATGCAGATGATGTATGTCTATTTTTAGATAATTATGATAGCTTACAACAATTTCTTGATGAATTTGATTCTTTTTCTATGGTTTGAAATGCAACAGTGAATATGGGTAAAACAAAGGGACTGATCATAGGGACAGGATGTCATTCAGCCTTCCACTACAAAAACATTTATATACCTTCAGAACCTTTAAGCATCCTAGGTGTCCTTTTTGGCCCTCAAAACATTCCAGCTGTGAATTGGGATATTGTATTGAAAAAAGCTGAGCTTAAAGTGACTCAGTGGAAACAGTTCAAATTTTCAAAATTAAAACGTAACCAAATTATCAAACAATTTATAATTCCTGGCCTACAATATATAGCCATGCCTTTTCCCCTGCCATCCCAGTTTGAGACCAGACTTTATAGCTGTTTTTTCCAAATTTTATGGGGAAATAGGCTAAATCCAGTAAAGAGGTGCTTTACATATTTAGATAATAAGAATGGAGGTTTGGGTATGATTGATCCGATTGTTTTTTTCTATGCCCTTTTTTTTCCAAAACCATAAAATCAAGGCTTTTATTTCCAAATAGAAGAGAAGGTATCTGGATGGAAACTGTGTTAGGCTGCTATTTTAAAGGTTGGAGTGGCTTCACCCCCAAACTAAACCCTCATATTCACGTTCCTGAATATTTTAGGCCGGCAATTCAGAAGTTATTTAAATGGCAGATGTCAAAACACCTTATTGTTTTGAATTCAGTTAAATCATTGTATAAAGTTATCATGAGCCATATTCACCCTTTAGTCCCCAGTTTTAAGAATTGCCTGGAGGTTCAAAATAACTATATATTAGAGCAATTAAATTACTCTAGAATTCTGCCTTATATGTGGGAAACTCAGAGGTTGATTATGTATGGTAAATTGAATGTGAGGGGTAATGCGAAATACAAAACTCTTAATGAAAGAAACTGCACTTGTCCAGATTGTGTTAACCAAGAGGAAACAATGGAAATTGTTAAGCAATTGTGGGAACATGCTGCGAAAGCATGGGAGTTTCCTTGGTTAGTGAATCTAAATTATGATACTTTGGTTCTTTGTAAATTTCCTCCTAAGTTAGGTGTATTTCACAAAAGTACTTTAACGGTTTTTTGGGATGTTTACATTTTTATTTATGGCAGGTTAGATGTCAATGGGTTATTTACCAGAAAAAAAGTGTCAAATGAGGGTTATTGTATGCTAGTAGTTAATGAATTGAAGAAAGTGTATTCCTCAGATACTGAATTATTTAATACTTCTAAAATGAAGTGGTGGAAAGGATTCTCTCACATTATCAAATACAAATAGGAATATTATTTTTTCTAGGTTCTTCTAAGATTGATGAAGCATTTTCGAGGATTGATTTGAATTGATTTTTTGTATGTGTTGTTTCTGTTTATTTGAGTTGTGAACTATGTTTCTTTTTAAATAAAAACTCCCCTACTCTTTTCGAGAAATGCCGTGGGATCTTTAACTTCCACCTGAACAACCACCAGAACAGGCAGATGGAACCAAGGTTTAATGTCTCATACAAAAGACAGCACCTCAGGAGTGCAGCATTCCCCTGATGCCGCACTACAGTGTCAGTATTGGGATATTAATCCAAGTGCCTGGTGTGGGGATAGAACCCACAGCCATCTGATCTCCCAGCCTCAGAGGCGAGTGTGCAACCTGCTGAGCCACTGACACTGCAACCTGTTGAGCCACTGACATTATCTAATTTAGTAATTGACTCCATGAATCCTTTATTACAATTGTCAAAATCAGCAGAGTCCTAAAATTTCAATACCTCTCTCACATATTTTCACATCTTCTTTTAATTTAGTTTCCCTTTCCTTCCCAAACTTAATGACTAATTGAATCAGCTTGGTACTTGCCTCAGTTAGCACTGCTTCCCATTCTCTCATAAACTCATTATTCTCCATCCCATATGCTGGTATTAATAAAATTCTGAGCCCCCGTGGTATCCTTGCAACTTGGATATAGGCCACCATACTCATTATGTTCCAATACACCTTCCTTAATTGATGTGTAACCTTTTCAAGATTTCTAAAGGCCTCCAACAAGGACCATGATTCTGGGGCCATATCATTAGTCGCATTATTTTCAATTGAAAACAGATTCACCTTTTCTGCTGTTTGCATCAATTCTGTCACATAATCCAGCAGATTAGTCCCACTTGTCGAATTTGGCACTGCTGTGTTAGAAAAAATATGTTGTGTTGCTTCAAGCAACATCCTTACTTGCGTGCGGTCTTCCATTTCTAACAAGCACTGGTATTTCTGGAGTCTTAAATATGGCTTTTTATGCAGGAATAATTGCAGTCCACAACCCGTGCATTAACACTATAGAACATAAAATAAATATAGAATTCTTGTGCGCACAGGGAAGGAGGTGCTCTCGGAAAGCACGATACACAAAACCACAACACCCGGGCATTCACCAGCCAAATAATACCGACTCCACCAGTATAAAATAATGTTTATTGGAAAAAAGTCACAGGGTCACTCTTGATGTATTTCAGATCCTTGTGGACCCTTTATCAAAAGCTTTAAAACCCAGCAAACACAGTGTTTACATATTCATGTGCTGTAGTAGCATGTGACAAATTTACATCTCCTGTTGTATATAGGAGATGTAAAGTAACACCATTTGTCTTCCTGTCATTTCAAGAGGAGATATGCTTGTAGTCTTACTAGGATTAGCTTTTATAGCCATTAATACAAGGGGTAATTCTACATCCCAGTCTTTTCCTAAAAAACTAATACACTTCTTTAGTATATACACAATTGTTTGATTAGCACGTTACACCTGTCCAGATGATTCTGGATGATGGGACACATGTAACTTCCTTTAGACAGCTAATGTTTCCACATGTTTTCTATAGCTTTACCTGTAAAATGGGAACCTCAATCAGATTCCACCCTCACTGTCAATCCCCAGTGACTAAACACATGGTTCATTAACAATAAAGCTGCAATTTCAGCTGTATCGTTTAGAGCAGGTTGACATTCAACACATTTTGTAAACAAACAACTAACTATTAAAAGGTATTTGTGACCCCTTGAGGACCTTGTGACAGGACCAATCCAGTCAATTTGGATATCAGACCATGGCATTGTAATTCCTTTTACCTGCAGTGGCGTTCTGTCTTTTGGAAATGTATGTTGAAATCTGCAGCAGGTTATCTACCCTTTTACATAGTCTGTAACATTACTATACAGGTAAGACCAGCAGACTTCTTCTTCCAATGTCTCATACGTTCTTCTGTCCCCTCTATGTGCTCTGGACAACTCATCATTAGCATTACTGTACCATAATTCTCCTGTAACCTAAAGGAACAACCCATCTGGGCCTTTGTGACTTTCTCCCAGGAGACCACTCCAGAATTGAAATTTACCTTTTTCATCATACACAGCTTTCAGTTCATGGTCAATTTGTAGGTCACTTTCAGAAATTATGTTTACACTAGGATCGTCAATGAAATGCTAAAACTTTCCTGGTGTTTTGTCATCCTGTTGCATTTTTCTAAGTCAAAAAGAGGTTTATCACAATATAAGTGTAATATTTTGTTTTCCCTATTATTTTTGTTGATAGGGAACCACATTTACTTTAACTTGGACAGTAGGAACTAAAGGGTCCCTGAACTTTGGAATGTCCTTTTACTTTCTCCCAATAAACAGTCAAACCATGTTCATTAACCAACTGATCTGTAGCTAATATAAGTTCTGCATGTGCCACCTTTTTACCCCTGAAATTGTTCATATCACTCACCTTCCAGTATGGTAGATGTATAAGAAAACTATGTCTAGCATAATCAGAATCAATGCAAATTACAATGCCTTACAAGTTATGCTGCACTGCAGTTTGCATTGCTGTATGGACAGCTGCTAATTCTGCATATTGGTTAGACTTGGAATCAAGGTGGTATTTAATAGGAGAACATGGTATATTTTCATGTCACACCACTCCTTAACTAGAATGCAGATTTCTGTCTTGCTGGTATGCACACCCATCAACATACTCTCTAGATAAATTCTGACACACATTTTCACATATTGTGATGTCTTGGTTGCTTTTGCACCATCTCCAGTTCTGAAGGTTGTTCAGAATGTTGTACTGGATGTCAACCTACAGTACAATCATGCAGGTCTGCCAACCCTTTGGCTACAGCATTACTTTTGTTCTTAGCATATTTGCTCTCTAAAGGTACGTCTTGCAGTGCTGTGGTCTAGGCCACAATCCTGCTACTTGATACACTACCATCCCTAAGTTTCTGGCTCCCCAGAAAAGCAATAGGTTGGCAACAAGCTTCAACAATAATTTTCTTGCCACTAATATAGTTTTTGAGCCATTGTACTGTCCATATAGTAGAAAATAATGTTTTTTTTTCACATTTTGAAAACATTTTTCTCAAAATCACTTAAAGTTTTGGTAGCATAAGCAATAACACAGTTGTCTGAATCATGTTTCTGATATAATATTGCACTGACACTATGGTCAGTGTACCCTGTTTCTAAATACAAATTCTTATCCATTCATGGATAAGTGAGACATGGTGCTTGACTAAGAATACCTTTTAAAGCTTACATAGCTTTTTCTTGTTATCCCCCCTCCCCATATCCAGGGTTCTGTCCTCTTTATTCAGGACTATGCTCAGATTGCCCATCCTCTCACCAGGTTGCTAAACTGTCTTGAGTAATTACAGATTCCAAGGAAGCTGCATGAAAAAAATACTCACCTTAGTAATTACGTTTCTTCTAATGGAATCTTGTTGTATTCTGACCATTGCAGTTAGCCCCAGCACTCAAACTGCCCTGGAGAGTAGATGGTTAATTTTCTATGCAGAGCATAGAACGTTGAGCTCGAGCTCGGTTCAGACCTCTGTCTGCTGCAGTTTAAAGTGCAACTGTCAGATTCTTACAAGCTAATACTAACTAACTACTATGTGGAAATTGTAAAATTTTTACTAGCCAAATGGCAACCAAATATTTTGGATCCCCAAAAGACTCAAGTCAAGAAATCCAAAATCAAAAACCAGGTAGTGAACAACTTAAGACTGTTAAATTATTAATACTGTATAACCCACTCCCCCTCTCTAAAAGGAGGGAGCACCCAAATTCATCCGGGATACAACACTGCATCTGCCAGCCCACTTCCCAAAAACAGGTTCTGAGAGGGGAGGAAGGGAGGGAGGTCAGAATACAGCAAGACTCCATTAGAAGAAACATAATTATTAAGGTGAGTATTTTTTTCTTCAAACAACATGAAGTCTTGCTGTATTCTGAATATTGCAGACTACCGAGCAGTAACTCCATGGAGGAGGGAATCAAACCTACCTTGGGAATAGGCTCTGCAGTACTGCTGTACCAAACCAAGCATCACTCCTAGCCTGGATGTCCAGGAAGTAATGCTTGATAAATGTATGGACTGTTTTCCAGGTGGCTGCTTTACATATCTCTAGCAAAGGAATATCCCTGGCTGCAGGCAGGGAAGCAGCTGTACCTCTAGTCGAATGAGCCCTCAGGTCTGAGGGAGGTATTTTGCCTAGCTTCTCATAGCAGAATTGAATACAAGAGAAATACACCTAGCAATAGTTCTCTTAGTGGCAGGTTTGCCCTAATCCACTTCCCCATAAGTGAGAAACAACTGAAGGGGGTCAAACCTGTGAGCCTTAGTACACTCAATGAAGTAACTAAGGGCTCTTTTAACATTCAAACTGTGTAAACTTCTTTCTCTTGAAGAAGAATGATCAGTGAAGAACACAGGGAGAGAGATAGATTGGCTCAGATGAAAATCTAAAATCACTTTAGATAAAAACCTTCTATTAGCTCTAAGGACCACCTTATCTCTATGCAATGAGATAAAATCAAGCTCCACTGACAGAGCTTGCAATTCGCTGATATGCCTGGCAGAGGTAATAGCTACCAGGAATACAGTTTTCCAAGGCAAGTACTTAAGCTCTTCTGAAGACAAAGGCTCAAAAGGGGGTTGCATAAGCTGAGCAATGAAAACATTAAGATCCCAAGCAGGGGTAGGATCCCTAAAGGGGGTATTGGTTTGAAGCAATCCCTGGAAACATTTGCAGAATACAGGGTGAGATCACAGTGAGGAAGGCTTTCCTGCTGACAGAAAAGCAGAAACAGCTGACCAATGTACTTTGAGAGTAGCTGGTCTGAGGCCTAGGCCATTAAGATGAACCATATAATCCAGAACTGCAGACAATTCATCAGTGTCTGGGGTTATATGCTTCTTGGAACACCAAATGCTGAATCTTTTTCCATTTGGAGTTGTAAGTTTTTCTGGTGGCAGGCTTTTGAGAGGCTTTGAGAATATCCAGAACCCCTTGGGACAGATGCAAATCTGCATACTCTAACTCTTCAAGAGCCATGCCCTGAGATTGAGCGACCGAAGATTGGGGTACCAAATCCTCGCCTGAGAGAAGGTTAACAGGTTGTAATTCCTGGAAAGAGATGGGGAAGATGGACTGATAGGGACAGCAACAGGTGGTACCAAGGCTGCCTGGCCCAGTTTGGAGCAATCAGAATCACTTTGCAAGGTTGTGATCTTGTCTTGACTAGAACCTTGAACAGTAGAGGAAAGGGAAGGAAGGCATATAGAAATTTCCCTTCCCAGTTCAAAATCAGAGCATCCAGCGGGACAGAGCCCAATACTGGGGGTCTGCAACAAAACAGAAGAAGTTGGTGATTGTCTGGGGCTACAAAGGGATCTATCTCTGAAGTGCCCCACATTGAAAAAAAATCACTTTCAACACCAGAGGGTCCCGGGACCATTCTTAATGGCCCTGGGAGATCCTGCTCAATGCATCTGCTGGCACATTGTCCTTCCCTGGAAGGTAGACTGCCATCAGAAAGGTCTGCAGAGAATGAGCTAGGGACCACAATTTCATGGCTTCTGTGCACAGGGCCATGGACCGAGTGACTCCCTGCCTGTTGATGTACCATATGGTGGTGGTGTTGTCTGTCCTGACCTGAACCACCTTGTTCTGCGCTGACTGAGAGAAAGCTTGCAGGGCCAGAAAGACTGCCCTGAGTTACAATAGATTGATATGAAGAAGGGATTCTTGAGGGGACTACAGTCCCTGGGCTGTGAAAGGCCCCAGATGGGCTCCCCACCCCAATAGAGAAGCATCTGTGGTTAGAACTACAGAGTGAGACTGAGTGATGAATGGCACTCCTTGCCTGAGGTTGCCCTGATCCTGCCACCATTGTAGAGCCTGGATCAGAGTCTGGGTCACTGGAACTAGTTTAGTTAGAAAATCTTTCTTCTGAGACCAAAAGGCCCTCAGATGAAACTGAATGTCCCTCATCTGAAATCTGGCCCCTTGGACCACTGCTGTAGAAGCTGCCATGTGGCTCAGAAGTTGAAGGAAGTGCCTTGCTGGCCAAGATACCAGAAGGTGGAATGAAGAAGTCAGCTCGACAATAGCCCTTGCCCTTTCCAGGGAAAGAAAAGCTCTTGCTTTGACTGTATCCAACTCTGCCCCTATGAAGTTGAGGAGTTGTACAGGCTCGAGAACTGACTTGGGAGGATTGAGAAGGAATCCTAGGGAAGTGAGCACTTGCTGAGTCACTTGAAGGTCTGACTTGACTTGGTCTGGGGACTGACCCACAATGAGCAAGTCATCCAGGTATGGAAATATGGAAATATTTTTCCTTCTTAAAAAGGCCATTACTACTGCTAGGCATTTTGTGAATACCCTTGGAGTTGATGTCAGGCCGAAGGGCATAGCTTTGAACTGATAGTGGCCTGAAGGCAATTCGAACCTGAGGAACTTTCTGTGGGAGCACCTGATGGGAATGTGAAAGTAGGCATCTTTTAAGTCCAGGGAGGCTAGCCAGTTCCCTGGCCTTAGAGAGGGAATAATTATTTTCAGAGTCACCATTTTGAATTTTGGTTTTAAAAGATGTTTGTTCAGGTATCTTAAGTCTAGGATGGGTCACCACTCCCCCGTCTTTTTGGGGGTAAGGAAGTACCTGGAGTATAGACCTTTGCCCCTGTGCAATGTAGGAACTCTCTCTCTCTGTAGCCTTTAAAGACAGTAGAGATGAAACCTCTGCCTCTAGGGCAATGGTTTCAGAGATGTTTGCAGGTGGAAAAGATCTGGCCCTCAGCTTTGGAAATTTCTTGAAGCTGAGAACCAGCTCCTGGCTTACCACCTCCAGGACCCACTTGTCTGAGGTAACAGTCATCCAGTCCTGGATGAAGTAAGCCAGCCTGCCTCCTACAGGAATGGGGGAGTCGATCCGGGCTGACAGATCAGGGTGTCTGCTTGGCAGGAGCCTTAGGTTGAGGGATGGATGCAGTCCTGCTAATCCCCCTTCTGCCTCTCCCTCTGAAGAACCCCCTCTTAGGAAAGGGAGAAGAGGCCTGTGCTTGGTAGAAAGGCCTATGAAAAGGCCTGCCCCTGCCCCTAGCCTGCTGCCTTTGAGGAGTTGTCTGCCTTTCCTTGGCCTGTGCACTCCTATAGGTGGTCCTATACTCATCCATCTTTTTCATGTAATTCTCTGTCTGCTCCCCAAACAGAGAATTACCCACCACTGGGAAATCCATGGCCTTAGCCTGGGTGTCCTGTGAGAGACTAGTACATCTGAGCCAAGACATTCTCTGAAGAGCCACAGATGTAGCCATGACTCTAGAGAACACATGATTGGAGTCCACAGCAGCATGGAACTGTACCTTAGATGCCTCAATCCCATCTGCAGCCACCCCCTCCAGCTCCAAGGCTAGCTGGGGGGAGGCCTGCTTAGCCAGTGCCAGTAGTGTCCCACCTGGACTTCTGGTACCTGGCTGCATAGGCAATATAATTAGAGTGCCTGAGTCCCAAGGCAGATGCCATGTACTGTTTCTTTGCCATGACATCCAGGTTCCTAGAATCTTTATCTGGGGGGTGTGAATCCAAGGGTATATTAGCCTTATCACAGGCTGCAGCCTGCACAACCCCAACATGGCTGCATTGTTGATACAAGTACTCTGTACTACAACCTGATAAGGTGTACCTTTTGTCCATCCTTCTGTAGACAGGAGGTGCAGAATTTGGAGTTTTTAAAATCTTTTGTGTCTGTTTCCCAAAAGACTTATGAAGGAGACTAGACAGTCTCATGGACTCTGGGATGTTCATCATCTCCACGTAATCAGGTTCCTCTTGTTCCTCTACAGCTTCTTCCACTGGGAGCTGGAGAGTTTCTGCCACTTTACTGTAAAACATGTAGTTGGAAGGGGACTCAGAAAACCTAGGAGGGGAAACACCAGAAGGCCTGTCTGGGGAGATGTCCAGTTCAATGGGCTCAACCAGACCTCCCACACCATCGTCATCATCATCATAATCTTCAACCCCCTCCAAATCCAGTTCATAGAAATCTTCAGGGGCATAATCTTGAACCAGAGGAACCAACCGAACTGAGCACCTGCCAGAAGGCATTGGATCAGATGGAACTGGATGAAGCAATTCTACAATCCTTATCGCATTGGCAAGCTCTTCTGTGGTTGGAAAATGGGACTCTGGAACCGAACCGGCCAATTTTTCTTTTCTCTTTCTTTTTGTAGGAACCGATCCCTCAAGATTGGCTCTCCTCCTGCCCAAAGAAGTATCACCCTGGTCAGAGGGCACTCCCTCAGGTTTGGTCAGAACCAAACCAGGCTGGCCATCTGGGTCAGCGGACTTCATGGCCTCCTTATCCCTGAGGCTACCTAATTTTTTTTCCAGGGTAGACTTAGGGAAATTTTTACAGATTTGGCAGTCTGAATCGAGGTGGTCAAACCCCAGACAATAAACACAGGTGGTGTGGGGATCAGCCTTAGCAAAGACCTCCCCACACACACACTGCAGTGTTGAAACCCAGTGGGCCTGGTTTTTCTTTTGGGTTTCCTCAGACATAGCCATCCTAACCACAGACTTACCCTTTTTATAGCAAACAAGCAGGCAAGACACCCTTATCAGTTTCTAACCGTGTCACTGGTATTGGAAAAAAAACACAAGAAAATGCATTTTTTTTAAAACCGATAATGACCGGTAACCACACTCTAAGTTTAAAAACAAAGACAGAATGTATAAATCACTAAACAGCCAGTTCAGCCGAACTGGTCAAAAAATCAATTTTACAATTTCCACAAGTTTACTATGTCTAGTTCACTACCTAGTACTTACTGTACCACAGACAGAGATCTGAACTGAAACTTGCAAAAAAATAATCGGTAAAACCGAGGACTTGAACCGACTTACGAACTGTGAGCAAAGGAAAAATCTCCAGAGCAGCCATTCAGTTATGCAAGAGTAAAGAATCTGACAGTTGCGCTTCAAAGTGCAGCAGTCAGAGGTTTGAACCAAGCTCGAGCTCAGCGTTCTATGCTCTGCATAGAAAATTAACCATCTACTCTCCGGGGCAGTTTGAGTGCTGGGGCTAACTACAATGGTCAGAATACAGCAAGACTTCATATTGATTGAAAATTCTTTTACTGTTTTGGGTGGCCCAATTGTCTGAAAAGCTTTTATTCTGCAGTGCTGTGGGTGCAGGGCATCAGGTCCAGCTTCATACTCATGATTGTTTACCTTATTTTGCCACCACTCTCCCTTTGACAAAGACACTTTGGCATTAGCATTTTCAGCTGATTCAAAACATAAGTTACATCTTCCAGGTGTTCCTCAAAATAATTACTTTCAATTAGTATATCATTCACATAAACCAGATTTCCTCTACTTTCAGCACTAGGAATGGCCTTGTGCAGAAATATATTAAAATATGCTGGGGAACTGAAATATCCCAAGGACACTTTTTCCATGTACTATATATTGTCTTTTTCCAAAAGTAAAAGCTATTTTTTATTGGTCTTTAGAATCTACTTTCCAAAACCCATATGCTATATCTAGAGGTGTGAAATATTTTGCATCCTCGACTTTTTCCAAATTTTGATCCAAATAAGTTATGGGCCAGTGAGATAAAGGCATCCGATTATTTAACTCTCTGTAGCCAATTGTGGGCTTCCATTTTTCTATAGGTTTTTGTACAGGACAGACAGGTGAATTAGAAACAGAATTTACTTCTCTTGTAATTCCTTGCTCCATCAAGGTGTCCTATATTTCTTGTATGTGTTCATAAGATTCTAGTGGAATTCTGTGCTGGCATATATAAACTGAATTTTTACTAGGGTCTGCAGGTACCCTGATAACATGCAGGTCAGTTATCCCACAATCATAAGCATCTTTTGAAAACATGTATCTCAGTTGAAAGAACATTTTATGAAAAAGTTCCTTGTCTGTTTCAGTTTCACAGTTGCATGCTTGTACAGCTTGTTCAACTTGTTCTTTAAAATCAGTATAAGATACATTTGAACATATTGCTAGGTTATCTTTAATTACACCAGAAACATATTCAGCATCAACTACATGTACTGCTTTAATCTGTCTGTTTCACTAACAGTAATGGACAGTACAACATAATCATCCTCCACTGTATATGCATGTATTTCTTTCTTACCAGCTAGACAGATTTCCTGCTGAACAATTAAACAATTAGGTAAAGATCTAGTATTCCAATCTGTCTCATTTCTCTGGACAATATTCTCAGGTAGTTTCCCAATAACAAGAACTTCTAATTTCAGATCATAAAAGGATGTACCTATCACTATTCCTAACTCACAGTTAGCTTCTATAGTGATAGGCTCTGTTGGAATCTACAGGAAACTGTAAGAGACACCTGCAGGGGCCTGGTTCAGTATGACACAAAATGCTTAGACAGTGCAAAAAAGGTCATTGAACTCACCCAGCTATGATTACACTGCTGTCCACACCAAAATTGTGCTATAAGAATCAGGCAGTTTATTAAATTTGCATACGAGGAAACAGCTGAGCCCCTCACACAGAGGATGCTCACACAGACTGACGTTTCAACCCCAGTGGGTCTATGTCAAAGCATGGACATGGGGTGGACAGGTGTGGATAGTGGTTTAATTATAGCTGGGTGAGTTCAGTGACCTTTTTTGTACTGTCTGATAGGCTCTATTGTAGGATTATGCACCAAAATATGCATTGCTTGATTGCTCATATCCAAGCAAGGTGTGGAATGGCTATTTAAACCCATATCACTAAATTGCTGATTAGGCACAAATAATGCAGATTGGTCAAGCATTTCTTGACCTTTCTTTAAATTAATCATAACAGAAAATTCCCTTACATTACCTGGCAGAGTTACAATGAACACCTGACATGCCTGAGGAATAGTTTGTCCAGACCTCAAGGCTTGTGGTGTCACTTTTATTTGGTAAGGGTCCCCTCTTACTTGTGACCCCAGAATATCATTGGCTAGGTCTATACACACACACCCAGTCATACAAGTACTGTACATCTTACCCAAGATACAGGGGGATTTCAAACCTTGTACTGCATATACTTGGTGTTGTATATTCTTTCCCCCTGTTTAGAGGTTCAAGGCACAGACACGCATGCTTTTTTAGCTTCCATCATGGTTTGGGACATCTTTTAGCCACTACATTTTAATTACAAATGTCAAATCAGGCCTCTGCCTTTTTAATATTTTGTAAAACTGCTCACTGATTAGACAGTGTTCATAGCCTAGGCACAACACAGAACTGGCTACCTGCAAGTTCTCTGTTCTGACAGGCACCTTAAATTTACCTTTCTCTGACTTCATTTCACATAGAAAAGACTTGTGATCCAGTGGTTTTTCCTGCGACAATCCTCAGAGGAGATGGTGTATACAGAATTTAATGTATGTGCCTCAGAAACAGGATGGGACTCTGAAAACATAGGGTCTACTTCATTTGTGAAGAAAGTTAAACCTTTTGCATTAATTTCAGATGTTACCACATCTTGTTTGGACAAACAAACCATGTGAGCTTTACTTCTCATCTTAGCCACAATTTCAGAATTACCCAGTATAGATACATCATCTACATTAGAACTTATACAATTTAGTGTACACATTGCATCATCTTTCTCGGCGTAACATAATTCTGATTGTTTAGCAACCTTAAGATTTTTTTTCCAAATAGAATAGGCCTTTTTACCTGTGATAACAAAACTCCATGAAAACAGTCAGCGATAAGTCTAAACCATTTCAGAAGGTCATTTCCAATCAGATAATCATCACCTGTTTTGTTGACAACATACACCAGATGGGTGGCTTCCATTTTGCCAAATCCTAATTTTAACCACACTTTACCTAAGGGCGTATGGGCTTCTTTTCCATAACCTATGATTTGTAATCCATCAGAAAGAATTTTCAGTATTTTTGAGTCACCAAAGTCATCAATCCTTTTGTCAAAAGAGCTTTTAGACATCAGGGTCACTTCTGCCCCTGGACCTAACAAAGTTTCACAATCAAACGTGTTCTCAGTGCTTATGTTAAAGTAAAATCTTTATGCTTTTCCTTTGAAAATAAGTTGCCTATGTAGAATTGTTTGTCTTTACCCCAGCAACACAGCAGTTTTACTGTGACATGACAAACTGTTTGTAGCACTAATTTTGGACACCTCTTGAGAAAGGCAAGACTAAGATAAAATGTTTTCATTTTCATTTGACATACATGCATTTTTATAATTCATTACAGTTTCTTTACCATTTTCAACAATTACAGTTTCATTTGCCTGGGCAGCAGTAGAGGGAACAGGAGCAACTAGTCAACTAAGACCACTACTGGTTTCATCTGTATTGTAAGCTATTGAAGAAGTTTGCACGGGAGAATTAGAAGCAGGAGGTAACTGGGGAGTATGTGACAAATGACTTTGAAAAAATGCTTTTAAATCCTCCATTTCCTTTCTCATTTCATTTTGTGACTTCTTAATCATTTCTTCTAAACTTGGAGAATCAAGTCTAGATCCATTCTGGAATGCTTCATAATCTTGTTGACCATTGTTACAATTCTGGTGCCATCTAAAATTATCTCTACCACTTCAAAAATTATTTTACCCCATGTCATATCCTCTACAATGGTTATATCCCCCATAAAGGAAACCTTGATTTTAATATTGTTAAGGGTTTTGATGCTGCTGCTGATTTTGGTAAGGCTGTTGATCGGGGCAAGGTTGCTGAACAACACCTTGGTCTATTATAGGTTTTGGCTGTCCCACAGGTGTCAGCCATGGAGTCTTGTTATTCTGTTTATTTCCATTTATTTTTGAGGCTTTAGAAGCAGTTGTTTCATCTCCCTCCATAGCTAGTGTATCAGAGGCAGTGACTTCAGACACTGTAGCCTTGGAGACAGAACTTTTTTTGTGAAGGAGTATCATCACCTCTTTCAGAGTCCATATATGTTCTGCCTGTTCTACAATCCTATATATATATATATATAGGCTTCTTATTAAGCTCCACTGTCACTTGTGTTCTAATTGAAGAGGGTAAGGCACGATAAAATACATCTTTGAAATTATCACTATCATTGTCAAAGTTATCGTCCTCTCCAACATATATACCCTTCAGCTTACAATAAAAATCTCTTGGACTTTGGTCAATATCACACTACATTTTACTACTAACATATTAACATACTAAAATGCCAGCAGAATAGGCCTAACGGTCTTTCGTGTCTGCTTGTGTGGTCAGCCCCCAACCTGGGTGCTGACCTTGCTGTCCCCCTTGCCTTCTCAGGCTTCTCCCTTCCCAGTTCCGCATATTCTTGCTGCTCATTTTATAAGCAGCATACCTGACTGCTCCCTTGGTGTGATAGTCACCAGATTCCTTTTTTCAGGCTAAATGGATTATTTCTTTCCTCTTTAGTTACCCTCGATCAATTGGCATGGGGAACATTTACAGAACACCATATTATAAAACTCTGTTCTTCCTTAACCATCATAGAAAATGATTCAAATAATTCTTTCTATTTATGAATGTGCTTTTCAATGTCTCCTTTAGTAGTTTTGGAATTGCATCACATCTCTAGTAGCTGTAAAGCTTTCATGACAGTTTTCAACTTAAAATATTCTTTTTCACTTTCAGACACCTTTTTATTTACTTTTTTTAATCTCTCTTAGGCAACTCAATTTCTGAAGTAGAATAACTTTTCTGTTTGGACTTATTTTCCATTTGTGCCTTTTATATGATTCCTTGACTGAATCAGAATGATCTTTTTCAGAAGAGGAAACAATGTGGACCTGAAAATCAGTATCAGAATCTAATTCTTCAGATGTTTTCAATTTTTTCTCAGTTTTGCATTTACTCTTTATTCTTTTCTCTGACTTCTCAACCTGTGTACTTGATTTCTTTAATGGAATTTTCTGTTTTGTTAGTATATTAGTTTCTTTATCTCTACCCACTTTCTCTTTTTTTTCTTCTTCTTCTTCCCACCCTGACTCACTTTCAGCATCAGACTGAATAGCAGAGTGTGGCTGGGGAGGAGTTTCCTCTATACGTTTTGTACCAGTAACATTGCTAGATGGAGTATATCCCTTGCTTGCACTTTCTTCCTATTCTTTATGCTGAGACAGATAGCCAGAAAATGAAAGGCCTAAGCCCATTGTGTCAAAGTGTTCCTGTTTTTCAAGAACTTTGAGCCACTGTTTCTTTTTATTTTCATATTGCTCCTATAAATTTCTATACAGTTTGCACAGTTCAACCAGATCTCTCCCAGCTTGCTGAACAACCTTTTCCAATCCACCTTATCATTTATCACATTTAAATAATACTTTTGCCATTTCTTAGCATTGGATAGTTCATTTTGCAAAGCCACACAGTCCAGTTAACTCTCTTCATAGGTATCATAGGTTCATACAGGACAAGTGAGACTCTGCCCATAACAGCTTACCAGTTTAAAAGTGGTATCCTGCAATGTTATTCCTTAAATGGTAATCATCTACTCCTTTTTGAAAGACCTCCATACTACTGCTTCCCACAACATCTGCTGGCAGAGAGTTCAATAGGCTTACCACTCTCTGATTAAACTAAGAGGTCCTTGTTCTTGTGTGGCATAAGTCCCCTTATAACTGTAGTCCACGTTTCCTTGTGTCACAGTAACATTCCATGTTTTTAGTCCGACACTATACCAAAATTCATTGTCTATAAATGTGCTAAAGACCAAACAAATGTCTCCTCAGAGTTACCTGTTCTTCAAGGTATATAATCCTAAGTTTTTTAGTCTTCAACTGTAGCTAACATGCTCTATACTCTTTATCATATTAGTTGCTCTATGCTGAATTTTCTCTATGCCATTAGTTGCCATCCTACTGCAGGGGGACCAAAGCTGGCTGCAAAACTCCATGTGTGAATGAACCAAGAGTATAAATTGGGAGATCAACTGTTTTGTCCCTGGTATTAATATGTCTCCTTATGTTACACAGAACTGAGTTTTCCCTCCTTGCCATCAAACTACAGTGTTTATTGAAATCCAGGTTGTTTGAAATTAAGATCTCCAGGTCATTCTTGTAGTGTGTTACCTTTAAGGTTTTCCCTTTTAGTGCATACATATTCTTAGTATTATTTCTATCCATTTGCAATGTCATGCATTTCTTGATATTGGGATACAACTGATACCTATGGGTCCATTGTTCAAGTTCAGTAAGTGCAGCCTGCAGATTGTCAGCTTCTCTTGCTGTATCTACCAATGTCCCCATTTTTTTCCATATACACTTTTAGCTCCTAAGCTGCCCCCCATCTGCCCCATTCTAACTGATACACTAGCTCCATCACCCTGGTATCACTGGGACTTACTTCTAGAACCTGCCTGGTCATCAGGTGCAGAGCCTGTGGAGGGTTGGTAGTCATCCACAGCTTGGTCGTGTCCTCCATTTTTCTTCCCCTTCTCCATTGCTGGGGCATGCATGCAGGACGTGCATATGTGGAGGATCATGTACATCCATGGAATTCCCACAGCACCCTCTCTTCCATGGCACCCACAGTCCTGCACTACCCTCGGGTCTCCACCTGGGGATAATTGTTCAGTGGGAGTGCCAGTCTTCCCTCCCCTGATAGAAGAGCAGTCCTTTGGAAGCTCAATACTTTCCCTCCCCAGATGGCTCCTGTCAGCCACTTGCACCACAAACATGGGTCAGCAGCATGGCAGGAGCTAAGGCATGGATGCATCAGCCCTCCATGCCACTGGGCTGGCTCCCATTGTTAACAATTTAATATCACCTGCAAATTTAGTTATCCATACATTGTCCAGCTCTGGTATTTTTGATACATAAATTTTAAATAGACACAGTCACAAGACTGATCCCTGTGGGATGCTACTGGTAATCTCTGCCAATTCCAACATGTATCCTTGAACACTAACCTTCTGCCTTCTGTTACCTAACCAAGACTGAATCCTCTGCACTACTCTATTATTAATTCCCTTGTCATATAGGACTTGCATGAGTTGCTGGTGAGGGACCTTATCAAATGCCTTACTTTGGTCCAAATATACCACATCCACAGATTGTCCTGTATCAAGAGCCATACTGATGTTTTTATAAAATTCCAGCATATTTGTCTGGCATGACCTACCAGCAGTAAAGCCATGCTGTGCTCTGCCAACTAGATCCATATTCTTTAAATGGGTCTCTATTTCTTAATGTATTATTCCCTTAAGAACCTTCCCCAGCACTGATGTCAGGCTAATGGACCTGTAGTCTCTTTGGTCCTTTTTAGATCCTTTTTAATGATAGGAAAAATTAGGGCAGACACACTGGCACAGCAGCAAGGTGTCTTCTTTCAAAACCAACATCCTAGGTTCAGAGACAGACTCAGGAGTCAGAGGGCTGGCCAGGGGGAGAAGGATTGAGCATCCTGGAGACTGCTGTCCTTCTCCAGTGGAGGGGACAGAGTGTCCAGTGCAATAGGGACCTCTGGTAGAGACAGAGATATGCCGCAGCCGGAATGATCACTTAAGGGGGTGGGGCAAATGCTGATTGTCATTGCACATCCATGCCACCAGGGATCTCTGCTTACAAAAAAATAAAAAAAAAACTACCCCGCCACCCTCTATGAAGCCCCTCACTCTAGCCTGACCATTCCCCTTGGCTCTGCTTGGCAACAGGGTAGACATGTGTCTGCCAGCTGCCGAGTACTATGGTCTCACCCTGGGGGGGGTAAGCCAGGGGGTTCCTCCAGTGGGTATGCCCACTAGAAATCCTAACTTCAAGTCTGTGGGTCCTGAATTGGCCAGTGGCCCCTCCCAGTGGGGGCACACCTGGGACCATCACTGACCATAGCAGTTAAGTCTTGGGGGGAAAGATCACGCCTGGTGGGGTAAGGGCCAAGATCTGGGTCTGTATGCAATGTGAAAACATACTAAACTGCAAAAAAAAAAAAAAGAGAGGAACAATTATGGCCTCCCTCCAAGATTCAACCATCAAACTATTATGCAATGATTGTTGGAAAATCCTGGTTACTGGACCCACAAGTTTGTTAGCCAATTCTTTCATTATCCTTCAGTGGATCCCATCAGACCTTGCACTTTATTCAGATCAATTTGTTGAAGTGCATCTCTAATGTCTCCTATTTCCAACCTTATTTGAGCATCATTAGGTTCATTAGGTCCCAGTATTGTATTATTTTACTTTTTGTTAAATACTGAACTGAAGTACTCATTGAACCTTTGAGCAATTTCTTGATCAGTTGAAATTAGCTTCTCTTTATTATCCTCTAATGGTCCAACATGTACCTTGCTTCCCTTTTATGATTTAGGCACCTGTAAAAACTATAACAGTTATTCCCCACCCCATCTGCTAGTCTTACTTTAAAGTCAGCCTTCTCTTTCCTAATACTTGTTTTAACATCCTCTCTAATAGTTGAACTTGACCTATAAACCTATTACACTCAATAAACTGATTTTCTCTTTGTTCTTTCAGTTGGTTTATTTCTTGAACTAAAAGATCATTATAAACATTTAACTATCTAATTAGCAAAATATAATCTTTGTTACCTCTTTCTAATTCTTCTTTTTTTTCATCTTGGCTTTTAGTGGGAGTCAACTTGGATATGATAAGAAGTATCACTACTTACGATTTAACAACCTTCACAGTTATACTTTGGGCTGTCAGAGCTTAACAACAACAATAGCCCTTAAACAACAACATCTAAACATAAAACTTAATATATGTGTATTTTAGAGGGGCATCTGGGTATTTGTAATTGTGCAATTCTCACCTCCAAAGTCTTATCTTGCTTGTAGAGTGGTAGGTGGTCAGGAACCTCTATCAGTGGGGGTTTCTTTCTTATTTCTTCAGCAAGGGAACAGATGTTATTGACATTAGATATTAGGACATTAGGGAAAAACAGTAAAATTACTTCTATGCTGTAAAAGCTTTTTATCTGTACTTATACACATTCAAGGCATATGCACCATTCATTAAAATAAAGACAGAATTCATACCAATATCAAATGAATGTCAGTATTGGTATAAATAATGTGTTTTAATCCAAATTATCCAAGAAATTGAGCCTCCAAGTTGTCAGAACATTAGGATGGGCTATCAGTTATTTATTATGTCCCATGAGCTTGGGTTTGAATTTCTCCCTTTGCTTTTTGGACTATGCAAAGCAGTAGAAAATAGCTAAGATTCTCTCTTTACAATCTACCGTATAAAAAGCTTATAAACAGATCATATAATTTGTAAATGAACTTGAGGTGAAAACCTCACAGTAACATAAAATGGATTTTATTATTCCTGTACAATATAAACTAATAAAACTAATAATAGTATTACATAGATACAAATTATTGCAAATATTGCAGAAAGCAGAATAATGCAAAGAAATAAAGCTTTCAAAACAAAACAAAAGTAATCAAGCTCAGTATATAGTTTTAGTAAACTTTTGAAAATAGCATCATTACTGTTGCTATATATTTTTTTTTGGTTCTGCATACCCATATTTATATTTATATTAGAATGTTTCCCTCATATATCTACCCCTTTTCTAAGCTACACTAAAAATATATAAATATTATAGTGATACTTAGACACTTGGAGTTTGTACAAAAAGTAAGCTTTTCTTCATGATGCAAAATAATGGAGAATCTTTTTCTCTGCTGTTGGCCACTGGTTTAGCTGACTTTTGAATCTCTTCCACAGTGGCACTGCAGACATCAGAAACACTGGGATAAGCTGGATCTAGCTCTTGTTGGAAGGGCTCTTCAGCAATCTCAACAGACTTAGACCCGGACAGCAGCTGGCTTGAAGGAATTCTGTTTAAATGTCAATGTCTCTGGTATTATTAAGCTAGTTCCATTTACATAATTATGACATCACATATTCTGGTTTAGCAGCTCTGATTGGATGTACAGTAGCAAATGAGGAGGGGGATGGCAAATTCATGTCCTTGGCACTTCCCCTCTCTGGTACAGTGTTCATTTGAAAAGAAATTTAAAATCAAAGTCAATTTTCACTCTAATATCTTGGTCTATCAAATACGCATATTAATATACTGTACAGGTCTTTGGATTCAGCACATCATTTTGCACATTATGCTGTGAGTTCCATGTCTCTGAAGTCCACAGTTCACAGGATAGGTCATAAACATTGTTTCTAAGCAAATATCTTTATAAAAAAGTACACCTACTGAATCCTCACCTCTTCCACTTAAAGATTTGGTACTTTTAGTCCAAATAAACCTTTAGAAAATAAGTCAGAAGGCACAAAATCTCTTCTAAGTAAAAGTTTCTTTGCTTGAAAACCCTGAAGCATTGCAAGTTGTAAATTGCAGAGCTGTCACAAGACCTGTAAACAGTTAGAGCAGAACTTTTCCTTAGGCCTTATTTTAGTTCATAATCTTATTTGTTTTTAGAGTAGTCAAACAAACATACTAACCAAATACTAGCAGTTAACAATTCATGCAGCCTTCCATCTGGATTATTTAAGCATATAGTCAAAATAATTCAACATCACATAATTTGTTTTTCCCCAATGCCCATAACTGTCATCCAATCAATATAATTCTCTCATTAGGGCCACAAAAAACATCAGTTAAAAAAACATCTCCAATGTAATGGAAGGTATGGAGCAAAGATGCCCACTGTTCAAGTAAAGCACTCCTATTAGAACACACATACCTTCCCAGAATACTGTTCACTTTTTTGTGTAATTTCAAGAGTAATCATTTGCTAGGGTGTCCGACTATGTAAAACTAGAGTGGCAACAACTATATTAATCCACAATATGCCTACAAAGGCAGCTACACAAAGATGCCTTTATTCCCTTAAGTGGTATATTACCAACCTAGGCAATTGTACTAGCCCACCCTAACTACAAAAACATCAGGGAGAACATTCCGATAATGAGGTAAGTATACTCAAACACCATTTTAGAATACAAGCAACCAGAAGAGAGCTTCTCATAACAAAGCACAGATACATGTCTGAATCTGACCCAGTATGCACTCTACAGCTCTCTAGACTCTGTGCTTTAGCCTTCAAAATGTCCATAATAAACATCTAATTGGATACAAGTAGTATTCAATAGAGGTAATGCTCTAAACTTAATAGCATTCTTACACTAAAGCCCCGTTCGAAGGAGCTACTCCTGAAAATGGGTGAGTAAATCGAATGGTAAATTCATTCCTAATGAGCAGTGGGCCAAATTAAGTTAGAATGAACACGTTGTCAGAGTAATAACAGCTGTAAGGATTGCAAGTTATATAAGCCTACTAGCATTTGGAATATAATGAGTCAAGTTACTTAACTGAAAGATTAGCATTCCAGGTAACTTAATGACAAATCCTAGACTGAACTCCCAAGTTTCCAATTTTAGATCATCCTTTACCCAGTTTGAAATAATTCCTAGGATCTGGGAAGACTCCCAAGTGAAACTCACAGGACCAGCATCTTAATAACCAGGATGAATTTTCTGATTAGTACTCTCAACAATTTATATTAGTTGCCAGGTTCTAGAGGATTCCTTAGTTAAAATTTAATTTTTATTAAAAGTTATATTGTCCAGTCTCAACCAACATTATATATGCAGAGAAAACATTAATATAAAAATATATTCTCCCTTATTTCTACATATTAAACATATTATTAAAAATTATACTAAAAATACATACTGTAAACACATAAAGTTCCTGTATTCTTTTTCAATTATTGTACCATACCTGTAGGTTCAATTTGACAGCATTTCCCTTCTTCATGGTCAGCTCACCAATGCCTATAAGAGTTACACACACCTGTTAAAAAAATAGAAAATAGGCCCTCCTCTAAGTGTAGTAAGTTTTGTACCATTTAGATTAAAACAGTGCCCCACCAATCCCCAGACAAGGATGGCCTTCCTTAATTGAAAGCTTTTAAGCATTTCAGCACCTGCAGTGCAATAATGATTCCATCCATTCCATCCCTTCTGTCTTCTGCTTTATTCTCCTTGGGACTCACCCACGTCTCTCCTCTCCAGTGGTTAAATTCTTGGTGCACAAACTCCAAGTGATAGGCTGAAATGGCACTTTTATGATCCTCCTACTCACTAAGGCCATAATACAAAAAGCAGGAACTACAATGCCAGAGAATCCACCTTCGAAGAAAACACTATACAGATGCACAATGCATCAGCAAAACCACTTGAAGGTTTAAATTGGAGCTGAAGTCCAAGAATGCTGAACTACAAAGCAATCCCAAATCTTCCAAAACAACTCTGTGGTAACATTCCAAGTCTCCAAAACAAACTAGTAAGTATAATAAGACTTAAATTTCACAAAACACAGTATCAAATAGAGTAAAAGCTCAATTAATTTGATTTAGGCATCAAGCAGGAGCAGAGTGGCAAACGGCCATCTTGCCTCTCCACCCCCCTCAGTTTTGAGAAGGCAAAACATTTAAACAATATACTGTAGCTTATTTCTGTAATTACACAGGCACATAAAATACATATTTTTGAATGCCTCATGACATGAGCATTAGAAAGAAACCAAACATGATCATCTAAACTTTTAAACTGTTAGCACATTATATTTCTGTAAATAACATCTGTGGTAGGAAGAATTTCCTTATAAGCACTGATTGTTCATTAGATGGAAACATCTGCTATAAGGTTGTGCTATTTTCATACAGTATTTGCAGCAACTTTAATTTCACAGAAATAAGCAAAAATACACGTCTAGCATTAAAGAGATGGGTCTCGATTCCCAAAACTCTGAGCCTGACACAAGGTGCCTGAGCCAAACATAAATGGCGTAATTGATGGACACACATCTCATCTGCCTGCAAAAATGTAGAAAGTGGTGTTCTGCAAGGATCTGTTTTGGCCCCACTAATTTTTCAGATTTTTATTTCTGACTTATCTGTTAATATTCACAGTAATATTATGAAATAGGCAGATGACTGCAAACTTGCTAACATCTGTATGAACTCAGAAGACCATATAACTATCCAGGAGGATCTGAGCAGATTGGAGGCCTGGTCCATAAAATGAAACCTATGCTTCAATACATCTGAATGCAGTGTTCTACATTTTGGTAAAAATAATCCAAATAAACAATACTATCTTTATAGTATTTTGACGATCATATTACAAACACTATCAGTAAAGCAAACAAAATATGGTGGGCTATTCACCATAATATTTCATCAAATAATCCAGACATTCTGTTACCACTGTATAAAGTTTATGTAAGATCCCACTTCGATTTAGTCTCTCAGCTTTGGAACCTGTTTAGAAAAAGGACATAGTAAGAATTGAGAGAGTTCATAGAAGACTTACTAAGTCTGTAGTTTCTAATAATTCTCTTTCCAATGAGGAAAGACTATTTAAATTTAACCTGATGTCACTGTAGGATTGTAGACTCAGGGGTGATCTCCTGTTTACATGTGACATTATCCATGATCTGTTCCTTTCAGTTGAATGTGGCCTTGATCTCAAGCAAGTATGTGTTAACACCAGAGGCCACCCATTGCGACTTGCAAGAAACAGATGTAACTCAAAAAAAGGGCATACTATTTCTCTCAGAGAGTTGTTAGGTCCCGGAATAGGTTATCTTTGAATATTATTGCTAGTAATAATAAAACTACCTTTAAAAATAGACTGGATAGTTTCATGAGATCAGGAAAATGCCTGAATTTTTATATGTAAGCTATGAAGCTCCATGGACCTCACAGCCTTCTGCTTCTTTCAGTTCTTAGTATGGTTCTTAGTAAGTGGCACCTTTGTGTCAAAAACTACCCCCTGAGCTATTCACAAAAGCAGCCTGCATCAACTGCAGACCACATGCCCCAAACAAGACTTGTGTCAGCCCTGCACACAAATGTGGGCTGGAACCTGGCACTAGGGGGCATGTGACAGTCGGCAGACACAAGCTGCCACATCTCCTAATGTGGAATTCATAGAACTCTCCCAGAGGGAGACATTCTAAATATCCTTAGATCAGCTAGGGCTGGTCTAAGGGTACTTTGACAATTCTCCTCTGGGAGAGTAGCCTGTTTGTGGCAATGTGCCACGGTCCCCCTCCCCGATCCTTGATGCCCCCATCAATTTTAAAATGAATAAATCCCCATGTACTGGTGCTCCAGTGACCCCCTCCCTGATCCCTGTTGTCCTGGTAATATGAAAAGAAATTAACCCCCATTCATTGGTGGTACAGTGACACCCCATCCCTGAACACTGATATCTTCAGTAATATTATAGTAAGAAATCCCTGTACATTGGTGATCCAGTGACTTCCACCCTCCCCAACACAGGAGGTGGTGCCCACCACCCTGCTCCCCCCAATTCCAGTGACAGAGCCAGGGACTGGCACAGCCCTCCTCACATCTCTGTGGTGGGCCCCTGGCTGAACTGTCACTGAGGGCATACTGTAAAGTATGCCCTCAGTGACAGTTTAGTCAGAGGACAGCCACAGAGGTGTGAGGATGGCTGTGCCAGTCCCCAGCTCTGTCAAAGGATTGTGGTGGAGTGGAGGATTGGGCACTACCTCCTGGAGTGAGGGGGTCAATGGACCACCAATGTAAGGGGATTTCTTACTTGTAATATTACTGGGACATCAGAGAATGTGGAGGGTGGGTCACTAGAAAACCAATAAATGGGGATTAGTTCATTTTAAAAATAAGGGGATATCAGAGATTGGGGAAGGGTCACTGGACCACCAATGATCAGGGATTAATTTAGTTTAATAATAACCAGGACATTGGGGATCAGGGAGGGGGGAACTGTGCCACCAAAGAATGGGGATTAATTTATTTTAAAAATAATGGGGAGATCAGTGAACAGGGAGGGGGTCACTGGACCACCAATAAACAGAGATTAATTTATTTTAATGAAAACAGGAACATCAGGGATTGGGAAGGGGGGTCACTGGACCACCAATGAGTGGAGATTAATTTAGTTTAACGATAATGGGGTCATTGGGGGTTGGGAACCACTTGTCTTTCCTACAAACCATTTCATGTGCCTTATGTGAGGTTGCCACAAGTGTGGAGACATGGGTGCCGGGACTCCTCCTGTAACAGAATCAGGAGCAGTGTTCCTGGTGCATCAGGCTTTGGCACAAGCTGCTGTTTACCACAGTTTGTGCCAATCTAAGCACTTTCTGAAAATCGAGTCCATTGGGTCCCTTTTTTCCCAAACATAACATTTTCAGCTATAACCTGATATCAGTTCTGTCCAGCAGTTAGAAATTCAAGTTGCCATAGAAATCTCTTCACTTCTCTGGCTATGATTCACATCTTTGACACTTGTATCAGTTTGTACTTAGTCAACACTGGAACCCACTGGGCTCCTCTTCTGCCATAAGGACATTTTGTAACACTTAGTTTGGTTTGCACTTCTTGATTTTGTGAGTCTGATCAGATAAATAAAACTATTTGGAACTGTAAAAAAGCATCAATGTATCAGTATCACATGATACCCAAATAACCATATCCCATAATCAAATATTACAAAATAGTTTCATAATTTACAATGTGCTACGGCAGATACCAGGGTGCATATAGGAGGGGTATCTCCAGTAGGAGGTGGTGTTGCCAAAGTATCTCTCACTGGTGAGCCCCCCCCAAATTACTGTATCCAGTTTTGAGGCTCTACCTCAGGAAGGCTATAGCCAGAGTGTAGGCAGTCCAGAGCAGAACAACTAAAATGGTGCAGAGGCTGCACAAGAAGCACTATGAGGAAAAATTAAGGGGACTCACAATGTATGCCCTGGAAAAGAGAAGGGTGAGAGGGAGACATGCTAAAGACCTACAGTTACCTCACAGGGGTGATCAGGGTGCAAGAGGGTAGTCTCTTTCATATGAGAAAGAGTGCAAGGACCAAGGGACATGCAATGAAGGTGTGGGTTGTGTTAAGAGGGATGGGAGACAGTACCATTTTATTAACAGGACAGCAGACTTGAGGAACAAATTGCTGGTAGAAGCAGTGGAGGCAAAAACAGTGGAGGGTTTCAAGTATGCATGGGATATATATAGGAGAACATTGGTAAATAGTCAGAGTGGTGGATTGCCATTGGAGACCACTTAAAGTCTATCGAGACAGATTAGTCATGCCCCCCCAAAAAAATACAAGCTCGGCTAACCTGGCCCACCTCCCCATTCACCAAAACTGTCCCAAAATTTCAACCCCTCACCAAGACAAAAATACAAAATTAAAAAAATACAAATAAGGACAACCCTGTAAGTAAATTAGCCAAATGTAAAAGTAGTTACAAATGCAACGTTTTTGGCAGTAGGTTAGGTAATTCCTCTCCCCCAATAGAACACCTCTAGAGTGTCCCTTGGGATGTGCATGATCTTTCTTCCTCCCAGGAGGCACTGGGGGAGCTGACAGCAGTGTCAGTATCTCTGTCCTCCTTCTACTGAAGCCTAAGCTGAACCGCTCACATTTCTTGTCTTTTCTGCTTAAAACATCAGAAACAGTATGCAAATACCGTACATACAGTACTGTGTAATTGTATGTAAAAACAACATAGTGGTGCACTGTATGACTAATATTTCTTGTCAAAGATTTCTGATCTCCCCTGGTCATATTGGAGGGAAGTGTACTGTTGGTTGTTGTTGACCTAAATGGACCCTGAAAACAAAACTGAAGAGGACTTTAAAGTTACCCACTGTACCATGCATCACAGAAGTTTCAATTGTGAAATATAAAATTGTGCACTCAGATCACTGACACAATGAACCACTGGTGCTCCCTACAATACCTGAAGCAGTTCCCTCCCTTCTCATGACCACAGGGACTAGCAACATTTTGATGGAATGGAGAAATCCATGTGGCAGCACAGCACAATCCTGCTTCCACAGCAAAATATATTTTGGCTTAACACAATATGCCTATAACAATATTGAATAGATGGAAAACTGGCCAATATTTCCATGCAAGAATGTCAGAAATTCTGATTTCGGCAGCATGTGTTCAGTATTGCACAATACTTTATATGTGCTCAGTACTGCTCTGGTACTTTCCAAAGTAGGTATTATGATGTCCCTCAACAACTTTTGAGGATCGATATAGTTGTGCCCATACAGGAGCATGGCATGTGGCATGGGCAGCTGGTAACACAGCCTGCATGCTACAATAAGGGTAACCTTTTTATGGGGCTTCCTTATTTTTATGTTTGCTTGCACGCATGTGCAAGAAACATAGTGCCTTCATCGGAGATTTCGGAGGTGTGTCACCTCCTCCTCCAATTCAGGCACTATGCTGGCAGGAGCGGCCCCTGTAAGCCAATGCATTTTGGAGCTGTCTATGACACGCTCCAAAATGCAGTGGCCTACAGTTGAAAGGGGGAGCTACGCTTGAGTGAGCAGCGATAAGAAGCTGCTCACGTGCAGTCCCCCCCCAGCCGCAGGCGTGCCCCCGCATGCAGCGTATAGCCGACAGGGTGCCCAATCCCCGTTGGCTGAACTGCGTCTGTCTCCTCCCCCTCCCCTCCCGATAGTTGATGCCATACTGGGAGCCCACCCCAGTGTGGCAATCCATCATGTTGCTGACGGGGTGCCCAATCCCCCTTCGGCTGAACGTGCCCCCCTCCCCAAAGTCCTTATGCCACGCTGGGAGCCCACCCCAGCGTGGCAAGCGTCCAGCGTTTTTTTTAATTTTTTTGCCTACGGGGTGCCTAATCCCCGTCAGCTGAATATCCCCACAAGTCCTGGTGCACGCTGGGAGCCCACCCCAGCATGGCAAGCGGTCCCATGACGCTCTTTTTTGTTTTAACCTGTAAAACAAAAGCGTCCCATGGCGCGTCTCCTGAACCCCCTCCCACAACCCGCACCCCACCACTGTGCACCCAGCCTCCCACACCCCCTCACCCCATACTTACCTCTGGACTCGGTTCAGATCTTCGGTGGACGGGAACACGTCTGCACTCTTCAAAGCCGACCGCGAACTGAGAGAAATGCCGTAAGCTGTATAATGGGCTAGATAGGAGGGTTCAACTTTATTGCATATCTCAGGCATTTTGGAATTTTGCACAATTTTCAACATGGGTTTTGGGACCCTTCTCATGAATGATGTCACTGTCATGGCGTTTTGGGCTTGAAGGGTGATTTCGCGCAGTGACTGCGAAATCACCCTGCGGGACTGAATACCGCCATGACAGTGACATCATTCATGAGAAGGGGGCCCAAAACCCCCATGTTTAAAATTTGGTGCCAAAATTCCAAAAAATGACTGTTTAACGAGCGTGCATTGCGCAGTTCCTACGCAGGCTCATAAGTTCACGAAATTTCAATATTTTCACTCCAGATTTTCAACATTGCCATTTAACCACACTGTCTTATGAGTAGTACAGCTGTCATTTTTCACATCTCACCCAAAATGTGTTTCCACCCTTGTAGCGCAGAATGGCGCAGTCGGCATGCGAAATCAATGTACAGGACAAATTAAGAAAATCACAGTGACACTGTTCATGAGCAGAGGTCTTAAAATGGCTATGTTGAAAACTTGGTGAAAAAATGCCTAAAAATTACTTTTACGAGAGTGCGTTGCACAGTTCCTATGCATGCTTGTAAGTTTGCAAATTTAATATTTTCACTCTAGATTTTCAACATGTCCATTTTATTAAACTTCCTTATGAACAGTCCAGCTGAAATTTTTCATATGTCACCCAAAATGTGTTATTGCACATGTAACGCACACAATGGTGTTGTTGGTGTGCGAAAGCAATGTTTAGGACAGATTAAGAAAATCACAGTTACACTGTTCATGAGCAGAGGTCTTAAAATGGCTATGTTGAAAATTTGGTGACAAAAGTCCATAAAATGACTTTGTTACGAGTGAGCATTGTGCAGTTTCCATGCATCCTCGTTAGTTCATGACTTAGTAATATTTTCAGTCCAGATCTTCACTAGTGGCATTTTTCAACACTTCCTTATGAACAGTACAGCTGGCATTTTTCACAACATGGCCGAAGTGTGTTTTCACACTTTCAGTGCAGAGATGCGTGGTCGCTGTGGGAAATCATTGTTCGGCACAGATAAAGAAAATCACAGTGACACTGTTCATGATCAGAGGCACCAAAATGCCTGAGTTGACAATCTGCTATAAAATATCCCCAACCTACTTATATAACGGGTGTGCGTTGCACAGTTTCTATGTACGCTCGTGACTTCACCATTTTTTTTAAATATTTTTACTACACATTTGCAACATAGCCATTTTTACACCTCCCCATGAAAGAGTACAGCTGTCATTTTTTACAGCCTGTTCGGAATATTTTTGCACCTGTGGTGCTAAATCCCGTAGTCACTGTGCATAAGCGGCTTTCGGCTACCAAACTGATATTCCCCCTGTTTATGAGGTGGGGTCACAAAACAAACATGTTGAAAATTTGGAGTTAAAATACCAATGAATGCCTGAGGTATTAGGCTTTTCAACTAAATGCCCAACCCTATAGAGAATGACAGGAATCAGGGTGTGACTTGGGTTCTTGCCTGTAATGTCTACCATTCCACACCCTGCAGTCACTGAGAGGCATCGAAATTTATGCCTTGGACTCTTGACCCCAAACTTCACCCATTCTCCTATATCGCACCCATCTCACCGTGTTCCCTAATGAAATGGGAGTGCGCATAAGGCAAAGACCCAAGGAGCATGTCACACTTGTCAGTCTCTGCAGAGTGGGGTGTGGTGAAATGGCATGGCCGTTATGCCTGACGACCCAAATGCATACCCCGATGCCTGTCACTCTCTGCAGGGTGGTGGTGGGGTTGGCTTCAGTTCAATACTTCACTGCCATTCCTATTACGCAGCTCTGTAACTTCTACACTACCACTACCAATGCCAGTAAGCAAACATTCGGCATTGACAAATGCTTGTTGAAACTGCTGTACTGTGATGTTTGACCTCATGCCCTTCTGTCCAAGTACTCTCTGAATCATCAGTGTATATTTATTTACCTACATATCAGTTGACTAGTATGGGGTACTAGACTGTAACTAAAGAAAAAGACCATTGGTCCATCCAGTCTATTCTATTTTATCCTATTATATCCCAGGATCTATTGTTATATTGGGGTACTGCACTCACCTCTTCCTTTGCCTCCTGTCCTACTGCTTCTTCTGTGAACTTATTAAAGCAGCAGTGCAACAAAAATGAGCTAAAATTTGACCCTACCTTTTTTCTTCCTAATCGATACCATATGTCTTTCAGTTTATTTTGTTCATAAAAATTTCAGTTTCCATAATTATTTGAGAATTTTATGAAAGTTTTAAAGTAATTATTTCTCAAGAAAAAAAGATAGTACTTCAGTTTTGCATAGAAATAATATTGAGGACATGAGAAGTGTAAGAATCCAGACAAAAACACAAATGTACAGTACATAGCTTAGGAAGCATCCAAAAAAACAAAATCAATAGTTCTGCCAATAGTTTTCATAATCATAACAGAAAATTATCTTTATTGAATGACATTTTTCATTACACTGCTGCTTTAAGCTTTGCACTTGGTCCCAGCTGTTTGAAACTATTAATGGTTTATGCACCCACCACCTCTGCTGGTTGGTTTTCCTATAACTCAGCTACTGAGGCTCTGTATCATATCACCACTCTCCCTTTTGATATCAAGAGAGTACATGTTCAGAGCCTTAACCTGATCCTCATAGGGTCTGTTCCACTGGCCCTGAATCATTGTGGCTTCCCTACACTGCACTGTCTCTAGCCAGTCTTTTTCTTTTGTTAGGTGGGGATTCTAGAACTAGGCACAGTATTCCAGATGTGGCATTACCAATGATATAGAGAGGTAGTATCATCTCCTTCCTTCAGCTGCTGAACCTCCTCCCAATACACCTCAACATTCTAGTTGCCTTGCTGTAGGCCTTGCTACATTGGATAGATCATTTGAGGGAGTTATTTAGGAGAACCCAGGTCCCTTTTCTCAGAGGTAGTGTCTTTCTCCACCATTCCCATCCAGTATATTGCCCTGACAGTGACATGACGATGTCAGTCAACACTACAGCGACAACAGTGCCAGGTCGCTGTACTGTCAGCGCTGGATCCTGGCACTGTTATCTGGGGGTCAGCACCACCTCCCCTATTCAGCTCTGACTTAGTGTTGATTATATTAAGTGGGGGAGTGCAGGGGGGGGCATACAGTAGCAGCCACAGAAACTTCCAGCTATTTCCCAAAATTTCTGTGATATTTCCAGAAATATCTCCTGCTTTCTGCATTTCCACAGTAGGGGCAGCAGAGAGAAACTCTTCAGACATTTCATGAAAATATCTGAAAATAGCTGCCAATTCATATGGCTACCACTGTAGTCCCCCACTTGGGGGGTTTAGGGGTGAAGCCCCCCTGAAGAAAACACAATAGGCAGTGGCTATCTTTATGCCGACTGCAAATGCGGTTGACATAAAGTTTTTGCTGTAATGTCATTCGACAACATTTTTGTCAATAAACGGTTGTAGATCTGTCCCTTTTCAATATTCCATCCTGTGATTCTTGTTCCCTATGTGCATCACTTTGCACTTCTTGACACTGAATTTCAACTGCCAGATTTTGGACCACCTCTCTGACCTTTGCAGGCCCCTCTGCAATGCTGTAGCCCCTTTCTCCCTATCTAGCCTGCACTAGAGCTTAATTTTATCTGTAAAAAGACACATATTTCCCTATATTCCTTCTCCTATGTCACTGAAGAACATATTGAACGCAGTATATTGCGTTCCTTTTTGTTTACTAGTACTGCAACATGAAATGAAATGTATTGTACAGTGTTCTTTTTTGCTCTTCAGATGGCTAACAATGGCCCACATGTGTGGAAAATAAAGCTCATTGACTGGCACCAGTGATCTCTCAGTTCCCAATACAGTGCACCTGCTGGACTTACTCTGTCCTTTTCAACTGCAGTTTATGTTGATCTTTATATTTATATAGTTTAGAACAATGGTTATAATAAATATTTAGTGTTTATAGTTATGCGGTTTGTAATGCTTTTTATAACACTGTTATAATAATCACTAAGCACCAAACATAAAATGCCAATACAGTAAGTTCAGCCCCCCTCCCCCACAACCCAGACACAAAAAAGACCCAAGAATTCCTCTCAACCTTATGCCTTGAAAATCACAGACAGGGCTCAAATAGATAAGGGACATAATGGTAACATCAGCTCATGAAACTGATCTTTTCTCTAGGACAACTTAATTTTTACATTAATAGATTCATAGAAGACTGTCAGCAGAAAAGGACAATAGTGCCCATCTAGTCTGCCCCAATACTCCCTCCTACCATACCCACCAACCCCATTCTTCCAGATCCACCTCTTGCCGCCCTCTGACCAATCCTTTATATCTGTCCCATGCCTTCTTGAATCGCCCCATGGTTTCCACTCCCACCACCTCTACAGATAGACTGTTTGGTGAAATAATGTGCCTGTGTACTATACCCGAATCTTCCCCCTTCCACCCTCAGACTATGTGCTCTCATTCTATCACTGCTTTTCCTTGTGAATAGGCTCCCTTCTCCCACCATATTTATCCCTTTCATGCACTTGAATGTTTCTATCATGTCCCCACTCTCCCTCCTAGTCTCCAGCGAGTACATGTCTAGCTCCTTCAACATCTATTCATAGGGCATCCAATGCATGGCCTGCACCATCTTTGTTACCCTACACTGAACCCATTCCATCCCATCAATATTCTTCCTCAGGTGGGGCATCTAGAACTGTACCCCACACTCCAGGTGAGGCCACACCATGAACTTACAGAGTGGCATCAGTACCACCATCTTCCTAAGTAATATATGGCATTATTTAATTATTCAAACTCAGACTCTTCAGTGGTAAACATTTGAATTTTAGTAGGGACCAAGAACATTTCTGAGGTAAAATCAGGGATGACCCTGAAAGGTACAGGATGGGCCCAACGTGAAACCCACAGATGCATAATGTCTGTCCTAGTATATGGGAGTCATTGCCAGTTTCCATATAGTGAAAGTGAAGACCCCAGGACCATCTGTTATAGCAGATGCCCAGAATCAAAAAATATACATTTATTCTGACTAATTTATTTTGACCCACCTTTGTACAATTTAGTGTGAGATGTTGGCACATATTGTCCTGTGTTAGCTTTCCCACTTTATTCTTCAAAACATGTCAACTCACTGTTGGCTTCAAACTCTGCCAGGGCATTAGTTCTCAATCTTTCCCACACTGAGCCTTCACTGAGTTATGAAAAAAATCTTTGGCATGCCCATAAAACAAATGATGTAGTGTGCTTTACACAGTGTACCAGCAACATAGTGAAATTCCTTTGACTCAAAGACTGAATTTATTCACATGACATTACTGGCATTGATTACATTTAATAACTGCAAGAAAGATACAAACATCTTTATGTAGTTCATAGATGTGGGTCAGTACTGTTCCACTGATTAAAAAGTGTACAGTTTGTTCTAAACTTCATGTAAAAACAGCAGCAGCTGCCACTTTCAGTCAATGGTGTAGGCAGGTATGATCATTATACACATTAGAGTAAAGTGTTTTATAAGTTCATGTCCCAAACCACTGTATATGGTATGTCTTTTTCCTAACCATTATCATTCTAATCTGTAGTGAAGGGCCCAGTTATTCAAAGCTGTGCAACTGAGTTGCACCAGCGCAAGTGCAGACTTGCACCAAGGAGTCATATTCAGCAGGAGCCATTGCACAGTGCAAATCTCATTGCACCAATGAGCAACTATAATGAATGCAGTAGCAAGTGCAGAGGGCGTTCCCATGAATATCCACTGCAGTGGAAAATTCAACCATGAAACCATGGCACAAGTGCGGAACAAATCAAAGATGCACTGAGCAGACTTGATACTATAAATACAGGGTGCAAGCACAGAGGCAGCACTTGTGCCAGGCAACAGGGAGTGAGAGAGAGAGAGAGAGAGAGAGACAGAGAGAAGGAAGGAAAGAAAGAAAGAAAGAAAGAAAGAAAGAAAGAAAGAAAGAAAGAAAGAAAGAAAGAAAGAAAGAAAGAAAGAAAGACAGACACAGAGGGAGAGGGACAGATATGGCATTGAACAGGATGAGAGGGTCAGAGAGAGTAAGCGAGACAGACAGACACACTGCCAGGCAGTGCACCAGGGTGGCACACAGCCAGCAGCAGCCAAATGCCCAGGGGGATATTGTACAGCAAGGGTCATAGATAGTGCACCCTTCATGATGGAGGCCATAATGAGGGGTGTGAGGGGGCAGGAGGAACAGTGATGTGGCTGAGGAAGGGGCCATTGGTGGTATGCCTGACATAGGTGGTACCGTACCTGCATCACCTTCGAGCAGTACAGTGACATGGAGATTGTGGGCTGGTACCACCTGAACAGAGCCATTCTGAGGCAGCACTGTGAGCTGTGCTTTGAGGAGATGCAGGCACCCACCAGATGGAGCCATGCCATGTCCGTGAAGACAAAGGTGACAGCCATGATGAGCCTACTCACCATGGGCACCTTCCAGAGGCCAACAAGGAACACCACAGGCATAACCCAGTCAGCCACGTCCCACCTCCTCACACAGTTCCTCAATGCTTTGCTGCTACATGCATCAGAATACATCCATTTCCCCAGCAAACAGGCAGAGCGTACAGCAACCATGCAGGACTTCCATGGGGTAGCACGTATGCCTGGCATGATTGGCGCCATTGACTGCACCCATGTGGGCATCCGCATGCCACCTGGCCCCAAGGGTGTGGTGTACATGAACAGGAAGGGGAGCCTGAGTGTCAACTGCCAGGCAGTGTGTGATTCCATGGGGCACATTACCAATGTCTGCACCACACACCCTGGTAGTGCACATGATGCATACATCTGGCACAGCTCTGCACTGTGCCACAGGTTTGAACATGGAAACATCCCCATGGGCCACCTAGTGGGTGAGTATGGCATGGGCAAGGGGTGATGGGCAGAGCAGACCATGGGATGGGGGAGGGCAGGGTGTGCATGTTGGCATGGGTACCAGGGACAGGCAAGGGATGCAGCATAGTACAGCAGAGGGCTGACCATGTCATTATCCACACAGGGGACAGTGTCTATCCACTGCAGCCCTGGCTGCTCACCTCCTACCAGCTGAGGAACGCTACAATGAGGCACGTGCCAGCACACGCAAAATCATAGAGTGTGTCTTTGGCATGCTGAAAGCATGATTCCATTGCCTAGACAGGTCAGGCAGTGCCCTACAGTACAGCCCCTCAAATATCTGTGGCCTACTTCTGGCCTACTGCATACTGCACAACATGGTCATTGACCATGGGATAGCTGTCAAGGCTGATGAGGGGACAGTAGTGGGGAGGATGGAGGCAATGGGCTGGAGGGAGGTGAACAGCAGGCATGACAACACTGGGACACTCTCTCACAGGAACACTATGGTGCACACAGGTAGGTGGTGCGATACACATGCATGGGCCACACAAACAGGTTTAGCACACATGCAGTGGAGTGCATGGCAATGGGCATGCACACCCAGAGATGTGAAGAAGGGGTAGAGGAGACAGGGGCACACAACCACACACAACACCCCCCATGCACATGCACCCACACACACACACAGGCGTTGGTATGTGGTGTGGATTAGATGCATTGCACTGGTGCACAGGCACAACCAGAGCTAGACTGCTGTCATTACACCCATTCCACATGGCACAGTGATTGGGCAAGCATGCACACAGGCAGCATGTGGCATGACACACAGGTGCCACACCAGTGGTAGGCACACACACACCACCCATGTGCACTTTGGGCAGCAGCTGCAGACTGCAGGTGGGGTGGCCCGCACATCAGGTCTGCTGCATGGAACCATGGTCACCATGGCCATGGGGGCGGCTGTGCCTGGGTCAATCAACAGCCACAAGCTGTGCATCAGCCATGGGGGTTGTGCAACAGCCCCCCAGAGGTTGAACTGCGGGACTGCAACTGTGTCCATGCAGAGATGTCAAGGGGCCCAAACAGGCCAGCCCTGGGTGTGCCTGGGATGCCAACATCAGATCCTGGCATTGATTGCACTGGGGTCACCCGACGTCAGGTTTGTGGGGTGGACAGTGCACTGTGGGGATCAACTGTGCCCAGCCATGCCCTGTGGCAGCCAGCAGCACAAAGCCATCTGAGATCGCAGTGGCAATGCAATCAAGAGATGCAGTTGTGGCCTCCTGCATGTGCTGCATCCCTGCCAGGATATGCACAGTGCCCATCTCCTGCTGCTGGGCTAACTGGCGCACCTCCGCATGCAGTGCACACACCCCAGTGGCAAGCAGCATCTGTTGCTGAATGGACATCCGCAGCAAATGGGTATGTTCAGCCAGTGGGTTGGCATCCTGGGGCTGCTGTGCTAGACACCAATTCTGATGTAGTGACTAGCCATGCTGCACAGCCCTCCCTCTCTGGTGGACACTGCACAGTGGGGTCTGCAGGGGGAAAGGGCACTGCAGGTGCACTGGTGGTAGATCCTATGTCCGGCTGCCCAGTGGCACCTGCAGCCTGCTGCTGTCACCTGTCCAGCCATTGCACACCCCCAGCAAATGCATGGCTGCACCACCACCACCACAGGGCACAGCCAGGGCAGTGCACACCTCTACACCCACAGTGGTGGTGGGCAGCTGTTTTGCCACTGGCAAAGAGCTGGGCATGATGCCTGTGTCAGTGACCTGCAGGGGTGTCTCACCCACAGTGTTGGCCATGCTGTCCAGGATAATCGTGACATCATCACAGGTGTCAGACCCCGCCCCAATCTGTGTCTCTGAACAGAGGACACCAACGCTGGCATATTGCAGGAACACATCCAGGGTCTCATCCAACCACAGGTCCAGGACATCTGCCTGCAAAGTGGTGGTGAGCTGTAGCCTGTATGGCCCTGGATGCCAGTGGAGGTGGACAGCTGGTCCTCCAGGGCCATTCCAGCATCCATTGCTGCTGCCGCTGATGGCTCCCCATCACCCGTACAGAGGTGTGCTGGTGCTGCAAGAGACAGAGAGGCATGTCAGTGATGCATTGCCCACACATGCCCCCCCACACTACCACTGCATGTGTCCTGCAGCATGGCATGCATGTGGGTGTGCACACTTGCACATGACATGCATGCTGGCTGCATGCACACCAGCATGCCCATGTATGCACCTTCCATGCCACCAGCTGTGCATAGTTGACATACTTACCATGCAGTGATGGGCTGCAACCCATCTGGAAACCACCACCAGACACGCTCTCCACCATGCTGCAGTGCATGGTGGCTGCCACCAACTTCTCCTGCACTGTGCATGGTGGTGCACCCACAGGGCCCCCTCCAATGGCATTCTGTGACTCATGGATGGCCATCACCTTCTCCTTGATGTGCCTCTTGTTCATGCCCACCTACTTCCAGCACTCCTGTGCCGACCACTGGTGGCTGCCATGCTGGTTGACATATGCAGCCACCTCCTCCCAGACCCTAGCTCTGACCTGTGGTGTGCCCATGGCACCACTCAACAGAGACTCCCTGTCGAGGTATGCATCAAACAGGGCCTCTGTCTCCACTTTCATGTATTTGGGCCTGCACTTGCGAGCAGGCCCATGCTTCTCACCCTCATCATGTTACGACATTTCACTTCCTGTGGACATGGAGAGCACAGTGTGTCAGTGGCAACATCACCCTGTTCCATCCCAGCCTGCTGTGCTGTCTGCTCCCAGTGAGCTGCAGTAGCATGCGCAACTTACCTCGAAAGGAAGCAATACCGGTCCATGTCCTGTGCGGTTCCGTGGTGCTTATATTGTGCAACGCATACAAATGAGGTTTGGTGCAACACTATTGACATGCTAATGCACCCAGTGTGCCACGCGTTGGCTGATGAGCTCATTTGCATGTGATGTCTGAATATCGCGATTTTGCTCCGTGCACAATGAGATTGCTCTGGAGCAAGTCGCTGCACAATGTAAAAACATGTGGGGTGCACAGGCCCACAGTGCACATGCACTGAATGGTATCATTGCATCAATCATGCACTGTGAGCCAACAGCATGATGCCAGGACATAGCTCATGATGCACCATGCCTTCTATGTGCACACTGAGCAGAGGTGGGTGACCCCTGACCTCTGCTCTGACCCCTGACCCCTGGGTAACTGCCCTCACCCAGTGTCCCTACCTAGCCACATCCATGCTGTGCATCTCTGGGACTTCACAATGGGTGGATACAGTGCATATTCCCTCACATCACGCATCTGGTGCATGGCATGGACACATGCACTTACTGCCACCATTTTGGTCACCGAGTTCGCTATATAGCATGGTGCAGAGACATGGCATTAGAGCCCTGTACTGAACACAGGTTGAACTCATCAACCTGGTGGCCTGTATCCAGCCACATGCCCCTCAACTATTTGTCCAGGTACCCCTGCAGCAGCCAAGGGTTGCAGAGTGGCAGGAGATTGCTGCCATGCTGCAGTAAAGGACCGGGTTGGCCAGGATGGGGGAACAATACCACCACCGGTATGGTGACCTTGTGAGGCAGAACCCAGAGTGCCTGAGGAGGCTTGAGGCACACATCAGATGATGGGCTGTGCCACAGCCTGGTAAGTCAGCCCATATTGCATGTGTGCCCTGGTGCTGTACTGTGGTGTTGGCTAGGCTGCCTGGCATGCCCTGCAGAGTGGTGCACTTTCATCATACTTATCATGGAGTGGCATTGCCAGCCACCGCTTGAATTGTGATGCAGCCATGCGGGATCTGTCAAGCAGGGGTTCACCCTGTACACAGGAGTGAGGGTGGTGGGCAGCTGCTGTGGATGTTTCCTGATGTGTACATGTCTTTGTTCCATTCCTGGGGCCTGAGAATTGCTGGCGAGTGCAGGTGGCAGCATCAGGACAGCAGGCCGCAGTGGGCCATGGAGGAGGAGCAGGAACAGGACCAGTACCAGCGGGGCTGCAGAGGGCAGGTAGGCACTGTCATGGTCCTTTGCACTTTCTTTTTTTCAAATTAAAGTTTATTGAATTTTACAATAATGAGAACAGGTCCAAGAATATCTTTCACAGTAAATGTCATACTCACAATAACAAGGATCTGTCCTCCACCCAGCCTCCCCTCCCCCACAAACCCCTCCCATTAAAACCACCCCTCTCCCACATATTATGTAACACAGAAAACTCTCTGGATTTTACTTAAGCATTGGCATGTTAAATGCAAGGGTAGGGATATCAAAGAGAATATAAGGTGTGCAAGTATTCCCATATTTTTGCATATTTCTCGGGCCTGTCATTGAGACTGGCTATTGTCTTCTCAGTCCTGAGGTTTGCAAAAAGTTCATTAAGCCACTCCATATATGAAATATTGTCATTGTCTTTCCAACGACGGAAGACTAATTTCTTGATGGACATAGAGATAAGGGTCATATGATACCTTCTAACTAAAACCGGAATAGCCGAATAATCACCTAATAAGCAAATTTCTGGGGTAAATAACTCCTGCAAGCCTAACAAATGGTCAACGTTGTGCTGAATAGTGTTCCAAAGTGGGGCAACTTTGGAGCAACTCCAGAAGATGTGAAACAGAGACCCATCTTCCTTCTTACATCTCGCACAACTAGACGATGGGAAGAGGCCAAATTTGAATAGTTTTTGTGGGGAGTAGTATAAATTGTGCAATATATGAAATTGGGTCAGGCGTAGTTGGTCCTGGGTAATATATTTATGGCAATTCTGCCATAGTTCAGTCCAGTCCAATTTTCTAGCAGGAAAAAAGGACTCCCAATAAGCCGTGGGAGCAAAACAATTCGGATATGCCCAATTATATAACATTTTGTAACAGCTAGATACTGAGTGCTGAGAGCCAGACTGGGGGTTTATTACACTGGTAAAAGATGGTTTGTCAAGTAAAGGGGGGATTGAACCAAAGACCTAGGAGATGAGATGTTTTAATTGGAAAAGTTTTAAACTATAATTTGTCAGCAAGTTGTAAGTGGTTAAAATCTCGGCAGAGGGAAGCCATGCATTTACTCCTGAGATAAGTGATAGAAGATGTAATTCCTCCATACAAGGTATCCAGCTAGGTAGAAGTGTTTTGTTATCTATTTTCAAATTAGTGTTTCCCCATGTGGGTTATGCTGGGTCCTGGTGTGATTATATTTAAGGAAGCTATATAATTGTGCGTGATTTTTAACCGACATAGCTATGGGAGTGGGAAGTAGGTTTGCAGGTAAGGTCCTTGTCTTAACATAAAGGAGTGAAGTTGGATTGAGGCCACAATCTTGTAATAGAGATAGTTCGATTTTGAGCCATAAGGGTGAGGAAGGAGAGTCGAATACTACACCGGCAGGGGATAGCCACCAGAGATATTTGACAGCATGGCTGGCCCAGTGGTAAAAAGTTAAATGAGGGAGACGTAGACTTCCTCTCCCTTTAGGGGCTGTTAATTTCACGTATGCTAACCTAGGCTGTTTATTAGCCCAGATAAACTTTGTGATAAGTCTATGAACATTATTAAACCATGAAAGAGGTAACCATATGTTGAGTAACAGCAAGGGGTAAAAGAGCCTGGGAAATATATTCATCTTGACTATATTAACTTTGCTGCATATAGAGAGAGGGAGTTTGGACCATCTGTCCAAATCTTGATGGATAATTCTTACCAGAGGATCCAGATTAAGTTTTTGAAAATAGGCTGGGTTCCTCGGTATAATGATACCTAGGTATTTTAAGGAGTCATGCTTCCATGTCAAACCCAGATCAGTAATGGACTTTTTAATCACCTTATGATTGAGAGGGAAAACCAGCGTCTTATCTATGTTAAGCTTATAATTGGATAAATTGTTATATTTCTCGATGAGTGATATCAAGTGGAGAATGGAAGTCTCAGGGTGGGATAGTTGTAAAAGTATGTCATCGGCATATGCCGAAACCTTGACTACTTGAGACGCAATGGGTATACCTTGAATCTGATCACAATTTGTCAATCTACAGATCAGGGGTTCTAAGTATAAATTAAATAGTATAGGGGAAAGGGGACAGCCCTGTCTAGTTCCTGATTTTAAAGGGAAAAGATTGGAAATCACCCCATTTGTGGCTATCCATGCCGAGGGGGCCTGATATAAAGCTTTTATCCAATTTTGGAATTCAGTAGGGAATTTATAGGCTTTGAGAGCCCGGAACAGAAAATTCCAATCCACTCTGTCAAATGCTTTCTCGGCATCCAGGGAGACCAAAGTTGCTTGAAAGTGGGCATCCCTGGATGCCGAGAGAACATGTGAGAGCATTCGGAGATGATCTATCGAGGAGCACCCTTGCATGAAGCCAACTTGTTCGGGTCCAATGAGGTCCGGTAGAACTGTACTGATACATTCTGCTATTAATTTGGCTAGTATTTTAATATCCTGATATTTGACGGTAACTTGTAGTCAACTCCAGATTTCGGTCCGGTTTGGGGATAAGGACTATTAAGGCTTCGAACAAGGTACTATCCATGGATACTCCTGATACAATATGTTGAAATAGGGGCATCGACAAAGGAATTAGGAGTTTCTGGAATTTCTTGTAGAAGTTTGAGGAAATACCGTCCGGTCCCGGAGTCTTATCTGAAGGGAGGGATTGAATAGTTTTAGCAATTTCCATAGCAGATATAGGGACCATAAGTGATCTCTGTTTAATCTCTGGGAGGGAGGACAATTGAGATGCCTCCAGGTAAGAGTCCAGTTCCTGCTCTGAAGGTGGGTTTGGCATGGAAGCATAGAGTTTGACATAGTATTCCCGGAATTCAGATACAATATCAGATGGGGATGTCTTCAATGCACCATCTACTAAAGATCGAATAGCAGGGATATATTTAGCAGATTCTAGTTGTTTAATTCTGTACGCTAATAAACATCCTGCCTTTTCTCCCTGGTCTGTGTACGTTGATTTTGTTCTCAAGATGGAAAATTCTGCTTTTTCCCTCACAATGTCTAGGTAAGCATCCCTCAGCTTGGCCAGCTTATGTCTAACATGATCTGCAGAACCTGAAGTCAAATGTGCTTCAATATCCCTTATCTGGCTAAGGTCCCCAGACCAGCAGCAGGAATCTCCCCCTACCTGAACTCCCTCCCAGAGTGCGGAGCACACAACACGTGGGCACTAGGAGGTAATAAGCTACCTCCCAATTGCAGCACCCTTGTGAAGGGGGATAGCCCGTCAACACACTGTGCATGTCAACTGCCCCACCCATCCACCCTGGCTCAGCATTTCCTTTATAGGCCCTTTCTAGTGACATCACTTCCTGTCACTCATTTAACAAAGTCCCCATTTCTCCATTAGCAGGTTATACCTACTTGCCACTAGAGCGACCCTCTGTTCTTCGTTCCTATACCCCCTCTACCAGTATTACCCTCCCACTTCTGTTTACCTCTCTACCTGCCTAGGCCACTTCTCTCCCTTCACTAATCCCCTGCCTCTGCCCACACCCCTCCCTCAACCAGCCATCTGGCTAACTCTATACACCACCTCGTCCTTTGACTCCCTCCTCTCACAGCCTGCCACTTACCCCAGTGACCACTAGGAGTTGCTATTTCAACCCCTATTTCTGGCCCCACTCTAGCCCACTGCAAGCCACACCTAGCACCAGTATCCTGTGCTTAGCTAAGCCCAAGCACTACTGCCCTACCAGGGTTCAGAACCCTGCACCCTGTCCACCTGAGTCCAGTGACAGTACCACTACTCCAAAGTGGTATCTACGCTATCTGAAGGGCATTTACAACACTTGTAACTCCCTACCCTGCATTTACAGGGTATTTTGTTTGGTCACCTCTTCCTGAAACCTGGCATAATGTCACCTTCTATAACCCTGGTATTACTGCTCTCCCCCATTTTACTATCCTTCCTGACATCTACCCCCCCAGTGTCCCTACCCTTCGCCACCACCCTCACCATCCTCCCTGTCACTCCCTTCTTTTGCCCCATATAAGTCCACTGCTTCCCTCCCAGATATCTCCTGGTCCCATTACCCCACTCCCCTTTCCTTCTCGGCCTATTCCTTTGGTTGCCTCCTTGCCTTTCTCTCCCACTCCTGCACCTGCTCCCCTCATCCACCCCCCTCTACTACTGCCCCCTCCCACCGCATGACCAAATCCCAGCCCCTACACATGCTATGCTGCCACCTTACCATTGCACTACTCCTTCTGGCGGCAGGGGATATACACCCTAACCCTGGCCCAACCCATACTCCAGGCCCTGCCCACCCCATATCAAACCCCTCAGCCAGAGCTATCTCCATCTCCCACCCTCACTCACTCCCTTGGGGCCTGTGCCTTCTCCACCTAAATATTCGGAGCTTAGCCCCAAAGCTCGATCAGCTCCAGGACCTAGCCACGCTCCACACCCCAGATATAATCATTCTTTCCGAGACCTGGCTAAAACCTAGCCTACCCGATAATAACTTTGCTATTCCAGGGTTCAACATCATATGGCAAGACCGGCCCTCCAGAGGTGGAGGGGTGGCTATCTACATCAAATCTGCCCTTCACTTCACTATCTCCATTACAAAAACTGTACCCAAAGCATACGAGCTTCTGAAGGTAAAACTGTCCCTCCCCTCCTCACTACCCATCTTTGTGGCTGGCATTTACTGCTGCCCAGGCACGCCAATCACAATAGTCACTGACCTTCTGGGCCAGCTCTCTTCCCTTGCTCAATCGGGCGAATTATACTCTATGGGTGATTTTAACCATAATTGGCTAGCACCCACGTTTAACAAATCCCAAACCGAGTTAACTGCTCTTAACCTCAGCCAAACCATTACTGAACCCACTCGCTCTAACCCTAAGTCTGGTAATCACTCACTCCTCGACTGGGCGCTTTCCTCCCACCCACACCGTGTCATCAGCTTGGGACTTCTCCCTGATTCCATTAGCGACCACTACCTAATCTACTTAGTCCGCAAAATCCACAGAATTAAATCCCCCCCCAAATTTATATTCCAGCGTTCTTACAAATCCCTCAACCTCTCTCCCCTCTTGGACGATCTTCACCACTTTAACTGGGTCCCAAATGCAAGCCGCTCCAATATGGATTCGGCCCTTATGCGCTTTTGCAATGCCTTCCTCTCCACCTGGGACAAACACGCCCCCCCTACGCCGGACTAGAGTCCATGGTTCCCACCTACCCTGGATCACCCCTGAACTGATTGCTTGCCAACAAGTCCGTGATAAGGCCTGGTGAATCTACAAATCCTCTCTCCTCCCAGGTGACCATACCTCCTAGTGCATGCTCCACAACAAGTGCACTAAGGCCACCCGCCTAGCTAAGTCTGAATATTTTAATAACACACTTAATGCAAACCTTGGAAGACCTTCCAACTTCTGGAAAGTCATTAACTCCCTTTTCTCCCCCCAAACAGCCAACCCTCCTCCTTTACTCCTTGCCCATGGGACTCTCCTTTCTGATCCCCTGGAAGTCGCCTCCGAGTTTAATTCCTATTTCACTACCTGTGCTCAGGCCCTCCTTGAAGCCCTCCCACCTGCTATCACTCCATCTCCTCAGCCCCCTAACTCCCAACCATCCGGCTTTAACTCCTTCTCCTTTAGACACATTTCCCCCACTGATACCTTAGATGCCCCTCGCGCCATAAACCCCTCCAAAGGCAAATCCCCTGATGGCCTTGACAACAAACTCCTCTTCCTATCTGCTCCCGCCATCGCTACCCCCCTCGCAGCCCTACTAAACCTTTTCTTCAGTAGCGAGTCACTCCCCTCTGAATGGAAGCATGCCACTGTTCTACCCCTCCCTAAAGGTGGCAACACTACCTCCACATCCAACTACCGCCCCATCTCCCTCCTCCCCACCCTCGCAGAACTCCAGGAACACCTTGTGCTATCCCAACTCTCCCATTTCCTCGCTGAAACTAACTTCTTCACCCCCTTCCAGTCCAGGTTCAGAAAACACCACTCCACTACCTCCTTCCTGCTCAGACTCACAGACCACATCCTCACTGGGATGGACAAAGGGCTTATCTCTGCTGCTATCTTCATTGACCTCGCAAAAGCATTCGACACTGTATCCCATTCACTCCTACTATCCTGCCTTTTGGGAGCTGGCTTAGTTGAATCCACCGTAAACTGGTTCAGTGCCTACCTGCTAAATAGAACCCAATCAACTAAAATATCTGACCACATCTCCCCCCCTCCCTATCACCACTGGTGTACCCCAAGGCTCAGTGCTCGGCCCCATCCTCTTCTCCATCCTACTAAATGATCTGCCAAACTCCTGCTCCTCCTCCACCATCTACATGTATGCAGACGACACAGTCCTCTTCACCTCCGGCTGGACCCCTGAAGAAGTCATCTCCAAACTTCAAACCGACTTCTGCGAGAATCCAACATGGTTCAATAGCAACCAACTCTCCTAAATGCTAAGAACCAACTCTATGACTTTTGGCACCAGACAGCGCCCTATCCAAACTCTCCTCCCTCTGAGATTCCACACCTAATAACACCGTCCTCGAAGAAGTTCCCTCCTTCAGGTATCTCGGGTTTGGCTTGACTGCCACCTCTCCTTTACCACTCAGTCGATGCCATCATTTCCAAATTATGCCCAAACTTGGTGCCTCTATAGTAACTGCACTAGTCTCCCACCTCCTGTCAGGCGTGGAAATTGTTCAGAAAATGATTCTACCTTCCTTCGATTACTGTGATGTAGTTTAAGCTCCACCACACAGACCACCCTAGCCAGACTAGACCCTTCAATGCTTTCTGCCACTTTGCCCTCGATGCCCCCATGATCATATCACTGCTTGCTTTATGGTTCCCTGTCCCTACCTTCTCTGAGTAACGCCGCCTAATTCTTATCGCAAAAATTCACTTCTAACTTCTGGCTCAGCTCCCTCCCGCCCTATCTGCATCCACCCCTATCCCCCCACCTACCCTCCTCACGCCCCTCAGGTCCCTGACCCCAGATTACTATTCATCCCTCACTGTAGGACCACCACTGGCCAATCTGCATTCTCTTACCTCTTCCCTAAACTCTGGAAAGGCCTGCCCACCCAGATCCATCACTCTTCATCCAATCTCTCCTTTCCTATGCCCTCCTTCTTCCTTGCACCTAATTGCTACTGCACCTGACCACCTCCCTTTGGCTCCTCCCTCCCTGCTCCCCTCTGCGCCTGACCAGCGCCCGGCCTTTGCCCTAATTGTCTGGGCTTATATACTACCCTCACGCACTCTTCCCTCTCTATTACCTACTCTTCCCACTCCCCATTTCTCCTCTCCCTCTACCTAAGCTCCCCAGCCCCTCCCTCCTCACCTAACCCCTCCTATACATCTACACTTCCTCCTCTCCTACTCTACCCCCCTCTTGCTCTCCAAATCCTTCCTTCCTACTTGATTACTTCTCCCCGTAGCTCAGCTTCTGCCACTGGCTCAAGTTCTGCTACTACTACCTCTGTTCTATAAACTGGCACTTATATATTTCTTGTGCTGCCTCGATGTGTACCCATGCTTTGTATACTATGCCCTACAATCATGTTCTGTACTGCTGTTACCTTGCCGGGTAACCACGATTTGTACAACCTGTATTTGCTGTGCTGTACTGCTTTGTCATGTATCATATTCAAATGTAATCCCTCCCAACTATGTGCATTATCCATATTGTGCTACTGTAAGTTCAACTACTGTATGTATATCTGTTTCCTCTGTAACCCCCCCCCCGCCAAGGTCGCACCGTGAGACGAGCATCTTTTTGCTCAGTGTGCCTTTCCTGGTGAAACATTTTCAATAAATAAATATACAATAAAAAAGTTCCTGATCTTTTCTTTTTTTTCTCTGTGATGATAAACTAATCAATATGCCTCTAATATAGCCCTAAAAAGAGCATCATATAATATCTGGTTTGGAAGCTGTATTTTTGTGGTCCTTAATGAAGTGCTCTATATGTTTATCGAGCGTGGTAACTATCATGGGCTTCTTCAGCAACTGGTTATTGATTTTCCAGCTTGGGGTCCTTTTAGTAGTGGAGACTAAGGATAAGTGACAAGTGACCAAGGAATGGTAAAAGGTGGGCTTGGTTGGATGGAAACGTTTAGAACTCCTACCAGGAGTGCTTTATATATTAACAAATAATCAATTCTGGACGTGGTCTTATGGACAGGGGAAATAAAAGTGTAGTGTTTTTTTCTGTAGGGTGAAATATACGCCATACGTCACATGAGCCAAGGTTATCTAGAAGTTCCCGAAATGATCACTCAGCTGGGAAAAACCCCCCACGAGACCCATTGGAATGGTCCAATGATGGATCAAAGACAGTATTCATGTACACCCCCCAAAAATTATAGGCAGAGATAGATATGGGGTTAATATGTTGATTAGCTCCATGAAGAATTCCGGAGAATCCCTGTTGGGACCATAGACTGAGCCCAGCAACATCTCAACATTATATAAAGTACAGTGGATAAAAACAAATCTACCCTGTGGGTCCTCAATTATATGTATAAGTGAGAAAGGGATTTTTTTGGAAATCAATATTAGGACTCCACTACTTTGGGTAGAGCCACCTGCTGAAAAAAACTGCCCTATTTGTAGCCTTCTGACACTACTAGCCTCGGAATTTAAGAGATGTGACTCTTGTATGAATGCGACATCAATAGATAATAGCGCTAAGTGCTTTAAAACTGTGTATTGTTTAAGTTGCTGCCTGAGGCCCTTCACATTTCAAGTGGCCATATTAAAGGTGTTAGCCATTTTGATTAGCAAAAGGGGGTATAAGCTTTATGTTCCCTATAAACCAGAATGTTGCCCTGCACATACCTTCCCATGATTCTGTGTTGCTATTCCCATCCTCCCTATAACCCCTATGAAATTTCTTATTTCGTGCTATCCCTATATGAACTTATCATTTAGTACAGCCATTGTACGAGAGAAGACTAACCCAGCCCACCCAAGCCCCCATGTTGTTGAGGACAGCGTTCCGCAGTTCACCATCCACTTAGCTCCCTCCCTCCAACCACCCTAAATTATTCCTGTAATTGATAAACAATAACAACAGCAACGTACAATACAACATCATGGCTTTTAAAGGTAACAGCACTAAACCATATAAGAACATACAAGTTGTACTTATTAAGTATAGTGGAAATGTCTTCTGGGATTGCTGTCTACGCTGCAACTGTTAATTCCCACCTTGTCCCATTCTTCAGTGAGTAAGAAGAAAAGAAACATCTATAAGGTCTTCAATTCAGTCTCTTTCTGCTCTAAATATAATATGGAGGAAACTAAGGGCCCAAGAATAAACTCCTTGCTAGGAGAATTGAAAAAAGACATGAGGGTTGCTCGTATCTCTTGTAGAACACAAAATGAGCCCCAAGCTGCTATTCGAGTTGAGGGCAAAAACCAGAAACAAAACTATGAAAGCAAGAAAACATTAAGGAAACAGGCATTGGAATTGAGGAGTCCTTGTATCCAAACTGGAATCCGGGTGTATCCTTGTAGGCTATGCAGCTCATTAGTTACTTAAAGGTCATGCTTGTAATGTCCCAGCAAAAAACAGCATCCCCTCGTATATTTAAAATCATAAGCTTGACCTCGTAAATCTGGCTGTAGAAAATCACAACTTATGTCTAAATAGAGATCTTGACACGCCCTCTAGTGTCTATTGTGGTGTACCACATATATCCTCAGCTTCCATGAACTGTGGGTTTACGTTTCCTGAAACCGCATCTATCGGGGATTAGTAAGGAGGTAAACCAGCGACAGAGCAAGAGTCTCCTGGGGACAGAAGCAGAATCAAGTATCTTGGTCACTCCATCACTAACTTAGGGGGGGTAAGCAAAGTTGCAGATACATTTAGACTGAGTACTCCAGTGCAAGGGACAGAAAGTTGAGTTACAGTCCTGACTTTTATGCAAAGCGTCTCCCAAAAGATAAGCAATTGAGATTATCCTCCTGTAAACAATTGGGTAAACGTTCTGCGGTGGATCCGATCCACAAGGGAGGTATCAATGATGTAGAGAAAGCAACTTGGCCATATTGATGTCCAGCACTCCAGGGAAAATATAGGGACCTTCTCACCCTAAAGCTCAGGTGTCCCTAAAGAGATCAGGAAGTGAGGCTTTCAAATTAGCTCGAGCCATTTCAGGATCTTCATAGGTATGCCACGATCCAGCAATTAAGACTTGCAATTTTGCAGGGTAACTCCTCCGAAAACGAAACCCCGCAGCAATCAATTTGGCTACCAAGGGGTGGAAAGCTGTGCAGCATTGTCGTACAGTAGCCAGCAGATCTTATGCAACACATACCTTTATGCCTTCCCAACGAATTTCTTGAAGATCTCTGGCTTTAGACAAAAAATGTTGACGTTCTAAATAATTAAGAAACCGAATGATAATCAGTCTCGGGGGGGAGCCTGTTGGGAGTGTTAGCCTTAATGCATGGTGAGCTCTCTCAATCACATATTTGGCCCCAAAAGGAGAAGGCCCAGCTACCTTCTCTACAAATTTCTCCATGAATAATATGGAATTTTGACCTTCTTGAGCTTCTGTTAGCCCTATGAGCACAGCATTATTTCTTCGGCTCCTTCCCCTGAGGTCTTCCATTTGAGCTCTAATTTGGCAATTCTTTGCCTATTCACCATAATTTCTGGTTCCAGTCGATCTATATGTTTTTTCAGGGATATAACTCGGGTCTCCGTATCCATGGTATGGCGTGAGATATCTTCGAGGGCACATGAGATAGATTTAAGTTCCGAGGTGATGGATTTCAGATCCTCTTTAAATGGCCTAAACTGGGCCAGGAAACTCGCAAGTGTAAGTGGCTCCATGTCTGACGGCACATTAAGGCTTTCCTCAGCATCAGTGGCAGCTGAGGCTCGAGGCTTCTTGGGGCCTTTCTCAGGCGTTGCAGGTGGAGTGCATTTCGACAATGCCTTCTTCATTTCAATCTCCATTAATGTGTCACACTCTGGAGGCTAGGCAGAACCCTATCAGGCAGCTGCTGAATAGCGTTTAGGCAGGATTTTAAGACAGCAATCACTAAAATAATAAAATTAGATGAGAGGGTGGCTGGAGTGAATAAAGAGAGCTAGCACCTGGCTGCCTGCATCACATGGTCCATGGTCCTTTGCACTTTACATGGGGGTGGCTGGGGCATGGGTGCGGGCATGGCCGCCTGTGTCATGTGCCATGGCAGCTATTTGTGTCACACTGTGCATGGTGCATGCCACTATGGTGCATCCATTGGACACATGTGCCAGCTGTTGGTGGGGTAGGTGTGCGCCCAGCTGCCACTGACGTTGCTGTGGTGCTGCTGGTGCACAGTGCCATATGACTGTCATTGCGTAGTCGGGTGGCCATTGTGTGGCAGGGACCACCTCTGTGCACTGTCATAGTGTTCTGAGTCACTGGCAGGCATTGTCCCACCCCCCTGCAGGTGGCCTGTACAGGCCCTCCGGGGCTGTGTGTTCCCACTGCCCATTGCGTGCTGTAGGTGGGCATTGATCACCTGTCCTGTCCCTTGTCATAGGTGTCTAGCAGAGGTATCAGAGGCCCGTATACTGCAGGATGCTCCAGCAGCTATTACTGATCATGTCCACCACCATGGAGGCAGTCCTTCAGGTTCGCTGCCTGATGATGGAGGACCAGAGGTGGCGAAAACACCAAGGGGTGGCAGGACATAGCCACTGGTAGTTTGGCCCCAGCATTCCCCTGTTTCCCCTGCAGTACCTCCCCCTACAGTCTCCGATCCCACTGTACAGTCCCTGTTCCCTGTCCCCTTCCCTTGCTTTTCAACCTTTTCCCACCCCCTTGTTGTTGTAAATAGTTTGCTTTGGAATTATATAGTTTGACTTACCTGCCTGTATCAGTGTCTGCTTTGCAGGTGGTGTGAGGAGCCATGCTGCAGTGGCCCAGTGTCTGTCCATGTGGTGTGCATGTGTTGGGGCATGTGTTGTGCTTCTGTGGTTCACTGCTGTGTGCTGTGGTGTGTCCCACTGTGGTGGTGTCCTTCCCCTTGGTCGGTGGCTGTGCCTTGGGGTGCACATGGGGCAGCTTTCAGGGGTGTGTGTCGGGTGTGTGCATGGTGGTAGCACACAGCCATGGTCTTTGGTCGGGTACTGGCTGTACACTGTGTTAGGGCCTCTGCTTGTTATTGTGTGGCCTGTCCCATGTGGTCTGCCATGCTACATGCCTCTAGGCATGTTCAGTGCCTACTGTGTGGGCCATCTGTGTGCCTGTGTGGCGTGTGTGTGTGTGCTTGGCTGCATGGTCTTGGGTGTGGCCTGCTCTGGTCTGGGTGGGGGAGGCATGGCCTGCAGCCTTCGGGGGGGCTTCTTTGGTGGTCCTCCATTGGCCATTGGCACCTCCTGTTGCCTGCCATCTGTGCCACTGCTGTGTTCTGGGGCAGGGTGTCTGGGTGTGTACCCTACTGTGCCCTGCTGGTGGAGGCCTCCTGTGGCCTGTCACTGTGCTTCCCTGGCTTTGTCCCTGGGTCTCTTGTCTGTGCTGTGACCCCCTTTGCTGCTCTGCTGCTCCCACAGTTGTGCTGGAGTATCTCTTTCTGCACCATGGCGCAACTGTATTTGCGTCATGGCACAACTGTGCCATATTCAGCTGGGTTGTGCTGACGCAGATCAGCTGGTGCAACCTCTCAATATGGCTCCTGTTGCACCACAGCACATCGGATTTGTGCTGCGCCTGACTTGCGCCGGCCTTTGGTGCATTTCTGTATATCTGGGCCCAGGAGAATATGTCACTGCTGCATTTTATTTTGGCCACTGAGTAGTGTCTTTGTCTGTTTAAAGTTCCATTCTTTAGGACAGGCACAGAAGTATGTAACCTGTATTGAGATTACATGAGTCATCTTCAGGCAACAATCTCCTTTTTTATACTCCATACAATATAGAGTGACACATGACCACATACAACACAAGCACGGGGGTAGCATTTTTGAGACAGTGTGTGCAAAACTGAAATGTCCGGCTACATCCCTGCTTTCAGTGCCACTCACACTATTACAACTACTCAAGCCTTCCCTGTAGAAGGTCTGAACCTCCCTTTGGAGGCTGGCATCGCAGCATGAGAAACTCTAAACCACACCATCTTTTGCACACAGATTATCAATTACTAAAAATGTTTTCAAGTTTCTGTACTCTGAACTGCGCTGAGACTATTACATTTTAGCCATGTGAGAAAACAATTATGAGTCACTCACTGTGTAGAAAGAAAAGTACATGCAGTATATTTTATTCTGGCCACCTGGTGCTCTGTAGAGACAGCATGGTCTACTGATTAGGGTACTGGCTTGAGAACCAGGAGATCTCAGTCATGGGTTCAAACCTTGCTAGGGCCAAATACTTACTGTGTGACCTTTGGCAAGTCACTTAACTTCTCAGTTTTCCAATCCATCCTGTTACAGGAATGGGTTGAAGCAGGACTCTACTGGAAAGGAGATGTTGCATTATAGCTGACCTATCCTAGATAAATAAATTGTAACCCCCCTCCAAAAACACAGTTTTTAATCCTGTGACAGCTCTTCAACTTTAGCAGCAGAGTAGTTCACTTCTCTCATGCAACATTATTAATTTCTGCAGTAGAAGGCAGTCCAGGTAAGATATTACGTGATATCTATTATTGATAACATCAGATTCTGAGCATGGAGGAGGGGCATTGGTCTAGATAAAGAGTGAAATACAGACAGTATGCAAAAAACAATGTTTTACAGAAAAATCACGAAAAATATTGAAGTTTGCGGCACTACGTGACTTTTACTGGATGAGTTCAGTTGCTACTTCTGCTTCCTCAGAATTGTCGAATCACAGAAGCTTTTAGCATATTTCAATGAAGAAAATATTAAAACTAGTAAAAGAGTGTGAGTCTTCTTTCTGGAAATACACTATTATTTTCTTATTGATTTATACCATTCAACCAAACAATCTATTATCTTAGGCAAGTTGTTATTTTTTTATATATATATATGCTTTATCTCCAAGTCTCCCCAGTGGCCCCTATCTGACTGACCACCTCAGTCCCATCACCTGGCTCCTGCGCGGGGGGGTTACCTGTGCCATTGTCCTCTGCCACAGGACTGTATGGGTGCAGAGCCTGCAGGGGGGGTCAATCTTCATCCCACCACCTTGGGTACTTTTCCACCTGTTTTTCTCCTCATCCCCCCTCCCCCCATTGCAGGGGCATGACATGTCAGTGCATGTACATGGAGGCATGCATGCCCTGCAGAGTGCCACAATGCCCTCCTCTGTTAGTGTCTCCAACCCATTCTACCCTCTGGCCTCCATCTGGAGGCAGTCTTTTGGCCGGACTGCCAAGCCAGCATCCCAAGGAGAGAAGAGCTGTTCTCTGGATTCTCGATCCTCTCCCTCTCCAGCCGACCCCCAGCAACCCATTCACATCATGAACATGGGTTGCAAGCATGGCAGGAGGTAAACCATCAATGCCTCAGCCCTCCATGCCACTGGGCCAGCCATGGCAAGTTATTGTTTGACTGATTGATTTAATCATGAGTTTATTTATTTAGGTTTTGTTAACCAGATGCGTACACTACACATTAAATACAGATTTTCAACATGACCAAGGAGAGTACAAGTCAAACTACAGTACATTGTATAACAAAACAGTGAAACATATTTAAATATTACATATGATACTCCTCTTCAGGCAGGATAGTGGCAAGTGGCATGGTGGAGTTGCCCTGCATGTCTGCCAGAATCGCTCCTGTTCCATCACTCTCAGGGAGTCAGTGCCTTCCTCTCATGACTTTGCTGTTGCCAAACTCTTCTTTCTTTCTCCCTTACCAATCTTTGTTGGTGTTTTCTATGCCTCCCCCAAACTCTCCCCTGCTTCACTGTTTGATTCTCTCTCCTGTTGCCTCCTACTCCTCTGCAGAACTCCTCCTCCTTGAGGATTTCAGTGTTAATTGACTCGCCCTGACCTCCAGGCCTAACTCCCAAAGGACTGAGTTCATAAATCTTACCCAGCATATTACAGAACCCATCCAGCACAGTCCTCACACCCCTAACCACAACCTTCTGAACTGTATTCTTCCTTCACTCTCCCACTACATTCTTGCAGCAAGTATTCTGCTGGATGCCTTCTGAGACCACTGCATGACATCCTGTGTGAGGAAAGTCCATCTCCCTCCATCTGCCCTCAAATATATTTGGTCTAGGTCTCTCCGGATGCTTAACATTAATGCCCTCCTAAATGGTCTTGCTGCAACCAATTGGTCCCCATCCTCTCTACTCCTAACATTGATATGGCCCTCTCCCTATTCCATACAAAATTTACTCTCATCAGAGTAAAGAAAGTCCAGGGTAAAAGAATCCCACCAGCCCTGGATTATACCTGATTTATTTGATCAGTGAAAGTCCCATGAACAAACATGGGCACATTTCAAGCTATCCCACTCCCTGCTGTACATCTTGACCTACAGACCACTGACAAATTCATGCATGAAGGCTGTCTGCACTGCTAAGTCAAGTTACTTTAACGCCAACCTCTAGAATAACCTTAACTCCCCAGCAAAGTTCTGGAAGTTTATTCACTCTCTTTGCAACCCCCATCCAGTCCACCTCCCCATTCCTCATAGTAAATGGTTTACCTGTCTCAGACCCTCCCTTTGTTTCTGCTCACTTTAATGAGTTTTTTTCCACCACTGCCTTCCCTTCTCCACCTCCAGCTCTCTCTCATTTTCCCATCCTTCCATTCTCCTTTTTGGCCCCCTCAGCTCAAGGGTTTCACATTTAGGAAACATTGCTCGTCCTTTCCTCACTTAACATGTCTAAGTCCAGTTCTAATGAGCTGGACCCTAAACTTCTCCATCTCTCAACACCTGCAATTGCCACCCCTCAAACTCACCATATCAGCCTTTCCTTCTCACTCTGCACTGTTCTCCAGTCTTGGAAGATTGCCAGGGTTCTCCCTCTTATGAAAGGGGGTGTACATTCTTCTCCAAGCAACTTACATCCTATCTTCCACCTCTCTACTTTTGCAAAGCTGACAGAGTAACTAGTCTACTCTAGGATTGATGACGTACTCTATTCATTCACCTCCTTCTCCCTCTTGCAGTCTGTTTTCTTGGAAGTACCAGTCCACCATCTCCTTCCTCCTGTATGTCATTGACTCCATCTTCACTGGGATGGATCAGGGACACATCACAGCATTTATTTTCATTGATCTAGCCATCACCTTTGATTTGGTGACCCACCCCATCCTCCTGGACAAGCTGAGCACTGCCACTCTTTCAGCTCCCTCTGTTGACTGGTTCCATTCCTACCTCATAGGCCACCAACAGTCGGTAGAGGTAAAAGGCACCCTGTCACCTCCCCTGCCTATTTAGGTCAGTGTCCCACAGGGCTCCATCCTGGGTCCCATCTTCTTCTCTATCTTCATAAATGATCTACTTCTACCTGTGCCAACTTGCATATCCATGTGTATGCAGACAATACAGTCATCTACACCTCCTGCTCCTTGACTGAGGCTATGGAAGGCTTGCTCCAGCAAAATTTCCACAATGTCCTTTACTCGTTCCACTACAACCAGCTTTGGGTCAACATTAAAAAACTGTCCACAACCTGAAGCACCAGCCAGAAATTGGCCAGGCTTCCTGCCTCCTTCTCTTTATCACAATGAATGGTACCCCTCTTGAAGTAGTTTCATCCTTCAAGTACCTAGGTGCATGGCTTGAAATCAGGCTTGACTTCTCTGCCCACATTGTTGCCATCTACTCCACACTCCACTCCAAATTGGTGCCTGGTTGTACCACAACAAGGACTGCCTTTCTCCCTGGATCTATCGGTAGCTGGTCACCAAAATGGTTCCTCCAGTTTTCAACTATGCAGACCTTCATCTTCCCTCACCAGATTGGACACCCTCTGTTACCTTACTACCTGCACCATGCACTTTACAGTATTTGCTCATGACAGCATGGATTCTGTTCTGTATACTACTTTATGGTTCTTCTAATATCATGGTAGAGTACTTGTACCATGTTGATTTCTACTAGGGCTGTGCAAATACCTTTTCCCTAATATTCGGCTGAATATTCAGTATACAGGTCCCAAGTATTCGGTATTCGGTATACGGCATTTGGTATTCAGCTAGAAAAGGTGTTTTTTTAAGGAAACTTTAAAAAAGCACTTCAGCAACACCATTAATCACTAATTGAACCTGGTATACCATATACACCTCAATGACACTTCAGCCATCAATACTGAGCTCTCAGTAATGCAACACAAGCTTCATGTGGCACACTCGATCCACCACAACACACACATAGCACTCTGAAAACAATATCAAGCATTGCATTGGGTCAGCACTAGAGGGTGCTCATTGTCACAGACATGGGGTAGAAGGTGCTTCAGCCATGAGCATAGGAATAGTGGTAGCAGTGGTTGTAGTAGTGGTGACAGCTGAAAGCATGGCTGCTGCAAGAATAGCACTGGTGGTGGCGGGAAGCACACTGGCTGTGAATGTAGCAGCCATAATGATAGCAGTGGGGACACTGGTGGTGGTGTCTGCTGCTTGCTGCACAAAGCATGTATGCTCTAATTCCCCCCTACTATTGCACAACAGGATGTGACAGTGAACATACAGGTGGACAGGAGGTGACACTAGCAGTTGTAGTACTGCTAATGGTATTAGTGGTAGTAGTACTATTACCAATGCTACAAGAACTAAAAGGCTTGCTTGGGGAGAACAATATTTGAGCCTATCGAATAAAGAGAGACACCTGTATGTCATTGTCTATGTAGTCTATCTCACCACCTTCTCTGGAATTGTATTATGTATCAATAATTTACAGTGGAGGAAGACATGATGCAATTCACTACTTTGCAGTAAATGACATGCCACAAAATATTGGATGACTGGAGGGCTAAATTGCCATTAAATTACACTGCTCTTTGCAGCATACTGCAGCATTTTATAGCAATTTTGCAAGATACTGTATTGCATACTGTCTGGCACCACAGTATGAACTATGTTCTATAATCTTGATGCAGTGTTTCATCCTTGGGTATGTTAGTTGTGGATTGTTTTGTTACAAGGGCATCTCAGTCTCATTCATTTTAACTTCACTTATTTATAGTGTGTGTTTCTTTAAGGGTTGTATATTCATAGCGTGTTTGTATGTTCCCGACATGCACCCTGACAAAGACCAGGTTCTGGTCAAAGCACCAGGGACCTATTGGCATCCTCCAGCCTTAGCACAAACAAATGTATTGGCAACTTTATGCTGCACTGCTCTTAACTGTATTTTGTTACTGCAACCCCCCCCACCCCCACTGAGTGCTTCCTTTGTTCTACATAGATTTATTGGGGGTTTGGTAGCCCAGGGACAACACTAGCAGTAATTGTGTGGATGTGCTGTATGTTTGTGCTCTATCATCCTGTCCCTCACCACTTGGGGCCAGCGGTGCAAATGCCTTTCTGGGGCTGGACCAAGCATGTTTGCAAGATTGCTAACGACACAATGGATCAGGTCACTACTGGTTACTGGGTAAAAACACAAACTATTACTACGTAGTACCTGTGTGTGTGATGCTTTACTTATTGCTTGTGGAACTACAGTAGTACACCAGCCTTTCCAGTTATACTGCACCACAAAAAAGTAGCAGTAAAGAAAAACACTGCTACTAAGAAGGTGAAAAAAAGGGCAACCTATTTAGTCAAACATGGAACCAAGCAAGGAACAGACAGATGACATACAGTTAACTCAATGAGACAAGCCTGCCCCACTAAGTGCAGTGGTTTAATTAACAAAACAACAATAAACAAACAAAAAAAATGCATGTGCACACACACACGACACAGACTCACAGGGGGATATATTTTACAAGCACAGCTTAATTGTGTGCAGTGGGCTGTAGAAGTGGGGGGAAGGGAAGGGAAGGGAAGGGAAGGGAAGGGAAGTGAAGTCAGCTGCCATGTCAGCGTGGCTCAGTTGGTAGCACATCCGCCTCTGGACCAGAAGGTCGTGGGTTCTCGTCCCACACTGGGATTGGACTTGCACCTAAAAATCGCTGGCATCCTAATGCAGTATTGGGGAGTGCTGTCCTGCTCTGGTGTGCCATCCTTCGGATGAGACATTAAACTGAGGTCCCTTCTGCCCATCCTGGTGTTGTCCTGGTGGGTGTCCAGGTGGAAGTAAAAGAACCCAGGGTACTCTTCACAAAGAGTAGGAAACATTCCCCGTATCCTGGCCAACATTCCCCTTCCCATAAACTGGTTCATGCAATTATCCAGACTGTGTGTGGGTGATGATGTGTGATATGGCTGCCACCACACATTCAAGTCACTTCACTACCAGTCTAGAATTGCTTTAAAGCACTTTGGGATACACTGTGTATGAAAAGTGCTATATAAATGCTGATTCTTCTTCTCCTCATGTGTACAGGGATCTATCCCCAGAACCAGAGGAGACTAATAATACTAATTCAATGAGTCAAGCCTGACTGGCTTAGAATTGAAGAAGTTTATTTCAAAATCTGTGCACACAGCTGTGCGCATGTGTGGCCCTGCCTTATGAAAAAATATATTAAGCATGCACATGCAGGGTGAAGCCTCACAAAATCAAATATTTTGCACATATACAGCAAATTATAAGCAGTGACCTACAGGAGGGGGAGTTAGCAGACACCCTCATCAGTCATGCAGGGAACCAAGCCTGGAACCAGACAACAGCAAAAAAAACAAAAAAAAAACACAAAAATAAAATGTGCACCACCCAAACAAAATCACACTGGAGCTATGTCAGACAGCAGCAGAGAAGGGGTGTTAGCAGACAGCCCTCCTAGTCCCTGTAACTGAGTACAGCAATAAGGACAAAATACCTGTCAGAAAGCTAAACATAGCTTTTCTGACACTGATCAAAAAAAAACTATACTGACCCAAAAAAGCCTGTGAAGCAAAAATCTGTTTCTTTTTTAATAAGTTTAAGGTCTCAAAAGTACTGCAGAGCAGCTGTCAGAAACCACTGTCTCCTGTCTTCTACCAGCTCAGAGTGAGGAAGTCACATGGTATGCTTGCCTTTGAGCTCAAGAAACCATTTTTGATTGGCCAACAAAACTCTGCAAGACTTGGAAATCTCACCGAATAGTAGTTCCCGAATAGTGACCGAATAGTGAACTATTCGGAAAATGCATCTGAATATTTGGGAAGCCTACTATTCGTGGTATTCGGAAAATACTATTCGACCCATGAACAGCCCTAATTTCTGCACAGTTATGCACTTTACTTTGTGCATTACCTTTGAATCTGTGTCTGTTGTAAAATTGAACTCCCTTCTCATTTCCAGTGAGTTTCATCCAGCAACAAGTCTCAGCTCAGTGTGTCTTACCTGGTTGCACCTGGAAATGAGTCTCAGCTCAGTGTGTCTTTCCTATTTACCAATCTTCAATTAAATAAATAGATACATACATACATACGTATGTACGTACATATGTGCATACATACATGAATATATGAATGAATTAATCATTCAGTCAATCAATCAATCAATAAATACAGTGGAGTACAAAGCAGCACTTAAGTTCCAAATAGTGCACAAGCAATAATTCAATAGTAAAGACAATTTCAGTAAGAAGTAAGATTTGTGTGGGGTAACACAACAAAATTCCTTACACAAAGTTTAGAACAGTGTTCAGAATGGAAGAATAATATATAGAATAATGCATGAGGTGGTGTATTTAATGAGACTTTACACACATTAGAGGTGCTGGATGCAACATAAATCCCAAAAGCGAAGCTCCAGGGGTTTATTTAAACATCCATCACCAAGGGTGTGTGTAAAACTGGAGTTTTACACATCACCCCATGTTTTATTTTATATAATTCCTGGGGAGTGTTTCTTCACCACATCAACTATATATTAGAAATACAGCATTGTTCAGCTACAGTCCGATCAGGTTGAATCGTGGTCCGAGGTCAGATTGAAGCACCTCCTGAAACCTTTCCTTTTTTCTTTAAAAGTTTAACCAAGTTTTAAAAGGTAGAAAAGGTTCAAAAAGTTCAATCTCAAGAGGCAAGTTTTTTTTTTTTTAAATTTACTTACCACCAAGTTCAAGTGGCGGTGAAGTGACCAGCACAATGATGGGAAGATGGCGTCTTGTGCATGCATGGAGCGATGGGAACCCGGCATGTGTTCCCTGTTATAACCAGCTGGTGATAATGGCATAATATGACACTTTGGGATAAAATGCTCACCAGTTATTATAAATCAATTAAGCACAGTCACATACTTAAAAAAAAAAAAAGATACTTTTCTGTATCATGTCTGAAAGTCATATGGGAACAACTTCATTTATTTTTTTAATATTTAAAAATTCACATGCAGTTTTTGTGATATTGTTTATATTCTACATTTTAAGTTAACACATTAAACTTTAGCCATAATCATCACAGTTTATTTAGAACATTTTTGAAACCTATCGTAATGTTTTTTGCAACAGTATGAATTCATAAACACAACAGTCGGTATTTTCAAAGGACTGTGATGGATGCCACAGCAAGTTACATCACTTTTGCATTATTGCAAAATTGCAAATCTGCTGCATCTGCACTTGCATCCAGATTTGTGATGCAAAAGGGGAGCAACTATCACAGCCACATTTGCATCATACTTGAGGCATATTTGCAGCACAAATGTGGGCTGCATCATAGTTGTGTCACCTTTGCATCACCAGTCTGAATGCAAATATAGACACAGCAGATTTGTGATTTGCAATGCAAAAGTGATGCAACTTGCTTTTGAATCCATCACATTTCTATGAAAATGCAGGCCCTCATATTTTTTCATACTTCATTTCACTAGCCACATAAGTAAAACACTTTTTCTCTCTTTCGTATTCTTAGATGTGATGGGATTAAATCATACTGCAGTGGAGCCCAATTAATTGCACAATGGATAAATGCACATTTTGCTTAAATGCAGTTTTTGATTGTCTTGTTTTTTTCCTTAGCATTCCTCTATTAAATTTTCCTGATAAGTGCAAACTGGTTAAATGCAAATTTGAGATAAATGCACAGATTACAATGGCATGTTTGGTCCTTTCATCTGCAATGTAAATTGTGTAAAATTGTGTAAAAATGTGCAAATTACTTATTTTTTCTATATACTCTTTATTATAAATGGTTGCCTCATTACAGAGTCCTGTTTTCTGGAATTGACTACCTAAATGTAAAACTTATTAGCATATGTATAACCTGTCTCCTTGCACTCTGTATCAGATTGCCATGTGCACATGCTGTATTCATATTGTGCTGTACTTGCTTATACCTGACCAGGTCCACCTTGTAAATGAGTTGTCTCAATGGCGTTTTTCCTGGATAAATAAAGATTGATTGATTGATTGATTGATTGATTGAAATGCACATTAAGCAATGGCAGAATGATTTTGAGGCTTATGATTGGTCAGTGGCCACTTTTTACAGTGATGTTATCCCAGCACATCATTGTACCAAGGTCTGGCACACAAATGATATCATGCAGACTCCCCCAATTCCTGCCTCCCATGAAAATTGTACACAACTCACCATCTCAGGTGTACAGTCATAAAGTGTATTCGCTTACTGTATGGACATTTCAAGTACCCTTTGCCCAAATAACTGCTCAACTCCCCACAACAGAGATCACAAAATTAGTCGCAAACCACCACTGTGAACGGCTTCAGGTTTCACTTTAAGGTTCTGTAGGAACACACTTGGCTGTCTATTTCTCAGAAAAGTGCAAGAAGCAGAAGAAATTTACAGATGATACCAATGTAACAGGGAAGGTACTGTAGATACCGGAGCCAAATACCAATCCATAGTAAATGGCTTAGAACAAATTATAGACTGGACCAAGGCAAATAAGATGTATCTGAATTTAAAAAAAAATTTACTGTGCTGCACCTTGGATGTAACAACCAAATGAGACCTTACTATATAAGTAACAAGCTTTTACCAGTAGTATACAGTGAAAGAGATTGGGAATCATTACTAATAGTTCACTGAACATGCATACACATATATGAAAATGTACATTTATGGCAAACAAATACATTAATATCATAAAAAAGCATAATTTATAACAAGGGATGAACATTGCATCATGCGTCTGTATAGGAACTATGTTCGACCACATCTGGACTATGGGTCACCCTTCTGGTCACCAACCATACTAAAGACAAGACATGAAGCTACTGGAATGAGTGCTCAGAATGGCTTCCAAACTAATTCCCAGACTAAGAAACTTACCGTACCTAAAAAAGACTGGAGGAACTACAACTGAGGTCCCTGAGGGAGAGAAGGGCAAGGGGCAATTATTTACAATTCTTCAAGATAATTAATAATAATGAGTTTAGAAATAGTTGTGGCATCACCCCCTTTGAATGCTCACAAAATCTAAGGTCTCACAACAAACAATTTGAAGTGCCATGTACTCATACAAAAAAGAGGGGATAACAACTTTAGTTACAGTTAGAGTCTCAATCAAATGGGACAGACCTCCACAACACTTAGTAAATATTACAAACTTTGAAACATTTAAAAGGGAACTTGACAGATTCATGGATTACTAGGGATCACATGAGCCACACTGGGTGAGAGAGAGTCATGATGAGCAATCACCTACTTCTGTCTGCACACTACCATATTACCAAGTTACCAAGCAGCAGTTTCTTTCTACAGTATTGTAAAACAGCTTACTACACACCTAGCATAAGACATCCTAAAAATAGTTTTCTCATCTCCTAACACCCTCTCCCCACTGTCCAGCTCACTCTCATTCTCTCCCAACCTGACAGCTCACAACAGAAGCCAGAGAATGTGGTTTGAAACCCTAACTGCTCTGCATCTCTCCCGATCACAGCAAATGCAACTCCTCTTAACCAGCTGAAAAAATCATACGGGGGAAAAACAACCCCAAAAAACTTTTCCGAGCTATACTGCTTCCAGACATTGTGAGGCGGGAGGTTGAGAAGCAGGCACTTGCTCCTGGTTAGCAGCAGAGAGAGCATGTGACAGGGTTGAGTAAGACCCTGTGCCATTTGTTAGAGAGAGAGTTAAAAGAAATAATGTATTTTGCCCTCTCCTATTCTGCTTATTGTCTGCCTCTTGCCTGTCAGATTGTGCAATCAAGTTTTTCTTGTGGCACCTAAGAGCTGACCACTCTGATGGTCCCACAGTTTCTCCTGTTATCTCCCTTCCTTCACTTGCTGTTTGTGTTCTTTCTTTCTCCCCTTGCTTCTCTATGGTTAAACAACAACAACAAAAACATAGATGTGAATCTTTGTGTGAAACTGGAGTCCCTTTGTTTGCAAATGTTGAAATAACCTCAGAAAGCTATTTTGGTTCATTAGAAAATATACCAATCTGAAACACAGGAGGTTGACCCTGAGGTGCATTTTGACCTCCATAAGCTTGTTTACAGATATGTCAACAGGAACCCAGTTCTGGGCAAAATGTATCATTTTGTTGAACTTGTTAAACTTGATGTACTCTTCAGTTTGGCATCAGGAAGGAAACTCACCAAGTTTTTATATATTTTGTTAAAAACGGAAGATGTAACTAACAACAACAGGATACAGAGTTTGAACTGCCAGGCAAAAATAGCTTACATAAACAGTGCTATGTTTTTCCAAGGGAGACTCAGATGAAGGATATTTTTTGTACTGCTTTTATGAAAAGCTATCCTGTACAATTTTAGTTTTTCAATTTTTTTTGTTATTGATAATAATAGAATGCTACTTGCAAAATGCATAATTTCTCCTTGTCTGCCTATTTTTTGTCTTTTCTTTTCTTCTTTACAAATAAGCCATTGTATAAGATCAATAAGGCACTCCAGGGTGAGTGTTGTGCTGGGATAACGTTACTTATTGGGTGTTGGAAGCACTCAGCCTGTGGCTTCATACCCACTCACCTGATGGGTGATGATATACCAGCATGATACATGCTCTTTGATGCATTACTACTTAATTCACACCTTGTAACGTGTTACAGTCCTACCATCAGTGATATAAAAGTGCATTGTGCTGTGTGGAGCAAAGAGGCTGTTCTGAGTCTGACAGTCATGGAGAAATGAAGAGATACACTTTCTGTTGGTGATAAGGTGGCTCTAATGCCATGGCGATTTGTTTTTTTCCTGTTTTGAATGTTGAATTCTGAATGCTGTCTCTTTGTGTGTTGGTGGAAGCCGCAGTGTAAGACCTGAAGAGAGAAAGAGGGACTGGAACTTGGGAACAGGCAATTGCAAGGTCAGTGGATGCTGCAGTGTACTAAGACTGGGTGAGGGAGTGAAATCTGAGACATACATGCTGCCACTTTGTTTATTTTTTTCTAACCTTTGTTTCATTATTCTTGCCACCAATTCAGTTTTGAATTTGTTGTGTGAATGCTGCTTCTTTGTTTATTTTGCTCCCTCTCTCCAATCTTCTATCCTTCAATCTGCTATTCTTGACACCAATTCAGTTTTGGCTTTGTTCTGTGAATTGAGGGGTGCCTGTTTGTTTATTTCGCCCCTCCCCACACACATTTTTCCAGTTGATCTGCTGTTCCTGCCATCAATTCAGTTTCAGCTTTGTTGAGAGAATGCTGCCTCTTTATTTTGCTGCCCTCCCCCCATGTTCTAACCTTTGATCTGATATTCCTACCACTGATTCAATTTCAGATTTGTTGTGAAAAGTAAAACCTCCAGAATGCCAGAATTGTGCTGTGTTGGTGGAAGCTGCATTGTGAGACCAGGCAAAAGAGACACTGAGAATGGCCAAAGGCAAGGTTGGTGGAAGCTGCAGTGTAAGGGCAAGAGAGTAAAAACACAGAGTAAAATGAGAAATTCGAGATTGGGAAAGGTGTGTGGAAGGTGGGTGGAAGCTGTGCAATGCTGGGTTGGGAAGCAAATGTGTGTTGCAAACAGGACCACATGGCTCAATGCATTTTTGGATAAGCTGGGCACTGCTTACAATGGACAAAAGTGCCTTGCACAGAGTAGTCAGTTATAAGCAGCTTGCACTTCATTATGAAGTTCTGTATGTTTCTAAGATGCACAAAATACACAGTCAGTAAATAGCATTAACATCTAGGTGATTGTTTTGCAACAAAAATGAAAATCTCCTTAAATGCACATCCCAGAGAAATGCAAAAAATGTACTTGCAAAATAAGTGTACATTTCAAAACGATCCACTGTAGTAACACCACAAGTGACAGTATTATTGAACAACATTTTCATACTTTATATTAACCTTTTGGCACCCCTATTGTTTAACTCTAAGTTGAAAACTCTAACCAAATCCCTGCAGAAAGCTGATACATTCCCTTGCAAAGTAAAATAATTAAATATTCAACTTTTAATGTATGCAAACAACATCTTTAGTTGTTTCTTTACTCCCTTGTGTTTGAAATGTGCATTAGGCAAGGCCATTTCTCATTTGGATTCTTTGGGTTTAACATTGAACTCTGCAAAATCTAACATTCTCTTTTTTTTGAAAAGTCAATAGTATTAGAAAGGGGAATTTTTGGTCATTTATGGATATCACTATAGAGGAAAACCAAAAATGTATGTAACTTGGTGTTATGTTAGACACATCTATGACATGAAATAATAGCAGAATCAATAAAAAATACTGCGTTTAGGCCTCTTAGGGAATTATCAGTTTTTTCAAAACTTTTCTAGGAAACTCATGCCCTGCTTTGAAAACAAGCTTATGAGGCCACAGTACCTAATATGTTACTTTTTGGAGAAGATATTTAGGCCTTCAGTAAACATACTTCAGATTTAGAACTTGTTCAGAATGCCTTTTACAAACAAATAATTAGATTCCAAGATGACACTGACTTTGTGATTGAGAATGGAACTGAATATCAAGCAATTTCTTTTACAGCTAAAATCATAGCCATATAATTTTGAGAAAATATTGTAGCTATAGAATCACATAGATTGATATTTAAATTCTGAAATAAGTGTAATTCCATCATTAACTATGCCCACTGGTTTAACAGTTTGAATATGTGAATTAAAAAAGTTGACCTTGAAGACACTTGAGAAGATTGTACCCTGAGCACATTGAGGGGTATGTTAATACAGCAAAGCAAATACAAATAGAAAGCTTCTTTTGGTAAGAGCATGTGAAGCTTGTAGATATTCCAAATTAAAATTTTTGGAAAAAAAAAAAACAAGCAGTATAGTGCATGAAAGATGAAAAATGTCTCCCTTTCTGGGAAAAGGAATTTGATAGCAGCATGTTATAGATTTAGATTGGAACAATTAGAAAGAGGAAATGTGGTAAAGTTAGAGAAACCTTTTCAATATCAGATATTTTGTAAATGTGATCCAAATATCAGGGATTGCAGTATGGTCTATAGGTTAAAGTAATAGCTATGAATGAGCTTGGAACATTCAGCAGACATGGGTTTGATTCCCACAACCTTTCCTTGCATACTGTGTGACCATGAGCAAGTCACTTAACCTTCCCAGTGCTCCCAGGTCACCCCTGTTCACTGTCCTTGTTCCCAGCGGGCCTTACCCATCTACCACAAGAAATAAAAGACTACCTATAAGTCCTCTTGTCTTTGACTGCCCCAGACCATCAAAACCTAGCAAGATCTAGCCCAAACCAATGCAGGGCTATATTGAAGAGCTACTGATGCCTCAAAGAAAACTTTAAATAACATAATAATTAAGTTACAATTCTGCTTCTATTCCATTTGTATTTTATATATTTCTTATCCCCATAATTTATTACTAAGGAAATGCGTATGCATATAAGATTGTTGTCCCTTAGAATTTATTTTGAGTTTATTTGCCTCTGTAGCTTACTTCCAACTCTAAGTCCTAATCCTTTGTTTTGACATCACAATCTATTGCCATGGGAGTAACTGTGAGGTCACAAGTAGTGCTCTATGACCTCAGGTAGGGAGAAAGCAGCAGGAATAAATGAACTCTTGAAGAGTAAATATCCTGTTTTCCTGCAGATGACCTCAGTAATAAATAATGGGGAGAAGAAATGAAGAACTAAAGGGACATGCAAGCTGGACTGTGTCTAAATATTATGTTTCATTAAAGTTCTCTTGAACGTGTCACCAGCTCTTTAAAGATCATGTGCGATGAAATTTTCAGACATTCAACTGTCAGTATCATTCATTTAATATTGTTATAAAAACAGTATCTACCTAGTGTTTTATATGAAAATATACCATTGCATATCATTTATAGCCATTTAATGTGTGGTCTGCTTCAGCAATACTGCTAGATCCTGAGACGGTCAGTTCCTTGAGGTAATCAGCATGTCTCTGCCCTAGTGATGTCATTTGGAGTGCTATTCTCTTTCATCTATACATAAGCTAGGGAGACTGTCACATTGCTGACATCTGTAAATATTTTTTTCTTGCACTGTGCCTGTTGCAAGAAATGGAAAGCTGTTTGATTGTGACTGTGTGATGCTCACTGCCAGTAATGCAGAAAAAAGGTTTACATTAAATTAATTAGTTTAGCCTCTGCAGAAGTCAGGAGAGTTGCACATTGATGTAAAGTTTGCAAACTGTAACTTTCTGTTGTGGAGAAAGGCATGAGTCCTATTGTCTTGTTAGGCACTGCTGTGCATATTCACACCTGACATTCAATAGAGATGATTTCTCAGTATGGCAATTAAACAATTATCCCATCTCCCTATAAATGTGGGGGTGGGAGAAGTAATGCTGTTTTGAAACCTTAGCGAGTTTCTATGCACTAGCCAGCCCAATTACTGGTCGAACCGCTCCACCAAACTCCCTGATAAACAGATCTACCACTGCACCCTCAAAAAAAGGTATGGTAAACAATTCCAGTCATACCTCCTCACTAGGGATGCAGTGAATTTAAATCCCACCAGCAAAGTGCCGACGAACTGGCAAAATTCACTCGACGGAGCAATTTGCTAAATTTTTCCACCTAAGGTGGAATTTCACCTAGGTGAAATTTTGCCTTCTGCAGGTGAAAGTCTGCCTTTTGAGGGTGAAATTTTGCCTTTCATGGGTGAAATTTCACCCATGGAAGGTGGAATTCATTGTGAAAGGCAAAATTTTGCTGCAGAAGGTGAAACTTTGCCGTTACACTGGGCGAAATTTCACCACTCCGCCAGGCATAATTTCACATTTCGCTCTGTGAAATGGGTGGAATTTCATGGATTACTCCGCGAAGTGAATTTTGCTCACTTCACTCACCACTACTCCTCAAAAGCAACTGGTCCCTAATCAACTTAGCCCTCAACATCGACCTAGCTCTTACACACTTTATCACCAACTTTAACAAAGCTTGTGGTATCTTTTTATCATACTCCAAAAGGACTATCAAAGACAATTTCCACCCCTGGATCACCCCTTCCCTTCTCAAATCCATGACCTTGAGCAACAACCTCTGGCATAAAGCTTGTACCTCAGGACACCCTGTGGATTGGCAGAGGTATAAGACAGTCCATAAGTCATGAACTCATGAGATTCGCCTAGCCAAAGTTACCCACTTTCAAGAGAGCCTGTCCTGCCTGGGGGAATGGAAGAATGTTTTGGGACAACTTAAAAGACCTCACCGGTAAGCCCAATACCCCTCCCCCACCCTGCTAAACATTAACTGCACCTTCACACAAGATAACCAATTCATTGCCGACATTTTTAATGCCATGTTCATGGACCTTAGTCAAGTTCTCCTGACTATTTTTTTCTCTAATACCCCATTAACTAATGCTACCCTACCCTCTCAGTGTCCTGGCAACACACCACCCTTCCATGTTAGGACAGTCTCTCCTAAAGAAGTCAAAACGTATCTACTGCATGTCCTGGGAAAGTCCAGATACAGCAGTGACATGCTGGACCTGAAACTCTTGCACCTTTTCCTCGATGCGGTTTTACCCCCCCCCCCACCAGGCTGTTTAACTGGTCCCTCTGTCTCAGGCAGTTCCCCCAGCAGTGGAAAGCTGCAGTGGTAATGCCTATCCACAAAAGTGGTGATAGGGTTTGCGGTAGTAATTACCACCCTATATCAATCCTTCCTCCAATCGTGAAGGCATAAGAAAGGATTGTCTCCTATCAATTATTGGACTACCTCACTAAATACAACCTTCAATGCCACCAACAGCATGGTTTCAGGAAGGAACATAGCACCTCCTCTGCCCTCCTTGAATTTACTGACTTAACCCACAAAGCCCTTGATTGTGGTTACCTTGTAGGGTCTGTGTACATAGACCTCTCAAAAGCATTTGATATGGTCAACCATGCTGTCCTCATCACTACCGTTCCCACCCCAGGAATCTCACATGTCACCACCTGGTTCTCTAACTATCTTTGCAACAGAACACAGCTTGTCAAAATCTGTTATACCTTTTCCACCAACCACCTCATCTGCTCAGGAGTCCCACAAGGATCAATTCTGGGCCCACTTCTCTTCAGCCTTTCCTTAACTCCCTCCCTCTTGTCTGCTCCAGCAACCTGCTTCTTTATGCAGATGATACTGTATTCTACTCAAGTCACTCTGATCCCCTTCCACTTGAGGGCACCCTTCAAAAGTGTTGAAGTTGAATCCTGATTCTCTGACTATAAACTCATAATTAATTATAAAAAGACTAAGGTTATGATGTTTGCTAACTCCCATAACAAGCACAAGGGGATGCACCTTAACATCTTTAATAGCCACCTTCTGCCACTAGAACAAGTCAGTAGCTTCAAGTATCTGGGAGTTACCCTTGACTCCTCCCTAGCCTTCCATGAGCATATCAACCAGGTCTGCAAAGCGGTGAACATTAGGATTGGGTCACTCTATAGGCATAGACCCTGCATGACCTCTGATGCACTCAGGCTGGCAGTAACCAGCTCTATCCTCTATATCATTGATTATGGACTAATTATCTATGGCTCTGCAACAGATACAGATCTCAAAAGAATAAAGATTGCCCTCAACAAAGCCTGTTACCTAGTTACTGGAGCCCCCAGGCTCACTCACACTTGTGATTTATATGCACGGACCAATTGGCTGAATCTTAAACGCAGAATCCACTACCAGGCTTGTCTACTTGTGAAGAAAATAACCCTCAGTCTCACTCCACCCTCTTCACAGCCACTCATCACATGTGAAGCTACTCCTAGGTACACAAGTGTCCCTCACTGTAGGAATTCACAATGCCAGCAGTCGTTCATGTTCAGGGCACCAGTTTGGTTAAACAGCCTGCCTGCTGTAGTCCTGGCTGAACCTAAATTAGGTCCCTTTAAAGCAAAGCTGCAGCAGCACCTCATTGCTGGTAGCTCCTGTGACTGTGCTGAATTCTCTCTGCATTTCCTATTCCCCATCCCATCTCCACCCTGTACGCCCCTAATGACAATGTCAATCTTGACTGCTACTTGTTTTCCAGTATGTGTAACTGCATTTATTGTGTAAATCTCATACCCTGTTAGGTGTTAGTTACATTATTGTATGCTCTGTATGCCCCAGATGACAATGTCCGTTTCTGACTGCTACTTGATTTATGTGTGTGTAACTGCATTTATTGTGGAAATGACCTACCTGGTATGTGTTATTCCCTTTACTGTTAAATGATGTTGCTTGTCTTATTGTATCTTGCACTGTTTACTTCTCCATTGCCTTTGTAATCTTGTTCACTTGATGTGGAGTCTTTGTAAATGAGTCCCTGACTCAAAGGTGTTTAATTCCAAGATTTAAATAAATAAATTAATAAGCCAGACCAGTGTTTTCTCCCTGGCAGTTTTTTATTTGACTTTACATTCAGGCTCAACTATTCTTTGCTCCAGATTATAACATGTGTAGAAAAACAAATTGATTTGATTGGCTGAAAGTACCTCTTAGCCATTTAATTATTGTCCTATAATTACACGCTAGAACTACTTACACCCATTAAAGCCCAATAACATAAATATAGAAATGCATCACTACTCTCCCACATTTGGACCGGAGCTGTCACTTCAGACCTGTCACTTCACCAGCAGGCAGTAAATGTGGAAAACATCTACACAGAATGGAAAATGATCTTTTTGGACTACTTCCATCACAAACACATTTTTCCAGAGGCTTTTCTACAGACTGTACTGCTGTAAACACTACCGAAATAGGAGACTGTACTTTGATTAGGGTGATGCAAAAATCAGCTATTTACTGTACGCACAATGCCTCACTATGTAACTTAGTATACAGGCTATTATGTTTCTGGAATAACTACAAAAGTAGGAGACTGAATTTCTCAGTAAAGAAGTCTTGTCAGATATATATCATATGTATAATGCCTTATTTTGAAAATAAACATCTGAAATCTTTTATTGATGTAACCACTGCAAAAATACAGTAAAAGACTGCATCTCCCAGTAAGGAAACATGGAAGACAGCTTCATATTGTATCACAATGCTGTGTATGTACATCTACATATTAAGTGATATACTGCAGTCACATTACCAAAATAGGAGACTTCACCTTTGAGTAAGAAAAATGCAAGTCAACTTTATAATCTACCCAGAATTCCTTTGTGCTTTATGTAAATCAGCATATTAGCTGTTATACTGCTGTAACCATTACCAAATAAGAGCTGATTTTACCAAAGGGACTACTTTATGTCCAAATGCAGTTAGAATAACAAATTAAATGTTTTTGTAAGCAGTATTATGTTTTTTTTTTTCTCATTTTAGAGCATTGGCAATTTTTCTACACATGTTATAAGTGCAATAAAGCACACCAGGGTATGTGATTATGGTCAATAATTGCACTAATCTCTCTGTTGTTTAAAGGCACTTGGCACAAGTGCCTTGTGCCTAACAACATCCTCAAGAGGTGTGTGATTATTGACCCATAATCACCCACCGTGTCATGCTTTATTGCATGCTTTAAATTATCTTTTTACCAAGACTAACACATCCTTTCCTAGTAAGAATTAGTGCAGATAAGGTTCCTATTAAATCCAAGTTATTTTAAAGCAGACACTGACCAACATCAATGAAGTTACCAACATTGTAATACTAGCAGCAGTACAACTTCCTATCAGCCACAGTAGAGTAGCACCTCAAATGACATCAACAGCCTGGAGGCATACTGACTCAGCATCCAGTAACCTTGCAGAAATGGATAACAACAAAATGGCACTAAAAAGTATGAATTTGTTGACTTTTGTTACAAAACCTGGAACACACATAGGTTTCATAGCAATGTTTATTGAATGGTGCTGCATCTTTTAGTTTAAGGACCATTGCATATGCTCTTTAAGTGCACAGTGAACAGGGACAAAACCTTAGAATGTATGTTATTCTGAGATTATAACAAACATATCTTTGCAAATGCCACTTTTTGACAATGAGCTTTCTTTTCAAAATGCTATGACATATATATCATTGCCAAAACCTTTAATAAAGTGTTCTCTGATCTCAGCAATGTTCTCCCCCCCCCCGACTACTTCAATAATACTACTGCATGTGATGCCCCTGAAAATCCTGATCTACCCACCAGCCACCCACCATTTTACTTCAGGAAAGTCTCAGAGGGTGAAGTTAGACAGTACCTCATGAAGGTTCTTCATAAATCAAGACACAGTGGGGATACACTGTATCTCGAATTCATCAGCCTTACACTGGAGAAAATCCTGCCACTTATAATCAAGATCTTCAACCTCTCACTTTGCCTCTAACAAATCCCAGAAATATGGAAATCAGCTATGGTAACCATTGTGCATAAGAGTGGGGACCGGGCTCTGCATAGGAATTATCACCCCATTCCCATTTTTCCACTACTCTCGAAAGCCCTGGAGCTAATCATGCCAGACCAGCTTATCATTACTTGGAAAAATACCATTTGCAATGTGTCCAACAACACAGCTTCAGACATGGGCACAGTACCATCACAGCGCTTTTGGAATTCACTGAATATATTCATGACTCACTGGATCAAGGTTTCCTAGTTGGTGCAGCATTCATTGATTTAACCAAGGCCTTTGACACAGTGAATCACAGCCTTCTAATTGACCAGCTAACCGGCATTGACCTCTCTGTAGATACTATTAAATGGTTCTCGAGCTACCATGGCAAATGTTCTCAACAGGTAAACATTGGAAATATTGACTCTGATAGGCACCCAGTATGATCAGTAGTCCCACAAGGCTCTATTTTGGGGCCACTACTATTTAGAATTTTCCCTACTAAGCTCCTGGATTTCTATCATTGTCATATCCTCCTATATGCTGATAACTCTGTGATCTTTACTAGTAGCCCCCATCCCAAACTCCTCAAAGACCATCTTCAACAAGGTTTTGCAACTGCTGAAATATGGTTCCATGACCACAAGCTCATTATGAACTACAAGAAGATGAAGGCCATGTTGTTCTACAACCCCCAAAGCAAACATAAGGCATTTCCCCTCACCATCACTAATAATATGGGCTCCCCCTAGGAACTTGTACAGCATTTCAAATACCTGGGCATAACTATTGACTCTTCACTGACCTACTCCCAGCACATTGACAGCATCGCTAAGGCAATCAATCTTCGCATTGGGATGCTTTACAGGCATAAATACAACTTGACCCTGGAATCACTGGACATTGCTATATACAGCTCTGTTGCCTTACTTGATGACTATGGCCTCGTTATCTATGGATCAGCCACAGACACAGCCCTCCGCCACATCAAAACGGCCTTAAACAAGGCATGCTACCTTCTCAACGGAGCTGGGTGCTTGACCTACACCTGCAGTCTTTACAAACAGGCTAACTGACTGCAACTCAATAGCAGACTTCGATATCAAACATGCATGCTTGCCAAAACAGCCAGCTTAAGAATACTGCCCACTGGTGTTTTAAACCTACTAACTCCATCTCAAAAACCACGAAGTACCAGAAGCTTTGACCCTCAGCTCTTTCATACTCTTCAGTGCCACACCTCCCTTGGTCAATGAGCATTTGCCTACAGAGCCCCTCATTGGATCAACTCTCTTCAAGCTGACATATCCAACACACCTAATCTGGGATCTTTTAAGCACTTGCTTCAGCAATATGTAGTTTCCTTGTTTTCATGTGACTGCTATCTCTAGGTTCCTTACTCAATTCCCTTGGATTCCTCGGCCTGACATTACTATCCCTGATTGGCTCTCCTCTCCCCTTAAATAGCACTTCTGGTGCACTACACCAAGGCTTTGCTCTCCCTGCCTCTTAATTAGCACTTCTGGCACACTTGGCCAAGACATTGCCACCCTCTTCCCCAGTCTTATTGCCTCCCCTGCCCCATTTTCTCTGCTCTCACCTCCCCCACACCACCTCATTCCTCTGGCCATTTTATCTCCTTCCATCTACCTAGGCCTCTTGGCTTCCCCATTCCTGCACTCATCTACTTCCCCTTCTGCCCCCCCTTCTGCCTGCCACCCTCTCTCCCCTCCTGACTTTGCCTTGGTTGACTATCTCCTCCTCCCATAGGCTATTATCCCCGCTGTTTTTAGTTTTATTGTGACAAGTGATGCTGGTATGCCTTGCACAATGCCTACCTAATATGGTATGTCCCTATGCTTACATTGTTAGCTCATGTCTTCATTTGTGCCATTTTCCCTAGGTTATTTGCCGTTATTTTTGTACCACTTACCTGACTGTCATATCCTTAAGTTGATTGCCTGGTGACACTTGCATTGTGCCTGCTACTTGTAACTCTTTCCTGACTTTGTTTCTCTTCTGACATGGAACCTATGTAAAGAGCTTCTGCTCAAAGGTATTAATCGAAGATTTTAATAAATAGATAAAATATGATATGATATGATTTGATATGATATAACATAATAAGGAAATGAGATGCATTGTCCACAAGTGTATACCATAGCTCATCATCAAGATTTCAATATGATTAAAAAAAAAAATAGGCAGTCACAGAGAAAAATATTTATGATTCTCATTTTATACAGATCCCAGAAAAGATAGAAAGCTCACATAGATTTTAACATGGCTGGATAGTGGTACTGCAGTTCATTGAGGGGTGGAGCAGAAAGATGACTGTGCTGCTGCTTCACAGATCTGTTGTGTGCTTAAAGAGCCACTGACACCATCTGGCCAAAAGTTACATTGCAGAATTAGAATAAGTATACCCCTAGTAAATCTCATACCAAAAACTAGATTTCTATGTTACTTCATTTTAAAGTTAAAAGCTATTTTGTAACCCTGATTTCACTAGCTGTTCAAAAAAGCCTGTTTCAGGGAAGAGCTGCTGCTGATGTCATCTCAGTACCTCACAGTCTAGTATTCCCTGTCAGCAAACTTATAGCACCTGTTTCTCTAAAGTTGTAAAGTTCATGTGCAATGGTTTTCACAAGTAAAACAGGTAGTACTGGTCAGTAAACATTGCTTTAAAAACTTTGTGCATTTCAGGTTTTGTAACAAAGTTGACAATATTTTATTTGGGTTCCTTTTTGTTGGGGTCCTTTTTCCAGGATTGCTGAATGCTTGCTCATAGCGCAGTGATGTGAGGGTTCCACACTGAATAAGTTTCTTATGTGGTGAAAGGCTGAGATCATTCACATCTAACATTCAATTGAGGTGATTTCTAGGAATGGCACTTTAAAACAAATATTCCATCTCCTTGTCAATGAGGGTTGGAGAGGTCATGCTGTTTTGAAAACTTACTAGGAGTTTCAAATTTAGCCAGCACAATGTATTATCTCTGTCAGGTTGGTTTGACCTACATTCAGGGTCATCTCTGTTCTGCTATAAGTTAATATGATCATTTTACCAGAGGCAACACTTCCACCCCTAGTAGGAATTAACTCATATAAGGTCACTATTAAAACATATTGTGAAACATACACTGACAAACAGCAGTGAAGTTACCAATATTACAGTACTGCACGGTGGTGGCACTCCCTGAAAAAGTGGTACCTATGCTCATCTGCACATTTTAGAAATTACCCCTTTCCTTGTCTTTGCTGTAAAAAAATTGACCCCTTTAACACAAAAACAAGGAGTCAGTTAGGGTCTCCATCCCCCCTTTTAGTTTCAAGTGAGGAATGGAATTATGGGTTTGCATCAGATATGCACATACTATTGTAAAACAGTAATCAACTGTATGTAAAAGCATGTTTTCATTTTTGAATGTGTTTTTTCTTAATGATATTTGCAGTGTTTTCTGGTGATTTAAATAAACCTGGTTATCCATCCTGTAGTAGCCAATATACTCAGGTGTATACTTTTCTTTATAGCATCTCTGCCAAGCTTATAAAAGCTTCATGTAGACCCAGTAATAAAGTGTATACCCCATACCTTGACAGTATGATGCAGTGTTAACCCACCTGCGCCTGCATAAGCATTTTAACTTAATGTGCTCTTATGTATAAAAGTCAATGTAAAATAGTAGGTGTATCCCCATGGCACTTTTCAAAGACCAACAGTTTTTACATGCATTATTTATTTATTCATTTATTGAATGTTGGTAACCAGGTAGGCCCACTGAGACAAGACAGTCCCTTTTTCAGTGGCGACCCGGTAAATGAAGTGCATTGATAGTGTAATAGCTGACATGTGAAACCATACAGGTTTGACAACTGCAATAACAAGACCAACTAATATAGTTACAGGAACATGTCACAATACAACACAATTATGTCATACAAACATTTACAACTAGCATAAAAAATGTGCAAAGAACATAAATACTACAGTATACTGTAGCAGACAGTAACATAATCATCAATCCCTGTTTACAAATAACATTGTACATAATTCAGATTATAAAGATAACATTGTACCTAACTGAGACAATAAGACTGAGAAAAGAAACAGTATTTGTTAGTCATCATGTTCTGTACATAACAATGTATTTCTAACATAAACCTCAATGTACCATTTTTTTTCTTTCATTCCTGAATTGAGATACAGGATTCAATGTTTCTAAAAGTTCTTATCCCTTGCAGTGGCCACCATAAAATAAATAAACATCTTAATGTAGTACAGTGCTAGCTATTTACCATCAGACTTGGCACCCAGCAACCCTTGAGAAATGGATTACAAATGGCATTATAAAATACAATTTTGTCAACTTTGTTACAAAACCTGAAACACATATGGTATTTATAGCAATGTTTTTGAATTGTACTGCCTGTTTTACTTTAGACAACAATTGTCCATGATCTTTACAACTTTGGAGAAACAGGTCCTATAAGCTTGCTGACAGGAAATACTAGACTGTGAGGTCCTGAGATGACATCAGCAGCAGCTCTTCACTGAAACAGGCTGTTTTGAACAGCTAGGGAAATCAGGGTTACAAAATAGCTCATAGCTTTAAAATGAAGTAACGTAGAAGCCAAGTTTATGGTATGATATTTACTGTTGATATGCTTATTCTAATTCTTTGATAAAGGATCCAGGTGGACCAGAAATGCATCAGGTTAATAAAAATAATGTTTTAAACATTATCCAATCATGTGGCAGCTATTTTGTGGTGGTAAGTGCGTGGATTTGTGTTTTTATTATTCTAATTCTGCAATGTAGCACTTTTCACATCAGTGGCTCTTTAACACAGTTTTATCATTTTTACTGTTCTGATTTACCACTCCTAAACCTTTGTTTTGTATTAGATGCCAGTGATGGAGTTCTCCATGGCTTTTCATTATTTTACTATTTAATGAAGTGAAATATGACAGTTTCAAGCAGTAGTGAGTAATTGGTCAGAACATGGTGTGATTGTAGACCAAAGCACTTGTGGGATAGAACTTCCCATGTAATAGAAAAAACAATGTTTCTTTGTGAGCCCTGTATAACTTGGAGCCTTGAACTAACACACTGCGGCTTGATTTTATGTTTGTTTCTATATTTATTCATACCTGAAAGTTGCTTAATAGCCAGTTGCCCTGTCTGAGACTAAAAGTAAATCAAGGTTGATATTAGCTAGGATTTTCTCTTATTATTTTCATACAGACTTTTTTTTCTGGTTTTTTTTTTTTTGGTCTTTTACAAGCAATGGTGTGCAGCAGAGTTGTGGACATTTTAAACTACTCTCTAAAGTCTTGGAGAAGACAGCTATGTTGTAGTTGTAAAACATGAGCTGATATGCCTGTCTCATCTTTTTAACATATATGCAATTGTTCCTTTGACTGGGGGGAGGAATTCTATATTAATTGTTGAGTTATTAAATACACTACATATACTACACTCAGCTGAGTGATTAACTTGCTTTATTCTTCAGATGGATCCAAATAGTGCCAACTTGGAGGAAACCTGGAGTGAAGCCTGAAGGGATGGACAATGGAAACCATCTGAGCCTGGGAACTCAGGAGACCAAGAGACTAGGAGAAGTGAAGCTTTGGAGAGGAAATACATTTGAAAATACCCTAGGTGGAAAACTGGCCTGAAGATATGGAGCAGAAATTAATGGACTCCCAGATCTAGAGTAGGGAGATAAGCTGAATTGCCAGCAACTACTGTGACTTTCCACTGTCAATTCTACATGGATGCATATGCAGCAACCTGAGGAGAGCAACCCTGAGGTACTTCTCTACCTAAAGAGGTATTGCTTTTATTGTTCATGCTTGACTGTACTTTATACAGAACCTTTTTATTCCATGCAGTCACTTGGATTGGTCAGTATTCCTGGTCCACAGCTCAATGCTCCATATAATTTATGGAAGTAAGGTAAGTGAATTTGAAGGCACTTGGCATTCTACTTGTGACTAACAATATGAAGCTTGAACTCCTTCCATTAACGTGAGAGTAATCCTTATCATGGACAGGGTTATTGCACCAACTTCCTTATCAAGACTAACGCAAGTCCACAAATCTCTATTTATGACACTATAAACAAGCTAAATGAATTGGTGGACTTGAAATAACAAACAGTTCTTGGCTAGAGTTTTATTCTGTAAACATGGACTGCCAGATCACAGCCACAATTTGCTGAAGGGGCAGTTTGTTATAAATATTCTTTGACTTAGTTTTATTTATTTATTTATTCTAGGATTACAAATACCTTTGAGCCAAGGCTCTTTTACAAAGGTTCCACGTCATTGGTACAATTGAGACAATCATAAGCAAAGATAACAGTTTATAAAATAAAAAAACACATAGTCTTGTAGATGAAAAAAGAACAATAAGGTGAAACTTTGGGGAGGGGTAAGGGAAAGGAGGAGGGTGAAATCTGGGAGACGAAGTGGATGGGTGAAAAGGGGAGGTAGGTTGGGGGGGACAGAGAAAGGAGAGGTGGAAGGCGGATAAGAATAGAGGTAGTGCAGCCGAGTGGCATTTGTCATGGGCCAGCAGGGGAGGTGAAGATAGGAGAGGGGGTGCTGGCAAAGTGCAGGAGTAGATGTGGATCCAGAAAGGGCATCTTCAGCTATGGAACCAAAAGACATGTTTAGCCACAACAGTCACAGAGGTTGGAGGCAGTGAGTGTTAGGCGGAGACAAGTCTTAAAAGAGCTGAGTGATAGTGAGGATGAGATGTCACTGGGAAGACTGTTGTACCAACTAGTGGCCTGGTAAGCAAAGGATCCTTGGCCTTGTGTTGTGCGGCAATGCAGGATTTGCAGAAGCTGAGGTTTTGATCCCCTGGTATGTCGGGTGTGGATTCTAGGTTGTATGAGGACACAGACTCCAGGGGGGGCAAGGCCCAGCAAGATTTTCTAAGTAGTAATACAAGTTTGGTGTTTTATTCGATTGGCAAGATTCAACCATCCAGTTTGAGAATAGAGGTCACAGGTGTGAGTTAGGCGTTGGGAGCCAGTGACAAGTCAACAGGCCTTGTTGAGGGTGGTGGATACATGTTTGAGTGCGTTATATTACATTTTCTTGTTTTTATGTGTTAAAAGGTTTTTACATATGATTATGTTCAGTTTTTCAGGAACTGACATAGGGTATCAATGACCATGGCACTTTACAGAGGTTAGTACTTTGGTTAGGGTAGTGTCTACAATTAAGTGATGTACTTTGGGAAAGACAGGATCAATGCCCACACAGGTGGTTGTACATTATGGCTCTGGTGTTTCCAGAAATGACCTTGTGGTGCTCCAGGTGGTGTGCCTAACAGCACCTTCATAAGTGAACTCCTGTAGTCCTGTGTTGTGGTGAGAAACTTGACATGGTTTAGACCCATTACTGACTTGTGGGTTAAGGATTACTTAGTAAAAAAGAGATTTTCGTTATACTGATCCTTGGGGAACAGGAGTTGCTAGATAGTTTGACACCTTTTATTGAACCAACTATGTCTTGTACAAATATAGTATATACACAAGCTTTCAGGACATCACTGGTCTCTTCTTCAGGAGATGGGACCTGTGGGGTGCTGAAATCTTGTGTACTACACCATCTTTGTTCAAGACATATGTTGGTCCAGTAAAAGGTATTAAACTGTCCAATGAATCTAGGGTTAAGAATGGGATGAAATGATCTGATGTGAGAGACTAGGCCTAGTCCCAAGACTCTGTATTTGATACCTATGGTTCAGTTCAGTTGGGAATAATCACACAGGGTCAGATTACATGGGATCACATAGCAACATGTGCTAGAGGTTGGGCACATCAGACCTCCTTATAGTGGTGGGTTCTGACAGGTAGCACAGGATTGCTCAGTTTGGTCCTAGTGAGAGCGATCTGTGAAATCTGACACTGACAGAGTAGTTGGTGCAATTACCCTCTTTTTCAGTTTTTTTGACTGTTACCAGGGACTTGGTCCTGCCCTTATGCAGGGTATGTTGTTGTTCTTCTAAGGGGGGTGTCTAATGGCTAACATACTAAGTTGCACCTTAGGGGACTAACCTTGACTAATCTTCTTTTGGTTGGTAGCACATTTTGTCTCACTCTGGGCTATGTACCAAATGTCTTACTATGCTATGGAAGACTGTATGGCACTATTGTTGCTATATTAATTAAAGATGCATTCATACAATCAAAGTTTTTGTAAATAGAATAGAGTACCTGTAAATGTTAAGAATAAAACTGAAGATACAATTTGAAGGTTATTTTAACCCTTTTAAGGGGATTGCTAACTTAAAGGCTATAAAAGAATCATCTAAATGACAAATTGGAAAGGACTTTTACCTTTAAAGAATACTATTAACAAATGTATTTGTGCCATTTTGAAATCTGATTGAAATTTTATCTGTAGATCTACTGATTTTTATTATATCTACAATTCTGCCCTAAATGCTGTTCAAATCAGTATCAAACATAAGGCAGTCCCTATGTAAAGCATCTGATAGTACTTACAACAATTAATCCTTAAGACATGTTTCAGTCTAAATGCAATCAATTTCACATTTACTTGTAGCACATTTATGTAGCAGCAAAAAGCAGTTTTTTCTTTGCTCTGTAATGGGCTAAACAACAGATAAAAAAATATTAGTTAACCAGCGAGAACTTCTGATGACTATAGAAATCCTTGACAAGGTTTGCAATGTTCAGTGTTGCTAGTCAACATTGCTGGACTCATCATTCTATTTTCCTCAAACAGTTTGCATTGTTGTTCCTACCATCAATTCAACTGTTCCTGTCAAAAGACTGTTGTCAGTATGAACATTGAGTCAAGCCATACTAAAGTTCATACTAAGGTGTAAGGAGCTGAGAAGAATGTTGGCCCATTTATACTACTGTCCATTATCCATAATAGGGCAGATTATTCCCATCTAGAATGTAAGAATCTGATCTGTTTTTAAATTGAATTTTATATTTACTAGTTATGATCTCCAGGGGGAGTTTCTCCAGAGATTAATTATTATTTGCGTATAGAATGCTTTTCTTCTATTTGTATGAAAACATCTTGGTCTTAGCTGCAGGGGGTGTCCCCTGATACCTTTATGGGCATTTTTAAATTCTAGATTTAGTTCAGAAATGGGATAATCATTGTATGTAATATTATAGCAGACAAGTAAGTCCCCCGTATTCTTGTCTCCAAGGACATCAGGTTCGGTTCTCTTAATCGTTCAGCCATGGTCAACCCTAGCAACTTAAATCAAATTTTGATTTTATGGGAAGGGGGGTTAGCCACTAGCAAGACAGCAACTTGATTCACTAGCTGAGTACAGCCTTGAGACAAATCCACACATCTTGCACTTACCGCAGGCATTCCAGACACATCTTTTCTGAATTCACAGTGAACAGTAATCTACCTTTCATGTTTCCCAAGCTCCCTAGTGGTACCATTTATTTGGAGTTCTTGGCGATCCTCTGGGTGTCCCTCGCTGCCACAGAAAGTAAAAGGCCTGAGCCATGCAATTCACTCCTACCCATCAATCCAGCCTTCTCAAGTGTATTTAGGTGGATGGTGGCTGCACACTCTACACCAATGTACTGTACCAACATCACTCTGATGCTGCAATGCATTTTATAGGGTAGTGCAGATGTTAAGCAGTTGGCAGCTTAAACAAATCAGGACTTTAAAGACCTGGGCCAGAGGGTAGCAAGTGTGTAGCCACACATTCAACAGATGGAAGACCAGGAGGATATCCTCTATAGCCATCCTTTAAAACAGGACAGAGTTATTAAGTTCTTGCTCATGAAAGTGGACTATCTAGAAAATCATGCAAGGTGCAATAATTTCTGACTGGTGGGCCTGCCAGAGGGAGCTGAAGGCAAGGTTCTTGTACCCTTTCTACAGTCCCTGTTCCTCACAGTCCTTGATCCAAACTGCCCTCTGTTAGAGATTGAGCAGGTACACTGCTCCTTGGCACCCTAGCCTGAACCCGGAAATCACCCCTGCTCTATCTTTACGAAGTTCTTGTGGTGCCCTGTGAAGGAGAAACATCTTCCAGCTTGCACAGGAGTGGGGCCCACTCTCCTGGGAAGGCCATCAGCTGTCTTTTTATTAAGACTTCTCTACAGAACTTTCACCCTGTCGGCATGCTTATGGCCCAGTTAAGTGGAAGCTTTCTCACTCAGGCATCACCACAGCTCTCAGTACCATGCTCAGTTGCAGATCCACATTAATGGGGCACTATATCAATTTGACAGTCCAGAGGCAGTTGAGGACATTATTTTCAGGCAGTGGATGGAATACAAGTTTTCTGCCACCCCTTACAACTCTTCATCTAAAATTCCCAGATCTCCACTATGGATATCACCTTCACAGGTGGTACAGACCCAAGCAGTGTTCCTCTTTCTGACCCTGATGAGGATGGGCAGTGGTTCCCAGAGTGTACAGTACAGGGATGCAAATGTTACAAAGCTGAGATTTGCAGGGGCACGGCATGAGCTGCCAATCATTCTGGGGCTCACCAGCGAGCTTCCTCTGAGTAGTCCAACAGCCCAGTTGCAGGGGCTTTATTGCCCACTCAGAACAGATTCCAACCTCTATAGCAGGCATTGACTATAGAGGTGATCCTGGAGAGCCCCATGTCTGCCTTGGACCAGATACTTCCTAAGCCCCCCCCCCATCAGCTTCTGCTACAGGTCCAGAGTCCAGGTCATTGGCAGACAGAATGGTGACACCTTCTGCAACTCCTCTTGGTGTATCCTCTGTTACAGCAGGCCTCCACTGCCCCCAAGCAGCATTGATTGCAACATAAACATGGTGACTGAACTGGGCAAGGAGTGAGTCCTGGACTGTATTTTATTTACGATCCCTGCCATAGCTGCCCTGTTCTCATTGACTTCCCTCTTCCCTAAGCCTCACTGCTCCTATTTAACAGTGATCATTTGCTATTTCCTTCTGGGGCTAGGTTTAGGAGCACTCTGTGGGTCAATCTGGTACGGTGGAAAGCTGAGGCTTGCAGTCCCTGGTTGCCAAGCCCATTTGTCTCAGAGCATCTAGCAATGTGATTCACTGAACTTTTGAACTGTAACCCTGCTGTTGTACACCAAATTAAATCAGTGACTATGGACTTTCCCTCAGCTGTTGCAACTGATCTGGACTTGGCTGGCTGCTATGTTGTGTTTTTGTTTGCATCCTCTTCTGACCTGTTGTATGGTTGGTGAATGGTTGCATGCAGTTAACACTGCTTTTACATTTACAGACTGGCAACTGCTTTTAGGCCCATTCGAGTGTGTTTTGTCCAATCTCTGGCACTGTCTAGCCTTTCCTTAGCAGAGCCCCAGTTACCATGACTGAGCATAGACTTTTAAGTGGAAGGCTGGACCCCCTCTTCTGCTGTTCACACTGCTTTGAACCAAAACATTCTGGTGGGATAGTGGGCCTGCTCTGCCCCTCTCTGCAGGGTGATGCTGCAACCATTTATTGTGCTGCAACACTATGTCAGGCCTTTCCCTCTGCATCTGTTTCCCTGCAGTGAGTGATCACAGAGCCACCAAAGACTCACCATCCTAGAAGGGCAAGAGTAGCTCTCCGTCCCCCTAGCTGCTGGAGGTCAGACTCTGAGCAAGTAAGGAGACTACTGAGAAATATAGGAACTTCTTGTCTCAGAACAGGAAGATTAGGAGCTAAAAGAGCACAGAGGCAGTAAGTAATTAGGGAGAAAAAAAGAAAATAAACAAACAGAGGAAAGAGTAAGTATTCCAAACAACAGTTAGGGGGCCAGAAAAAAGACATGATGGGAGTGGTGCAGTGCAGTGGCTATGGAGCAGCAGTCTTCCAGGGGACATTCTGGAGGATGCAGTGTTGTCCCATCTGCAGGCACCTCTCTGGGCTGAGGGAGGTGGTTGCTCATCTCCAGGCTGAGTTGACCAGGATTTGTGGTACCTCCTTTCTCACCCAGGGACCATCAGGGTCACTGCCGTTACCTCAGAGGTTGCCAAGAAAGAGGAGCGGTTGGACCACAGTGGGCTCAGGGAGAGTGAGGGTGGTGGAACAGAGGCACATCCCTCCAGTTGTACCTCTCCACAATTTCTACGCCATTCTGGAAAAGTGTGGTTCCTCTATGGAGGCACCCACAGTGGAGACCAGGGAGGCTGCTGGGAACCTCCACAAAGGAGACCCACAGGAGGGTGGCATAGGACCCCACATGGGAAGAAAACAACTCCTGGTGGGGGACTCCATTGTTAGGAAGGTAGAACTGATGGAGGAAGGGGAGAGGGAGGTAAGGTGCCTGCCTGGTGCCATGGCTTGGAGGGACAGGGAGCGAATCCTCAGGATCGCCAGAGCAGCTGCACAGGGGAAGGAGCTGGACATCATTGTCCACCTAGGGACAAATGACCTGGCTAAGAAAGGGATCAGAGTAGTGCAAGAAGCATTTTTGAAGATGGGGAGGGGCCTTAGACAAATAGCACACATGGTAACCTTCTCGGAGGTGCTGTCTGTCTATGGCGTGGATGAGGCTAGGGTGGTCCACACCATGGGATTCAATCAGTGGTTGAAAAACTGGTGCAGAGCTCAGGGATTTGGCTTCATTGGGGACTGGGGGTCCACCTGGATGGATGCAGGCCTAAACTGGTGTGATGGTCTGCATCTGTCCAGGAGGGGAACCAGAATCCTAGGTGATAGGTTTAAATACTTCATTGGCAAGCATTTAAACTAGCCAAGGGGGGAGGCACTGGAAAGGAGCAGGGAAATCCTAGCCCCCCCAAAAAAATCAGGGTACTAAGTGAGGTAGACACCACTATAGAGATGTCAATACGGAGAAACGCAGGGGTAAATGGAGAAAGTGACAAATGCAATAAGACAGTGATGGGGCAAAAAAGGGTAAGGCCATCTAGAAATGGAGGGTAATGAGTATCAACACCCGTAGTCTGGGCAACAAGCTCCCTGAACTGGTAGCCTTGATGGAAGAGGGATGCCTGGATATTGTAACAGTCACAGAAACATGGTACACAGAGAACTAAGACTGGGATGTTAATATACCAGGGTACACAACCTAAAGGAGAGACAGGGAGGGTAGAAGGGGGGGTAGCTCTTTATGTAAGGGAAGAGATAAAAGCAACTGAACAAAAGAGTAAACAGGGAGGAGAGGAGGCACTGTGGGTCACCTTAGAGACTGGAAAAGGCACCACAATCCGCACAGGGGTTATATACAGACCCCCATGTCAGGGGGAAGGAATGGACAAGGATATGATAGAAGGCATTCTTAGGATGGCAGAGAAAGGGGAGATACTGTTGATGGGGGACCTTAACATGCCAGATGTTAACTGGAACACCTTTGAGGCAGCCACATACAAAAGCAGGGCCATTCTTGATGCCCTTCAGGTGGCATGCCTCAAACAGCTAGTTTTGGAACCCGCTCATGAGGAAGCAATCTTAGACCATGTACTCTCAAATGGGGACAGTGAGAGGATCTCAGATCTAGAAGTGGGTAGCCATTTGGGAACAAGTGACCACCAAACAGTGTGGTTCATGATAAACACAGCTACAGAGTCAAGCCATACAAAAGTGAGGGTTCTGGATTTCAGGAGGGCTGACTTTGGCAAGATGGGAGAGTGCCTTAGAAAAGCACTAGCAAACAGGCTAGAAGGAGGGGTGGAGCAACAATGGGGAAATATCAAAACTGCCATCACAGAGGCAACAAGCCTTTGTGTGAAGCAAATAAACAAATCAAAACAAAAGAAAAGCCACTATGGTTCTCAAAAGAAGTGGCAGTGAAGGTTAGGGAGAAAAAGATAGCATTTAGGAAGTATAAGGAAACACAGAAGGAGCAGGACAGAGAACTGTACCAGTTAAGGCAGAAGGAAGCAGGGAGGGTAGTCAGAATAGCAAAGGCACAAACTGAGGAAAAGATAGCCAACTCGGTTAAGAAGGGGGATAAAACCTTTTATAGGTATATCAGGGAGTGTAGAAAGACAAAGGAAGGGACAGTGAGGCTGAATAGAATGGATGGTGGGTGGGCAGAGAGTGACAGTGAAAAAGCAGGGATACTGAATGAATACTTCTGTTCAGCAGTCACAAAAGAGGAAGTGGGGGAGGTGCCTAATCCAATTAACAGAAGCACTCTGGAGAGGGGGGTTGATCCCAGTCCTCTCACAGAAGAAAGGGTTCTGAAAGAACTCCTAAAATTGAAGGTGGACAAAGTAATGGGGCCAAATGGAATTGACCCCAGAATTCTAAAAGAATTAAGCACAGAACTAGTGAAACCACTGACTACCCTTTATAACAAATCATGCGAGGATGGTGTGGTACCTGAGGACTGGAAGAAGGCTGATGTGATTCCCCTTCACAAAAGTAGGAGCAAGACAGAGGCAGGAAACTACAGACCTGTCAGTTTAACCTCTGTGGTAGGGAAAGTGATAGAATCACTTCTGAAGGAAAGAATTGTTGAGTACCTAGAAGCCAGTGGGGCACAGGACCCAAGGCAGCATGGGTTCACAGCAGGAAGGTCATGTCAGATAAATCTAATTGATTTCTTTGACTGGGTGACCAAAGTAGTAGACCAGGGAGGGGCTGTGGACATGGCCTACCTAGACTTTAGCAAGGCATTTGACGCAGTCCCAAACAAAAGATTAGTAGTCAAATTAACCAGCACTGGAGTGGGTCCCAGGGTGGTAGCCTGCGTTAAACATTGGCTGAACAACAGGACACAGAAGGTAATTGTAAATGGAGTCCACTCTGAAGAAAGAGGAGTTACTGGTGGGGTACCGCAGGATTCAGTACTGGGTCCAGTCCTTTTTAATGTCTTTATAAGTGACATTGCAGAGGGACTGGAAGGGAAAGTATGCCTCTTTGCAGATGACACAAAGATCTGCAACAGGGTTGATACACAAGGAGGCATGAAAAGGATGAGAAGGGAATTGGCAAGGTTGGAGGAATGGTCAGAAGTATGGCAGCTTGGATTCAGTACAAAGAAGTGCAAAGAAATGCACCTGGGAAACAAAAATCCAGGGAAGATTACACAATGGGGGAGGTAGTAACAAGAACAAAATGGAAAGGGACATGGGGTAATCATATCAGATGACCTTAAGGTTGGCAAGCAATGTGAGAAGGTGGTAGGGATGGCTGGGGGATACTGGGATATATAGGGAGAGGCATCACCAGCAGAAAACAAGAAGTTGTTATCCCCCTATACAGACAGTTGGTGAGACCCCATCAGGAGTACTGCATCCAGTTCTGGAACCCCATCTCAGCAAGGACATAGACAGAATGGAGGCAGTTCAGAGGAGGGCAACTAAAATGGTGCAGGGTCTGCAAGAGAAGCCATACGAGGACAGACTACAGGAGCTCAATATGTATATCCTTGAGGAAAGAGGGAGGGGGGGACATGATAGAAACAGTTAAGTACCTCAGTGGAATCAACAAAGTTCAAGAGAGTACCATCTTTCTGAAAAAGAGATGTGCAAGAATAAGGGGACACAATTTGAAGATAGAGGGGGGATGGTTCAGGGGCAATGTGAGGAAGTATTTTTTCACAGACTGGGTGGTGGACGCATGAAACAGCCTTCCTGAGGAGGTTGTGGGGGTCTAAAACTGCGGGAGAATTCAACAATGCATGGGACAGACATAAGGCAATTTTTGTGGGGGGTAGGAAGAAATAGGCTGTTGGTTAAATAGGATCTGCAGCTTATCCTCTAGGTAGGAAAATGTGCAGACTAGGTGGGCCAAGCGGTCCTTATCTGCCATCAAAGTCTATGTTTCTATGTTTCTATGCTGGTTTACACTTTTCAGGAATTTAGGGCGAATTGGTTTTGGCTTCCCCACCCTCCTCTTGTGACAAGCATGTTTGACTGCCTATAGTGCTTCTCTTTTTTGAGCTTTGCCATAGGTGGCCCCAGTGTTTGTCATTACCTTGGGGCCTTTGTTTGGTCCCTGCCTACCTTTCAGGCTTACAGCCTGTAGCTGACACACATGTGGTGTTCCTTCACTCTTTTCAGACACTGGACAGTCATCAGGCAATGAAAGGTGGCAGCTGCCTTTCCACTCTGTGGTGTGTCCGCTCCCAGCTTTCCCACAGCTTGCTATTGTCTCCATCCCTCCTGATCAGAGTCCTTACAATGGGGCAGCCAGGGGAATGAGGAGTCATACACACAGGTCTAATATGCAGAGCTTGGGGGTACCCTGTTGCCTTCTTGCCAGCTTCCTCAAATAATGGTTCTTCCAGCCTCCTGTTCAAGGTGCCTGAGGTAATGCCAACACAGTGCTTACCGCAACATGTAGGGTACTCAGGTGCCTGGATAGCCAGGTCTGTAGTTGCCATCCTGCTTCAGCCCCCTCTTCTGTCAACGCACCTTCCATAAAGGAGTAGGACTCTACCTCCCTTCTCCCCTGTACAGTACCCACCTTTCACATTGCCTATGCCCCCCCATCTCCACTTGTATCTTCCTCTCCTCTGTCCTATAGCCACCCTCTCCCCTCTCATCCCACATCGTGCAGTCGCTATTTCATCCTGTTTGGTATAGTAGCTAGACCTGAACCCATTTCCAGTCAGATGCCTCAAATTACTCACTGTGGCATTTTTCTTTTATGGCTGTTATTCTTTAAAATGCTTACCACCTTTATAGATTCTGCTGTGCTTGGTGATGTTACCCCCACTGTTTGGGCTCAGACTTTGGGTGCTGAGGCTATACTGGCCCCTAGAGGCCTAATAGGACAGGACATGTCTAGGCATGGTCATTCAAATTTTGTCTTTGCACTGTTTGATACTTGTTACTGTTACTGTTGATTTTTACATGCTGTTTATTTCACTCCAATCCAAGGAAAAGGTCTGCCAGACTAAGGTTATATCCTCATGAGTCATACAACCCCAGTTTATGGGTCACCGTTCAATGCTCCTGGGTCCCTGTGAGAAAGCACCCCTATTTTGTCCTACTCCATACTAGTGCCTTCATACATTATACTGGCCCATGTCCCCTTGATTTATGTATCCTGGAATGTGAGGGAACTCTATTCCCTGTTCAAAAGGAAGTGGGTTCTGTTCAAGCTGAAGGGCATGAAGGCCCGTGTGGCCTTTTTGCATGAGACCAAATTGTTCTCTCTGATGCTGCTAAACTGTACCAAGACTGGGTTGGATTGGACCTGCACTGCTGTGCTCCCTCCTCCAAAGGTGGGGTCTCAGTCCCAGCACATAAATACCTCAGATGGTTGGTTGAGGCTTCTACCAAGGACAAGTCAGGCAGGTGAGTTGCAGCTCTGCTTTATACCTTGTAGGGCCTGCTAGCCTTTATCAATATCTGTGGGTGGCATTATGATGCCCCTGAGCTGTTTCATGCTCTGCATCACTCATTGATGACTCTTGTTGCCTCCAACACCTCACTTTTGCTGGGTGGTGACTTCAATCTGGTCCTGGAGCAATATATAGAACAGAACTCAGGTAGGGCTAAACCCCATACCTGAGTCTTGGCTGCTTAACTGCTGTCTGAAGCATGATGCTAGTGTACTCACTGACAGATGTCTGGTGGCTGTACGACCCCCTATAGTTGGATTTCTTCTATTTCTCTGCCACGTACTCCACTTTCAGCACAATTGACTTTTGGTTGGTCTCATCCAATGCCGTCCCCATGGTGCAATACTTGAAGATCACCCTTTATATCTGTCTGACAGTACTCCATGAAGCTGGTCATTGTCTGGGGACCGGCTTTCCACAAATCTGTCTCCTGGCATCTGGATCCCCTCCAGGATAAAGATGTTGTGTCCTAGCTCAAAAAAGAAGTGACCATCTTCTTTAAGATTAAAGTGATTTATGAAGATTCTCTAAATGAGTTTTTCACATAGTATGCCATTGCCAACCATGCTTCAGATGCTGAAGCTGCAATTTGTTTTGTAAAAAAATCTGTCATAGTCATTTTCTTTAATGTTTATCACCTCTTTCTTTCTGGCTGCCCCCCAGTTTCTCTGTGAATCCACACCTCCAGATTGATGTCATACAAGGGAGCTGTTGATGTTTTACATACAGCAGCAAGGAACTCTGTGTACTTTATAAAGCAGACTTAAATGTTCCTTACTCAGAAGTGCAGTCTCTTATGTTGGTAGTGGTGACTGCAGTATAACACCTAATATATAGATCCCCATAGCAAGGCTTTGTGGATACAATAAGAAGCTGTTTTCCAATTTCCTTACTGAAAAGTGCAGTCTCCTATTTCATTAGTGACTTCAACAATATAAGCTCTTGTATGTTTACTTTAAAAACAGTCTAGCTACAAGATTTCTTTACTGAGAGATGTAGTTTCCTATTTCTGTAGTGAGCACAGAAATATAATAGCCTGTGTACTAATTTACATCATGAGGCATTGTGGACACTGTAAACAGTAAATATCTTTATCTCCCTAATCAAAGTGCAGTCTCTTATTTTAGTAATGTTTACAGCAGTACAATCTGTGGAAAAGCTTCTGGAAAATGTCTTTTTGATGCAGGTAGGCCAAAAAGCCCATTTGCCATTCTGTATAGATGTTTCACTTTCACTGCCTGCTGGTGAAGTGGCAGGTCTGAAGTGACAGCTCCTGTCAGAATCTGGGAGTGTGATGATACGTTTCTATGTTTATGTTATAGGGCTTGAATGGCTGTAAGTAGTTCAGGAGTGTATATATGGGTCAATGATTACACATATCTGAGCTGCTTTCAGCCAATCAAATCACTAGACTTTTTCTGCATTTGTTATAACGCTAGATACAGCTACTTGAAAGCAGTGTAAAGAGTATGCTAAAAACTGACAGTATCCCTTTAAAAAACTTATTTCCCTTGTATGATGTCACAGTTGAGGGTTGCAGCATTGATAAAAAAATGGGTCGGGTTATGAAAATGAAGCAGAGTACAGAAATACACATTTTTTTATGGAAAACAGAACTATTTGGCTGTTTGAATGGTAGGAGACTGATTCACAACTCCTACAGGTTACTACTCCCATTTGCTATGGCAAACTTGATAAATCGCTTTAATGATATGGGGAACTCCTCCAAATCTACACTGTGGGAGGCCTTTAAGGCTTTCCTATGAGAGTGTATAATGGGCTTTGCAGCTGCCTGCCAATGTAAAAGGGATCAGGAACAATTAGACCTTAAAGCTTAGTTGGTGGATAAAGAAAAATAACTTAAAATGTGCCCCTCTGCAGATCTAAATTATCACCTCTTGTTGTAACTGCATGCCATCTGCACGCAAATTAATTCCCTGAACACCAGAAAGGCAGAACTAATGGTCTTACACTTGCAACATACTGTAGGTATTGGGAGAGGGGAGGGAAAACTGGGAGGCTGCTGTTCTATAAGCTGCATGAACAACATTCAGGCTGATATATCCATGGATTATGGGAAGCTGGTGGTGTGGTACAGACTCAGCCTCAGAAAGTTAACTGTATTGTGTACTTTTTATGAGTAGCTCTATTCCTCCCATGGGCCACTGAACATAGCCAGATTTAATGCTTTCCTGGTTGGCCTTCCCATCCCCACTCTGGCAGCAGATCAGACAGAGGCACTTGAGATCTCTCTCACCACTTAGGAAATCCAGTCTGCTGTTGCCTCCCTCTCCCACACAAATCTCCAGAAGGAATGGAATTCCACTTGATGTATATCAGTTGATCCCTGCTCTGGTTTCTACTGATTCGTGGGCAGTTTTTCAAGAACCCCATGTTATGCTCACTCTCCCTCCAACATAGCAAGAGGTAGTTATTACGGTCCTCCCCAAGGAAGGTAAGGACATCACCTTCTTGAGTAGTTACAAGCCAATGTCTCTTATAAATGCCAATGCAAAGCTTCTAGCTAAGGCTCTTCCCACCCATTGAAAATGCCTCCCCCTTACCTGGTCCATCCATCCAGGTGGGCTTCATCAAAGACTGCCTGAGCTTTAATCATCACAGCATGCTTTTTTTTATTAAAGTATCATAGTATCATAGTATTATAGTGGTAACAAAGTGCTTGTTAGACTTGCATCCATATTTGTTTGCCATAGAAAAAAGATATTTCAGAATTCTCTAATCTTATTTTTGCTAAATCTATCCAACCGAATTTTGAATGTTTTCAAAGTCGGGCTTTCTACCACCTCAATGGGAAGTTTATTCCAGTAAGGTACCACACATTGGCTAAACCAAAACCTTCTTTTTTGTAAATTTCACATCTTTTGTTTGAGTTGTTTACTATGAGTTCTAGTATTGTAACTTTTTTGGGTGAGTTCCAGGCCCAAATCTGTTAGTAGCCTTGGAAGTCTTGGTAGGATTTATAGACCATGATCATATTTCCTCTCCATCTCCTGTAGACTAGTGAGTACAGGTTAAGATCCTGCATTCTATCTGGAAAAGATCTACCCCTCAACCCACACACTGCTTTTGCTGCCCTTCTTTGTACACTCTCCAATCTATTTATCTCTCCCTTCATGTAAAGAGCCCATACCTGCAAGTAGTACTCTAGCTGGGTTCTCAACAATGCCCCATACAGTGGGATCAGGACCTCACTTTCTCTACTGGAGATATGCCTTAAAATACAATTTAGAGCCTTGTTTGCATTTTTAATTGCTTGATCTGTTTAAGTACTGAAAGCTAAATCATTGCAGATTATGATTCCCAAGTCATTTTCTTTTGCTGTTTGTTTCAATAGACTGTTGTACATTATATATTTGGACTCCAAGTTATTTTTGCCCATATGTAGAACTATACATTTTCCCTCATTTAATTTAAACTTATGTTTGTTTTTCCATTTTTTATAAGTAATCAAGAGTTTCCTTGAGTTTCAAATGGTCCTGATTTAAGTTGACTACTGCTCCCATTCTACAATTCCACAAACTATGTCAGTCAAATGTCTTCTATTTTAATGTGTAGAGAAGAAATGTATATGTTGATCAGGCAGGGTCCCAATACTGACCTCTGAGGGACCCCACTTGTCACTGGGAGCCATTTGGGCAGTTCCCCATTTATAATCACCCTGTCTTCTACCCTGCAGCCAGGATGTTATCCAGTTTATAAGTGTGTTGTTAATCTGTATTGACTGAAGGGATTTGATTAATTAAAAATGTGGAAGTTTATCAAATGCTTTTGAAAAATCCAGTTGCACCACATCTACTGATTTACCTAGGTCCAAATTCATACTCACTTTTTCTTAAAATTGTAGGACATTTGTCTGACAGGATCTTGCCCCAGTAAAGCCATGTTGACTTGGGTCCATCAGTTTGTTTTCAATCAAATAAGTGGAAATATCATTTTTGAAAATACCTTTGAATACTTTTCCTATCACTGTTGTTAGGCTCACAGGTCTGTAGTTGTCAGGGGAGTTTTTATTTCCCTTGTAAAAGATTAGTACCACATGTGACTCTCTCCACTTATTACCACTCCTGTGTCTATTAATTTCTGAAAAACGAAAGTTACTGGATATGCTGTCTCTTTAGTTATCTTCTTTATAAGTCTAGGATGTAAATTGTCCGGTTCAGGTGATTTATTTATTTTAATATTGCTTTGCCTGTCCATTACGTCCTTAATTTCAATGACAATCTGTTTGTCATCTGGTGTATTATAGTTAATGTTAGATGCTAATAGATCATTTTGATTGAAGACAGTACCAAAGTGTTTATTTTGGATAGTGCCATTTCTCTGTCATCTAATATATTCCTGTTATCATCCTTGAATGGACCTATAGAATGTGTATTTCCTCTTTTGTTATTTATATAGGAATAAAAGTTTTTGTAGTTATCTTTATTTATTTATTTATTTTTTTGCCAATTTGCTTTCAAAGTTTGCTTTGGAAATTGTTATCAGTGTATTTGCCTTTCTCGTCTGTTCTTTATATTTAGGGAGGTAGTTTTTATCTGACTTAGTTAATTTGTACATTTTGTTTCTTAATTTAAATTTACTTTGTATTTTTTGGAGTAAACCATTTAGGGATATTACATTTATTTTTGATTTTTTTCTGTATAATGTATCTCATCAGATATTGTTTTTATTTTAGTGACTAGTGTGTCCCCATACCAGTCCCTTTTTTATAGAGCTTTTCTTATGTTATTAAAATTAGCATTTTTGACATTTCAAATTTTGGTTTTATTGCCTTTCTGAATGGTTATTTCAGTTAGCTTAAAGAATATGGTTAAATGATAGCTATTTGATATAGGGGAACCAGACTCGGTGTCTGTTATTTTCTCTCCCATATTTGTTAATACGACATCTAATATACTATTTCCCTTTGTATTATCTTTAACTTTTTGGACCAACCCTAGTTGATTAAATTTTTCAAGATAGTATCTTTCATTTTTACATGTTGTGATTTGATTTTCCCAGTCTATTCCAGAAAGGTCGAAATCACCAGTTATAATTATATTGTCTGCCAAGTTTAGGAGGACTAGGTAATTAAAAATTTCCTGATCCATCTCTCTGGTTGTAGATGGGGGCAATACAGTACCCTTAAAATGATTTTTGGTCCATTGTGAGGCATTATCGTTATGGCCAGATGTTCAATATTTAAGTTGCCATAATGTATTTCCATTCTTTTGGTCGATTCATTTACATAGATTGCCACTCCTCCACCTTTCCTAAACTTCCTGGATTTCTGATATAAGATGTATCCATCTATGTCTTTGTCCCATGTGTTACCTTCTTCCCACCAAGTTTCTGTAAGAACTGCAATTTTAATAGTTTTGTTTATTATCAATTGAGTGAGTTCATCATATTTGTTATCCAAACTGCTCACATTACTTAAGAGACAGTTGACTAAGTCTAAGTTATTCCTTAATGAGTTAATTTTATTGTTCTCTGGTTTTGTCTTTCCCTCCCCCAATACCCAGTTTAAATGTTGTTCAATAACCCTTTTGAAAGTATGTCCTAAGATTCTTTCTCCTATTTTATTTAAATGGAGTCTGTCTTTTTTTATAGAGTGAGATGTTTCTGAAAATGCTACTAGTTTCAATAAACCCTATTCCTTCTTTTATACAGAATTTCCTCAGCCCTCCATTTAGTGCAGCAATTTTGTAGTTTTTGTATTGCAATCTGCTGTACATTGGCAGGATGCCAGATATAATGATTTCTGAAGTATATTTCTGAACATCTCAGACCAGTTCAACATGTTTTTCCAAAAGATGTCCTTCTTCCTTGTAATCTACGTCATTCACTCCTACTTGTAAAATAACTAGTGGATTTTTTTACTTTACCTATGCTTCCTTTTAGTATTTGTTTTAGTTCACATATTTTAATTCCAGGGAACATACTAACCATAGTGTCTTTGTTTCTTTCTTTACATATAATATTATCAATTCCTCTTATGGTAGAGTCCCTAACACTATGTTTTCTTTTGTTGTGGAATGTGTTTGGTTAGTTGCCACTTGATTTGTATTTGCTGGTTCCAAAAATGATGTTTGAGGTGTTGTTTGTTTTGTTTATTTTCTGCTTTTCCTATTGTAAGTGATCTTGATGTGTTGGCTAAATGTTTCATGCATAACCCCCCTCCCCCGAGTTCTCAGTAGTAGTATCAATGTGAGTCGCAATGTTGTTCTCAATATCAGGGTCTTTTTCCAGAGCCATGAATTTATTTTCAATTTCGAGTGGGGGCACTATTATATATTTGTTTTCCCCGTTGTTTAACTTTACTGTTTCTTACTAGGGCCCAATCGTTTTCTGCACTGTTTGTTGCCTCTGTATCTGTACCCAAGTCACTAGCAACTGAATCTATAAATGTTTCAAGTGTAGCTATTTCTTGTTTTTTTTTTCAATCCTGATCTTTAAATCTCTAATCTCCTGTCTTAGGTCTGAAATCAATATACAGTTATTGCAAGTGAAACTCTTCAGCTGTTCTGAGCCCCAAATGTACATACCTCACAGGTCACACCTTATAAGTTCTGTCTCCATTTTGTCACTCAGTATGTTTACTTACAGGACACAGTGTCTGTGATTTCCTATGTACTTCTTTCCTTGTGCCTTGCATCTGCAGTGGACACAGCGGACATGTGCTGAGATGCATATGTCTCTGCATGTCTCACCGTGTGAAAGGGCATGCACACCCCACTCAAACTCACCCGCTCGCTCGTGTGCTTTATTTTAATTACAGTGGACAGGAAGCTAGATTTTCTGTTTACTTCCAGTTTTGCGCTGCTAACACAAGTGTGTAATATAAATATTAAACCACAAGTTCTATAAGTAACACACTCTTGCTAGTCAAGCCACGTCATTCAGTGGTCTTGACTGTTATGCTGTGTTAAATTTGTTTAAAAGTGTTGTGTAAATGCATGAATTTCCCCCCATAGCAATACAGGAGCCACAAGTCCTCCAGCACAACACAATCCCATATTAATGGAACTGTAGGTTTTTACCATTACCTTGGAAAATGGGCACCGACCAGCTCTCCACCTTTCTCCAGAAGTATGCACAAAAGTAGTTTTTGTTAAAAAATGCAATCTAGGACCTTTCTCCTGCCCTAATACAGTACTCCCAGCAGAGCTATAAAACAAATGAAAGAGTCACAAGCCCTGATCACTTGTGCACTTTCTTTTAAGCCCAGCAGACTGGAAGCTAGTCCGGATGTCCCTTGTTGGCAATGCCCCCACTCCAACAGCAGCAATAGCCATTGATTTCTTCTCCTTTTCCTTTGCATTGGAGAATCCATCAGAGCTTTACCCTTCCCCATGCAATTTGTTTTACCCATGTAGCCCCTAAACATCACTCTAAGGTTGCACCTGCATTTGCATGGCATTCAAACAGGGAGCATGGATTACTGAACACTGCTTTACACTGACAGTTGTCTGGCATGCCTTAAGGATGCATGAGCCAGGATCTCTATTCTCCTTGACATTCTGCAGACCTTACATGATGTCTCCAGCTTTTGTGCCAACTCTATTAAAACTGAGTTTCTGCCCATCAGTTGTCACTGTACCTCAGATGTGGCCACCTTATGAGTGCTGCAGTGGTCACCCATTGGTATAAAATACTTGGGTATTAAAGTTTGCCCTGACAGGGTGGGAGTTGTATCTGAGAACCATACCCCCCCCACACTTAAGAAACTGCAGGATGACTGTGAACCCTGGAAATTATTTCATTTGTCTCCAGCAGGGAAGATATCAGTGGTCAAGATGATTCTGGCACTCAAAATAATACATTTCCTCTCTCATCTGGTGATAGAAATACCACCACATTGAATTTCAAAAATGGAGGCCTTGATGGGTGGGTTCTTATGGGAAAGCAACCCCCCATGCTACAATGGGGCTAAACTGAATGCTCACTAGCACTGGGGAGGCTGGAGGTTACCCTGGTTTTGTGCTTCTTACATGGCATTCAGGTGCTGCAGACAGTGTCATGGCTCTCCCCTTCCTCAGTCATAGGCCCTGCTTTGGGTTGTGATTGAACATAATTGTAACCCTGGAAATCTCCCTGGGGCTTGCCTAGTCTCACCTCTGGCTGCTCTCAGCAATGTGGGGCCTACTATATCATGATCTCTGCAGATGTGGAAGAAACTGGAGTCCTGGTTCCAATCCTCTCTCACATTACACACCCTATTCCTTCTATGAAACAGCCCCTTGCTTAAGGTTGGTGGGCAGTGTTATCTTGGTATCTGTGGGAGTCCCTTAGTCTGAGGTATGTCTCTGACGTATGGCAGCCTAATACTGTATATCTGAACTCCTACTGGAACCTCATGACCCATGGTTGTTTATCTGAGGGGGACTTCTGGAAATGCCTACAGACCCAGGGTGCCATCTACATTTCCTTTAAGAAGCTACCCTCCCTCATTCCTAGAACTTATCCTCTGATTCTGATGTCCTGGTTTAAGGCACCCAGGTAGAGCATGTATGAATTATTCAAGCTATGCCTGATCTTTCTGCAACCATCAGGAGTAAATGGTCCCAGGTTCTTGGCCAGAACTACCCAGATATCAGCAGGTCCCCCCTTTTGACGTTAGTCAAAAAGGTGTGTCCTTACTGTAGAAGGCTCATAATTCAAAACAAACTCATTCACATGTGGAATCACACCCCAGCCAAGCTCAGAGTGCTGGGCCTTATGAGGCATGATCGCCACTGTTGATAAGCATGTCTTTGAGAGAAGACCTTCTCCACATCATGTGGAGTTCCCCAAAGCTCAGCTCCTTCTGGGACCACATACACCACTACTGCACTGAAATTTTGGGTTTCACACTCCCTTTCTCTCCTTAGCTATATATTCTTGGGCCTCCCTCAGTGGCTGCACCTGTCCCCAAGATCAATTTGCATTGAAATTCTGATGACGATTATTGAGGCCAAGATGTTAATTCTCCAGAAGTGGACAAGCACAGATGCTCCTGCTGTTCCCATTGGCTTGTCTCAGTTAGATCCTTGGCCAGTCTGGACAAGATGTCCCACTTTGCCAGAAAATCCCACTCCTCTTGTCAAGCATTCTGGGACCCTTCTTGTCTCAGTATACATTTAGTGGGACCCTCCTCCATACTGTTCAATTGGACATTGACCCTGGCTCTGTCCCTGAATGCTGATCTCCCTGCTGGCTGCTTCAGCCTTTTCTAGTTCAGTAGTGCCCAATACAGATTTTTATTTGCCCACCCATGTGGCCAGTGAAGCACCAGATTGGCCATACAACACAAAAACAGATTCAAACTGCAGACAAAGCCCAACGCAATAGTAGATTTACTAAGTAAAATGGTACAAGCAGTAACTATATTTTTAATGAGAAACATTGCAGTCTTTATCTCACAGCAATTTTCAAAATTCTGGCACAAACCAATCATACCCTGCACAACACAGCTCTGCTTCCAAGCTGATGTCCTACAGCTGTGACCTGTACTTTGACTTAAGTAAAGTAATAGCCAATAATGTTGCCTCACACATGTACAGTAGGTTGAGCCAAACATGGGCAGAAGGGTTGCAACTAATTTTCTGAGTACCAGGTTGTCACCATCCAAAAATATATTCTGCCACATGAGCAGAAATGAATCTCCTTCCCTTCAGCTGAATTCTGATTCTAGCAGTGGCAGCAACTACATTTCCAATCCATGCCTGTCTTAAGCCAGCAGTTTAGCCATGCCACACACACTTCAGACATCAAATTGGAATGGATGGGTGCCTTAGTTACTGTTACTACCTTCAAAATGTTCAAGCATGTGCTTGGTGCCTCAGCTTGATAATTCATGCAAGTATCAGGAATTAAAAAAAAAAACACATTTGTAATGCCATGTGAATGTTTCCTGCCATTTTTAACACTTTTTGTTGTTGGTACTCCATGTGGCTAAATTGGCCACAAAGTCATGTGCAAAATGGCCACATGTGGTCAGTGGCCAATGTATTGGACACCACTGTTCTAGTTCATGTTCCCATTTCACTGCTCCTGATATCAGGATTGCTGTACCATCCTGCCTTTGTTGCAATGACCCTTACATGCTGAACTGTAACCCATAATGTTATGTGAGGAGGTGTATGTTGTACCTGATGTACTAATCTGTTATACATGTGGGAGTGCATTACTGCTCCTGGTGTTGTCTTGTTTGGTAAGAACATTTTTTTATAAAAATAATTAACTGCAACATTTTGAATACATGCCATAGAGCTACAATATGTTGCCCCAGTGAGCTGCCATGGACTTCTTACCTCTTAGGCCCCCTGCCTTTGTTACTTGCAAGTTTCCTGCAGTAGAACTTTTGTATCTGTTTGCACAATGCTCTGCACATTTTTTTCTCAGTCTGCAATATATGGTTTTGAGTAAACAACTGATTTTTATAATGCTGAATGTTTGAACATTACTGCTTATTTTGCGTTTTACTGGAAACACATTAATTCTATTTATTCACCATTGAATGTCAGTTAGTAGTCACTGAAATGTTTGTTTGTTTATTTAGCTATTTATTGTGAACATCAGATTACATTTAAGCAAAAGAGCTCATTTACAAAGATTCCATGTTTAACTATATAGTAAATCTGCTGTTTTCCCTAACCTAGTTAATAACATTCTCACCAGAATTTTATCATCAAAGTTAAGAAAGCTTATGGGGCACTAGTTAACTAGTTTACTGTAGTCCCCTTTTTGAAACAAAAATAAAAGAATAGCTTGAGCCATGGAGTTCGGAAAGTTGCCTTCACTTAAAACTCCAGTGAACAGCTCTGCCAAGTTTGGGTGCAGTCATTCAGAGAAAGTTCTGTAAAATTCAGAGGGGATGCCAGCTGAACCTGGGCAGCATTATTATTTTATTTTTATTTATTAATTATTACATTTCTTAATAGATTCTCCCACCTCCAAAGAGCTGATGGGAGAAATAAACTTCTGATTGTTGGCCAGGAGCTGAGATACTAGCACATTAGAGAAAAAAATAGTTAACTGGCAAACAGAAAAGTTCAGTACCAAAAGTGCCTTGTACATGAGCTTGCACAATGTCCATAATCTTTTGTAGAGTGCTGTGGACAGTGTTGCTATGAGGATAAGATAGGCCTGTGACTAAATTTTTCTCCACTTTGTCAGAGCACCCTTTAAAAATATCCAATTCATGTTTTTTGCCCTACATGCAAAATCGCATTTCTCTCTGAAAATATGTGGCTCTATTATACTGGACATGGAACATTTCCCATTTAATAGTTGTTATCTCAGTGGGCAAATTCCTTTTTTCAATATGTTGAAGAGAGATAAGGTGAGGTAATTACTTTGTAAGAATTAAATATTTCTGATATTTATCCTGATGACAATGAACTGCCTGTTTCAAAAAAAAACAAACTTTAAATCTTGTTTTGATTTTCCCATCACTCTGCAAGGGTGTCATATGCACAAGAAATTGATAGTCTGGTAGTTAAGAGCTTTCCATTATTTGCAAATTATGTCATCTGATAGTATATGCATTTAAGTATTTAACCTCCATAAAAGGGTAGTATACTTTCTAGATATGCTTTCTGGACAACAGCCCAAGTGATCAGATGGCTCCACTGCTAAAGTGTAGGTTTCACAAATGGTGATATTCTTGGAAAAAAAAGACAAGGAATTTATATGTGTAGCCAAGGTGTCCTTCTTGTATGTCTTGCCTCCAATCTCACAAATGACCTGGAAACCATCTTGCAGTTGTGCCGTATGTATTATATTGTTAAAAAAAATTGGTATCGCTGTACAGTTTGGTAGTACGACACCCTCTGTCTAGTAATGACAAGCCACAATTAATGTCCCCACTCTATAAACCAAAAGCCTACTAGTGTGCAAAAAAAGGTTGAATGGTATGGAATAACTCTACTCTTACAGAGATGGCTTACTAGGTGTAGATACTGATGAAGTGCTATTTGTTGTTAAAATATTCCAGATTGGCCACCAGCGACTGGCTAGGCTCTATTTCTACAACATTATGGACAGTAAAAGTGAACCATTTTAATAAGATAGCCACACTACCTCAAACATCAAGTCTCTGGGACCAATATGAAATCACTTATGTCCAAATTATAATTTTTTTTTGTTGCTTGATTAATTTCAGGAGTTGTTTAACCCATGTATCCTGAATAAATATATTGTTTGATAAATTGTGGAGTGTAGATAGAGTAGCTAATCTTTTTTATGCTACTCATATTTAGAGTTAAGGGATCTAATATTGGCCTCCTACACATGGAATAGGTTGTTTAGGTTTGCCTTGTCAGCAATGTTGATCTTCTCTTAAGTCTTCTGGCTTTAAATAATTCATTTTGTGAGTCAGATAAGTAGTCTGGAATGGAGGAGGCTAAGGAAGAGGTGTCAGAGTCACCATCCTCCTCCTCGGTATCTCCTCACTACTTCTTTCTGCTCAGAATCATATAGGTATCCTAGTTGGGATAAAGAGTGGGGGATCATCAGTTTTCATTTTATTCTTATGCCCTCTTCCCAGTCTAGGTCTGGTGAAAGACTGCATGCCTTGATCTGAGTGAGCAGGTGTAGATGGTGGTGGCATTTCTTCACTTATTACATCACTTAGGGCTTCTTGCCCCAGATCTGTAGCCTGCTGAGTAGGTGGCCAGCACTGCTGAAGTAGAGAGTTGGTGGTACTTTGATCCTTGAATCAAGAGGGGGATCTCACTATTTTCTCCATGGTTGAGGAGGTATCAACTTGAGCTATGGAAGGAGCACCTTTGTTCACTGAAAGGTCTGTTTTTTGCATAGGGGTGCAACCACTTTACTATCAATGTCTGTGGAATTTCTAGACTGGCCATTGGGGATCATATCTACAGAAGGGTCAATTGAGCTTGGAGCTTTGTTCTGATTTTCAGTTATGATTTTTTTTCTTGAGCACAAGTAAATCTATCAACAGTTATGGGCTGCATATGGACATTGCCTATAGGTATGGCCTGCTACATGACAAAGATTGCAGCACAGGAGATTGGGACACTGTTCACTAATTTGACCATATTCTTTGTAAATATGGCACTTGGGATGGTCACAATCATAGCTCAGGTTGGTTCTCGGCCCACACTTGTGGCTGGTCTGGGGCTGCTTGAAATAGAAACAAAGGCTGCTATCTAGCCCAAGGTAAAAACTCCAAGGTAAGTGAAGCAACCTGCTGTTAGACTGTCTTATCTTGCTCTTAACTTTCCAGCCTCTAGTCCATATATAATCTAGGTCTAAAATAGAAATTGATCTATCTAAGACATCACATCTTTGTCCTAACCAATGTAGCATGGTTGCAATATTCAAACCGTCACTTTGAAATAGCACAAAAATGGTCTTAATCATTAGCTTGGTTAAGGGGATTTCCAAGAAGGGGCCAACAATACAATATTATTTAATGCTTCATATTGTTGCTAAAACTGCTCAAATGAAAATATGGTTTTAAAACTAAAGTAATAAAATGAATTTCATGCCACATTTATGAGGGTGTATAAACCACCAGCCATAAACCCCATTGAATCTTTGAGCATTGTTCTAATGATATGCAACATATTAGGTCAGTTTTCAGAATTACCCCTAAATTGAAGTTCGACTGCATTTCTGTACTGTGCTGGTTCTCCATACACAGTAAATAGATCAGACAGTCTGAAACATTGCAATCAAGTATCTTCACTTGGATTGGTTTCTGCAGCCTCCACTGAACTCAAAGAACTGTCCTCTTTCCCCCTGTGTCTCATGCTTTCACCTGGGTTTACCTGATGAGCCTTCTTCTGCATCTGTGTCCAAATTTGGGTTCATCCCCAACACTGGTATTGAGGGAGCTAAACCATGTTCTGAGGGTTGAGGGGGAAGGTGGTTGTGATCTCCCTCAATACTGGAGTTTTTTGGGAGTGGAACCTGGGTGACTGTGTAAACTTTTTTCCCCAGGAGTCCTGCAACTTCATCTGCATCACTATTCTGGTCAAGATGGAGTGCAGTTGGATCAATAGGTTGATTATCAGGAGCAATGAAAACAGCAGCAGGAAAAGTGCAGGAAGCACCTCTTGATACAGGGTGCTTCAGTTTCAAACTAAGAGTAGGGGAGTTCAGTTCCAAAGCAGGAGAGAGAGGCACACCAGACTGCATTTGAATCCTTCTCAACAGGGAGTACAGGTGTCTGGAGTAATACGGTATGTCATATATTGGGTGGTGCTATAACAGGAACTCTTGTGGGGATGAAATCCGGGACTTTTTTGCCATAGACCAGAAGACTGTGAGCTGACTTCTTGGCTGACATCCAGGATACTGTAGAACCTAACGGTGTCCTTGTATGCCATTTACTAATGCTAGCTATAAACTCAGCCATACATGGAGCATGCCAGGATTCCATCCTTGACAATCAGGTGGTTTTGTCCATCCAGCAGCAATTAGGGCTGCTTCTGAAGACTAGGAATTAACAGAAGCATTATTTTATTTTTTATTTATTTGTTGAAATGTTTCACCAGGAGGGCACACTGAACACTGAACAACAAGTTGCTCATCTTATAGTGTGACCTGGGGGGAGGGGTTACATAGGGTTGTAAAAGGATGATCAGTTACAATAGTATGTGGGTAGTACAAACAATATAACATTATAAGATTGTGCAACAGTTGGAACGCAAGGTATTGTACAATATACAGTAGTGGAACATTGAGTAAATTACAATACATGTCCAAAATCATAGAAAAGAACATATAAACATACAAAACAGTAACAATGCAATAGAACCATTTATAATGCATGAGTGTGCCAGGAGCAGGCTTGGGATAGTATGCAAATGCTGTTGGAGAAAAAAAGAATGGGGATTCCTGTACAGAGCACCAAGCTTGGGGCACAGTTTCTTGATGATAGCATCGATATACACAGAGAATTAGAGGTGCTGGTCCAGCCAAACCGCCAGATATCTAAATGAGGAAGTGTCTTCCAAGATAGTCCTATCAAGGGTGTGGAAGGTGGGTAGGGCTGGGAGCCTAGAAAGTCTCTGCCTGGTGGCAAAGGTCATTGAGACTGTCTTCTTGGCATTTAGATAAAGCTGGTGAGAAGAAAACCAGAGCTGAACTTGGTTGAAGTCATGCTGTAAGCTGGTTTGCACAGCAGCATGACTTTTGCCAGAACTGTACAAAACAGTATCATCAGTGTACATGTGGATAGAAGAGGATGAGCAGGCTGTGGGTTAGATCATTAAGGAAAATGGAGAAGAGTAGGAGACCAAGCACTAAGCCCTGAGGGACACCAGTGTTGATGGGGAATGGAGCAGAGATGGAATCAAGGATTCTCACCAATTGGGTCCTGCCAATGAGGTAGGATTTAAATGAGTTAGTGGCTGACAGAGCAAGGCCAGCTGAGGAGAGTGAATCAGGAAGCAGGGGATGGGAAACAGTGTTGAAAGCTTTGGCCAGGTCTACAAAGATGGCCCAGGTGATCAGGCTATCATCCATCCTTGAAAGGATGGAGTCAGTAAGCCTGAGGAGGGAGGTGGTTGTTAAGTGGTTCTTCCAAAAGCCAGATTGGAAGGGGTGAAGAAGGAGGAATCAGACAGGAAGGGTGATAGCTGAGAGACAACTAAATGATCTTGAAGTTTGGCAAGGGTAGGAAGTAGGGAAATGAGGTGATAGTTGCCAGGAGTGGATGTGTCACCACACTTGGGGAAAGGAAGGACTACATTATCAATAGAAGCAGTTGCAGGACACCTGTTCCAAGGTCTGAGCTGAGCAGTGGCTGTCAGACTTTGATATTTTGATGCTATCAGGGAGCTTCGACACAGCATCTTTAATGAGGCAGCAGACTTTGGGCAAGAGCAGCCCTTGGACTGGACCATTGAGCTTGCAACAAAGCAATGTTTTTGTCTTCAACTAAACATTTTAGCAGGTGCATTTTCCTGGCAGTCATTTCAGTTAGCAGAAGAGACTCAGAGTCCTGGGCTTCAGGACCATGGACTTCATCCTTTTCCAATTCTTCACTACTCGAACATTCACTGGGCTAAGGAACACACTTCTCCTGGGAAGCAGGTAATATCGTTATATCCATATTTTCCTCACCATCAGTGTGCATGATGTCGATATCAACTAAGTCAGGGCTTCAAAAGGTGTGGGGCACCCCAGCAGGTTCTTCTCCTTCCTCCAAACCAGCTAGGTCAGCCATCTTTCACTGCTGACAAGATGACCCCTACAGGAAGAGCAGGGGAGTTTCCCCAGTTCCATGGCCAACATTCTCCTGTCAATAAAACAGGTCCATATAACCCACCCCCCACCACCACCAAGACACACCTGGAAACAAGCTATCACAGCTTATTGTGCCTTTCCTGATAAAAAAGTATAAATAAATAAACAAATAATTGTAACTTGACCAATGCTTGGCAGAAGCTAAATAAGGGTGTTTTTTTTTTTAATTAATTTATCAGCCACTAGTATATTCTGACCACTGATCTTACATATCAATAATCACCTTGCAAAATATTCTCTACTAAAGGAAATTTATTTCTTCGAATATCTGAGTACCTGATTAGACCATCATTCATCTGGACTTCTCCTGCCACATCAGTGTTATTATTTTCTCACATATCTGTACAGACTGCTTTTATTCTTTTTATTTTTTTTGTAATTTATTTATTTATTTAAATTTTGTTGACCGGGTAAGTCCACTGAGACCAGTGGTCCATTTTTCAGGGGTGATCTGGAATTAGTTACATAAAGGAAAGCACATGGCATTGGTCATCATACAGTACAGTAGACCATCATACAGTACAGAAATCGTTATCTATAGTCGTAAGGGAGATATTTGTTCTACATATGAGCAAACATAATAGAGAAGACATTACAGAACAGCAGTTGCACATATTTGGTCTACAGTTAGGTAAGCTTGCTTATTGAGACACAACAGAAAAAAAACAGGTACACAGTGTGAGACATGCCATTAGTTACCATAGTACAATAAGGAGATTGATACTAAAGTACATTAATTACCCTTGTAGAAAGTGCTATGTGTGGTTCAAGGGTAAGAGCTTGTTGTCTATGCAGCAGAATCAGTGTCTGCCTTGGGGGAGGGGAGGTATGCAAAGGTAATCTAGTTTGGGGGGATTTATACATAGAAAAGTTTATTGATTTAACTTTAAAAACATAACAGAGTTAATTCCTAGCTGGAATTTCTCCCATGGATTAACAGACTAGAAGTTTAGTACAATATGGTAGTGGCCCATATGGGACCTTATAAAAGTGACATTTTCATGAAAAGAAAGGTAAGTTACACTAACTATTAAAATACCATTAATTACATCTAATAATGTTAATCAGATTGACAAACAAACCATATTTAACTATTCAGTTAAATTGTCATATTGAGTGTTTATTACCTGTATCTTTTACTCAACTTATGTTGCTATAATATCTGGGGGAGATTGGACCTATGTCTTCCATCTAAACTGTAGGGTATCATCCCAGGGCTGCTGCAGAGGTGCACATTCCCTTGTGGTCAATGATCTATGTATTCCACTGCAATCCTAAAAAGGTAGTGAGTTTATTTTTTTTTAATTATTCAAACAAGGCATTTATAAAACCTTTTTCACAATATACAATGAGCAAATGATAATACTGGATACTATGTAAGAAAATGTAGCAAACAATTTGCTACATTCTCTTACATAGTATCCATTACTCCAGAGTAATAAAAAGGAAAAAATAGGAAATCAGTATAGTAGAATTACAACAAAAATACCCTTAGATCATCAAAATCTGTACAAATATTTTTGGCAGTAATTATTTCATTATCTACATAAAGCAGAGATTCCTGTAATTTTGTGTGCAAAACAGAAATATAATTTTCCATTCTGTATGCTTTCATTTGCTTTATTTCTTAGGGATGACTTATTCTAAACTGATTTCTGATATAGTTTCCATAAAGGGTTGCCATATTTTATCAAATTGCTCTATCTTATCCTTTGAAAAGTAGTGTATACGTTCAAGTCTATACAAATCTATCATGAGGTTAAGCCATTCATGCACATTCAGGGATTTCTTGTCCTTCCGTTGCATTAAAATGCATTTTTATGCTACTAAACTGCCACATCAGTGCTATTAATAAGAAACTTCTTCATGCTTGCCTCTGCACTTGATGTCCCTGACTCAGGTCCCAAACCTGGCTGTCAGCATGCCTGAGCAGCCCTCATGGCTGGACCCATTGCAACCAGCTCATCAACACACTTTTCCTCATGAAATAGGTAAAAGAGGAACCAAGTTGCTGAAACAAAAACTCTTTCTGAAAGCAATTTATAAAAATCTAATGTGATACAGTATGTAATGTATGATATCATACAGTAATTTATCTATAAACCTGTCTCCAAGCATTAATTATGAAAAAAAAAAACATTTCTACCCATAATGATTTCAAGGTTAGCTCTTTAAACAAAATCTTTGGAACCATTAGACCTAGAAACTTTTTTAAACAAAATCTTGAAGTAAGGCCAAAATAAGTCCTATTGATTCACTTTGTGTGTCAGTGCTCATTGAAACACATTGATTTTCATCCTTGCACTTTAGAAAGTGTATTGGTTTATTGTATTATGTATCAACATATATGATATTGAGCAAAACACAAGAACCCCCATGCTTGTGAGGGTGAAGTCAGTGCCACAAAAAAAAATCAGACCCACTGGTCACAAAATGCAGAAAACTTAAATTATGTCTAGAAAAGTATGTAAGAAAATGCTCACCCACATCCAGTTTCATTAGGCAGTACGAAATAGCAGGTGCTTTATAGTGACTTTGAAAAGTCTTCTTCAGAGCTTCGTGACTAGGTATATACAAAAGAACCAAGCTCCTCAATTTAACCTACGATAAGCTAAATGATGGAGCTGAAAGGTACACTGCAAAAGGCATCCCAAAGCATAAAAGCAACAAAACGATTGTCCACATTCCCGCTGTGCATGCCGAAACACAGTGAAACACCACTCTATACGTGCTTATGTATTGACCTTATGTCATCCTCAGAGAGTACAGTGTACTGTTAGTGGTTTAAAAAGCAGTCCCTTAAAGGGAAATGCTGCTAAAACACAATTAGTGCAAAACCATGCAAGTGCAAAATACATGAAGGAACATATAAATGCATAGTTCTCAGAAACAACTGAGTTCAAAAATTCAAAAAAAAAAGTCTTGCTTTAGAACCAGAACAGTGACCAAGATTAGAGGAAAGTCAGCAGGTAAAATACACTAAAAAACTAAGAAAAGTCAAATGCAGCAAGAAATAATTAGGAGTGAACAGCAGCTATCAAATAGGCTTAGTAAGGAAACAAGGTCACTCCTCATGGGGGTTACATGGAGGTTACTGGTCACGTTGACAGAGAAATAATAGACAGAAGAGCCATATATATTTTAATAGCAGCATGACTTTCAGAGTCTGCTGTCTATGCTTGCTCTAAGTTTTGCTTGCTTCCATGCTCAGCCTAATTTTTACAACTCTAAAGGACTGTATTCTTAGAGTTTAGACTGTTGGGAATGCATCGCTTATTGCTTAATTAATTTTAATTCAGCTCTGCCTTTTTGCCTTTGCTGTATCTTTCTTCTCCTCCCAGCCTACTACCTCTCATTCTCCTCATTTAACCCCCCCCTCCCCCAAGGAGCTCAGTGCTGACCCTCCTGGCCCCCAGCTTCTTTCTCCTCTCTGTGCCTGTGACCCAACCCCCTGATTAAGCCCATCTATTGTCTTCCTCATTTAAACCCTCTCTCTCTCTTGGCTTTCCCTGCCATCTCAGGCCCCCTGCTACTCTGCTGTCACCTGTTCTGCACAACCCCCACCACCATCTGAGCTACATTGCCATCTCAGCTTCCCCCCATCCCTGACCTGTACTATTTAATTCATTTCTGTTCTTATTCTACCCACAGCTCTTGAGCCTTTGATTGTGCATTCCACTGCCTGCAGCATGGCTAAACTTCACTGCTGCACCATGCTACCACCTCAGGACTTCATCTAGCCAGGTATGGTTCCAGAGAAGAGACAGTATTTTTTCTTCTTTCAGTGCTCTTCAGTCACTGCTCTCTGATTAGCCACCTCCTCAGCCAGGAGCTCCCTGACTGGTGCACCTACAATCCCTGGACTATGTTTCTTCTGTCAGCTCCTTGCTGTCCAATTTTAGTTTTTACTATCTAATTTTCTCCCGCCCTCCCGCACTGGCCCCAACCTCTATTAAATATGCCATGGCTCCACCCTGTACCACCTACCACTTCCTTTGTTGGGCACCAACAAGATTACAGTCAGTCTCATAGATGAGTTAACCCAATCTCCCTCATACTACAATCCCCTAGCTATCCTCCTACTAACTAAGTGACAAGGCTCACATCTGCAGGGTCTGCCCTCTCAGCCTAACTGCATATCTACTCTAAACCTGGAAATATGATCTCCTTTCATATCTCTGTCATGCACCTCTTTCTCATACATCTCACTCTGCTGTCCCTGTCATCTCTGCTATTGCTCATCCCCCACCATGCTCCCTATGCAAATCCTACTATCCTGATAACCCTCTGCTATAACCAAGTGGCAGCTCCAATGCCTTTTTTCAGACTTAGATCCACTTTTCTATATGGCCCTCCACCTCACTCATGACTATACCTCACTCCTACACCTTACTGTGCCTCCTTAAATTTCAGCTCTCTACTTTTGAACACCCACCTTGTCCTTCTAAATCAACTAACCAAGCTTGGTTCAAGAATACCAAACTGCATTTCATCATTATCTCTCTCTTATTCCTCTCTGTAGGAAGCATAAATCACAGCCATGGTCCCACACTCAGTAAAGCCCCTACTACATCTACCCCTCCCCTCCCAGCCTCTGCGCCAACCTCAGTTTCACTCCCCCGGGGACTAAAGATCCTCCACCCTAACATTCATAGCCTCCTTCCTAAACTTGTCTTGCTACTTCCACTTGTAGACTCCCTTAACCCAGACATCCCTATTGGATGAGAGACCTGGCTAACCAACAAAATCCCTGTTGCAGCTATCACAATTCCTGGTTACGTTACTACCCACCAGGGACATACTGGTAAGTGTGGGGGCATGGTTATCTACTCCCTCCTCTATACAAATCACAACTGTTCTCTCAACCACTGACCCCACTGCCTATGGAGCTATCATTATAAGGCTATCTCTTCTTTTCTCTGTACCAATATTTATCACAGGAGCTTATTGTCATCCTGGTCTACATCACTCTGTAGCCACAAATCTAATTACCACTATTGTGTCCCTTTCCTCCTCTGGTGAGCTCTGTCTGCTAGATGTTCTTAATCTGAACTGGTTGCCACCCACCCTAGGTATGACTTGTACTGAAAAAGCTGCTCTTAACCTGTTCCAATTAATCATGGAACCTACTCATCTAAACCACAAGTCCCAGAACCACATTCTCTTAGACTGGGCCCTTACCTCCCATCCTCACAGGGTTATCCAATCTGGCCTATTGCTTGATGCTCTTAGTGATCATCATATGATATACTTAGTTAGGAAAGTACACAGACCCAAGGCACCCCACAAACTACTAATGTTCCACTCTTACAAATCTCTAGATCTTGCCCCTCTTCATCAGGACATCACCAGCGTCGACTGGGCCCCTATAGCCTCTGTCAAAATTATTGATCACACCCTTGCTTATTTCAAAGACAATTTCCTCAATATCTGGAACAACATGTTCCCTTAAAGAAAGTTAGAGTGTGTGGTAGCCACCTCCCCTGGGTAACCCCTGAACTCCTAGCCTGTCAACAAGCACGTAATACAGCAAGGAAAACCTACAAATCCTCTAAACTCCCTCGTGGCTACTCTACTTACCTTACACTCCAAAATGCCTGTACCAAAGCCATCTGGCTGGCTAAAGCTGAATATTTCTGGTATATCTTTGATACTAACATAAACAACCCGTCTAAGTCTTGAAAAGTAGTTGACTCTCTTTTCTCACCCCAAACTAAACCACCATCTCCACTGCTCTAAATAAACAGCCAACTCATAGCCAACCATCCTACAGTAGCTCCGGAATTCAACTCATACTTTACTCTCTGTGCCTCCATCCTGTTAGCCTCCCATCTAACCCACCCTTCTCCCACATTCATGCCAATCACTTCCTTCCAACACCACCATTCAGTGGAGAATTTTGCCTTTTCTCCCATCTCTTCTAATGACATCTTAAAGACACTTCTCTCAATCAATCCAACAAAAGGCAGCTCCCATGATGGCCTTGACCCTAAGCTTCTTTATCTATCTGCTCCTGCTATTTCCCTCTCTCTGGCTAATCTTCTCAAACTGTATTTCCACACTGTGACTATCCCTAAAACCTGGAAACATGCTACAGTTCTTCCCCTACCAAAATGTGGGGACCTCTCATCTCCCAGGAACTACCTCCCTATCATGCTTCTTTTCACCCTGGCTAAACTCCAGGAACACCTTGTTCTCTCTCAGCTCTTCTCCTTTCTTGATGACTCCTCTTGTTTCACTCCCTTCCAATCTGGTTTTTCGGAAGAATCACTCCACATCTACTTCCCTACTTAGAATCACTGACTCTATCCATTCATCAATGGATAGAGGTCACATTACCTCTGCCATCTTTGTTGGCCTTGCCAAGACCTTTGACACTGTCTACCACTCTCTCCTCCTCAAAACCCTTTCATCAGCTGACCTGTCTCAGTCTGCCTGTAACTGGTTCAGAGCCAACCTGGTAGGCAGAACTCAGTCTGTTAAAATAGTTGACTCTACATCCTCACCATTACCAATCTCTAATGGTGTGCCTCAAGGCTCCATACTTGGCCCACTCTTATTCTCAATCTTCCTAAACAACCTACCATCAGTTTGCTCCTCAACATCTATCCACATGTGTGCTGAAGATATGGTCTTGTTCACCTCTGGCCACTCTTCCACTGATTTGTCTGCCAGACTACGGCTTGACTTCATTAATGTTCAGCACTGGCTAAGCTCACATCAGCTCTTTCTCAACACCAAGAAGACAGTCACCATGACCTTTGGGACCAGGCAGAGACTCTCTAGGCTGCCCTCCCTCCCCCTTTCCACACCCTTGATGGGGCAACACTAAAGAACACCACCTCTTTTAAATACCTGATTGTCTGACTTGACCAACACCTTAACTTTTCTGAACATATTGAAGCCATCCTGAAAAATTGCACCCCAAGCTCAGCGCCCTTTACAGGAACCATAGTTCCTTACCACTATCAGTTAGGCATGATATTGTTCAGAAAATGATACTCGCTATATTTTATTTTTGTTATACTGTTTCTCTCCTGGCATACCTGGTCTGCTCCCATTATCTGGCATCCCAGTGGGACTCCAGCCACCATCCCATCTACACCGCACTCCCTTAGGGTCCTCTCATTCTTCTCCTGTGGCATACCCCCCACAACGGGGTGGTGAGGATCTTCCAACTCACCCACCCTGTCTGGATTCAGTTCAGGTGATGCTCCCAGAGCTGGTGTTCTATCAGATGGCCATCAAACCACTCGGCAAGGATGCCTGCTTTTTCACTTTTTCTCCCTCCTGGGCAGTGGAGCATGCAATGCCATCAGGGGATGTACTATGCATGTGTCCAACTGCAGTATGTCCAACAGTTGCTTCTCTGCCCCCCCTTGTAGGCACAGCATCAGTGTGCCAGCCACCAGCCACTGCTAGGGGTCAGGCAAGCCCCGACTGCTGGGAGACCCCAACACCCTGTAGAATGAGAGTTGTCCAAGGACACTCCATCCTTCTCCTCCCCTGCCTTCTCCTGTTGACCTGCACTCACTTCCAAACATGGGTCGTCGGCTTGGCACGACGTGTGGCATCCAGCGCCTCAACCCTTGGTGCCACCAGGCTGGCAATACTCCCTATTTTGACTATTGCAACATAGTCTGCAGTGCTGCTCCTAAGTCTTCCCTCACCAGTCAGGATACTCTCTTCAATGCTTTCTGTCACTTTGCTCTAGACTCCCCCTACCACACACATCTTTACACCTTGTTCCATTCTCTAGCTTTCCCCTCCCTGGAGGACAGGTGTCTCTCTCTCACTGTGCCAAGTTCACTTCTAAATTCTGGTTTGGAACTCTCCCCTCTTACCTCTCCTCCTCACTTACTGCTCCACCTCCCTCCTCCCACCCTTTCAGATCCACTGATGCACACACTCTAGCTATCCCTTGTCATTCCACCTCAATAGGCCAGGACACATTCTCCTACTACTTCTCAAAGCTTTGGAACTCGCTTCTGCCTCCTATCAGACTCTCCTCAACCCCCCTTCTTCTATCTCCTTTTTCCTATGTAACTTCTATTTCCCAAACTGTACCTGTTACTAGCCCCCCTTCTCAACCCTCCCTATCATTGCACATTACCCTCTAATGCTACTTAACGTCTTTCCCCACTGTACTTGCACTCAGACCCCTACCCCCAATTCTTGCATATTATCCTCTACCCATTATCCCTGACTCATCTCTTAGTCTCCTAAACTATACCTATCCTCTGATTATTACCTCATAGAGTTTCACCTATCATACCCCCTTTTCTTACCCCCTGCCACTACAAACAGTGCCAGTGGACACATTTCTGCTTTTCCTTCCCCCCCACTACCAACTCTTCCCCTCAATGATGCCCTCCTCTTTCCTTCTAGGTTACCTCGATTCTCCTGCCTCCCAATTTCCCCCATCCCCTTCCTCCTCTCCTGTCTCCCTCCCAATCCTCCTCCCTGCCCCCTCTTTCCCTCTCCTCCTTTTCTGCCTTGTTCTGTCCTCCTTGCAAGGTTTCTCAGCACGCTGAAGGGGTCTAGAGCTTTGCTGTCTCTCATGTCTCCCCCTTCCTTCCCCCAACTTAGAATCCCTCCTCCTTTTCTGTCTGGTCTTGTCTCCCTTGCAGGGTTCTCAGCATCCTGAAGGGGGTATAGATCTTATTGGTCTCTCATCTTCCCTTCCATCCTGCCACTCTCTATCCCTCACTCCCCTATATCCCCTCTTGTCATATACTTGCCTTCCCTTGGGCTTGCATTAGCACTTACTAAACATGTGCTCTGCCTACTACTTCTAGCACTTCATTTGTGTTATTCATCCTTAGCTAACACCCAACTGAACTACCTGCACTCGTGTGTACAAGGTACATGTTATAGAATAATATTCAATGTAATGTTATATCCACCTATGGTTTTGATTACATCGGCCGGATGGTCAGGGTGTACTGTTCCTAAGTTCACTACTCTGTCATGTAATACTTTAATTACACTTTTAGTATTTGTGTTTGCTTGCTCTCCCAACTCTTGTAATCCTCTCTCCCAGAGTACTTCTGGAAACAGGCTGTTTTACAACTCATGTTGTCTTTCCTGGCGAATGATTTTGCAAATAAAAAATAAAAGTAATGGCATGGCTTGTTGGCTCTGCCCACCTTTCTTTTAATAGCAGCACGACTTTACTGCTCTGCTATCTGTTATGTCTTTGTCATTCTGACCTGTAAACTCCATGAGGAGCGTCTTTGTTTCCTTGCTAAACCTATTTGATTGCTGCTGTTCACTCCTATTTCTTTCAGCATTTGACTTTTCTTTGTTGTTTTGTGTATTTGATCTTCTGATCTTCCATAAATATTGGTCACCATTTTGGTTCTAAAGCAGGACTTTTTCAATTTTTGGACTTAATGGTGTCTGAGAACTATGGACCAGAATTTCAAAGGCCTTAGACTGACGCTAAGTGCTTGTGTTGAACAGGTCTGATGCAAGAGGCACCTTGCGCCAAGGGTTGCACCAAGTGCTGCTTTCAAAGACAGCCTGCATCACCCAGCAGGCTGCCTGTGCCAAAGTGTGCCAGCACCTGCCTTGCACCATGAAAGTGGCTGTGACATGGCACTAGGGGGCTTGCAGCAGACCCAGACTGCTGCAGCCCTCAGATCCTGACTTTCAAAAACCTCCCCAGGAACCAAGTGCCAAGTACCCTTAGACCAGTGAAGGACTGGTCTAATGGTACTTAGACAGCTCCTGAGAGGAATGTCCGGTATATGCCACTGTGTGGCCTGCCCAATCCATCCACGATGGGTGTTCCCTGGAGATCCAGTGCCCCCCCCCACCCTGACTGTCCATGTGCTGGACATAACTCCCTGGTGCCCTGGTGCCCCCCACTCGTACATAGTGTTCATGACCCCAGCCCCCCATCCATACCCCAGATTCAGGGACTGGCACAGCCCTTCCCACCCCACCACAGCCAGCCAAAGAATGAACTGTCAGTGTGCATACTGTATACAGTATGCAGTACATGCACTGACAGTGCATTCGGCAGTCAGCTGCAGGGTGCCAAGGGCTGTGCCAGTCGCCATATCAGGGGCCAGGAGGCATGGTGGTGTGAGGGGGGGGCTCTAGCCTACTTCATGCCCCCATCTGTGGTACCCGAGACACCTGCTGCCGCTATGCATTCCGGTGGGTGTTTCATCCATTTAGCGAGCACCACCTTTGCCACATGCTGCTGGACTTTAGTGCCAGGACCCTGTGGAATAGAAATTTGGGTGCAGGGTCCCATACACAACCACACTCTGTGCAAGCTGACATTGTTGTAGCTTGCGTTGGTGCTTTGGAAATCTGGCCCAATGTATTTAAATATCCTTTAATGTATTTTGAACTTGCAAAGTTTTGCACTAATGGTGTTTTAGCAACATGTCCCTTTATGTGACTGCTTTTTAAACCATTTACAATGGGTACACTATACCCTTTTAAGATTATGGAAGGTAGATATGTAAGCATTTATATAGAGGTGCTTGTGTCTGTGTTTTTGGCATGCACGGCGGATGTCTGGGCAATTGTTTTGTTGTTTTTATGCTTTGGGATGCTTTTGCAGTGTACCTTTCAGCTCCAGCATTCGGCTTATTGTAAGTTAAATTTGAGAGCTTCGTTCTTCTGTATGTACCTGGGCATGAAGCTGTGAAGTAGACTTTTCAAAGTCTGTACAACACACCTGCTGTTTCTTGCTGCCTAATGAAATTGGATATGAGTGAGCAATTTCTTACATACTTTTCTAGACATAAATACAGTTTTCTGCATCTTGTGACCAGTGTATCCCAGTTTTTTGTGTAGTGTTGATCTCACTCCCATGAGCATAGGGGTCCTTGTGTTATGCTTAAATCTAACACTCCAAGGTATGTGCACAAATTAACATTGCTACGTGTGAGCTCCCAGTGTTCTCTTGACTCTTGCTACAAATAATATTGACTTTTATTAATGTATTGATTTGACAAACTATTTAACCATGATAATCCCAGAGATACTGGGCCAGATCCACAAATGGCAATGCAGGGCTTGCATCAAAAGCTCTGCATTAAATCCATTAGGTGACACAGCTGCACCAATAACTGTCCCATACATTGTGCCCAATTCAATGAGATCGGTTGCATTTATGACAGTTTACTCATTTTGCGGCAGCTTGAACCAAATATTTGATGCAACCCTCATATAAAGGGTACCTGGATTTCCACAAGCTAGACCAAACTTGTGGCAATTGGCACATGGGATTGAGAATCCTAATCTATGGCCAGGTGAATGCCACAAGTCCCATGCACTTTATATTTGGCACACCATGGGCTTGTGGCATTTGCACTCCTCTGTGAATCCAACCCTCTGTATTTACTCCCAGGGGTCAGAGCTCTGTTTGGGTGTGATATGGATATCAACAATGTACTGTAGCTGTGATTGCAAGTGAAGAGAGCTGAAGTTGGAAATCATCATTTTGCTGTCAGAATGATGTACTGTAGATACATAGAACAGCTCCAAGTGTATGATGTCACAGTTTCCAGGAATTATGCATGTCAGACAAATTTACTGCTGCTAAGCTAACAGAACAGCAGGTACAGAAGCCCACTTGGCAGATTGCCACTGTTTCAAAAATCATGCCTGTACTGTTTGACCTGTTCATTTTCACTGCTCCTACTAGAGGCACATTGCATTTTTATAATGGATAGCAGAGCCCCTAAAGACTTAAATAAAAGGCTAGACTTGATGCCTTTTTAATGAGTGACCTTCTGTTTAAGATAATACAACAGATTAATGTACATTGCTACTAACGTACTAACATACTAAAAGCCAACAGAATAGACCTGATGATCTGTCGTGTCTGCTTGGTAGCCAGCCTCCTAATGGGTGGTCACGTTTTCACCCCCCCCAGCCAATGAGAGGGTCATCTTTGGCTTCAGTTTTCCTTTGTACCTGTCCCACCCCTTCTTGAAGCCTTCCACTGTGCCCTCTTCCACTAGACTCCCTGGCAGTGCATTCCATGGCTCCAACACCCTCTCAGAGAAGTAATGTCTCCTGCTTTCTCCTCTGTAATTCCCCCCTCTAGCTTCCACTCATGGCCCCTGGTTGTTCCCCTCTTTTTTAGTCTGAACATCTATTTGGCTCCACCCTTGTTTATTCCTTTTACATATTTGAAGACCCCTATCATGTCCCCTCTGTCTCTCCTCTCCTCCAGCAAGTACAGCCCCAGTTCTTCCAGTCTTTCCTCATAGGGCCTCCCTTCCATGCCCTGAATCATCCTGGTTGTCCTCCTCTGTACCCTCTCCAGCAGTGCTACATCCTTCTTGAGGTGAGGTCTCCAGAACTGCACGCAGTACTCGAGATGTGGTCTGACCAAGGCATTATACAGAGGGAGGATCACCTCCCTCCTCCTGGAAGTAATCCCCCTGGCTATGCAGCCCAGTATCCTGTTTGCTTTTTCCACAGTTCTGCAATTTTCAGTTATTCATTTTGATGTCTACCACCACCCCTAGATCCCTCTCACTCATTGTGGCTTGCAGTGTGACCCCCCCCTGGGTGAATACATGGCCCGGGTTTCTGACCTCCAGATGTAGCACACTATTCTTCCCTGCATTATACATCAGTCCCCACCTCCTTGACCACCCCTCCAGGGTATCCAGGTCCCTCTGGACTGTCTCTCTCACTTCGTCCCCTTCCACCAGTGCTCCCAGTTTTGAGTCATCCACAAAGAGACTCATTCTACTCCTAACCCCCCTCCCGATATCCGAGACATAGGCATTGAACAGGAGTGGCCCAAATACCAAACCTTGGGGGACCCCACTGATGACCTTCCTGGGGGAGGAGACTATCCCACCAACCACTATCCACTGTACTTGCCCCTTTAGCCAATTTTCTACCCATCTGAGCAAATGCCCCACCGCCACATCCCTCCAGTTTTGTTAGCAGCCCAATGTGGGGTACTGAATCAAATGCCTTACTGAAATCCAGGTATAGGACATCCACTGGCCTATATCAGTCCAGGATCCCAGTCAACCAGTCATAAAAATCTATGAGGTTGGTCTGACATGATCTCCCTGGGATGAAACCATACTGTTTGTCATCCAGGTGTCCCAACATTTTCAGCTGCCTCCCGAGCATCTCCTTGATAATGTACTCCATTACTTTGCCTACCATAGATGTTAGACTGACAGGCCTATAATTCCCCATCTCCTCTCGAGACTCCTCCTTTGTGGATAGGCACCATATGAGCCACCCTCCAGCCCTGAGGCACCCATCCTGTCTGCAGAGAGGTGTTAAAGAGTGCAGCCAGTGGAGCTGCTAGCTCATCTGCCAGTTCCTTCATAACCCTTGGATGCAGCCCATCCGGCCCTTACGCCTTATCACTTTTTAGCATCCGAAGTGCCTCCCTCACCCTATCCATTGTGATTTCTCCCTCCAAGCCCATGCCCTCATTCAATCCCCCATCCCCTTCTAGACTTGGCCAGGCTTGTACCCCAGTCTCTTTCGGTCCTCTAGACTCCATCTGTCCTCTTGACTCTGCTGGCTCCCCTTCCCTCCCATCTGGCTGGAGGGATCCCCTGCCTCCCTTCCTCCATAAATATCGAGGCAAAGTACTCATTTAGCACCTCTGCCTGTTCCCCCACCTCCTTGGCCCATCCCTCCCCAGTCCTAATGCTGCTGATCTGTGCCCTCCCTTTTCTCTTCTCCCCTGTGTATCTATAGAATCCCTTCCCCCCCTCCAGATAGCCCTAGCCAGGTTTTGCTCCATCCTTGCCTTGGCTACCCTCACCACTCTGGTTGCCCTCCTAGCCATCAACTCATACTCACCCCTCTCCCTATCCCCTGCTAGAGTGCTTAAAACTTGCATAGGCAGCCTTTTTATCCCTCACTGCCTTCTGCACCTCCCTGGTCCACCATCATGGCTGGCTGGCTCTACCATGCTTACTCCTTGCCTTTGTACAGGACCTAGTAGCCTCCTGTCCCCCATTCTTAATGGTCTTCCACAAGCTATCAGCATCCATGTCTGGCCTAATCTTGTCCAAGCTCCCCCATAGAATCCTGTCCATGCCCATGAAGTCCACCCCCCTGAAGTCTACTACTACTGTATTAGTGCAGTTATCCTCCCCCTAGATACAGCAGAAACCAGACTGTGGCATGGTCGCCACCTGCCAGCGGGCTGCACACCTCCAGACCCTTTATCTGGTCACTGTCTGCTAGGAGAATGTCCAGTATCCGCCCTTCCCTAGTAGGTTCCCCCACCTGCTGGACCAGGAAGGCATCCTGAAATATATCCATCAGTCTCTGTTTCCTGGCTACAGAGGATGTCATAGGTTACAGTGTCCCTTGATGGTCTCAACTAGTTTGTCCTCCAGGGCCTCTTCCATCGTGGCAGGTCTGTACACCACCCCTACTTTCAATATTTTACCTCACCTCATTTGCAGGGTTACCCAAATCACCTCCACCCCCCCCACAGCCTCCTCCACTCCACATAACCACTATGTCATTTTTGACTATACGCGCTCCACCCCTCCTCTTCCCTCTACTCTATCCTTCCTGAATATTTTGTAGCCCTCCAAATTTAGGTCCCAATCATTTTTCTGGGTGGCCTATGTCTCAGTAATTGCTGCCACATCCACTGATCCCTCAACCAGCATTGCCTGGAGTGTGGGCATTTTGTTGCCCATGCTTCTGGCATTTATCAGGACCATCCTCCACCCCGACCCCCTCCCTTCTCCAGTTGTCTCAGCCCAGTGAAATCCCTAGTCACCCTTTCCTGTACAGTTCTGGATGTAATTGCAATGCAGTCAACTGCCCTCGTTTTGTGCCCTGGACCCTTGAGCAGCCATCTTGGAGCCATTCTTTTACTTAAGCCTCCCCCCTTTACAAGTTTAAACCCCACCTCTCAACTATGAATCCAGCAAGTTTTAGTTTCAAGATGTCCCTCCCCTTCCCTCCGGGTTGAGGTGTATCTTATCCCTGGCATATAACCCCTTGTCCTCCCATATATCTCCCCAGTCCCCTACTAGCCCATACCCTTCTGCCCTGCACCAGTCCCTGAGCCACTGGTTGACCCCCTTAAGTTTATGCTTGGTCTCCCCAGATACCCTCAGTACTGGCAGAATCTCAGAGAAGAAGATTGAGCTTCCTATAGAGTGGCAAACCCTGACCAGTTCCCAGTATCGCACCTGGATTTCTAGTTCACTGTTCCCCTCTGAGTCATTTGTTCCCAGATGTATTAGGAAGTCTGGGGATCCCCCACATTCCAATGCTATCAAGTAAAGCTAGAATTTGGCCTTGTGCACAGATAGGCCTGGGATACATTTAGCCTTGACGGGGCTGCTTTTTCCCTTCCCCACCCCTCCCACTGGATGTCCCTGATCATGGAGTCACCCAGCAGAATCACCTTCATCCCCCCCCCTTTACTGGCCCATTTGATTCTGTCCAGGCTCTTCCTGCTGTCATCAACCCCAGCTTACTCCTCCCGCCCCCAACAGCCTGGGGATCACAAGCCTGTGCATGCCCTACCATGCTCTTTCTTCTGCCTGCAGCACCCAGCTTGCTCCACACCCTGCCAACCTCCTGGGTGGCACAAGTTGCCCCCCCCAGATCTCCCCCGGACTCCTTTTTTTTATTTTTTATTTTTTTATTACTGGGCTGGTATCCTCAGATCCCCACTCAGGCATCCTTCTACTGCTTCCTCCTGCCTCCTCCTCCCCCAGGTCCCAGCGCCTCCACCCCAGTTGCTGTATATCTCCCTACCCCTTCCTCCCTCCACCTTATCCAATTCTCCTGCCCCAAATCTGGCCTATCTAGAGTACTCCTCACCATACCCCTATCCTTGGCTGACTTCCCCAACCTGCATTCCTGCCTGACCCTAGTCCTTCCCCTCCCACCCTGGCCTCACTCTGCCCACCCCATTCCCCTTACCTCCTCTGACCTAGGCTCATGTCCCTCCCTCCCTTTCTGTGGATCTGGCCCTCCTGCCCCATCCCCAGCTTACTGACCAAACCTCTCTGTCCACCTGTTCTCCCTCCCACCACCCTCCTCCACCTCATCTCCCAGATACAGCAGGGTGTATCGATTAGTAAGTGTGACGCTTGTCCCCGACTTGCTCTCTCCTGTCCTCCCTCCCTCCTTGGCTCCCTCTGGTCCACCGTCTCCCTATGAAGTGATTTCCGGACGTTGTTTGTTTCATACCCTGCCACTTCGGAGTAACCATATGGTCCTTGCCCACCTGTTTCTTGGGGTATGCCATTTTGTCCTTGTCTACTCTCATGAGGTCCTTTCCACACCTTCCTCCCCAACCCACCCACCCCTTCTAGCTGCCTTCTAATCTCCATGACCTCTTCTCTAAGACCTGGAAATGAAAACACACTGGGCACCCTCCAAACTTGCATGCCCAATTTAATATTTTTGCCGCCCCACACCCTGTACACCCAATCACCCTATCGAAGTTGCCTGCTCTGGCCACTCCCAAGTCTACCCTCATTTTGGGTGTGAGCAATACGGCCCTCTACCAGAAACTATTCTGTCAGTGTTACAGCAAAACTCGAGCAGTTTTCCCCCTTACCCAGCAGTATTCAGATTACAGCATTTTCCCTCTTTCCCAACAGTAGCCAGTTTTCCAGCCTTAGCAGTAGTCAGTTCACAATCAAATCTGCCCACCTCAACACTAGCCAGCTCAGAAGCCCTAGCAGTAATCAGTTCAAACACAATTTCCTACTCCCTCTGCTATTGTTAGCATACACAGTCTTTTTAACAGTCTGCTTCTTCCTGGTAATTGTCAATGCTGCCTACTCCTTCAGCTGTAGTTAGCATACAGTAATAGTCAATAGTCAATGTTGCCCAAGCAGCACAGCGTACAGGACCCTTTTTCCAGCCAAACCACAACAATAAACAGCAACAATCCAGTTCCCTAGTGCTCCAAGTGTTCCAGCTCACCCAATCTTGACTTGCCCTCCTCCAAGGCTCCACCCCCATTGACCATTTAATAGAGGTCGTGGCCAGGGTGGGTGGTGTGGGACAGGGTAGGGGGTGTGGGACAAACAACAGCTCTCCTCCACAGCCTGATTGTGACTGGGATAATTGTCTTTTATAGCCCAGTCGCACAGATCAAAAATGCATGCCATCTGCACTGATTGGCCTCCACAGCTCCTTACTGTGTCGCCGGCCAGCAAAAGTTCCCAAAGTTCCCAGTCCCTCCTGCCTTGGCCCCAGTCTGCTCCAAACAACAGCTCTCCTCTGCAGCCACTACAAATATTAAGGAGCAAAACAAAAATTATGCTAAAAGGAAATATTAGAAATAGAAAATATTTTTATTCATTTTTTTATTTAAACATTTAATAACCAGGAAAGGCACGCTGAGATGAGGCTTATTTCCAGATGTGACCCGGGGAAGGGGGAAAGGGCATATAAAGCAGAAAATAAAGATAAATATACAGTTGCATAAGTTATACAGTGAAGTAGTGTACAATCAGCTGGACTATAAGCAAATGGTATTATGCAATTCTGAGGATTAGACTATTATCCATAAAAAACATTTGACATGAGGCTGGGCATGTGAGTGGTTAGTAGCAGGTTCAGGTGGGGAGTGAAAGTTGTTGGATTTGGCATTTGAAGCAGTTGTGAGAGGGTGAGTTTCTTTGGAGAAGTGGAAGTTGGTTCCATAAAGATGGGAGTCTGTAGGTGAAGGTGGATTTGCCAGTGGACTAGGATGGTTTGAGGTGAGACAAAGAATGGCAGTCCCTTGAGAGTAGTGAATATGGGGAAATGGCAGCTGGTGTTAGCTTCTCCAGCAGGTAAGGGGGGAGCAGGCCAAACTAGAATTTGGATATGAATGAGATGGAGTGGCTGAAGTGATGATGGGATAGGGGTGGTATCCCAAGGGAAAAAAGGAGAGTGCAGTGGTGGGTTCCAAGAGGGGAATTTGTGGCAAAGCAGCAGAAAGCATAGAGGTGGGAGTCCAGCCTGCATAACAAGGAGGAGGGGGCAGTGCCATACACTATGTCAGCACAGTCAAAGATGGGAGTGATCATTTTTGTTAATAATATTGGGCAGTGGAAGGGTATCACAATTTCTTTACAGTAGGCTTAAGTTAGGACGGAGCTTTGATGTGATGGCATCAATGTGACTCAAGAATTTTAACTGAAGGTCGATACATACTCCTACATATTTGTACATAGAGATAGCATTTAAAGCAGCAGTACTATTGAATCAGGAAGTGAGCTATCAAAATTCTGCTTTTTGGCTCTAAGCATGCGGCAAAAGTTCCAGTTTCCATACCTGTGAATATATTTTTTCAGTCATCTTTAGTTTTTTAGATATTTGCAATTTATTTGAATTGTTGTAGCACTACAACAAATATGGCGGCTGACTAATTTTCAGCTGCGCTTCTCTTTCAGGTTGCATTATGTCTTTTGACTACAGCAGTGGGACCCTCTGCTGACCATTCTCGATGTCCCTGCTAGTCATACAAATGTGCAGTTGGCAGAAGAGGGGGTTCCAGTGCAACATATTTGGTGACAGTAACATAAAAGCAGCAGGAGATAACTGAGCAAATTACTCAGCGATAGTACAATGCTGGTGGGAAAGAGTACCAGATCTATGATTAGCAGGGCGCAGAGAATAAACTGTCTAAAAAGTGCAATTTCTTTTTTTGTAGTACTGCTGCTTTAATGGGTCCCATCTAGGGAGGCGATAGCAAGTGGACAGCATGTTCTCATGAGTTTTTGAGCAGACCCAAAGTCATGGAAACAGTTTTGGATTAGTTTATTTTGAAATGCTTTGCATAAAACCAAGACTGTATGTTGTGATTATTGTGTTGCAGTCATGATTGAACATTGCTTAGAAATGGGGCAGATGTGAAAAGGATGGTGTCATCCGCATACATCTGGATGAGAGATCTTGAACAGAGAGATGGGACTCTGACTTCACTATAGACTTACTTAACTGGAGAGTTTAATTTGCTGATGATGCTAAATTAGGTGGAAATACTAAGGAAGGAATTGATGACATTCAAAATAATTTAGATAAAATAACAGCTTGGATTGGCAAATGTGATATGAAACTGAATTTGGATAAGTGTAAGTCATATTCCTGTGTAAGAAAAACCCAGGACACACATATTTTTAATTGGAAAATAACTACTTTCATCTGACAGTGAAAATGGTTTAAGCATCTGTATTACCCACAACTTTGAAACCACCCAGCAGGTGAATCAAATTATTAAAAGAGCTAGAAAAGTAATATGGTCTATTAAGAAGAACATTATAGCCAGCCCGGTGGTGCTGAGGGTTGAGGCGCTGGACGCCACACCTCGCACCATGCCGGTGACCCTGGTTCAGGAATAAGCCCGGGTCATCGGGGGTCGGCAGGGATGGGGAAGGATCAAGTGTCCTATGGACTGATCTCCTTCCCCGGGGAGGGGGGAACCACCTGCCGCTGCACAGCTGACCTCTAGTGGAGACTGGAGGTTCACTGGGCTAGGCTGCAGAATGCAGGGGGATGAAATTTGGCAGATGTCTTTCGTGGGTGCACGGGAGCGTGCGTCTGCCGAGCTGGATGTCATTGCATGTCTGGGCTTCAGGGAGGAAAAATCAAGGAAAAAACCCTGACATCAGGGATAGGCGATGGCACCTCCGCCTGCCAGCCACACTCCACCGACCAGACTTCCTCCTATCCTGGGCCGAGCCCAGTCCAGACAAAATTGTAGATAGAGTGCTCTGGGTGGATAGGGTGGCCCTACCTCGGAGGGGCTCAGAGTCGAGGAGATAGCCAGACTGGTGACAGGATAAATGGAGGAGTTTCAGGTGAGGAGGTAGAGCTGGGTGTAGGTGGTTGCCTGAGAGAGGTTCCCGATGGTCAGTGCATAAATAGACTGGTTAAAAAGAAGAACATTATATCAAGAAATGAAAGTGTACTTTTGCCACTGTATAGGTCTTATATAAGACCACATCTTGAATATGCATCTCAGCTATGGTGCCCTTATAAGAAATCTGAGAGGAACAAATTAGAAAGTATACAGAGGAGATTTACAAAAAAACCTTTCCACATTTAAAAAATAAAACGTATGAGGAAAGATTGTTCCATCTGAACCTGATGTCATTAGAAACAAGAAGGATGAGAGGCAATTTGTTCCTTTTGTGCAACATCATAAATGATCCCTATCTTATGGTAGAAATGGGACTTGATTTTAAATCTAGTGAGAGGGAGACAAGAGGGCACCCTTTACAACTTTACGGTAGAACATTTAATACCAATAAAAGGAAACATTTTTATAGATTATAGGTCATGAACCTTTGCAACAGGATACCAGCTAATCTAATAACTAGCAAAATCAAATCAGAGTTCAAATCCAAATTGGACTGATATATATTAAAGGGGGGAAAACTAAAATGTTATGACAATTACATTTTATAGGAGCATTCATTGGTACTTCGACTTTTGGCTCCTTTACAGCCTTAGTATGAGACTTAGTATGGGAGGTCATTACTAAATAGATAGAACAGAATGAGGCCTAGAATCAAACCATGTGGGACACCTGCTGGTATGGGGAGAGGGGGTGGAAGTGGGGTCTGCATTCCTGACTGACTGGATCCTATTTTCAAAGTACGATCTGAAACACTGAATTGCAGGAGGGGCGAGTACGGCTACCTTGAGTTTGTGATGGAGCAGGGGGTGAGAACAGAATCAAAGGCCTTTTCCAGATGAACAAAGATTGCAGCAGTTAGTTGGCTTTGGTCAGCAGTGAACTGGATGTGTCTGATGATGCAAAGGAGGGAGGATATGGTGGAGTGTTGCTTTTCAGCCCAAACTGATAATGGGGAGAGGAAATTTGGGGATGTGAGAAAGTTAGTCAGTCTGAACTGGACAAGAGCTTCTTGCAGTTTGATAAGAATGGGGAAGAGGGAGATTGGTCGATAGTTTCCAGGCACTGAGGGGTCACCACCCCTGTAGAGAGGGATGACATAAGCAAGTTTACAAGATTAGGGGACATTGCCAGAGCAGAAGGACATGTTTAGTAGGTATGTGAGAGGAACAGCAATTGCAGATGCAGATATATGTAGAAGTGTGAGGTGGATACCATCAGAGTTGGATTTTAAGATGTTCAAGGAGCAGAGGGCATTAAGGACTTCTTCTGGTGAGGTGAAATTGAGAAGGAAATTGTTTTGGGTAGGGTTTAGGGGGGCCGTGTGAGGGCATGGGGTATGGAGTTCAGGTACGTAAGGGCACATGTGGTGAAGATGTTGTTTAGGGTTTCTGCTATTTTGACAGGGTCAGAAATTGTTTGGTCATTATGCTTGTGAGTTTGAGTGGTCACCTGAGGGGGGTCAATAAGGGAGTGGACCACCTCCTAGAAGGAGGAAGGAAGGATGGGAGGTGCTTAAATGTGACTTAAAGTATTTAGCTTTGGCTTGTCTTATGCTGGTGCAAGCATTTCTAGTGAAGTTGTAGGCCTGTCTAGATTGTGGGGTTTGTGTGGTTTTAAATTGGGACCAGACCCTGTCACAAGCTATAGAGAGTGCAATTAATGTGTTGGTGATCCATGGGTTGTGGTGCTTTCTGACCATAGCTTTAACCTGGGGGGTGTGGGAGTCCTAGACCTTATTGAAAGTACAAAGGAAGCTGGACAGGGCTGAGTCAACATCATATGCAGAGTAAACAGGGTCTCAGTCTGCATGTTTTAGGTCATGCAGGAGAATGCTGGTGTTTAAAGAATTTAGAGGATGCATAAAAATGTATTTGGGACTGATTTTGGAAGTGTAATTTTTCTGGTGCAGTGTGTAATATAGTGGTTGTGTAGGGCTTTGTCCAATGCACCAGCAGTGAAAATTCTATGTGGATGGGAAATGAGGATTCAGTCAATAAGGGAGTCGTTTGCTGAGCGAGGACTGTAATGGGTGGACTCAGTAATTAACTGGGTGAGGTTAAGAGCCTCTAATTTGGATGTGGCCATTTTAGCAGAGGAGGAGATCCTGTCTAGGTTGTAGTCCCCTAGCAAGATAAATTCTTTGGATGCAGTGAGGTGGAGGTATGATGAACAATTACTGTCTTAAAATGACTATGTGTATGAAGTTAGGAGAAAATCAGAAATTTAGTACTGACTCGGTAGTTTCACTAGCATCTAAGAATATGAAGTTACTGTTATCTGATTTATGACAGAAATATAATTTACCAAAAAAATGATTTTGGATATAAATCATTGTGAATATAGGTTATTATTGTGTGACTACTTGCCCTGTGTATGCAGACGTGCCCTAATTTGCACTATATACTGTATTTTGACTTTTTTAAAAAAGTTAATTTTTCAGTGATTAAAAGGTAGATATAAACAAACATCTTTAAGTGTAAGCATGATCCCATTCCCACATATAATTATATGAACCACTGAAAAATTGATGCACTGTAATTGGTCTGTCAAAAATAAATCTGTATCCAATTGACTGTGGCTCCCACTATATAAAGTAATCAGTGTTTCATGCTGATTCACTCTCTGAAGAAGACCATGCAGGCTGCTGAAGTGTTATGCTCTAAACTTGAATGCTGTCTTGTTTTGCAGTCTTTACTAGGCATGTTTTATGATGCACTTTGGCACTTCAAATAAAAATCTTGGAAACATACCTTGACTCAGAACTTTGTTGGTCCCACCAAGCACTTTGGTTTTCTGTGTTCAGTGTTACTGGCAGAACAGCAGGCATAGTGGTATAGGGATGAGCTGAATTTGTATTTGGAGAAGTGATGAAATCTGACATTTTGGACACTAGCAAAGCAGATCCAAGGGGAACTCAGCTTTCCTTACGGATTTTACTCTTCAATATTATGATGCAAAACATTTTACAGGAAACACACACTGAGCATGTAATGATTGTTGGCATGCCACATGACCTGTATCAGCCAATCAGTGATACTGGAGACTGAGAATCAGTCTCCATGTTCACATTTATTTCAATGCCATTTGCTTACATTTCTCTCACAGGTCAAGGCTACTTAAGGAGCTCCTTTTTATGTGAGTGTTGTTTGATCGGAAAACTGTTGATATCAGAGAATCATGCATTGACATTTAAATTAGATAATCCTCACAACATTTAAGTGTTGATTCAGACAGGCAGACTAGTGAAATCAAGCTGCAGACATGAGGAGTGAGTGCACAGTTTGAGCCTGCACTCTCAACTACAGGCCCTGTAGCAGAGCAGGGTGAATTTAACAGACTGAAAAACATGCAGGTTATTTTTGAAAGATTCAGTTGATCTGTTTTTTTTACTGAGTGCTGGTGGTGTAGAGGGCACAGAAAACTGTATTAATTAATTAATTAATTTATGCATGTATACATTTATCAATTATTTATTGACTGATTGATTTTGTTGCCACCTACAGTTGAGGTAGGGTAGAGTGAATTTAGGAGACTGGGAAGGCAGGGATTATTTTTTGCCTGTAAATCAAAGTCTGCAGCAGTGAGACATAAGGTCTCTCAGTGGAGTGAGGAAGATGTCATCACAGTGGGAGGACAGCATCTGAGTGTGAGTGTTTGCCACTGTGTTGTTTAGAAACTATGAGGATATTAACTGGATGGAAAAGGGACACAGGGGCCAAAAAGGAGCAGAGAAAGGTTTACAGCATGCCAGTTCCTCCAAGTGCAAGTCCTGCAAGCTGTGATGGTGATGATGGAGTGGGAGCAGGAACTGGAAGTCATAGTGGTAAGGCAGGGACTATGCCTGAGAAGAGGACTAGGGCTGGGCATGTGATAGTATGGCCAAAGAAATTACGGTTCATGAGCGCCCAGAGGTCCCCTGGTTCTACTCACACTGCAAGCAGCTTTCTCAGTCGGTCATCCAGTGCATCTGGTAATGAAACCATCCTGAGCAATCTAGAAGCATGGGGATCTACTTCTCTTCATTCTTCCGCTACTTCCAGTTCTCCTAACAGAGATAGCATACACCACATCCCTGTTTGTACAGGGAAGTCCACAACCTATCCATTTTGTACAAACAACTTGACAACTACTGCCACCACAGCCACCTGTGCACATACACGGACGCGGATAATGATTAGTCTACCATATAGCACTATGTGATGCTCCCATACCTCCAATTCATGCATCAGCAGCAGTACCACCCAACTAATGCTGCTGTTCAATCATCATGTAGGAAATGTGATAGTGGGTCTTGATCTGGCAATCACACCATGGTTATCTTATTGCCAAAGGAAAAGTACAGATGTTCATGGACTTTAGGGGTGTGACTGGGGCAGGGCAACATATAACAATCCCACAGTTCTACAAAAGCAAGTTAGTAGCACTGCCACAAATGCAGCTTATGAAGAGTGTCAGTGAGGAGAACACTGAAGTGGATCTGTCAGATCAGGAAGAGAAAGGATAGGAAAAAGCACACAGTTCATTAAAAGAGAAAGAGGGCAGAAGAAGCAGAAGAGGAGAAAGAACTCAAGGAAGCAGATACAGGAGAGGCAGGTGAAGAACAAGAAGACTTTGAAAGTACACTGTTAGTTACAACGCTGACTAGTGTGATGATAAATGTGACACTGAGGAGTGGCAAACATCATGGAAGGAGATGGCAAATATCTGCTGATAATGAAAACAAATAATGAAAAAGAGGAAAGGAAGAAAATGTGTTTTTCAGACTGGGAAATCTAAAGACCAGCAATAAACCCACCCTCCTCCAGCATAATCTGCCCCATTGTACTGCACGACTTGCTGCTGATGCAGTAGCCCTGCTTGTCCATCACCAACAACATCATGCCACAAAAGCAGAAGGCATTAAACCATGTCATAGTCACCTCCCAGTTCTTTGTGAAGCCCACCCCCCAGAAGTTCAGTCATGTAGCAAAAAAACAAAGAGAACTTCAGCAGTGTGTGAATATTTTGCAGTTGGCACGACACAAATCTACTGAAAGAATGTTGCAATCTTTGTGGTAGAAAGATCAGTAAGGGTCCGTCTACAGAAAGATCAGTGTTTGGACTGATCACCTAAAACATGAACATGCCATCTTCCTAACAGCCACAGCCATTAGTAATTCCCACTCTGGTCAGATTGACCAGCAGCAGTGACCACTGGGTATGGGAAGCAGTGTGATTCAACAATTTATTAAAGTAATGCAGCCACAGTGGTAGCCACAGCAGTCAACAGATTAATCTCCAAGTACTAACATAAAGGTGTGCAAAGTCAGAAAATTTGTTTTGTGAAATTCCTCAAGATATTTCCTGATTTCCAGAAATACAAAGTGTAACATGGCTTAATTCTTCATCCAGCAAAATGCCTACTTCATCAGCAAAATATATGAGAGGTGACACTTCACCACTGAAGATGCTGGTGAAGTGCCTCATCTGTACCACAGCCCAGAAAAAGGGTAAATCAGCCCTGTGATGGTATAACTGGTATGGGGTATGGTGAGCCCAAAATAGTAAAGAATCTAATAGACAAAGAACCTCAGCACAATATTCCTGAAGCAATGGGTAACAAGGAAGGGCAATGGCAACAAAGCTAGGTTTAAAGCAAATGAAAATCATACATACCATAGTAATACAAAACATCATAGGAAGTATTTGCAAATTACCATCAAAGAATTTAGACTGGCTCTGCTTTCATCAGGAGTGCATGGTGCAAAATATCATCGCACAATCTGCAAAGGCTGAGAACAATATTTCAAAGAAAATCTGTACATCATTCCACTCATTCATGTTTGTGGACAAACAGTAGTCTTGCTTCTCTACACATTTCTAAGGAAGACTATTTACTTAAAATACAAGTTAAAACAGAGGTCCAGAATGCAAAGATGATAGGCACAGGGATGCAAGCCCTCCTTACACTAATTGTTCACATGCACACTGCATGCTTTGTCAAGGCAATGTCTGAGGCAAAACTTCAAAACTTTAAAATCAGTTACAGTACATAAAAGGGCAACTACAATGCAAGCTCAGACAACACAGAGGCTAGGTTAAAACACATGAAATTCCTAAATAGATCAGCAGCAACTGTTATGGACAAATACAGACATATACTCCATGATACTAAATAAGTCAGCAATATACAAAAAAGTATAACATATAGAACAGCACTTCATAATAATATCCAGCATTGTGTGGATGCATGGAACAGCCTCCCTGAGGAGGTCGTGGAGTCAAGAACAGTGGGGGGAATTCAAGAATGCATGGGACAGACATAAGGCAGTCCTAGTGGGGTGTAGAAGGAAGTAAGCTGTTGGTTAATTAGGATCTGCAGCTTATCTGTTAGGTAGGAAAATGGGCAGACTAGGTGGGCCAAGTGGTCCTTATCTGCCGTCAAATTCTATGTTTCTATGTTTCTAACATAATACAGCTTATATGAGAATAATGAGGGAAAACAGGGCAGATTAGATGGGCCAAGAGGTCTTTATCTGCCGACAACTTCTATGTTTCTAGGATAAAGCTACATTCATTAAAAAACAGGCTGATTTCCATACCACTATTTAATTCCAGCCATTCCCTGGTGCCAGTGTTAAAAATCTAATAGCATTCCTATTTTAAAACTTTATTACTGAAATTCCCTTCTCTTTCATCTTTCTACACCTTTTACAGTCCAATAAATTTAAGAACATGGGACTCCCCCAACTGGCAGTGTGCAGCATTGGCGTATTCCTGATTTCCATCACAAATATCTTTCTGAATTTCCCCACTCTGATTTAAACATTCCTAGTGTCTTTTCCTATATAAAAAAAGCCACATTGGCACACTGCAGCATACATTGCTCCCTTTGTATCACATGTAACTAGCAGACCCAACTTCAACATATTTGTCAATCTTTGGTTTTAAGAATGCCTTCATTTGTGGTATCACCTTATATCAGCTATATCTGCCACAAGATGCAGATCCCATTGATGCTTCGGACAGTAATCTTTACTGTTGCTTGCCAGTTGAGCACTGTGGACCAAATGGTCCTTTAAATTATGGCCCCTCTTATATACAATTTTAGGCATTTCTGTCCCCCTCAGACCTGGACCCACCTGTAAAATCTCCCAATTATTTCACATGACAATACAAATTGTATTAGCAAATAGTAAAAAGGTAATAACAAATGTTGCACTGTTCTGAAACAAAACATTTTCTGCATTTCTAGTATAATTTTCTTCGCACAGTAAGTCCTTTCTGTTTTGAGGATCTGTAAATACTATAGTTCTGCTGAAGTAATGATTTAGTGGCTATGCCCTTTCTCTCTCTCGAAACCTCCTATTTAAATCTAAACATTGTTCTTCATAGCTTTGAGCTGTGCTGCAATTATGTTTAGCCTGTAAGTATTGCCCCCAAGGTATGTAATTTACTGTGCCTCAGGTGGCAATAACAGGCCCAAAGCATAAGTCAATCAATCAATCAATCAATCAATCAAGTCTTTATTTAACCAGGCGTTCATCGTTGAGCAGAAGCTCATTTGCAAGATGGACCTGGGTGGAGCATGAACAATTGTATATACAGGTCAACACAGGTATTTACAAGGCAATACAGATAATACTCTTTACAGAGAGGAAGAAAAAGAAGTTCATATGTACATAAGTATTTTGATTTATAGTCTTCCTGTAGAGGGAGCTCTCTAAACGATCATGTTCACCTTTAATGATGTTCAAACCAAGGAATTCTACATTCTTCATACTGCTCTTCATGCTGAGTCTAAGATGTTGAGTCATAGAGAGTACAACATACAGTGCAATCTCGATCTAATGAACTCCCGTTATTCAGACATTCCTATCTAATGGACTGGTAGCATGTCTACCAAGTGAATACTCTGTGAACATTTTAATCCCAGTTTTATGGACTCCCTATTATCAAAACTAATGAACTCCAACAAACTGTAATGACGTCCTCTTCAAATGACTGTGATGTCATCAATGAAATGTATCCATAAAACTAGGCTGTTATAAAATGGATTTACTAACTGGTCATATAGAGTGTCACTTTCCAATTTGCCTACCAAAAGATTAGCCAATTTTGGTGCAAATATAACCCCCATGGCTGCTCCTAACAGTTGCAAATAGCTAACATTTTTGAAGGCATAACAACAGCACTTAAGAACAAATTTTGATAGCTTCAGAAGAAACTCAGTAGAAAGGATAGTTTCAGTTCACTGTTCCAAGAAGAAATTAAAAGCCTCAAGCTCTCCCTGGTGAGGTATTTTTGAACAAAGTGCCCCAATATCTAAGATCACTGGCAGGCAATTTTGCTCTGTATCAATATTGTCAAGTATTTTAAGCAAATTAGTCATATGTTTCAAGAAGGACTGCAGTCCAAAAACAAAAGGTTTTAAAAATTAATCTACTTACTTTGAAAGCAACTCCATGGATGAGCTGATGCCACTAATAATGGGGTGACCGGGGGTCGGGGGGTATTCTAAAGATTTATGAGCTTTAGGGATGGCATATAGTATATAACAGGTTTCCTGAGATTATCAACTGGTAAATATTTTCTTATGGTATTAGAGGTAGCAATACTTGAAAATGTACAAAGAAAAGCAACATGATATATAAACGATATGTCCCTCAAATCATATGATACTAGACTGGAAGAATTGAATATGTACTCACTGGAGTATAGAAGGTTACAGGGGATCTGTGCCTAGTGTTTAAGGCAGTGCATAATGAGGATATCTCTGAATGTATGGGACTAGAATGTAAGGTTGCAGATAGACCCAATAGATTCCATATGTATCAACTGAAAGGGTGAACAATATAAGACAAATAAATGAGGAAAATGGTTCGATCAAAGGGTGGCTAGTATATGGAATGCATTGCCTGCAGATGTAGTGGAATGTAATTCCCTTAACTCCTTTACGTTAGCTCTGGACAGATTTATGGGGAATGCTAGGAATGGGGTTAATGTGTGACATGTCGAGTCACTAAGGCCTATGGCTATTGGACTTGTATTCTTCTATGTTCCTATGTTCCTACATAGGGATCTCACCCTCCTCAAATGCCATATTTATCATCTTGTCAATCTATTTTTTAAATGCCAACATAGGATCATAATCAAGCTTTCTAAAACATTTTTTGCTACCAATCGGTCTCAATACTTCCTTTTCATAATCAGAAGTGTTGAGAACAATCATACTGTCACCCTTGTCAGTAGGTCTGATAGTGACAGCGTGGTTGTTTTCATGGGAGGAAAGTAATTGTCTTTCCTTAGCAGAAACGTTCCAAAATGATGAATGGTTGGAGTCACACATTAACTTTAAGAAGTCTGTTTCACCATTTTTAAGGCTGCCTGATGTAGTCAGGACAGACTACTGTGAATGAGTCTTCAGAATCAGAAGAGGAATTTTACTCTCCTAGCACCGCAGTTACTTTGTAAGGAGTACTTCATGCCTTATCATAGTAAATGTAGCACTAACATGTACTTAACATCCTACCTCAGTCCACAAAACCCCCTTCTTCTAATACTATTCAAAATGGCAACCCCAGTAAATCAATTTGCCCAGTCCAAACAAACAGCAGTCACTCTGAAACCGACTATATTACTGAGCGGGGGGAACAGGTTGGTGTCTCGTAACCATGGTAACAAGCAACACTGATTACTCTATGCTCCAACTACAGTACTACCATTTTTATCCTTTTGGTCCATGTGGCAATTTCTCTCTCATCTGCGCACCCCAACACTTATACAAACAGGATTGGTGCCTACTCTTCTGGTGCCTCTCAGTAGCCATGAATGACAGCTGATCCAGAGACATACACAAACTAGCCATGATCAGCGAGTGCTCTCCAAGTTCTCCAAACTACCATTGCCAGGTGCTCTTCTGGTCCAACACATACACTAACTTGCTGCTATAATTGACCACTCAGCAACTTGCTGCAAAATCAGAGGGTGTTCCTCCAGTCTCCTAAGCTATCATCCTTGACCATTCCTCTGGTCCACCTCAATAGAGGGGGCCATACACAGTCGAGTTGTGATTGGCTGTCACTTCACTGGTCTTTTTGCATATACAAAAGAGCCAAAATTGGCAGTCACTCCTCTGGTTTCTTCAATAGATCGGGATACACACAATGCAGCTGTGATCAGTGGTTACTCAACTAGTCTCCCCAGCATGGTGGATATACACATAATAGTTTCAATTGTCTGCAAGTCCTCTCTCTGGTCACCCTCAGTAGAGAGGCTTAGGCATCAGATGATGACTTTAACAGTGCTAGAATCTGAGAAGTGTATTTTTTTCATTTCCACAAGTTTCAGGTAGGAGTTTAACTTCAGTCACAACAACACTGTCCAGTGGTCCCTCATGGACAGGATGTGCAGGCTTGTGTCTCTCACTCCCCCCACTCCCACTAACTTTGCTCAGTCAATAGTGCATTCCACTATTTCAGTTCACTAAGGCTACCAGCACAGTAAATTAGCCCACCATGACTATAGGGTGATAAACAGCACATAGGGACCATGTGGTTACAACTACTCCCTGCCAAAGGCATTGGGCTGCAAGGAAGGCATTGGCAGGAGAAAAGGTGAAAATGAGAGTCCAAGATTTTTTGGTGAATTCATAAAGTCAGTGACATATTCTCCAAAGCGGGCAGCAGTATTGCAAAGGATATACCTAGTACTTGCTGGATAGCTGTTTTTTACTTTTTTCCTCAATTGGCATTGCAGCAGAATTGTAGTTTTGGATGGTGTTTTTGTGAGGAGTTGGAAGTCCGACATAAACACAACATCTGTAATTCATGGCAGCTCTTCTGGTCCCCCTTAGTAGAGGGGGACATTCTCCATACCAGCCATGATCATCAACAGCTTCTCTGGCCCCCTCTCAGTAGTGGATGACATGTGCCACACTAGCCATGATTGACCACAGCTGTCAATGCATACTTTCAACTACAGATGCACTTGCAGTGCACCCCAAGCACTGACATCTGAATAGAGTGGAGGCATCTGTGTATTCATCAGGGAGGTTGAAAGAATCTGTAAAGAAGAAACAACTGTCACAATTAGAGATTTTCCAAAGTTTAAGTCTGCTGGTGAAGTTCCCATGAAGTCACCAAATTCACCCCACAAAAACTTCACGAAAATTACCTCTCTGGCGTTAAAACTTTGCCAGGAAACTTCATTGGTTAAAACTTCGATTTTTTTTTAGTAACTTCGAATGTAATTGTCTTAATCTGGTGCAAACACTTTACTGGTTAACTTCAAAGGCAACTTTGACTTTGTTAGTAACTTCAAAATGAATGAAAAACATGGTTTGTCACATGGTTCACTTACTGCATGTCACATGAGAGACTCCAGGCAGGCAGGAAGTGAATGTTTCACTTTCATTTCAGCAGTTGTAGCTGAAGAAGAGTGGAGACAGTGTGATTGACTCACAAAGCCTAGGTGACAGAGCATTTTATATATCTCATTCTCATTTAGAGTTTAGAGAGTTGAAAATGTTACTCCTTTTTAGTTTTAGTCCTTCTCTTTCTTTAACATACTTGTACTTTCTGATCTAATAAATCGTTTTAGTGTATACTTCCTTTTTCTGAGTTCTTACTGTCTTTTTCTTTCATTTTCTTTACATTTCTGTTTGTGAAGGAGGGGCAGCATCAGGACTCAGCTGAGTCCAGACTTGGTGGTGCTGGAGCACAAGTAAGGTGCCCACACCTTAGCAGGCTTGTTTTTTTAAAAGGGACTGCGGCACCACCACCCCCCAGCTCAGGAAGGGAGTTCTGCTGCTACACAGCAGCAGCAGTAAGAAAAAGATAAACAGCAGGAACAACAACAGCAGCAGCAGCCACAAGTCCCCCCCTCCAGCAGGAGCCTGCCGCCTCCTCCTCTGGTGTTCCCCCAGTTCTGCAGCACTCTGTGGTGTGGGATATTTTCGATATGCACCCTGCAGGTGAGACAGTGGCCATCTGCAAGGCATGTGGGTGGTGTGTGAGGCGTGGCAAAAAAGGGAACCATCTTGGGACCAGTGGCCAGAGCATGCACCTCCGCATCCACCACCTCACTGCGTTGAAGGCAAAAGAGCATGATGTGGCTGCATCCCATAATGGTGGTGGTGGTGATGGCCCTGGGAAATGTGGAATAGCATGAGGTCAGTGGTGCTGCTGCAGCACCAGTGAGTCAGTGACTGCGTGGCAGGAATGATGTGCATTGCGTCAGTACTCCTGGTGTACCTCAGTAGCGCCGTTATGACAGTGGCAGTGATGACCCCATGGCACCAGCCACAAATGGCCATCTTGTTGTTTTGTGGTCTGAGGTGAATGATCTGTGCCAAGAATTGAACACCTTCCGGCAGGAGGTGATGGATCAGCTGGACAGTGTCATGTCCAGCCATGAGAGGATCCTCACTCTCCTATCCGAGTTACTTGGTGGTGGTGGTGGTGAGCATGGCTCATCTTCTGGCAGTGCTGGTGGGGTGGACTGGGTTGTTCTCTTTCAAGTTTTATTTTAGTTTATATGTAGTTATTCTGTCATCTGTGTTTCTCCACTCTCTAGTCCCCCCCATTAAAAATAAAAAATACCCCAAAAATATAAAAAGTAAAACAAAAGCTCTGTTGTTTTAAGGTCTGTTTTCTCTGTCCTCTTTTTTATTATTGTTTTGTTCATGTGGATGTCCCTTGCTTGTCCAGTTCTGTTATTTCTTTAATCCTTTTTACACATGATGAACCACATTCCTTTCTTTCATTTTTGTCACTGGTTCCTCATGTGTTCTCCCTCCTTCTATCCACAAATGTCAAGTATTTGCCACATTACATAAATTGTGTCCCCATGGTATATGATGGTGCATATAGTTGTGTTGTGTGCAACCGCCAGCCACCCAAAGAAGTGCAAACCATAACACAAACATGAACTATTCTACTCAGATGTTAAACATAAATCTGTTTTAAGCACTTAATATGTTTACTGCATTTGCCAGAAATGTGAAGTTGTCTCCCTAGAGAGAAAATGCATCTCTTCAGTCAAATACACACCAGAGAAGGTGATGCAAAGCATATGTGAAGCTTGCAAAAGAACATAAACATATTTATCGTAGTAAGCATTTTTGTGCCTTCCACCCCCTCACCACCACCCACACTTTGCCAGAAATGTGAAGTTGTGTCTCCAGAGAGAAACACCTCTTTTCAGTCAAATACTGGTGCTGCACACACCAGAGAAAGTGATACAAAGCATATGTGAAGCTTGCAAGAGAACATAAACATATTTATCGTACTAAGCATTTTTGGACCTGCCACCCCGCCAACACTAACACTTTGCCAGAAATATGAAGTTGTGTCCCCAGAGAGAAAACGCATCTTATCAGTCAAATATTTTAGCTGCACACACCAGAGAAGGCAGTGCAAACCACATGTGAAGCTTGCAAGAGAAACATTATTGCTGCATGGAGAGGGTGCTTTGATGCTACTGTTCAAAGTCTAATATATTCGTAATTCTCTGTCATTGATTTTCAGTTATTTGTGCATATGACATTATATTGCTGGACATCTACAACATAGATGCTTTAGTCTGAAACTCATGTCCAACATTGGCCAACCATGAAGATAAGTATTTTTTTGTTTGTTGGGGGTGGGGATTACTTGCTTGGGGTTCATGATGGCACATAGACATAGTGCACAGGTAAGTACTTTTGTTTTGTTAAGGGAGTGGTGGTTATTGGTATTGTTTGAAGTCTAATATATTTGTACTTCTCTTTCATTGATCTTTAGTTATTTGTGCCAAATGCAGATAGATGACATCATACTGCTGGACAGATACAACATAGATGCTGTTGTCTGACTCTCGCACAACATTGTTCAACCATGAAGGTAAGTATTTTGGTGTTTTATTTTGGGTGTGGTGAGTCGACTTTTTTCTGTACCATAATTGACAAATTAATCTCATTTCTTAATCACTGACTCTGCTGTTCTTCCTTATCTTTACAGGTATTTCTTGTGCCTGGATTTGTTGCACCAATGTGCTTGATGATTCACCAAGCAAATCATATCAGTCCACAGAGAGCACCTGGAAAACAAGAAAGTGTTGGAAAGAAAAGTACAGAAAAGTAAAAGAAAGGAAAGCAAAAGAAAGGAGAACAAATTCAAGCAAAGGAAAAACATTAAATCATCATGATACTTACTGTTAGAGTACTACTGCTAGCTGTATAATTCTGTTTTGGTGTCTGTGTTCTGTAGTAGAACCAACAAAACCTGCATAAAGAAGATGTTACAGGAAAACTTTTTAATGCTGCAATGAGTCTCATCAATCATAATCTGATTTTCTTCCTCTAGTAGGCTTATAGAAGTGCTGCAGTGTCTGAAAAACAGTGCAGTTGTCTTAACCAACAGCAGATGAAGAAAGTCCTTGAGGCAATGTGGTTACACTCACATGATGATGCCTTGCAGACCTCAGTTAGTGGCTTGATGGAAGAGAAGGACCAAGATGAATTAGGCAAGAGGAGAGTTTTGAGGAGGTACAGGAGGTGATTCTGTTTCATATTGGTGACAATGAATCATCAGTCACTGCGGTGCTGGAAGTGGCAGCCAAGCCAATGCTGTTTCTTACTTGATGTGATTGTGAGGAGGAGGACATAGATGAAGCAGCCCAGGGAGTACAGAAGAGGTAGAGGAGGTGGTTTTCTTCTTCATAATTGGCTGCCTACCATATATACCAATACCGCTGGTGGAGGAAGTGCTGTGCCATGCTACTTCAACCTGTGTTAGAGAAGGATCCAAGGCATCTACAGTGCACACAAGATATAATAGGAGTAGAAAAAGGGTGAGGTGTTGAGGTCACCACTGCATGGCTGTGGTGTTTCTTGCTGGCTAGAGCGGGTGTTCTGTTCAGTAATTCGCAAGTGAAATAGTTCATTTGTTTACAGCTGTTCAGTTTGATGCAATTAAGAAGCAGCACTAATTAATAGTTGTTGATGTATATCTCAGCACTAAATGTGATATATATTTATTTATTTATTTATTTGCTTTTGTTAACCAGGTAAGCACACTGGACAGCCAAGTGCCTATTTTCAGGTGCGACCCGGGAGGATTACAAGGTACATACAAGAACATCAGGCGGAGTCGAGGTAACATACAAGAAATTCAGGCATAACAGGTTGATAGGTAGATAACAGCATAATACAGGCATTGTCAATAAAGCAAACAATATAGGGGAAGTCATACCCTTGGGGGGTAAGAATAGAGGGTTAACAGGAGGAATACAATGGACTGAGTACCCCCACAGGGAAACAGGAGGGCAGGGAAAGGGCCCAGTGTATGTTGATAATATTAGAAACAACTATCGGTTACAGGATCTAAGTGCCAGCAATAGCAGGAGCCTTATTATTGTTATTAAGTTGACATCCAGGAGTACATGGTTGTGGATGGGTGGGGACGTGGAGGGAGAAGGAGAAAATACATAGTAGAATTCATTATTCTTTCACATCCTCCATGAAGCATCCCTCACAGTCTTCAGTATTGGAAGTGTCACCATACGGGAACTCCCTCTCCATCACTGCTTCATCCACTTCAATGTTGTAAGATAATGATGAGGTACGTTCCGGTCTGCCTAAAGCACTTTCTTCCTCCTCATCATCAACATTGTCAATCGGTGCTGTTACCATGGACATTACTGTTTTTGAGATTATATGAGCCTCATTCATTTTGATAAATGTCAGCATGCCAACATTTTTTTGAGATAGGTTTGTGTGCATGTCATGCACAATGGCACCCACTGAACTGAAAACCCACTCAGTGTTGACGCTGGAGTATGGGCAGCTAAGATATTTCAGGGCAACCGCTGTTAGTGCTGGCCAGTCATTGACCTTAGTGCCCCAGTATAGTAGTGGCTCATCTCCAATGGTGAGGTTCTTTGTATCTATAAAATGTGCATCTGCCATGCATTTTGCAAGTCAAAGACGTGCAGCATGACCATCCTCCTCCTCCTTCTCCTTAGTTTCCTCCATGTCTGCGACTCCCACCTGACTGAAGGTGGCCCAAATGAGATTCAGCATAGGTTCCTTTACCATGCATTGCTTTTCTGCAGTTTGACACCTTGGCTGAGATGAAGAGAAGTGGGTGGCAGTAACACCAAATCACTGTGCAGTACCATCATCTTTCTTTTCCCCCTGTGCCCGTAGTAGCAACTGTGCACCATTTACCCTCTGAGTGAGTAGTTCTGTCAGTCTCTGCAACTCATGATGCTTACCTTGTAATATGGTTGCCAGTCCATGTTTATGACGTGGGTTGAGCACTGTTGCAATTTCAAACTCCTCAGACTGAATAATAAACATTATGTGGGTTTTGGAGTCTAATGTGAACAGTATGTGTTCAATTAATGAGCAAATTGCTCTGTCACCACCTGCCTCCAGCTGTTGCTGCACGTTCAGCAGTGTCTGCCTCAGCAACTGTAGCAGATGAATGGATTCACTGATGCAGGCAGTGTCACCTTTCACTGACTATGTTGCATGCTTGAAGGGTCTCAGAATCAAGATGAGCCCATCCATTAGGTGCCACTGCTCTCTTGTGAGACACATGGATGACCCACTGTTGTGGCGACTTGCATGAATTAGCAGATACTCAGATATAGCTTTGTGTTGCTGGTATAGGTGCTCTACCATGTACAAGGTGGAGTTCCACTGTGTGATGTCAAACTTTAAATGGTGCTGAGGCAGCTTGTTCTTTACCTGCAGATCACGGAGATGGTCACGTGCTTTTGCTGAACGTGCAAAGTGGGCATGGATGCATTGGGCAAGAGCCAAAACTTCATTTATATCCTGATGGTTAAAGAAAGCCTGCACCACAAGGTTAAGGCAATGTGGCAGGCATGGCACCCTGACAAATCCCCTATCAGTGATGCATTTCTGCACATTTGAGACATTATCACTGGCAATGAATCCAGTTTTCAGTGCTTGGGCGTGGAGCCACTGATTAATCTCAGTTATTACAACTTCCAGCATCTTATCTCCAGTGTGTGACCTGGGGATACATGGTCAGTGTTGCATGCTGACTTACACCAGGCATGTTGCTACCACCACAGTTTGTCCTAGTGCTGTTTTCACCTCTCCCCCAATCAGCCGCTACCCCAGGTACCTGTGCCCAATGTGCTGTAATGCACAGGTAAGAGCTACCAGATATTTTCCCACTAGTCCACATCTCCATGCTCAGATGGACATACTGTGCTGAGGAATGCTGCAAGGCATGATGTACCATGTCACATACAGTACTGTACAGTTCAGGGAAGGCATGTTTTGAAAAGTATGTACTTGATGGCACCTGCCATTTTGGCAAGGCACAGGCCATGAATTGCCTAAATCCCACATTCTCTACAAAAGAGTATGGCAACAAATCCAGACCAATAATTTCTGCACATGCTGCAGTCAGCTCCCATGCTGTACCATGATTAGGTAGGAATTTTGTTTGCCTATCCAAAATGGAAATCAGCGTCAGCTGAACTTTTCATTACACTGCTGCCATCAGTGATGCACCTGGTGGTGTGCCAAACAGCTTAACTCATCATTGTGTCAGTAACGTGATGTTGCTTGCCTGTGGACTGCCAATGGTGCTTATGGCCTGTGGTGATGCACGACACATCTCAGCGACTTTTTGGCTTTCCATAACTAGTGGGGTAGCAATCACATTTTGGGTTCGGTGGTAGTCCGGATGCTAGGAACACTACTTTGCCCACTGCCAGAATCCTTCTCATCCAGTACAACAACAGTGTCCTCCTCCTCACCTGCACGTCCATGTCCCTGCAGTGGTGCTGTGTGTATTTTGCTTACATTGCCCTCTGATTGGGATGTATCAGAATCACTGGTGCTGGCTGCCTTGTGGTGTTTCTGCCACCAAATTGGGGCCTATTTTTAAGGTGTGTGTGTATCGCCCACCTGTGCTGAATGACTACCCCTTCTTGCGCACTTGCCCGGTTTAAAAACAGTTGGCAAATTGCCACTGTCTCATCAGATGGGTCCAGTACATAAAAATCCCACACTAGGGATTTATGGGGCCTTGTTTTTACTTGGTGCTAAGATGACTGTGATTGTGATAGCAAAGAAGAAGATTTGTGGTTTGTTGTGTTGTGGGGTGACTGGAGCAATGTAGAAAAAATGGGAGAAACAGTGGTTGGAGTGATGTCTCCTTGGTGGTTTTAGCAGCTAAGGCAACAAGAAAGACACGCTCTGTAACACCCTGTTTTGCCATTTTCTTTTCTTGCTCATATGAGGGATCCATGTCGTCTGACACATCATCATCATCCACATCATAGTCTGGAAAAAAGCTGGCACTGCTGGCAGTCTCATCAGCCTCAGCAAGTCTGTTTGCCTTAGCAGCAAGTGCCACAGGCTCTGTAACATTCACTTCCTCTTTATGACTGTTGTCCTCATGTTGCTCCACATGTACCACCACCTCAACCTCACTCACTGGACATGGACACATATTATCCAGCTCCACCTCTGACCTTCCATCACCAAGAGCACAGCTTTCAAATTGCACTTCAGGACCAACAGCCTCCAAGCCCACAGTTGTTTGTTTGCTGATGGTGCTGCTGCTTCCTCTCACTGTGTCACTTGGCAATGAGACATCTGTCAACATGTCTGCCACAGATTCTGCAGAGAAAAGCTTAATAGCAGGAAAGCCAGCACCAGTGCCATATACTTTGCTGCTACTACAACTGCCTGCCACAGAGTCATCTGAATGCTGTCCCTGTGCTGTCACAGACATGTTTCTGGTTCCTGCACCACTACTAGGCTTAGTATTAGGAACCACAAATTGGGAAATGTTCTTTGTGGCCTCTCCACGGTCTCTCCCTTTAGTTACCCTTTTCTTCCCAGTCATTCTTCAGCACATGCAGGGACACAAAAATCACTCAGTTTAAATCGCTGTCTGGGGAACAGTGATTTTTTTTTCCTAAATACAGGTGTGTACACAGGGACACAACAATCAGCTTAAATCACTGTCTGGAGAACATTGATTTTCTTCTTAAATATAGGTGTGCACACAGGGATGCAGCAATCACTCAGCTTAAATCGCTGTCTTTAGAACACTGATTTTTTTTTTCCTAAATATGGTTGTGCATGCAGGGACACAACAATCACTTGGCTCAAATCGCTGTTTGGAGAACAGCGATTTTTTTTCCTAAATACAGGTGTATATGCAGGGACACAACAATCACTTGGTTAAATCGCTCTCTGGCGAAAAGTCATGTTTTTCCTAAATACAGTTGTGCATGCAGGGACACAACAATCACTCAGCTTAAATTGCTGTCTGGAGAACAGTGATTTTTTGTGCTAAATACAGTTGTGCACATAGTCCCAGAAAAATCGCTCTGGTTAAATCACAGTCAAGAGGACAGTGACTTTTTTTCTTAAGAAAAAACAGGGCACTTGCCAACTGATTTTGTTCAGAAGAAGACTGTGCCTTCTAAAGTGTTCATATGCTCCCCTGGCCTACACAAACCACAACTTGTTTTTTTTTTTAGCTATTTATTTTTTCCCCTTTGCTCCCGGTCAGCTGTATATCCCAACTGACCTCCCAGCCCTCACTCCAGACATCAGGCCATCTCCTCTATTCTTCCATGGCTTGCCCCCAGTAGCGGGGTGGTGAGGAGCCTCTCCCCCCTTAAGCTCAACTCTATATGGATCCAGATGAGGAAGTGCCATTCGGGGTTAGGCCTTGGAGGTTGGATGCTCATGCTGCCTGACCAAGAGCCATTTTCCACTTTTCCACCCTGGAGATGTGTCATACAAAGAAGCAGGTGGAGGGAGCACTCATAAATCCACACACATTCCCTCCAGGTGTCTGTCCCATATCTACCCCCTTTCTGCAGTGCTGGCACACTGCCCTTAAGCCTCTGCTAAGGGTGAGTCAGGGACTGACCACTGACAATCCCCCTCCCCAGAGAAAGAGAGCAGTCCCTCTGATGCTGATCCTTCTCCTCCCCTGCCAACCCCAGTGGCCCATGCTCATTCCTGAACACAGGTAGCCAGCATGGCTCAAGCTAAGGTGTCCAGCTCCTCAGCCCTCAGTACCACTGGGCCTGCCCAAACCACAGCTTCTAACAGAAAACTAAATACTGCAAATAAACAATAAAGGATAGAGAAAAGCAACACAAAAGAATCACTGTGTGTGCAAAGAGCAGTCACAGTAACAGTTCTGAAGTAATTTGACAAACAAAATGTTCTTTTATATAATGTTTTTAGATTTAACTCTAAGCTGCATCACAAGCTCTGCTCTCTAAGTTTCTCTCAAACACACTACATTCACAGAATGACAAAACTAGCTTCTAATTGGCTGTTCAGCAACATGTGACCACATATCCCGTAATTCATTGCAAACTTCGACTATTATGCTGAATTTTGCCAATGAAGTTCAAGCTTCGTGGATCTGGGACACCTATACCATTGATTGTAACAGGAATCGAAATTTTTGACTTTGAAATTTTGTGAATCTGCCCAAAATGCTTCAAAGTAGGACTTCACAGGGCAGAAAACTTTGCAGAATACTCCGAATCCATGAAGTTTTATACAGAGCAAATTTTGACAACTTCACATACCTCTAGTCCCAACTGAGTAGTATAAATCTCCTCAATTGACTGCATCTGTAATTGGGGGATATTGCATAGGTCTGCTTAGGCCATTGGATCATTATGACCTCAGAATAATACACTATGCATGTCACCTGAAGATAACAAAATGTGGGACAAGACTGCACTGGAAAACATCCTGTTGCTCTTCTACTTTGAGACACAGAGCATTGGATTTGTATGAATTATTTCAAGAATCTGCATTAAGCCAGTTGTGAGTGAGTGAAAGGTGAATTATTCTTTGTCTTGCTGAAGAAGGAACATGTGCCAGCTGCTAGTGCATCTCTTGTCAGTTGTACTGATTTATCCAAGCACTCATTTTAGTTCTTCAGCAACAGGCTGCAGGCTCGCATCCATAGAAATGAATAATTTTGGTAATCAACTGCCTAAGGATTTATGAGAATTGCGAATACCACATAACATGAATGCTTAATTCAGACATATAGAAAATGATCCAGATATGTACTGGATTGCTCAGTTAAATGTAAAATTTGCTCCTAAGCATAATAAATATCTATTAAAGGGCAATGAGGATTCAGGACTAAATGTCACTGCCACGTCAGTAATCCATTGTTATTTCTTCTACTGTACTGTAAGTATCTAAGAATAATATTATAACTAAACTGGGGAATAAAAGTAACATATACTAACTTCTTTAAATACATAATGTAACTCTACAGTAGTCATACAACTATTCAGACCAACCCCCCCCCCCAAAAAAAAAGCCACTGATCAAACAACACAAGATGGAAAGTAATGGTAACAGTTTGGAGACAAGTATTATACACTTTAAATGTAAGGCTAACTGGAAACATCTATACTTACACATATCAAAATCAGCCATGATTACTGACTGCTCCTCCTATTCCCCTCTGTAGAGGTGGGGGGCATGCACTGCACCAGACCCCATGAATTGCAGCTCCTCCAGTACTGCCTGGTAGAGGGGGACATATGTCACACCAGCCACAATCATCAGCAGCTACTGTGATCCCACTTGAAAGAGAATGACTTACACAAAGCAGCTATGATTGGTGACAGCTCCACCAGTCCCTTAAGTACTCTGCCTCTCACACTACCAGTCAGTGCATTTGCTGTAACTGGGGCCTGAGATTTGTCAACCAGAAAAGCAGCTCAAAAGGAAATTAATATTTACCAAGGTGTTGATGCAAGGGCCACTGAAGGTAATGATAAAATAGAAGTGCAATCCTCTGTGGATCATGGGAGTTGTCTGTTATCTAGCTTTGTTTGTTTTATTTGTTGTTTTTTTTTTCTCTTGGGAAACAATTTCATGACTTTCTGGGTATGGGTGAAACCACCAGGACTGGATTGGACCAGATAGGACCAGATTGGTAAAAGCCAGTCCTGTTCATCCAGCCATGGTGTTGAGACCTGAAATACTGCACTCGATCTGTCTGGTCCTGCTGGACTGGCCAGTCATTTTTTTCAGTTTTAGTTTTATTGATCAGCCAAGCTTGTTTTCAAGTTAGGTCGTTACAATTTTCTTAAAAAAGACAGGTTAAAATGATACATTTTCTCATAAATAATATAGGTAATCCAGTACATCAATTTTCACATCCAATTAGTGCAGATTTTACATTATTCCATTATTTCAGACATTTTGATCATTAATTCAGTTTTTATATGTTTAGAATACTATTTCTTCATCCAACTCACAACAGGTGCCAGAAATGTTGTTATCCTTATTATTTCATCCATGGTTCTTGGATGTAACAAGGTGAATATGGGATCGTATAAAGTATCTGAATAAAGGAAATCTTCTAGAAATGCTTTCCTTTGTTTATTATAAAGTGGAAAAATTCTAATAATATTCTGTAAGGATTCTGCCATACCATTATTGCATGGACATTCCTTGTGGGTTTGGTCCTTGTTTTTGTAAATTTTATTATAACAAAGGTATTTGGAATTTAACTAACCAAATGTAGCCCAGGTTATCAAACATCTTTGTTCTGGCATTGCTGGAATAATTAAATAATCTTCTATGCAGTGTGAGATTTTATTTTTACTGAACCAAGGTGCACACTTTTGCTTTCTTATTAAATGTATGTCTTGATTTTTACAGTAAGAGAATAAGTGTTGTTTGGTGTGTTTTTTTTGTGTTCTATTGAAATGTTTTTTCCTTTTTCAAAGTCAAACCATAAATGTCCAAGATCTAATTTATCAAGTGTATCTAATAAAGCACTTAACCATTGGGACTTTATTCCTTTATTAACCCATTTTATTTTTTCTAAAAGGCCCTGGGGAAAGGATTACATGGGTTATTTATAATTTTTATCCAGTATGAAAGAAACCTATACTTTATTAAAGATTCCAGAGGTGGTAATCCCAATTCTGATTTTATCATGGCAGAGACTGTGGTTACAGGGGCTTTTAAGAAAGCTTTGTAAAAAGCAGATAATGGGGTTTCTAAATGTGGATTTCTATCATGACCCCATACCTCTGCACCATAAAGAAGAAATGGTGTTAGTTTTGCATTTCCTACTCTTAGTTCAGGAATTAGAATGTTTCCACCATAGCTAATATTACATTTTTAAAATAGCTTTTGTAACTCTGTTCATTTTTATATATTTTTTATTTTTTTTTATTTTAGTCTTTGGTAATCTGGTAAGGCCCACTAGGCACAAGTGCCTGTTTTCAGGGGTGACCTGGGAGCACTGTGTGGTTAAGTGACTTGCTCAGAGTCACACAGTATGCAAGTGGAGGTTGTGAAAATCAGACCCAGGTCTGGTCTGCTGAATGTACCAAGCTTGTTCACAGCTCGTTACTCTAACCTCTAGGCTATACATAATGGGAGTTCCATAAACCATTAGATGAAAATTGAATCCTTAGGTATACATAATCTTTTACATTTTCTATTTTGTTTTCTCCAAGAAAAAAAATAGTTTATTTTTTGCTTTGAGAAAATTACAATTTTTGTTTTGCTCAGGTTGTTTTTTAGTTCTAATTGCTGGCATATTTTATAAAATGTTTTAATCTTTTTCTGCATGCTAGAATTGGATAGAGATAACAGCAATATATTGTCTGCATACGCTAGAATGCCACATGTATAATCTCCAATTGTAGGTGAGTCCCTATTTGAGAATTCAGGGTCTGTGAGTAAAAAATCAATATAAATATTGAAGAGAGTAGGGGCCTGCAAGCCATATTTCTTAACTCCTCTATTAGTTCCAAAGTATTCTATTAAGTTTCCCATATTACCTACCCAGATAGCTGTGTGGGTGTTTATGGATAGTAGATGTATTGGGATAACTAGTGAGAGCTCGGGGCCTAGGTTTATTAACATATTCCATAATTATTTTGGTTTATGGACTAGAAAGCCACCTTAAAATCCACAAAAAGAGCAAATACTTTGCTCTTTTTTATGTGAATATATTTTTCTAGAATATGATGTAGACAATATATATTATCAGTAACAGAATATCCTTCCCTAAATCCTGCTTGCACATTAGAAAGTAGACATTTTTATTTTAACCTGATGTTAAGTCTGTTTAATAATAATTTACTTAACAGTTTTGAACTTATATCTAATAAACTGATTGGTCTGAAATTTGAGGGTTTGTAGACTGAGCCTTTTTCATTTAATGGTATGATTATGTTCTTTGTCCAGAGTGGTGGAACAAATTTTTTTTTAGGCATGTATTAAAAAATCTAGTTAATACAGGTCTCCAAAAATCACTGTATTCTTTGTATGTTTCTGGTGGTAATAGATCTGGGCCGGTGCCTTTTTATTTTTTTACATTTTAATTGCCTCTTCTACTTCATTTTCTGAGACAATTATTGGAATTTAATATATGGATTGTGAAAATAATATGCTTAAAAAGCATACAAAAAAATCCTTGTAATACCATCGCTCCTGGAGCGATAATACTACTGTTGGTAAGTGATAATACTATTGTTCGGGTGCCGTAATAGTATCGTTCGGCACCCGATCGATAGTATTATCAAGAAAGCTGAAGAGCGCATGCGCAAGGGTATCTCCGACGTTTCACAAAGCGTGCCCTCTGATTGGCCGCTTTTCCTCTGTGGGCGGGCAGAAGGAATCTGAAAACATGGCGGCTTGCTCGCTCGCTTAGCGAGACAATCTTCTGTGAAGCAACCATTTTTGGGGTCTTTTTAGGTTGAAACCATTTGACAACCGACTCGCTTGGGTCTTTGCCGCTTTGATACCGCCACTGACCAAAAAAAAAAAAAAACGTACAAATGAAGCCTCACAACAGCCACTGCCCACACAGGACTGGGGAACCCTGCCAGCATGCACATCCACCCGCTAACTCCACTGCTGAAATGGAGGTGAGTCAATTCACCTTGTATCCATATATTAAAAAAATAACAAATAGGCTCCCAGACATAGTAATTCCATCTGAGGTTCTGGGAACACATGAAACCTCTCGCTTCGGGCCTCGAGGTTTTCTGTGTCCCCAGAACCTCTCGATGGAATTACTACCTTGTAATACACCAGAACCTATCTATTATTCTATTTGTAATCTGTTTTCCATTCCTCAAAGAGGTCCCCACATTTGTTTTTGTGTTTGAGGCCTTGTAGAAGATCTTTGAAGTATGTTACCCAATGTTCTTTAGAAATATCATCTGCAATTGATGCTTGAAAATTATTTGTCCCTTTATTCACCAATTGCCAGAAACTGTTGTCATCTCTTCTTTCTATCACCTCATACATTTCTTTCCAGATTTGAATTTGTTGGGTTTCCTTTTCATTTTTTAGAAATATCTTATATTGTTTTCTAACCTTATTTAAGTTCTTTAAGTTGTCTTTTGAAGGGTGAATTTTTTTCCACCTGATTAATTTATTTAGCTTATGTTTTTCAATTTTACAGTCAGTGTCAAATCATGCTTTTATGTAATTTCTATTATTATTCTTCACATATATTTTGTCAGTTAAGTTTTTATTGAGATTGTTAATGTGTTCCAAAAATGCCATTAAGTTGATTCCCTTATTTAAATTAATAATTTTGGTCTCCTCATACCATTTGTCTAAAATATCAGTTATTGAGTCTGATTCAATTTTTGTGCTGATTAATTTCTTTCCCTAAATGAAGATAGCTGAGCAAAAGGAATTGTCTCAGTTTCCTTTTGTGTTGATTCATACCATGTGTGAATGAAGATGTTTAAGCAAGCATTGTCACTCAGATTTCATGGATGTAAAATATGGATAACTTTCTGGAGGACAGAAAATAGAGTCTATTACACTTTGTCCATGTACCGAATAATATATAGTATTCCCCTGTTCATCACCTTTCAGTCTACCATTTAAAATTAATAATGAGTTTGCTCTGATAAATTGTTGAAGCAGTGTTCCCTGTTTATCACTTCATCCAGACTCTTTTTGATCCAAACCTCCCTAATATCCATCATTGAATCAAATATTTCTAAATAATCATATTTGGCTAGTCTTGTGTTAAAATTTCCTGCTATAATGTGAATGCCATTTGGGTAGTTGCCACCTGCATCATTCAAGTCTCTCATCATTTCTTTCCAAACTGTATCACTGTATGTACACATGTTTAGGTGGAATATATACATTTGTGAGTATAACCAAAACAGAGTCCCATTTCAAGATTACCATTAAATAATGGGGCGTTACCCTAAACATTTCAATTACAGTAATACCATTTCTTATTTTGATGTAGGTAGCAAGACCTCCCATGACTCTCCCAAATTTATTTATTTTAACTGGAAGGGAATAAACTACACCATAACCATTCAGATTTATGTTTTCTTGGGTCCATGTTTCTTGAAATAAAATAATGCCTGATAATTGTATATAAGACACTCATTCTACATCTGAAAATTTACTTTGTGGTCCAGCAATATTCCAGGTTAGTAAGTGCCATATACTAGGATTCTCTTTTACAGAGCTGTCTACCATAGAACTCGATCTGTTACAATCAGATGGTCATTCATTCAGATTAATGTTTGGAAAACAATTGTGTGCATATATGTCATTAATATCTGTCATCAATACATTAATATTACACATTTTTTTCTGAATAATGTAGTATGCATTGTGTTAAATTTACTGATTTTATACTTAAGTCAATCTGGTCTCCAATTCCATATGGATGAACTATTTTAATTTCCTTAATATCATTTGTGTTCAGAATAATTCCACAATTGTATTTTATCAGAGTAATAATAGATGACAATAATGACTTATTATCTTCATTGTGTAGCCTTTCTATACCAAATATAGAAAGAGTGTGAGTCTCATTTCTGGAGTTCTGTTTCAACTTAGTCACTGCTTCTTCAAATGTGCTGGTTTTTATTTTCAGTCTCTATATTTTTTAATGATCTGCCTATAATGGTTTTCCATGTTACAGGAGAGGCTAGTTCCAAACCCTAACTGAATATTCTTGTATCATTTACCCATATTTGTTTTGCAAATCCCATGTCTTTAACCAAAATATAGACTGGTAGATCATTGTCTTGAGAGTCTCTACAGACCAGCAGTACTTTCTCTTTTGCTTCTATTAAACCTAATTCTGCCATACACAAATGCCAGATTAGATCCAATAGTGTTTCTGAGGTCTCATATGATTTTTTTGTACATTCTACATAGTCTAAATCCTACTTCAGATTTTTTTATTGTAATTTTATCAAATACTGTATCATTACTCTTAGTTTCCCTCTTCTCATTGTTTTGTATTTTCTTTGGGTTCCCTGACTATTTCTATTACTTCTTGGTTGTTCTGATCCATACCATCCCCTTTGTTACCATTCCTCCTTATGTTTTTCTGATTAGAGTGCTGTATTGTGTTCTTTATTATTTTAATTTCTGGTGTTAGAGGTAGGGATGGAAGATACATTATTTTCTTGTCCTTCTCTTCTTTCTTCCATTCATCCTTTGTTTTAATTTTTTCTTTCTTTTTTCCACCTTTCTGGTTTTTGTCACTCGACATATTATTGATCTCGTCCAGGTCTGAAGGTTCAGTTTTCATATTGTAGAGAAGACAGTAATTTTCCTCTGCAAAATAAGTAATTATGAGAACTCCCAAAGTCAGTGGTGTGCAAAATAATAAGAATATGCACATAGTTCTAGTTAGATATTTGCTCTAGAAGGCTTTACACATATATCCTGTTGGATTTTAATTTGGCTGTATTTTGTAGCCCCTTTAGCTGAATATGTCACTTGACCAGTAGTATTTTCTAGTTTTCTAAAGTGTTAGGTGGCAGGTTGTTTATTATTACATTATAGGTATGGAATTGGTTTTACTAAAATCTTTTGCTGTGTTATGCATAATTTTTTGTAGACCTAGCCCGTGTTATGTGCTCCCTACACACAGGCATACACACTATGATGGACAAGTCCTTAGTGGAAAGGGGGGAGTAAATATCATAGGGATTGGGCTGCACTCCTCTGTGGCTGGTACCAACCTCTCTACGGAATTACAGAGTCTCCACAGTAGATTCTGCAGGAAATGAGAGTGGATGACAAACCAAACAAGTCTATGGACTTCTTCTTTGTGAAAGCACCATATTTTGTGACAACTCTGAAATTGTCTCTACTCCTTATGATCACTTTGAACTACAGTGCAATGTGTCTTCTGCATTAATTGTATTGTAGAAACTGTCTAATTTGTATCTGTTTGTATCTAGTTTATATCTCAAGACTGTAATGGCTATGGGTTCTAGTTCCACCCAAGGAACTTGGCTAATACCTAATACTGGCATTGTGGTGTGGCACTAAGAGGTGCTGCACTGTTGAGATGCCATCCTTCAGATGATGAGGTGTTAAACCAACTCCATTCTGTTTATCTGTGGTTGTTATTCAGGCAGACTTTAAAGAACCAATTGCACTTATTGTAAGAATGGGGGATTTTCCATGAGATCCTGGCCAACATCCCCCCTGTCAATAAAACAGGTCTGTGTAACATATACCCTGGATGCACCTGGAAACAGCTGGCACAGATCAGTATGTTTTTCCTGGCCAATAAATTACAAATGAATATACTTCATATCAAAATCTAGAAAAACAGAAAAAAAAACAGGCATAAACAGAGCCTTCTCACTAGGAAATACTGTAGTTGGAATTTGAATCAATGTCAATGACCAGCTGTGCCCTACCATTCACTTTCCTTGCTAGTCACCAGCTGCACTCATCAAGACATGTGTTGCTTTACATGGCTGTATGTAGTGTTGTTTGAAATTGGAATATTTCACCGAGCGAAATATTTCACGTAATTAAACCATTACGCAAAATATTTTGCTTGGCAAAATGTAAAATTTCGTCCATGGTTGTGAGCAAAATTTCCCCCCCAAGCTGGCAAAATTTCACCTGCAGGTGAAATTTCACCACTGCAGGTGAAATTTCACCACTGCTGGTGGAATTACACCACTCATGGGTGAAATTTTGCCTTCTGCAGGTGAAATTTTGCCATCTGTGCTGGACTAGTGGACTGCCAAAATTGTGGGTGAAAGTGCTAAATTTTGCCGCAGTTACATGAAACATTTCGATCAGCTAAATTGGAAATTTTGCCTGCAAAATTTAATTTCGGTGCATCCCTAGCTGTATGGTGATACAAGTTCTGAACAAAATGTTTTCTATGTCCACTTTGGAGATTGAATTTGTACACCAGCAATGGACATATGCCAGTAAGTCAGCACCCATAGGCCACTTTATTTAGTTTTTATTTACCAGGTAAGACAGTTTCCTATTTTCAGGCACAGCCTGGCAGAGTACAACATATGGATATTACAACAGGAGAAAATTACAACAAGGTAAAAGTAAATTTGGTTTGATACAAATTACGGAATACATTGCAACAACAAAAGCAAAATACCATTAGCAACTTAGAGAACAGTAACAGGTAAACATACTACATGTAAGGAATACACTATACATTATAGGCCCATTAAAACAATGGAAAAGGAAAAACATAAAGCAGGTAGGGGCAACCCTATCAGTGTGGGGCCTGGAATAGGGAAGGGAAACCCCCTCTCTATAGGGCCTAAGGGCATGAGCATACTGCAGCCTAGGACAGGAAGGTGCAGTAGTCTTTTTTTAAATTAGCTCAAGGAGTCACACTGTCAAGTCATGGCATGGATAGAGTTCCAGACAGAGGGGCAGTATACTATGCACTGCATTTAACAGACTAGTTTGACACTCTGCAGTATGTCCATTTCAAATGGTGCCCATTACATTGTTACCGCTTAAGTGAGAGATCCCAGGACAGAAGAAAGATGACGGACAACAATCAAAGAAGCCGCTTTATATACTGTATCTGGAACTTGAAACTGCCTTTCCCGACTTTGATTCAAGCCTGCAATACTATTCTGTAAGTTTAAAGTAGTTGTTTTTTTTAAACATGAGACAGGATCTTGAGACAGGCTGAGGAAGGTGGCATGGCAAAAAAGAAGGTGGAATGCTGTCTCTCAACCCCTGTGCTACCTGTTTCCAATCTCGATGCCATGCCTCAGACAAGATCCATGGACTGTGCTTGTCTCCCAATGAATTTACCAGTATGTAGCCAACCCCTGTTAGCTGCTCCTTCTGAGTTGAGTGCCATTCCAATGGATTTTGCTAAGATTTAATAAAATAAGACATCTTCCTGCCTGATAAGATGTTGAGTTCTCATGCTGTTACACCCCCTTCTGTCATTTGTGTCTGCCTTTTCTCGGATCATTTATGGTACTGAACCTCTCCATGATTGATTGTAATGTTCTTAACACCCCAAAATGATTCATATGCCTGTGCTCTAATACAATTAAAGCAACAGTCTTTGTTTCTTGGTCAAACAAAGGATAAGAAAGGTTAAGAAAGGTGTTAGTTAAGAGTCAGGAGTTAACAGCAGCTGGATACAGATCATTAGCACCTGAGTGAGGTGCCAAGGGAGCAGTTAATTAGCTACCCGGTGGCCGTTAAATGCTGAATTACAGGTCTGCTTAATCAGGTGAATGGCTTTTCGCTGGGGATGATCGTCCGTTAGAAGCAGACATCTGCTACAAGTGTGTCTGTTTAATTTGGCGCATACTGTATAGGCAAAGAACAATTTAACAAGGTTGGTTTTGATTTTTGGGACTTGTAGGGAGCCAGGGACATTTGATCTAAGGGGGTTAGTATGAATATCAGGCTGGAGTAACTCATAAATGTTAGTGGGGCCTGCCTGTTTACAATTGTGTAGGTTCGACATTGTAGTGCATGTTTACATAGTTCTCGGGGAAGGAGCCACCCCAACATAGTATATGGGTCACAATGATGGGTGTACTTGTTTGTGGATAGGGAAATTCTACAGATGTTGTTGTAGTCCACATCGCATCTATGGAGAGTAGTTTTGGTCGCAGAGTAGTAAGCCGCTATCCCATATGTCAGTACAGGCAGTAGGATGCCTCTAGCAATGGCAAAGTAAGCAGCAGGTGTCAGATAATTACTGACTTTGTACGATAGTCTTTACATCAAGTTTCACAGAGAGCTATATAGACTACTTCACCTCATGTCCATGAAGTGGTGACAGGTAGCTCCCCACCCAAAATGGGTGCTAGATGGGTGCTCCCTGAAGGCCCATTTCAAGTGCCTGTCATCTGTCACCACTTAGGTTGTCATGACATGCATTGAACCAGTAACAGGCCATGAAATATGGGGTAATTCAGCCTACAGTAGGCATGCTGAGTTATGACCATAAGTTCATTGTCTTCCCTCCCACCCATTATCCATCCTTTTTCCTCACATTGAATTTCCACAATTGAAGGGTGAGGAGGCTGGTATAAGCAGAGCTGGAACCCCCCTTGAGAAAGGGTCACGAGTTAGACCTGAAGTGCCGGGGATAGTAGTTGTGGGCTCCTCTGCATTTATGCACTAAAGTTTGCGTGACTTATTTATTGCTGTCACCAGTTACTGCTTTGTTTTTTTGTGTTCTTCTGGTTGCTCTAAGAAGTCAGTACCCGTCACCAGCAGTGTGCTCCTATTTCTCGTGTTTCAACAAATTCATAGGTATACACTTCACAGATAATGAGACACTCCAAGAAACATTGAATATCAGAAACAACATACAAAACTCAGTAAATAAATGTGTAGATATGGCTCATCAGTTACATAACAATTACATATTTAAACTGTACAGCAAGATAAATCAAAGGCAGTTGTTGTTGGCTCTAGCGATCTCCTGTTTTTTGAAGGCATTAATTTTTATTTTTTATTTATTTATTTTTTGTTGACCGGGTAAGTGCACTAGACAAATCCTGCCTATTTTCAGGCACAACCCGGGGGAGGGGATACAGATGAATGCCAACTGACCTTGAACCAGATTAAGCTGTTGTGGTGTTTTTTAGTGAATGAGGGAAATTTGGCCAGGACACCGGGGAAATTCCCCTGCTCTTTTCGATAAGTGCCATGGGATCTTTAACATCCACCTGGACTACCACCAATCCAGGCAGATGGGACCTCGGTTTAACGTCTCATCCGAAAGACGGCACCTCAGAAGTGCAGCACTCCTCTCATGCTGCACTTCAGTGTCAGTACTGGGATATAAACCCAAGTGCCAGATGTGGGAACTGAACCCACAGCCCTCTGATCTCCTGACCTCAGAGGCGAGTGTGCTACTTACTGAGCCACTCACACTGGTTATTCACTTTTTGGGGGGAGGCAGAATGTTCAGCATGATTTGAAAAGATTTTGGTGTACCCCAATAATATGAATTTCAGGTGGAGAGCTTGAATCTTGCTGTCTATTAAAAAGACATGGATGCTCAGTTGTCTGAACATCCTATATAAATCAGTAATGGAATTAAACAATCTAGGACTTGTTGTGGGACAAAAGACAGTCCCTTGTTCAAAGGTTCAGGTTCATCCTTAATCATTTTATTGGAGGAGAGGTTAATCACATTATTTTTATTGTCCTTAAAGGGCTGGTGACACGTTCAGGATAACTTTAGCAAAACATGATATTTAGGTACTGTCCAACTTGAATTTCCCATTAGTTCTGTATTCCTTCTCCCCATCATATAGTAGTGAGGTCATTTGCATGAAAACAAGATCTTTGCTCCTAAAGAGTTTATCTATTGCTGCTGCTTTCTCCCTATCTGAAGCCGAAGAGCACTGCTTGTAACATCACACTTACTGCCATGGTAGCAGAGTGTGATGCCACAACAGAGGATTATGACTTGAAGTAGAGCGTAAGCTATAGAGGCAGATGAACTCAAAATCAACTGTAAGGGACAGCAATCATATATGTGTACACATTTCTGTATTAATAAATTATGGGAAGGAGAAATATATAAATGGAATGCAAGCAGATTTGTACCTAATAAATATGTTTTTTAAAGTTTATCTATAGCTCTTTAATGGAAGCAAATTTACCACCTCCTGCTGTTCCATCCTTTGTTGCTTGGGGCCCTGCCTCCTCCTCTTCTTTTTGCACCCCCACCTTATGTGTGGCCTTCATGTAAATGAATCTTGTTTCTTTGCCTGAGCTGTGACTCCTGAAGGCATATCACTCCCATTTGTTCCTCCACGTTGAGTCTAATCCCTCTCTAAAAAAAAAATGATGGGGAACTTTCTATCAGTATCTGGTCCCACACTTTGATAGAGATTTACTTCACAGTTGGATTTCTTTAAAATTGATTTTAGTCCTGAGTCCTCCCTCTGGTTGTTGGCATTTCTACTCTAATTAAAAACATTATAGTTTGTAAAGTTACCCTCTTCATATATTTCTTTATTTTCATGCTTTCTATGTGTTTGTCACGATCATCTGTTGTTGCTTTTAATTTGCTGACTTGTTCGTTAAATTAATTTGTGGTGGCCAGGGCCTCTTCAGTGTTTATCAGGGTTTGTGGGGTTGACATGACACCCACAGTGACCTGTCGGTTCTTACAGACCTGTCCCAGGTGTTCTTGGGTCTGCACCCTCATGCTGCTGACCCTCTTTTGGCACTCCTGGATGGTACAGCACAGGTGCCCCTCAGTATTGACTGCCAGCGCAGCATTCTGGGAAGCGTGTTTTCTGTTTCCCTTTTTTGGTCCATTTGCACTGGCCCATGCTGTTGTGCAGTGGGGTGAGCTTTGTTGCACCCTATTCAATGCCGATAATGCTGGGCATTTGTCCTTTTTTGTGCTGCTCCATGCCGTTGCTCTATAATTGTTCAGCACTAATTTAGCAGGGCACAATCTATCATGTCTGAATATAAGTTATGAGCCTTTTGCAGGATGGTATGGCATACAAAGTAATCACGATATTAAAAACAAATCTACAGTAATATGGTATATGCATGAGTAGGAACACTGATGTAAAGACGATCCAAACATAGGCATTGAAAAGTTAAGTAATCCTATTGCTTTGCTTGGAGAAATATAAATGTGTGATTTGCAAAACATTATTACTGCAGTGTATGGATTTCTCTAGCTTTTTACTGCTAGGCCCATATGCTTTATTATTCACTGCCCCCCCCCCCAGATGTTCTTTCCCCATACTTCTGTGTTCATACCTCCTGGGCATATCATGAGTGGGTTGCTGCACTCCTGAAGTGCCATCTTTCAGATGAGACATTAAACTGCAGTCCCGTCTGCCTGCTCTGGTGGTTGTTCAGGTGAACATTAAAGATCCCATTGCACTTCTCAAAAACAGTAGGGGAATTTTATTGGTGTATAAAACATCCAAAATCAACCACAGTCAAGAAATGAAATGCAACAAAAAACAGGATAAAAAATAGCAGAAACTAAAAAAAAGGATTCAAAATAAAAGCATGAAGAAACTTGTATACCGTAACATGAAAATATCTGTCAGAAACCAAAACAGCAAACAATGAGACTATATAAAAAAGGAAAATAAAATATCACTGAGTTATAATATCACTCAATATCATAGAGGTTTAAATAAATATGCCAAAAAATCTCCATTTTCAGAAGAACAGAAAAAGGTAATTGACTTTTCTCTGCTTGATGTATAAAGAACATTTCTCTCATTATCATATGGACTAATATTTTTGTGGGGGGATATCTTTTTGCTGAAAGAGCAGTGCATATCTAGACTGCCATAAGTAAAATTTAATAGTTGTAAAAAGCAAAAGTATGGTACTAGGATCACAAGGGACTGTAGTCTTTAGTCTACCCAAAATAATATCCAAATATGTAAGGAGGGACCAGGAAGAGTTATTCCAAAGATGTGCAAGTGCATGCCAAAACATGAGCATAGGGGCAAGAAAGAAGGAAATGTTCCTTAGTCTCTAAATGCAGTGCACACCCTTGTCTGGGGCAGTGATGTTATGTGAGGCTTTTGTGTTTTGCATATCCCTTTATACTAAGCCTATTGTCACTGCCAAGCCAGAAAGCATTCCACATCTTTTTTTTTTTTTGGGGGGGGGGGGTCTTTTATCTTGAAAAGAAGCATGCAGAAGATGGATATCAGTGAGAGATATACCAGTATAGGAAATTGGAGAAGTATAGTGGGAGATCACAATGGCTGAATAAATGTCTACCCAGATGAATGTGCGATAGCAGAGAGGTTGCATTTCCATTGTTTCAATTTGGTGAGTAGTGGCTTAATGAAATTTGGATAACTAGCCTTAAAACAAAGCGCTGTATGAAATCAAGTCCATACCTATAGCAGCCATTTATAGGCTCAGGGATGCCAAAATTTTGTTTCATTATTGAAATAATGGAGAAAATTCCATGTATAAAAAAACTATAATAGAATGCAATCAGAGTTCTCAGGCCTAAACCACCAGTCGATGTAGGTAGGTATAAAATATTGCTTTTAATAGGGTTATAACAGCTGCCCCTTATCAGCTGAAAAGTATTGCCAAGCAACCGGACCTCTAGTATTGCAGGAAATGGATATACAATATTTAGGTAAGTAAAAATAGATAATAAATTGGAGTGTAGAATTGCAGTCTTCTTTTTTTTGGACTGGGAACAGTGCTTCCAAATCTGAATTTTCTTTTGGAATAGAGGCATTTTTGCTTCCCAGTTAGTGAGGCTGGGGAATCATTACCAAATAGGATACCTAATATTTTACAGGATACCTAAACAACATTTTGACAACAAACTATTCAACAATCTGACTCCATAAGTAACTAAAGGAAAGGCTACTGTATTCATTAATGCTAAAATTACATTTATATAATTTACCTAAATGTGGTTCCAGAGCATTTGAAAATTGTAAAATCAACCTTCCAATTTCAAAAACACTGTCTTACCTGCTTCCTAAAATGGCCGTCAAATTTGTTATGTGATGACATCATTGGAGCCAAAGTCAGAGAGATATTTGTCTTTCTATAGTGCTAACTAGTTCTTTTTTCCCCTTTGTATAGAATTTTCACTGAAATGGTCAAAACCATGTCCATTATTTTGCATAATACACATGTTAGGCTATGGTCCTGTTCATTTTGTTTACTTTAACATGCTGAAATTGTATTTTAATCCAACCAACTTTCTCTGTGGCAAACCACAGTGCAGTACAAATCTTGAATAACCTGGTGGTCCAGTGGCTATGGCGGATCCAGAATGCTACAGTTGGGTTGCTGGGGTGGTATGCATGCTTAATATGCACTTTTTAACATATTCATTGAACTGTTGTATTTTCTGCTATTATTCTTTTCTAGTACATTTTTGACAGAACCTACAAATATAATCCATAGTTTGAATGTAAACATTTGTACAATCAATAAATCAGACTTCTTCAACAAAGTGAAATGCAGCAGCAAGCAAGTATGTTACTATGTGTGTGTGTGTGGGGTCAGCCACACCCTTCATCACCCCCTAAAGCCACCACTTTCTTGTAGCAAAGTTCTTGTGCAGTCCAATGTTAGTGTTCATACTTTCTCAAAACTCAAATATATGCTTATCTTGTCTTCTTTTTCAATGGGAAATAATAATAATAATAAGCAGAAGATGCAGAAGAAGCAGAAGAAGAAGAAGAAGAAGAAGAAGAAGAAGAATCAGAATCAGCATTTATATAGTAGTTTTCATACACATTGTATCCCAAAGTGCATTACAAGCAATACTAGACTGGTAGTGAAGTGACTGAATGTGCAGTGGCAGCCATTTCATACATTAATATCCACACACAGCCTTAGACAATTGCATGAACTGGTTTTATGGGAAGGTGAATGTAGACCAGGACAACGGGGTCAGGTAGTGATCAAGGTGCTGGCAGCTCCACATCTTATTTCTCACAGTAATCTGCTCATGTTTCTCTCCTTCTGTCTTCCCCTTCCCTGAATATACAGTAGCAGTACCTTGCAAGAGTATCCTTCTCAGTCCCCCTCTGGTATTCATTCTTCACTATTCCTCCTCACACTGAAAACTGGTGCACTTATTACCCTTCTGCATCATGAATGCAAGTAGTACAGTCCCTGTTTTATTTTGACATATCAAATATAAACATATCTTTCCAGTAAGTCAGGCTGATAGCAGCAGGGAACAAGGGGAATAATGGGCTTTCCTATCCTTAAAAGATCTAGGCTACCTTTGATTAGGCACTATTAAATGATGGGTGTGCACATCAGTATGCATGTCATTTAATAGTGCCTAATCATAGGTGGCTTAGATCTTATACAGGTAGGAAAACCTATTTCTCCCCTTCTGCCATGCTGCTATCAGCCTGGCTTACCAGAAGATCATGTTTATTATTAATATGTAAAAATAATATGGGAGACTGTACTAAACACATTCATGATGGAGAAGGGTAGTAAACTTACCAGTTTTTGGTGTGGGGAGCAGGTGAGAAGAATGAATGCCAGGGAGGGACTGAAGAGGCCATTCCATCAGGGGTACAGCTATATTCAGGTTAGTTGAAGACATGAAGGAGTACATTGAGCAGATCACTGTGAGATCTGAAATGTGGGGCTTCGAGCATCATGATCACTACCTGACTGTCCATGAGAGTAGCCAGCGATGACAAATACTCAGAGTGGCAGGACTGCACCTAAACTGTTTCTTGAATTCAGTGTAGGGAGATTACCCTTGGATGGGGGGGGTGTTGACATTTGTTAGAACAGTATTGAGAGAGTTGTGTATAGCTCATTCAAGATTTGGAAGGATGGTAGCCAACCAACTTGCATTTTGGAGTAGATCACAGAAAAACACTGGAGAAGAATTGCTGGGAACTGTTCTGCAGGGTTCTGCAGATCACAGGTAAAGGAGTAGACTGACACTGGAAGTTGGGTGGATTCGCTCAAGGCATTAGTATGCCTCTCCTGCTAATAATATTGTTATCCATTGTAAATGCAGCCCTTATGAGGGCATGAACAGCAGTTTTTCTAGTGAGTCATGATGCTTATTGCTTGGCCTTCCAGGAAGACCTAGTTGTTGGTTAATGAGGTGGGGAAAATCTCAACAGGGAAACTGTACATACTACCTTCACTGTGCAGAATGGCGGTGAGCCTGTCAATGTTTACTGTGGGAGCAGAAGTCAAACATTGAGAATGTGGACTAGAGAGTGATTTGGGAGGCATTTTTAACAGTGCCAGCTGATGATGCGTATCAGTATAGGTGTGCACAACTCTCTGAGGTACAAGATTACAATCTGAGGTGTGATAATTCTCTACATGAGACCGTAAGCTTATGTGTGGCCCCAGGCAGTACTAAGGACAGGATATAGATGGTGGGGTCTTCAGCAGAAGGCAGGCTAGGTACAGGGGGTTCACATGGAAAAAGAAAGCCTTATTTGTGGATTAACAAGAAAGCATGAGCTTTGGAACTGAACCAGACCAGTACTTTGCTGTGTGACCCTGAACAAGTCATTAAACTTCCTTGTGCTCCCAGGCCACACCTGTAAACAAGCTTTCATCTTAGTGTGTCTCTCTCCTGGTTAACAAAAAACAAAATTCAGTGCATCACATAACCACTAGATCATCAGGTATTTGAAGTGTTGTACTGTAATGCAGTTTGCCAAGAAAAAAAGTCAGTTGGATTGCAGAACATTTTCTGCAAGTTAAAGTAAACAAAATGAACAAAATGATAGCCTAACATGTGTACTGATTAAAATAATCCACAAGTTAATACATGGTGTTGATCATTCTGGTACAACAATTCAAAACAAAGAGGGAAAGAAGAACTAGTTAGAACTATAGAAATATATGTGAGTCTCTGTCTCTGGGCTCAGATGACGTCATCATGACTCATCACTTAACACACTTGGCAGACCTCTTAGGGAGAAACCAAGGCTGTTTTTTGAAAGTGAAAGGCTGATGTTTACATTTTTCAAAAGCTATGAAGCTGCATTTATATTATTTACATAAATGTGGTTTTAGCATAAATGTAAACAGCAGCCTTTACTTTACCTCGCTATAAAGCCAGATTTTGGAGTATAAAGTTTTAAAAAACTGCTTGTTTAGGTATCCATTAAGAAGTGTCTTGGGAAACAGTAATTTCCCCAAGATCAGGAATCTGGTGTAGCAGTTCCTAAAATATAACCAGCACACTTGTTCAAATTCAATTTCACACCAGAGATGGGGTGAAAGATTGGAACAGATCAAGAGCCATAAGTCAGGAGGGGGAGTGGTTTACAAATAAAACGATGTCATCAGCATATGCCACCAATTTTATGTCAGGCATATGATCTGGCATAGCTATACCATGAATTTGGGGATAGCTTCAATGTAGAAAACACAGAGCAAAAGACTTATGGGGCAGCCTTGTCTAACACCCTATACGACCATTAATATTGGGGAGAATACTGGCCACATTATAGAGATTGTGAATCTAGTTACAAAATATAGGGAAAATACCATACTGTTGTAAAACAGCAGATAAATAATCATGAGAAACCCTATCAAATGCCTTCTCTTTGTCCAAGGATAAAACGTAACCCATGCAGTGCTCTGAGCTTCAGAGAGAAAAATCTTCTCTCAGCAAAATAAGATTATCATAAATTGTTCTACCTGAAATGGAACAAGTCTGAAATTCAACAATGACATATTGTGCCACTCTCGCTAATCTAGTAGTAAGAATGTTAATCAGGATTTTCAGATCTGAATTCGGTAAACAAAGGGGTTGACAATTGTAGAGGTCCACAGCACTACCTTTTTTGAAAAGGAATATTTGAAGCGCTTTGCAAAAACCAAATGGCTTGGGTGATATACGACTCAATGAAAGACTTGGACTAATATGTCCACTAAGGAGGGAGCATGCATTTTGTAAAATTTGGATGTAAGGCCATCTGAGCCCAGGGCAGCATTATTATGTAAAGATGAGATGCAGACTGTACTTCATCCTTGGAATCTGATCCTGCAAGCTGATCCACGTCCACTTTGGGAATAGAGGATATGGGAGGAGAATGTAAGAAGGGTAACACGGGGGGGGGGGGTCTAGTGCCAAACATGTCATATAAGTAGCAGTGTACTTCAGCAAGAATTTAATCTTTAGAATAAACAATGCGTTTGGCCTGTGAACGTAATTAGGTAATGTTAAGTTTGGGACCCTGTTTCTACCACTAGTGAAAGCATTACCACCACCACCACCCCATTCCCTGTTCTTGCTTGTGTTCCAGAATAGTGTTTCATATTTAGAGAATTCATTCTAACATACTGCAAATGAATAATTGTTTCATTTACTATGGCGATTTGTGTAGTATAATCAGAATTCGACAAATGAGCTTAGGTCAGTAAGCTCATGAGGCACATTCAGAGTTGAAGGTATTGTAGATAATGTTGTGTATGCATTTTGAAAAAGGAAGTGTGGAACAAACATTTGATAGCTTATTTGGTGTCAAGCCACAAATGGCCGATGTCATCATACAGGCATTGAATCTATTGCCTATCCAATAACAAATCTTTCAAATTAAACTGTATACATAAATCCAATAGGGACTGACTGTTCAGTCTCCACATAGCATGGCCTGTGTGAATTACAGTGTTGCCAGTAAAGGACCCCCCTTTGTAATAAATGGTCTGAAGCTTCAATAGGGGTCCGAGCCATAGAACAGGTCACAACATGGGACATAGTGAAGATGTAGTCAATTCGGGTTGACATTGTATTTCTATAATAAGTGAATCCACCAGTCCCATTTAATGTTCTCTAGGCATCTCGTAGGGATGCATCTTTAAGCATGTGACTCAGAAAGTTATATCACAGTTTGTTGGTCTTTTCACCTTGATCCAATGTGGAGAGGCTGCAGTTGAAATCTCCTCCCATGAAGAGAAAATGTGCAGAATACAGATAGGGTTGAAGTTTTTTTAACAAGTCAATTCTCTCTTTCTTTATCTGAGGAGCATAAACCGTAAGGAAGTAAAACTGTTCAGATTGTATTATGACCTCCAACTGGAGGGCTCAGCCAGGGTCAATGTCCACCAATTTGTGTAGTTGTAGGTTGATCCCATGAAATAAAATACCAATGCCATCACAGTGGTCAGGTCCTGTGGCCTAATAGGAGGGAAGGCATGGTTAAGGTTTTTACACACAATAATTGTAAGATGTGGTGGAGAAGTGAGTATCTTGCAAAAAAAAAAATAGACATCTTAAGGTAGTTGTTGCAGAGTGGTAAAGAGAAGACTCTGCTTTACTGAGTTTTTAATGCTATTTACATTGAGAGTTTCCAGAGATAAGGTGAGTGGCATGAGCATTCAGTAGATGGTGGTGCATACTCAATTTACTGATCCTCTTTTGGAGGAAGACTTAGAATCCCTTTTTGATTTCTTTTGTTGTTGTTTCTGACATGGGCCGGAGGCCAGGATTAGAGATGCAGCAAATTTAAAATCCACCTGCGAAGTGAACGTGAAGTGGCCACTTCTCATTGGTGCATTGCTACGCAGAGTGCCCCATAGACAAGGCTCACTTCTCCTTGTTATTATTACTTCACGTTGTCATTCTGCCTTAAATATGAAGTAAGGCAGAGTGACAACAATATTGGCAGCACCCCACCCACATAGTCACCAGAATTAATGTGCATCCCCAAAGTGCTACTGTCTTGTGTCCAGAAAACTCCCCAGTGCTGACGAAGTGAAATGAGATCATAACAAGAAATGCAAAGTCTCCCAGAATTAATAGCTCACTCAGTCATGTGCACAGTGGTCACACACAGAGTTACCAGAATTAATGTGCATCCCCAAAATGTTACTGTCTTGTGTCCAGAAAATTCCCCAGTGCTGATGAAATGCTACTGTTTTGTGTTCAGAAAAATCCCCAGTGCTGACAAAGTGAAATGAGAGCGTAACGAGAAATTCAGTCTCCCAGAATTAATGGTGCACTACAAATGCACAGACAGATTAAGATTGCACTGTGCACTCAAGGGATGCATACAAAATGGCACAACAACACCTAACCAGTGCTCACAAGTCACAAATCCAAACCTGGAAAAGAATACATTTTGCCAGTTGGGGGATTAGTGCACAGCAGTAACAATCCACTACCAGTAAAGATACCACAGAGCAGTATAAAAGATTCATGCAGGTGCGTTGGATAGCAGGTTCACACTGCTGCAATTACTCTGTGGCACAATAAAAGATGTCTGATTTAATGGCATGCATCGCACACACACACTCACACACACACTACAAGTAATGCATAGCAAACTGAAAACCTTTAGTAATATAACCAAATATTTTAAACAGACAAATTATACACTGCTGCACCACAACAATCAACTAAAACATGTCAAGAATTACTGAAAATATTACTGTGTGTACATTAACATTATACAAGAAAAATATAACCAAAACAGAAAGACTGCCTTTTTCTCCCAGTTAATGTACCTACACCACAAATAGACACCTCCCTCAAAGCACGCTTCTCAGTACACAGACTGACTGTTCTAAATTAACATTCAAAATCCACACACAACAATAAACACTGGATGAGATGAGCACAGAAGGGTTCCCTACAATCGATGTACTAAATTTTGAGCAAAAAAAAATCACTCAAAAAAGGCATTTTACACAGCTTTTAGAGGTTTTGAATCACAGAGCTCTGAGAGTAAGCTGTCTCCAGCTACCACTATACACACACTACCCAGGCCAGAACTGAGGCTGAGCAGAACAATCTAGAGCTCATGTGACCTGCAGTCCCATGAATCACTGCAGAATTTCATTCGGAGCTCAATTACAAGGCAAAATGAGGCGAATTACATTGATTTCAATGTAGTTCACCTTAAAATTGGTGGAGAAGTGGTTTGGGGAAGGTGGAATAATGCAAAGTTATTGGTTTCAATGGACTTTGCATTCCTCATTATGAAGCGAAGTACTCCGCTTCACATTGTACAGTACACCTCAGATTCAGTGTTACTCCATGAATCACTTTGCAGAGCAAATTGGGGCCACTTCGTCCACCACTGCTTACAGTACTGTAACTCACATGCACCACACCTGTCCAGTACTCTGAAGGGAAGCCAAAGAAACAACTGTGGCTTAAGTTACAGATTGAGATTAGGCCCTAAAGAGATGCAAATGCACAGAGATATTAAGATTGCGCTGCGCACAGAAGAGATGCAGATGCAAAGGCACAACAACTAACCAGTGCTCACCATCAGAAATTCAATTCTGGAAAAGAATACCTTTGCCGGTTGGGGCAGTCCATGGGGGGGGGGGGAGTGCACTGCTGCAGTACCAGTCCCTAGTACTAGTACCAGTAAAGATACCACAAAGAAGTACAAAAATCACACAGCTGCAGTGGATAACAGGTTCACATTGCTGAAATTACTATATGGCACAATAAAAGGTGTCTGATTTGATGACATGAATCACACAAACATACTCACACACACACTAAGTAATGCATAGCAAATTGAAAGCTTCAGTTATATAACCACATATTTTAAACAAACTAAAATTATACACTGCTGCACCACAACAATCAGCAAAAAAAATGGCAAGAATTATTGAAAATAGTACTGTGTGTACATTAACACAATTATACAAGAAAAATATTACCAAAACAGAAAGAACTGTCTTTTTCCTCCAAGTTAATCTACCTACACCACAGATACTTACGCCCCTCCCCCAAAGCACACTTCCACTGTCTCTCAGTACACAGACTGAATGTTGTACATTAACATTCAAAATCCACACACAAACAATAAATGCTCTCTGATAAGAGCACAGGAGGGTTTCCTACAATTGATGAACTCAAGTTTCAGCAAAATAATGGCTTAAAAAGGCTTTTTTAACAGCTTTTAGAAGATTTGAATCTCAGAGAGCTCTCACAGCAGACTGTCTCCTTCAGCTTCCTACACATATTACCCCAAACTGAGGCTGTGCAGAACAATCTAGAGCCAATGTGACCTGAAATCCCATGAATCACTGCAAAATTAGCCTCTGGAGCTTAAAAACAAGGCAAAATGAGGTGAAGTACATTGTTTTCAATGTACTTCACCTTAAGAATTGGTGGAGTAGTGGTTTGGGAAGGCAGAGTAATGCAAAGTCATTGTTTTCAATGGACTTTGCATTACCCATTATAATACAAAGTACTCCGCTTCACATTGCAGACCACTCCGCGAATTCACTTTTGCTTTGCGATTCACATTGAGGAGCGAATTTGGGCCACTTCAACCATCTCTAGCCGGGATGTCGATGTCATCCTCCACTGGTTGAGCAGAACTGAATTTTAAATTATGGGAGTCTGAGTCCATGTTGTCTTTAGAATCTAGTCCATTATGATCTAGCACCACATAATTATTTTTCAAAGACACTAAAGGATTTGAGGAAGCTACAGTGGTCTGGTGGAGGGATCTTTTTCTGGTCATCATCATGTGAGCTGAAGGAGGCATGGGGTGAAGTAGGGTTCATGTACCACAGAAGGGTCAACTGGAACATCTTCTGCAGCTGGGATATTTTGAGATGGAGTAGACTGTGAGGGAGGGACTGTGGTCCTTAGAGGAGTATGAAGAGAAGGCAAGACAGGAACTGATGAATGGGGTGGGGATGGAGGTATGTCACAAGGTAAAGAGGTCAAGTCATTATCAGTATGTGCAAGTTGTTTGGCAATCTCCTTATGCCATTTTGCTATAGAGTCCTGTGTGCCTTTTCAACCAATGTGTCTGGGAGGGTTTTATCCTCCTTGTTGCAGGATGCCTATGGGAAGGAGTAGTAGGAGTGGCCCTCTCCATCACACAAATGATATCAAAGCCAGTTGGTGCAGTGCATGTTGACATGACCAAAACTCAAGCAGAAGATGCATCAGAGTTATCACAAGCAATGTTTTGGTGTTGGTCATATCCACATTTGAAGCAGGTCTTCGGTTGCCTATGGTAGAAACAGAGGGCCCTGTCCCTACCAAGACAGAAAACACTGGGAAAATGTTGTAAGCCAGAAGGGCTGTGTTTTAATCGTACTTCAAATCACCAATTAGCTGTCCAAAAATGTTCAGCATCCATAATCAATTCTGGGTCAACGTGCAGGGTACAATGTTGGGCCAAGCAATATTTGACACTGAAGATATTAACACCTTCATTTTTCAAAAGAATCATAATGTTGGGCTGTGCATTTTGTTAAAAGTATAGCTTGAATGTTTTTCCATAGAGAAGTATTGTTAAGGTGGCCATATTGTTTCCAGAAACCATCTAGATAAGTGGCTGTCTTAAAACCAGAATCAAAGTGCGGGTCTGCTGTAGAGTGGAGCAGAACAAATATTTCCTGTATGGTGAAGAGCATCGAGTCCTTTAATAGGGTTTTACTCAGATATGCTCAATCAGGGGTCAGCTCCAGCCCACCCACATGCAGCAAATGGACATTGTTCCAACATTGGGCTGCAGCTTGAGGAACTGTGTTCGGAGTTGATTTTTGGAAAGACTGTCACCAAGAAGCAGAGGAGGCAGAAGTTGACATAGGGGACTCCGGCTGTTGGAGTAGTAACTCACTATCCTCTCTATCAGCACAGGAACCAGGATGAGCAGAGGAACCACCAGAATCTATGAGGGGGTCAGGAAGAAGCAGGGGAAAATCAGTAGCCATATCATATTGAGTAGGCAAAGGCAAGGGATCATCAGGAGGCAGAATTGTGAAATCAGCAGAGCGCAGAACATTCACTTCAATAAGAGAGGAGGAAACTGCAGTACATCTGGAAGAGGAGTCTATGTCAGGAGCAAGGGTCAGAATGGAAGGCATGGGAGGTATAGTGTTTTTTGGGGGTAGGAACAGACAAGGCCTCAAAGGAGCAGCACCAAAAAACAAAAGAAGCTGGGGTAATTGAAGGGGGATCAGACAACTGCGCAAGAGAAAAGGAAGGCAAAGTAGGCAGTAGAGAAGAAACTGACTGGGATTCAGTACTGGCAGGGGATCAGCAGCCATCTTTGGATTCCCCCAGCCAGCATTTACTAAAACCACATCTTTGTTCCAGTCTTTAGGTGGGTAATTAGTGGTGCACAATTTGCAAGGTCCCCTTTTGATTCTCAGAGTTGTACAGTGTAAGGACTGAGAGCGGAGGAGAGAAGGTGCAAGCAACGGCAGTACAGGAGTCAATAAAGCTTTGTTTATTACTGCCTGCTCAGGAGTGCAAGATACTATGGAAATAATGGTTGTGGCAGGCTTGGGTACAATACTTGGCGTAGTAGTAGTAGCAGAAAATGTAATAGTGTGAGAAGGCTCACCCATTTCTTGGTCCCACAAAACAGCCTGTGGAGGAAACAAAGCAGCTGTTGGCATTTGATAGGAGGGCAGCAGCAAAGCTTTTGATGTGAGTGCATCATCACTCATTTAAAGTTGTGCAGAGCTGTCAGCTGGAAAGGGATCAGGAGGGAGCGCCACAGTTACGGTTGCTGTGGCACGTAATTTTTCTTTCGCTGGCTGGAAACATTCTTCTTCTTTTTCCAAAAGTGCCAGGAGGTGCAGCTTCTCTTGCATGAGAGCAGCATTCAGGTGGTCCTCAGAAGCTCAGAGCTGCATGTCAGAGAGGGGGAAGGATCAGCACTAGAAGGCTCTGAAGTATCAGGTAAGATAAGCAGCAAATATCCATGACTAAAACTAGTTCCAAAAGATCAGGCAAATTTCCAGAAGTTGAAGGCTCTAATGTTGTAGGTATGGGGAGGAAGGCTCACCTCTCCATACTTGAGATGGTAGCATAGGCAAACTCTAGGTCCAACGTCTAGCAAAAATGAACAAGGTCTCCCCTACTGCAACAGTAGGGGAATTTTTTATTAAAACCGTACTCCTATAAAACTTATGACATCAAGGGAACATAAACATGCATCTTATACGCGGAAGAAATTATAGCAAAGCAGGAAACAAAAACAAAATCTTAAATTCTAGATTCTAAGTAACTTACAAAAAAATTACTGTACACTAAAAGAAGAGAAAGAAAAATAAAACAAAATAAACATTATACATCTCCATAATGTGCACCATACAACCTTGGGAACCTTTTTGTGAGGAGCCTACTTTTAACCCGTAAAATCACATCTATGTTCTAGTTGTACAGAATACTGAGATCACCTTAGCTGTATTTCTGAAAGAAAGAAAAACCTTTCCACCACAGAACTACTTTAGTTTTTCAGATGAAATTGGAGATCCTTTCCATAAATGTCTTCAAAAGCAGTTTCAGATATTTTACAGAAAGCTATATACTGTATGTCATTCTTTGCTGTTGTAGTACCAGCAGACATCTTGCCTGCTGCAAATAAAGTTTCGGGCAAGCAAATACTAGTTTCATTAGTCTTGACATAATTTAGTATAAATAGTATTGACATAATATTTATACTGTGTTATTTGGGGGGGTCTGTATTGTGTTGTATTCATGTTATATAGCTTTAAAAAAAATGATGTTTGTGAAAATGGGCAAAATTATTCATCAGCTAAGTATAAAAATAAAAATGAAAAATGAAATAAAATAATACAGTTGAAGTACTGTTGATAAATTTCCTAAGGGAGTGCAGAAAGTCACCTAGAACCAAATTATCATAGGTGAATCTTTCCAGCAATGGAAGCTTCCATCTGTTTGATAGATATCGCCATAACTAGACAGCAAAAATACACTCTAATAAAACATGTTTCATTGTTTCAGTCTGTCCTGCATGCTCAGGGTAAGGGCCCCCATTTCCTTTACCACTTCATGTTTGTGATTCCCTCTAACACTCAGCTTCCCATAGGAGTTTAAACATAACACATCCCACATTTTCCTTGGTATTCCTTTATTTGTCAACTGTTTAATTAACGATGGTACTTTTTCAGGACTACAGTTCTTAAAATCAGAGCTGGTTGGACCCATAGAAATAAGGACTAACTCATAAAGCTGTTTTCATGATTTATGTATTATATGTTCTTTCATCAACTACCATTTAAATAATTTTTGCAACAATGGAATTACGTAATAGGGCAAGTCAAAAGCCTGTGTAAGTTTAATGAATTCATCACTCCATTTACAAAGATACTTCCCTAAATTGTTATAAACCCATTTTTGATAGGCAAAGAATTTTCTTGTAAGGCAAAATAGTGTGTGAAAATTGATAAGCGGATTCACCTTTCTGGATAGGGAGGTAAATGAACTCACATTTTTCTGGGTTCAGCCTACTGCCCCAAAACATCTGGACAAAAAAATACCAAAAAGTCATGTCTCCAGATTCAAAGGTAAAGGGTATACCACACATATATAATAAACAAGGAATTAGAAATTGTTTAATAATACAAAACCCTCTTTTAGATAGTTTCCAGGTTTTCCATCTCACTACTTTCTGGTCACATACTGTCGCTGAATCCTGCAAATTCAGCTATGCCATATCCCCTTCTCTAGACTTAACCCCTAGAATCTTGATAGGTTCATCTGAAAGTTTTATTCCTACCAACTGTGATAAGGGAGTAACATGGGGTTCTATTTCTGCTACTGTATATAATAATTGTAACCAAATGACAAAATGTTCAGGGATACCAAATGACCTTAGAACCTGAAATAAAAATCATGATTAACCCTATCAAAGGCATTAGTTTGATGCCAAAGAAAACAAATATCATTCCACATTTTCCCATCAGTAATATTCATATACTTCCTGAATAATAAATACGTTGTGTTGTATGTTTCTATCTGGAAGTGTACACATTTGTGTAGGATGTATAAGATCTTTAGACATTATCCTTAGCCAATTTTGTAGAATATGGGCCAGAATTTTGAAATCAGTATTCGGAAGACAGATTGGCCTCTAATTGTGTTATGACAATCTCTCCCAATTTAAAAAGACTTCCACTTTCTCTCTCTCAATGCAGTGGCTAAACTGCATTGAGAAAGAGAAAGTTGAAATTAATTGAGTCTTTGAGACTGCCTACATTGCTCATTATGTGACACCTAGAAAGGAATGTGTGTGATTCATGGGAAAACTCAGAAAGCTTAATTGTCTGAGGCTCCTATAGCTCATGTGGTTGAGAGCAAGATATGAAATGCCAAGGTCCTGGGTTTGAGTCCCAGTGGTAGTCACACTTTTCCTTTCACTTGTACAATCTGATATAAAAAGAAAAATGATCAATCCCTTAGCAAAGGTGGCAGGAGTCTTATTTTTGGTAAGAAAATACCTAAATCGAGGTTTGGGCTTGAGGGGGGGCAAACTTATGGATTGTGAAACATTTAATTGAATTTGCACCACAGGCTGTGCTGTACCATCAGAATATTTAGACAAGTCTGTACTAGGTAAGAGGCAGGGCAAAGTATCCTGTTTATATAGGTCAGTACCATTTTTTCTCCCTTTAGTCCTGGCAAAAGTTTACTCTTGAAAGGTTCCAGCTGCAGTATCTGGTTGCATAATATGTTTAGGATTTATAGTACCCTCCAAGGGTACAGTCTCAAGTTGGAAACTTTTTCCTGCTTATACATCTCATTCAGCTCTATAGTCAGAAAGACTTCATGACTAGTAGACTGTGCCTGGTTTAAAAACTGAGGGAACTACTAGCTGTTGTAGTGAATCAGTAATCTCCCCTTTCTGCAAAGAAATGTAACAGGGTAATTTTTTTCAGATTTTTGAGGTACAGAAAGAATTACCTGAGCTGTAGATGGTGAACTGGGTGCAACTGGCATTTCCTGTGTCTCAGTGTTTGCTCCAGTTGTGATTCCAATTCAGTCTCCCACACTGGATCTAGTACCCACTTTCCCTCTGGTGTCTGAATCCATCCTGCTGCTCATAAGACACATTCAGGTGACCAAGCTTGTGACTCAGAATGTGTAGAACTGACTCCAAAGGTGGTTTCCAAGCTGCTCCGAACTGACGTTGGTGGGCTTTGACCTTCTAGCTGCTTATCAGTTTCACTCCACCCAGCTTTGACATTTCCTGGTTCAAGTTCATGCTGCTTAGTTGGCAGTCTAACACTATTAGTCCCCATACTTTCGGGGCTCTCCTTGGCAGGCAAATGTTTCCCCCACTGTCTTAAGTAAGAATAATGTTATTTGTTCGGTCAAAAATTATTACAATAAAATGAATTATGTAAAAATCATTTCATTATAGAAATAATCCAGCAATATTCCAGAATTTAGTATTACAGGGATGTTAAACATGTACACTTCAATATACATTATTCATTAAATTTCTCGCATATAGAACAATATTTATACAAAACATTAGATAGCAGCAATTTAGCACACATTTCTACATCCACTCACAATGTCTTCTATAAAGTCTAAACACCTGGGCATTCCTAAATTCCTCAGTACAAATAACAAGATATTTACAGCCTACACGCCACTAGCCATAGATTTTTTTAACTAAAGTGCATATTACATATTATATAAACATGCATAAAAATAGAACATACAGATAGTTGTGCTGTTTAAGTATAATTGAGATGGCTCTAAAAAATCCAGCCACTTGGTTAATAACATATCCATCCTGTGTTGTTAACATAATGGCTAGAAGTATACTTCTATTTGAGGTACAAAGTTATGACCAGACTGGCATCAGCCAATAGGGTCTGGGCTTACAGTACCATGGGCATGTGAAAACCACTTGCAAAAGATTTTCTAATTCTTTATTGCTACAGTTACAGAAACTACTAGAAATACCCAAACGTTTAGTGTACCCTGCCATTTGAATGTTGCTCCTAAAAACTTCAAACCTATACATTGAATAGGGAATTCTTAGTTCTTGTTCTGACAATAATTCTAAATAGAATCTAAAATCATGATTTGCATCATTATTCACTACCCACAGAACACGTTCCAATGTTGCAATTATTTGACAGTCTCTCTCTCTTTTTTTGGTATTTATAATTTTATTGGTGCAGTATTTTTTATATTTGGTACTAAGAGCAATCCCCTTCTCATAGGTCTGTCTTAGATATTGAAACCTAAAATTATTTAGTGCATCCCTTAGCAGGGTAAGCCATAAGGATTGTTTACATCCCTTAGTTATCCAACTTTCTTTTTCCTTCAGGCATTCTCTTGGGAGTCTGGACACAGGCATTCTAGTAAGGAAGATTTAGTAGGCAAGCAGTCTGGAGAGTGCACAGGACTCCAGGCTTGGAAATCCAAGCTCAGCTCTTACTAGGGAAATCGGGATGGAGTTAGCTAAACCCAGAGCAGATCTGAATATTTTATTAAGAGAAGTCTTTATGTTGCTTAGTTCATTATAACCCCAAATTTCAACCAAATAGAGAGCTTGGGGGATACACTTAGCCTTAGCGGCTACCAAGAGGGCATGTACTGTTGAACTATCATATTTCCTGTTAAATTTCAAAAGGGCTCCAGCTGTTTGTTTGAGTTTGACATTGTGGGCCAGATATTCAAAACTTTGCCCTGGGGCTAAATTAGCACTGCACGGTGGGCAAACTTAGCCCGAAGCACAAAGCAAGCTATGTTGAAAAGGAAATAGCCTGGTGCTAATCCTGCTGAATATAGCAGTCTAAGGAAGCTGGGCAAACCGGTCTGGGAGTGCAGGGCAAAAAGAGCCCAGGAATAAGACAGCACAGAATATAGCAACAGGGAAGTGTAAACTGCAACTGCTGTTCATTAGACTCTGAAGCAAGCCAGTGTTGCAGGTGGAGAACATTGTGTGTGATTGCACAGAGATGTCTCACATCTACTGCAAACACACCACTCAACCTCCTACCTCATAAATCAGGGACAAGGCTTAAAAAAATGAGGGACAAAGGTTTAAAATCTGGGACACATCTTACAAATTGGAGATATCCACTCAGGAAGCTGGTAGAAAAAGTGGTTTAGTGTAACATGCATTATCTAAGGAAGAACACATCTGTAACATTAATTTTTGACATTATTTTATGCTTACAACCCCCACTGTTTTGTCATGAAAACACAATTTCTAGGCGGGACAGAGTAAACCTTTGAGGTAACATTAGGGACGTCCCTGAAAATCAGGGACAGTTGAGAGATATGATTGCAAATAACAATGTAAGCCACACACTGCAGAACTGTGCTATGCTGAAGTGAGGTTTGGCCAGGGCTAACCTGACTGCACAGTGCTAACACATTAGCCGAGTGCAAACTGGTTAGCCCGGGGCAAACGGGAGCTATGTTCAAAGCTTCCATGCAAATTAGCCTACTTAGGTAATCCGAGGGCAAACAGGCAAGTCTGCATCTCATTGTGTGCTGCTTAGCATACATTACCATGCAGTTTGCCCTGTGCTACTGCATGTTGCACACAGCTCCACCTTTTGGTCAGAATGGAAGTACAGGCTGGACGCTGCAAGCCAAGGTATGCCCACAGTATCCCCTGTTGGTTGGAATGGAAGGATAGGCTGGAAGCAGCAGGAGCACAGTTGGTGCATACAAACCTCCAAGCCCCATGCCTCCTGAATCAGGGATAGGGCTTACAAGAAAAGGAACAAAGACCCTGCATCAGGGACACATCTCACAAAGTGGTACTATTCACGCAGAATGATGATAGAATAAGAGGATCAGTGTGAGAAGTATTGTCTGAAGACTATACTATCTGTAACATTAATGTGTAACATTAAGTTATGCTGACAATCTCCACTGTTCAGTCATAACAACACACATTACACGAGGGGCAGAGGACAAATGTGAGGCAAATTCAGGGACGTCCCTGAACATCAGGGACAGCTGGAGGTATGGATCCCCCCAATGAATCCCGACCCCCTTTCCACATAATGCAACATAATATTCAATGGTAGTCTAGTAGTCCCCCCAACCCCCTGCACGAATCCCGATCGGTATAATATTGGACATCATTTTGCCCTGGTAGTCTAGTGGTCCCCCCACCCCTGCAGAATGAATCCTGACCAGTAAAACATTCAGAAATCATTTGTCCCTGGTAGTCTAGTGGCCTCCCAACCCTCTGCATGACTCCCAACCAGTACAACATACATAAAGCATTGTCCCTGGTAGTTTAGTGGCCCCCCAGCCCCCTGCATGAATCCAACCCATAAAATGTACATAAAGTATTTTCCCTGATAGTCTAGTGGCCCCCCACCCCCCTGCGCAAATCTCGACCAGTAGAATGTTCAGAAATCATTTGTACCTGGTAGTCTAATGGCCCCCCACCACTTTGTGCAACTCCCAACCAGTACAACATACATAAAGCATTTTCCCTGGTAGTCTAGTGGCCTTGCCACCCCACTGCATGAATCCTGAACCGTAAAATGTACATAAAGCATTTTTCCTGGTAGTCTAGTGGCCCTCCACACACCACCAATTCTGACCTGTAAAACCTACGTAATTCATTTTTCCCTGGTAGTCTAGTGGTCCCCCCACCCAGCAGTGATGCCCCCACTCAACAATACAATCTTCCATGAATAGAGCTGGCAACTGGCTCAGCCCTCCTCTCACCACCACAGCAAGCCACCGACTGAGGTATGACTGAGCGCTCATTTGTACCTTAGTCGGTGGCCGGCTGTGGTGGTGAAAGGAGGACTGAGCCAGTTGCTGGCTCTATTTATGGGAGATTGTATTGCTGAGCAGGGGCATCACTGCCAGGTGGGGGGACCACTAGACTACCAGGGAAAAATTATTTATGTAGGTTTTAGGGGTCGGGATTGGTGCGGGGGGTAGGGGACCACTAAACTACCAGGGAAAAATGATTTATGTAGGTTTTAGGGGTTGGGATTGGTGCAGGGGGGGTGGGGGACCACTAGACTACCAGAGGAAAATGCTTTATGTACAATTTACGGGTTGGTAATTCTGCAGGGTATAGTGGGGGGACCACTAGACCACCAGGTCCTTCTTTGATATAGGGGGATACCAGAGGTCGGGAATCATGGGGTGGCTCCTCCACATTACCACCAGCCTTTTCTTGGCAGTATTTAGCACCGCACTACAGGTTGCGCTAATGCCTGCAGCATGGCACTAGACCTTTGAATATGCCATGCTGCTGGCATTCATGGGTGATCTGCTAACCCAGCCCCTGCATACTATTAACTATTAGCATCGGTGCTACCACACAGTGCCGGAGCTAATAGGGCTTTTGAATATTGCAGCCTCACACAAATCCACACTATTCCAGAGCTATGGTTTTGCGCTGGGCGCAATTGTTTGAAAATCTGGCCCTTAATGTCTTAATATGCGATTCCCAACCCCTCTGGTTGTCAAAAGTGAGCCCCAGATAGATATAGGACTTAATTGTTTTTATTTTCTTCTCACCAACTGACCAGTTTAAAAAGGAATATTTATCACAAAATATCATAACCTGACTTTTAACCTTGTTAATTTGCAGGTTATGAACATTGGCATACCCTGCCAGTATATCCAGATTCTTTTGCAAACCAGATCTAGAGAGGGAGATTGAGGCCAAGTCATCGGCATACACAAAGATCAGGCACAAATTGGAGCCCACCTTGGGAGAATCACATTGGGAATTCAGAAGTTCCTTCAAGAGATTATCAATAAGTAAGTCATTTCTTTTATTTGTTCTGTCAATTACCATTGCAAAATAAGCACTTAACTACACACAAACATATACACACACACTCAGCATAAAACATTTGATCACAGTGCAAAGTACATCTTTACACCAAAATAATACTTTATGACCAGTTAAGATGCAATCTATATTAAAAATACAAGTTTGAGTCCTTATTCTATATATTAAAGTGCATAATTTAACAGCACCAAATCTGTCTATTTCTTATTTAGGAAATGTACTACTACCAGCAGTCATTCATGTTGTGTGATATTTCAGCCTTATAAGTGCAATGTTCTTTAAATAAGAAGCGATCTGGCTGGCCCCATGGCCCAGAGGGCTGAGGTGCTGGATTCCACACCTTGAACCACGCCAGATACCTGGGTTCAGAAACGGACTCGGGCGCCGGGGGTCAGCAGGGGAAGGGGCAGGATTGAGCATCCATAGGACTGCTCTCCTCCCTTGGGGAGGGTTAGGGATGCATAATCGCTCTGCAGTAGCCCCCGGTGGAGACTAGAGGGATCGCATGTAGAGGAACACCAGAAAAATGGAACTACCGCTCGCTGGTCTCCAGATGACGGCTGTCTGTCCTCAGTTGCCTCCAGTGCCTTCCCGGGCACCAAGAAGAGTGTCCTGGGTCATCCCTCTCCCCCCCGGTGCCTTACCCCTTGGAGGAGGGGGGCCCACCCAGCAAAGTGATATGCCGGGATATCCCGGGGATCGGCTGCAATACGAGGAGTAAGAGGAGGGCAGGGTTAGGACAGGAGGGGCTATTGGGAGACGTGCAGATCCTGAAGGAGTGGGGGCCTACGAGCATGAGGAGGGTGAAAAAAGAATATATAAAAAAATAAAGAAGCAATCTGGTTTATAATATATTCCTCATGAGTTGTAAACATAATATTCAATAGCAGCATATTATCCTCTGTCTGAATGGAATTCCAGATTGGCCTCAACCAGTAGCGCCTCTGTTTATTATACCATGGACAATTAAATATTACGTGTTTCAAGTCCTCTAGTTTAAGACAGGAACAACTACAAAATCTATCTTCAGGATTCATTTTTTTTAGATAACGGGCTTCCAATACATTACCAAAAAACAAACCCAGACAAAACTTGGTATACAAATTATTTTTGTCCTGCTCCACGTTAACATCCAGATAATATCTGTACTCATGTTGGAGATCTTGTGTCATTAACCAAGGTGATGTTTTTGTCTTGGATGCCTTCAGCAAATCATCCTGTTTATGGGCATTTACAACTTTATTTGTAATATATTTTTAATATATTGTAAACTAATTTGAATCCCTTTTTGGAGATACTGATTCAACATATCTAGATTATATTTTCTTAGCAAGGTCTTGATAACTTTTAACCAAGCTGATTTTTGGTAGCCTTTTTTCTCTCCCACTCATTTTTTCTCTTTTAGGCATAATAGGGGTAATCTATCTTTTTTCATTTTTGTTATTTTTATCCAATATGCCAATTTCCTAATGTCCACTAAAGCACTTGGCAAGACCATCCCTAAGTCTGCTCTTACTAGTACATTTGGGGCAGAGGATCCAAGCCCCACATCATTTTTATGCAATTTATTAACTGGGGATTCTATAATTTCATATTTATCCAGACTCCAGATCTCACAATGATATGTTACTTAAGGAAAATATTTTGCCTTCACTGCCCTTAATACAGGTAAGATAGTATTTCCCCCATACTTATAATTAAACTTTTGTAATGATCCATCTGTTTGTTTTAATTTTATTTAAGCTTTTGGATATATGTTTGCTATTTACCATTTGTGGATAAAGTGAGGCCCAAATAATCATATTAATGCATTATTTTTAGCTTTTTATCATTTACTTTCCAAATTTGATTGCTTCTACACTCCCCAAAAATCATCACTTGACTTTTCTGTTAATTTATTTTTAACTCATATTCATCTACAAATGACAGAAGTTTACTTAATTTATTTTGAAGGTCTATTTTTGACAAGGCTATCAATACTAAATCATCTGCATAAGCATGTGCGAGACATAAGTATGTACCTATCTTTGGTGAATCCATATGATCTTTACTAAGTTGTGTTAGCAATTTATTTAGGTAAATATTAAATAATAATGGTGCCAGTATGCACCTTGCCTGACACCTTTGTTTGTTGGAAATGGTTTGGATGTTTGACCAAATCTACCCCATATAACTTGTGCCCAAGCTTGAGTATACAATTGTTTTATTATACTGATTAATAAAGGGTTGATTCCCCAGTAAAACATTATTTGCCACAATTTAATCCTAGAGATAGAGTCAAATGCTTGACTAAAGTCTATAAAGGCAGTACAGACCTTTTGTTTCCTCAAATTTACATATTTTTCAAATAAATGTATTAGCACAAAAGTATTGTCTGTGGTCATATAACCCTTCCTGAATCCTGCTTGGAGTTCTGAAAGTCCTCCAGGCCTTGTAACCTCATCATTTAATCTTTGACAATTTATTTTGGCAAAAATCTTACCCACAATGTCAAGAAGGGATATTGGTCAATACATACCAGGAACTTTTCTATCTCCCTTCTTGTAAATAGATATTATTGTTGCACATTTCCAGTCCTCTGGTGTATTTTTTGTGCTAATACATTTATTGAAATATGAGACAACTCTTTCCCTCCAAAAAGAAGGAAAACATAAAAAAAAACATGGGGGAATTTGGTAAGGGCCTGATGCTTTCTTTTGTTTAAGAGTTATTATTGCAAAATACACTTATTTTAGAGTTATACTCTAAAAATATAATCTATTTAGTTGGAACTCCCACTGAAACACAATCTCTTGTTGATTTTGTTCCAAAAATAGTTTACTATAATGTTCAACCCATGTTCTTTCTGTGACACATAAATCTAATGAATTTTTGCTATTATTTGTACATTTTACTACCATCAACCAAAACAATTGCTGGTCTTTTTTATCTATTATGTCCAGCATTTTTTGCCATTGGTCCATTTTAAATTTCCTGCATTTCTCCTTTAATAGACTCTTATATTCTTCCCTTGCTTTACTTAAATTCCTATATCTGTATTTGTCTTTAGAGAGTTTTACTTTCTTTACTAATCTAATAAGACCTTTTTTAGCCAACCAGCATTCTTTGTCAAACCAATTATTCCTATTTTAAGCTCTGTTTTAGGCATAATTTAACTATATAATGGATTACAGAGTTAAAACATTTTTTAATAAACTCCTGAGTTTCTAAAAATGTAGTGTTCAAATCCAGTGGGTCCAGATTCTGTAATAACTCCACAACCATTTGTTCTTTGTTTCCCACCTGACTTTCCTACAGTTTCTTATTTCAATATTTGTAATATGATCTCTCTTAGTAATTTCAAGTTCCTCACAACTCTGAGGCTTTATACATACAATTAATGGGAAGTGATCACTTTCACATCTTTCTACAATATTGCAAGAAGTCCAGCAAGTCATGTCACTATTCCAACATATATAGTCTATGACTGCTGGACCTCTTGCACCATAGTGCATGTCATTTCCTGGTTTATCTGGCTCTATTCTACCATTTACAGGTGCAAGTTCTTGATTAGCCAGAATTCCCATTAATTTCTTTATATCATTTAGCTTTGTATCCATCGATATACGATCATGTTCTGATGTATTCTCTAATGTCCAGTTTTTTTTATTCCACTACTTGTATAACCATCAAAATTAACAATTCTAGCATTCAGGTCGCCACACAGCAAAATGTTTAAATTGGTCTCAAGTCCTGGATGCTTTGCAACAAAATCTACAATTCATCTCAAAGAGTTGCACTAAAATATCTTGAATTTGATGGAGGGATGTAAATGTTTACCAAAAGAAAAACGTCTTCCTTATTTTCCACTAAGAATGCTTGAGCTTCTGAACATTCACCTATTATTGAGGAATTTAAACCCTCACTACTTTTGAAACAGGTCAGTAAACCTCCAGAAACTCTACCAATTTTGCCATGTTTCTTTCTTGAAAGATGGTAATTTATATACCCATTAAAACAACAGTCCATTTCATTTATCAACCAAGTTTCCTGTAAACACAATATATGAAACCCTATGATGATTTTTTTCCAATCTGAGTCAGCAATCCTGTGAGTAAGTCCTGCCACATTCCATTAAATTAACTTAAAGTCTGGTCATCTAGTACACAGTCTTTTATACTTTCAGATTTTACCAGTCATTCACTTGTGTCTACCATTTTGCACATTTGTTTTCTACCCTGATGTCATATAGTATTTGTATATCTTCTATTTCGTCATAAACTTCAGGTTCATTTACCTGGTTTTCTTTTTCTAATGAAAATATATTAGGGCTTTCTACATTTTCTCTTAGCATAGGTTCTGTTAATCCTAGATTTACATTTAACTCCTCCTCTATTATAGAGTCCAGTTTTATCAAACATTTCCATATTCTTCATAATTGAGTTATAGATCTCTCTAGATTTTAAGGAGATCATAATCTGATCACATTGTTCATTTTTCCCAACTCTTTTACACTCAAAAGAGGCCTTTATCAGGGGAGTGTCCAAAAACTGTCTTTAAATATCCATAATTATATTTTTAAGCTTATACTTATTTTCATTTTGTACTCTTTTAAGACCAAAGACAGACAAAGTTATCTCCTCCTCCTCCTCTGCCTCCCACTTTTCTTCTTTTAGAGTCTGAGATTCTTCAGCCATTAACGCCTCACTTTCTATATCATAAATACCAAGTTCATCCAAAACTGGCAAACTTTTTTAGGAAAGAATCAATGGCTGCTATACCTTTAAGAGCCATATCAATCTGTCCAATTCCATTATGCTCTTCTTTCTATGGGCATACACTATCTGAAAGGACCCCTCAGGTATTTGTAGGACATGCTGAAACATATCATACAGTAGTCTTTAAAGTGTGCCTATTGTTTCATGTTTAAGTTCTTTAAGGCCAAACATACTAAGATGCACCCATTCTTTTCTAACAAGGCTCTCTTGATCATTTAGCATGCTTCTATTAATAAAGTTAAGCTTCATGCCCAATAATTCAAGTATATCTTTGTTGAGCCAGAGATGACTTGCCACTCTTGGCTCTGTACAGAATATATAAATATAGTCCCTGCCATAAATATCCTTGTCATTAATGATTTTTATAATGTCATTTTCTATAACTTCCACCCCCACAACTGGGCTAAAAAAGTGCACAATCTTGCTTTTACCATTTTTGGAGGAGAAGATTTCTTTAGGTCAGAACCAAACAGACACAGTATTGCACACTTGTCCAAGTCAAATAACTTAGTCTCTTGGTTACATAACTTGGTCTCTTGATCTAAATCCAATTCTGAGGCCACTTGTCTCACCTCCCCTTTCATTCTCTCCTTTTGTTGATTTCCCCACTCAATCCTAAGAGCCTATATGTTACTACCCACTGAAACACATATATCAATCAATCTGCTCATTAACTCATCCATTTCTTCAAAAATGTTCCCTTTCTGTCTTTTGTCATAACTATAGTCTAAAGACTTTTCTTCATGTATTTGCTCCTCTGGAGGGGACACCATTTCTCCATTTATTGGAAGTAAGCCCTCCAATGATTTTTTCACAGTTTGCATTGTTTTTTTCTTTTTCCTATTTCTATTTCTTTTCCTAGTCATATTGGAAGGTTTCTTCACTGGTGAATTTGGTATAATCATAGGGGAAAAATCCAGTCTAAGGGGTGGCTCTCCCACTATATCTTGATAAGCCCCCTCAATTACTATCAAGGGGGACCTAACTACAGGTACAAGAACAGTCAATTTATGTAATATATCCTCTAGTCTAATACTATTTATAACAACAATTAATAGTTTCTAATTTGTTCTTCATACTTATCATTTGATCCATCAGGAACAAATGTGCAGCATATGGATTGCCATAGATCTTTTGAGATCCTCAATTATGCAAAAGGGATAATTTTGCAAAGTGTGACCCCTACTGTTTTCTCCATCCATTCCTGTGTATTCAACTGATGTGTATTCATTTTTGTCACTATACTGGGATGTCTCGAACCTTTCTATTCCATTTATAGTTTTATGCATTTCCAAAATTAATTCTTCCATATCTTTTTCTGATTCTTTTGATTTATACTCTAGTTTCCTCTGTCTCTCTACTATTACAGGAGATCTCTAAGTTAATCTAGTCTCCTCTGTTGAGAACACCTTACTATGAGATGGATTTTCCTGATAGTAATTCCCACTCTTTGAAATAACCTTGGTCATATCTGGAGATCCTGACCTCATTTTAGGCCAAACGTCTTGATTCTGACTTATTTGTCCTGCAATCTTGTTAAGTTCTCCCCTAGCATAGGAGCTTTCATTGGATGATAGGATGGTATTTTGCTCAATACACTCTTTCTCAGACATAAAAGGGCAAAAGATTTTTGATGTTGAAGTAAAGCCTGTTAAATCCATCTGGTAAACATGCCTGACTAGGGTTAATTCTTTATTTAAACTAGGTACTTCATTTGTAATTGTTTCTTTCGCTATCTTTATCACTAAGCTTTTTCCAGTTTTATCTACCCTCTCTTTCTATATCTATTTTGCTTTTTTGGAAATGATATTTTTTTTTTTTTTGCTTTTTTCTGGTTATTTCCCCCAGCTCAGCTTTCTTTTTAATTTGCCTAGAATTTTTCTTGGCCCATTTCTTTGTTTTTAATTTAGCCAAAACTGGACTAGCTGCTGGATCAGTCATTCTTCCCTCAGAAATAACTTGCTGTGTAAATATCTCATGAGAGGGAGACATTATAACCTGATTACTGGAATTAAAGGTCTCCTGATTTACAGTTTTCTGGAGACCCTCCTAGATTTGTTTTCTTGTTTGCACCATTCCCCTTGGTTATGTTATACTAAATAATGTAAGTCAAGGTAAAACTATGAGTCTCAGATTAAATAATCTAGAAGAGCACTAATATGCAATTAGTAAGCCTTCAAAATAAAATGCAATATCTAAAACATTTGATTGATTATACTATTGTGCAGTTATATAAAATTATTCATCCCTCATTCAGTTTCAAAATTTCCAGATGTCACTCAAATGTCAGTCAGATCATACTCAAAATGTCTGCGCCACTAGATTTTAACAATATCACATGCTGCACTTGCTTTTTGCTCACAGCTACCGTTAGCTTCCTTGTTTTCATAAAATTAAATCTTCTATGAGAGAATCTCCACTGCTATGCCAGTTCACACAGTTCTCTGTTTGCACCTACTTATTCTTAGGCAGTCTCTTCATTTCAGCAAATTTCCACCTTAAGAAACCATGGGTCTCACAGATTAGCCCTTCCTTGGTCCTAAAGTAACTTTGCACAGCCTCCATGGACCTTTAATAAAAAATAAAGGCTATCTGCATCCTTAAAAGAGAATCTCATTAGTTTCAGGAATTTGCTCACAACAGGGAGGTTTTGTCCTAGTGTAATGTATTCTAGCATTTTCTTAAAATGAGATCTCTTTTCCTGTTCACACCAAATATCAGGCAACAACTTTTTGTTAACTTTGCGAGAAGCGACACCACCACTTCTACAGCTTCTTTGTGGCCACATATTACACACAAAAAAATTCTCACAACTATGATGTAGAAATTAGTTTATTGATTTAGGCTGTCTGTGCACAGGTATTTCTGGCTTTCCTCGCTTCCTAATCATGACTTTGCTGCATGTTCCCACATTCTAGATTGGCGAATCTCAGATTATCAATATATAGACAAAACAGAATGGGGACCAAGAGGCATCCCTATCTGACCCACTTCTTTGTTTCAAATATTTCTGAGATTTGTCCCTTTTATCTGCTTCTTACTTGCACCCATGTGTGACTATAAAGTTCTTTTATTATGCTTACAAGCTCATACTGGAAACCTTTCTGCACCATTATTTGCCAAAACAAATTTTGCAAAACATTATCAAAGGCCATACTAAAGTCAATAAAGCCACACAGAGCCACTGACCTCTAAGTGAAACATATTTTTCTATCAGGTGCACCAGTGAGTAGCAATTATCAGCTGTACAGTAGCCAGAATGAAAACCAGCTTGGAATTCACTAAGACTCCCCAAATTATCTAGTTGCTCTAAAAGTCTCCCTAATAAGATCATAGAGAAAATCTTGCCACCAATATCCAGAAGGGAAATAGGACGATACATACAAGGGTCAGTCCTGTCTTCCTCCTTGTACATGGATATAATGATGGCTCCCTTCCTTGAACTAGGGATTGCAGTTTGAATTATACACAGATTAAAATACTGCACCAATAGTTTAGCCCATTTAGATGATACTGTTAGATAGACTTCAGCAGGAATCATATCTGGACCAGACGCTTTTCTTTTCTTAGGTTGAGCAATGGCCAAGTAGACCTCATAATAAGTAAAAGAACTAAACTGACTTCTATCCACCAGTGGTTCCCTCCCTGGGGTAGAGCCTTAGAGATATGGGGCAAAAAAGAGAGTTGAGTAATAATTAATCCACTGTATCAGGGAGATGTACGAGTCCAGCTGTGAGCTGTTATTTTGTTTCCTCTGACAACCATAAGTCAGAACGCCTGTTGATCATTATTTTGGATTATTGCTGACATTTTAACCCATTGATTTATCTGAAAATTTCTTAGTTTTTCCTTTAGAAATTCTTTAAAATAATTTTTATCTGACTAAGTTGCCTATAGGCCTCTCTTGAGCTGATTGTTTTTGTATATCTTATTTGTTTGGTCAAGTTCTCCTTGAATAGCAAACATTCCTTATCAAACCAGGAGCACGGGGACCTAGTGAAAGTACCAGCTCCCACAGTACTGTAGATTGAAGATTTTACTTTATTAAAACATTCCTCCAGGATAGAAGAAAATGTATTGAATGTTAGTAAACTACCACTGGGGGCTGTCAGATTGACTAGGACAGTTTCAGTTATATTTTTGACCTCTTTTAAGTTCACTTTATCCCCTCTAATACTGGAACAATTCCTTACCTCCACTAAGTTCAGACCCTCCTTTACCTGAACCCCTTCTTCCTCCCATTTTAGTACTACTGGGAAGTGAGCCCCCTAACCTCTTACAGGAATGGACAGCAAATCCCAGAAATCCATGGGGCCATTCCAAAAAATGGAATCCAAAACAGACACTCCCATCACACTACTGTATGTAAAGTTTCCATCCAGGTCACCCTTGATCTTACTGTTGATAAGGGCCAGGTTATTTGAGGTCAATAATTCTATTAACCAAAGGCCCAAAGGGCTGACTTTCTTATCTAAAGAGGACCTCTAGTATTCTGTAACTTGTTCATACGTCCAATTGTGGGCATCACTATCCACATTCCCATCAAAAGAACCAATGCAGGCATTTAAGTCCCCACAAAGCATAATATTATCACAGCCAGTTGTGGTCCAAAAAGAATGTATTGTTTCGTCTAGCTCTTCCCAGTGCTGAGATTGAAAATATCTCGAGTTTATAGGCAGAATGTAAGTATTTAGCAGGCAATACATAAGCCCAAGAGCTTCTATGTAGACAGCCAGAAAGGAGCCACTACTTGTTGTCAACTGTGCAACTCAGTTTTCCCTCATTTGGACCCAAATTAGTAGTTCCCCTGACATCCTACCCAGTTTGTCCATCTTAGTACCAGGGAGTTGATAGCAGGCATATCCATTTAATGAGACATTTGAGTTCTTGGCATTCCAGGTCTCCTGAAGGCAAAATATTTGATGGTTATATATAAAAGTTTTCTAGTCTTCATCAGCAAATCTACTCGCAACTCCTGAGATGTTCCAGGAGAGAAGGGCCCACACAGAACATTTAGAAACATTTTCCTGCATTTTTGATGACCAATCTTTAGTAAGTCAAGGAGTATATGTTTCTAATGGGAGGTACCTATTATATGTTACAAACTCTTCATAAAAACCTTTATCAAATGCAGACCCAGTTGCCTCCAAATTTTCCTCTGAGTCCTTATCCTGTTCTAAAGAATCCTTATTAGATTTGTTTTTTCCACCTTCTACTACTTCCCATTCTATTACATGTATATCCATATTATCCAGAGTGTCCAGACGTGCAAGAAGCCTTTCATGTGCCTCGTTAGAATTAACCTGCTCATCCTCCGGCCCTGGCCCACTCTTCTAGGGGCAAACTGTTCTACATGACCCAAAGGGATACCCAGTGCATATACAAACAAGTCCTGCATAAGGTTTTTTAGATGTATCTCTGACTCATTTTTGGGTCTTTGCAACCCAGAGACTGAAAATGTTTTGGGAGGAAAAGTCTGCTCTAATTAGAAACAGTTGGACTGAGCATGTAACTTGAAACACTAAGTATGTCCAGCTCATCTGAGCAAGTTGCTTTCTGCAATACACTCTCCGCCATATCCGATGTCTGAAGCTGAACATCAATTTGAGCATACCTACTTTGTAGGATTTCCTATGGGATCTCATAAATTTGAGACTTTGCAGTGGTAAGTGTAAAAAGTTTACTAAGAAGATAAATAATGCTTTTTTTAACTTCATTTCATTTTCGTTAGGGAGTACTCTATAACCAAAAATATGTTTCTGGACAATCTGTCTTACTTCTCCTGCCCTTTGTTTATTTAATATTCCTCTGTTTATGAAGTCCACCTGACAGCCCAATTTATTCAGTGCCTCATTATTAATCCATATATGATTTGCCAATCTCGGCGAAGTACAGAATAAATAAATGCACTCAACTCCCAAGTCATCTTTGTCTTTCCAGACTTTGAAAAAATCAGATTCTGAAACCAGCATACTCAAAGCTGCCCTCAATAGGTTTACAATCTTACTAGTGTTCTCACTCTCAGATCACACACACACTCCCATTTAAAACCATAAAGGTCTAGTATAGCACATTTGTCAATGTCTATTCAGCAAGAGACCTTGTCCTCCTAATTTGCAACCTCCTGATTAGTTCCAAGGGGTGTCTTAACCTTTCCATTCTCCAGGGCTGGGACAAGGTTTTTTAAATCTTCCCCTATGGCTCAAAATTCTACCTCAAAGGAGTTAATTAGCTTGGTGAAGTTACCCAAGGGAATATCATTCTCCTTCCTGGGCATTACAGAGTCCCATTGGTCATCAAAGGATAGGCATTTCACTGTGAGTTCTTCCCTTCAGCCATATTCGCTGCCTTAATAATTGAATCATCACCCAGCTCGGGACACTGTCTCCATCCCATATCCCCTACTCAAGAATAGTGATTTCTGCCATATGAAAAATTGGGGCTCATGTTGATACCAATGGCCTCCACTGGACTCTGTAATTTCTGAGTACTATGGCCCTTTTTAACCATTATTTTAGTTCTGTTTTTTTTTCTTCCTGTCCAACTTCTGCCTATTCTTAGGCACAGGTGAGGGGATTATAACCACTGAGAAATCAGGTGGTAGTAACTCAGGTTGTACCACTTCTATAGAGGGCAATTTGGTGGTGCCTGGAGAAATTCTATCTTGTTTATTAAAATTGTCCTTCAGTCTGAAACCATTTAGGTCTTGATTTTGTTTAATTGTTTCAATTTCATTTTGAATGTCCACCATTTGATCTAAAATCATTAAGTGGGCAGCATAAGAATTTTTAATGAAATGTTCAATATCTTCACTCAAGGCAAAAGGGTACCTTGCTATTTTTCCCCCCAGGTCCTCATATCCTGGGCCAAACATGGGCATCTGTTTTCTCAACTGGGAGGTAAGCATATTATGCTCTCCCAAGACCTCATTTGTTGTAGTATGATGTTTCCCCTGATCTAAATTACTTCTAACAGATATTGGAGTATAGATATCTGGTGAAAATACTGGAGAGTATGACTCATGTAAATAATGGCTGGAATGTAATGATATCTCTACATTCTTCTCCATATTGCCATCCATCCTGGAAGCTTGAGTATTTTTACAAATCACAGTCTCAACAGATCTCATACTACCATAGCTACTTAACCTACTAGGCTTTGGACTAGAGGTACCCTGGGTACTGGTTAGATCAAAAATCTTCCAAGTACAGGACAGTTTTGATACCTCATTAGCATCTAAACTGGAATTATGTAGAGTGACACTCATGCTTTTAGATGGAGGTACTGCTTACTTCTGTCTTAAGAACACGTCACTAATTTTTAATTACTTATTGGGCCAAGATCTGAGTTGCTGATTTTTAGATATTTTCTTAACATCCCCCCTTTCCTGTCTATTTTTAGTGTTTTTTATCAATAAAAGCTCTAATCTTTGTTTTATCTTTATTCTCACTAAAGTAAGTTAAACTCCCTTGTTTATTAAAATTCTCAATTTTTTTCCATTTTGCTTTTACCTGCTTTTTGTCTTTTCTTTTTCTGGGCTTGTTCTGATTGTATGTATTTACATCATTGTCAGTACAAACATCCCTAACAGGAATATCTAGAACATGTACATCATTACCAACTCCATGGTCCCTCTGGACCTTCTTTGCTTCTATGCCTGCTAAACTAGCTTTCTTCCTTGTGGCTGCCATTATATCACACTATTACTTTAGCTCCAAAATACTGAGCAGCTGTTTAAAAAAGCAGCTTCAAACCAAGTTACCTTTAAAAATTAAATATCATTTATACAAGCAAAATTAGGATAATCTGGAAAAGAACAACAGTTTTCCCTTTTTAGAGTACTTGCTGTGCTGCTTTGAGGCAGACACAGTCTGTAGTTCTCTGCAGTAAATAAATGTTGTTTGCCATTTCAGGAGGATTCTAACTTCCTTCAGTGTGACAACTCCAGCACCTGGACTGCCTCCTATGTGATTACAGGCTGTTTTCTCCTGGGTGTCTTCAAATTGTGTAGGCTGCACAGCTGGTTACAATTACAACAAAGGAAGTGTCTAATTTCAAAGCTCCTTCTAGCTTGTACAAACCACACTAAGGAAAGATACGAATATGTGAATCACAGACTGCTCAGTAGTTACATGGCATAGCAAATATTTTCTACATAACTTTTAAGAACAATCCTACCCCATAATATATGCCGCTTACCACACCTCACCACTTTAACCAGGATGTAAGAAAACATGAAAATCACTAGTTATAAGTTTTTTTTTTAGTTTACATTACTATATAATAATCTAGAATAACTCTGTACTTACTGCTGGAACTATATAGTTTAAACACATCAAGAAACACCAACAGCAAGTACCAGCCCAGGAAGCACATAAGGCAAATGAACTTTACAGAAAGCAGACACTCTCCTCTACTATGGTTTCACCATGAAGAGGTTCAATGAGAACAAAAGCAAGCAGCTCCTCACCACATCAGCACCGTACAATCTTGATATAAAGGGCAAATTAATCTAAAGCCTGGATGCGGTGCATGTGCTTTTATGAGTCTATAGTGCTGCAATTTCACGTGCACTCCTTTAATTGACTGAACATCAATAAAATCAATTAAATCTGATTAAATTTGATTTTCCCACAATCTAGATTAACTTAATTACAGAAGTACATTCAGAAGCACCCACCCCATTTAATCGATAATAATGGGATTCAACAAAATTTAAAAATGTTAAAGCATAAGCAGACACTACCACAGCTAAGGTCCAATTTGACGGGTAGCAGGTCTTTCTCTATGTTTCTAAAAATTAGTAAGTACTTAAAAAAACTAAAATATTAAGAAATACAAAGCACTTCCCAAAGATCATGAGGCCTCCCCCTTTGTTTTAGGTATATGGAGGAGGTAGAAAGAAAGAAAAATGTCTAAAAGTTCTTCCAAAACGTTTCCAGAACTGCAGCAGGCTAGGGTTTTTCAAGGTTTTATTTTCAACTTGTCCCATGCAGTATCATCATCAGTATTCAGCAGACAGCAGACCAAAAAAAATCCCCACAGCACTGCAGCTCCGCAATGTTCCATCCATCCTGCTAACCCCCTGTGGGGAACTCTCCACTTCCTCCTTGGGAAGGCCAGCTACACCACCGTCTGCACTCTGGCTCTGTGAAGAGAAAAAAAGGGGACCAGAAAACAGACAGAACGTAGACATCAAGCAGCACATGATGGCCTAGAAAGGCTATGTACTTTAGGCAGGTAGGTAGCTGAAGAGATAAATTCAATGTAGTAGCATACTTTTCTAAGAAAAATACAGGCTTTGCAATGCTCCTGCTCTACTAGCTCCTCCACAGCTAGTCAGCATTCAGTGACTAAAGTCCTCCTCCTCCCACTGTCTTAAAGTTGCTTTTCTTTATACTGTAGCATTCCTCATCTTCAGCCAGCGTATTGAATAGCACTTTGTGTCTTTCTGAGATTTCCCATTCCAGCTGAGATTCAGCATCTTCAGACATATTCTCCACAACTTCAGAGCTCACTGCTTCAGCCATCTCTGCATCTTTATTTATTTATTTGATTTATTTATTGAAATGTTTCACTAGGAAGGCACACTGAGTGACAATTTGCTCATCTCCCAGTGCAACCTGGGGGGAAGGGTTACAATACATATGAGACATTAAATATTCAAATTACAAGAACAACCTTAACATATAGTAGTAAGGTAGGTGATACAAACAGTATTACAAAAGGCAGGTGAATGCAAACAGTATTACAACAGTGTAGCACATAACAGATAGAAAGAGAGAAACAATAACAAGTGCCAGTTTAATAAGTAAACAAGTGCTAACATGAGAGAAATAGGAGATAGGAGAGGTAGTGGTGGTGGGAGGATTAATAGATCAGTGGGAATGGATCCCCTGAGGGGAGGAGACTTGGCACTCATGGAGGGGATGGGGCCTAATTAATAGTCCAGCAAGATACAGTGGACCCTACTAATAGATGTGAAAAGCCAGTATAGTGCTAATTAGAAGAGGAGGAGAGAAGTGCATTAGGTTCCATAGAACCCCCTTCAGGATGTTGAGAACCCTGCAAGGGGAAGCAGTAGCTAGGGGAAATGGATGGTGGGAGCGGGAAGCAGAAGAGACAGACTTGGGCACGGTTGGACCCCCTCAGGATGAAGATAACCCTGCAGGGGGAGTGTGAGGATTTGGGAGAAAGGGGATAGGGGAGGAGACAGAGCGGTGACATGCCTAGGTGCAGTAGGGCACATTTAAGATGCTGAGAACCCTGCAAGGGGACTGCAAGAACAAAGGGGACTGGTTGAGAGGGGGAATGTTATTAACCTAGGTGCAGAAGGAACCCTTCAGGATGCTAGAACCCTGCAAGAGGACAGTAAGTCTAGGGAGAAGTAGGAATGGTAGGGGAAGGGAGTTGGTAAGAGATACGAGCACTTGGTGATGTAGGAAAAGTATCCATGGTGAGCATACTGGGTCCCTTACATTCCACGAGAAAGCAATGAAGGCCAGTAAGCAACTTCAGAGAAGAGAGATAGACATTTGGGGGGGGTGGAGAGGTACACTGAGTAAGAAGAAGGTGACGATAGCGTGGTAGGGAATGTCCAGGGATAAGAAGAGGGTATTAGGGAGGGATATGGCTGGAGCATCTTGGTGCAAGTTAATTTTTGAAAGCAGAGTTGATAGAGTAGGTGAAGGATGAGTGCCAGATCTGAGGGGGGAGGGAATTTCAAATTTTCAGGAGGTGGTGAAAGTACCCAGATTGGCCGATTTGGGTGTTTCTGTGGGGACTTCCAAGGTGCAGAAGTCTGTAGATCTAATGGAATGGGAGGTGGGGGAATGTTTTAAAGGAGGATGTGAGGTAGGAAGGGAGTTCAGCCAACCAGTGCTTGGAGGTGAATTTGGCACAGTGGGAGAGTTGCCTATTTGTGAGAGAGGGGGGAAGGATAGGGCCTGATAAAGATCACAGTGATAGGTCCGGGGGCGTCAAGGGCAAAGAGGCAGAAGGAATTGAAGAGGGTGTCCAGTCTAGCCAGGGAGGACTTAGGGACAGTACTATAGACTACATTACAGTAGTCAAAAATGGGCAGTATCATTTTATGAACAAAGCATCACTATGTATATTGACAGTCCCACCAGTAACTGTGAAATGGTTGTCTTCCTACATTGCACAAGTGAGGTGTAGGACCGCTCCCCATCCTGCTGCAGTACTCCCTCCTCTGCAGCCTCTGGATCCATCATTTTGCCAGCAGACTCACAGTGACCCCTGCAGAGTAAGGGCATTTTTATTGAAAAAATCACAAACAGTACTTTTCAAAACAATCATGTGTATCAAACTAAATTTAAATAAAATAATTTCTTATACTACACACTATATACACATACAATTCCTGGTTGCTTGCCAAAAAACATCCTTACTTTTTATTGTCTTCTATTTCACATACTCTGTTTTTACTAAATAATCTAGTCAGTATTTATTTTCACCAATTTGGATATAAAAAAACAGTTTCTCAATATTCTTCATAGTTGTTGCTTAGATAGAATTTTCTCCTCCTGCAAATGTATCTTTTGTAGTTCAATTCTGACATGTTTGTCTACTTCCATATGTGACAGGTTTTTGTAGGAACACCCAAGAGTACTTGGCTTGCCATAGGTAACATTTCAGAATGGCTCATATCTCTTGTATTGTGATATTCTTATATTTTTTCCAAGTGGTTGGAAATAATCCTAGCATCAGTTCTTAATATTTGATAGCTTTCAGTAATGGTTCTCCCCACTCTTGTGCTATGTACTGCCAGGACTATTGTGCATAGGGACAACTAAAAAAATAATGTTCCAACTAAAAAATAATTGTTCTTGGGTTCCCAGTTGTTGGTTACACCCTTCCCTTGGATAGTATTGTTCAGAGATCTGTTTATGCTTGTGTGAGTTTCTTACCCCAGTCTTTCCATACATACTTAACCAGTGTACATCCCAGACATACATAGGGAGTATTTTATTGTTAAGGTATTTGAATACCTTTTGTATGTTTTGCACTTGGTAAAATGTGATTTCTAGTTCTATTTGATAATGTTTTTCCATTATCTCTTTATACAGCTGTGGTATGGTGACTGTAATCAATTTCTCCATTGAAATTACCCATTTGTTACCTTGGTGAATGCTTCTATTATATACCCTGGATAATATATTGGCTTTTTATCACTTTTAACTGGTTACTTTGCCATTCAGGTATATATAAGGGATATGTGTTGGGCTGTGGTGGAATACACTATTTATCTGCATGAGTGCACACTGACCTACTTCATGAGTGGCGGAGCATAGTGGAGCCAAGAGTGATGCTGACATCAGTGTGCACAAGTGCAGATGAATAGTGTTTTCCACCGACAGCCCAATACATATTTAGTTTATGCAATGGGGTGAAAGGACATGGCATTTAAATGTGCTGTGCTGTGCTGTTGCTTTTTGCAGTGTGGCTTTGGCATGTTTAATATTTATTTCCTTGTGTGCCATATTTTTTTAGAGGTTTCCGATACTTGAAATGTTTTTATCTATGGTAGTTTAAAGTTCTGCATTTTGTTTCTTTGTGATGCTTCTCTTTCTACAAGGAATAGTCCAGGGATTGGTAGTTGAAGGTTGATGCTAAGAAGTGAAAGGTTATGCACATAAGAAAAAGAAACCCAGGGATAAAGTACACACTGGAAGGGCACTAGTCAGAGGAGACAAAGACAGACAGAGGCCTCAGAGTAATCATCGTGGATGACTTAAAGGTTGGAAAACAGTGTGAAAAGGCAGCACAGAGGATGAGTGGCATCCTTGGCTGCATTGGTAAGGAAATTACAAGTAGATAGAGTGAGGTTATCATTCCTCTCTACAGGTCCTTGGTGAGGCCACATTTAGAGTACTGCAGTCAGTTTTGGAGGCCCCAACTCAAAAAGGATATAGACTGCCTGAAGACAGTACAGAGAAGGGCTACAAAGATGGTGCATGGACTGCATTGTGAAACATATGAGGCAAGACTCAGGGAGCTAAATCTGTACACCCTTGAGCAGAGACGAAACAGAGGGGACATGATCAGTACTTTTAAATACGTTGAGGGAATCAACACAACACAAGCAAGAAACCTCTTCCAGCAAAACAGGGCTGTGCGTAAAAGGGGGCACAACTTGCATCTGGTGGAAGGCAGGTTCAAAAGCAACCTCAGGAAGTACTTCTTTACAGAAAGGGTCATAGACCCATGCAACAGCCAACATCAGGAGGTGGTAGAATCCAAGACAGTACACAAGTTCAGATTCACATTGTAGACACATCAGGGTGCAGTCTAAATAGGGAGGTGGGCAGAAACATGGGCAGACGTGATGGATCATGTGGTCCCCATCTGCCGACACAATTCCTGTGTTCCTATGTTCTGATATTGGTCTCTTATCTGTTTGCTTGGGTGTTGCTTTCAGTTTCTAGGTGTAGCTCTTTGTTGAAAAGTGCTTTCTGTGCTATTCTCTGCAGGTCTGTTGCACTTGGTTTGGGGAGTCAGGTGTTTTGAGATCTGCCGCTTTCTGTGACATAGCTACTATGTAGGTTAATGCAGCTACTGTGGAAATAAATGCCATTTATTTCACTGTAGCTACATTTTTCTCAAGGTAGGTCTACTAAGCATGAATCACTCATTATGTTGGCTTGCTCATGCGCAAGCAACATCTTGTGGTAGTAGTATTTTCAGAGGTGTGTCAGTGTTGTGGCCAATGCAGGGGACACTTCAGTGGGTGCATCCCTCAGCCACCATCGGTGAGCATGCTGGCGATGACAGCAGTTTCAAAGAGAGACATAGAGTTTTAAGAAATCTGCCGCTCCAATGAGGTGCAGTTTTCTCATTGGAGTATCAGATGACAAGGCTCCATTATATGCCTTTCCTGGTGAAACATTCCAATAAATATGGCTGCTCCTGCCGCCTTCCACACAATCCCCACAAAGCCAACATTGGGGATGCCCAGTCCCTGCGTCGGCATATCCCACCCACCCAGTTCAAATTGTTTGTTAGCAGGGGTGCCCAATCCCTGTTGGCATCATGTCCCCCCCCACACACACTTTCTTTGCTGAAGTGGATGTCCAATCCCCATCAGCATCATGCCCCCCCAAACTTGTGGCACACAGGGAGCCCACCCCAGTGAAAGCCACATTTTTTTTTACCTGTAAATAAAGAAGACCATCCCCCAAAGTCAGTTTTTTTAACCTGTAAAAAAAAGGTCCCTCGTCCTGCTACACCCACTCCCCTAACCCGCACTCCACCCTCTGCTCACCCCCCTCCCCCCCCCACCCCATACTTACCTCTGGAGGGCTGGCACTACGATCTTCTGTGGAGCAGGAACATGTCTGAACTCTTTAAAGCCGAAAGGGAACTGAACAAAATGTGGTAAGCTTTAAAATGGCAGGCAATGGGGGGTTTCAACTTAGGTGGATATCTCAGCCATTTTAGGGGAATTTTGGTACTGGTTTTCAACATGGGGTCTTGGGACCCCACCTCTTGAACTCATGCAGTGCCATCTCGTTACTGTGTCCTGAAAGGTGAATCTGCAGTCACTGCATGGAATCACCTTTCAGGACTGATTCACAAAATGACAATGCCACTGTTCATGAGGTGGGGTCCCAAAAAGTCCATGTTGCAAATCTGGTGAGAAAATTCCAGAAAATGACTGCATTACAAGCATGCATGGTGCAGTTTCCACACACACCCATAACTTTGACAATTTTTAATATTTTCACTCCAGATTTTCAACATTGCCATTTTTTCACACCTCCTTATGAACAGTACAGCTGTCATTTTTCACACCCTGCATGAAATGTATTTTCACACCTGTGTCGCACAATGGCACTGTTGCTGTGGGAAATCAACTTTTGGGACAGATTAAGAAAATCACAGTGCTACTGTTTATGAGGGGAGGTCCCAAAATGCCTATGTTGAAAATGTGGTTAAAAAAAATCCCAAAACTAAGTTAGTTCCGGGTGTGTGTTGTGCAGTTTCTACACATGCTTGTGATTTCACCAATTTTTCATATTTTCACTCCAGATTTTCAACATTTCATTTTTTTACACCTCCTCAGGAGCAGTACAGTTATTTTCTACATCCTGTCCAAAATGTATTATCCCACCTGTGATGCCAAATGGCGCAGTCACTGTGCAAAATCACCTTTTGGATAATGAACTGGTAGTGCCACTGTTCATGAGGTGGGGTCACAAAAGCCCGCGTTGAAAATTTGGAGTGAAAATACCAACAAATGCCTAGGGCATTAGGGTTTCCAACCTTAATGCCTCACCCTGTAGAGACTGACAGGCATCTCTCCTATACTGCACCCATTTCAGCCTATTTCCTTATGAAATGGAGTGAGTGTAAGGCCTGAAGATCCCAAGGCACACCATGACACTTGTCAGCGTCTGTAGGGTAGGGTGAGGTGAAATAGCATGATCATTATGGCCAATGACTCAAAGGCAGACACCAATGCCTGTCAGTCTCTGCAGGGTGGTGGTGGGGTTGGCATCAGTTCAATACTTCGCTGCCATTCCTATTATGCATCTCTCTAACTCCTGCAATACCAATGTCAGTGCTAGCAAGACAACATTTGGCATTAACAAATGTTTGTTTTTATCCTGATACTATGGTGGATATGCTGTTTTATCCCATGGCATATCCTTTTACCCCTATTGTATAAATAATTTTATCCTGTTCTGTATTCCAGAGGACCATAGCTTCCTGTTTAGTTTAAGTGCTATCCCAAAGTTTGCTGTTAGAAACATAGAAACATAGAATTTTACGGCAGATAAGGACTGCTTGGCCCACCTAGTCTGCTCATTTCCCTACCTACTGGATAAGCTGCAGATCCTAGTTAACCAGTAGCCTACTTCTTCCTACCCCCACCCCCTAGAATGGCCTTATGACTGTCCCATGCATGCTTGAATTCCATCACTGTTTTTGACTCCACAACCTCCTCCGGAAGGCCGTTCCATGCATCCACAACCCTCTCTGTGATTGGGTCTCCAGTACTGCATACAGTACTCCAGATGGGGTCTCACCAGCTGTCTGTACAGAGGGATAATAACTTCCTATTTTCTACTGGTGATGCCTCTCCCTATGCATCCCAGTATCCCCCCAGCCCTCCTTGCTGCCCTCTCACATTGCTTGCCCACCTTTAGGTCATCAGATATGACTACCCCCAGGTCCCGTTCCATTATTGTTGTTGTTAGCATCTCAACCCCCATTGTGTACTCTCCCCCTGGGTTTTTGTTTCCCTGGTGCATTACCTTGCACTTCTTAGCATTGAATCTAAGCTGCCATACATTTGACCATTCCTCTAACCTTGCCAAGTCCCTTCTCATCCTTTCCACCCCACCTTGTGCATCAACTCTGTTGCAGATCGTTGTGTCATCTGCAAAGACACATACTTTTCCTTCCAGTCCTTCTGCAATGTCACTTATAAAGACATTGACGAGACTGGTCCTAATACTGAAACCTGCGGTACCTCACTAGTAACCCCCCTTTCTTCAGAGTGGACTCCATTTACTATTACTCTCTGTGTCCTATTCTCCAGCCAATTCTTTACCCAGGTTGTCATCTTGGGACCCACTCCCAGGCTGGTTAATTTGATTATTAATCTTTTGTGTGGGACTGTGTCAAATGCCTTGCTAAAATCTAGGTAGGCCATGTCAACAGCTCCTCCCTGGTCTACTATTTTGGTCACCCAGTCAAATATAAATCAATTAGATTCATCTGACGTGACCTTCCCACTGTGAACCCATGCTGCCTTGGGTCTTGTGCCCCACTGGTCGCAAGGTACTCAATAATTCTTTCCTTCAGAAGTGATTCCATCACTTTCCCTACCACAGAGGTCAAACTGACAGGTCTGTAGTTTCCTGCCTCTGTCTTGCTCCCACTTTTGTGAAGGGGAATCACATCCACCTTTCTTCAGTCCTTCAGTCCTCAGGTAGCACACCATCCTCCCATGATTTGTTAAAAAGGGTAGTCAGTGCTGTCACTAGTTCTCCCCTTAATTCTTTTAGAATTCTGGGGTGAATACTGTCAGGCCCTACTGCTTTGTCCACCTTCAGTTTTAGGAGCTCTTTCAGAGCCCTTTCTTCTGTGAAAGGACTGGGATCGACCCCTCCCATCCAGAGTGCTTCTGCTAATTGGATTAGGTACCTGCCCCAACCTCTTTTGCGAATACTGAGCAGAAGTATTCATTCAGTAACCCTGCTTTTTCACTGTCCCTCTCTGCCCACCCACCATCCATTCTATTCAGCCTCACTATCCCTCCTTTTGTCTTTCTACACTCCCTGATGTACCTATAAAAGGTTTTATCCCCTTCTTAACTGAGTTGGCTATCTTTTCCACAGTTTGGGCCTTTGCTTTTCTGACTTTCCTCCTGCTTCCTTCTGCCTTAACTGGTACAATTCTCTGTCCTGCTCCTTCTGTGTTTCCTTATACTTCCTAAATGCTGTCTTTTTCTCCCTAACTTTCCCCGCCACCTCTTTTGAGAACCATAGTGACTTTTTCTTTCATTTTGATTTGGTTATTTGCTTCACACAAAGGCTTGTTGCCTCTGTGATTGCAGTTTTGATGTGTCCCCATTGTTGCTCCACCCCTACTTCTAGCCTGTTTGCTAGTGCTTTTCTAAGACACTCTCCTATCTTGCCAAAGTCAGCCCTCCTGAAGTCCAGCACCCTCACTTTTGTATGGTTTGACTCTGTAACTGAGTTTATCATGAACCACACTGTTTGGCGGTTACTTTTTCCCAGATGGCTACCCACTTCTAGATCTGAGATCCACTCACTGTCCCCATTTGAGAGTACAAGGTCTAAAATTGCTCCCTCATGAGTAGGTTCAAAAACTAGCTGCCTGAGGTATGCCCCCTGTAGGGCATCAAGAATGGCCCTGCTCTAGGATGTGGCTGCAGCAAAGGTGCTCCAGTTAACAGCTGGCATATTCAGGTCCCCCATAAACAGTATCTACCCTTTCTCTGCCATCCTAAGGATGCCTTCTATCATATCCCTGTCAATTCCCTCCCCCTGAGATGGGGGTCTGTATACAACCCCTGTGTGGATTGTGGTGCCATTTCCAGCCTCTAAGATGACCCACAGTGCCTCCTCTCCTCCCTGTTTACTCTTTTGTTCCATTGCTTTTATCCCTTCCATTACATAGAGAGCTACTCCTCCCCCTCTTCTCCCTCCCTGTCTCCCCTGTAGCTTGTGTACCCTAGTATGTTAACATCCCAGTCATGTTTCTCTGTGTGCCATGTTTCTGTGACTGCTATGATATCCAGGCATCCCTCTTCCATCAAGGCCACCAGTTCAGGCAGCTTGTTGCCCAGACTACAGGCATTGGTACTCATTATCCTCCATTTCTTGTTGGCCTTACCCCTTTTTGCCCATCCATGTCCTTATTACCTTTGTCATTGTCTCCATTTACCCCTGCCCTTCTCCCTATCAACATCTCTATCTTGGTGTTTACCTCACTTATTACCCTGATTTTTTTGGGGGGGCTAGGATTTCCCTTCTCCTTTCCAGTGCCTCCCCCCTTGGCTAGTTTAAATGCTTGCCAAAGAAGCATTTAAACCTATTACCTAGGATCCTGGTTCCCCTCCAGGACAGATGCTGACCATCACATCACTATAGACCTGCATCACTCCAGGTGGACCCCCAGTCCCCAATGAAGCCAAACCCCTGACCTCTGCACCAGTTTTTCAACCACTGATTGAATCCCATAGTGTGAAACACCCTAGTCTCACCCATGCCATAGACAGGCAGCACTTCCAAGAAGGTTACTGTGCGTGCTACTTGTCTAAGGCCCCTCCCCAACTCCACAAACTCTTTCTGCACTGCTCTGATCCCTTTCTCAGCCAGGTCATTTGTCCCTAGGTGGACAATGCCATCCAGTTCCCTCCCTGTGCAGTTGCTCTGGTGATCCTGAGGATTCGCTCCCTGTCCCTCCCAGCCATAGCACCAGGCAGGCACTTTACCTCGTTCTCCCCTTCTTCCCCCAGTTCTACCCTCCTAACAATGGAGTCCCCCACCAGGAGTTGTTTCCTTCCCCATGGGGTCGCATGCCACCCTCCTCTGGGTCTCCTTTGTGGAGGTTCCCATCACCCTTCTTGGTCTCCACTGCAGGTGCCTCCATAGAGGAACCACACTTTGCCAGAATGGCATATGAATTGTGGAGAGTTACAACTGGAGGGATGCACCTCTGTTCCACAACCCTCACCCCTCACTGACCTCACTGTGGTCCAACCGCTCATCTTTCTTGGCAACCTCTGAGGCAACGACAGTGGCCCTGGTGGTCCCTGGGTGGGAGAGAGGGTCCCCCAAACCTGCTCAACTCAGCCTGGAGATGGGCAACCTCCTCCCTCAGGTCAGAGAGGTGCCTGCAGATGGGACAACACTGCATCCTCCAGAATGTCTCCTGGAAGATTGCTGCTCCACAGCCACTGCACTGCACCACTCCCATCATGTCTTATTTCTGTCCCCTTAACTGTTGCTTTAAATACTTACTCTTCCTCTGTTTATTTATTTATTTTTTTATTTTTATTTTTTTTTCCTGCTTACTTACTTACTGCCTCTGTGCCCTTTAAGCTCCTGATCTTTCTGTTCTGAGACAAGAAGTTCCTATATTTCTCAGTAGTCTTCTTACTTGCTCAGAGTCAGACCTCCAGCAGCTGGGGGGGCAGAGAGCTACTCTTTTCCTTCTAGGATAGTAAGTCTTTGTGGCTCTGTGATCACTCACTTCCTGCTCCCAAACAGGAAGTTCCTGTTGTCAGTCAAATCCGGTGCCTATAAAAGTAGAACTGACTGGGGGGGGGGGGCATGAGGGCAATATAGTCACAGTAGAGAAGTATAGTTATAACAACAGTTCCTTCCTCTTGGTGTTCTCTGCTTGGTCTCAGGCAGAAGCTGTCTAGGGCAGTTTTTTAAATCTGGCTTTAATCTGGCTTCCTTCTAGCTAAGACATTCCCCTACTTTACAGCTCTTTCTACACCTAGTTAATTGCACAGATAATAATACCCTTCAGCTGACTAAGACAAACACGTAGATAACTGCACAGATAACAGTTCACTTCCGCCAACTCAGACAAGCACACTCTTTTTTTTTCTTTTTACCCTAATTTGAAGGTCCCAGTAGTAGAGTTCTAGTTCTTTAGTCCCAGTAGAGAAGTATAGTTATAACAACATCTCCTTCCTCTTGGTGTTATGTGTCTGTTCTGTTCTGTATTATTATACTATATATTTTATTACACTTTAATAAAATACTTTGTGGCTGAACATGCCCCCTCTTCCATCCTGTCTTGTTCTATGTGTGACATCTCTCTTTATGGTGCTTAGTCGGCTTCCCCAAAAAGTCTGAAAAAACACACTTAATAGCCTTGTTAACAACATTTGGGGGAGAGAAAATACATGTGCTGTACATAGCTGGCATACAAAAATATTGGGATCAAAAGGGTTTTAATCAGCATTACTCTTCTCAGTTTGGAGATTCTTTTATTTTTCCATAGTTTTCCTTTATTTTCCACTATCTGTAAACATGGTTCCCAGTTGTTCTGCACCATACTGTTTTTCCCATATGCACAAGTGGCGAGGGGGAGGAAAGGAGAATAGAGGCAAACTGGCTGCAGCTCCTAGACTCAAGGGGTAGGAAAGTGAAGTTTGGGGTGATATACAGGTTGCCGTCTCAGTCTGAGGAGTTTGACAGAGAATTAGAGGGACAAATCAGAAAGGTATGTAGAAAAGGGAAGGTGGTCACCATGGGGGATTTCAATTTGCCGGGGGTTGACTGGAGCATTCTGGTCACCTCCAGTGCTATGGAACAAAGTACTCCTGGATGCGATCCAGGAGGGTCTCCTGACACAGTTGGTCAGCGTACCTACTAGGCTAAAGAACACTTTAGATCTGGTATTTTTGAATGGGGAGGCAGTAAGGGAAATAAGGGTGGAGGACCCACTAGCCAACAGCGATCACCAAATAGTGTGGTTTAATATCACGATGTGCGGGGAACCAGACAAATCAGTAACCCAGGTGGTAAACTTCTGTGGGGTGGACTTTGGGAGGTTGCAGGAATTACTGAAAGGGAAACTGGAGAGCATAAGACAGGAGACGGACACAGAGCAGAAATGGGATTTTATTAAATGGGGGATTACAGAGGCAACGGAAGCGTACAGCAAGACACAGCATTAGAGGAGCAAAGCAAGGAAACCATGGTGGTTGAACAGCGAGGTAGTGGAGGTGGTGAGGGCAAAATGAGAGATGCACTAGAGGTTGAGGAGGACAGGGAAGGAAGGGGAAAGGGAGGAGTATGCAAGATGGTCCAGGGAGGTGACCAGAAAAGTGCGAGAAACAAAGGCCCAGAGGGAATTGAGATTAGCATAGGGAATTAACGGGTGGGAGAACGACTTTTTCAGGTACATCAGGGAGAAAAGGAAGTGCAAGGAGACAATAGTGAGGATATAAAAGGGTGGGGAATGGACAGAAAAGGGGAGGGAACAGGTGGAAGCACTGAGTGAATAATTCTACTCAGTGTTCATGGAAACAAATGGGGAACCACTACCACCATGGGCGGTGGGGAAGGGGGAGAGGAGGTGACGGATGGAAAAATTGAGGGTGGTAGAGTCCTAGTTGGACTGAGGGCACTTAGGATAGACAAGGCACCAGGGCAGGATGGGATCCACCCCAGGGTGCTGAGGGAGATGGCAGAGGTGTTGGTTGAGCTGCTGGAAGATCTGTACAGCACCTCACTGGAGTCAGGAAGCGTGCCGCTGGACTGGAATATGGCATATGTAGTGCCGTTACACAAGAGCAGACCAAGGGATGAACTGGGTAATTATCATCCAGTAAGTCTCACCTCCATCGTGTGCTAACTCATGGAAACAATACTAAAAGAAAGACTAGTGTCGTACCTGGAGGACAATGGCCTCCAGGATGTGAGGCAGCATGGGTTCATTTCAGAGAAGTCTTGTCAAACCAACCTGATACAATATTATGACTGGGTGAAAGGTGAGCTGGATAAGGGTAATGCGGTGGATGTTCTTTACTTGGACTTCAGCAAGACCTTCGATTCAGTGCTTCATGGACAGCTTGGGGGGCCAAAATTACAAACTGGATTATATGCTGGCTGAGTGGGAGGCTGCAACAGTTGGTGTTGGGAGGGGATCCTTCAACTACAAAGCCAGTGATGAATGGGGTACTACAGGGCTCTGTGTTGGGACTAGTATTATTTAGGCTCTTCATATCAGACATTGCACATGAGGTGGTGAGCAAGGTAAGTCTGTTTGCAAATGACACCAAAATGGGAGCAGTGGTAGATGGAGGGGAGGGTTGGAAGCAGTTGCAGGGGGACCTAAGCAAGCTAGGGGAGTGGTCACAGAGGTGGCAGCTGGGGTTCAATGCAAGCAAGTGAAAGGTTATGCACTTTGGGGTGAAGAACCCAAGAAGAGAATACTGGCTGGGGGCTTAAGCTGGGTATCGATAAGGAGGAGAAGGACTTAGGGGTAATGGTAACAGAGACCATGAACAACACTGCCCAGTGTAGGAGAGTGGCTGCAAAAGTAAACAAAATGCTGGGGTGCATAGCGAGGTGTTTTTTGTCCAGGTGAAGAGAGGTGATCTTGCCCCTCTATAGATCGCTAGTAAGGCTACACTTGGAGTATTGTGTGCAGATTTGGAGGCCATACCTGAAACATGATATCAGGCTACTGGAGTGGGTACAGAGGAGGGCAATGAAGATGATATGTGGAATGGAGGGGAGAGACTATGAGAGCAGGCTGCAAGACTTGAATATGTACACCCTGGAGCATAGAAGATACAGGGAGGACATGACAGAGACATTCAAGTATCTGAGTGGAATCAATAAGGATGGGGCAGATGGGGTCTTAAAGCTAAGGAGGCAGAGGGGCACCAGGGTGCATGGGCAAATAATAGAGAGGGGAAGATTTAGGAGGGAACTGAGGAGACACTATTTCATGGGGAGGGTGGTAGCAAAATGGAACGCACTACCAGAATTGGTGGTATGTAAATCTGTGAACAGCTTTAAAAGAGCATGGGATAGGAAGAGGGGAGAGTGAGGGTGGAGGGCAGCAGTGGGATGACAAATTGGGGGTTGGGAAGCTGCACATTAGGGGTGCTAGGTACACACTCAAGCAGACTTGGACCAGGTGGTCTATTTCTACTGGCACATTTGTATGTTCATATGTTCGTATATGTAATGCCCAGCAATGTTATATCTTGTTATTTAAAAGGGATGCCTTCCAGCTATATTTTTTGGTGAGTGGGATTTCTGGTTTTCCTATTGGGCATCCAGTACTCTTACTAAAGTTTATCCTATTTCAGGAGGCCTTAGTGACATTCTTTGGAGTTTGTAATACGTCATTACTCTCTGTGACATGTTTTACTATTACAATAACATTATCTGCATAGGCCATTATTTTGACTGGGGTTGAGTTTATCCCAATCAGTATTCCATCTATGCTGTTGTTACCTTGTATGTTATGTAATAAGGGATCCAGACTAAATATATATAATAAGGTGCTCAGTGGGCAGCACTGTCTGACACCTCTTCTAAACTGATCAGTTCACCCTAGCCACCCATTAACATATGGTGTTATACTTGCCTGATTGTATAGACTCTGTACCCAATATATAAACTTTTCTGTTATTTTATAGATTTTTAACACCTGAAATAAATATTCATGTGAAAGCTGGTCAAAGGCCTTCTCCTGGTCGTTGCTTAGCAAATACTCTGATCCTAAGTTTTAATTTCCCCTAATAAAAAGTTCCTTAAGCCATGATAAACTATCTTGAATATTTCTTGATTTTACGGAGCACATCTGCTGTGGACTTATCAATTTTTCTGCCATAGTACCTAAACGTCCTGCAGCTATTTTTGTTAAAATTTTATAATCTGTGTTTAACACACTTAATGGTTGCCAGTTTTTGAGATCTGCTTTGTCTCCCTTTTTATGTTGATTGCGCACAGCACAAGAAACATATTGACACAGCTTGCTGAGAAGCAGGCTGTGGAGGCAAGGCACTGTTGTGGCTAATGCCCCCACAGCCTGCAAAGGCTTGTCCCGCTTCCCCCAATGCCATTGCAGGCTGCTGGTGACACAAGTTTGGAATGTTTGCACCAACTTGTGACAAATCAGCCGCTACAATCAGGGGCCGCCTTGTCATTGCAGTGTAAGCCATCCGCTGCAATGAGGGAGCGACCTGTCATTGCAGGGCAGATCTAGCAAGCCTGATATTGCTTGTGAACATGGCAGCGGGTTGTCGCCCTGTTCACAAACAATATAACCCCCCCCACAATGTTTATCTGCTGACGGGGGTGCCCACTCCCCGTCGGCATAATGTTCCCCCCCGTTTCAGTGTCTGCTGATGGGGTGCCCAATCCCCACTGGCAAAAGGAATTATCACCCCTTTGTTATTTGCCAATGGGGAGCCCAATCCCCATTGGCAGAGAAAAGTTCCTTTGTTGTTGCCGATGGGGTGCCCAATCCCTGTCGGCAGAAAGGAATCCCCTTTTGTTGTTTGCTGATGGGGGTGCCCAATCTCTCATCGGCTCCAGCGCCTCCCCAAAAGTGAGACACCAGTGGCATGCTTGGAGCCCACCCTAGCATGCCAAATGCCCCTGTGAAGGTACAAACCATCCCGTGTTGTCTTTTTTTTTTACCTGTAAAGAAAAAATGGTCCCTCGAGGTCTCCCAGACCCCCCTACTGCAACCTGCGCCCACCCACTGTGGACCCTGCCTCCCCACACCCCCACAACCCATACTTACCTCTGAAGTCCGGTGCGATGCAAGCCGACCGCGAACTGAGGAAATGCCGGTAAGCTGTATAATGGAGTAAATAGGGTTTTTTCAACTTTGCTGCATATCTCAGGCATTCTTTGGAATTTTTTCACCTAATTTTCAACATGGGGTTTTGGGGGCCCCTCCTCATGAATGCTTCAACTGTCATGGCATTAATCAGCCCCAAAAGGTGATTTCGCAGTCACTGTGGGGAATCACCTTTTGGGGGCTGATTAACAAAACGACAGTGCCAGTGTTCATGAAGTGGGCTCTCAAAAAGCCTATGTTGCAAATTTGGTGGGAAAAATCCCAAAAATGACTGTTTCACAAGCATGCACTGCACAGTTGCTACTCAAGCTCGTAACTTCGTGAATTTGCAATATTTTGACACCAGATTTTCAACATTGCCATTTTCTCACAACTCCTTGTGAACAGTATAGCTGTCATTGTTCACATCCTGGCAGAAATGTTTTTTCACACTTCCAGCGCAGAATAGCGTGGTCGCTGTTGAAAATCAGTGTTCGGGACAGATTAAGAAAATGACAGTGACACTGTTCATGAGTAGATGTCCTGAAATGGCTATGTTGAAAATTTGGTAACGATACTCCATAAAATGATTGTGTTACAATCGTGCGTTGTGCAGTTTGCACACATGCTCATAACTTCGCAAATGTATAATATTTTCACTCCAGATTTTCACCATTGCCATTTTCCCACACCTACTTATGAACAATGTAGCTGTTATTTTTCCCATCCTGGCCAAAATGTGTTTTCACAGTTCCGGCGCAGAATAGAGTGGTCGCTGTGGGAAATCACTGTCTGGGACAGAGTAATAAAATGACAGTGATACTGTTCATGAGCAGAGGTCCTAAAATGCCTATGTTGAATATTTGGTGATGATAGCCCATCAAATGACTGTGTTACAAGTGTGCATTGCACACTTTCCATACACCCTTGTAACTTTGCAGATTTGTAATATTGTCATGCCACATTTTCAACAATGGCAATTTTTTCACACCTCCTTATGAACAGTACAGCTGTCATTTTTCACATCCTGAGTGAAATGTGGTTTCACAGTTGCGGCACAAAATAATGCAGTTGCTGTGGGAAATCAGTGTTTGGGACAGATTAAGAAAATGACAGTGGAACTGTTCATGAGCAGAGGTCCTAAAATCATTATGTTGGAAATTTGATGTCAAAACTCCATAACATGACTGTGTTACAAGCGTGCATTCAACTGTTTCCACGCACCCTAGTAACTTCACAAATTTGTAATATTTTCAATCCACATTTTCAACAGTGGCATTCTTTCACACCTCCTTATGAGCAGTACAGCTGTCATTTTTCACATCCAGGCTAAAATATGTTTTTGCACTCCTGACGGAGAATAGCACAGTTGCTGTGGCACATCAGTGTTTGGGATAGATTAAGATGGAATGAGTGAGAGGGGGGAGTGACCGAGCTCAACTGAGCTCTGTTGGGATGGCTCCGGATTTGTTTGGGGCAGAAAAAGGCCCCAATGCAAGACGCCAGTACAAAAGGGCAGCCAGCAACACTGGGAGAAACAGAACGAGAGAGTGATTGAGGGAGGGAGAGTGAGTGAACTCACCAGAGTGCTGTCAGGACTTCTGTGGATTTCTTTTTGGGCAGAAAAAGGCATCAATGCAGGCAGGGGCCCAGTAGAAAAGGCCAGCCTGCAGTAGTGGGAGAAACAGTATGAGTGAGTGAGACAAGGGGACTGAGTGAGCTCAACAGAGCTCCATCAGGACTGCTGCAGATTTCTTTGTTGGCAGAAAAAGGCACCAATGCAGGCAGGAGCCCCATACAAAAGGGCCGTTTGCAGCGCCAAGACAAACAGAATGAGCACTTGACAGAGGGAGACTGAGTGACCTCAATGGAGCTTTGTCGGTACAGCTGCAGATTTATTTGTGGAAAGACAAAGGTGCCAACACAGCTAGCAGCCCTGTACACAAGTGCAGCCTACAGCGCCAAGAGAAACAGAACGAGTGAGTGACAGAGCGGTAGTGAGCAAGCTCAGTGGAGCTCTAGTGTGATTGCTTCAGATTTCTTTGTGGGCAGAAAATGCGGCAACACAGGCAGGAGCCAAGTACAAAAGGCCAGCTTGCAGCGTGGGGAGAAACAGAATGAGTTAGTCAGACAGGGGGCGTGAGCAAGCTCAATGGAGCTGTGTCAGGACTGCTTCAGATTTCTTTCTGGCCAGAACAAGTCACCAATACAGGCAGGATCCCAGTACAAAAGGGCAGCCTGCAGTGGCAGGAGACACAGAATGAGCGAGTGAGGGAGGGGGACTGAGTGAGCTCAACAGAGCTCTGTTGGGACTGCTGTAGATTTGTTTGTGGGCAGAAAAAGGCAGCAAAGCATGCAGGGGCCCAGTACAAAATGGCAGCCTGCACTGACAGGAAAACCAGAATGCACGAGTGAGAGAGGGGGAGTGAGTGAGCTTAATGGAGCTGTATTGTAACTGTGGCAAATGGTGGCAATGCAGGCAGGAGCCCAATAGAAAAGGGCAGCCTGCAACATCACCAGAAACGGAATGAGCAAATGAGAGAAGGGGACTGTGCGAACTCAACGGAGCATTGTTGAGACTGCTACAGATTTCTTTGTGGGCAGAAAAAGGCACCAACAGAGCCAGGAGCCCAGTACAAAAGGGCATACTGCAGTGCCAGGAGAAACAGAATGAGTGAGTGACACAGGGGGAGTGAGCGCCCTCAATGGAGCTCTGTCGGGACAGCTGTGGATTTCTTTGTGGGTAGAAAAAGGTGCCAACACAGGCAGGAGCCCAGTACAAAATGGCAGCCTGCAGCACCGTCAGAAACAGAACGAGTGAGTGAGAGAGGGGGACTCAGCAGGCTCAAAAGACCTGTGTTGGGACTGCTGCAGATTTCTTTGTGGGCAGAAAAAAACACCAACAGAGGCAGGAGCCCAGTACAAAAGGGCAGCCTGCAGCACCAGGAGAAAAAGAATGAGTGAAAGAGAGAGGGGGAGTGAGCCACCTCAACACAGCTCTGTTGGGACAGCTGCAGATTTCTTAGTGGGCAGAACAAGGTGCCAGTGCAGGCAGGAGCCCAGTACAAAACAGCAGCCTGCAGCACCGGGAGAAACAGACTGAGCGAGTGACAGAGGGGCAGTGAGCGAGCTCAATACACCAGCGCAATCAACATTCAGCATTGACAAATGCTTGTTGTATATATAATTTAGCATTGCCTGTAATTGATACTGAGTTAGGTGATCTACTTCTAAGTTATAATTAGATAATTCTGCCACTCTAGATGCTAACTGGGTTTGAAATGTCTTGTAAAATTCTGCACTTAGCCCATCTTCTTCTGGTACTGTGTTATTCCTTATTTTTTTAATGTTATTTATTACTTCTTCAGTTGTTATTGGTTTTAACAGTAATTCTTTATCTTGGTTTTCCAATTCTGGTATAGTTAAATTCAGCAAGATTTCGTTATTCATTTGTATATCTGGTATGGTGCTAAAAGTATTAGTTACATATTGATTTACTCTTCCTAATATCCCCTCTTTTGTGGAAGTTTTATTTCCATCTTCCTTATATAGTTCCTGTGTAAATATTTGTTCTGTTCTATTGTGGCAGTCTTTGTAGGGATCAAAAGTTTGTTTCTGACATTGTGTCCCAAATGTCATTTCTTGATAGAGAGATTGTGCTCTATCGTGCTGCAATTTTCTCATTTTCTGTTTTATGTTCTCTATTTGACTACTGTAATCTGCTCTTTCAGTTTCTGTTCTTGAGATAAAAGCTTGTAATTGTGCTCTTAATCCTAGATATTTTATGTATTCTTAGAAATTGGCAAAGAAAAATCTTAAAACCTGATTGGCTGAGAACCTTTGTAAGGTAGGCATCTATTTTTCAATAGATGCCCTCTAAAAAATGAGCACCAACTTCATACACCAGTAACAAACTGGTATCCTTGTGCCACAAAATTCACAACCAACGAGTTGCCATTTTTTTCTCCATTACCAGCTGACCAACTGAAGACACCACTCCTATTAGAAGTCCCCACCCTTGCCACAAGTAGGCAAACCAACAAAAATAAAAAAAATAAAAAATAAAAAAAGAGTAGATCAGTCATTTCAATGGAGCACAGACCTTTACAGTACAACAGACAGCACTGCGGCTCCCACCCCCTTAAAAGCTAGCCAACGCAGTATTGAAGCAAGCTGGCAAAAACTCCATGCATCTGGGGAGCCAAATTTAAGAAAGTGCCTCTTCTGCTGTTCACCCTGCCTTTGCCTCATAGCGTGCATGCTGTCCATGGTATTGCTTACCTCCTCCTGCATGTTGAGGTTACTATGCAGGCTGTTCCTGTTTTTTTTTTTTTTTGAACTCACCCATCTTGTTGTGGTCACGACTCCCAATGGCCAATTCCTCCCCAACTCTCAAAATGACCGTACCGGCTGATTCCTTGTGTGCTCTGCAAATGAACGGTACTGCCGATTCCTTGCTCTTTCTCCAAACCAGCGGTACTGGGCTCCACATGCTAAATCCCCACATAATTTTATCACATGGCCTTGAACCCATCAATACTTTACATACAGGACTACAAGTTCTATACCTCATACAAGCAACATGTCATAGACAACATCACCCTCTAGTGGTACACATGCCACAGCACAGGGACTACTTTACACAAATATATTTTAATGTTTTTCTAAACATTCATTAAATAATTTTAATACTTTTTTTTCTATTCTACAAAAAATATTACTGATGGGCCATATTCTAAGCTCAATAATATCCTCCAGGGTGGGCATTATTAGGAAATACCAGACCTTCCAGGGGCTATAAGGCCCTCCACCTGTGGCATCGGGTCTCATTACGCCCCTGGGCAGTCCAGCATTTCCCAATAAGGCTCACCCTGTCAGGTATTATTGTTTAAATGTTGTGCTTTCCTTCCTGCATTGTTTTTGAATAGGTGTTGTATGTCTTTTTTACTATCCTCCCACCATTTTCCAATATTGTCATAAAAGCACATTATTAATAACCTTGCTTTCAATAGTTGATTCCATTTTATTTTCCAATGCTGGATCTTCAACTCTGCTATTATTTAAGCACCATATTCCCTTCCCAAGCAGTGGTGTTTGTCTCCACTGTAAAGTATAACTTATCATTCTATGGTCTGAAAATCTGTAACTCAGTGTGATTACTAAGGTAACATTTATTATGTCAATGACAATGGTAAAGTCAATTCTTGTGGCCAATGTTCCTTTAAAATATGTGCTACCACCTATTGGGTGTACAGATCTATAAGCATCTTTAAGTACAGCAGTTTTTATGGTATTACTAGACTATTGAAATCACTGAACATCTTTGCCATTTGTAAGCATCTGTTAGTTTTTGCTATCCCAGTTACCCACGCCCCAGATTACTAATCTTCATGTGTGTAAAAAGGTTGTATTTCATTAAATAAACTTGCTTGCAATGCTTTTCTTTGTGGTGCATGTGCTGCTATAATTCATAGTCGTTTAGCCTCAAGGAAAATGTTTAGAGACAATGCTCTTCCAGACTATATTTCTGCTAATTTAGTTAGTCTCAGCCTACTATAATTAAACAGTGTTCCTATTCCGTCACATTTGTCTGTCCCTGTTGACCAGAATGAGGGGCCTTTCATCCAAAATCTAGTTGCCTGTGTGGTTGCATGTTTTGATTTTAATCTAGCATCCTGAAGCAGTATTATCTGGTTATCATTATGCTGCAGCTCAGTGAGTACTGTACTGAAATGCATCTTTATACCCCTTAATGCTATTAACATTTATTGTGGCTATTTTGAAAAAAGCCATAACAGAAATCAGGAAAGAAAGGGTATATATGCAGTGTCAGTGGCTCAGTAGGTAGCACACTCACCTCTGAGGCTGGGAGATCAGAGGGATGTGGGTTCAGTTCCCACATCTGGCACTTGGGTTAATATCCCAGTACAGACACTGTAGTGCAGCTTGAGAGGGGTGCTACCTTCTGAGGTGCCATTTTTCAGATGAGTCATCAAACAGAGGTCCCATCTGCCTGGATTGTTGGTTGTTCAGGTGGATGTTAAAGATCCAATGGCACTTATCGAAAAGAGTAGGGGAAGTTTATTAAACAAAAGAAACATAACATCACAAAATCAATCATAGTGCAAAAACAGATAAAATTAATATACAATAACAGAAGAAAAACAGGAAAGATATCTGATATTTAAACAAAAAAATGTTTCCACAGTTTGTCAACTTTATCCCGTGAAAATCTATGTTCATCATTCTCTCTAACACATAACAATCTTGCTTCTATTTGTGAAATAATAGCAGTATTCAACACTATCTGTTGCCGAAAAACATATTGGCAGCGAACCTGCCATAAAAAATATTGAATAAAGGCAAAGAATACATTCAAAGTACTTTTATGATATTTTTTCCACATTGCCGTGTAATCTCCCATAATCAAAGTATTATAAGAAATAAGCAGTAAAAAGGGCATATTCCAATGAACTGTTGCATCCTGCCAAAATTGTTTACTATGAGGACAATCAATAAAAAAATGTAACATACTTTCCTCAATATTAGAGCATGTAAGTCTAGGACAATATCGATCTGTCTGTGGCTTATATTTTAAATTTCCCCGAACTTCTAATCTCCCTTAGGCTGAAATCCAGGCAATATCCCAAATATGAACAGGAAGCCTAAAATCCAAAAGTTTGTGTAAAGCAAATATCATTTTAGTAGGAACACAATTAGGGAAAAGAAGATAAATCTGCTACACCTCATAAACTATATAGGAATAAAATGATTTCCTATCCAAAGACAGTAATGTTTGAAATCGAACTTTCCATTGTTGCATTTTTTTCATTGTGGCCATCCTATAAGAAGGTATAGAATCGGAAAGCAATATTTTTGGAGGTAAAAGAACCCATTTTGCAAAAAAAACTGTTTCCAATGAAAATGAGACCACACTTGCCATATCATAGTAGCAGAAGTTCATAAATAATTAAAGGAAGTAAAGAAATATAAAGAACGATAAAAAACAATAGGATTTATCATATGCAATCCGCCTTTCTTAACCGGTAAATAGGTAATTTCCTTTTTTACTGGATTTAATCGATTACCCCATACCATTTAAAAGAATAAAGTAAGACTTCTGGTTTCTAAATAACTGGGGTGGGTATAGGTAACTTAAAAAAGAAATACAGGTAACAAAAATTTCTTAATGATCATGATACATTTTTTTTTCCAAACTCCATTGTTTCCACATATTTACCTCAGATTCTCCAACCCGTAATTGTTGTTCCCAGTTATAGAAAGCCAAAACCCATGTCCAAACCTAACACCCAGGATTTTTTGAGGGATGGTGACAAGAGGAATATCTAAATTGTCTTCTGTCTCAGTGTTTGTTTGATCTAGAGAAAAGATAAAATGTTTTCCTTTATTAAGGCACTCCCCAGAGGTTTGCCCATAACAATGAAATGTTTCCAGTGCCAATTGTAAAGAAGTAGTGTCTTGTATTAATAATGTGACATCATCAGCATATGCTGTGATTTTCTCAGGTGGTAACGAAGGCAAGGGGGCTATACTCCTGATACGTTGATCCCAGTGTATACTTCGGATTACTGGATCAAGAGCGAAAATGTACAAAAAAGGACTTACAGGGCAGCCCTGCCTAACACCTCTTTCAAGGGAGATCTCAGAACCAAAAATTCCATTAACAGTGGAAATTACAGTAGCATCAGTGTATAGTAAAGTAATCCATTGTACACATTTCAAAGGAATACCATATTTCAATAATAAGGTAAAAAGATACCCATGTCTAACCTGATCAAAAGCTTTAGCCTGATCTAAAGCTACCACATAACCCGAGACAGTCACCAATTTACCTGCCTCAAAGAGTTCTCTTAATATGTATAAATTATGTTGAATTTTCCGGTTAGGAATTGTGCGAGTCTGGGCTGGATGTATAAGGAAATCAGCAACTTGCAATAATCTATTATTAATAATTTTTGGCAAAATCTTATAATCACTATTCAAAAGTCTAAGAGGACGCCAGTTAGAAAGCATTGTTTTATCTCCTTTTTTATACAAAAAATGAAGAAGAGAAGTACTAAATCCAGGAATTTGTGAATTGGAGGTCAACATAAAATTGAAAACTAAGGGCAGAAAATAACTCATAAATAAAATAAAGGTTTTATAAAAATCATTAGGGATCCCATCAATCCCAGGAGATGTTCTTGAAGTAAGTTGTTTAATCATCACTTCCACTTCTGTTGAAGAAATAGGTTCTATCAGGCATTGTTGCATAGAGTCCTCTATTTGGGGAAATGGAGGAAAAAATTCATCTAAAGGGGCCAAAGTAGGTTCTCCTGTATCACTAAAGGTGGAAGTAATGAATTGTTGCACAACTGACAACATTTCCAGATCAGTGGTAACCAAAGTACCATCACTTTTAACAAGACTGGACATTAAAGTTTTATCCAATCTTTGTTTACATGCCTGGTATGGATCTGATGCAGGTTCTTTCTTTGTACCACATCTAAATTCCATTTCTAATGATTTGGCCCTATCATATTGATAATGTTTCATTTGTTTTTTTATTTCAAAAATCTGAGTTTTAAATTTCGCACTATCACGTGGCGGAAAAGACATTAGTTTATAAAACTGATTCCTAAGTTGTAAATAATGTAAATAATCAGAGTTAGCTTTTCTCTGACCAAAACTAAGTAATAAATGTTTAAATTCTAATTTCGTATCTACCCACCAATCAGAAATATTATCATAGAGAAACAGAGTAGAATTTCTAGCTTCAAAGAACACCTCTATACGAAGGGTACAATCTGGTGAACTCAAAAGTGACATATTCAACCGCCACCATTGTGTAATGGAAAAAACTTTAGTAGGAATATCAGTCAGACTTTTGCATAATAAAAGCCGATGATCTGAAAATTCATTCGGTTTGGCAACAGAAAAAGTGGCTTAATATGTTTTGAAACAAAAAACATATCTATTCATGTAGCATAAATGTGCCTATGATATGTGGCTCCACTATCAGTTTTATGCAGACATTTATAAGTATCTAATAAGCCAGCATCTGAAACAATGTGTTGCAAAGTATGAGAATCAGTACATTTTTTTCTGTACGTCTTCCTTAAATTTGAGATCTACAGTATATTACATTTAAAATCCCCACCCCATATAATATGTTTCTTGGTATATAAAAAAGGTTTAATGCTGTCAAATAATTCAATTCTAGCTGTCTTTACTTGTGGGGCATGTAAGTTAATCAGTTTGGATTCTGTAGGTGCCTTATTTTTTTAGCAGTTCGAAAAAAATACAGTCAGGCTGAAATCCTCTGTTCAGCAGCATCCAGCTTGTGGAATTCCTAGCTACTAGATAAGAGCTGGGTCATAAATCTTGAGTGGACATCTCCAGACACACACAGAACTGCAGACATGGACACAGGGCAGTTTGAATGGATTGGATCATTCAAATATAAACTTAAGGTAAAAAGGGAATATAATTGGTCACTGATAGGTGTTCACTCTGATTGGGACAATTAAATACATAGATGTTAGTTGGTTGGTGCATTTAAAGGGAGAATAGGAATAACCTATTCTCCACAGAGTGTATAACCTTCTGAAAGGCAGAGAAGGCTCTCTTGTGCTTTGGAAGCTGGGAGGGGAAACATAAGTTTGGAGCCTACCTTGTAGCTATGTCTGTGGGAGCTGGCAGTTAGAACAGGGTCCAGTGTCTCTTGTAAGGACAGGGAAGGGTAAGTTTAGTGATAGCATATTTCAGTAATAGCCTTCTTCTTTTGCCATCTGTTATTTAAAAACATTTGTTTACTTTTCCTGTATGAGTGTTATTCTCTTGTGTTGTAAATATGTATCCTGTAAATGCTCAGTGCACTTTCTGTTAAGTAAAAGCTATTTATTTGCTCAACAGTTGTGACTGTGATGTAATTTTTCTAAGGTAAAGTTTGGTTTCCACTGGCTGAGGTAAACTCTGTGTACCATCCGCCACCTGAGAGAGACACACTACCAGACTTTAACTTGTGCAATTTGCATGTTTAATTAGTCAAGTTTGAACACTTGAAAAGAGGTGCAAGAAAGAAAGTCCGGCTGGTGGCAGCGAATACCCGAGGACAGACACCTCTCTAAAAGCTCTTTCAGCCCAGAGAGAGAGAGGTGGGTTGTCACAGTGATCATAGCAGTTTTTTTATTTCTTTTCTCTTGCATGAACCCCTCCCCCCCATTCTGTGTCTTTTCTTTTTCCCTTTGGTCAAAACCTGTTTGAATTTGTCTGTGGTGGCATTTGTTCCTTATGTATGCTAGCCTGTTCATCCTGTTCATTAGCAGTATCTCCCATTGTAGTTTCCTGTGACTTTGCAAGACTGGGATCTGAAACAAAATTAGTCTGTGTCAGTTCATCTGGGTTTTCCTACCTGCTTAGTCCCCTGTAGATCTTTTAAGGTTTCTGTGGTCTTATCTAGGGATGCAGAAGTGATCTGTTGTAATTCTAACCTTCTTTCTGAGGCCTGTGCTGCATCTTTTTGTTGAACTTGTGTAACACAGGTTTCTGGAGAAAGGCTTTCCCCTTTATCATGGGATTCCCATAGTCATGTTGCATCTAAATGGCCTCACCTTTCACATAAGTTACATTTAAAGATATTCTGGCAGTCTTTTGTTAAGTGTCCATACTCCAGACAGTGGCTACATTCAGCACTGTCACATGCATTTGCTAAATGTACCCTTGACCCACATTTAAAACATGATTTCTTTTGTCCTGGATAAATGAAGGTGCCTCTGTCCATCCAAAATCATTTTGTAATAACTTCACTCATACCCCCACCCCATCCAGATCTGTTCTGAATCAAATATTAGTATGGGGGTATCTAGTGCTTCACAATGTTTTTTTTAACCAAAATAAAATATCTGAAATGTTAACAACTTCATTTTTAAATAATATGTTAATAGTTCTCACCAATGCTTTTGTCAATGCAACTGCTAGAAATGGGCTCCATAGCGGTGATTTTGCAGTCATTATATTTTGTCCAAAACGTATTGAGTACTGTTATATGTTTACAGCAAACATCAATGTTTGCATCCCCTGTGTGATCTAATGCATAGATCTTGGATGCAAAGAATTTTATTGAGTCCTTTAATAATGTTCTAGTAATATGCACCCTGTACCGTGGTGTGTCTCATCATCCTTTGTATATCAGTCTTACCGTGCTTTTCCTGGGAGGCTGCTCTCCTCTTTGGGTAAACAGTTCTGCAAATTTCCTTCGGGTTTCTTTTTGTTCTGCTGATGATGTTGATGGCTCTGGTTCACAGAACACAGAGTTACACACTGTGGAGTAGGTCAGCACACAATATACAATAATAGCAAAGAAGCCTTTGTATAAATGCCAAAAATGCAAAATTTTAATGTGTGCTCAGATTTGTATACACATACACAACTGGCAGTGTAAAGGCACTGCTGCTGCTAAGACAGATTGAAAATACTGTAATACTGATTCCAATAGGCACAAAGATGTTCTAGCTCACCTATTGAGTGGGGCTTACTCACTGTCATAGTGGTCATATAGACCCACAGTTCAAGCTCCGGACTAAGCATAATTCCAGTGTTCAAAAAAATAGCTAAAAAAAATTCTCCAAACCTGAGTGATATTGCAATCCAGCAAGGAACATGCTATACAGGGTTTTCAGCCCTGCAAACAATAAATGATGGTTGTCTCTTCCGGGTGGAAATAACACACTTACGTTTTAACCAAAGTCATCATCAGAGCGTTCTTTTGTCTCATTGTAATACACACTTGTTGGTTTTCACCCACATTGTTACATACATAGAAACATAGAAGTTAACGGCAGATAAGAACCGCAAGGTCCATCCAGTCTGCCCATTTCTTTTTCTACCTTATAAATGTGCCACTGGCCTTTGCTCCGTCAATGGCCTATCTATTCATACTCATCTGTATTGCTCCTTTATGCCTACCCCATTCCCGTTTGAAACCCTGCACTGTATTCATATCCACCATTTCCTGAAGTAGGCCATTCCATGCATCCACCACCCTTTCTGTGAAAAAGAACTTCCTTACATTACCCCTTAATCGGCCTCCCTCTAATCTCATGCTGTGTCCTCTTGTCCTGCTATTTTTCTTATATTGAAACATGTTAGACTCCTTCGCCTTGTTAATGCCCTTAAGATGTTTGAATGTTTCGATCATATCACCTCTCTCCCTCCTTTGCTCTAGGGTACACATATTGAGCACCCTTAATCTGTCCTCATATGTTTTCTGATGCAGTCCCTGCGCCATTTTGGTTGCCCTTCTCTGGACTTCCTCAGTTTGGTTAATGTCCCTGTGAAGGTATGGCCTCCAGTACTGCACACAGTACTCCAGATGGGGCCTAACCAGTGTCTTGTAAAGATGGATTATTACCTTTCTCTTCTGACTTGTGATACCCCTACTAATACACCCTGACAACCCCTTAGTCTTACCTACTACTTTAGTGGTCTGCTTGGATAATTTCAGGTCATCTGTGATGATGATGCCCAAGTCTCTTTTCTCCCTTGTGCCTGCCAGCAACTCCCCTCCCAGTTTATAGGTGGCTTCAGGGTTTCTCTTCCCTATGTGCATGATCTTGCACTTCTTTGCATTAAACCCCAGTTGCCACTCTTCCGACCATTTTGCTAGTTTATCCAGATCTCTTCTCATTCTGCCCACCCCATCTGGATCATCTACTCTGTTGCAGATCTTGGTGTCATCTGCAAACAGACAAACCTTACCCTCCCATCCATCTGCAATGTCACTGAAGAAGATATTGAAGATAACTGGCCCCAGGACTGATCCCTGAGGTGCCCCACTTGTGATTTGCATCTCTTCTGACTGTATACTGTTTACCACCACTCTCTGTTTTCTGCCATCAACCAGTTAGCCACCCAGCTGACCAACTTCTGACCCACACTGAGCCTACCCAGCTTATTAATCAATCTTCTATGTGGAACAGTATCGAAAGCTTTGCTGAAGTCAAGGTAGGTGACATCAACTGCTCCCCCTTGGTCCGCCACTCTGGTCACCCAGTCAAAGAAATCTATGAGATTAGTTTGACAGGACGTTCCTTTTGTAAACCCATACTGTCTTGGATCCTGTGCTCCTATGGATCCAGGTATTACATTATCCTTTTCCTTAAGGCGTGCCTCCATAATCTTGCCCACTACTGAGGTAAGACTGACGGGTCTGTAGTTCCCTGCCTCCTCCCTGTTACCACTGTTGTGAAGCAGGATCACATGAACCCTTCTCCAGTCTTCTGGGACCTCTCCTGTGCTCAGAGACTCACTAAACAGTTCTGATAATGGCTCTGCTATTTCCACCCTTAGCTCCTTTAGTACCCTGGGATGTATGCTATCAGGTCCCATTGCCTTGTCCACCCTAAGCTTATCGAGCTCTTGTAGGACCCTTTCTTTTATGAAGGGACTAGTGCTCACCTCCCTCCCCCTGTGTCCATGGTGCTGAGCTGTGGGCCCTGCCCTACCTTCTCTTCAGTAAATACTGAGCAGAAGTATCTATTTAGGATAGATGCTTTTACATGGTCCTCCTCCTCACACACACCCTTATCTCCTTTGATCTTAGCAATACCCCCTCTGGACATTCTCCTTTCAGTAACATATTTATAGAAAGTCTTGTCACCTTCTTTTACTGTTTGAGCTAGTGTTTCCTCAGTTTGGGCCTTTGCCTGCCTTACTGCCATCCCTGCTTCCCTTAGGGAAGTTTGGTATGCCTCCCTATCTTCATTCGGCTATGTTCCTTTATATTTCTTGAATGCCAGCCTTTTGGCTGTGACCCTTTCTGCTACTGTTTTTGAGAATCAAAGTGGTTTCCTTCTTCTTTTGCACTTCCTTTTCTCTCTCTAACACAATGGGATGTTGCTTCAAGTATTGCATCTTTAATGTTTGCCCACTTTGCCTGTACCCCCTCACCTGTATTTCTTTTTGTCAGGGCTAGCTTAACTCTGTTGGCCATCTTATCAAAGTCAGCTCCTCTGAAGTTGTTGTCCTTGTCACTGGGTGTGTTCATTGTGGTTTTGATTTTTGACAATGTACACTCACTCTAATGGCAATAGCTATTTGGCAATCACCATTATGACATGGAACCGTGAGATCCCACCAATGTAGCACATCTGAGTAGAGATCCAGGACTGACGTACAAGCCCACAATAGAGATTCAAACTATCTGGAAAGGAAGAATCTGTCAGGATGGTGTTACTCAACCTCCAGCAGGGCTTGCCAGCCTGATTAGCTGGGTCGATGGTTAAAACACAATGGAGGAGAGAACGACTGGTGAGTCCAACAGGAAAAACTGATGCTGACTAGATGGGACACCTACTGGATACAAAAATATAATCAATACTTGTGGCCAATTATGCCCTATGGAATGTAAAACCACCAGAGAGATGGAGAGCATGAAATGAGTCTACCAGTTGGGACTCTGTACAAATGTCTTGCAGGCATAAAGAGTCACAGTACAACTTGGATGTCTTTTCACCCCTATCACAGAGGTGGAGAAGGCAGTTGAAATTGACCTGGAGGAACATAAAAAAGGTTTTAGGGACTTGAATAAGGTTACCCTGTCAAATTTAGATTGAGGTGCATAAGCCACAATCAGCCTGAAAGCCGCCTGACTGATATAGCAGTCGAGTAAGATAGACCGACCTGGTTACACTTCAACTACTCTTGAAATTGTGGGAGAAAGATGATTAAACAAGATGGCTACACCTGAGTACTTCTTAGTGCCAAGCAAAAAAAATATAAAATACCAGATGTCAGAAGTCTCTGTGGGGTGGCAACATCGGCCAAAGACCATAACCGTGTGTCTTACAAGAAAAGTAACTCTGCTTCAGAATATCACAGGATTTTCAATAGTACCTTCTGTCACATGGGATTATGCAGGCTGTTAACATTCAGCATTGCAACCTTCATACAAAAGAAAAGTAGAGGTGAAAGCCATCATTTTGCAATGTCCAATAACTATGGTGGCTGAGTACGTTTCTTTTTGAACCTTACTTTCAATCCTGGTAAGGAGCCAACTTTCCATTTACAGGTCGCTATCCACTTTGGGATGTCTTCGTTGGTGTCCTGAGGTCCATCGAAGCTGAGTGACATCATGGAAGAGGTGTCTGAACCATTATCAGCATCGGAATCTCCTCAAGCTCTGGGAGAGGCTAGTCCATGGAATTTGTTCCGAAGAGGAAGTGATGGGGTTGCAGCAGATCGAGAGTCACACAGAAGAGTTTGGTTTCGAAGGGACCACTTGTGAGATTCTTTAGAGAAGGAAGAAGGAGGTGGCATGGATGATGCATTAGGGGTGTCCAAAGGAAGCAGTGGTGTGGTAACCCCTGACAGGGCAGGTGGGGGTAAGTCTGAAGCCTCAGGAGTTGCAGGAAGAGGCACCATTAAAGTAATAGTTGTGTTCTCAAGATGGACAGTCAACAAAGGGTATCCCACAGAAGTGGCTGTGAGAAGAACATCTGTAGCAGGTGGGTGTAAAGAAGGCCCAGGAGTTGGGTTTACTTCAGGTTGTAAGGTGGTAGAAGACGTATCATTAAAATGGAAACTGGAACATTTATTGTGAGCCACTCAAGGGCAATCATGGAAGGAATGGCCTTTCACTTGGCAAAGAGTGCATTTTAATTTGTTATGGCATTGTGCTGCTATATAGCCATGTTCCAAACAAAGGCTGCAAGGCTGCTGGTCACAAACATTGTTAAGGTGGTTGAGAGGGCAACATTTAAAACAAGCTTTAGGTTGACCTGAATGGAAACAAACTTCGTGATCATTGCCCAGAAAGAAGCTGTTAGGAAGAGAAGTAAGTCCAGTATCTGAAGATTGAAGTTGGACCTTATATTTCAACCCTGCAGTCCAAATCCCATATTTGTCCTGTATTTTGTCCAGCTGGCCAAGAACCTCACAATGTTGCTAAAGCCAATATGTGACATTCCGAACATCTACCCCTTTGTTTCGGAACATCACTGTCACAGTACGCATGGTAGGTCTGATGAGGGGAATCTCCTGGAAAGGCAACCAAAGTTCTGAATACCATAATTAATTGCACTTTGTCCAAAATATATCCAAAGAAGAGTGAATCTGGAAGCTGATATCATAAAACATTGATCGAAAGACATAGATGACTGTGAAAATGTTGACTGAGACAAAGCTTATGGATTCTATTAGGAGTATTTCAACCAAAAAGGCACAGTCAGGAGGAAAGTCATCAGCTCCGATGTATTTCAGGTGTACTGCCTTATTCCGGGGGCAGGTGTGGGTTGTGCCGAAAAAAAGGTCTGAAAGTTTAAATGGAGTATCTCTGGAGGTGTTTGGTGGAGCTGTCGGAGTAGGGGCATCGGCTAGGGAAGCTGATGCCATGACCCCAGATGAAATTTGATCCACCATCACTGTGCTGAGTTGTGGAAGAAGCCATGAAGATTGGGATCCTGAGTCAATTCGAGAAAGCTGTGGTTGGTGAACAGGGGATAGAATTGTGGAAATCTGTGAGTAGTCCTGATGTGGAGATTCACAAGTATCCACTCAATATACTAACATACTAATATACTAAAAGCCAGCAGAATAGGCCTGACGGTCTTTCGTGTCTGCTTGGTAGCCAGCCCCTATCAGGTGCTCACTTCTGCCCCCCCCCGTTAGGGTCATTCTTGGCTTCAGCACCCCCATGCATCTGTCCCACCCCCTCTAGAATTCCTCCACAGTACTTTGCTTGACCAGACTCCCGGGCAAGGCATTCCATGGCTCCACCACCCTCTCTGTGAAGTAATGCCTTCTATGTTCTCCCCTATAGGTGCCTCCCTCCAGTTTCCATTTATGCCCCCTGGTTGTGCGGCTTTGTTTTAGCCTGAACATTTCCTTAGTTCTACCCCTGTTAATCCCTTTCACATACTTTAAAACCTCAATCATGTCCCCCCCATCTCTCCTCTCCTCCAGTGAATACAGCACAAGGGCTTTCAGCCTGTCCTCATAGGTCCTTTCCCCCATGCCCTGGATCATCCTGGTTGCCCTCCTCTGGACCCTCTCCAGCAGTACTTTGTCCTTCTTAAGGTGCTACCTCCAGAACTGCATGCAATACTCAAGGTGTGGCCTAACAAAGGCATTGTGCAGAGGTAGGATCACTTCCCTCCTCCTGAATGTTATTCCCCGGGCTATGCAGCCCAGTATCTTATTTGCCTTTGCTGCCATTCTTCTGCAGTTCTCACTGTTGTTCATTTTGGTGTCTATCACCACCCTCAGATCCCTTTCACTCATAGTGGCTTGCAGTGGGACCCCTCCCAAGGTATAAACATGCCCTGGGTTTCTGACCCCCAGATGCAACACCCTACACTTCTCCGGGTTAAACCTCAGCCCCTACCCCCTTGCCCAACCCTCTAGGGTGTCCAGATCCCCCTGGACTGCCACCCTTGCTTCCTCTCCATCAGCCACAGCCCCTAGTTTAGAGTCATCCATGAAGAGGCTCATCCTGCTCCTAACCCCTGCCCCTATATGGGAGACATAGGCATTGAACAGGAGTGGTCCCAGTACCGAGCCCTGGGGCACCCCACTGGTGACCCTCTGAGGGGAGGAGACAGTCCCTCTAACCACCACCCTCTGTATTCTAGCTGTAAGCCAGTTTTCCACCCAGCTAAGCAACCATCTTCCCAACCCCATCTCCCCCAACTTTGTCAATAACCTGAAGTGGGGTACCGAGTCAAACGCCTTACTAAAATCCAGGTATAAGACGTCCACTGGGCGCTGACTGTCCAGGGTCCCCATCACCCAGTTGTAGAAATCTATGAGGTTGGTCTGGCATGATCTCCCAGGGCTGAAACCATACTGTTTGTCATCCATGTGTCCTAGCCTATCCAGTTGCCTCCCAAGCATCCCTTTGATGAACCCCTCCATTAGTTTGCCTACCACTGACATTAAGCTGACAGGCCTGTAATTTCCCCTCTCCTCCCTAGACCCCCCTTTGTGGATGGGCACCACATGAGCCACCCTCCAATCCTGGGGCACCCTTCCTGTCTGGAGAGAAGTGTTGAACAGCACAGCTAGAGGAGCTTCTATTTCGTCCACCAGTTCTTTCAATACCCTTGGATGCAGCCCATCCGGTCCTGGCACCTTGTCCATCTTCAGTGCCCACAGGGCCTCCCTCATGCTGCCCTCTGTGATTCTCCCTCCCCAACCCTCTCCTCAGTAAAGGTCCCATCCTCCTCTGGGCCTGGCCCGCTTGGCGCCCCAGTCACTTTTGGTCATCTCATCCCCCTATGCCCTATTCTCTCAGCTGTCCCCCCTTTTTCAGGTTGAATGGAGCCCATGTCTCTCTCCTTAAAAACCAAGGCAAGGTACTTGTTTAGTACCTCTGCCTGCTCCCCCACCTCCTGAGCCTATCCATCCCCAGTCCTAATCCTGGAGATCTGTGCTCTCCTCTTCCCCTTTTCCCCTATGTATCTATAAAAACCCTTCCCCCCCCATGTATCCTTAGCCAGGTTGTGCTTCATCCTCGCCTTCGATTCCCTCTCCACCCTTGTGGCCCTTCTAGCTGACAGCTCACATTCCCCTCTCTATCTTTGCCCCTGGAAAGCTTAAAACGTGCATAGGCCGCCTTCTTTTCTCTTACCACCTCCTGCACCTCCCTGGTCCACCAGCATGGTTTGCTGGCCCTACCATTTTTACTCCTTACCCTTGCACATAAGCTGGTAGCCTCGTGTACCCATTTTTTGATGGCTTCCCATAATCTATCTACATCCATGTCTGGTCTGATCTGGCTCCAGCTCCCCCTCAGTATCCTGCCCATGCCCTCGAAGTCTGCTCCTCTGAAGTCCATTACCACTGTGTTTGAGCGGTTGTCTTCTCCCCCTAGGTACATCCTAAATTAGACTGTGTCATGGTCTCCTCCTGACAGCAGGCTACACACCTCCAGATCCTTTATTTGGTCACTGTCTGTAAGGAAAACATCCAGTATCCTCCCCCCAGTTGGCTCCCCCACCTGTTGGACCAGAAAGGCATCTTGAAACACATCCATCAGCCTCTGCTCTCTGGCAACCGCCGATGTCATGGTGTCCCAGTCTGCCCCCGGCATATTCAGGTCCCCCATGACCACCACCCTACCCTTTCCCCACTCACAGTGCCCCTTGATGTGCTCAACCAATTTCCCCTTCAGTTCCTCATCCATTGTGGGTGGTCTGTATATCACCCCTACTTTTAATCTTTTTCCTCCCCCTGATTGTAGGGTTACCCAAATTGCTTCCACTTCCCCCTCTGCCTCCTCTACTCCTCTTACCAATATTCCATCCTTGACTATCAGTGCTGTGCCCCCTCCTCTACCCCCTTTTCTATTCCTCCTGAAAATTTTATAGCCCTCCAAATTTAGGTCCCAACTATTCTTCTGGGTGGCCCATGTTTCCATAATCACTGCCATGTCCATTGATCCCTCTGCCAGCATCACCTGAAGGTCAGGCATTTTGTTGCTCATACTCCTGCCATTGACCAGGACCATCCTCCACCCCAACCCCCCTACTCCTGCACAGCTTACTCGTCCCTGTGCACTCCCTATTTGACTTCACCTGCATAGCTCTTGCGTTGTGTCCATCAGAGTACCCTGCCCTTGTTTTCCGCTGGAGACCAGGGACCTCGGTCAGTTCTCCTGTCTCCAATCCTGCACCAGTCCCCCCCTTTACAAGTTTAAACCCCATTTCTTGTTTATGAATTTGGCGAGTTTCAGCTTTAAGATCTCCTTCCCTTCTAGGTTAAGATGTTGCCTATCCCTAGCATATAACCCCTTATCATCCCATGTGTCCCCCCAATCCCCCACCAGTCCAAACCCTTCCTCCCTGCACCACTCCCTGAGCCACTGGTTTATGCCTCTAGGTTTGTGCTTGGCCTCCCCTGATGCCCTTGGCAACAGCAGGATTTCTGAGAAAGAAATTGAACACCCAATAGAATGGCAGACCCTGACTAGCTCCCGGAACCTTGCCTGGATTTTCAGATCGCCGTTCCCATCCAGATCATTTGTGCCCAGGTATACTAGGAAATCAGGGGATCCCCTGCATTCCAAGGCTAAGGAACATAGCTGGAATTTGGCCTTGTGAATGGATAGTCCCGGGATATATTTAACCCTGACCTTACTGCTTGTGCCCTCCCCTACTCCCTCCCACTGGATGCCCCTGGTCATGGAGTCCCCCAGCAGGATCACCTTTACCCCCATTACTGGCCCTTTTGACCCCTTCTAGGCTCTTTCTTCTATCGTCGGCCCCCATCTTACCCCTTGCACCCCCATTAGTCCGAGGTTCACTAGTCTGTGCATGATCTATCATGCTCTTCCTTCTGCATGCGGTTTCCAGTTTACTCTTCTTCCCCCCACCTCCTGTCTGGCTTAGCTGCCCCCCCAGTCCCCACAGTCTACCTTTTTGAGCTGGAGTCCACAGCTCCCCCTCCCCCTTCAACTGCTTTCCTCCCTGCCTCTTCCCCCTCACCGCAGGTCTTGTCTCCCCTCTGCCTTCCTGCATGATTCTCCCTACCCTCTCCTCCACATCCACTTTCCCACTCTCGGCAGATATTCCCTCCCTGCCCCTGTCCCCCCTACAATGCCCTCTATCACTCTCATCCCTTTGGCTGACTCCTCAGCTTGCTGGTCCCACCCTCACTTCCTGCCTTTTCCCCTTCCATGTCATTACCCCTCCTACTCCCACCTCTCTGCCCCGGCAGTCTACCCAAATGCTCTCTGCCTGCCTGCTCACCTCCCTCATCTACCTCCTCTACTGGGTAGAGCATGGTGTATCTGTTGCTAAGAGTGATGCCTGCCTCTGGCATGTTATGTCCTGCCCCCCCAACCTCTTTATCTCCCCCTGGACTGCTCCTCTCCTGTGGGTTTTTTTCCATTCATTGCTTGCAGTACGCCCTACCCTTCCAGAGTTTCTTGAAATATTCCCCCCAAAGTCTCCATAGGGCCTGTTTCTACCTGCACCCTGGGGTATGCTGTAATGACCTTTACACCCTCCATGGGGCCATTTCCCCTCCCATTCCCCCAACTCCTCCCCCCTCATGGATTCCAGTTCACTTCTGATCCCCTCTACCTCTGCCCTAAGTTCAGCCAGTTGGGAACACATTGGGCACCCTCCGTTCTTCCATGCCCAATTTAGGATTATCACTGTCCCACAACCTGTACACCCAATCACCCTGCCGAAGATGCCTGCTCTGGGCAACCCCAAACCCACCTTCATTTTGGACCCACCTGCAGCCCCATAGTTCTTGCCCACCTCACGTGGTCAACTGTTCAATCAGCAGATACCTCCTTAACAGTTGACAAAAACCCCTCAGCACTATAAAAATCAGCAGTTATCCCAGCTTATGTATAAAGTAGCCCTCCCTAAGAACAGCACTATATAATCAGCAATTTAAAACAACTTACACAGCACTCTAACATCAGCAGTTTTCACAGGTCACTTCTACCTAATCCCCCAGCCATATGCATGTCTACCATGTGCTCAATGGTGTCCAAGCATACCCAGCATACGATTTTGCCTCCCTCCCAAGTTCCTAAGTTCAGTAGCTTTAACAGTACAGCTCAGAGTCAGATCCCATACGTCATGTCTCTCATCTGCATATAGTCATCAATTTCTTGGATATTTTCAGGCCTCTCCCCCTCTGCTTGATCCTCCCAGTTCCAGTCAGCAGCAGCAATCCAGGACACCCTCAGCAGACCAGGCTTTCCACTCGGAGCATTTCCCCCCTCCTAGGTTCCGCCCCCACTGACTATTTAATAGAGGTTGGGGCCAGGGTGGGTGGTGTGGGATGAAATAACACAGCAGTTCTTGGGCGACTGGGCTTTGGCCTTTATAGCCCAGCTGCAGTCGAAAAGTGCACGCTTGGCGCTGATTGGCCCCTCCACCTTCCAAGCTTTTCCTACAACTGATGAGGTTTTCCTCTGCCCCTTGGGACTCCTGTGACCACCGATGTGGTCCCTCTCTGCTGCTCCCACCACCAGTGCTGCCCTGGATTGCCAGAAAAACAACAGCAGTTCTTGTGTGACTGGGCTTTGACCTTTATAGCCCAGTCACAGTTGAAAAGCACGTGCTTGGCACTGATTCCCCCCCACCTTCCAAGCTTTTCCTGCCACAGATGTGGTTTTCCTCTGCCCCCGGGATGCCTGCAACCATTGATGTGGTCGCTCTCTGCTGCTCCTGCTGCTGATGCAGCCACGGATCTTTTCCTCCACACTTCGGGACTCCTGCGACCACCGATGTGGTCCCTTTCCACTGCTTCCACCACCGATGTGGCCCCGGATCTCCAGAAGAACAACTACTGGCATAAGTGCCTGGCCTGGAATTCATGAATGACCATCCAGTCCTATTATTCAACCCACCTTCTGCAGTGCCTTCTCCGGGTCATAACCCAGACTGGTGGATGTGGGCTGCCTGGCTGAAGGATGAGGAGGTGTACCTAGATGCCTTCCTGGTAAAAGAGGTGGAGGCTCCTGGTCAGTGGAAGCTGTCTGTACACACCTTGGCACCATAGCAGTGGGTACCATGGTGCTTGACTGAGCTAAGGAAATCTATGTGGTGTCCAAAGGAGATAGTGCTGCCAGTACATGTGGAAACTGAATAGGGGAGGCCCCAGGACTGGCTAGCATGGGTACATGGCTAGCTGCAGTAACAGGTGTAATAGTTGTGATGGGAGTGGGAGAGTCTGAAGCCTGAGGCTCCGAAGAGCAGGCTGAAACAATCTGTGCAGATCTGAGTTGTTTCTGGGTGTTGTCTGAAGGAAAGTCCATAGTGGGCCTTCTGTCCACAGTCAGGGAGTCTAATGGGACCAAACATGGGCAAGGGGGCTGCTCTGAATACTCCCCACAGAGCCCGAGGTCTTGCAAAAGCACCACAGGTGACATCTCTGGGGAGAAATCCATATGCAGCATTGCTGCAGGTGGTGAGGAGGTTGTAATGTTGTTGCCCACAAGCATTGGAGACTGATTAGCATATAAGACAGTTTCAGTAGAGCTTACCGGAGTAATGGTGTAAAGTCCTGTGTCCATGACATCAAGGGCTGGATGCGAATGCTGAGGTAGTTCTCATTTCAGTGGTGTTCTGATCAAAGAGAGCATCCCAAGCTCCAGGATCAGCAGGTTAGCCCAGCCAGATGATTTCTGATTCGACATTTGGACTGGCATACTTGCGGCCAACTGAAAATTTGTTCCGATGACAGGGCAGTCAGTTTCCATGGGCAGGGTTGCATCTGTAATGTCCAACAACTGACTCAGCTGGTCAGTCTGTGCTTGTAATCCAGGGAGCAGTATTGGGTCATCCAGGAAATTGTTGTTACCTGCAGGTGCATGTATCAGCTCCGAGTTACTTCGAGGTGGCAGCCGTGAAGGTGCTAAACTGTTACAGGCTGACCCAGATGGCAGTGGAGAATCACAATCAGAATCGGTAATGATAAAATGTCTAACATAGTTGAAAAAGCATTCCCCAACAATAGGTCTGATGGCTGCTGAAGTCTGTCTTTTTCTCCAGTGCCAGGGTCAGTCATCTTGGCAGATGGTTGACAGGTCCCCCTACTGGCAAGAGTGAGGGAATTAAAAAAAAAAAAGAAAAGAAACATTGCATCATGTCATCTGCCACACAAAAAGAACAAAAAACAGTAAATAGCATGTTACATGAAATTAAAATTCATGTATATTTGCTCTATAGCTATTTAAAGTCACATCCTTAGTTTTCTTTCCTCTGGTATCCCAACCTCTATACATTCTTTCTCATTAATTTCCCCATTAGCTTAAAACAAATTCTCTAAATTCTTACATAAATGATTAACCTTCTCTGACACGTATCTCATTGTATCCCTCTCTTTCACCTTTAGTATTGCAAGCTTTATCCGTGTAATCAGTACTTTATTTGTTTGTTGTATTTGTTTTAACAAAAAAGTGACATTGCCAAAGGTAGTACTTTGTTACTGCAAAAATCATAGTTAATGTACTAACTTGGAAACTTTTCCAAATCCCAGAATTATCCCCTAGTACCAGTGTATTGTAGGTTATTCTATTTTGATAAGGCCATTGCCATCTAGCTGCTAGATCTGCCCAAAATTGAATACCATGTGAGCAGGTTATATAGAAATGGTGTATTGTTTGTTCAGTCTTTGTACATGTGGATCTAGGACAAAACCTTTCTTGAATAGCCTTGTGGTTCAAATTTTTCTGCACTCCTACAGTAACTTGCCTTGGATACAAAGCCATAAAATATTCCATGCGTTTTGAGGTACTCTGTTGTCATTAAAGGCAGTCAACTCTCTGGGCATTTTTGTAGGTGTACATTCAGGGAATATTAAAACTACATTCTGTACCTCATACACTATATGATTATATAGCTGTTTTCACCCTAACACCTGTATAGTCTGTGTCTCTATTTTCCACTTTTTTAGGTCACAACCGCATATTCTGGATATGATAGGAGGCATACTTAGGATGGCAGAGAAAGGGGAGATACTGTTGATGGGGGACCTTAATATGCCAGATGTTAACTGGAGCACCTTTGCTGCAGCCACATCCAAAAGCAGGGCCATTCTTGATGCCCTTCAGGTGGCATGCCTCAGACAGCTAGTTTTGGAACCTACTTGTGAGGGATCAATCTAAGACCTTGTACTCTCAAATGGGGACAGAGAGAGGATCTCAGATCTAGAAGTGGGTAGCCATTTGGGAACAAGTGACCACCAAACAGTGTAGTTCATAATAAACTCATCTACACAGACAATCCATACAAAAGTGAGGGTTCTGGACTTCAGGAGGGCTGACTCTGGCAAGATGGGAGAGTGCCTTAGAAAAGCACTATCAAACAGGCTAGAAAGAGAGGTGGAGCAACAATGGGGAAATATCAAAACTGCCATCACAGAGGCAACAAGCCTTTGTGTGAAGCAAATAAACAAATCAAAATGAAAGAAAAAGCCACTATGGTTCTCAAAAGAGGTGGCAGTGAAGGTTAGGGAGAAAAAGATAGATTATGAAAGTATAAGGAAACACAAAAGGAGCAGGACAGAGAACTGTACCAGTTAAGGCAGAAGGAAACAGGGAGAGTAGTCAGAATAGCAAAGGCACAAACTGAGGAAAAGATAGCCAACTCGGTTAAGAAGGGGAATAGAACCTTTTATAGGTATATCAGGAAGCAAAGAAAGACAAAGGGAGGGATAGTGAGGCTGAATAGAATGGATGGTGGGTGGGCAGAGAGTGATAGTGAAAAAGCAGGGATACTGAATAAATTCACAAAAGAGGAAGTAGGGGAGGTGCCTAATCCAATTAACAGAAGCACTCGGGGGTAATCCCAGTCCTTTCACAGAATAAAGGGTTCTGAAAGAACTCATAAAAATGAAGGTGGACAAAGCAATCAGGCCTGATGGAATTCACCCCAGAATTCTAAAAGAATTAAACAGAGAACTAGTGACACCACTGACTACCATTTTTAACAAATCATGGGATGATGGTGTGGTACCTGAGGACTGGAAGAAGGCTGATGTGATTCCCCTTCACAAAAGTGGGACAAAGACAGAGGCAGGAAACTACAGAACTGTCAGTTTGACCTCTGTGGTAGGGAAAGTGATGGAATCTCTTCTGAAGGAAAGAATTGTTAAGTACCTGGAGGCCAATGGGTCACAGGACCCAAGGCAGCATGGGTTCACAGTGGAAAGGTCATGTCAGATGAATCTAATTGATTTCTTTGACTGGGTGACCAAAGTAGTAGACGAGGGAGGGGCTGTGGACATGACCTACCTAGACTTTAGCAAGGCATTTGACACAGTCCCACACAAAAGATTAGTAGTCAAATTAACCAGCATGGGAGAAGGTCCCAGGGTGGTAGCCTGGGTAAAACATTGGCTGAACAACAGGACACAGAAGGTCATTGTAAATGGAGTCCACTCTGAAGAAAGAGGGGTTACTAGTGGGGTACCGCAGGGTTCAGTACTGAATCCAGTCCTTTTTAATGTCTTTGTAAGTGACATTGCAGAGGGTCTGGAAGGAAAAGTATACCTCTTTGCAGATGACACTAAGATCTGCAACAGGGTTGATTCACAAGGAGGCGTGGAAAGGATGAGAATGGACCTGGCAAAGTTGGAGGAATGGTCAGAAGTATGGCAGCTTGGATTCAATGCAAAGAAGTGCAGAGTAATGCACCTGGGAAACAAAAACCCAGGGGAAGATTACACAATGGGGGGAGGTAGTAAAAACAACAAAAATGGAAAGGAACCTCGGGGTAATCATATCAGATTACCTTAAGGTTGGCAAGCAAAGTGAGAAGACAGTAGGGAGGGCTGGGGGGATACTGGGATGTATAGGGAGAGGCATCACCAGCAGAAAACAGGAAGTTGTTATCCCCCTGTGCAGACATTTGGTGAGACCCCATCTGGAGTACTGCGTCCAGTTCTGGAGACCCCATCTCTGCAAGGACTTAGACAGGATGGAGGCAGTTCAGAGGAGGACAACTAAAATGGTGCAGGGTCTGCAAGAGAAGCCATACAAAGAGAGACTAAAGGAGCTTAATATGTATACCCTTGAGGCAAGGAGGGAGAGGGGGGACATGATAGAAATGTTTAAATACCTCAGTGGAATCAACAAAGTCCAAGAGGGTAGCATCTTTCCAAAAAAGAGTTGTGCAAGAACAAGGGGACACAATTTGAAGATAGAGGGGCGATGGGTCAGGGACAATGTGAGGAAGTATTTTTTTTCACAGAGAGGGAGGTGGATGCATGGAACAGCCTTCCTGAGGAGGCTGTGGGGTCTAAAACTGTGGGAGAATTCAAGAATGCATGGGACAGACATAAGGCAAATTTTGTGGGGGTAGGAAGAAATAGGCTGTTGGTTAAATAGGATCTGTAGCTTATCCTCTAAGTAGGGAAATGGGCAGACTAAGTGGGCCAAGTGGTCCTTATCTGCCATCAAAATCTATGTTTCTATGTTTCTGCTATATTATAAGTAGCAAGTATTTGGGGGGCTTCGTGTTCCCATTTGGTCATGTAAGTTTTTAAATCATGCTGTATTTAGGTTTGCCATGTATACTGTGGGGCAATCCAGCCCCATACGATTGTGTTGTTAATAAAAAAGGAATGATAGAACACTAATGGGTTTATCATATTTAACCCTCCTTCTTTTTAGGGGAGGTAGGCGAAATCCTTTTTCACTGCATTAAGCCGACTCTCCCAGAGCATCTGAGAAAAGTTACTTCGTATTCTGGTTTCTAAATGTATCAGCAGAGCATATACATAACTCAGATATGTGAATATCGGTAAAAAAATATTATTATCAATACTCTTTTTTTTTTTTTGCTAATTGCCAATTTTTCCAAATGCTTTCTTTGCTTTTGCATGTCTCCAAAAAATGTTCCCAGTTTAGAGTGGCCAAATCCCCCTTCCCAAATCATATCCCTAATATTTTCTGTCCAGGTTTAACACAGCCCATGACACTGTAGTAAAGGTCATGTTTTACTGCCTCTCTCCCAATTCTATATCTTTTACAAATATACAAACGTCACCTGCATATGCAGAGATTTTTTTCTTGCTTTAAGCTAATATAGGGAGATAACCCTATAACTTGGTTATTCCATTTAATTTGTCCTATAATTGGATCTAGAGCAAAAGTGTATAACAGGGGGCTCAGTGGGCACCCCTGTCTTACCCCTCTTTTTAGGGCCCAAACCTCCCCTAATCTCCCATTTACTGAGGACATAAAGCAAGCTCCCTTGTACAACCCCTTGATCCACCTTATCATTTTCTTTGGTGTTCTGTACACTGATAAAACTTGCAGTAGATATTGATGTCCTACTCATTCAAATGCCTTAGATTGATCCAGGGCTAAAACATAACCGGTCATGTTGAATTTCCTATCACTTTGAAAAATTTCCCTTAACATATATAGATTGTGTTGCATAGTTCTGTGAGGCACTGCACAAGTCTCGGCTATATTAATAAGGGTCCGTGTGATCATTTGCAGTCTCTGGAATATTAATTTGGACAGAATTTTATAATCACAGTTAAGAAAGCTTGTAGGCCTCCAATTTAAGAAGCTGTGTTTATCTCCTTTTTTTGTAAATATAACTAATAATCACTTTCCCAAACTCTTTTTTTGTTTATTGTTTAACCAGGAGAGATACACTAAGCTGAAAGCTTGTTTACAGGTGTGACCTGGAGCACAAGGAAGTTAAGTGACTTGCTTAGGGTCACAGAATATGCACCTAGGCAGCTGTGGGAAACTCTGGATAATCCTTGTTGTGTTCTAAATTATTTATTTATTTTATTTTATTTAGCTTTTGTTAACCGGGTAAGTGCACTAGCCATAAAATGACTATTTTCAGGCATGACCCGGGAGAGTACAGACATGTAGAAACTTAACAGGATAACAAATTATAAGTGCTTTACATACAATGAGTTAAAGTGGATACAAAATATCAGAGACATACAGAGTAGACCATTCATAAGTTCATAGGTGCCTACCTATGCAATGAATAGAGAGGACCTTGGACAAAAAATTATCAAGTGGCATATCATATGAACAGAACAAGGTACACAAAAACAGGTAATACAAAATGAAGAAATAACCATTGAGAGCAGGGGGTGTCATTAAGGAAAAGGTTGGTAAGTGAGGAAGAGGGGAGCAAGCCATGAAATTAGATGATATGAGTGTATGTAAGTGTAAGGGAGATGCCTGCAGTGCAAGATTGTATATGGGCAGGGAAAGGGAGCCGGGACAGGCTGAGGCAGTAAGAGGGTTATATAGAGGTGAGGAAATACCATTGTTTGGCCAGAGACATCAGTCATTAGGTAGGGTGAAAGCAGGAACAGGTATCAGCAATCAGCAGATTTGAGTGCAATTTTCTCTTAAAGCATGTGTGGGAGCTAGAAAGTCTAATGTCGAGAGGAAGAGAATTCCACAGCTGTGGAGCCGCATGCTCAAATGCAACAGTTCCTTTCCTAGTGCAGCACCTCGGCAAATTCAGAAAGGATTTATCAGCTGATCGTAGACCATGGAGTGTGTCCTGAGGAACAAGCATAGCTGCAAGACACCTAGCGGTTTGATTTCGAATTATCGAATTAATAAGAGAGCCAAGGTAGTATTTCCTACTAGCTAATGGAGAAAGCCAACCAAGATCATTATAAAGCTGACAGTGGTTTTTAAGCGAGGAGCAGAAGAGGCATAGCGACATATGTTATACATAATATCCTGTCTGAGTAGGTCAGTTTTATGAGCAGCCCCAAATAAGAGACCCCAAAGGTTAGGGTGGGGAGCAGAATTCCCCTCGCAATGGCCATTTTAGCCGATGGCATGAGCATATAATTAGTCTTATATGCAACACCCAGTTTGGAGTTGACTGCTCTGCAAACAGACTGTACATGAAGATTAAGATCAAGAGATTGGTCTAGCAGGATGCCCAGGTACTTGAAAGAGGTCACACATTCCAGTAATTGACCTTCTAAGTCCTGCACTGTCAGCGCTGTTGTGCAAGCCCGGAGCTTTGGGGCTGATCCAAGTAGCATGGCTTTAGTTTTGCTAGTGTTGACAGCCAGTTTGTGGTCGTATAGCCAGTTTTGGATATTGTTAAAGTCAGAGGAAAGGGTTGTGTTGATAGTGTCTATATTAGTAGAACTTGTATAGATGACAAGATCATCAGTATATAGAATAGCACAGCAGGATATAATTAAAAGCAGGATCCAGTAATTCACTAATTTCTTTTGCAAATATTTCATAAAACTCACTTGTTAGCCCATCTATTCCCTGAGAAGTCCCTGTCTTTAATGACATAATCACCCCATATACCTCTTCCTGTGTGATGGATGTTTCCAAAATCACTTGGGAGTCAACTGCCAGCTGGGGGACAGGTGCAGTTAAAAAATCTAAAATGTTATCCTGATTAGGTGCTTTGTTCGACAATAAAGATCACAGTGAATTCTATACTTCTGACAGCATCTCCACCTCAGTTATGGCTAAAGTTCCATCCTGCTTATAAAGGCCTGTCATAACTGTGGTATCCAACCTTTATTTGCTTGCCATATGTGGGTCAGATGCTGGCTGTTTGTTATTTCCAAATCTCATTTCTGCCTCCAAAGTTTTGGCCCCGTCATATTGATATGTAAACATTTGGTTTTTTTTTTCACTTCTGTAATCTGGGTCTTGTATCTAACCTGTTCTTTGGGTGGAAAGGACATTAACCTGTATAACTGATTTCAAAACCCTAGATAATTAAAATACTCAGAATTTGCCTTCTTGTGTCCTATTTTATAAATAGTTGTCTCAGGTCCCCTTCTGTGTTGAGTCACCATTCCCACAAATCATCATATATACATACATTAGTGGAATATTTGGCTTCTAAAATCTGTTCCACCTGTTTTTCAAATTCCATTTGCTCAAGCAATGAGTTAAACTTCCAGCATTGTGACTGAGACAAAAACCTAGGTGGTGCTGTTGCCAAACTAAAACAGCCAAGTAATGTGTGACGATCAGAAAATTCTGTAGGTTTTATTTCTATTTTAGTAGGTATCACAAATTAAGTTGTGAAAAAATAATCAATTCGTGTTGCATATGTGTGCTTGTAGTACAGTATATAAATCCTGGGTCTTTCCTGATTCACCTATAAGCATCCTGCAGGTTGATACCTATTAATATGTTTTAATGCTTGTGAATCACAATAGATATTTCTAAGGGTTTCACCTGAAAATTTGAAGTCTAAACTACAATTTTCCCCCCCAAATTATGTTTTATTGTGTATAAGTATGGTTTAATAGCTTCAAACAGCTCAATTCTAGAAGCCTTTGTTTGTGGTGCATATGGTATGTATTTACGAATCGAAAGAAAAAATCCCTGTATTTACAATCTAATAATAATGCCCTACCTCATAATAAATCTATCACTCTAATGATAGAAAAAAGAGTTCCCCTAAATAATATCTATATCCCATCAGCTACCTCTGTTTCAAATGTCCAGAATGCTGGCCCTCATACCCAGCTTCTCCGAAGTTGCTCAACCTCCAAAAAAGAAGTCAAGTCTAGTCTCTTGTAAGAAGACAATATAATTAGGTTGAAGATATGACAAAACTGAAATTCTCTCCTTGTAGTTTTTAAGACTACACACATTAAAGGAGGCTAGGTGAAAGGTAACCTTTTTAGGTTATTTAGAAACTAAGTTCATTCTTTGCCTTTATGTGGCTCCTTCTTTTTTCTTTTTTTTTCCATATTTTTTTTTGTTTCCTCTACTGACCTCTTTTCTTCCTCGTCCATCTCTGAGACTACCTCAGACGTATTGGATATATCAGACTCAAGGTCAGAGTCTCTTCCTTCCCTTTGCAATGGGGTATAGGCATTCTATAAGGGTAAGGCAAAGTGTGCAGGATTTTGTTTGGTCACAGCCCATGTTAGCCTACGGCCTGCCTGTGTATTTTTTTCTGAGGGGAGAGCATGTCTTGTGACCCATTACTGTCTGCCACTGGAGTTTCCTGTGCTTTTTGGTTGCTTGTTGTTTGATTTGGGTCAGTATCATTCTGTTCCCTCTGAAGGGGAGTCAACTATTGGGGTACTTACCTCCCTCCCTCCCTCATGTGTATTTGCTAGTTCCCCATGTTCCAGAGTTGTGTCTATCACAGGTGTTGGGATTGGGGTGTGTGTGTTGGGCCTCTCCTTTTATCCTGTGCACACTGTACAAGATTATCCTGATCCCAACACTCTGACCTGTTGTGTCTGGCCCAGGGCACTGATGGAAAGTATGACCCTTATCATCACTTATAAAATGGTATTTTAAAATAAATGAATCTGTTTGGCTAAAATGCATTCAGACCCGTGTCCTTATCAAATGAAATCCTGGTCAACCGGCACTAACCTTCACCCTGTGACCACATAACAACATCGTACCACTGCTCACTAGCCACAGTAAATAAAAGCTACAAGCTTCATAATCAACTATTTGGCAGCAGCTCTCATGCAGAACTACCTCAACAGTGGTAAATCAAGCAATGCCAACATATTCAAAAATCCACTGCACAGAACACCTAACACTGTGTCTATCTAATGTCACCCTTCCTGCAGAACCCCCTAAACAGCTTTATTTTTACTCACAGTTGGATACATTTGTTCCACACAGGTCCAACTCTCGCTCCCGCTACTCAGCATTTCTGGCATCCGAGCCCCCACTTTCTCCTGCAGTACTATCCTTTAAATACAACTGCAACAGCCGACAAGTAACTATCAAAAAGCATATTAATAATGAAGAAAAACATTTTTGGAAATGAAGAAATAACCCACGAGCCCAACCGCGAGGCGGGAAATCATGATGTACAGCGGCCGATGAGGAGCACGCTAGGTCCCAGTCAGGCAAACGATCCACATCAATGGAAAAAAAAAAAGAAATATGCCAACAAAATTAAATAAAATGAGCAAAATAAATAATCTCTGTATAACTGGAGGGTCGGGGGAGACAGTTAATACAAAACCCATAACAGACTCGATCAATCCTGCTTGCCGCTAACTGCATGAAAGTACAACTCCACGTTCAAATGAATAAAATATTAAAACAAAATAAACTTGCTTTGGCGTATTTCTATGTGTGTCTGTATTTCTTTGGACAGTAGAAGCACCAGTCACAACTGCTAACTTTTAATGCAAAACAACACATAAAGAGGGACTTTTTTTTTTCAAATAACAAAATCATATTGCTTCATTTTTTCTTGTATATCCTTATGATATTTTTTTTATACATAAATTTCTTTACCAATGGCCCATTTTATAAGCACAATAAGACACTCCGAGGTGTGGGTTACGTGCTGTTAACAGCATGTCCTGGGGCATAAGGCAGTCGGCGCAAGCACCTCGTTCCTTAGTATACCCCTGGGCATGCTCTTATCAGCACATAACCCACACCTCATCGTGTCTTATTGCTTGCATAAATTACATTAGAAGGTGTTTTCACATATTTCACTAGCATATCCATTACCCCAACATAAAGCACATTTGAGCATGTCACAGGTACTGCTTAGATGGGTCTTAGCTCCACATTTGTAGCATGTTCTTGGCTGCCCCGCATAGAAGTATTTGCTCCTGTCTTTCCCCAGAAATAAACCATTAGGTAGATGTATGACTTCTGAGTTAACCTGAATTAATTTAATTTAACTTTAAATGTCCAGCCTCCTGTCCATAACCCTTCTGAATCAATAATTGCTTCAGGAGGTACCAAAATATTGCATCTGTTTTGTAGTCAGTGGTAAATATCATTGACATTTATCCCCTCATTCCTGAACATGACTGTAACAAATTGAATCTGGGGTTTGGTTAGATAGATTGCATAGAATGGGGTCCATAATGATGTTTGTTTTAAGGCATTACATTTCCACCAAATCTTTCTAACCCAGCATTTGTTTAAAAACATACATCAAAAGTATCCTCACTGGATACTTGAATCGAAGCACAAATATCAGTTGGTACAAATGGTAATGATTCTTTCAATAGGCACCTGGCTACATACACCCTATCTTGGTGTTCTGGTAAACCTCCTCTATACCTTAACCTCACTGCATTTTTCCTTGGCGCTTGTTCTAGTTTATTTTTAAGTAAATCTGAGCGGGTGCCCCCCTAGAGCTCCCCCATGCACCCCTCATATTCTGGCGTGTATTGTTAGATACAGAGTCATTTACAACTCTTTTTGAAAGTGTTCCTGAGCTATTGTCTGTCTCGGCTGTACCTCTGTCTGCCAAGGTACTAGGTTGCTCATTGTCAAGTCCAGTGCTGGCATTTCAATTAACTGCCATTCATTGTGGGGCCCAAACAAATTATTTTGTTGCAGTACCTGTGTTGAGTTAATTTGTACATTGCAGGAGTTCCATAACTGTGATCCCGTATGTTCCTCTGATGTGATTGTTGCAGGCTGGTTATTGCTGCATCCTCTGGTAAAGTAGACGTCACATCCTACGTCCAGTCCAGGATCCATTGTCACATTCCATTCTGCATCCACCCTGCATTCTTTAATACTTTTTCTGCCATTCAGGGTTTCTCCTGCTGCCTGCTCTCCACAGTTCACAAACCAAAGTGTTTCCACACTTGCAGTGTGACAGTTATCAGATCAGATGTCTGCATACCTTCAGTAACTTCTCCCATTAGCTGTTTGTCAATTAACATCTGTCTCCTGCCTCTCCCCTCCTCCATTGGAGTGGATTGTCCATTCTGTTTTCCTAAAGCCACTGTCTCCAAAGTTTCAGGTAAAGACTCTGTTCCTGCTCCTGCTCCATGACTTGTCCTGGTAAATCCATGTCCATTTCCTTGCATTCCTCCGGTAACTCCGTTGCACCATTCATTAGGTGTTCAACCTCCACAATGCCTGTCACTCTCGTAACCGCAATTGTGACTTCCATTTGTAACTCATTCATTTCTTCATCTTCTTGCTGCCCTGAGCTGGGTTCAAGGACTCTACCACAGCCTGCTCCATCTCCATGTCTATCTCCTCATCACATGGATCCTTCATCTTGGACAGGGAGCTGACAGCGCCACCTGCCAAGAGTAGGGGAATTTTTATTATAGCTTCAAAAAAGTAAATGAAATGCCATAATACATGTAGAAAAGCACATGAAAAACATACAAATTATAATCAAAACAAAAGAAAATTAAATATTTCATCATAATCCCTTCCCCTCTCCCCCTCTCCCACCACTATAAGACTGGGAGAATACAACGAGAAAAAAAAAATCATGCATAAGAAATTATGAAAACCAACCAAATTACTGTGTCTTTCAAATGTATGGTACAAACGTACATAGTAACCTTGGAACAAGATTAAAGTCTTACCTTTCTCCAGGGTTTCTCACAGCAGATATCATGAGAAATCACATAAAACATGACATTTCTGTTAAGAAAGGATGCATCTTAGTACCCATGCTGAAATTATCCCTAACCATAATAGTTATAATAAAATCAAAAAGAATATCTAATTTCAAAATATTACTAAGCTGTAAGCCACTTAATATTTCCCCATCTTAGAAGAAGTTGATGTTGAGATAAGGAACTCTTTATCTTTTTTATAGTAAGTTAGAAGTACTCCTTCAATCAAACTAAAAAAGATTATCCCCAGACAAAACCAGCTGCTGCAATGCCACATGAAATCTCACCTGCCAAATAAAATATTTAAAACAAATCAAAAATAACCACATCATGTGCTTGTCATATCAAAGCCACTGTTTTGGTAAGGTACCCAAATACAAAATATCTTGGGTTAAACACTGAAAAGGTGCTGTAGGCCATTACTGATGTACCAAAGCCCCAAACTGCACTATGTAAGGACATGAAAAATATAAATGGTCCGTTGTTTCCAGAACTCCCAAACTGGTCTTTCTACAACAATTTTGGTCCTCTACCCCTTTATGTTTGAGGCTATTTTTGACATTTAGTTTGCCATGAACCACAAAACATAGAACGTCCCACATATTATCTGGAATTCTTAAAGAAAGTAACAATGGACAAACCATCTGAACTTCACTGGTCTTTGTGTTAAAAAAGAGGCCTCATAAAACAATTTGGACCTACTATGACTATAAAATTCTCTGCGGGATAAGGAAAAAATCATGTACAGTATCCAGTACATTGCCACAGTTTATGCTTACTAAAACAAGATTGAAAATTGGATAGTAATTGTACAAGGGACCTTTGAGGACTATGTGAGTTCATAGGCCATAAAGGAAAAATGGAGGCTATGCTATCCAGAAAACACAAGTTCCGCATACTCCAGTAATGCAAAGTGTCATGGGAAGCATATGCAAATGTCCATGAATTAATTTGGACTGGCTCAACTTTAAACAAAATTGCATGGTGCCAAAAGGCCTCGCTATACAATCAGCAAAGGCTGAGAACAGCAGACACAGACACGTGTTTTGTCCTCATTTGGACTCATCAGTGTGCCATGTCTGTATCTCAGCCCAGGGAAAGGAAGCCAGCCAACCTATAGGGGATCTTATTTGTTTGGGTTATGGACAGTCCAAAGTAGAGAGAAAAGAGAACTACAAAAAACCCCCAGAAAATATGCACTGGGGCATGGGTTATCCCGGAAGATATTGGCCAGTGTACTCTGGGATAACTCATGCCACAGTACATTTGCTTTGGGGTTCTTTTGTAGTTTGCTATCTAATACCCGTGCCTTTCATAAAGTACCTTTACGTGTAAGAAGGGGGTTTAAATTTATAAAAATAAATGTAGAAAAAAATGAAACAGTTGGGGTTATCATATTAAGGCCTCCTCTGGCCTTCCCTAATGTAAAATATCCCTTTTAATGTGATTCAAATGAGTACCCCAGATGTATTGAAAGAAACAGCTACTGTAAAAATCGAGGTCTCTAGTTGCTTTGGGGGAGGGTTGACACTACTAAGATGTAAAAACATCAACAGTAAAAAGGTTTTGGCCATGTGAACTCTTTTTAACTTTGCTATTTTCCATTTATTCCAGTGCTGTACTTTATGTTGTGCTATTTTCAATAGATTTGTCCAATTTATAAGTGCTAAATCTCCTGTCCCCAAAAAATATGCCAAGTATTTTACAGGGGCTATTTGTCACTGGAACTCCCATCACTTGCAGATCTAAAATATGTCCATCTCCAATCGGTAAATATACTTTTTTTGTAGTTGATGTTTGAACCCATTATAACTGAAAAGGAATTTAACATGTCCCCTGCCACCTGACTGGAAACAACATCAGCTAATAATAATCAGAGATTATCTGCATTAGCAATAGTGCATATCTCATGGTCTGAACTAGAAAAGGAAATTCCTGTAATGTGTGTTAAGGTATTCAAAAGATGTAATAATGGGTCTAAAGACAGAATATAGAGGAGGGGGCTTAAATGGTACCCTTGCCGTACCTCTTTGCCTATCACTCACTTGGTTCCCATTTAGCCATTTATATATGGGGTAACTGTAGCCTTGGTGTAGCAAGCCTGTACAAATGATATGAGCTGTTGGGGAATCCCATATGAAGACATAGTTTCCCATAAATATTGGTGGGAGACCATGTCAAAGACTTTTGTTTGGTGTAGAGTGACTAGTAAACCTGACAGTTCTCCCATGTTCCCTTTTTCCATTATTTCCCTGAGCAGGATGAAACTGCTCATTATATTTTGTCCAGGGATCAAATAAGTTTGGGACGGATGGATAATGTCAAGAAACACAAAAGCCAACCTGTTGCTCAGTAATTTCATAAATATCTTAAAATCAGACTTCAAAAGTTTAATAGGCCTCCAGTTTGCAAGTTTAGTAGGAGTACCTGTTTTATGCAAAAGAAGGACTAGGCCAGTGTACATGCTGTTTGGAAGATCTTACAAAAGTAACATTGCATTAAAAACACTAACCATTTCCTTACACAATTTTGAAAAAAATGAAAGAATACATTTAATTCGGAAGTCCATCCTGACCCGGTGCAGAATCTATTTTTAAGTTTTTCAGTATGCTCAAGTGTTCTTGCTTAGTGATAGATTGGGTTAATGTGGTTGCATGAAATTGAGAGATTTGTGGTACTGCACATCCATTAAGCCATTCAGAAAACTCTGACGTTATATGTTGCTCCAACAACATGTTCTTCATGTAAGAATCAATTTCTTCAATAACAGCAGATTTATCTGTAAGCATAGTCTCACCTGGATGCTGTAAAGTAGTTATTAATTTTTTCTCTCTTTGGGATTTACAAAATTCAAAAGGGTTTGCACAGTCTTCTTTCCCTTGTGTTCCAAACCATTGTTCCATCTGTAAAGATTCTAATCTATCATATTGCATGTCTGTCATTTTTTGTTTGATATCATGTATTTGTTCTGCCAAATTTTTCCTGCTTTCATTTTGTTGTGAATTCAGAAGTATCATTAGGTGATGTAAATCTTTTTTTGGGGGTACTATTTAATTTATGTGTTAATCTGGTTGGTGTTTTTCTTAACCGGGCAATATTTCGCTTGAAATCTATTCTTTTGAACATTTAAACACACAATGAGAGATACATTTATAAGGTAAATCCTTGTAAAACTTAAATTCTGAGATTCATTTGATATACTTGAGAACGTGGTAGTTTTACCGTTCTTTTTTGGTTTATATTCTTTTTTTAGGACTAAAAGGTTTCGAGAAACGATACATAAAATCATTATAATGAAAACATTTGAACCTTTTGAAGGTATGTTATATATATATATATTTCAGTAAATTAGCTAAGTATATTGTAAAGAAGGATGATATAAAGTTTTTCCTTTTCCCTTGTAGAACTTGAGATATCTCAGAATTAAATAATGGTTTAGATGGCTGCCCCGCCCCCATTAGCCACCATATGAAGTTAGCAGGTTAGTTCCACCTGCATTTGAACATTCATGTATTTTATGATTGATTACACAAAATAAGTATAATGGATATTACTTTTTATGTACATTTTCATTTTACAGAATAGCTCTACAGTCTGATGAAGGAATTATTATTCAGAAATGTTACTGGAATTTGGTTTGATGGAGCTTTTGAGAAATATTCAATTGTGATTGTTTGAAAATGGATTTTTGAAAATGGAATTTTGATGAAATTCTCCTAAAGGAACTTTCTTGTGATAAGGACAATAAAATTGATGTCTGATAGTAAATTTTGTTTAATCAATTGTGGTTGAGACAGGTTATTTTAGATTAACATTTAATATTTTCCATTTACTTGTCTCCTCTTTATATCTTATTATACTTTATAACTTTAAAAGGAACCTTGGGGAACTTATTATTTTGATTGCTATTTAATTTACCCATTTTTTAAAAGTACTCCCTAATGTCCTTCTTAGCATCATCCCACCTTGCCAATGGGGAATAACTTAGAAAGAAAACTGACCTTCAGGAGTCTAAAACATTTTCATACCCTTGATAAATCAAATAATTATTAAGGAGTTCCAAATTCATGTGCCAATATCCTGGTCCATTTTTTCAAAATTGCATAAGGAAATGGTTAGCGTTTTTAATGCAATGTTACTTTTGTAAGATCTTCCAAACAGCATGTACACTGGCCTAGTCCTTTGGGAAATATTTGCTAGTGACATACATAACATGCCATGGTCAGATGAAACAACTGGTTGAACCTTAGTCATTTTAACTTCTAATGCTGGAGAGATAAACCAATAATCAATCCCTGTTGCAATAGAGCCACTAAAATATGTATTTTCTACTGGTTTGTTTAGCAGAGTGAAAGCATTTATCAATCTAGTAAGTTCTAACAAGGAATTTAAAAAATGGGTAGACAACCCCCTATCTGAAAGACATCTTCTGCAATTAAAGTCCCCCCAAACAACACATATCTAGCTGTAAAAAGATATGGCTGAATCATTTGCAACAATTCGATCATACCTGCCCTAGTCTGAGGATCATAAATATTAATCAATCTAAAATCAATATTATTCAACTTAACATCCAATAAAAGAGCCCTCCCAGAAAAAATATTCACCATGTGAATAACCTGAGCCTGTGAGTTATTAATACAGGTGCCCACCCCACTACCCTGCATCACCCCATAACCAGGCTAAACTAGCTTCTGGAATCTCTATATCTAAATGAAGCCTAGTGTCCTGAAAATAAACAAAATCAGAAGGACATGCATTAATCTGGACAAAAGTTGAAAGGTGTGTTCTTTCAGATTTTAAGCTGTTGAGCAGGGAGGCCACAGCTAGGTTATATACAAGGCTTTTCATAAGAAAAGGATCAACGATTGTTTGTTTTCTTGTTACTAGCTCTAGTTCTCATCCTTCATTTATGAGTTTTGTATTGGGGGGTAACATCTTCAGTCTCCATGTCTGGGGTCACATCTCTCTGAGAAGAAGCAAGGGAAGCAGAGTCAGAGTCAGAGCCAATGTCAACATTAGTATCTCCCCAGTTTAAAACTTCATATCTGTTCTGGATTTTCATTTCCTCATGAGGTATCCTTGCTTTGGGCTTTGTCTTTCCTTTTCCTTTACCCTTTGATATTTGGAAAGTGCTCTCTTCTGGGTGGAGTTGGGGAAGCATTGCCTCTAAGGAGGGAGCAACATCCTCCATCTGTTGGGATGATGATTCTTGGGGCAGGAGCTTCTGCTCCTGAGGTGGGGGAACAGAGTCCTGCAAAGTACCACCTGTTTTTTGGAGTCTTGTCTCTGTGGGTACTACAATTGGAAGGGCAGTGTTTGGCCTTGGAAGCCGAGTGTGACCAGCTGATTTAGCTGCTTTGTTAATTTAATAATCTTGCACCACAAAGTCAGCATTGGTAGTATTGTGTATAGTCCATTTACACTCAGTAAAGGAGTGCCCTTCTTCTTTACAGAAGTTACATTTTAGTTTACAATGGAAACAAGTGTGACCAATTTCTCCACACTGTGTACATTTTATAACTTGACATGTTCTGCTCAAATGTCTTGCTGATCCACATTTAAAACAGTGGTGAGGTTGGCCCAGGTAAAAAATAAAGCCCTTATCCCAGCCTAGATAAAAGCAATTTGGTAAATACTGGATCTCTGTCAAAGTTTGATTGAGTTTCACCTTGATGCACCATCGCTAAGCTCAGGGTAGACAAGGCAATAGGACCTGATGGCATACATCCCAGAGTACTAAAGGAGCTAAGGGTGGAACAAGCAGAGCCATTATCAGAGCTGTTTAGTGAGTCTCTGAGCACAGGAGAGGTCCCAGAAGACTGGGGAAGGGCTCATGTGATCCCATTCCACAAGATTGGCAGCAGGGAGGAGGTAGGGAACTACAGACCAGTCAGTCTTACCTCAGGCAAGATTATGGAGGACCTCCTTAAGGAAAGGATAGTGCAACACCAGTAATACATAGGAGGAGAGGATCCAAGACAGCATGGGTTTACAACAGGAAGGTCCTGCCAAACTAATCTCATAGATTTCTTTGACTGGGTAACTGGAGTGGTAGACCAAGGGGGTACAGTTGATGTCACCTACCTTGACTTCAGCAAAGCTTTTGATACTGTTCCATACAGAAGACTGATTAATAAGCTGGGGAGGCTTGGGTGGGTAAGAAGATGGTCAACTGGGTGGCAAACATTTTGGCAAGCAGAAAACAGAGAGTGGTGGTAAATGATATACAGTCTGAAGAGATGCAAGACACAAGTGGGGTACCTCAGGGATCAGTCTTGGAGCCAGTCCTCTTTAATATCTTCATCAGTGACATTGCAGATTGACTAGAGGGTGAGGTTTGTCTGTTTGCAGATGACACCAAGATCTGCAACAGAGTAGATGATCCAGATGGGGTGGGAAAAATGAGAAGAGATCTGGATGAACTGGCAAAATGGTCTGAAGAGTGGCAACTGGAGTTTAATACAAAGAAGTACAAGATCATGCACACAGGGAAGAGAAACCCTGAAGCTACCTATAGATTGGGAGGGGAGTTGCTGGCAATCACAAGGGAAGAAAGAAACTTGGGCATCATCATCACAAATGACCTGAAATCATCCAAGCAAACCACCAAAGCAGTAGGTAAGGCTAGATGAATGTTGGGGTGTATTAGTAGGGGTATCACAAGTCATAAGAGGGAAGTAATAATCCTTCTTTACAAGACACTGGTTAGGCCCCATCTGGAGTAATGCATGCAGTACTGGAGATCACACCTGCACAAGGAAATTAACAAAATGGAGGTAGTCCAGAGAAGGGCAACCAAAATGGTGCAGGGACTGCATCAGAAAACATATGAGGACAGATTAATGGAGCTCAATATGTATATTCTAGAGCAAAGGATGGGTGATATAATCGAAACATTCAAACATCTTGAGGGCATTAACAAGGTGAAAGAGTCTAACACGTTTCAATATAAGAAAACTAGCAGGACAAGAGGACACAGCATGAGATTAGAGGGAGGCCAGTTAAGGGGTAATGTGAGGAAGTTCTTTTTTACAGAAAGGGTGGTGGATGCATGGACCAGCCTATCTCAGGAAGTGGTGGATATGAATACAGTGCAGGGCTTCAAAAAGGCATCGAATAGGCATAAGGGAGCAATACAGATGAGTATGAATAGATAGGCCATTGAAGGAGTAAAGGCCTATGGCACATTCATAATATAGAAAAAATTGGCAGACTGAATGGGCCTTGCAGTCCTTATCTGCCAACAACTTCTATGTTTCTATGTTTCTATCCACCATTTCAGAACCCCTTTGAATCCTGAATAGGCTCTGGAGTGCCCTGAACTGCACACTGTTTCTCTAACCAGTAATGGATATTAGTGGTGTTAACACCTTTGTTCCTGAAAAGCACTGTAATGACTTTAAAAGTTTGTTTGGTTAGAGGAATTGCCTGAAATGGAGCCCAGATTGTACTGGTTTTTAAAGTAACATATTTCACCCAGAATCTATCTAGAATATCTGGTGCCTGAAAGCTAATACCAAAAGTGGTCTCCCCCAGGGTATGAATAAACATATATTGGTAGCCCAGCCACTAGAGATCTCTGCTGGAGGAGCTGTGAGGCAGCCCAGCCACTAGGGATCTATGCCGGAGGAGCTGTGAGAGCTGCTATTTTCAGCAGCTGAGGAACAGTCAGAGACCGCAGTTGGCAGTCTGTTATGTGGTGATCGCAGTCAGTGGTCCAGGAGGGTCCAGTGCCACGTCAGCAGCAAAAGCTTAATTTGGGGGCCACATCGGTGGCTGAAGGAAAAGCCGGAGACCATAGTCGGTGGTCGGGATTTTCAAAGCGCTACGTGGATTGGCCAATCAGTGCCCAAGGCATCAAGTTTTGAACTGGGGCTGGGCTGTTTAAGGAATGTAGCCCAGCCACTGGGGATCTCTGCCAGAGGAGCTGTGAGAGCTGCTATTTTGTCCCACCCACTCCACCCCAGCCCCAACCTCATTAAATGGTCTGGGGTGGAGCTCAGGAGGAGGACAACCAAGAATTGGGGGACAGTGAGCTCAAGGGTCTACTGAGACTGTGACTATTGGGAGAAATATGTTCATCAGCAGAGGATGGGGGAAATTGATTTTTGCCGGCTGGGGCTATAATTGGGAACATAAATTATTTTTACAGCACGGCTGTGAAATTATCCTGATCAGTATCAGAATTAGGGGCAATGTGTTTAAACTGTGGCAGCACTGTACTACATTGTACTGTTAGATTTCTGGGGAGGTGCTTAACCTATTAAGCTGTTAGATACTTAAATGTTTACTTAGTTTACACTGTTAGATCTGTTAGCTGCCAATTTGATAGAGAGATCAGGAGCTAGATCTGTTAACTACTAATTCTGATACGTAGATTAGGAGCTGCTTTATAGGGCAGGTGTAGCTGCTGGAGAGGCTCAATCCAGTTTAAACTGTTAGAACTGTTAAAAGCTAAAGTCTTTACCTAGATTAGGAGTTGGTTCTAGGGCTGTGGTTTATCTGCTGGAACTGTTAGGGAGCTGTTGGATTTTGATCTTATACCACACCAGTATGGCCACTTGGAGAAGTAAGAGGAGTAGAACCCCAGGGGGAGGAGACTGGGCAAAGGGGGATGGTCCCAACAAATGTAGAGAAGGACAGGTGGGGTGGCCTTCAGCTACCATGGCAGGTATCTTTGCTAGGGTTGTTGGTTGCACAGGCCATGGGGCGGCAATCATACTAAACTGGGCCTGGAGGGGGGGAGGCTGCCCACTCTGCAGACAGTTACTGCAGATCGGGGGAGAGGTAAACTGGTTAAGGAGGCAGTTGGATTAGCTGGGTGGGGGAGATGAAGGAAAATGGGAGGGGATATGGGTGGCAGGTAGGAGGGGAAGAGATGAGGCTGGGGCACAGATCAGAAATTAGGGGTGGGCTACGTTCCAAAACCCAGAAGTGGAGAACTTAGGGAATGAGGACCCTTGGCAAGAGAAGCTGATGCCAGAGTGAAAACTTATGGGGTAAATGATCCAGTTCAAAGGAGGAGGGAGGCGGTCAGGTCAGAAGACATCAATATGGGGCAGCCTAGAAGAGCAGACAGAGGAAAAGTTGACCAAAAGGAGGGCAGGTTAGGAGGGGGGAATATAGGGCATTCTAGAAGGGCAATCAGGGGGAAATCAGGCAGGGGATGGAGGCTGGCATAGAGTGTTACAATAAATTTGAGCTACTATGCAACCAGGAAAGTGTGAAAGACAGTGGTGGAAATGAGGGGCAAGAAATTGAGGGTGGAGGGAGGGAATTGGAAACCGGGGCCGGGGTTAGGGACCGGAAATGAGAAGGCTAGAAATAGCTCCAGCGGGAGAAGTGTGAACTTAACTATTAAGCAAAGGGGAGGAGGCATCATATAGTAGGAGTGGGGGTTGAAGGCATGAGAGAAGGGAAATGAGTAGATAAGGAGGAGATGGAGGGGAGCACCTTGAGGAAGATGGACTGTACCGGAGTAGGGCTCTGGGTAAAGGGGACCCACAGGGGGCCAAGGGAGGTAGAAGTATAATTGAGAGGGTGAAGGATGATGGACTGGGGGTAAGGGAAATGATCAAAGACCAGGGGGACAGGCACAGACAAGAGAGGGATAAAGGGGACACGCAATCAGGGGGGTCTGTGGCAAGTAAGCATACAAATGGCGGCAGGAAGGGGAAGGTGACAAGGGAATCTCTCACTGAGGCAGGAGGACTCGCAGGGGAAGGAGATATTGGATCAGGGGGGGGAGGGTTAGGAGCACAAAACAGAGGAAATCAAAAGGATGAAGGGGTCATTAAGCTTCTACTGCTGGGGGATTCCATGACTAGGGAGATACACTGGGAGGGACGAGGGGAACACCCCAGCCAGGTTAAGGTAGTTGGTATCTCTGGGCTGACGGTACACAGGGTGAAGTTCCTGGTGTTTGAGCTGGCTAGGAATTGCGGAGGGAAACCAGATTTCCTGGTGCATCTGGGGACAAATGACACAGAGGGAAATAGCATACTGGAAATCAAAGCAAGGTTCCAAGAACTGGACAGACAATGTCGGGATAATGGATGCAAATTCGCCTTCGCAGAAATATTGCCAGTACCAAGGGCTTCTGTGGAGAACAAAATGAAGATAGCAGAGGTAAATGACTGGCTTAGAAAATGGGGTAAAGAAATGGGGTCAAGGGTTTGGGGTGACTGGGAGAGGGTTTGGGATGATAAGCGCCTGTATCCAAGGGATAGGCTTCACCTTAACCCAATAGGGAAGGAGGTCCTTAAGCACGTGTTGGTGAACTTCATTCAAGCTAAGTGGGGTTTAGGCTTGTAAGGGGGGTTAAGGGAAGGGCAGACCAGAAGTCCTTACCTCTCGATGAGGGGACTAGCCTTTTGCCCCAAGAAGGGGTGGGCAACAGATCAGGGAAGGGCGATACAGTGGGCGCAAAAGGAGGTCAGATGCACGTGGTACCCGGGGGAGGTATGGCAAAGGAGATCAGGGACAAGGATTGGGGGTGTGGTGCTAGTAAATGCCAGGAGCTTGGGAAATAAGGGGTCAGAGTTCCAGGCCATGTTTTACGAAGGAGGGGTAGATGTGGCGACAGTTATGGAAACTTGGGCCAACACAAACCACAATTGGGACTTGAATGTAAAGGGGTACACTATGCTTAGGAAAGACAGAAAGGAGGCCAGAGGGGAAGGAGTGGCTATGTTCATCAGAGATAGCATAGAAATTTCCAGGGTAGAAGTGGCAGAGGGTAATGTGGAGGCCTTGTGGGTCACCTTGCGAACCCCAGTAGGAGGAAAGGTCAAACTGGGGGTGGTATATAGGCCCCCAGGGATGGGGGATGTTCTAGAGGATTGTCTGCTGGATAAAATTACAGCCCAGTGTGGACCAAAGGGGGAGATAGTGGTGTTGATGGGGGAACTTAATATGCCAGCTACACACTGAGAAACCACGACTTCTAAGGTGGCCAAGGAGCAGAGACTGCTGGACGACTTTCAGGATGTGTTCTTCACTCAACATGTGTTAGAGCCTACAAGAGATGGGCATGTCCTGGACATGGTCCTGGCAGAAGGGGAGCTGGTGAGGGATCTGACAGTAGAGGATCCCCTGGCAGGGAGTGATCATGACACTGTCTGGTTTACAATAAATCTTGTGGGGGGGGGGAGTTCTAGGACTTTGGCTGTGGATTTCTGGGGGGCAGATTTTATGGGCATGGGGAAGATACTCGAGGATCATTTGAAGAGGATTACAACTAGGATGGATGTTGAAAGTAGATGGGAGATCATTGAATGGGGACTGCAGGAGGCAGTTAAGAACTGTGCAAGGGTGAAGCGTAAGGGGGCACGTTCATGTAAACTGTGCTGGTGGACCAGGGAGGTTCAGGAGGCAGTCAGGGAAAAGAATGCTGCCTACATTCATTACAAAAATATTGAGAGGGGAAAGGGAAAAGGAAGCACGTATTGCAGCCAGACAAGCCACCAGGATGGTAAGGGCCAAGTCAATAAGCAGTGAGGCTACTACAGGGATACAGGGGAGGGAAAAGGGGTTCTTTAGGTATATTGGGGAGTGGTGAAAGACTAAGGGCCAGATTGGCAAAATGAGAACAGAAGAAGTGTGGGTGGAGGACACAAGGAACCAGGTGGAGGTCCTAAATGAGTACTTTGCCTCTGTGTTCACTAGGGAAGGGGATGAGAAACTTATAAAGCAGGATCGGTTGGAGGTAGACGGATCAGGCGGTAGGAACAGCGGAGCAACAGACAAGGAAAAGCTGGGAGGGATGCTTACTCCAGGGGTTTCACATCAGGATCAATCAATCATTGGTGGGGGCAGATGATAAAATCCCAACAGAATGGATGTGGAATGCCCTTAAGGTCCTACAAAAGGAAAAATCTCCAGGGCCAGATGGCATACATCCAAGAGTTCTATGGGAATTGGCAGATGTACTAGCTGCACCCCTGGTGAAGCTCTACAACAGGTCACTTGAGACAGGGATGGTGCCTAGGGATTGGAGAGAGGTACATGTGGTGCCAGTCCATGGGGGGGGAAGGAAGTGACGAGTAACTATTGACCGCTCAGCCTGACATTGGAGGTAGGTAAAATAATGGTGGGTATACTGAAGGAATGCTTGGGGGGTTCTTGGAGGCATTAGGATGTCAGGATGGTCACCAACATGGGTTTGTGCTGGGTAGATCATGTCAAACTAACCTTGTGGAGTTCTATGAATGGGTAACATCTGAACTGGACAGGGGTAAGCCTGTGAATGTGCTATTCTTGGACTTCAGCAAGGTGTTTGACACAGTCCCTCACAAAGGCTTACTGGAAAAACTGAGGGGATGGGAGTAGGCCCATAGATGGTCAGATGGATTAGAAACTGGCTGGCTGAGCACACCCAGAGAGTAGTGGTCGGTGGGGAGATCTCATCCCCTAGAGGGGTCATTAGCGGGCTACCACAAGGCTCGGTCCTGGGGCCGATCTTGTTTAATGCATACATCTAAGATATCAGGGTGTGGATAGGGTGTGAAATGAGTCTCCTCACCGATGACTCCAAGCTGGAAGCAGTGGTTGAGGGAGAGGAGGGGAGGGCACCCTGCAAGGAGATCTGGGGATGCTGAATAGGTGGGCTTGCACCTGGAAATTAAATTTTAATTCCTGCAAGTGCAAGGTGTTATATCTTGGGAGGGGGAACCCCAAACATGAGTACACCCTTGGTGGGGAAGTATTGGTGGCCATGGCAGGAAAAAAGACCTAGGGGTCCTGGTAGATCCAAGTATGAATAACTCTGAGCAGTGCAGGAGGGCGGCAGTCAAGGCAAATAGGATGTTGGGCTGCATCACAAGAGGAATCACCTCAAGGAATAGGGAAGTGATTCTGCCACGTACAATGGTCTGGTTAGACTTCACCTTGAGTATTGTGTGCAGTTCTGAAGACCACACTTGAGGAGGTACATACAACTCCTGGAAAGGCTCCAGAGGAGGGCAACCAAGATGATACAGGGTCTAGGGGATTTGATATATGAAGATAGACTTGAGGAGCTTTGGCCTGTTCTCACTGGAGCAGAGGAGGGACTGGGGGAACATGATTGAGGTCTTCAAGTACCTCAAAGGAATAAATAGAGTAACAAGGAGGGGATCTTTAGATTAAGAGGGGGGTATCACCAGAAGGCATGGTTTGAAGTTCAAAGGAGGAAGGATGAGGGGGAAAAGAGGAGGAGGTATTTCACTGAGAGGGTAGTGGAACCATGGAATGCACTGCCAGGTGAACTGGTTCTGGCTTCTGCAGTGGAGGGTTTCAAGAGAGGGTGGGACAGGTACAGATTGGGTATGAAGCAGGGCAGGGCCGGGCTCAGGGGGGCCGGGATGGATGACAGGAGAAACATAAAAACGTTGGGGGGCAAGTCCTTGGTACCCAACTGGGGTCCTGAGGCATGAGTAGACTCAACAGACCACAAGGCCTATTCTGCTGGCAATTAGTATGTTAGTATGTACTTCCACCAGGGGAAACCCTAATGATTGTTTTAAAAGTATTTTCCAACATAAAATCTGTCTGGTAGTTCTTGTATGTCCCCCAGAAAGTGGAGCTGAACTGCATTCTGTCTTTACCCCCACTTGACTGGTTTGTGGAGAAGACTTGCATAAGTAGGTGCCTCTGCTGTGTTGGATTTTTCAGTGGTGGGATATTTTGGGGGGGTTCAATACGTTGTCCCATGGGTTCTACCCCATTTTGAAATGCTGGTATGATTTCAGGCAAACTGGAAGGTGCATCAAAACATTCCTCCACAATTGGAGTGGCTAAAGGTGTAAAACTAATGGAACTTGCCTGTGTATCTTTAGAGTGGGAGGGAGGACTCTGTGTCTGTTCCTTAGAAGGAACCTGTTCTGATAATGGAGCCAATTTCACCATACGACTACCTGGAAGTGGTATTGCTGGATCAGGTATCCACAATCCTGACACTGACTGTATCCAGCCTGCTCCTTTCGGGGCTATTTCTGGTGACCAAGTGGTCATATTCTGTGCTGGAACCACTGGCTCTACAGCAACTGTAACTACCTCTGATACATCCGGGTCTTGGGCAGCCGCGTTGAAGAAAAATACTTTTCAGAGTTTTCTCCGGTGTATTACCCGGAGAAACTTCTTCAATCCACTTTTTTTTTTGCTTCCTCTATTTTAGAGGTAACTTCCTGCACTGCTTTTTCAGCTGCAGCAATCTGCTGTTGTAATAATGATTTCTGTTCCTCTGGTTCTTCCTGTAGACCATCCACTTCTTCTGCTACACCCTCCATTGTGACAGCAGCCTGAGCTTGCTCTCCCATTTGTGACTGTGGATCTGGCGATTGCTGTCCTGTGTTTGTGGCCTCAGCAGTCTCAGATATAAGAATGGGTGCAGCTTCTGCTACACACATAGTGCCTCTGTCTCCATCTCCTTCCAACTCAGGACTGATGTCCTCCATGCCGCTCACAAGCAGCAGTGCCCCCTGCTGTACAGAATAAGGGAATTTCCCTGGTGTCCTGGACAAATTTCCCCAATTCACTGAAGAGATCACCAACAGCTTGATCTGGTTAAATTTCAGTTGGTCACCATCTTTATCTCCCCCCTTCCCCAGTATGAGGTTGAAAATAGACAGAATTTTCTAGGCAATAGTGGAGAACATTGGACAACCGCAGACCTATGCCATAGGTGTAGCTTACCAATGCATGTTGTGGCATAACGCCTTGATGCACAGGTCTACCTTGCAGTTATTGTTTTACAGTTTTGGTTATTTTTATTAGTTTACTTGAGTTGAGAGGCTTCACCCCCCACACACCCTGTATTAAAATAACAAGGGGGCATATGGGTGCAGAGCCCCCTTACTGAAACTGGCAAATCTTAAGTCAACACTAAACACATGACAAAAGTAGCCTAGTGCAGCTGCAGTACAGTTCAGCAAGCACGCAATGCTCTATTCACTATGGCTTAATGCTATGGTAGTTGCGGTGGTCCGATGTTATCCACTAGCACCACTGTATAGCCCTCCTTTCCCAATCAACAAAAACTAACTAACTAAATAAATAAAATACTGTAGCACCCAATCTGGGCTAGAATGGTTGCATTCAGAAACCACTTCTGAGACCATGCCACATTTTTCTTGTAGCTCATTAGCTGAAGAGCAACAGATCTTAACCTCCTGTCCCTTCCCAAATGGCAAGTGGATCCTCTTATGATGCACCAACAGTGAGTAAGAGACTAAAAGCTATAGAAACCTTTCAAAGTAAACATGGCCTTACACTTATCAAGTCATACTGACTGTTCAGTTGGGACTGGAGATGAACAAGAGAAATTACTGATATGGAATTGATAATCAAAGTCACTAATGATTCAGAACTCTCATCAAAAGCAGAGTTCTAGAGATTTCACATTTTCTGCATATTTCTACTGTCTCTTGATCATCATTAACCTAAACAAAAGTTAGCAGCCTGTCACATAACTGCATGCAAAGAACGTGTAATAACCTACAGTATTTGGACAGTAATTCTATACTTGATGAGTTGGCTCCTGTTACTGAATCATGTGAGATTGAGAGAAATATTTAAGATCTGCCAATGGTGTAGCTAATTCCTCTACATGTCTAGACTTGGAATAATTCATAAAGAGTTCAAGATAAAATATATTATTTTTGCTGAAAGATGAACTATAGGACTACTCAGATAAATACACTGCATTAACATTTTACTGTGTAAGATGAACACTTGAGTTTAATATATCAGTTAAAAACAAAATCAAGAAACCATGTTCTGTAACTGCAAGGCATTTTTCTCATGGAGGTAAAGCACAGAGAAAGGGCATGTGAGTAATGAATATTAATTCCCAAATATCACAAATAATGGAAAACTCATTACTCAGGAGACTGCAATATATAATTTCCACTATACATTGTGTTACTCCTCAAGAAATATAAACTAAAAAATATTATAATGACCCTGATCTGTATCTCTTTCCAGGTAGCCAGGGCAAGTCCCTTGACCTATCCCCCAAACTCATTTCCTAGCCTTCAACCTCTCTTCCCGGTTCTCCTAAATATTTACTTATTTATTTGTTTAAAAAGTAATACCCTCTCCTTGCACTATACAAAAAGATTACATCTTTTCATACAACCTTCACTCGCTCGACTCCCCCAGTAACTAAAATAGTATTCTTTTTTTTCATTTATTTATATTTCTGCCTCTACTGTTTGACCTTCTACCATCTACAGGTTTCTTCCATGCCCCTCCAACCAACTTGCCTCCTTTATCTAGTGCCCCATGGCTTTCCTCCTATGGTGGGACTGCCATTGGTAGGTGGGCAGTCCATCTTGAGTGTTCGTTAATCCAATGCCATTGAGGAAGTATGCCATGGTCAGCTGTGTAGAGTTGTGAAGGGAGTAGGCAGACAACATGGTTTTGTTTCCTTGTTTCTTGTGATCATCAAGCTTTTTATGTAATTATTTAGTTATATATTTATTTGTTGGCACTATTGCAACAGGAGCTGGCAACCGTACCCATAAAGGAGGAGGGCATCTTGTGAGGCACCTGATCCTCTTCTTCTCTGTTGGCCCCTTGCAATTCAGGCTCATATTTGAACCCAGGTTTGAAAGCACAGCAAGTGGTAGTGCTACTGCTGTCTCCACAGGCCAGGCCAAAAATTATATTCTTTAGTTCTGGGTTCCCTCCCAAATGGGATCCATCATTTGAAGGGCACCAGTACAAAACCTAGGCTAATTCAGTTGCCCACTCCCACAGCTGACACACTCTCATTCACGTTATTAACCATGCCACCTGCAGTTTCCATGGCAAACTTGAAGTCTTCCCAGTTCAAATCCCCCAACAATATTTAGCCCAATAGATACCAGTAGCTTCCACATTCATCTCCTCTGGTAGAGACTGGATTATAGCCAGATATTGCCTGGTTCCATAAGTCATGGATATGGTCTTTTTGATATTCAGGGTTAACTGTTTGGCATGTAACTAGCTTTGGACACTGTTAAAGTCCTGTTGGATTTGTGCCTCTAACCTTGGAGGGGGGGAGTGGCCACTGGCAAAGAGCTATGTTTCATTTGCATACATTTAGATGTAAAAGAAGCCACAGGTTTTTGGGAGGTCATTTAGGAAAGACAAGTACAGGTTAAGGCCAATGACAGAACTTTGGGGAAAACCAGACTCAACAAGAATTGCTGGGGGAATAGAGTCACCTGTGAGGACAGCTTCATACCTGTTAACCATGCAGGAGCTAAATCACTTGACCATATTGTACAAAATCCAGCTACAGATAGCATTTTCAGAACGCAAGGAGGTGGTTAGTAACTGTGTTAAAGGCATTAACCATCCTGACAAACATAGCAGGGCTTATGTGACCCTGATCCATGACCTTCAGGACAAAGTCAGTGAGTCACATCAGTGAGATGACTGGAATGTAATTTCCTAAACCATGACTGGAGAAGGCTGAGGCGGGGAGTGGAGAGAAAACCAGGAGCACCTGAAGTTTAGACAAAACAGAAGTAAGGGTGAGAAAGTGATAGTTGCCTGGTACTGAGGGTCACCACCTTATTATAAAGAGATGACCTTGGTTACATCCCAAACCCCAGGTACTATACCTGTGCAAAAAGAGATTCATGATAACAAACACAGGAGCAGCAACAGTGCAATTAGTGAGAAAAGAGATTTAGTATCCAGTCCAGTAGGACTGGAGCATCTGGAGCAAATGAGAGACTGTAAATCTCAAAGAGTGGCAGCAACAGATTAAGAGAGGAGAATTATTGAATGGTAAGGAAAGGGATGAACAGGGGAAAAGGAGGAGATGGGGGAAGAGAGACAGGGTACAGTACAGAACGAGAAGTGACTGAAGGAAGCAATAACCTCATCAAGTTTTGATATGATGGAGCTACCTAGCTTGAGCACAAGGTTGAGCAACTGGGTAGGGAGATTTAAAATGGAAGTGCACAACCTTCCAGAAGTTAGAGAGGTGGTTTCTGTGAAGATTCTTCAAGATGGCTATGAGTGGATAGTCATATATCTATCTTACTTCAATCTTGCCCTTAAAAACTATGCTTGCAGTAATAAAAATCCATTTAGTCAACAAAGAGGAAACTTAAAATGTTTCTTCCAGTACTGACCAGGATACGCCAAACAAAAATAGTTCACCAGATAAGTGTATTTTTTTGGTGGCTCTAAAGCTAGGGGAGGCCATTTCTGTAGCCCAGGTGATACAGGCCTCAGGCCCGGGTCTACTCTACTACTTGGATCTTAGGGATTGCCAAAGGGAATCTACTCATTGATTGAAATTCAGCAGCTGCTGGTCAGCCATTTCAATATATTTGAGATATAGCTGTCAAAACATACTATAGACCTCCAGAGATGCAATTTAGAATAATCCTTGAGAAAACAAGCCTTAAAATCTAAAATATGTGTTCTAGCTTGAAATCTGTCAGAATTTTGCAGCACCTTCAGTTACTAGGATATATTTACAACATTTAATTTTATTACAGTAATGTAGTTAGAGAAGGAAGGAACAGCTCTATTCTGAGTTTTAAAATTTAGGGCACAACCCATAAAAAGGTTTTGCATCATCTGTTGAAGCATGGTACAGTATGCATGCAGTGTTGTAATCCTCATGTTTCTGCACTTAAAGTCACCATATAGAAGAAACTACAAAAGGAATTAATTGTGCTAGTATCTGCATATTGAATGAGAAGGTTATTCACTCAGCTTTTAAAAAAGCCAAAAACGCAATGCTTGACTAATTAAAAGTCATCTCTTCATCCCAGTGTTTTGCTTTAAAATGGACCGACTCTTCAAGGGAACTTCTATGGAAAAATATAATACATTAAATAAATATTTGTTTTACAGCCCTCAATCAGATACACGCTAATTAATACATCATTAAATTATGTGAATCTGCACTCAGTTCATACCTCTGGATATACAAAATTGCTTTCATTAAGTTTTATTTAGTTCCTTCCAATGGCTGACTGCCTAACTAAATACAGAACACATGAAAGATCATGTGGACTGTGCCACCATCACCACCAGCAACACTGTGCTTAGAAAAGCAGAGGGGATAGGAATGGAGTGAGTACCAAATAAAATCAGGGGAGGCCAAGTGGGCAGCCAGCAATGCAACAGCAAACAGGGAGCCGTGTACTACAGCAGGGGACATGGTGCAGAAAAACACTTTATCAGATACTGTATAGCAGTAAACAAAGAAAGACTGTAGGAAGAATTGTTAGGCTGACTGAGACTGGCAGGGTAATACTGTAGAACATGTAGAAGGAATCCCGTTCATGACTACTTCTTCACAGTTTTCATAGTGGAGATTAGTTGGCCTGCATCTGAAAGTGGCACAAAAGCTGCTGAAAGGAGCTTTCAGAAACTAGGCAGAAAGTATTTACAAGGGAAAGGGTCAGGAAAGAGCTTGCAGCCCTGAAGAGCTATAAGGCTCCAGGGCCAAATGGGATGCTTTTGAGAGTGCTCAGGGAAATGATATCGGAATTAACTGTATCCCTGACAGGGCTCTTGAAAAGCTCAAGATAAATCAGGTGTGGTTTCAAAAGACTGAAGGGTAGCAGACGTAGTTCCCCTCAGTGGGGGGGGGAAGGGGATCGGGAGCAACTGGATAACTACAGGTCTGTTAGTCTTACATTTGTTGTGGGTAAACTGGTGGACACATTAGTCAAGCAGGACCTAATTGGAGGGTAATGGTGTCCAGAACAATAAACAGCACAAGTTCAGGCAGGGAGGTCTTATGAGAACAACCTGATAGTATTCTTTGACTGGGTAACTAGGACAGTATATAAGGAACAAGCAATAGATTTTCTGTATTTTGATTTCAGTAAGGCATTTGAGTCAGTGCCACACAGAAGATTGCTGAAGAAACTAGGCTAGAGGGTTTAGGTGTAGTGAAGGACATAGTTAGAATTGTTGGTAGTTGACTGGGTGGAGGCAACAGAGGGTAATGGCAGACTCAGTCAAATCCGAGGAGCAAGAAATCACAAGTGTGCTGTCACAAAATTTAGTCCTGAGTCCAGTCCTTTTCAATAGTTTCATCAGAGACATAGGAGACGTGCTTCAGGGGCATGATGTGTCTCTTCACAGATTACACTTACCTTTGTGATAGGGTAGGCAGAAAGGAGATTGTAAGAGAGTTGCAGAGAGACCTGCAAAAATTGAAGAGGTGGTCCAAGGTTTGGCAATTGAATTTCAATGCCAAGAAGTGCAAGGTGATGTATATTGGGAACAGGAACCCAGGATGAATATTGGATGGGAGAGTTTAAGCTGAACACTATGACAGAGGAAAGGGACCTAGCAGTTATCTTAAGTGACTCCCTTAAACAATCTAATCAATGTAAAAAGGCCTACAGCAAGGCAACCAGGATGTTGGGGGTTAGAACCAACTACTATCGAGGATGGACATGCTTTCCCTCTGCTCTGCACCAGCTGCTCTTCTAAGTGCTAAAAATCCAGTTGTTCACTTTTAATATTTTCACTGGTGATACCATTTTGGTTCAAGAGACCTCACTGAGCATCCTGATTCCAATGCAAAATGTTGTACATCATGGGAAACTATCACAAGCAGGCTCCAGACAGCACCGGGAGGAAGGTTGCTCAGACACAGGGATACAGTGGTAGCAAAAAAGAAGCACACATCAGCCCTCTTAAATGTGCTCCAGCAAAAAAACAAGATAACTTTGTAGATAAAGCAATGCTGGGCACACACCAAAATGCTGAACTTGAAAATATATTATTGACAAATACTTAGAGTATGGCTAAAGATCCGGGACCGAGTGGCAGGGAGCACAGCAGCTATGCAACCAATGATGATGTCCTTTGAGCAGTCCATGTGCTTGAACAGCAAGTAAATCAACTTGATAATAAAGTCTTGGACTTCCGGGACTGACTGCTACTTTGAGAAACACAGTTGGTGGCAGCACTTAGCGAGGCACAACAAGCAACGGGAAGCCTTGTGCACTCCTACCACCATATCAGGGCTAATTAAGGAAAATAAAATGCTACATTTCCATTTGGAAGCACTGGATAACTTTCCCAGATCTAGCAACTTGGGCAACCTTGGTATCCCTGAACAAGTGGAGGGGGTTCTCCTTGAGACTTTATTCAGAGTTAGCTGGGGCACAATCTAAAACTAGACCCTCCCCATAATGTTCAGCAATGCTACTGAATTACACCCTACAAACGACTGCTATCAGACAACTCCCTGCATACCCTTATTGTCACACTGAGGGGTAAGTGTGATGGAGACAGGACCTTGGAAGTTGCTTGGCAAGCTGGTCCACTAGAGACTAATGGGAAAAGCTGACTATATTCCCTGACTTAAGTTATGCCATGAGGGACAGAAGATGGGCCTATTATGCAGTTCCAAGTGAACTCTGATTTCTCTGAATCTCACATACTACAATACCCTGCCAGACTAAGGATCAGCTATGCAGAGAAGAACAATGTGTTTGGAGAACCTCACAAGGCCAGTACATTTTTAATCAAAATAAAATCTGAATTTGGTACACAGGAATCAGCAGCAAATGTAGTCAACAATGATGCTGCAGGACCTTGAGACTAACTGTTAATCCTAGTAGGTAGGAGTTGGGATGGAATAAGCAAACAGGTCAGGATGGTGTTGGGTTAGCATTGTTGGAGGTGCTATATGCTCCAGGCAAGGGGGTTAAGTATCCCCTTAATGTGCTTTACTTTATAGCTAATGTTATAAGCATGTTGTCCTTGGTTTATTCTTGCACGCGTAATATTCATAAGAGTAAGGCTGAAAATGGTGCTGCCAATGAGGTTGACTCAGTAATGTTTTCCCACCCCCTCTCCCCCAAAGGTGTTCACAGTGTTTGAATAGGAATACTCAGAATGCAGATTATTGATCATTAATACATGTGTTTTGAATATTATGTCTGATATCCTTTCTTTGGCTATTTTTCATGTCATGTAAAGTTGGGGGCCTTTTAGAGATCCTGATAAATGTGTAGCCTATGGCATGTACATGAGTTATCCAGGCTTGTAGATCCCTCCAACATGTGGTAGGATCTATGAGGCATTTTGCTTTATTCTCCAAGTTCTTGTATCAAAGTTATGGTCTTTCAAAATTTGTGTTATTTCTGTATTAACTGCAATGTTGCTATGTAGCTACTTACTAGAGTGATGGTGGGGAATGGACTTTAGCATGACAAATTATATTTTAGCAATAATCCACAAAATGTATGGGGTTATAGGTATTTAATCCATGCCTCAAGTGCATTGTGAGGCATAAGGCCACAGACCAGGTATCCTCACAACACTCAAGGCATGGATTAAATGCCTATAACCCCATACCCTGGAGTAGTTTAGTGCGCTTATAACATGGGTTGTTTTCCCCACAAGGAAAAAAAAAACATAAGGGGCTTTTTCTCCTGTTTAAATAGCCAGAACGGAACTGTGTTCTGCCACATTACAAAATAGTCCCCTACAAAAAATGCACATTTGATTTGTTTTGCGCACATACAAATGTCAGAAAGAGAGAACTGATAAGATTTCTGACATTTGTTGTGCATAATTATACTTGCTTATGTAACCCCTAGGCAGTGCTATCCCAAGGGCTACTACCCTTACCTGCATGGCTAGTTGCAGGTAAAGGGGCCTGGGTACTAAAATGGGTTCCTCCACATGGAGGTCAGGGTTGTTAGTGGTCAAGCTAACCTGGGCACAGCCTTCTGGGACACTGTAACCCCCCTCTTTCCCTTCTTGTGGCCTGAACAATACACAATACTAATCACTTTCACAATGACCCTTTTTCACCATGCAATTACCCAGATTGTTTGCACTTACCACCAGGGCTAGTTCCTCTAGCTCGACCCTTGGGAGCCCATGTAAAACAAGGTTATGCGCAGCAAATAGCAACAGTACAGTACTTTTAGCACAAACTGGAACCACAGTCAGGTTAATTACAAAAAGAGTTAAATCTGATTTATTTAGGGGACTTGAACAAGGGAGAAGCATGATCAGGTTGATTGGCTTAGAGGCTATATAAATCAGACAGTTATGCATACACTTCAGAGTCCCTACACAGTCACACACTCTGGGTACCCAGATGAGGAAAAGGTGGTCTAGCTAGGAACGTTGTCTGGGGTAGGCTGGTGCCGCAGCTGGGAGGGGTCCAGTGATGGAAGAAAGCAACATGCACAACACACACTATTTGTAATTCAGAGCCGGAGGGCTCAGTTTGTGAAAGAAAAAGCAACAAGACAATCAGATGACAACACTTTAGATGTAGCTGTTGTTGCAGGGAGCTACCCTGGTGTTTACTTATGATACCCGATACAGGACACAGGCAGGATGAAATCGAGACTGCAGGTTGTTGAGCTGGAATGCCAGGAGAAGCAGGGCCCACACGAATCACTGAGGCATCATTCCTGTTCAAGGCATTGAGCAGGGGGCTGATCCCCAGGCAGGTCTCTCATCGATGACTTTCTCTGTGTAGCAGGTATTCTGGTTGGGCCAGAGTGGAAAAGCCTAGGCCAAACGGAGATGAATATCGATTTCAGTCCGTGGAGCTGGATGCAGCTTTCAGCAAGCAGAACACAGTTCAGACACACAGTGGGGAATTAAATCATGACCCACTATCAGCACACGGCACATTCACATTTAAGGAAATTCCATTGTACCAGGAAGATGGCTCTCCAGTCACAATTATAGAGTCTCTGCACAATCCGGAAGTTCACAGTTAGCTGGAAATCCTGACAGGCTGATTGCATTCAGCAAATCTTCAGTCTTCTTCAGGTAGGAGCCTGGTCACAATTCAGTGGCTGAATTCATTCTCCCAACTTGGATTCAGCCCGGCAATGGCACAGGTTACCTCCCAGGGAGAGCAGGCAGGCATGCAGGCCAAAACTCAGGCCTCTCCATAGTTCTCCTGTATGAAACTATGCAGGTCTGCTGCTTGACTATCTCGAGCTGTTACTCCTTCACTTCACAACTCAGATCTGCTCTCTGCTTGTAGTGCCCATTAGTCAAGGCACATGGAAATGACTTGGAGACTTGGTCCAAATTAAAGCTTCTCTTATCTCTCCATTCGAGAGAGTTGAAGGCAGGCAGGCCAGACTCAGCCTTCCCGCCAAGTCCTCACACCACCCCGTGGGGCAAAGTTCCTCGAGCTGGGGCTGCTAACTCTTCCAGCTCCCACTCACTTCTGCTGAAACTGCAAGCCTCCTAGGACTTTCTCCAGGATCCAAAAGGTTTGGTTGGCTGATCCTTCTGCCAGTCACAACTAGGGCTCCCCTTCCAGGTCCGTTTAGGCACCAAAGCCCAAAACTACTATTCCTACATAATTTTGCTCCCACAAAGCCCGGGGGACAGTCTCCATTTTAGAGTCCCCAAGATACTGATTGACCCATTTCTGCAGTCCAGGGCCAAGGTGGTGACAAACAGAAACTGTCCATGCTGCAAAGAAAGCAGGTTAGGCAAACTACAATATCTTTATCACTCTAATAGATATTCAGCAAACAGTTACATCCTCTGAAAGAGCTCCCTCTGTGCAAATAGTGACAGCAGAAACAGAACAATTATCTGGCAGCCTAGGAGGGACTTGAGCATGGCAGCACTCAGCCCCCCTCCTAGATTAATTGTAACTGCAAGAAGGCAGCTCTTAAAGAGACAATACACAGAGGTTATATCAGCACTCTCTGGCAAAAACTTTTAAACTGCTAAAACGCAGGACACTATCCTGACAATGAGCATTTAGGCAAGCTCAAGGAAGATTTTTCAGGAACCCCCATTTATAGGGGGGGTTACACCTACACCTGCACAGCAGTTTACTTTGCTTCCCGCCCACCACACACACACACAGACACATGCACCTAGGGCCCCCCCAGCACTTATCAGAACAGACAGACACGCTAAACTATGCCATGACACAGGTGTACTCCTCACATGACTGTGCTGCTGTTTTGCCTACCCCCTCTACAACACCCTTGGAAGCACAGAGAGATGAGACATTGCTCCCCGTGTCCTTCTCGCTTTGTCTCTCTTTCTCTTTCTCTCTCTCTCTCCCTCTGTCTCCTCACATCATGTTTCTACTTCCCTTACTTTACGGACACTTCAACAGATAAAGAGTACAGGGGCTGCAGACACAGACCAACAGAAGGAGCACTGGTATGCGGAGCACAACTAGTTCTCTCTCTCTCTCTCTCTCTCCACCCCCACCCCACACCTTGGTTCACTTTCTGTGTGTCTCTCTCTCTCTCTCTATTTACCAAGGAAAATGTGCAGTAAATTTAACAGAGAGAAAGCACATGTTCTGCTCTCAGAGATCATTTCTATTTGTCTGCAGTTTCAGAGAGAAAGTACATGTTCCACTGTTGGAGTCTCACTGTCACTGTCCCTTTCTCTACTTGCCATTAGTAAGGTGACTCACCCAGGTACTTTGCGATTTCAGCCTGCTCTTCCTTGTGCCAGAAGTTTCAGACAGAGATTGACAGAGTGAGCACCAGAATGCTCTGTTAAGGTCACTAGGACCATGTGAGTTATTTGAGGGGGTCTCTCGCTATTACAAAGTTCTGCATTTGCCAAAGCAGTTATTCTAAAGTGTCACTTGTGCCTGAACCTACAGAGACATAGGGTGGAGTGTGTACTGGAACTCCTGTTATATTGGGGGTGTTATCAACTGGATTGGGTGGGGAGGGGCTGCTGAGCCACTCCAATGCCACTCAAACACAGAGACACATAGAGAAAGCACATGTCCTTGTTTCTGACTCTGTCTCTCTGTGGGTGCACTCCTCAGTACTGACGGCTGCAATGTATGGTTGGGGGGTGGGGCTGTAAGGCTGTAAAGCAGCGGGTACATAAATGTCACTGTCATTGGCCATTTGTACCCTACCTTTACATGGGTACCAGGACTTATAGGACAACAGTGGACTTGGATAAACAACAGCACTGACAGGCAGCCACCAAATTACCCCTACAGATCTCACTCACTTAGGTGCATTTTTAATGGCTGACTGTCAGTGCTGAATTTTCCAACAGATAACAAGTCCCCCTCTGCCCAGGGATCTTGCTGGCCAGGCATCTCACCCCAACTGCGGATTAAATAGTGAAGTGAATCCACGGTCAGGTAATGCTGTTTGGCCAATGACCTTCCCCCTTTTGTCAACCCATGTTATAAAGATTTAAGTAAACATTTTTCTCTCTATGAGACCCTATGGTGTAAATACCAAGCCAATAATGGATGTTGAGGGGGCACTGCTGAGCAATGGTATAAGCTAGATGTGTTTGTTTAGCACTCCACTGATTTCGGACAGAACATCCATAAAAAAAAAAACATTTAAAACAGGATTTTGTGACAGAACATCCATAAAAAAAAAAACATTTAAAAGAGGATTTTCTTACTGGAATACATACTTTTTTTACATGGCATTTCTGTCTCTTGATATGGATAAATTTATTTCCCTGAAATTTGCTGGGAGAGGCATTCCATCCTGAAGGCCTGTTGGAGGGGTTGGGACAGAGGCCTCACCTGCTGCAATACCCCACACACAGGCACGTAGCATTTAGGCATCTCAAAAACCCACACTTGCCTTGATACAGGCTTTCTTAAGTGAATGTCAAGCTGAGGTGAGACAATGTACTTCTCATATTGAAAACTCATTGTTGGAAATAGCTACTCATTGTGTGGCTGTGGAAACACAGAGGGAAAACATTGAAAAAATAATTGAAACTAATGAAGGGGAGATGAAAGCCATTTTGGCCAGATTCCTCACCTTGGAGGGAGACACAAATGCAGCACTCCATGAACAGTTGGCGCAAATGTCAAGACTAGAGTGCCTGGAGAGTAATATGCTCAGGAGGAACTTGCAACTGATTGGATTTCCTGGGACTGTCCTAAATTCTGATTTGAAAGAAGAGGTCCAGAATGCACTTACTGTTATTTTCTCTATTGATCCTACTCTCTCTTTGGAGTTTGTCTTTCATCCTGCTTTGCATCAGACTAAGGATCTGACTAATGGCGAACAGTCAGAAGCAAGATATATAATAATGACTTTTCATACTCAGACTGAAAGAAATAAACTGCTTCAACTAGCTAGACAGAAGAAGCAATTCTTCTATGAGGGTCATTGCATTCACCTATACCAGGACTTCTGTATGCAGACGCAACACAGACGAAAGTGTTTCATGCCAATAATGTCAGAATTAAAGAAAGCCAGGATCGCTGCAATTTTACCAGCTCCTGCTCATTTAAGGATTCAGTTCCAGGGAAAGAGCCAGTTTTTTGATGATCCAGATGCTGCCAGAATCTTTTTTGAGAAAGACATCAGGATTCCTTAAGATATTGGCTCAGACTTTGAGAATTAGGAGGGAGCCGAGGTGACTGAGTATCACCCTGTTTGAAACTTTGAACTGTGTTTGTGTTCTTATGTGAGATAATTTTTTTTTTGAGTGATTCACATTTGGTATTAAAATCTAGAGAAATTAATGGAGGGTAGATGCCTATGTATTAAGTTAATAATCTTCAGTAGGGAAGTTAAAAGGTTTGGAGCATAAATTAACCTTTTTCTTTAAATTTTTATGATAAGATGGCTCTAAGTATAGATGTGGAAACTTTCCTTTTGATCCCCAAAAATAGAAAAAACATATTTTTTTTTTACTTTATTTAGTTACATGTATAAAATGTTAAAGAAATCATGTTCTTAATTGCTAACTTTTCATTGTAATTAAATGTGGAAACTAATTACTGTCTTAAGGAATAAAAATAAAGTATAAAACAAAAGAATAGATGTTGAACTGAACTCATAATGCGTACGGTCCCTCCTCTGTTATTGCAGGTCAATGGCTCAGTGGCTGATGGATGAGGAGTTGCTGTCCTAGTAGTCTTTATCTTGCATAACCTCTAAATGGGGTATTTACCTGGGCATTCAGATAATATATCCTACAATAAGTATTCTAGTACAGTATTCATTTGTCCTCTGTATGTCGTGTAGAGCTGGTTTGTATGTTCTGTGGATATAAAACTAACAAAAAGAGTTTACCAAAAAAAATAAAGCAACCATGATGCTGGGTGTGTATAGGGAGGGGATTTGATTGCAAGTGAAAGGAGTCCTTACTACCTCTTGATAGATCACTGGTGAAGCCACACTTGCAATACTGTGCCCAGTTCTAGAGCCCTCACATGCAGAAAAACAGGAACAGGATGGATATGGTGCAGCCCAGAGTAACAAACTGACTCATGGCCTGCAGGACAGATCTCATGAGGACTGGCCTAGGGCATGGAACATGTACTCACTGGAGGTTAGTAGGCAGAGAGGGGTGATATGATACAGTCCTGCAAGTTCTTGAAAGGCCCAAACAAAGTAATCTGTGAGAAACTATTCAACAGGATTTTCAAATCTATAAAACAAGGACATGAGTGGAAGCTGGCAGGAGGGAATTTCAGGAGGGTGGTGAGGAAGTTGGCTTTTGCGAGAGATTGAGCCATTGAACAGTCTGTTGGCTGAGGTGGTGGGTGCCAAGATAATTACTGGCTTCAAACACAGATGGGACAGAGTTAATGGCTTAATAATCACCAAGGCGGTAGCATGGTATGAAACATGGGGGCCGGTAGTCTAGGCATAAACCCTGTACAGACACTAGGTCTTGGGAGTAGGATAGAGTATTACAGGCAGACTAGATGGATCAGTGGTCTTTTTCTTCTGTCAGCTTCTATGTTTCTATGTTTTTGTGATATTGTTTTACTCATAGCATCATAGTGCTTTTACACTGATAAAACACCTGCTTGGATAATAGTGCTATCCAACCTGCTGTTTAGATATGGAATGACTTAAAATAACATGTTTTCTTCTGAATCTGAGATAAAAAAAAGTATAGTCTATATCATCATAATGCTGATTGATATTCAACTACATCTAAATTGTTCAGATTTGGGCACGAACATATTGGCACATCCTGGTACCATGGCATTGCCCATGGCAGTACCATTTACTTGTTCATAGAAATGGCCCTCAGGCTGGAAAAAAATATTTTGCAGAACTATAGCAGCAAATTCCTGAAGGAAGTGGTTGGGGGGATCTGACATCTGCAGTCAGATATCAACTTTTACCCCTTTGACTGTATACCTTACCTGTGTGGGAGAGAGAGGTGGGAGAGATCCCTTTAACATTACAATTGAACAGTATTGATGCTTTTTTAAAGTGAGTGGCATTTATGTCTTTAATAATGTTCAAGGCATGTTGTATCCCTTCCTTAGATAGGTACTGACTCCATAAGTGGTTGTAGAGGTACATTAATGTACAAAGACAGCATTTGCAGTACTAAATCAGCACCTAATACTATAGGTCTCCCCTGTGGTCATTCTGTATCTTTATGTAGAGTATTTTCAGAATTTAAAAAAGTAGGAATATGTGGGTGATTTTTAATTAGGTCTCTTGCACCGAATCACAGATCCACACAAATAGATGATTTGATACCATTTATTGGACCAACAAAGTTGTTAAAAAAGAAAATAGGTGCTTTGAGCTTTTGGATTACACAAAATTCTTCATCAGGAAACAATGACAGTTGGTTTGGAAGAATACACTTTCTTAAAGTCCAGATCATACATAAAAATAGATGAAAAGTTGTTAAAATCCCATTGTCCTAAACCACTTTTAAAAATCAACATAGGACCATTTATAGACAACAAAGTTCCATCAAAGGAAAGGTATTTCAAGGTCAAATGTCACAGAATAGATAGTTTCTTCCCTGAGAACAGCCATAAAACATACTGAAGCTACATGTGTGAGTCTGTGCATGCATTAGTAAATGACTATGATTTTAAACCACAAGATAAAATAAACTGAAAAAATACATTGGCCCAGATATTCAGAAGGGTTACGCATGGAGCAACAGTGTCGCACCATGCACAACCCACTGATGTGCCCCGGTGCTATATTTAAAAGGGAAAAGTGCATCTACACAAATCCCGATGTGCCAGGGTGCATCAGTAATGTATGCAGGCACAGGTGGGTGGGCGTGCCCATGCATAAACTGCATAGCCCGATATTCAGCCCAGGCCATGCCGAGTTATGCAGACACAACCCCTACCTGTGCCTGCACAAAGTTATGCTGAAAAAAAAAGGAACAAGTCGAGGGCCACCCACAGGTGAGCTGCCGCATTGCAGGGTGCAACACAGCAGCTGCCACATGTGGGTGGCCCTGGACTTGCTCCCGCTGCACCTGGCAGCACCCCCCCATGCCCCGATCGTGGGCAGAAGTGTCACACCCCGAGTAGCCCAACTGTGGGCAGAACAGTAGTGTTCCCCACCCCCAGCAGCCCGATCACGGGCAGAACAGTAGTGCCCCCCCATTAGCCCGATCGCAGGCAAAACCGAAATGTCCACCCACCCCATGAGTAGCCCGATCGTGGCATCAGACCTCCCCAAAGTCCAGTATCCCTGGTGGTCCAGTGGACCGCGAGTAGCCTGATCGTGGGTGGCATCCTCACCCCCAAGTCCAAAATCCCAGCTGATCTAGTGCCCCCACCCCACCCACCCACGGAACCCCACCACCCGCTCCCCCATCAGCCGCGGGCGGCAGCACCAGCACCCCACCGCCTGCCACCCTGCCGCCCACCAACTGACAGCTCGGTAGGGCTGCACGCCCAGTAGTTCAGAGCATGAGCCAATGGGCATGCACCATACCATACAAGTCAGTCCAGATATGTGAATGAATTCATACGTGGGGAGCGGGTGGTAGGGCTCTGTGGGCGGTGGGGTGGGGCCATCCAGATCACCAGGGATTTCATACATGGGGGTGAGGATGTCTCCTGTGATCAGGGCTACCTGTCCACTGACCACCAGGGATATTGACTTTGGGGCAGGTCTGATGGCCCGTGATTGGGCTACTGGGGGTGGGAGGATGTTGTTATGCCTCACAATCGGTAATGGGGGAACACTACTGTTCTGCCTGCAATCAGGTTGCTGGGGTGAACACTACTGTTCTGCCCATGATCAGGCTACGGGGCGTTGGTCCTCGTTGTTGCCGCCTGGCAGGCGCTACCAGGCTAGTCATCGGGATCGGCACATCTGCATGCTAATGGCATGCAAATGGGGCCGTAATCGATGCAAATGGCCCCCATGTGCCTTGCATAAATTATGGCCCCATTTGCATGTCACCCTTTGAATTTCTCAGGTGCTGTGCATGGCGTAATGAAACTTGCACCACCGTATCTCAATGCTCCACTCTGACCACTTGAGTTCCACTGCACCATGCACAGTGGGTTTGGCCAGGGGCGATATTCAAAGAAGTTGCACCATAGCACAACTCCATTGAATATTGACCTGGCCACACCCCGCTTAACTATTTTGAACGGTGCAGGCTTGCACCGCAGGGTCAGTCGTGTAGTTTGAATATTCAAATTAGTATACAACATTAAGGGCCGTATATTCAAAACTTTGCCCCAGGGCTAAATTAGCACTGCCCAGCGGGCAACCGTGCCCAGAGAAAACCATAGCTATATTCAAAACGCATAGCATGGTACAAAACCAGCTGAATATTGCAAGTGAAGGATGCCGGGCAAACAGGCCCAGAGTGCAAGGCAAACATTGCCCAGGAGTAAGACAGCACTGAATATAGCAACAGGCAAGTGCAAACTACAGCTGCAGCTTATTAGACTCTGTAGCAAGCCAGTGTTGCAGGTGGAGAACATTGTGTGATTAGCAGAGATGTCACACAGCTACTGCAAACACACCTCTCAACCTCCTGCCTCATAACTCAGGGACAAGGCTCAAAACAATCAGGGACAAAGGTTTAAAATCAGGGACACACCTAATAAATTGGAAGTATCTACTCAGGAAGCTGGTAGAATAAGTGGTGTAGTATAAAATGCATTTGCTAGGGAAGAACACATCTGTAACAGTAATGTCTGACATTATGTTATGCTTACAACCCCCACTGTTTGGTCATAGAAACACAAGTTGTAGGGGGGACAGAGTAAACATTTCAGGTAAAATCAGGGACGTCCCTGAAAACCAGAGACAGTTGAGAGGTATGACTGCAAACAACAATGTAAGCCACACACTGCAGAACTGTGCTCAGCTGATGTGAGGTTGTTTGCCCGGGGTTAACCTTATTGCACAGTGCTAACACATTAGCCCAGCGCAAACTGGTTAGCCCAGGGCAAACAGGAGCTATATTCAAAGCGCCCATGCAAATGAGCCTACTTAGGTAATCTGTGGGCAGACAAGTACATTTGCATCTCATTAAGTGCTGCTTAGCATACATTACCATGCAGTTTGCCCGGTGCTACTGCATGGAGCGAAAAGCTCCCCCTTTTGGTCAGAATGGAAGTACAGGCTGGATGCTGCAGGCCAAGGCATGCCCACAGCATCCCCTGTTGGTCGGAATAGAAGTACAAGCTGGAAGCAGCAGGAACTGTGTGCTGGCAGGCACAGTCAGTGCATACAACACACCATTCAGCTATGCAAGCAGGACCTGTATATATTTATGTGTGTGTGTGTGTGTATATATATATATATATATATATATATATATATATATATATATATATGTAGATCAATAGCTAAACAGACACACTGTCAATGGCCATACATGCCCTGGAGGATGCCCCCAACAACACAGGTACCCACCGCAGTAGTGGGTGAAATACAGTGGGGGACGAATGCATGGGGCAGGCATAAGGCAAACCTGTTGGGGCCAGGGGATGTCAGCTGTAGGGTCACTGAGCTATGCAGTGCAGCCATCAGTATATAGAGACCTAGGTGGACAGGCTGGGCCAGGCAGCCTTTCTCAGCCGTCATGGTCTCTGTTCCCACGATGTTGGTTCCACTCCCTAGTAGTCTAGTGGTCCCCCACCCCAGCATGTGTCCTGACTCCTGTTTCAAATAAAAATAATCTGTTTCCCTGGTAGTCTAGTGGTCCCCACACCCAGCATGTGTCCTGACCCCTGTTTCAAATAAAAATAATTTGTTTCCCTGGTAGTCTAGTGGTCCCCACCCACCAGCATGTATCCGACCCCGTTAGAAATAAAATAATGTCAGTTTCCCTGGTAGTCTAGTGGTCCCCCACCCCCAGCATGTATCCGGCCCCGTTCGAAATAAAATAATGTCAGTTTCCTGGTAGTCTAGTGTCCCCCCACAGTGACACCCGCCCATCCATATAGTTCCAGAATGGAGCTGGCGACGGCTCAGCCTCACTCTCACCACCACGGCTGGCCGCCCGAGCTGAGGTGTGTGAGGCAAAAAGTGGGTTTAAAGACAACATGTCCTAGTATAAATTAAGCATTAATCAGCTTTTTCCCACATTTATACAGCGTAAGTACTATTCAGATATGTATGTCTTAAAACCTGTGTACAATAAGTTAATATTATTCATGAATATTCATAGCTTATAATATATAATAATTATAGATTTAGTATGTTACGGCTGTTCTCAGGGAAGAAGCTATTTATTCTGTGACATTTGACCTTAAAATATCTTTCGTTTGATAGAACTCTGCTTTGTTTATATCGTCCTATGTTGATTTGTAAAAGCAGTTAAGGCCAGTAAGATTTTTAACAACTTTTTATCTGTTTTTTTTTTTTTTTTTTTATGTATGATCTGGACTTAAAGAAAATGTATTCTTCAAAACCAACTGTCATTGTTTTTTGATGAAGGATTCTGTGTAATCTGAAAGCTCAAAGCACCTATTTTCTTTTTCAACAACTCTGTGGGTCCAACAAAATGTATCAAATCATCTATTTGTGTGGATGTTGTGTTACAAGGACCAATACAGCAAAAATAATTTCTATCCCAATCACAGAGCCACCCTCTAGGCATCATTTCATATAAGAGGTCATTGGTTTGTCTTTGCAATAACTCACTTGGGAGTGTTTAGAGGTGGCAATAGTTGTTTGGAACATTAAGCAATTCCATGCACATTGTCCTGTATTGCTTGATATTTTGAACAAAACCTCCTACTTTATCGGCCAGTTTGTTAACAATGCACCATTCATTTCGTAATCCTTGAAGTAGTAGAGTTTGAGCTTTTGTGAGATTATAGTTAGGTCTCCTTACTGTCACTGGAGTATTAAATATGTTGTCAATGTGTTGGCTAACCAGAGCTCCTGTATATAAGCTTCCACCATGTAGCTGGTAAGGTCTGTTTAACTATTGTTTGTATGGATCTGTCTGAGGATCCTCACCACACATGACTTGAAGCCTGAGGTTCCTGTAGAAACTCTGAAGGTCAACATGGAGTTCAATTTTGTCTAACTGTTTAAATGGGGCAAACAAAGTGGCCATTGCTAAAACATCAGTCTCAGATTGTGTTGATTGTCTATCACTAAGATTAAAAATTGCTATTGGGCCGTCTTCTTGGTTTTGGCTGTGATCTTTACTTTACGCACCCATGTTTCTGTTCTTGTTCACCTACCACTTCTCTTGCTTGTCTTTTGGCATTGCATCACTTGCTGGAGGGTGGGTCCTCATCCAACTTGTCCATTGTAGTATTTGTTGTTGAAGTTTTTAATACAAAAAGACACCCTTGCTCTAATTTGTTGTCTGGATCTGTAATTTGATCTAGCATAGCTGTCAGCTATCAAAATGACTCTATATCTCTGGTTAACAAACATCTTGTAAGAGTAGATTTTATAATTTTTTTTATATTATATTGTGTCTTGGTAGAACTTCTTTGGCTTTTTCTGTTTGATCGTCTGCTCAAAAGTCACTTAATTTCCTTTTGACTGACTTTAAAAACTCATTGTTCTTTCCTGTTTCCAGTTTGTTTTTGAGTGATTCTTCTTTCTTTTGAAGCTCTTTAGCAAACTGACTATATTTTTCAAAGGTAGATTCAATGAGTGCCAACATAAAGTCAGCTCTACATTTAGTTCTAATACCATCCCATTTTTTCTGTGATGTAGAGGAAGTAGAGTAATACAGTGTCTATGTTTGGCTCAATAAAAACCCCTGCATTGCAGACAGTACTATGCCAGTGCCTTCAGTTTATAGGGTATATTTACAAAGTTTTAAGTTTTTGTCATAGCAAAATAATTAAGGAAGGAAGAACAGCTTTTTTTCTGAGCATTAAAAATGTAGTGTACAGCCAACATGGAGGTCCTCCATCATGTGCTGTAGTACGGTGCACATGCAGTGCTAAAATTCCCATGCATCAGCACTGCAATTTGCCATATAGAAGTAGTCCCAGCAGAAACTGTGCGGGAAATTGTGCTAGCTGTCATATATTAAAAGGAAAACTGTCTTCTTTTTGTGATTAGGTAGTAGTAGTGCAACAGTATTAGATCATGCCCCACTGTATGGTATGCATGCATTGCTGTAACTCCCCAGGATCAACATTGAAATTCACCATACAGCAGTAGTGCTATCCAAAGTTTTAAATGGAAATTTATGGGGAGGAGGGGATTTACAGAGGAGGAGGGAAGGGGAGGGCAGCAATGGTGTCCTGACCAGGTGCTGATTTCTGAACAGACTTGATAGACCTTTAGGCCTACTCTGCTGGCATCTTAGTATGTTAATATGACATTGTGCTAGGTGTATATTAACAGGAAAACAGTGCTTTTTTTCTGTGATCAGCCAATAGTAGTACAAGAGTCTTACTCATAAGACAGTCATTTATCATACCAAGCAGCACAGTACACAAATTTACCATACAGCAGTAGCACTAGCAGAAACTGTACAGAGAAATTCTACTAGCATTTGTATATTAAATGCAAAACAGTGTTTTTTTTTGTGACCAGCCAGTATCTGTACAAGGACACCACCAAAGTGAGGGTCCTGCTCAGTGTGAAGCAATGCAGTATACACGCAATGCCATCATTTCCAGACATCAGCATTTAAATTTATCATCTAGCAGTAGCATCAGTGGAATTTGTACAGGGAAACTGAGCTAGCAGCTGTATATTAAAAGGGAAACAGTATGGGAGTCACGTGATGCAGTCATCCTGGTAGCAGCCTTCCTCTACAGCTCCAGCTCTCCGACCCATTAAGTCAACAATTTTGACAAGATACTGAGTAATCTGTTCTCTAAAAAGAGCTTTGAGGGGTTAAAAAGAGGTTGAGCACACAAGGTAAAGAATAAATCACCGATACGGAGATGCAGGCAAGGAAAAATCCGGTGAAACGTACCCCACCGACAACGTCTGAAAAGGCCCAAAAAGCCAGGGCCTCAGGGCAGAAGACATCCCACCATCGGAATCCACTATGGAGGATCAGCAGCCCCTCACATTACAATGTTTCTTGCAAGAGTCCTTCCCATTTAAAGAAAACATGGTCACAATTACAGCAGAAATAAAATCACTCACTCATGCAGTTGAAGACCTGCAACAACGCTACTAGATAACGATGCCAGAATCAAATCTGTAGAGAGGAGAGCAGACAAGCTAGAACCCGAATTAGTCGCGATCCATCAAAAACTGGCCAAAATGGAAATGAAAGTCGAGGACCTAGAGGGCCGCAGCCGAAGAAACAATGCGGTTCTCATTGGCCTTCCAGAGGGTGCCGAAGGAACTGATACGATAGTATTTATCCAAAAATTCATCGAGAAGATAGCTGGACCGTCACCTTTTGGCCCGACCTATATTGTGGAACGAGCACACCGGGCTCTGCGTCCCAAGCCAGCACATGGACCCCCCCCCATGTCCATTGATCTTTAAATTTCTGAACTTCCTGGAGCAGCAGCACTTATTTAATAAAATAAAAGAATTGAAAGAAGTGCATTGGGAAGACACCAGGGTCAGAATTGCACAAGATCTGCCAGCCTCAGTCAGACAGAGAAGAGCTCAATTTCACCCTCTGGTCTCCAAATTAATCGCGGCCAGTGTAAAATACAGAATGACCTATCCAGTGAAGTTGGGAGTAATGGTATCAGGGTCTTGGATGTCTTTTGAAGACCTGGACTCAGCCACAAAAGGGCTCAAAAATGCTTTCCCCGAGTTATTTCGAGAAGTCTGAAAGTCACGAAGTAAAGGGACGTCCACTAGTAATTTGCCCCAGTTCAATCTTATTGAAGAAATGGGTTTTATCCGCCTTGAAGAGAGCCCTCAGTTATTAACCTCAATATGACTGATTGACAAAACAGTGAATAAGTAGGAATGCTGTGGAAGACTAAATGTTCGATTGAAGCGCGGACCGAATTCTGGGCTATGGATATCTCTCTATGCTGTCTCTTGCAGCGAGTTGAAAAACCACCTTCCTACGGCAACTCTGCTAATAGTACCAATGATAACAGTAATTCAGTCAACCGGTATGACAATCACCGCAGGAGGGCGCCAGAGACCACGAAATAGCGGTAAAGCCTTTCAGCAACAGAACAGGATTCACTATCATCAGGCAAGACAACAAAATGACTGATACACGACCAGTTCTGTTCTAGATCCTGGCTAAACCCATTACATCCACACACCTGAAAAGGAAAATAATGGCTCAAACCACTCCTTGTGAAGGGGATAAGGTTGTAATGTTAATGTGAAACCTGCCGTCACAGCAAGAGCACATCATATTTTAATCAAGTATACGCTGTTGCATCCAAGTGGAGAGCGGCTCACAAGTGAAGAGCTAAGTAAAGAATGACTTTGGGAACTATGTTAGTTAATTGCCATGAGGACGTCATATTGAATCGATCTGTCTAATTTAATTTTTCACACCTGAATCACTTACAGACATACTATCGTTCAGGGGAGAGGATGGCTAAAACTTTACCTGGGTGAATTTAACCCGATTTCTTAGCGAGAGATGTAAGGTTTTTTTTTTTTTCTCTCTCCAGGGCATCCTTCCCTTTGTTGGTATAAAACCATCTATTGGAATGTGATAAATGTTGAGACATATCTAAAGTGAATGGTTAATTGGTTTATTAGGACTTAGTATAGGATCAGTTATTTATCCTGTTAGTTATAATGATAGCAATAATACACCCCAAAACAAATATTGGTATATTTATTTTTCATAGTCCAAGGTCGTGGATTCCATCCCGAGGTTCCCAATTAGGGACCAATTATTTGCAATCTGTTAAGGTTTGGCAGATAGATATATGTTTGAAGCACTCTGCTTCATAAAAGAGACGACCTCAAATAACCATGATCTATAAGGCAATCGGAACCATCCCAGTGACCCAGCTTGAAGTTAATTTGTGGGACACAGTAATACTCATGATATTTAATTAGATTAAGCAAGGTGCCAATACTCCTTGTCACATAATTTTATACTGTAAAGAGCTCTGATTAACCTGATATTTAAAGAACTGTGAAAGGGCTCTGGCTGGAAAGCAGAGTAACAGTGCCAAGGACATAGAATTCTTCTTATTTCTTACATTTTTCTTTTACTTCTTCATTTCTTCAATACATGAGTAGCATGGTTGTTACTGTTTGCAATGCCAAAATCAGCCAGACAAAGTTATAAGATATGTATTTGATTTGTCCATCAAATAAAGATGATCACAATGGCAGCAAACCATAAAATTCTGAGGTTAAGCAAAATAGTCTAAAGAAGAGGCTTAGATAAAGAGCAAGATAGCTGAAGCAATGCAATGAGTTATATATTACCTTCTTAATTTGTTCATATTCAGGTTAGATAAGGTTCTAGGAAGAGAAAGTTAAAGAAGGGTGCGGAGGGCTGGGGGAGTAAAGAGCATAGCACGAGGTTCTGCTACTCATGGACCATAGCTATGATAGGGAGAGGGAGGGCAGGAGGGGAGGTTGGGTACAGATATTAAGGTTCTCATTTATGGTAGGGGGATACAGGGAAGGGGAGGATGTGGAGGGAGGGGAATGCCCAATACAGGCTCCCGAAGATAACTCTAATGTGGTTGAGGCCAGGGAAAAACCGTCGTTTAGAAGCCCAGAATATCATGTGAAGTCAATTTTAATTTGTGATGAGTAATCTAACAATCTCCTCATGGAATGTCAAGGGTGTCAGGCAGAAAACCAAGCAATACCAGATATGCAAGCATCTTCAACTTCTGAGATCAGATGTCACGTTTATACAGGAATCTCTCCTTCTGATCTCAGAAGAACTACAAATGAGGAGGCAACAAATAGGGCAAGTATTCACAGCCCAAGGAACAAAACAGAGCTGTGGGGTTATGATTTTGATAAAAAACAAAGTCCCCATTGTGCCGAGCAAGGTAGTTGGAGATGCCCATGGGAGGTATATACTTGTCCACGGGAAAATATACAATCTAAAAATACTACTAGGAAGTATTTATGGACCGAACTCGGATACCCCCAACTTCTTTATGGAACTCATAAACAAACTGATGCCTTTTATCAAAATCCCAATGATTCTGGGGGGGGTCTAAATGTAGTTTTCGACCCAAATATAGACCGCACAGGGAATAGACCTAGAGGTCTGACACCGGCTCAGAGAGCAGTAAGAGATCTGTGGGATATCATAGGTCTATGTGATGTATGGCGCACATTACATCCCACAGAAAAGGGTTTTACTTTTGCTTCCCCTGTTCATAAAACCTCCTCCAGGATCGATTACATATTGATCTCGCATTGCCTAGTAGTGGGGGTCCTCTATTCCGCTATAGGCTATACAACAAGGGCCACCATCAGACCACTCATTAGTGACATGTCGACTTTCCCTAACAGACATTCCTGGGAAAAAGGGTCATTGGAAAATCAACAATCAACTTTTGAAGGACCCAGCCATAATAGAGCTAATTAATACTCATAGTTCCCAAAACAGGTCAATTAATTTTAATTCCATGAGTAAACCGGATATGGAATGGGGAGCCCTTAAAGCTTACCTGTGAGGCCTACTAATTGAAGTGGCCTCAAGAAGGAAAAAATCAAGAGAAAAAAAACTAGTACAACTCCTTAAGCAGATCAGGGATCTGGAAAAAGATCTATCCCCTTCCACACCAGAGCAGACCCTTTTAGATCTGGTCAAACTGAAAAGCTCCTATATGGAGCTTCTCAGAGAGAAAGCAGAATACCTGATTCTGAAAACAAATGCCACCTACACAGATCAGGGGGAAAAGGCAGGGCATCTACTGGCTGCCCGAATTTAACAGTAGGAATCGGATAGATTCATTTCCATAATTCTGTCACAAAATGGACCCTTAGTGGTTGACCCCGCAGAAATTGCATCAGAGTTTCAAAAATTTTACTAATCCTTATATTCACCAATGACAAACCCCCCAACCTGTGAGGACTTAGACCGTTACCTAAAAGATTCACACCTCCCCACCCTCATAACAGAGAAGAGTGCGGCTTTATGTGCCCCGCTAATGGAAGAAGAGATCCTAGGAGTAATACATAGTCTTCCCAACGATAAATCACCAGGACCAGATGGGTTCTCCCCAAATTTTTACAAGATATTTGTGAAAGACCTAATCCCTTTGCTTCTCCCAGCGTTCCAACAGATCCTAGATGGAAAAAGCACAGATGCTTCATTATTTGAAGTGATAATAGTCCTCATTCTGAAACCCGGAAAAAATCCAGAAGAAATGGCAAATTACAGACCGATCTCATTGCTCAACCAGGACATCAAAATTCTGAGTAAATTGCTGACAAATTGCCTAAGTAGAGTTCTCCCAGATCTAATAGGAATGGAGCAAGCGGGATTCATGAAAGGTAGGTCGGCCGGTGACCATATTCGAACTCTGGAACATGCTTTCTCGGCATCCAGAGATGCGGAACATCCTATGGCCCTGGTTTCACTGGATGCCAAGAAAGCATTTGATAGAGTAAATTGGGTTTTCCTTTTCCGAACGTTACAGGCCTCCGGCATCCCCTTAGAATTTCAGAACTGGATTCAGACCCTCTATAATTCTCCAACAGCCAGAATTTCATGCAACGGATGTAACTCTAACAAATTCCCCATACTGTCAGGCACGAGGCAAGGATGTCCCCTTTCCCCACTGCTTTTCAATTTATACTTAGAGCCTCTCATCCGAAGACTAATGAATGACCCCGGAATTCTAGGAATACCAGTGCAGGGAATCGAAATTAAGGTTTTAGCCTATGCAGATGACCTACTTTTGTGTACCTCACACCCCAACAAAGCCATCCCACGGCTGCTCGAGGTTATCAAAGAATATAGTCTATTATCAAATTATAAATTGAACTTGGGGAAAACGGTGATATTCCCGCTTAACCACAAAGTGATGAGGAATGAGATTGAGGCATTAGGTTTATCCTGGGAGAAGAAATCATTGAAGTATCTAGGCATCATTCTCTCGAGGAACACCACCCATTGGGGCAAATACAATTTAAATCCTTTGTTAAACACTATTGTCCAAGACCTAAATAGGTGGTCCCTTTTACCTTTAACGTTGTGGGGTAGAGTCAACCTCATCAAAATAAACATTTTCCCGCGGCTGTTTTACCCACTTAATCTTCTAAATGTCTGGCTACCCCAATCATGGTTCAAAAAAGTACACAATATCTTTTCCAATTTCATATGGGTTGGCAAAGGGCACAGACTAGCTTTTCATAAATTAGCTGCCCCAAAGCTCAAAGGGGGCCTCCGAGTGCCGCACATTGGGATTTACTACTGGACTAGCCACGTGAGTAAATACCTAAGATGGCTTACCTCAAAAGACCCCAACTATCCTGAAGATTATATTCCTTTGTGGGTCCAAATAGAATCGGCACAAATACGCCATCATAATCTGACCCAGGCGGCCCTCCTCTTTATCCAGTCCAAAAGCCTTCCCAAACCTTTACAGGAGACACCAGTTGCTATTTCGGTCAAGGACCACTCCCAACTGTGTTCAGTTATAAAATATAACCACTGTAGGGATTTAGAGCAACCTTTAGTGGGTAATCCAAAAATTAAATTGGACGGGAAAGTCCTCTCCCCCTTTTGGGTCCCGCAACTCCGAGAAGCTAAGCTTAGTTATTTATGGGTGGAAGTAGAACGAAAGTGGGCTTCGGCTTCGGATATCTTGGGAAAATTACAACTGTCAACATCCAAAATATTCAAATTATTCCAATTACGACACATTCTGGTGAAAGACATAGGGATTAACCCCCTGATGCCTGTGACTACTCCCTTCTGGGGAGAATTGACTCAATTTGTAGGCCTCCCATGCAGTCTCTAGAATATTCAAAATTTTATATAATAAAAGATACCCTGGGCCTTACAGACCTACAGATCACTGGGAAAACTCTTACCGTAGACACCCATTAACTGGGATATACTCTAGCGGGGATGCCATAATTTTATTACCCAAGATAAGCTTCGGCTTATGCAGTTCTGCATTCTGCACAACCTATACTACACCCCTCAGAAGATATCAAAATTTGATGAGGAATGCTCTGCCAATTGTTCGAGATGTGGCCAAAGTGAGGGCAATTTAATCCACATATTCTGGCAATGCTCCAAGGTAGCTCCTCTGTGGGCACAGATCAAACAAAGGGCAGATCCCCTACTGGGACTTGATGAGCTGTTCACGATAGATATTTGCCTGTTAGGAAACTATTCAGAGGTCCCAGTTAAGACACAGAAATATCACATAGCCCTCATATCAATGTCAGTTAAAAAGCTAGTGCTTAAGCATTGGAAAGATAGCGAAGCTATGTCATATACTGAATGGTTAGCAGAGCTATTAAGAAATATTAGATTAGAGAGATGATTGCCAGTTTGCAAAACAGATTGAACAAATTTAACAAAATCTGGGCTCCACTCTAACTTTGTATTCCCTATGTACACCTCAACCATAACAATTTAAAGACAATAGAGGCCTTGCATGATTATTAATTCAAGATGAGCATTCCGGGGATGGGCATATGTTTGGGGAGAAATTGGGGGAGAATAGAATTTTTTTTTTCTCTTCTCCTTCTTTGTGTGTTTTGTTTTATTAGTGTTGTTTAGTTTATATACTGAAAGTGCATGTCTACAATGTATGTACCGTATCTATGATGTACTGTATGTTGGAAACTACAATAAAGATTAAATGGAAAAAAAAAAAAAAGGCAAATAGTATGCTTTTTTGTGATCAGTCAGTACCAGTACATGCATACCACTCAAGCAGCAGTCCTGCGTCTTGCACAGCAAGCCCATACACATAAAGCACTGTCATTTCAATGAGTCAACAGTAAACTTTATCATACAGGCAGTAGGGCCGGCATCAATGATACATGGTAATTCTATAAGGAACTGTATATGGACAAGAAAGCATTGTTTTCCTTTTTCAGATCAACCGGTAACATTACAAGCACCTAATCCACAGTGAGGTCCTGCATCATTCACAGCAGTGCAATTCATGTGCAGTGCTGGTAGTGCCAGGTGTCAGTACTGAAATCTACCATATAGTACTAACTTACAGCAGTGTCAGTAGCTCAGTAGGTAGCACACTCACCTTTGAGGCTGGGAGATCAGAGGGCTGTGGGTTCAGTTCCCACATCTGGCACTTGGGTTAATATCCCAGTACTGACACTGTAAGCAACAAGAGAGGGGTGCTACACTTCTAAGGTGCCGTCTTTTCAGATGAGACGTTAAACCGAGGTCCCAACTGCCTGGATTGGTGGTAGTTCAGTTGGATGTTAAAGATCCCATGGCACTTATTGAAAAGAGTAGGGGAATTTCCCTGGTGTACTGGCCAAATTTCCCTCATTCACTAAAAATACCACCAACAGCTTAATCTGGTTCAAGGTCAGTTGGCATTCATCTGTATCCCCCTGCCTCGGGTCGTGCCTGAAAATAGGCAGGATTTGTCTAGTGCACTTACCTGGTCAACAAAAACTAAATAAAATAAATAATGATAAACCCCAGGAAACACTGTACAGGAAAATTAAAATACAAACATTGCTTTTCTTTTTATGATCAGCCAGTGGCATTATTTGCTGAAATTTCATAATAGTGTATGGTTAGCCTTTGTTCTGTATAAAAATTAGCCTGCTCAAAATGCACATCCAAAACTGTTGTGCGCATTACAAGGTGCTGTTGTGCACATCGTGAGCAGTTGTTCAGCACAGTTCAGAGATCATAAAATTTTAATTTCCTCTTTCACCCAACACCTAATTGATTGCTAAGCACCCAGTGCCAAAATGTATACCTTTTAACTTACAAAAGTTTGTAAATTTAATTTCCAGCATAAAACAAAACAAAGAAATGGAAAGGTTTTTTTGTGTGTTTTCTTTTGTTTTCATTTAGGGAGGTAACACTTCTGTGATTTCTGTGTACAAAGCCATATACAATATAAAATAAAATATGGGCAACCACACACAACTCAGCATGTGTTTCCATCTCGGGGCTGAGATAAGAGCATGGACCTCTCGAGCTTCACTCTCTAGGTCCATATGCTGTCATATCAGCCCCTTGGTGGAAACACAGCCTTGTTGTGTATGGTTGCCTATACATAATTCTCAATTTTTTTTAAACTCAAATTTTTAAAATTGTACAATTTGGGGAAACATTTTCAACCTCAAAAAAATATAAATCAAATTTATGCTGGAGTTTAATTCCCATTTTGTGAAAATGTTGTGAATGTGAAATTGGCAATCTTGGACAATTTCACAAGTGTAGTAAAATGTAAAAGAGACCAACAAAGATTTAAATGTTTTACCTAATGTGCAGAAAAAGACACACAAGACATATTGAATCAGATTACTACTAAAGCTGCATTTCAGATTAAAGAAACCAGAGGTTAACAAAAACCTGAAGATAGTGCAACCATAAATATGATGATTTCATTTGAAATGGATTATGAGATTCTACTACAAATGCACTAAAGAAGCTCTGTTCTTGGTGGCTGTGTTTTCAAAAGTTTAAAATATACATTTTCATCTTCAGGATTGTTAAAGACACATGGCATTACATAGAACAATGCTGTGAATGTGTGCACATGCACAAAACATTTAGTCAATGAGCCCCAGTGGTTAGGTGGTAAATTGCAAGAAGACAGGCAAATGCATAATGATGGCCTTGAGTATTCTTGATGATTCTTCACTCAGGATATTTAGTGAGGGTACCGTGATGCTGGGCTCCAGTGTACTTTCACTATGGAGACCCATATAAATGCTACCTTATTTCTACTCTGTCCAGCATTTTTCTTCCTACTTCTCCATGGCAGGTCAGGTATATGACAGGTGACAAATTATGAGTAGGGCTTCTACAAAATAATCAGGAAAGTCACCACATTTCATAAAAGCTCAAGAAATGTGACTTTAATTACTGATGGCTTCTTGTAACATGGCCATACTTTAAGCAAGAGTTTATAAAATAGCCACACATAGCCTTCCATGTTGGGTTTATGAACCTACCAAAACTGGTGACATTACATTCTCTAGTTTTGTAATTATAGAGGCTTACAATGGTCAGGGCCCTGTATTTACTAAGGCAAAGTGGGCCTACATTCTGCGGCAGGACCTCATACTTTCTGCCGCAGAACAACTGCTGATTCTGTGGCCGATCTGCAGCAGATAAATTCTGGCTAAACAGCATACCTTCAAAGGGATTAAGTCTTAGTTAACCCTTTGACTGCCTTCATGCAACCACTCTGCTACACTGAAAGTGGAACAGCAGACCATTTAACAGTATGTATTCTTCTTATCACAAATATTTAACTGCAATAACCCAAAACTGGCACAGCCATGGGCATCAGTGTTCTCTTTTAATGAATTTTCCCTCCCACCCTAAATTTGAAGGCTCATCTGTTCTTCTTCTTCTGGAAATTGGTGGCCTTTGCTATTCTCCTAGGTTATAATTAGAGAAGGACATACACACTTAGCTAAAACTACACAAAAGGCAAAAACTGCTTGGATTTCTTCTGGTTTATATTTACAGTTAGCAGATATAAAGAGAGACACCAACTTGAAAGACATGTTTTTCTGATTTTGATCAATGTCATTTTAGATTATTATTTTTTTAAACTAGGAATACCCCAACTGACATGCAACAAATTTGTTGAGTGCAGTGTGCAAATCTGTGTGTTGGGGGGATTGTCTTCCTATAGCAGTGAAGGAGGGTATAACTTGCAGTGTCTGTAGGATTTGTTGACTCCTGATTTTTCTTTTGGGGACACACTAAAAATTGCAAGCAAGTCATTCTTATTAAGCTGGAGTAACCTTGATTAGCATGTCCTCATCTCACCACTCAGGGGCTATGGTGTTCTTCAGGCAGTGACCCTCATTTACTTATGTATAGCAGCAATCAAACTCTTCATTCCAATTTTTTTCCATACCTGCTTTCTCCAGTTCTAGTATACCTTGGTCCCCAACTCTGCTGCAGCTGGGCAACATGATCCTCCTTAAGAATTGAGCTTGATGCCACCACTTAGGCTGCAGGTTCAAATCTGACAAGAAATTACTCTCACACTTGCAGGTACAAAACTGCAACCCACAAATCAAAACTGTGCTCGATGTCCACCAGTGTGGACCAGGTCCTCAGTCTGGTGCCAGCCCTGCGTTTCTGCAATCAGCTTCTCCTCCGATATCTGTCACCACACTGAGATAGACTGCACCTCCATGGGCACCACTGAATCTTCTCACTTCTTGACTATAGCTCACCTTCCAGTTCTTCTTTCCAAATTTATCATCCAAGGATTCAGCATACACCATGAACAGCCTCACAATCTAAAATTAATATGGCTAAGCTACCCACACCTACACAGCAGCAAATCATAATTGCCATGGATGTAATCAAGCTTTGTCACTCTTGTGTCAGTCCCCTCCTCCACAATACTGGCTAGACAGAGTTATGTAACAAGAGCCTGCATGAGTCAAGATGCCATGCGGCCACTAGCTTTTTGGCTTTGTAGCAGACAACATCAGTTTTCTGCCCCTTCTAATGAACATGTATGCCATGGCATACTTAACATCTCAATAGTTATTTGCCTTTGCCTTGTGTGAATGCATAGCATAGCTAGCATTTCTGCGGCTGTGTGACTGATTTTTCTGATTTTTGCGGTGAGCACTGATATCTGCAGTCAGCCCTGATTTCTGAAGCCACTCTTTCAACTGCAGAATCACAGAAAACATGGGGCCCTGACAATGGTGCAGTTTACATACTTTATTTAAACATTTCTAAGTGTTTGGTTTCTTTTAACTCAGTACCCTTTAATGAAAGAGTTCTGAAACTTGGCACACACATATATGAGACAGAAGATTTCAAACATATCAAATAGGGTAATTTGGAAAAGTAGTTTTAAAATTAGATGGATATGGCTGAAGTTTAAATTTATGGATAAAAATTCACAACATTTTCAAGACAATAACATTTTATTGGTTTGATGCACTAACAAAGGGCACAGAGTGCATTACAAAAGTAAACATGGTACACCACACTTAAATAAATATAATAAATAAACAGTAGACAGTTGCAGTAGGCTAATCTGGGTAGGCCTGTGCAAACAGGTATGTCTCAATTGATGTTTAAGGCCCCCACCATGGAAGCAGATCAATTAACTCTGGCAAATAATTCCAGAGAAAGGGATTAGCAGCCACACAGACCCTGTATCCAGATTGTTTAAGGAAGGAACAAGGAACAGAACATAAGCCCACATCGGTGGATTGTAGGGGACGAGTAGATGTGTAGGACATCAGAAAGTCCTTCAGATAGCTTTGACTAAACCAACTCAGGGGCTTGAATGCTAACAAGCATATCTTGAAGGTCATATGCCACTGAACAGGCTGCCACTGTTACCTGTTGTTCTAATATCAGGTTCAGGTCTAGAACAGCACCCAGATTCTTCACCACATCCACAACTTGAAGTGACTGACCATTCACTGATGGCAAATGATGGCCACTACTTGTCATCAACCACCCATGCCATCCTGGATCAATAATCATAACCTCTATCTTGCCAGCATTGATATACACCCAGCTGGAGACCATCCAGTCGTTGATTTCTCATAGGCTCTATCTGAACACTGAAACTAAATTCAACCCATAATGGATGCAAAGCAGATAGGGATGAGTTTCAGTTGCATAGCAGTGGAACTCTACTCCTTGCTGTCTAATGATCTCACCCAATGGCAACATGTACATAGCAAACAACACAAGTGCCAACATTGAGCCTTGTGGAACCCCACCCTCTGTGTAACGTAATACTTTCTACCTTCCTTTTTGAACACATTGGTCACCAATTGATAAATGAGATCAAACATACTTTGGAGCTGATGTTTACTGTCATCCCAAAACCATATATCAATGAATGGTCCACTTTTAAGCAGTCCTACTGCTATTACAAAGGATGCAACCAGTTGTGACAAAAAGTTGCGATATGCAGTAAAAAAATAGAAAGAAAGAAAAAATTGACCATTTTCCTGATGGTTGCAGGTTGGGAGGCAGCATATCTTTTAATTAAAGCCCATATGAGGGCTAGCTTTTAAATCTCTTACTCTGTGAGTGTAAGGGGACACTCACAGGATGCACCTGGGAATTTCCAAGGAGACCGTACACACCAGGAAGTGCCTGGAGAACACAGAGATTTTGTAGTGCCAAAACAGGCTAGAACAGTGCATTATAGTAGAAACAGAGATCACAGGAAAGGTTTAGGTGGTCTTTAAAGGGCACCTAAAACTGATTTTAAACCTATTGGTTGGGATTTGAATGGTGAGGATACAGGAAGTGAGTGCAGCGCAACATCCAGTCCCCCTACTACATAGAGACAAACACTGACTGTTTAGCACCATTTTTCTGATAGCTGCAGGTTGAGAGGCAGTATATCTTTTAATTGTTAATAATTTTTATTAAGTTTGAAAGATAATATCAGACATAGCCAGGTACATAAAGAAGATACGACATGACACATATGCATACACATTGACTGCAGTGTCATTATATAATTGACAAAGTCTAGCCCATAGAAAAGGACATTGCTAAATAATGATACAGTAAGAAATTATACAGTGAGTTGTAGTGTGGTATTGTGCCCCCCAAAAGAAAAGTATAATAAATTGCATGATTACCACTGCATCTAGATTAGTTAAGACTTCTAATATGGGCATAATACATAAGTGTCTCCTGATACCTGAAAAAGCATGAAAAGCACAGACATAATAACAAAATACTAGCAACCTTAAGGTCCAGATCTGAATTCTTATCCTATAAGGAGAAAAGATAATAGTCCCTTTTGGGAGGGGGTGGGTTTTGGGATTCCAAACCATTTCCTACTGATATATCTACCATGTTGGTCCAGATCATTCCACAGGGTAAGTCAGCCAATCCCTGAACATGGGGAGAGATAAGCTAAGTAAGGGGCCCAGGAAAGATAATATTGTGAGAGAGAGTTGGTAACTAAGTGGGACTGATGATCCAGTACTACTACATTAGAGAGGGTGTTATATAATTCAGAGATGGTGGGTACCTCTGTGGTTCTCCACCTACAGAGGATAAGCCTCTTAGCTTGGAGGCTAGGAAGTTTCAGTCATCTGTGCTGCTGATGAGAGAACGCTCTCAGCACAGGAGGAAGGCTCAAAATCCAAACTAGGGGATCTAGGGTCAGAGCACAGTCTGAGGCCTGTTGAGCCAGACCCAAGACAGCCGTCCAGAATGGAATGAGAAATGGGCAAAGCCAAAGTATGTGCAAAAGGTCTCCCTCTCACAGAAGACATCACCAGCAATGACTGTTGTCCATGAGATGCATTCTGTACAAGACAACAGGAGTGTGATACCAATGTGACAGTATCTTGTTTTGCATAAGTTTACTTCTCATATCTGGATACATAGAATGAGCATATTTCCAGCATAGCTTTCACTGGGCATCTGAAATGGATTGTTAAATAGCTTGCTCCCATTTACCTTTAGCCTGAGCTGATTGTGCAGGAAGATGATTCCTAAGATCTGCATATATAAGACTGACTTTACCCCTTTTATAGGTCAGCCATTTAATTAACAAATGGGACCTTGCTATATTTGTTGTGTGGTGTTGTTTAATATAAGCTATTCCTTGCTGCTCGATGGACTGTGACAGAGAGGCAGTATATCTTTTAATCAAAGCCTGTATGACAGCTAGCTTTTAAATCTCTCACTCTACAAGTATAAAGGGATGCTCACAGGACACACCTTGGGCATTGCTAAGGAGGCCGTACACACCAGGAAGTGCATGGAGCACCCAGAGATTTTGCAGTGCTAAAACAGGGTTAGAACAATGCATTTTAGTAAAGAGACATCCCAGAAAAGGTTTGGGTAGTCTTTTAAGGGCACCTAAATCCAATTTTAAACCTTTTGGTTGAGATTTGAGTGGTGAAAATACCAGAAGTGAGTGCAGCACTACTTCCAGTCCCACCACTATAAGGCTCCATCTAGTAGTGAAGATCAGTAAACCCAGGCATCAGTGAGCCCAGTAAAGGTGACATAGCTAAGGCAAACAGCCTTGTCTGTGTCTGCCAGTGTCAGCCAGGGAAGCTGGATAGCTGATAGGGAGCGATTGAGGAAAACTGTACCAAACAACTTCTGAATACCTGCATTATATAAGGTTGGTCCTGATAGTCTTTTTGTGCCTATTATCATGGACTCTAATATAGTAAAGTTAGAAAATGAGAAATTAGGTATTAGATGTATCATTTGTGAGAAAATCAGTACAGAGGTCATAAAGTGCTGATATATACTTGTGTGGAATGCAAATTGATCAGAGGACTGAAAGGCAAAATAGTACAACTTGAAATGGAGTTAATTACAGTTCAGCAGTGAAAATTAATTCATGAAGTTGATAGCAATCAGGTGTTAGACTTAGAAGAGGCAAGACAGAACCCAAATAATGAAGCAGAAGATGATCAGGATATAAATTCAGAACAACCAAAACAAATGGAATCAAACTCTGACAACAGAAAAAGGTTTAGAGAGGATGATTAGGATGGGTTATGGAAGATAGAAAAAAGAAAGTTTAAAAAGGGTCAGAGAGCTATAGGTTTTCAAACCAGTATATACAACAGCTTTGAGCCCTTAGTTTACAAGATGATGGTTCCAACAAAAAAACATGTCTCTTCCATTAGAAGTTCAGGATACAGCTGTTATGAAAGAAACATTAAACACCAATGGACAGGTCAGTTTGTCAACAGACTATAATGAGCACCTTTCAGATACATCATCAGGGACTGAAGTAGGTGATATTCATCAACAGGAAACATTCAGTAATACAGACTTAGGGTTAGAATTGGTAATAGATATGGATCCTATATAAAACCCTATGCCAACAACTTCTTGTCCAAGAAATACTCAAATGGGGGCCACAAAGGAAACTAGTAAAATACAGGAGCTAGAGAAGTTGGGGCATTTGGAGGAGATGAAGTTTGATAGTAACCCTTCAGTAGTGAGTAAAGATGTTGCGAAAGTGGAGAGTAATATAAACCAGGTATATATTCTGGGTGACTCCATAATCAAGTACACTGACAGATACACCTCTGGAGGGAATAAAGGATTACGACCAGTTACTTCTCGGGGGCAAATATAAGAGATATTCAACCTATGCTAGCAAATATAATGAAGGGCAAAAATCATTCCACAGCTATTATATTACATTTAGGGATGAACAACATTCAGCACCAATGTGTGGCTGATGTAATTCAGGAATTTAAAAATATAAAACAAGAAACACAGAAACTGAATTGCAAACCTTTCTTCTCTGAAATTCTACCCGTCCTAAGGGAAAATAGGACAAGAACAGCTAAAATTAAATCAATTAATAATTGGTTCAGATTATGGACACTACAAGAAGGGGTGGGATGTATTACACATTGGGAGGAGTTTGTGAATAAATTGCAATATTACAGCAATGATGGATTGCATCTGAATAAAGCTGGCAGTAGAAAACTAGGACTAAAATTAAAGCAAGTTGTAAATGAATGTTTAAAATATGGAATAAGGGGAGATGGGTAGGTCAAATCAATCCCAATATAGATAGGACTGTAGAACTTAAAAAAATACAACCATAAACATTAGGGGACTAAAGGTATGGTCACTAAATGCACATAGCTTGAGTATACATAAGAAAGCTGAATTGGATGTATTACTAAATAAAGAGGATACTGGCATTGGTATGATAACAGAAACATGTTGGGATAATAAGGTCACTTGGAATAAAGATATTGAGGGATACACACTGTATGCCAGGGATAGACTGAACAAGAAGGGTGGTGGTCTAACAATTTAGATAAGGAATGCAATTAAGAGTTTTAGTTATAATTTAGTCAACACTCACCCAGATATTGAGTCTCTTTGGGTAGCAGTTGATACACAGCAGGCAAAAAAAACTTTACCTTGTGGTCTATTACAGAGCATCTAACATTAATAGTGCACTGTCTAATGCTATTCCTCAATAAATTGCACAAAGTTTGAGATTGGTGAAGTATTACTTACTAGTGATTTTAACTATCCCAATACAGATTGGAGCACTTGTTCATCAACTGTGGGGATTGAAAAGGATTTTGCAGGCACATTACTTGCACTAGGATTTTAACAAATGGTGTTTAAACCCACCAGGGGAGGAAATGTGTTGGATTTATTCATTACAAATATAGATTACTTGATAAACAATATAAGCATAAGGGGAAATTTAAGTAACTGTGATGATAATTTAATTGAATGTATCCTTAGGACTAAACTGGAAAAAATAAAAGGATTTATGCCAATTACAAACTATAATGTGGCCAATTTTCATAAAATCAACAGTGAACTATCTAAATGGAAATGGGAAAATTCATTTAATAACAACAGTGTTGATGAAATGTGGAATATTTTCAAAAACAAACTATTGCAGGCAAAATAAAAGTAAGTACCAACAAAAAAAGTACAACAATAGGGGGAATTACCTATGTGGTATACTAGAAAGGTCCTGAAGCAGATTGGCAGGAAATAAAAGTAGATGACTTAATGAAAAAGATTCAAACTACTGATTCTATTTTGCACTATAAATATGAAGTAAAAAAAACTAAAAAGAATGATCAGAACTGAAAGGATCAGACTAGAATTCAATATTTTACATAGAATGACAGTGGTAAAAGTTTTTATGCATATGTCAGCAGTTATAAAAGGAGAAATATGCAAGTTGGTCCAATCATCCACGAAAGGCAGGACATTACAACTCCTTCAGGAATGGCAAATTCTTTCAATAATTATTTTTGCTCTGTGTTTAATGATAACAATAAGGGATCATTTAACATAGATGTTAGGAAATACTTGGGTTTTCCCATTGAAATCAGTTATGTTGAAGTACAGGACCTACTGGGTAAACTAAAAGATAATAAATCAGCTGGGCCTGATGTCTTGTACCTAATATTGTTAAGGGAGGTGAGATTCAATATGTCCAAACCTTTAGTCTCTTTGTTAAATGCCTCCTTTTCCAATGGACAAGTCCCAGAAGATTGGACAACAGCCATGGTTATGCCACTTTTTAAGAAGGGTAGTAGATCAGAATGATCCAATTACAGACCAATAAGCCTTACCTTGCTTATCTGCAATGGCCGAGAACTTCTTGAAATCCAAATTGGAAGAAAATCTAAACATGGTTAACTACAGTGATATTAAACAACATGGTTTCAGACAAAACAGATCCTGTATAACCAATCAACTATGCTTCTATGAAAAAGTAAATGAAAGCATTTATAGCAATATACCTATCAGTGTTCTTTATTTGGATTTCCAGTAGACCTTTGACAAAGTCCCACATGATTTGCTACTAAAAAAGTTAAGTAAGATTTACATAGACATTAGGTTAATAATTTGGATAAAAAGTGGTTGAACTCACGGAAACAATGGGTTAGAGTAAGGGGGTGCTATTCTGATGGTGGTAGTGTGACCAGCAGGGTCCCCCAGGGATAGGTCCTGGGACCTGTGTTATTTTCCTTATATATCAGCAATCTACATCATGATATTAACAGCTGGGTGGTAAAATCTGTAGATGATGTGAAGTCGGGTGGACTGATGAATACAGAGGATGAGATTAAGTAACTGATGAATGACTTGAGTTAGGTGGAAAGATGGGCTATGATAAACATAATGCTTTTTAATGTTGAGAAATGCTCACTCCTACATACTGGGAAATCTAATAAAGGAAAGACCACCTTATGAATGCTTCAGAGCTGAAAAAAGTCAAAACTGAAGGTGATTTCAGTATTGTGGTGGACCAAAACCTAAATTTCGGAGCAGACTGTACATATCTAATATAGAAAACACACTTTATAAGGAACATTAAGGGACCATTTATCAATAGATCAATTGTGTGCATAGTGCCTCTGTACAAAGCATAAATCAGACCTCACCTAGACTATGGGTTTTCTCTATGGAGCCCATACTTGAGGAGGGAAGTGGAAAGAGTTGAAGGTGTCCAGCATAGAGTGACAAAAATGGTTGGTGGCTTGAAAGGTTTTGATTATAAAACAAGGTTAAAAAGATTAAATTTATACAGCCTTGAGCAAAGAAGGGTTAGAGGAGACCTACTATTAATGTTTAAAATCATGCATAAATCTGAATTAATGGATGAATTAAGAATTGAGATCCAGGTTGAACCTGATGGTTTGATGATGCATAAACAACAGACAAAACTAGATAATGTAGTTAAAAATGGGATATATCATTTCTTTGTACAATGAACAGGTAGGTTGTGGAATCATCTACCTAGAGATGTAGTATAGAGTGAGACATTATGAACATTTAAAAGGAGACCAGAGGATTTTCTCTTAGTCAAGAGGTGTATTTGGACCAACCGATGTGGGTGGATGGATAAAATGGGCAGATTTGCCTTCTTTCATTCATATCCCAGTGTGATAACCCAGTATGATTTGCAATTGCAATGTGTGTAATTTGTGCTCAATTGTGTCTTTTTTTGGGGATACAAAATTCAGAGAAATAGGCAAATGTATATAATCTAACAACATGGACTAATTTCACTTTTGAAAATAGTGGAGGACAGATCTTAGACAGATCCTTTTAAAACAACTCCGGTCAAAATTAATCTATCTGGCTGGCCATCCATTTGCCTTCCTGCTTACCAATCAATCAATCTTTCTTTCTTTCTTTCTTTCTTTCTTTCTTTCTTTCTTTCTTTCTTTCTTTCTTTCTTTCTTTCTTTCTTTCTTATCTCTCTGTGTATTGATCCAATTTTATGATAGAGATTAAAAATCTGTTTTTCTTTTCTGTCTCTGTCACTGTTGTCATTAGATGAGTGTCACTGTTGCCATTCTGGACACAGCAAATGCACTAACACACCCATTCTGACCCACCACCCTCTCCCCAGCCCCTAGATATAAATGTAATCACTTTCACCTGTGAAATGTGAGATTAATCCTGTAAGATGTTGTCTGGGCAAAGAGATTTAGGTCTACAAATAGATGGTGCATGGGTTCAGGGTATTGAGGGGGATTTAGAATATTGTGTGGTGGCTCTGCTTAGGAGGAGCCTTTGGGCAAAGTGCTGCAGGTTGCTTCATAACTGGAAAATATGCACCAAGTCTCACCATCAGTGACAGAGACCCCAATAATACAATCCCTTCCCAACGTATCACTCAATACATGCAAATAAGAATACAATAACAGCCAGGAATGCAGGCACTGCAGGCAAGTAACAAGGGAAATGTATTTAGGGACATGGACATGATACAAACTGTGGAAACCAATGTTGAATGCCACACAGGTTCCAATCCCACCACTCTCTGGTAGGCAGAGACAATTTCACAGCTGCCCTCACTGGTGCACCAGTGAAACACCGTCCCTTTGAGAGCCCCTGCATTCTATAGCATGCACACAGTCTGGTTGGTGCAATCCTGAGCTGATGTGCATTTGTGAAGTACTATTATGTTAGGTGGTTGGAGACATCAATAAAGCTTGAACACACAGTAAGTGAAAGTATTTGCAGATGCTCCTTTTTGAACAGTCTGTGTTCTGGACATAGAACTGTTGTCACTGAAGAAGCCCAGGGTCGGTCTGTCTATCTATCTATCTATCTATCTATCTATCTATCTATCTATCTATCTATCTATCTACCTATCTATATATCTATCTATCTATCCATCCCTGACTATCTGTTTATAATACATGCTTGGGTAGTGGCCCAATACGCATTACTCCAGTTACTGCAGAGATTCTGACTCTGCTGAGATGTCTCCCTCTGGAAAGGCTGATGGCTGTGAAAAGGTGTAGCAGACATAACATGCCTCAATTGGTGATGGATGTGGGCCATGATGACTCTGATGTGTGTAGTTCTCTATGTGCCATGGGAAGGGGCTTGTCATCACCTACCCTGAAAGGAAGGCAGTCACTTAGGGCTGCTAATGGTTGAGCCCCTACCAGGATTAACACTGGCATCTTTCTAAAAGAGAACAGCAGCTGTCCACTTTCATAATTCTGTAGCTACAGCAAGGCAACCTATCCCAGAAATACTGAAGGCTAAGAATGGTAACATCTGATCCCCTGTAAAAATAAATAAAATAAAAAAGCCCTGTGCAGGGTTGCAGTTGGGGCAAAGTGCATCTGAAGGGATTTCAGCAGTTATATTCAACCAAATGGCTGACAGACAGAACAAAGTGGAACCATGTAATGACAGCTCAGAGATATCCGCGACTACCTAAACAGTGACTGCAAATCACCAAAACAAATATTGGCAATCTGCACTATAGCAAGAAGAACAATCAGTGACAGAATAATAAAATCATAGAAAAATAACATGCACAAACCTGCACCCTGCTTTGTGGGGGGCAAGCCTCCCACACCCCATTTCTAAATAATCAACTAAAGGGGGGCAGACACTGGGGAAGACAAGAAAGCATGGGGGGGCTACTCCATGGGACAGTGGTCTGCAGGGGGATAATATTGCGGGAAGGGGGAAATCTGTGGGTGGACGGGAAATAAACTCGGTGAACCAGCACAGACAAAAAAAATGAAATAAATACTAACACCGAAACCGCAACAGGACTCAAAAAAGGAAGAGCTGCATGTGAGACTCAAACCCCAAACAACCAGCAGAGAAGATAGTAGAGAACACTGGTAGGAGAGTTAGAGGTGGAATGATAGAAGGCATAGTAGAGGGAATCAAATTGAGAGAGTGATATAGAGGGTGAAGTGCAGTAAACAATGTCAGCGTAATCAAAGACTGGCATAATCATTTTTGTTAGAAGTTCTCCTATGTACAGGGACAGGGAGAGAGTATTTGTTACAATATAGTATACAAGCTTAGAGCAGAGTTTAGTGGCCATGTAATCAATGTGAATAGTGAAATTTAATTGTGGGTCCAGCTAGACTCATAGATACTTGTATGAAGGGATGATCTTTAGAGGTGTTTCATTGAGAGAGGTGATTCAGGGGCATTGATAGCTTTGGCTAATCTTTGAGTGATTCCAAAAGCCATAGAGACTGTTTTGGAAGTGTTGAGCTTGAGCTGTTTTGATTGGAGGCAGGATTGAACTGAGTGAAAGACATGTTGCAGCACAGAGAGGATAGTGTCTGGGTCAGGGCCAGAGGAGTACAGAATGGTATCATCCACATACATACAGTATGTATGAGGGAAGAAGAACAGGCAGATGGGAGGTTGTTTATAAATATAGAAAATAGGATGGGGCCTAGAATTGAGCCTTGAGAGACTCCAGCTAGGATAGGGAGGGAGGGAGAGGAGGAGTTTGCTATTTTTACTGATTGGTGTCTTTCGGTGAGATAAGATTTGATCCATTGTATGGTAGGAGGGGCAAGCCCTGCATCCTCTAGAGTGTCCAGGAGAAGAGGGTGTGATACCAAGTCAAAAGCTTTTACCAGGTTGATGAGGACTGCAGCTGTGAGGTGGCTTTATCAGAAGCAGATTGAATGTGACTTGTGACATGGGGAAGGGAGGATAAGGTGGATGTTTTTTTCTGAAACCTAACTGGCAGAGGATAGGAAGTTAATGGTAGAGAGGAATTCAGTCAGCTTGGATTGCACAAGATGTTCTTGAAGTTTTGCCAGAGCAGGGAGGAGTAAGGCGAGTCACTTCCTTTGTGGAGAGGGATGATGCATGCATATTTCCAGGATTTTGGAACAACACCCAAGGAGAAGGACTTGCTTATATGAAGGTAAGAGGGAGTGCGATTGCAGGATCAGAAAGGTGTAGGAGACTAGGATGTAGACCATCCAGACTGTATTTTGACATGTTGAGGGATAGAAGGGTGAGCAGTACTTTGTTGGTTGAGGCAGGGGCTAGAAGAAAGTTGTGCCTAGGCATGTGATGTGGGGAAGGTTTAGCGGCAGACAGTGTAGTAGATGTGGTTGGGTCAGGTAGGCACATGTGGTGAAGAAGGAGTTGACAGCATCTGCAACCTGGATGGGGTCTGTAACTTCAATACCATTGTGTTTAAGGGTAGGGGTGGTAGATTGAGAAGATGGATGGATGATAGAATGTACAATATTCCAAAAGGAGAATGTGTGTGTAGTGTTAAGGCGATGTTTAAAGTAATCTGCCTTAGATTTATGAATGGCCTTAGTGCAAGCATTTCTGGCTGCATTGTACACTTTTCTTGAACTTGGGGATAGGGAGGGCTTAAAGGCAGTCCCAGCTGTGTTTTGGGCTTTGCACATGACAATTATAGTGGCAATAATCCATGGGTGGTGGTGCTTCCTGAAGCTGGCTCTTTTGAGGGGGGTGTGGCAGTCCCAGACACAGTTGAAAATATTAATGATGTAGGCTAGGGCAGTATCGACTGTGGTTGCAGAATAAACTGGTGCCCAGTTGGCATTATGTAAGTATGATAGGAGAGAGTTAGTGTCAAGTGAGGATAGTGGGAGAGTTTCAATGTACTTTTGGGCAGATTTGGGAAGATGTGTTTTTATAGTGCAATAAGTAATGTAGTGGTCTCTTAATGCAGGATCGAGGACACCCACTGAGTATATACAATGGGGGTGGGAAGAAAGGACCCAATCAATGAGGGAGTGATTAGAGAATCAGGAGTTGTAGCAGATATTCTCTGTGATCAGCTGAGTGAGGTTTAGGGATACTAATCTGGAGGTTGTGGTGTTAGATGAAGAGGTCAGGTTATAATCTCAAAGGAGAATTAGTTCACCAGATTGAGCCAGTGGCGGGACAGCAGAGATGCATGCTGTTAAAACCTCTTGACCAAGCCGAGAGGAAGCATAGGCTACCCCGACAAAAGTTGGGAGAGTATGGGAAAGAGAGAAATGATCTAGTATTAGTTCATGGGATCCTTGGCAGGATTCCTTTTTTTTGTTACTGAATGAGAGGTGCTGTCTTATAATCATGGCTACTCTAACTCCTCTTTTGCCACAGTCCTGCCTCATGATTTGGTGGCCGGGGATGGAGATGGATGAGTCCAGGGTATTGACAGAAAGCCAGGTTTTGGAGATGCATAGGATGTCAGGGGTATTTTGGGCTATCCAGCAGTCTAAAGTGTCCAATTTTGGGAGGAGACTCGGATTGTTGTTGTGGAGGTGTGGGGAGGGGGGCAGGGGTTCCTTTCAATGTCTCCTGCTAATGACCAGTGCTGTGCTGCAGACTGATATATCAATCCAGAAGTACTATACATTCTAATTCTGTCAGTAGCCTAAGGATTAATAATAGGAGAAAGAGCGCAGAGAATGTAGCAGGCAGTTTAGGACCTTTGGTGTTATTGAGGGCAAAGGATGTATGCCCGGAGCAATGATTTAGAGAGATGCTACAACCTACATGGGCTTGAAGGAAACTAGGTGAGATTAGTGAAAAGATGCAGTGAGAGGGGGGATCAAAGTAGGCAAGGAGAGAGAGAGATGGGGTGCTGAAGGAGGGGAGCTGAATAAGCAGGAGCAGGGAGGGGAAGGAGCACCCATGTGGTAGGTGACAGGAGAAGGGGGATGAGAGAAGATAGGAGAGGTTGCACAGAAAAATGGGAAATGAGATGGGAAGCATGATAGCAATAGTTGGGTTGCAGGAAATGTTTTAGCTCATACACTGTATCTAGGAGCACTTGGAAAGGTAGTCAAAAAACAGCTGTGGGATAAGTTAGATGGCCAGCTGGATTCAGCACTCAGAAACATAGAACCTCTGTGTGCAAACACTGAGGCAAGGGTTACCCCAAAGGGCATTTGGCTGGGAAGTCAAGTTTCAAGAAAATACAAAATCACACATGCCCACACAATGCAAAGCATCATGGGCTGCATATGCAAATCACCACAGAATGTTATACTGGTTCAACTTTAAGCAGAATTGCATTGTGCCGAAAGGCCTCTCACACAATTTGCAAAGGGTCCATGATGCTTTTGCATTGTGAGCATGTATGTGATTTTGTATTCTTGAAACTTGGCTTTCCAGCCAAATGCCTTTAGGAAGCTTCCTACACTATGTTACACAGTGGTTCTTTGTCTTTAAATAGTTTTTATTTTAATGGGTTCACCACAATATAACCCAGACAGACCGTCTTAGGGTAGCTGGTTCATTCCACTGGGGTGTCAAACAGATGAGGCATACTGATGAGTCCTGGTAGGACAAAACACGTGTCTATGTCATCTGTTAGCACCCTTTGCAATTATGTGAGAGGCCTTTCGGCACCATGCAGTTCTGCTTAAAGTTGAACCAGCATAACATTCTGTGGTGATTTGCATATGCAGCCCATGATGCTTTGCATTGTGTGGGCATGTGTGATTTTGTATTTTCTTGAAACTTGGCTTCCCATCCAAATGCCCTTTGGGGTAACCCTTGCCTCAGTGTTTGCATACAGAGGTTCTTTGTCTTTTAAATAGTTTTTTATTTTAATGGGTTCACCACAATATTACCCAGACAGACTGTCTTAGGGTAGCTGGTTCATTCCACTGGGGTGTCAAACAGACGAGGCATACTGATCAGTCCTGGTAGGATGAAACATGTGTCTATGTCATCTGTTAGTACCCTTTGCAAATTGTGTGAGAGGCCTTTCGGCACCATGCAATTCTGCTTAAAGTTGAACCAGCATAACATTCTGTGGTGATTTGCATACTCAAAAACATACCCATTAGCCTTCTTGTACCATCTCTTCCTTGCTAATAACTCCATAAACATCTTCCCCATTAGCTCTTCTTCCACCTCGCTATTTACATCAACTCGCTATTTAAAAAGTCACTCAAATTGAGTAGCTCATATTGAATCACTCAATTTGGGTAGCTCATTTCATGGGTTACTGAACAAAGTACATCTGGCTCTTTCACATTCTCCAGCATATCTGATTACTACACATATGCAGTAACAGCAAATTCCCTGAGCCCAGATCTAGGGACTCAGTGCTGATTGCCTGAATAGTGTCTCTGGGCAGATAATTTTAATCTCTCTCCTTGTGTAGCATAATTTTTGTGGGAAATGGATTTTACAAATTCAGTAGCAGCTTTCAGCTTGCCGGCTCTACAATGCTGATCTCAACACTGGATGTTTTTTAGGTCAGGCTTTGTGTTCTCTGATCCCTTCACATTAGTCTCTGGAGCCAGGAAAAACAATGATGGTGGACCCAATGCAGTCTCTTTTTACTTTTAATATTTGAATGCAGTTCTTTCTGTCAGTATAGCTTTCAGTCAGTGGATTTGTTCCCTCCTGATCCCTGCTGCTGACAGTAGGACTGGTGTGTGTGTGTCTGTTGCAAGTGAGAAAAGTCAGGTGCCTCAGTGGTGTGCTCAATCCTGGCAGCAAGTCCAGTGGCTCTGTGTGGTAATGGTGTTTGCCCCTCCAGTGCTTCCTTACCCTGTTCATCTATGGGGTTGGGAGAGCAGTTGCACTGCTTGTCTGCTCTGGACATAAAGACTGGTGGGAACACTGATATGCCAAGGAGGATCTGCAGTTGAGTTCATGCTGTCTAGCCCCTTTGTGCAGTTTGTGATGTTGGAAGGGGGTGGGGAAGATGAAAGCTGTGTGGCTCTTTCTCCAAAGATTAGGCATGGCTTGTGCCATAACAGAAGGCAGCTGTTTTGATTCTGTTCCAGTCCCACAGCAGGCATCTGGAATGGACCAGGGTAAAAAAGGCATGGCTCTGGGGCAAGGAAGCATCTGTGCTCTCAGGAGGGAGAGTAATGAAAGCTTCCACTTGGGGGGGTAACATCCTCTCCACACTAACAACACTGGCATCCTCTTCAAGGCCTGCAAGTATCTGGAGACACATGGGCTTCAGGACCACCAGCAGCACAAGTTCACAGGGGGGAGGTCACGTCAAATGGCTGTCATAGACTTCTTTGACTGGTTAACTAGAGAGGGGGATCAGAGGAGGATACTGGATGTGGCCTTTGTGGACTTCAGTAAGGCCTTTGACACTGTCCCACACAGCAGTCTGTTAAAGAAACTTAGCAGCCTGGGGTGGGGAAGAAGGACTTTACTTCGTATCAAACTGGTTGAAAGATAGGAGCCAGAGGGCTGTGATAAACGGCAGTTACTTGGAAGGTGGGGGAAAGTAACTTTTAGAGTACCACAGGGATCAGTACTAGGCCCTGTCCTCTTCATCATCTTCATATGCGATATTGCTGACGAACTAGAGGAAATGGTGCATCTCTTTATGGATGACACAAAAATCTGCAGCAGGGTGGACACCTATGTGGGAACTGAAAGACTGCAAAGAGATCTGGGAAACTAAAGGAGTGGATTAAATTGTGACAGTAGCGTTTTCAATGCCAAAAAATGCAAAGTCGTGTACCTAGGGTAGGGGTGGAGGCTGTGAATAAAATTGGTGGGGGGTTATAGTTACTAAGAAAGAAACTGACCATGGGGTGATCATATCTGATGATTTCAAGGTGGCAGGGCAGTGTGAACAGGTAGCAGGCAAGGTGAGCATAATGCTGGGGTACATAGGAAGGAGGGTCTCTTGCAGGAGAAGGGAGGTGGTGTTGCTCCTGTATATCTGACTTGTGAGACCCCTCCTGGAGTACCCTGTCCAGCTCTGGAGGCTACACTTCAGCAAGGATATTGACAGGGTGAAAGCAGTCCAGAGGAGGGTTACTCAAATGATGCAGGTTGTTGCACAAGAAACCATACAAGGAGAGGACGTGGGAGCACATGCACTCCTTACAGGAGAGAAGAGGAGAGCAAGAGGGGACATGACTGAGGCCTATATGTAACTCAGTGGGGCGAACAAGGTGCAGGAGTGCAATCTCTTGAATAGGAGGAGGAGTACCAGAACACAGGGACATACTATGAAGCTTGGGGAGTAGTGCTGGCAGGGAAAATAGGTCAACTAGATGGGTTTACCAGTCTTTTTATGTTGACACACTATATGTTTCTATGAAAGATGTAAACATTGCAACACAAGAGTGTGGATATTACACCAGCATCCAATCTGAGAGGTATTATCACAGCATATTACAGAGCACAGAGCATACTTTTATATTAACAATTTTCCTCCAGGAGACACACCCACAATTTCAAAAGGTGATGTGGGGAATGAAGGAGGGGGAAGCAATAACATGTTTGGGAGAAGGTACACTTCTTTGTGCAACACATTTATAGAGAACTCAGTGAAGACACCAGGGGCATCATAACCAAGCTATGCAATTAGAGTGACAGCTCAATCGGAACAATAAGGTACAACAGTCTCTTCTGCAATGAACTTTACAATGTTATTGAGAGGTCTTGCATCTCACATAGGGGCACCTAAAGATGGTCAAAGTCTCTCAGGATCCAGTAGGTGTGCTTTAATTATGTAAAGAAGAGGCAGACCCTATACAATTTGGATTACGAGAGTTGCAGGCCATGCTAAAATCTGATGAGTCTCATTCTCTTCCCCAATTGGTGGCTTGTCTACACCTACCCCTAATGACAGGCAGTCACTTATTGTGACAATTACAATGTCCATTGGACTGCTTTCCCTCTCGCTCCCCTTTTTTTCTTTTCCTCACCACTCCCCCCACCCTTTCACATAGGTATTTACCCAGTATGACCAGGGTTGTGACTTCTACTATTGCTATACTTTATACAATTGCTATTTAATGCATGTAACTTTATTCCATAAACCACTGTTATATTGTGTTCTTTTGTTATCTGTATTGCACCTGTATGTTACCACTGTTGTATCTCACACTGTAACCATGTCTACCCTCCATGCAACAAGGTACCTTTGTAAATGAGTCCCTGACTCAAAAGTTGTAAATCTGATTTTCAAAAATAAATAAATAAATATTGCCGCTGAAGCTTGATCCCCTGCCAGGACTAATGCTAGCATCAGTCTGAGAGAACAGCAGCTGACAAGTCTCCCAGCTCTGGAGCTACAGCAAGGCAATCCATCTGCTCCAGAAACACTTGTGTACAGACAAGACAACCACTGTTCCTTTGTTCCAAAGCCTGGTGAAAGCTGTCTGGCAGACATGAAGCTGGAAGAAATACCTATGCAGGGATTTCAGCAGTGGCCATTCCAACCAGAGGCCTGGTAGGCAGAGCAGACATGTCTGACTCTTTCACACTCATAGCTTTTCTGCACTTTCTGGCTGCTTTGATCATACATTGAAGAGAATTCACTGTGCACAGTTCTGCACAGATCAAGGGACTCAGTGTTGATTGACTGAACAGTTTCTCTGGGCAAATCATGTTAATCTCTTATGGTTCCTTATCCATTTCACAGGTAAATGATGCAACAAAGTCAGCAGCAATGTGCAGCTTGTAATCTCTACAAGGCTGAGCTCATTAGAATCTGGCTTTCCCTGGCTGTCACGTGTCCTCTGACCCCTTCCTATCAGTCCCTGGAGGTCAGCAACAACAAAAATGATGCACCTCATTTAGTCTTTTTTTACTGTTAGTGCTTTACAGCAGTTTTATCCCTCAGTGCAGCTTTCAGCTATTATGTAATTTCCCCCCAGTCCCTGCTCTGTCCTGTGGGACCACTGTGTGTGTGTGTGCACATGCTATGTGAGCAATGCCAGGTGCTTCAGCATTGTGCTCTGTCCTGTAAGCAAATACTGAAATGTTTTGTATGTACTGTGCTACAAAGCATTGGAGGCAGCACTTCTGGTGCTCCCTAACCCTCATTATACATTTGTGGGTTCAAGTCAGCAGTTGCATAGCTGGATGGCTCTGACCAAAAAGATTAGTGGGTATGCAGGTATGCCAAAGATGATGTGTGGCTCTGTTCCAGACCTCATTACTACAATCTGAGGGACTTGGGGAAAAGAGGAGAGCTATGCAGCTCGGAACTCAAAAACAGAGTGCAGTTTGCCCAGAGCAGAAGGTGACTGTTCAGTGTCTGATCATGGTCAACCTAAAGCAGACCTGAAATTGATCAGGGCCAGAAAAGGCACAACTCTGTGGGAACATCACAGTTGTGCTCCCAGAAGAAACCATACAGTAAACCCCTTTTGACAGGTTGTCACATAAAAATAATACCCCCTTTTCCAACAGCCCACATAGAAGCCCCAACATACCCTTTGTACCACACTGGGTCATGTTAACTTATGTGGCAATGATAAGAGGAAATATGTCAACTGGTGCAGCCCTCCTCATACCACCTTGCCAGCCGCCATCTAACTCAGAGTTTTCTACTATAAGAGCCTATATCCCATTAAATCATCATAGTTGCAGCAGTTTGCATGAATTTACATCTTGCAACTACTATGTCAGTACACTGTATATCCTCAGCAGATATTCATATGAGGTCCATCATTGTGAGATTGACGGTGTGTAGGAACAGAACTAATTTGAGTTACATATTTTATTATAATATTATTATATTACATAGATACATAGATACATAGACAGTGTCGGCAGATAAGGGCCTATGGCCCACCTAGTCTGCCCATTTGAGCTTGTAAGTTCAGTTTGTTTTCCTAGAAGTCTATTTCCCCTTACCCCTGACCTCTAGAATTCCTTTATGTCTATCCCATGCATTCTTAAATCCGTGATTGTTTCAGCCCCACCACTTCCTCTGGCAGGGTGTTCCACTTATCCACCACCCGTTCAGTGAAGAAATTCTTTCTCATGTTTCCTCTAGATCGTCCTCCTCCAACTTCATCCATGCCTCTAGTCCTGAAACATCTTTTCGCTAAAAATAGTGTTTTCCTGCACCCTGTTCCTCCCTGTGAGATACTTGTATGTCTCTATCATATCCCTCTCTCCTCCTCTCCTCCAGGGAGTACATGTTCAGTTCCTTCAACCTGTCTTCATAGGATTTGTGATGCAACCCATGCACCATCTTTGTTGCCCTCCTCTGAACCTTCTCTACCCTGTCTATGTCCTTACGTAGGTATGGTCTCCAGAACTGTACACTGTACTCCAGGTGGGGCCTCACTAGTGTCTTGTATGGCGGAATTATGACCTCCTTTTCCTGCTGGTGATGCCCCTGCCTATACCATCCCAGCATCCTATTTGCTTTACCTGATGCCTTGTCACACTGTTTCCCTACCTTGAGGTCATCAGAGATGACAACCCCAAGATCCCTTTCCTGCTTGGTGCATGCTATATCCTCACCCCCAACTGATATAGTGTTATGCAGGGTTTTTGTGCCCCATATGCATTATCTTGCACTTCTTTGCATTGAATTTCAACTGCCAAACCCTTGACCATTCTTCAAGTTTCTGCAGGTCCCTTCTCATTCTGTCTACACCCTCTGGTGTGTCTACTCTGTTACAGAGCTTTGTGTCATCAGCCGAACAGTGAAATTCTGCCTTCTATATAGTGTGCAATGTCACTGATGAAGATGTTGAATAGGACCGGTCCCAGCACTGATCCTGTGGTACCCCACTGGTCACTCTTCCCTCTGTGAGTGACAGCCATTTACCACCACCCTCTGTGTCCTGCCACCCAGCCAGTTACCTACCCACCACTACTGTCCTGCCCACACCCATATTCCCCAGTTTGTGTAATAGTCTTCTATGTGGCACAGTGTCAAAGGCCTTGCTGAAGTCCAGATAGGCCATGTCCACTGCCTCCCCTGATCCACCTCCTAGTCACCCAGTCAAAAATTCAATGAGGTTGGTCTGACATGACCTCCCCTGGTGAAACCATGCTGCCTTGGGTCCTGTAGTCCATTGACAACCAGATGTTCCACCAATCTCTCCTTCAGTAGTGCTTCCATGATCTTTCCCACTACCGAGGTGAGGCTGACTGGTCTGTAGTTCCCTGCTTCCTCTTTGTTCCCACTTTTGTATAAGGGACTACATCTGCTGTCCTCAGTCTTTGGGTACCTCCCTGTTTCCAGTGATTGGCTGAACAGGATAGCCAGAGGTTCAGCCACCACCTCTCTTAGTTCTTTAAGGACCCTGGGGTGCACCCCATCTGGCCCCATTCTTTGTCAACTCTTATTACTTCCAGTTCCTTCAGGACCCTTTCTCGTGTAAAGGGACTTGTGTCCATTTCTGCACCATTCTCACCCCTTGTACTCCTTCAGACCCATTACCCCTCTTCCTTAGTAAAGACTGAGCAGAAATACCTGTTCAATATGTCAGCTTTACTGTTGTCATCCTCCACGCTGCTCCATCCTCCCCTTCAGTCTAACTATCCCTCCCTTTGTCCTTCTTTTCTCCTTATGTACCTGTAAAAGGTTTTGTCCCTTTAACCACTGATTTTGCAATGTGTTCTTCTGTCTGAGCTTTGGCTTCCCTTACTGACTTCCTGCCTCCCTTTGTTGTTTCTCCTGGTACTTCTCCCTATCCCCTTCTGCCTGTGTCTTTTTGTATTGCCTGAATGCAGTCTTTTGGCTTTCACTTTCTTTGCTACCTCTTTGGAAAACCATAATGGTCTCCTCTTTCTTTCCTCTTGCTAACCTGCTTAATGCATAATTCTGTTGTTCTTATAATCCCATTTTAAATACTGCCCACTGTTCCTCAATCCCTGATTCCTGTCCCATTCCCTTAATGCCTCTTTCAAGCATCTCCCATTTTCCCAAAGTCTGCCCCCTAAAATCCAGGATATGTGTTTTTGTGTGGTTTGGTTCTGCTCTTTCTGTGATTTCAAACCACAATGACTGAGTGGTCACTGTTACCCAGGTGCTCCCCACTGTTACCCCCATCACACTGTCCCTGTTTGTGAGCACAAGGTCAGTATTGCCTTCTGCCGAGTTGGTTCCATGACCAGTTGTGAGGAAGGCACCCTGAAGGAGTCCAGGATAAATTTGCTCCTAGTTGATGCTGCTGCTGGGATGCTCCAGTCCACATCTGGTATATTGAAGTCTCCAACCAGTACTACCTCACCTTGTCAGCCATCCTTTGGATGGCTAGCATCAACTCCCTATCTGTTTCTTCCTCCTGGGCTGGTGGTCTATAGACCACACCTGTTCAGTAATGCTGGCCCCATTTTCCTTTCCAGCTAACCCACAGTATCTCTCCCCATTTTGTTCCTCCTGGATCTGTGTGGCCCTTATGTCATTTTTCATACAGTGCCACTCCTCCTCCCTTCCTGCCTGCTCTGTCTCTTCTGAATATGTTGTAGCCAGGTATGGCCATCTCCCAGTCATGGTTATCATTACACCAGGTTTCAGTGATGGCCACAATGTCCAGGTCTGACTGTACCATGACAGCCTCAGATCTTCCATCTTGTTGCTAAGGCTCCTGGCATTTGCACACATGGCTTCCATGATTTGACCTCCTGGACTGCTTCACTGTTCTACTCCAGCCCTTCCTTGGTTGTCATTTATCCTGGTTCTCCTTGCTGTCTGCCCTTCTGCTGAATTTTGCCCTTTTCTGCTTATCCACCTTTTGGACACTAATCTCCAACTTTTGCACGCTACTTTGCAGAGATAGCCACTCCTCTGGTTCACTGGTTCCATTACTAGCTGTGGGGGGTGAGCAAGTAGGTACCATCCTTGCTGGCCTGCCACCCCCCTTTGCTAGTTTAAATGCTTGTCAATGTAGCATTTAAACTTATCATTGAGTGCTTGGATTCCCCTCCAGGATCGATGCAGGCCGTCAGGCTTGAACAAACCTCCATCCCTCCAGATGGGTCCCCAGTCACCAATGAATCCAAACCCTTCCTCACAGCACCAGTTCTTCAACTATGAGTTAAAGTTCCTGGTGCATGCACTCTATCTCTCCTTGCCTCTCACAGGTAGTACTTCTGAGAAAGTGACAGAAGTAGCTACTTGCTTGAGACCCTCCCCAGTTTCCTAAACTCTTCCTGAACTTCCTTTGGCTCCCCATTTGCCAAGTCATTAGTACCTAGGTGGATAATGACATCCAGCTCACCCTCCCGTCTTGCCTTCCCAGTGATCCCTAGTATCTTCCTTCCATCCCTCCATGCCGTGGCACCTGGTAGGCGCCTCACCTCCTGTCCTCCCCTCCTGTGTTCCTAGCTGGATCCCTCTTATGATGGAGTCCCCACCAGGATTAGCTTCCTCCTCTCTAAGGTCCACTGCTTTCCCCACTGAGGTCACCTCCTTGCCTAACCTCCACATCCTTTCCTTCCACTTCCCTGGGTACCTCTATTTGGTTGTCCTCATTTGCCAGTGTGGCATATGAGTTCTTGAGAGGAATAGGATCTGGGATGTGCCTCTGCCTGACTGCTCTAACCCTCCCTGAGCCCACTGTCATCCAAGTGCTCCTCGTTCTCGGCATCCTTTGAGGCAGCTGCATTGGACTGGGTGGTTCCTGGACAGGGTGATGGTACTCCTGACCCAGTTTACTTCGCTCTGAGTCTGGCTACCTCATCCCTCAGTCCCGAGAGATGCATGCAGATGAGGCAGCACCTCAGTGTCAGAAGGTCTGCCTGAATATGGCTGCCCCACAGCCACTACATTTACCACTCCCACATTATACTGCAATTCCACTACTTATCTGCTACTGAAGCTCTTAGTTCTCTTTTTATTTATTTACAGTATTAAAAATCCTGTAACTGATCCTCAGATATATATTTTTTAAGGAAAAGAAACCAATAAATAAATAAATGAGTCAAAACACTTGTGCTGAGGTGGTCTTCTTCCCCTTATGCCCCTCCTACTTCACACCTCTTACTATACCCTGTGTTTAGCTCCTGTCAATCAGATTTATCAGGGCATATAATTAAGAGTTGGGGAAGGGGAGGGGCAGAAATTGCAGCAATTAAAGACAGCACAGAATTACACCACCACTATTTTTAAATTTTCAACAGCCCAAAACAATTATAAGTAAAGACAACACAGAAAGAAAGTATAGTGTCACTACAAGCCTGCAATCTAAGTTTAAAGAAAAATACCAGTTACCAGTTACTCTGAAGCACTGAATTGAATATGTTTCCTTCCTTCACCTTCTGGCTTCTTCTGAGAAGATGAACTTTTGTTTGCTGCTTTAACTGTGACTAAGCCCCACCTTCAGTTATCACGTAGCTGAGGTCAGAGGCCAGACAATTAACACCCTTCACCCAGCTACAGGACAGTCAGACAAGCCAAGATAAAATTTGCAGCAATTTAAAGACAGCACAGAATTACACCACCACTATTTTTTAAATTTTCAACAGCCCAAAAACAATTATAAGTAAAGACAACACAGAAAGAAAGTATAGTGTCACTACAAGCCTGCAATCTAAGTTTAAAAGAAAAATACCAGTTACCAGTTACTCTGAAGCACTGAATTGAATATGTTTCCTTCCTTCACCTTCTGGCTTCTTCTCTATATTGTTAATTGTTATTCTAGATCCTCATATTGACTTAATTATTATATTATATATAATATATAAATGTTTCTGATCAAAATAATGTCTAAATTAATCTTTAAAACAAGGGCAATGCTGCTTCAGGCTTGAATACTAAAATACATGATGCCATGAAAAGGGAATACAGCATATATGGTCAACTTCAGAAAAAAAAATTTTTCTAGGATAGTCTGTTTAAATTGAACGGCCTCTTCCAATTAGTAGCAGAAGAACTTGAAACTTGACATAATTTACAACCTTGTTTTTCAGTACCAGCCAGAGCACATCTCAGAGGTTAATATAGATTTAGACTGGCTTTAAGAAATTGTGACTTTTATTTATAGAAAATATACAAAAACTCTGATACATTTCAAAATTGTACAGGTTATTGAAAATGCATGTACCTGCCCAGTGAGTAAGTTTTAAACCCATCAACAAAGTGTATCATGAGCTATTTACAAAAATCTGCAGGCTTAAAACTGTTTAAAATATTTTGACAAATTTGGTGTCTGCAGTGAGCTGACCTTGCCACCTTTTCAGTGGAATGAGGGTAAAGTGTTTATTTAATAAGAAACAACTAGTCGGGTGGATTATAAGCCTCTGGATAACTACATGAGGTCACAGTTCATTTATTTTGAACAAAGGAGATCCCTGTCTTAAAGAAGTTTTATTAAATTTACACAGTTCTAATTATAGCAGGCATGCCAAAGTAACATCATTTTAAACAGTAAAAAATGTACTTCTGAAATCTGTAAATATTTTTTAGATATCTATAAAGGAAGATGTTTTATAATACTTTTATAAATTATAGATTTTATATTAGAATTGACACCATCATGTTAGGTCTCAAATTAAACTTCTCCTTTAGTTGCATTTAAAAATGTGAGTCTTATATATGTACAAAGGTGCATGTAGATGCAAGAAAAAAAAATTATTTCATATCAAAAATAGTTTTCAGGATGAGGTCATATTGAGAAAAAAATGGCTTAGGAGGGGTTAACAGTAACACCCTCAAAGAGTGCTCAGACCAATCATAACTTTATGGTGATGTCGCCAGTAAGGGGGATATAAATAGGATGTTGGCAAAACCAGCCCAGAACTGCTTAATTCTTTGGTGCATGAAGACCTGTGTTCAATGTCATGACAATTTTGGATGAGCTTGGACTTCTTCTAGACTAAAAGCCTGAAGCCACACCTGCTGGGAATATCACTTGGGCTTTAACATTGCCACCACAAGGAGTGCTAAAGCCTGAAAGCCTGCACAACTCTGCCACAGGTCCAGCTGCTGAAACAAACTGTTACAGAAAGGACTTTCTTCCAGTGTTGGATTAAGCAAGGCCTATGTTTTACATACTGAGAATTTAGACTAAAAGTAATGCTTTGGAATTTCTGTTAAAAGCCTGAACAAGAGACTGACTTTGGAAATTACCAGCCAGCAAGTCTGCAGTGCTATTGAATAGCAGTGAGTCCAGAGTTGCAGGTTCAAAAGCAGAAATGAACTGAAACAGAAAAGAGTCACAGAGTCCAGTTACCCAAAACAACATTGCTGTCCACAGGGAGAGATTTTTCTACAGACTGTGCTGAACTGCTGAAATTGTGTCTGATTTCTCCTACTAATTCCTGATGTGACTTTTGATGATTTGTGATGTCAAGCAAGAAGGATCCAGCCTGCATTGCTTCATTGATGTCAGAAGACTCTACAGTTCCAGGTTCAAGGGAAAAAGACAGCAGACTAAAGCCAAACTCACCACCAAGGACAGTTGTCATCCAAAACCAAAAGTCCTCACCAAGACTTTGAAAGCTAAAAAGTAGAAGACCACATCTACAGGTAACTAAAACATAAGTATTCCTTTATTCTACTTTTAGTACTTATTTGGCTATCTAGGGTGATGACAGTGCATTTTAGCTTCAAACCTTAGCTGTATGGTTAAGCTTGAATTTAAATCTAAAGGAAATACCTTTTTTATACTATAAAGTTTAGGCAAGTATCCTGCTAAGGTAATCTAAAACACGAGTGTAATGAACTGCAAGTTCTCATAGAAAAAAAAAAGAAAAGGTCATGCTATTTATAAGTATGCTGAACAAATAGTATAAAAGGTCATTTATTATGCTGAATATTGCTTGTTTATTTGCATTGCTTATTGCTGAAATTAGTTTTATTTGTTTTATATGATTTACTTGATTTTCTAAAATCTATTTCATTTACATTATAGTTTATTTATATTATTTTTATTATGCTTGATATTTATGCTAGTTATGAATATTTAGGACATGTACGTATGTGAATAAAATATAGTTATCTCTTATATAAGCCAAAGTGTGGCAACAGTGTTTTTCACCATCATTTTTGAATCTGGAGCACATAGGATAATATCACATGTGAATATTTGTTATTTTTGGTAATTTATGAAATTCTTTTTGGGTAAGGCCCGAGGTGAGTCCAAGTGCATTATTATAAAAAATGATATTATAAGCCTTTGTTCCGACATTTTTGGGGTTGTCGTTCACGAGATGATTGTTAGTGAATAACAGCCCACACTTAGGTTGTATGAGAAATAAATATTATTACAGTTATTGTTTGCAAGTTACTAAATTGAATAAGTAATATTTTTCTGTTCTTATTTCTCAAAGATTTAAAGATAGAATTACCCCTAGAGAGCGAGGAAAAGACAGAAAGAAGTCATTATCTGGCAGTAAAGTTGCAAGGAAAAGGACTCTTGAAGTATCTTAAGGAAAGATTTGGTTCTTTGTTAAAATTGTGTTGGATGAAAGGTTATTGACATTTCATGGTAATTATTGTAAAAGTTTAACAAGAACCTGAGACATGGCAGCTGCTATTGCGACTGTAGGTATGGTTCATGCAGATGCAGGGGCAACACTTTTAGAGTTGCCAATACCTGTCATTGAGGAGGAGCCATTGATACCTCTGTGTCCAAGTTGTAGGCCAGAAGAAGAAATTAAAGAATTAAAAGAACAGAATAAAGAGAATGTGCATAGGATTGAGAAGCTGTGTATTGACAAATTAATGTTACATAATGATGTAAAACAGTTAAACCAACAACTAGAAAAGAGATCTTATGAATGTAGTAGACTTGCAGGCCAGATGCAATTGCTCAAAACACAGTTAGATGTAAGTAATCTGAAAATATCTGATGGAGACTGTGTCCTAATCATCCTAAAGACTGACATTGCTGCCTTGAAAAACTTGAATGAACAGTTAAATGAGCAGTGCTCAGCTGCAGAGGCAGAGAAGGCCAACATATTGAAGACTAATGAGAAGCTTAAAGAATGGGGCCCAGCTTTGGAAAGGGAAAAAGTAAAATTAAAGCATGCTAATGAACAGGTTACCAGGGAGCTAAATGAAATGGTGCAAATGTATAATGATGTAAGGGAGCAATATGAAAGTGACCAGAAACACTGGGCAGACAGGGAAAGACACCTTTTAGCCAGATAGAAAGAGGAAACCTCTGAACAAAGAAGCATAAGCTGGTCACCCTTGGGGTATCCACCCCAGGGTAAGGAACAAGAGGCCTTTCCTTCTTGGGATTTCCATGGTGCAGGACCCACAAATGGAACAGTCCCTTGCCAACCACACTCACCTGTTCATTCTAGTGTTGAAAAAGAGTTAAAACAAGAAATAGTGCAAAAAGAGAAAATACATAAAGACAGAGAGATCAGTGCACAAACAGAAAATGAGGCTAGCCGATGGAAACAGTGGTGTACCCTTTTGGAGCAACAACTCTATAAACTAGGAAAAGAAGTTAGAGATTTACAGGCCCAAAAAAGTGATACCAAAAGCTAAAGTAAAAATCATGTAAGAATAAATGCATCTGAGGAATCTAGCTCAGATGACTCCTCCCCCGAAAAGGAATATTCCTGTTCAGAAGAGGAACCATGTGATAAGCATAAAAATGATACAAAATTAGGCAAAAAGGAAGCTCTGATTCTGAAGGTAACTCATCAGATGGGTTCAGGAAAAATAAAAAGATTTCTGAAAAGGAACAGGGGTATTTAAAATCAAAAACTGTTACTCAAGCTTTGAAACTGGTAGGTGAGAGATATAATTCTAAATCTGCGATAGGAGGCATTGAGCAGCATATTTGAAAACTAAAAAAGTGTTTTGAATCTGTGTGCATAACTGACAAGGGAGAACAGAGTTTTGTGATTAGGTGGTCTATTGATGATCCTCGAGCAGAGTGGTCAAGCATGTCTAGAGAAAGGAACAAACCTGACAAACTGTATAAATTCCTAAAAAAGGAGTTTGGTAAATACCGCACTAAGGGGGCAGCCAGACGTGCAGCCTACCAAATGCGGTGTGGGGCTGATCAAAGTTCTAGGCAATATTATTGCAGGCTAAAGGATGTGTACTTTGGAGCAGAAGATCACTCAGACAGTGTTTCAGATGACTTCTAAGATGCATATTACCAAGGTTTACCCACTGCTATCAGCACACAATTGGCACTTGAGCTTAACAAGAGGTCCAGGGACATCCGCTGGATTGCCAGACAGGCAGAACACATCTGGGACTCTGGAAGAGGTGATGACTCTCCTCCACAGAAAAAGGAAGGGGGCCCCAATCTCAAGGTCCAAGTGCCTGAAGTAACTACCTTGGATACTTTGGCTATGGAAGGGGGTGAGCTATCTAACCCCAAAAACACTCAACCAGGAAAAGCTGTAGAGCAACCTAAGGCTGTGCCTAACCCTGCAGTAGTTATCCAACCTACCAACCCTGCCCAAGCTTCCCCTGTGGTGGTTACACCACCTAGCCCTGAGTCACGGTTCTATCAAACCCCTCAGCAATTCCCACAACCTCAGCCATACTGAAACCAAGGACCCTCCTATTGAGGTTATGATCCTGATAGAGGACACAGCCAAGGGTATGGGAGAGGATACTACAGAGGATACAACAATGACTGTAGGGGTTGTAGAGGTGCCTATAGGGGGTGTCAAAACTATAACAATGGGCAAGATGGTTACAGGTTCCAAGACAGACCTTGACCTGGTTCCCCAGTCATGGAGGAAATACAGGGAATAAAGGAGGAGAGGGGAGACGTAAAATTGCTGCTCCAGCATTTGGTCCCCCCTCCTCTTCTGCCTTCTGGGTTTCCTAAACCTGAGGTTGGTCCTGATGGGCTTCATCCTCAGCATGCCAAAGTTGAAGCCATCCAAAAAAATGGTCCACCTAAAACTTTAAAAGAGTTATGCAGTTTTCTAGGGATCTGTAACTACTCAAGACAGTTTATCCAAAACTATGCAGAGATTACCTATCCTCTCACCAGGCTGCTGAAAAGTTAGAACCCTGAGTGTGGGGGGGGGAGCAAGAGACAGCCATGCAAAATTTAAAAGATAGTCTGAGTTAAGCATCATGGCTTGCTTATCCACAAATGGATAAGGATTTTTATCTAGAGGTAGGACATACAAGTAGCAGCATCAGTGCAGTATTATAACAGAAACATGATTCAGACAAACGTGTTATTGCTCATGCGAGTAAAACCTTGAGTGATGTTGAGAAAAAGTTTTTGGATTGTGAAAAGGCATTGTTTTCCACTGTATGGGCAGTACAATGGTTCAAAACTTACATTTGTGGTAAAAAAAAATTGTTGTAGAGACTGGTCACCAACACCTTACCTTTCTGGGGAGCCAGAAGCTTAAGGATGGTAATGTGTCTAGCAGCAGAATTGTGGCCTGGACCTTAGCACTCCAGTTCCTACCGCTAAAGGTTAAGTATGCAAAAAACAAAAGGAATGCAGTAGCACAAGGGATAGCAGACCTGAAGATGCATAACTGTACTGTAGATGAACTTCCAGTACAAGACCCTGACCAATCTTTTGAGTTGGATATGGCATACCAACATAACAGGCACCACCACTATGATGAAAATGTGTGTAAAAATTTACCTAGAGCCTATGTTGAGGGTTGTTCATTCAGGCAAGGTGAAGACCGATGTTCTGGTTTAGGAGTGGTATGGCAGGATAATGTACCATGTACTCCTATCAAGTACAAGCTCGGTCCTAAATCTAACCAATATGCAGATTCGGCAGCCACCTATATTGCTGTACAGACTGCAGTACAACATAAGTTACAAGACATTGTAATTTGTACTGACTCTGATTATGTTAGGCAGGACTTCCTTACACATTTACCAGGGTGGAAGGTGAATGGTATGATCAATTCAAGAGGCAGTAAGGTGATGCACGCAGACCTTATCTTAGCCATAGATCAGTTGGTTCAGGAACATAAGGTGGTTGTTGATTGGAAAAGTGTAAAAGGACACTCCAAAATTCAGGGACCAGACAAAACAGGAAATGACCTAGCAGATGCTCTGGCTAGGGAGGGTGCTTTAGGTGGAGAAGAATTGAACTTTGCCCCTCCTGTCTATGCTAAGGTGGATATGGTTACCCGCAGACAAAAGCAGCAAGAACAGGAAAATAAGGTTCTACACTTGTATAGTGAAAAACCTGACTTTGATTTAGTAAAAATGCAACAAGAGGATGAAGTGGCAGGAAAACTTTATCATTTCATTAAGGATCCCACTAAAAGTATGATTTCTGACAATGACCTACAGGATAGCAGGGACCTGAGAGCCATGTATAACCAGAAGGAAAAATTCCAATTAAAGAATGATCTCGGTAAGGACTGGTAAAAACCCACATGAGGTCCAATGGGTGGTTCCTTTAGGCCACAGGGGAATTATGTTACAACATGCCCATGATGAACCATCAGGAGCACATAGAGGGGATAGAAGAACTTATGAAACCTTAAAAGAGATAGCCTACTGACCCTGTATGTATGATGATGTTGCAGGATATGTACAAGGGTGTAAAACCTGTTGCAAGTTCCAATCAGCCACTCCCAGACACAGAGCACCACTATAGTCAAAAGGCATCGCTATGCCTTGATCAGACATCCAGATTGACTGGACTGGTCCTGTTACCAGATCTTCAAGTGGTAACCAATACCTTTTGACAGTTACTTGTCTGTTCACAAAATGGGTCGAGTGTATACCTGCTCCAAATAACACTGCCGAAACCACTGCCTTCTTATTAATAAACCATGTGTTTAGTCAATGGGGATTACCATTAAGATTAGAATCTGATAGATGTCCTCATTACACAGGAGAGGTAATAGAGAACATGTGGAAAATTCTAGGAGTACAGAGGAAACTACATGTCTCCCACCATTACAAGTCATCTGGACAGGTGGAACGCACTAATCAAACAATTATGTATATACTGAAGAAATATATCAGTTCTTTAGGAAAAGAATGGGATGTAAAGTTACCACTGGTATTAATGGCCATACGGGCTACTCCTAATAAGTCTACAGGTGTTCCTCCTTTTGAAATGATGACAGGAAGACAGATGGTATTACCTTTTCATCTCCTGTATACCACAGGAAATGTAAATTCAGAACATGCCACTACAGCACATGAATATGTAACCCATTTAAAACAGCATTTCCGAGAAACATTTGCATTTGCTCAGAGAAACTTAGAGAAAAGTGTTGAAGCTTTTAAGTCATATTATGACTGGAAAACTAGTCCAAAAGAAGAGTACCAAATTGGTGACAAAGTGTTTTACTTTAACTACAGTAGAGATAAAGCCAAGGTCAAAAAGTTTCTTCCGAGTTGGCAAGGACCCTTTGTGATCACTGACAAAATCTCACCTGTAGCCTACCATATTAAACCAAAGCATAAAAGCACTGGAGAGGTAGTACCTAAATGGGTTCATATTAATCAGTTGACACAATATCGTGAACGCAATAAAACATGGGAAAATGTTCTAAATGAATCAATGGGTGGTGATCAGGAATAAGAGTCTAGCTAAAATGTCCATTGTAAAACAGATTTTTTAAAGTTAATGAACAAACAGAATTTGTTATATTGAAATGTTTAACAATGTAAAAAAATGTTATTTTAAAAGTGTACATAGTTGTAATCATGTTTAATCATGTTAGTTCATTGTAGTACTGTACACCTCTCTATGCAAAATAATACATCTCCAATGATGTCATCTAGTGATGTCACATCCTATGATGTCATATGTGATGATGTAATGTGCTGATGGTGTCATAAGTTACCACAGGATGATGCAACTTTGTCTTTTGTGTTTCATTTTCCCTGCAAGGCTTAAAACTATATACCCATATATAGTAGAATTATCGTTTTGAATTACAAATGCATTTTTGAGGTGCATTTTGATTCAAAAGGGGGAAAATGTAGGAACAGAACTAATTTGAGTTACGTTTTGTATTAAAAGATTATATTCTTAATTGTTATTCTATATCCTTATATTGACTTAATTATTAAGTCCTATAAATGTTTCTGATCAAATTAATGTCTAAATGAATCTTTAAAACAAGGGCAATGCTGCTTAAGGCTTGAATACTAAAATACAATAATGATGCCATGAAAAGGGAATTCAGCAAATATGGTCAACTTCAGAAAAAAAATGTTTTCCAGGATACTCTGTTTAAATTGAATGGCCTCTTCCAATTAGTAGCAGAAGAACTTGAAACTTGACATAATTTACAACCTTGTTTTTCAGTACCAGTCAGAGCACATCTCAGAGGTTAACATAGATTTAGACTGGCTTTAAGAAATTTAGGGCCAGATATTCAAAACTTTGCCCCGGGGCTAAATTAGCACTGCCCTGCAGGCAAACTTAGCCTGGAGCACAAAGCAAGCCATATTCAAAAGGAATAGCCCAGGACAAACAGCTTCTGAATATAGCATGGGAATGAGGCTGGGCAAACTGGGCTGGGAGTGCAGGGCAAACTTAGCCCTGGAATAAGACAGCTCTGAATATGGCAACCAGGAAGTGCAAACCACAACATCAGCACAGTGCACAGCAATGTGAAGGTAGGTAGAGGTGAACTATGTGGCCAATGTGTGTGCCAGCAAATGCATGGATCCAGTACAGCTGCAGGTATCAGCATATTTGAAAGTACAGTGTGCAAATCTGTAAAATATTCCCTGAACTGTTTGCGCAGCGCTGACACGTTTGCGAGGGTTTAGCACAGGGCTAAACCATTAGCCCAGTGCAAACACGTTTGCCCGGTGCAAAATTTTGCCATATTCAAAAGTGACATGCAAATGAGCCTACTTAGGTAATCTCTGGGTAAACATACAAATCAACATCTCATTATGCCTTGATTTGCATGTAGTTTGCACCGGGCTAATGGTTTAGCCCTGTGCTAAACCTGCACAAACGTGTTTGAGCTGCGCAGTTTGGGGAATATTATACAGTTTTGAACACTGTACTTTCACATGCACTGCTGCCTACAGCTGTACTGGGACAACATGACATAGGCACAGATGGTGGTGGTGCTGCATGCAACTGTCACTATAGGTCATGCTACAGTCCACAGCAGACACTACAGTAGCAAGGGGGCCAGTAGTGTGTGGACACAGCAATGCCTATGGTGTGTAGGGCAGTGATGATGACTGCACTATACACAGTGAGAGGCCCAACCTGCAGGTGTTTACTGACAGTGGACATTACTGTTATGCTGTCGTGTGACCCACAGTTGCTACACCTCTGGCATGGGATGCTAACAGTGACATATACATGTCCGGCTTTGTATGCTGTGGCAGTTGTACAGCCGTGCGGTATGTGGCCGGGGGGGCATATATTATCAGAAAGGCACACTGGTGTTGGGGTATTCACAATACTGGCCCAAGTGCACTGCATGATGTGTCCCAGCCTTGTGGTCACACCTGATCTGTGGCAGAGCCTGGCCACCCATACACTCTCCCCTCAACATCCTCCATGCCCACAGTGCTGCATGTGTGAGCTGGCATCTGTTGGTGTCCACAGAAGAGTGGCCTGCAGGTGTGTGTTGTATGGTCACACTGCCATGCTGTCCACTGGCAGCAGGGTCACCACTTACTGCCTGGCATGGCCAAGACTGGTGGCAGATGATGGCATCATTGTGATGCCATCAGTTAGCAGCATGTTTCCACTATGTTTGTCTTTGTTTATGTGTCATATTTATTTGTTAGGGTTGCACAAAGCTGCACAAAAGCCATGCAAACACCATGCAAAGCCAAAGTGTCATGCAAAGCTGATTGCCCAGGTTTAAGACAAGCTTTTCCTGGGCGGTAATGTACACCACGCTTAGTGTTGTGCTAAGTCATGCAAAACCACTTTGCATGGCTCTAGTCGCTGAATATAGCATTGTGCCTGTATTCATGTCAGTTTGCCCCTAGTATACATTATAATTTTGCCTGGTGCTAATGTAGTTGGCCCATGCTATTTGGCCTTTTGAATATAGCAGACCCGCACTAATCCCGCGCTAAACCTGTACAAACGTTTTTGCCTTGCGCAAAGTTTTGAATATCTGGCCCTAAGACTTTCATTTATAGAAAATATACAAAAATTCTGATACATTTCAAAATTATACAGGTTATTGAAAATGCATGTACCTGCCCAGTGAGTAAGTTTTAAACCCATCAACAAAGTGTATTATGAGCTATTTACAAAAGTCTGTAGCCTCAAAACTGTTTAAAATATATTGACAAATGTGGTGTCTGTAGTAAGCTGACCTTGCCACCTTTTCAGTGGAATGAGGGCAAAGTGTTTATTTAATAAGAAACAACTAGTCGGGTGAATTATAAGCCTTTGGATAACTACATGAGGTCACGGTTCATTTATTTTGAACAAAGGAGATCCCTGTCTTTAAGAAGTTTTATTAAATTTACACAGTTCTAATTATAGCAGGCATGCCAAAGTAACATCATTTTAAACAGGAAAAAATGTACTTCTGAAATCTGTAAATACTTTTTAGATATCTATAAAGGAAAACGTTTTATAATACTTTTATAAATTATAGATTTTATATTAGAATTGACACCATCATGTTAGGTCTCAAATGAATCCTCTCATTTATTATGCATTTAAAAATGTGTGTCTTATATGTGTACAAAGGTGCATGTAGATGCAAGAAAGAAAAATTGTTTCATATCAAAAATAGTTTTCAGGATGAGGTCATATTGAGAAAAAATGGCTTAGGAGGGGCTAACAGTAACACCCTCAAAGAGTACTCAGACCAATCATAACTTGATGGTGATGTCGCCAGTAAGGGGACATACATGAGATGCTGTAGCAAAGCCGGCCCAGAACAGCTTAATTCTTTGGTGTGTGAACACCTGTGTTCAATCTTATGACAATTTTGGATGAGCTTGGACTTCTTCTAGACTAAAAGCCTGAAGCCACACCTGCTGGGAACATTACTTGGGCTTTAACATTGCCACCGCAAGGAGTGCTAAACCAGCCTGAAAGCCTGCACAACTCTGTCACAGGTCCAGCTGCTGAAACAGACTGTTACAGAAAGGACTTTCTTCGAGTATTGGATTAAGCAAGGCCTATGTTTTGCATACTGAGAATTTGGACTAAAAGTAATGTTTTGGAATTTCTGTTAAAAGCCTGAACAAGAGGCTGACTTTGGAAATTACCAGCCAGCAAGTCTGCAGTGCTATTGAATAGCAGTGAGTCCAGAGTTGCAGGTTCAAAAGCAGAAATGAACTGAAACAGAAAAGAGTCACAGAGTCCAGTTACCCAAAACAACATTGCTGTCCACAGGGAGAGATCTTTCTACAGACTGTGCTGAACTGCTGAAATTGTGTCTGATTTCTCCTACTAAATCCTGAAGTGACTTTTGATGATTTGTGATGTCAAGCAAGAAGGATCCAGCCTGCATTGCTTCATTGATGTCAAAAGACTCTACAGTTCCATGTTCAAGGGAAAAAGACAGCAGACTAAAGCCAAACTCACCACCAAGGACAGTTGTCATCCAAAACCAAAAGTCCTCAACAAGACTTTTAAAGCTAAAAAGTAGAAGACTACATCTACATATTACTAAAACATACGTATTCCTTTATTCTACTTTTAGTACTTATTTGGCTACCTGGGGTGATAACAGTGCATTTTAGCTTCAAACCTTAGCTGTATGGTTAAGCTTGAATTTAAATCTAAAGAAAATACCTTTTTTTGTGCTATAAAGTTTAAGCAAGTATCCTGCCAAGATTATCTGAACCACTATTGTAATGAACTGCAAGTTCTCATAGAAAAAAAAAGAAAAGGTCATGCTATTTATAAGTATGCTAAACAAATAGTATAAACGGTCATTTATTATGCTGAATATTGCTTGTTTATTTACATTGCTTATTGCTGAAATTTGTTTTATTTGTTTTATATGATTTACTTGATTTTCTAAAATCTGTTTTGTTTTCATTATAGTTTATTTATATTATTTTTATTATGCTTGATATTTATGCTAGTTATAAATACTTAGGACATGTATATATGTGAATAAAATATATATATTTCTTATATAATCCAAAGTGTGGCAACAGTGTTTTTCACCATCATTTTTGAATCTGGAGAGCATAGGATAATATCACATGTGAATATTTATTATTTTTGGTAATTTATGAAATTCTTTTTGGGTAAGGCCCGAGGTGAATCCTAGTACATTATTATAAAAAGTAATATTATAAGCCTTTGTTCCGACAGGTGGTAGCCGAGATTGTTTGAGGAGTGTTGTGAGCTTCCTCACTGCTAGTCCTTATTTGTAGATATAATTCTGTTGTATATATTTTTATGTAATTCTGAGTATATTTACATGCCACAAAATCCCAGTGTTAATTCAAGAGTATATAGAGAAAAGACTGGATTAAAAAAAAAAAGATTTTGACCTTCCATTTACCTGCAGGCCAGTGGCTTGCCTGGAATCTGACAAGTTATTGTCAAAGACTTTGGAGATAATGGATCAAAGGGGTATTTCCAATAGTCAACTGACCAAGGGAAACAGAGTTGAATAAAATGTTCAGGAGATGGCCCGGTTTTAACTTCAAAAAGCAGGATGCTGTGATCCAAGGTACTGTCTTTGATAAGATGAAAGGAAAAAAATGGAAACTTCCTTCTAACTGACCTGTGTGAGATTGTAATGTCAGGTGTCATAAATGTAGGCTGGGTAACATCACCAGGTGGCAGAACATTGTGTTGGAGAAGCACAAGAGTTACACCCGTCGGTCTAAAATGGAAGGGCCAGCCTCTAGCCACAGACAGGTATATGAATAGTCCAGATCAGGGCATTTACACACTATTTTTATCTGGATTCCACCTGACACACAAGAAGCCAAACTGCTGACACTCAGTGGCTACACACACATTCTTATCTGGACACTCTGCTTGATACACCAGGAACAAAACTGCTGAAACCCAGGGTGGCTGCCAGGGCTAAAGAGACTGTAAACCTTTATCTACTTTTTCTGGACTTTAGTTTACTGCAAATATAAGGTAGACCTTCAGTTAATACTTTTAGTGCATTTTTCTATATACATATATATATATATATATATATATTTCCCATTTTGCTTCTGCATACTGTAACCCAAACTAGTATGCTTTTTTACTTGTAACTGTATTTATTTAAGTATTTTAGTAAAACATTTGTTTTCCTAAATAGTTTTGCCAGCAGAAGATTTCTGTATTTGTATGTGACTCTATAAGGTTTATTAGTAATCTGTGACAACCGGTAATTGCTTAGAGGGGCCACCATAAGCAATCAAATTGAGAAAAGGGTCTGTAAGGGATATCTGTAAGGACAGAGAGAATACAAGAGTCCACATAGATTTTGAACCAGACTGTTGCATGTTCTGTAGGGAAAAGGCCAAATCAGGTTTTACACTGCTACCCCCAAAGAGAGTGTAATGCCTGGGTCTTAGTCCTTTGTGTAATAGCCAAGGAAGGGTTCATATTTGGCTACAAGTCTCAAGACTGATATTGTGCCCTTTTCCAGAGTTAGAGGGATGCCCTGGATCCTCATGGCAGAGGTGCAGTCATGAACTCTGTGAGCATTCTAAAAGCATGAGGAGGGTATCCCTGCCCCCCCAATCATGGATTGCACTTAAGGGTGGACACTGTGAGCTCAGTGGGCCTGACCCCCAGGAGTACTGGACTGGTCATCATATCTCCTCTCACTTTTGCCACCAAAGTCTACACACCCAAGTGGGGTGGGGGTAGAGTGCTAAGTTTGCTGGGGAAAGGGGGTGTTTATATATATTGTGGCTGGGGAAGAGGAGGGTAGGGTGGAGTACTAATTGAGCTACAGAGAAAGGATTTCTTAATTGATATTTACCCATGGATGCAGGAAGTGGACTCTCTCAGCTGAGTTTGTGAGTAAGTTCTGGATCTGGTTGGAGATGGTTCTGATGATTAACAACCCATTCTGAAGACTATGGGAGGCTTACTCAGCAATATAATGTAGTACTCATGTATTTCTGTGTCAAAGTTGAATACATCATCAAGATGCCTATCTGCAGTGTGCACTGCACACAATGTGAAAGTGAAATGCGAACACATTTGTACTGCATTCTAGCAAGACTCTATATTAGAGATGCTGCAAAGATTTAATTCTCTGACAAAATCGGTTTGAATTTGAATAAATTCACACTTTATGAATTGCATGGCTATTGCCCCAATTTCGATGAGCAATTCTTTTTATTTTTAAAACCCTTAAACTTAAAAATCTCCCTCCCACCCACTGTGCTGTGATGTCACACCCCTCCCACCTCCCAAAAATGTTCTATTCATGATATACCCCCCTTCCACACCCACTGACTATTTGCATCTTTGATTGACTGAACCACTCAGGGTTACTAAGACATCACCATTCATTCATTTATGCCATTACTGAGATGGACACTTAACAAAGCAGACACTCTGTACCAGAGGGACCATTTTCATTATTCATTTTTTTTGCAGGGTGCTGGTGGGGGAGGAGGGTGGTGAAGACTAGAGGGGAGTTTTATAGGGGACTTATGATAACTTACGCTGTGGGAATTAGGTTGGTGAAGGCCAGGGGAGTGTGCTTGGAGCTCAAGCCAGGAGAGGATTTTGGTTCAACTTTAATTCAAACTGTCTTGAAGTCATCCAACTCCTACTTTTAACATTATTGCTTTGCTACAATTTGCCATGGTAGGGGGAGGAAGGAGGCTGCTGGCAGGTAATGGGAGGGGGTATATCATGAATAGAACATTTTTGGGAGGTGGAAGGGGGTGTAGCCACCTAATTGTGTAACTAGACATGCAAGTCACATCATTTGTTCCCAGCAAATTGGTCAAATTTACTTGGCAAACTACACAAATTGCCTAATTCTTCTGTGACTTGCCAGTTGCATAGATTCATCATAGGAATGTAGCCAAAGAGCTGGGCAAAGCAATGTCATTGAAATTCATAAATTTTGCCAACTTCACATATCTATACTCCATATGTGGGTTTACATAGAAACATAGAAACATAGAAGTTGACAGCAGATAAGGACCACAAGGCCCATCCAGTCTTCCCATTATTTCTACCTTATGAATGTGCTATAGGCCTGTACTTTGTCAATGGCCTATCTATTCATACTCATCTGTATTGCTCCCTTATGCCTATTCCATGCCTGTTTGAAGCCCTGCACTGTATTCATATCCACCACTTCCTAAGGTAGGCTGTTCCATACATCCACCACCCATTCTGTGAAAAAGAACTTCCTCACATTACACCTTAATTGGCCTCCCTCTAATCTCATGCTGTGTCCTCTTGTCCTGCTATTTTTCTTGTATTGAAACATGTTATACGCTTTCACCTTGCTAATGCCCTTAAGATGTTTGAATGTTTCAATCATATCACCTGTTTCCCTCCTTTGCTCTAGGGTATACATATTGATACATTTTGTATACATTTTTTTTCATGTTCCTATATGCTGATAAAACTCCCATTTCAGTCCCAAGATTCACCCTCAAAATGCCTGCTAGGTCCTATAATCTACATATTACTCCTGATTTGTCCATTGCCTTCTGTCTCACAGATTAAAAGTTTTAATGTGCCGTGTACATATGTATATTGTTATATATTAGCACTTATGTCATTGTATTACTGTTTATGTTATCCCTGTCATTGTATTACTGTTTATGCTACCCTTGTCAATGTAATAACACTTGCACTTCTTGACCACTCAGGTCCATCTTGTAAATGAGCTATGCTCAATGATGTTCGCCTGATTAAATAAAGATTTTGATTGATTGATTGAGCTCCGTTAATCTGTCCTCATATGTTTTCTGATGCAGTCCCTGCACCATTTTGGCTTCCCTTCTCAGAACTGCCTCCATTCTGTTAATGTCCTTGTGCAGGTGTGGCCTCCAGTACTGCATGCAGTACTCCAGGTGGGGCTTAATCAGTGTCTTGTAAAGATGGATTATTACCTCCCTCTTATGACTTGTGATACCCCTACTAATACACCCAAACATCCCTCTAGCTTTACCTACTGCTTTAGTGGTCTGTTTGGATGATTTCAGGTCATCTGTGATGATGATGCCCAAGTTTCTTTCTTCCCTTGTGATTGCCAGTGACTCCCCTCCCAACCTATAGATGGCTTCAGGGTTTCTCTTCCCTATGAGCATGATCTTGCACTTCTTTGCATTAAACCCCATTTGCCACTCTTCCAACCATCTTGCCAGTTTATCCAGATCTCTTTTCATTCTTTCCACCCCATCGGGATCATCTACTCTGTTGCAAATCTTGGTGTCATCTGCAAACAAACAAACCTTACCCTCCAGTCCATCTGTAATGTCACTGATGAAGATATTGAAGATGACTAACTCCAGGACTGATCCCTGAGGTACCCCACTTGTAACTTTCATCTCTTCTGACTTTTTACCACTTACCACCACTCTCTGTTTTCTGCCCACCAACCAGTTTGCCACCCAGTTGACCAACTTCTGACCTACCCAGTGCCTCCCCAGCTTATTAATCAATCTTCTATGTGGAACAGTATCGAAAGCTTTGCTAAAGTCAAGGTAGGTGACGTCAACTGCTCCCTCTTGGTTCACCATTCTGGTTACCCAGTCAAAAAAATCTATGAGATTAGTTTGACAGTACCTTCCTGTTGTAAATCCATGCTATCTTGGGGCCTGTGCTCCTATGGATTCCAGGTGTTGCACTATCCTTTCCTTAAGGAGTGCCTCCATAATCATGCCCACTACCGATGTAATACTGGCTGCTCTGTAGTTCCCTGCCTCCTCACTGCTACCACTCTTGTGGAGTGGGCTCACTTGAGCCCTTCTCCAGTCTCCTGGGACCTCTCCTGTGCTCAGAGACTCACTAAACAGTTTTGATAATGGCTCTGCTAGTTCCACCCTTAGCTCCTTTAGTACCCTGGGATGTATGCCATCAGGTCCCATTACTTTGTCCACCCATAGCTTTGCGAGCTCTTGTAGGTCCCTTTCTTTTTTGAAGGGGCTAGTGCACACCTCCCTCCCTCTGCCCTGTGTCCATGGTGCTGAGCTGTGGGCTCTGCCCTACCTTCTCCTCAGTAAATACTGAGCAGAAGTATCTATTTAGGATAGATGCTTTTCCTTGGTCCTCCTCCACACACTTCCCCTTATCCCCTTTGATCTTAGAAATACCCCCTCTGGACTTTCTCCTTTCACTACTGTATCTATAGAAAGTATTGTGCCATTCTTGGTTTATGCCAAGATATGCACTATTTATGCCTGGAGATGCTGATCCACAACACAAGATAAGTATTTGCACATGTGTATAACTTACCATGAGACTACTGGTAGCAGTAGTGATATTACAGACTGAACACAAATTTGCACAGCATATACAAACCCATATTTGGTATGCCCTGGAAAAGCAATGTTGTTGCATTCTTGTAACTATAATATGCCCTAGCCCATATGTTTATGTACAGGCACCAAAATGCTGTGGCTACTGAACCATGCTATATATCATGTAATCGATAATATCCAACAGGGTGGGTAGTAATGGGATATAGTGTACCATTCAGGGCATAATGAGACCCAATGCCACAGAGTTTGCAGCAAAGATAAAGGTAGAAAAAATGGTCAGACTGGGTGGGCCAAGTGGCCCTTATCCTGCCATCAGATTTTATGTTTCTATGTTTCTCACTAATAGCATGCTCCAAATACACCAGTCATAAGCTGCATGGTATTGGCTCTCTTTACAGAGGTGAGCATGGGGCAGCTTGAAAGGAATCTCACATAGAGAGAAACAGTGAGTGCTGCAGCTCAGATGATCAAGTTATTACTTAAAAATGTTACAGTAGTTACCTATCCATGGGTTTCAGTTTGTCGTTGGTGGATCGGCTCATTTCAAATATCAGCTGGCATCTTAAAACTAAAAAAAAACCTGTTGAAAATCATGGAGTTACAAGAATATAAGAAAGTATAAACTTGACAATAATTGCAGGCTCTTTTCGAGCAGCTAGGGGAAGTGCACTGGACACTAATAGTTGTTCTGAAATACTGTATGCTGCAAACCAATAGCACACCCCAAGAAATTGCAGGAATTTATAAGAAATGTGATTACATTTGGTGAATGAACAAGGATTGATCTTGGTCACTAAAAGTGGTTATTGAACATGGAATTCTGAATTGACCCAGCTGGGAACCTTGGCTTACGATGACAGCATGTGCAGTGGCTGCAAAGTCACAATCAAGCACAGCTAAGAGGTTGTTTAGGCCCCCTTTCAGAGCCTATTTGACAGCACCCAACTCAATGTGGATGGCATGCAGCTGCGTTCTGATCTGGGAGAACACACTTGCTACTTCTGTGCACATGGCACAAACCTGGGTACATATTTGTGGCAGTACATGGTAGCCATTGCTTGCATGATATGGCCGTTGCCATTCCATCTGCTGTACCTCAGAATAGATGCAGTGCAGAATTTGCCTCTTATTTCTGCTGGGTACAGGCATCGTCCCTCCACGTGATCAGTGTTGTCCATTTGTGTAAGTGTATGTGTGTGGGGGGGGAACCCTGGTGTGTCTCTTGGTATAACTTGAGGTGTGTTGTATAGTTGTAGAGCAGGCTGATGTGTGGTTTGCTGTCATGTGTACTTGAGGTGGTGTGGGGGTGCTGGGTGGCTGAGCTGGTACTGAGGTGATCACTGTGCTGGGGTTTAATTTAAGATGTGGGTGTTGTGCCTGTACCCTCCTGGCCCAGCTCACTAATGCCACTGTTGCCATTACTCTGACTCAGATATTGGTGTGGTGTAGTGCTGTCTTGCAGTGGTCTGCTACATTCCTCTGGTAACAAGAAAGGGCTAAATGTTGGCAACCCTGCAACTGAAGGGCTATACAGTATGTTGGCAGCCCTGCAATTGGTAGGACGTCTACTGTTAGTCTTGATGCATTGTATATGATTATGATAGTACTGTACAGTATATGTGCCAATGAAGCATGTCAATCACACATATGGATAGCCATCATTTCAACAAGATACTGATGAAGAACTGCAACACTCACCCAAAAACAATTTAAAGAATATCTCATTTATTAGAGTATTATATATTATGCCACATGTACAAAATATACTATTTTGTGGCCTTGCAAGAGTTTTTCAAAGCCTGTGGCTCTAAAAATGTATGTATAGATATTCCTTTTCATATTGCCTGTTTCTATTTATTTATTTGTCTCAGAATTTGACAAACCTTTGAGTCAGAGACTCATTTACAAAGGTTTCACATCCTAAAGAAACCATAACAATTAGCTAAATACAACAATGTAACAAAAACATGACATGAATATAACAAAAAAAAAACAATCAGAGTTGTCATTATATTAGACTTTCCATTGTATGTCACTCACTTAGGGCTGAGTCCTAAAGGTACCCAAAGACACATAACTAAGTATCTGATGTGTTTACCTCAGCACCCTTGCATGCTGTGTCATATGCATGCATTCATGATCTCTGACCACCAAGGAGCTGCACACTGAGTGCATTGCGTATGGACCAGAGGTGGTTCAGGATGTTAAGCAGTGCCAGACACCAAGCATAAATTTGGATGCTCAGATCAGTTCCCCCAGTGGATGAATCCTTTGTTCCATGCTGAGGGAAAATTAGTAGGATACAGCATTTCTAAGCAGGAGCCCAGAGAGAGAGGGAGATGTTTTCTGATAGAGGTAAACATATAAGACCTAGAATCACACCTCTTCTGGCAGAAACAGGCAGAAAGATAGGGATGTGACAGAAAACAATGGAACAAACAGTGCAGGATATTTAGCTTGAAACAGTTTAAGAATATGAACTCTCCACCTTATCCAACTAATAATCAGTGAAGAGAATTGTTTTGCAAGCATTGTGCATGTACTGGAACCAACCTCTGTAAATAAAAGACAATATTTTACTACGATAGTTTGCATTTTGAGTGAATTCTACACTGAGGCCAGTGACAACAGCTCTATAAAGACACATCTATCAAAGGCAATCTGGAACATCTGGAAAAGAGATGTGGGAAAACATTGAAAAACCATAACATAGGTAAGCCATACCCTGATAGAGCATATGTAAGGAAGGACATCTGTAGTAAGCCATAGAGGAAAGCCTCTTAGGCTATTACCTTGATAAAGTTCCATGGTGATTGCAAATCATTTTTTGTTAACAGCCTTGCAGTATGCACAACTGTTAGAGTACATATCTCATTGGTTCACGAATAACAATTCAAAAGGTAAAATTAACAACACTGTTAACAATAACATAAGAATAAAAAAGTAAAACTTCTTACTGTCTTAAATTGGTTATGGGATTCAGTTTTTTTTCAATGCAAAAGGTGAGCTGTTTCAGACTTAGGTAACATGTACTGTACAAGAATATTTTTTTTCCCATGGTTGTCTTCATCAAATGTGATTTTAATAGTATGTAGAGATGCAGTGAATTTAAATTCCGCCAGCAAAGTGAACGCGAAGTGGGCACTTCGCATTGTCACTCTGCTATGTGGAGTGGGCAGTGCAGAGTGCTCACTCAGCCTTGCCATTACCACTTCGTGTTAAGGCGGAATGGCAAAGTAAGGCGAAGTCATTGTTTTTAATGGACTTCGCGTTCCTCATTATAATTTAAGTGATCCACTTGGTTTTTCAGATTTGCCAGCCCCCCCTCACATCACATGGCTTACAGTACTGTAAGTCACATGCTCTTTAAAGAGCTAGGCAGGAAGAAAGTGAGTCATACAAGCAGACACTTTTACTTTCTCCTTTGCAGACGGAGAGAGAGTAGTGTGTTTCGTGACTGCTGATACTTTGAGATCAGAGCAAGAAGGAGATTTAAACTTTGATTTAAACCGAACTGCTTTTTTAAAAGCTACATTTTTTTGTCTTTTCTGTACTCTTTTTTACTTAATTTGTTCTTTCTACAAATTTTATTTTTCTTACCTTTAGAAGTAGTTAGTTGTTTGTCTGTGTGACTGTGTGTGTGTGTGTGTGTTGTGTGACAGTGTGAGTAGTGATTGCTCGGACTGAGGGAGCTCAATTGGAGAGATGGACCAGGGTGAGGGAATGTCTGGGGCAGGGGCAGCTCTGGTAGAGCATGGTAGTGGCAAGCATCATACCATGTGCATGTGTGGAGGGCATGGGTGCCCATTCCTGTTGGACCACTCAAAACTTGTGAGTGTCCCCCCCCGGAAGCAGGACCAGCACCGCCTCCTATCCTGACTCTGAGGCAGTTGAACCACCACCACAACCAAGTCCAGCACCAGGTCCGCTGGAACAGGTTGTGCCTGCTCCCATGGGCCCAGGTGTGGATCCCATCCCTGTTCAGCACCATGACCAGCCAGCTGCCAGTTCATCTGGCTATTACCTGCCTGTGCCTGGTCCTCCCCCCACCTCCATTTTTTGGCAGCTTTTTGACTGTCTCGGGGGGGACAGCAGTGTGGTCAAGTGCCACCTATTTGAGGTGGAAGTGCACCGTGGCCACCAGGGGACTCACCTGGGGACTGGGAGTCAGCACACCCATATGCTCAATCACCAGCAGTTGGAGTTGCAGGCTGCCACTGAATGGACCATGCCTGCACCTGCAGGCCATTCTGTGGCAGAGGATGCAGCTGTGCATTGCGGCATCCCTAAGAAGAGGAGGGCCAGAGCAGCACCTGCTGTTCCACCAGCACCCCCACCCCCCACAACCACCAGCAGGTCAGCCCGTAGAACGTGTGGATCCCACAGAACTGCATATAATACAGACTGACTTGGCAGTTCTCTGGAGTGCTGTCGAGGAGAACAATGAGAGGGTGAGTGCTGTAGAGCATTGGCTGGATCGCATACAGGGACATCAGTTCCAAATTATGTCCATGCTGGAACTGCTGCTGGATCACCATGGGATCCCACATTAGTTTTTTTTTCCTCACACCATGTGCCCCCCACACCTTCCTTGCTGTGTTATAAAATGTATTCCTCCAACATCCCCGACCCTTGTTTGTAATTATGTCCTTTTTTTTGTTGTCTTCCGTATGCATGACACTTGGTATTCTGATCAGTGCAAGTATACTATGCTAAACTGCATGTGTGCAGTCAGTCTTCTTTCCAGTCTGTGTATGTACAGTACTGCAGACACTGTCCATCTCCCTGAGTTAAAAACATTTATTAATGAGTACAATGGTGGGGTGGTGAAGCATGGAGAGATACTACAAAACAGGCTTACAATACATCCATGTAACTATTAAAAAAATGACTTTTGTGATTCGTGACGTGATTGTATATTGTGATTTGTGACTGCATTTGTGACTGTGATGATGAAGAACGTGATTTGTATCACGAGTGACTCGTGATGATGGTCCTGACTTAAAAATGCATATTAATGAGTACAATGTTCATGCAGAATTATGCACCACACCTGTCCAGTACTCTGAAGGGAAGCCAAAGAAACAACTGTGACTTAAGTTACAGATGGAGATTGGACCCAAAGAGATGCAAATGCACAGACAGATTAAGATTGCGCCACGCACTGAAGAGATACAGATGCAAAGGCACAACACCTAACCAGTGCTCACCATCAGAAACTCAGATCTGGAAAATAATACCTTGCCAGTCAGGGTGGCGGGGGGGCAATGTACTGCACTGCTGCAGTAACAGTCACTAGTACTAGTACCAGTAAAGATACCGCAATGAAGTACAAAGATTACACAGCTCCACTGGATAGCAGGTTCACATTGCTGAAATCATGTGGCACAATAAAAGGTGTCTGATTTGATGACACGCATCACATACATACACACACACACACTAAGTAATGCTTAGCAAACTGAAAACTTCAGTAATATAACAACATATTTTAAACAAACTAAATTATGCACTGCTGCACCACAACAGTCAGCAAAAAAATGGCAAGAATTATTGAAAATATTACTGTGTGTACCTTAGTACAGTTAGACAAGAAAAATATCACCAAAACAGAAAGCACTGTCTTTTTCTCCAAGTTAATCTACCTACACCACAGATACACCCCTCCCCAAAGCACACTTCCACCTTCTCTCAGTACACAGACTGAATGCTGTACATTAACATTCAAAATCCACACACAAATAATAAACGCTCAATGATATTAGCATAGGAGGGTTTCATATAATCGATGAACTAAAGTTTCAGCAAAAGAAAATGACTCCAAAAGGCTTTTTTTAACAGCTTTTAGAAGGTTTGAATCACAGAGAGCTCTCAGACCAGATTGTCTCCCACAGCTTCCTACACGCACTACCCCAAAATGAGGCTGTGCAGAGCAATCTATAGACCATGTGACCTGAAATCCCATGAATCACTGCAAAATTCACCTTTGGAGCTGAAAAACAAGGCGAAGTGAGGCGAAGTACAATGTTTCCAATGTACTTTGCCTTAAGAATTGGTAGAGTAATGGTTTGGGAAGGCAGAGTAATGCAAAGTCATTGTTTTCAATAGACTTTGCTTTACCCATTGAAAAGCGAAGTACTCCGCTTCGCATTGCGGATCACTCCGCAAATCAATTTGCAGAGCGAATTGGGGCCCCTTCGCCCATCTCTAATAGCATGCGTTTTTGTTACAGGTCTGAAATTTCTTCATTTCATGACTTGTAAGTACCTTATACACTAAAGTACTAATTTTCTGCATTGATTTGTTTCCAGGGGACATAAAATTTAATGCAGAGTGAAGTTTAAAAAAGATTCATGTTGCATGCTGATCTTGTAAAATGCCCATTTAGTTCTGTAGTGTTATTATTCATATTACTATGCACACCATTATGATGTAATTTACTTTGTAACTTATGCTATACTTCATTGCAATTTTGCACTCATTACTTCAGTAATGATTGTATAAACTAGGACTATCTTGAACCTAGATGATGTAACAAGTTATGCAAGAGTAGAAAACTCTAAATAAATAAATTATTTCTACAGTTTAAAGTTCCTTCTTGCTAGTCATGTTGGTCAGGATCTCCAGTAAAGAACTGGCAAGAACAGGCAGCGCATCATTTGTTACAGTAATTGTTTAATTGCCTAGTATTTCCAGACATTAGTACTAGTCATCACTGAAGACTTTGTGACAGTAATGTCAGGAGAATCTGCGAAATTTGAGAACCTGACACCAGGCAGGAACTAGGTCATGATAGCGTGGATACAACAGCGTGACAGAAAACCACATGACCAAATTAGCATCAGGAACCTGATGTTCCTAAAATAATTTTCTGAGGGGGCTATGCCCCCACCTCCCTTTGCAGGGGGCTTCACTGCCTGCACCCCCCACACTAATATATAATGAACTCCTTGGGGGATGTATGCTGGGGAGGGGGAAAATGTGTGTGAGTGGGCACAGTAATGCAAGAAACTCCATGGTGCATGCAACATGGGTGGGGGTGATGAGATAGGATGAATTGACTATTGTAACTCCATGTGGGGAACATGTTAGGGAAGGGGGGAGATTTACTATACTAAATGCAGAAAGGGAAGGCAAAGGGGCAGCATCACAGCACCCTCCCCCCAAAAAAATGCAACGTGGCAAAGTCAAACCCAAACCTGGGTCTGAACCACCTCCATCCACAGCATGTCACACTAACCTCTGAGCCATGGACCCAGCACGCTGACCAAGCACACATTCAGGCAGTGAAAACAGTCACAGGGATAGTGCTGTTATATCTGCACTACACTTTATTTGTAGCTGTTTTCTCTAATGCTATATTGTTCATGTGGTTTTGTACCACACTATAATACCCATGTTATATTGACTGGATACCCTCTGGTCACCATTGTACTGGACTGAGCACTCTTTCCACCCCCAAAGAAGGCTTGCTTTTGTAACTAAATATAAGTATGGTTCACGTGACATGCTAGATCATGTCAACTGTGGTTGCAAAGTCTGTTTTGAGCTCCCAACTTTGTTTGAGCTACTGTATAGGGAACTGACATGACTTAAGTTTGCATTAAAGAATGTTACATTTCAATTTTGCCAATTTAAGACATTGCTGTGCAGCCATCATTTTAGACAGAAATAGATTTTTTATGCTGTACCCTATAACAACAGCTTTTCTGGTATGACTCTATATTTGTCTCCATTAATAAAAAACTTACAGAGATATCCTGGTCAGTGTTCTGTTCTGTTGAAGGTGTATGGACTGGTGCATTGACTCACACAGCAGACCTGTGGAAATGTTTGAACCTTGTATTAAGCTAATTTTTTTAATTTTTCTACAGAGGAGACAATGTATTAAATGCCAGGGTGTATTTCATTGACTTATAATGGGTACAGTACTATGCTTTGTATTAGACAATTGCCCATCCTGTCTATTCCCCACGTTTCGGTGGATATACTCTTTGTGCTTCCTGTTGGACATGTGTATGTCTAGTCAGTGCTTGAAAGTTTCCAGGGACTGGAATTCTCTTCCTATCTCAGGGAGTCCATTCCATACCTAGATAACTCTCTGGGTAAAAACATTTTTATTGACCTTCTTCAATGATTTAGTTTCCAGTTATAGTTTATGCCCTCTAATGTTAAATTTAGCTGCACCAGTGATGATCAAGTAAATAAATCATGTTGTTTTGGATAAATGTTTATTTTCACTTAGAACACCATTTATTTCACTTCAAACACAACTTATTTAACTTAGAACATACTATTCCCATTAAGAATCTGGAAACAACCCAGAGAACAATGGGCCAGATAGAGAACTTACAATTGAAATAAAGGCAGTTTTAAGCTACAACAAGGTAAAACACCAGTATAAACATTACTAATCATGTGGTATATATCAAATACATAATGGGTTGTAGTGAATAACACAACTGTCTCCACACATGAGTGGTAAGTCCTTTACAACTAACTCCTGGCTTCGCCACTCTTCAGTTATGGGTCTTACCACTCACTAGTTTAGATAAGTGAGTTATTCCACTGCAGTCTATTATGTAGTCCCTATATTACAGGGGCATAGGAGCACCTCTATAGTTAGGACTCAGTAGGGTTTTCAATGTTAAACACGTAACTTTGCACCTTAATAGCTTTGACAGCATTTGACAAAATCAGCTGGCATTTTGCATAGGTTGTCTAGCAGGCAAACTAAAAATCTGTGGAAAGTTGTGTGATGGCAGCTTCTGCAGTTTTCGAGATACATGTATTGTATGTCATTTTCCTGTAGCTGTCTAATTATTTGTTTCCTATACTTAACACGGCATTCTTTTTGTCCTCACCCACAGGCTACACGAAAATATTTTTTTCCCCAAACTTTCAGGGTCTAGGCATGATATCCTAAGGCAATACATTTGGAAAGTTTCATGAAAAAAATATTAAGTGTTTCTAGAGTTATAAGGCTTTAATGTTTTGTGTTTTTCTGTTCTAAGTATGCGCAGTAGGAATCTTGGGAAAACGTTCTGATATGATGTCAAAAATTCTGTGTCGCAAGACCATTTCTGGTTTCTCACCACTTGCTTCTCACAGCACAAAACAATTTTTTGTGCTGTGAGAGCCACCATCTTGTTTCTTTTCCCCTCAAATTAAAAAAAAACTTGGACAATACATAAAATGGAGTAAGTAAAACCAAACAAACTAACAAACATCAGAACCTAGCTAAGCTAGATCCTGATGTTTGTTTTTTTAGCAAATTTGCCAGAAATACCTTTATTGGAGTTCTCAAAATAGAGGGTGCCCTGTTAAGTTAGAGGAGTTGTTCACCCATATTCTCTATATGAAAACAGCAGCAATTTCTTGAGTTCTGCAGCCACAGTTGGAGTACTACTGGGGGCTGCAGTGAGAGGAGTGAGCCGCCAATCCCCCATTCTGTCTATTTCTGTCTATCTGTCTGTCTGTCTGTCTATCTATCTATCTATCTATCTATCTATCTATCTATCTATCTATTTGTTTCTTTTATTAAGTGAGTGGGGTGCCCACCTCTGATACTGCTTCCTTCTCACCCCTTATCCCCAGGTGTCCTGCCCACCTTTCCCAATCTTAATGATTATTTATTTTGTTTTTAAACATATATATATATAGACTGTATGTAAGCAGACTGAGGTGCCCACTGTCTGGTACCGCTTCTCTGGACCCCCTCCCCTTCAGGTTGCCTGACCCCCATTTCTTTACAGTGCTCTAATACTGGGGTGCCCAATCCCAGTGTCAGAATTTAACCTGAAATAAAGAAAACTGTGCCTCAGTGACTTTTTTGTTTTAATCTGCAAAACAAAAAACAGTTCCTCACTGTTATGACGTAGCCATGTCAACCTCCCACTGAGCAACCCTCCACCCCACAACCCCACACACCTTCACTCACCTGAACATGTCCTATGGCATTGATCCATTCTCCAATTGAAGACAAGTCTTGCTGCTGGAACCGGTGACTATAATATGAGAAAGTAAGGTAAGTGTGGTTCAATGTATTTCAATGGGGTTTCCAACTTTTTTTTTTTGTGGACTCTATTTTTACACCCTACCTTCGGGGCATATTTCAGGTCTCCATGCTGAGCTCCACAGATCCACCACCCACCTGATCCATCCTCTGCTATCTATATCGACTTCAGGCCCCCCAGACTCTCCATACCCCTCAGAGAAGCTCCGGGATCCTCAGGGGGAAGTACAAATGAACGGCCGACATTGGACATGTGGCCTTGGGCTACTGATGGTCGCCGTCGCCTCACCCACCGATAGGGAGATTTTTACTTAGTTTTCTCCCTGAAGCTTGGACATACAATAATGTCATGTTTGGCATGTGCACACTCTCATGCACACCCAATAGATGTCTGCCACAGCTTTAGTTCCCTGCATTCTGCAGCCATGCACTGTGGTGCCTCCAGCCTCCACTAGAGGTCACCAGTGCAACAGCTGGTGAAATCCCCCCCCAGAGAAGGAGAGCAGTCCATGGGATGCTCAATCCTTCCCCATCCCTGCCGACTGCCGATGGCATGGTGCGAGGTGTGATGTCCAGCAACTCAACCATCAGCACCACATGGCCAGCAGGGGTTTCCAATTCTGAAGTATAACTTTGACATTTTTGCATATTTTCAGTACAACTTTTCAACTAGGCCTTTTAGGAACCCACTTCATGATCAAAGTTGCTGGAATTATGCAAATCAGGCCTGACAGGCATTTTTGAAGTCACCTGGTGAAATCACCTTTTGGGCAGTACTTCAAAATTTTCACCAGCCTTGTTCATGAGGTGGATTCATAACAAGACTATGTTGAAAATTTGGGGTCAAAATATTTAAAAATGGCATAGTTATGAGCATACATTGAAATTTTGCAATGCACACTCATAATCTTGGTAATTGTAAACATTTTTACTGCAGATTTTCAGCATATCCATTTTTCTCCATCACCTCATGAACATGACAACTGTCATTTTTCAAATCCTGGCCAAAATGTGTTTCCACACCTGTGGCATGAAATTATGTTGTCACTGCATGAAATCACCTTTTGGGTGGGTTTTGAAAATTCTCTCTGCCCCTTTTCATGAGATGGATTCATAAAAAGGCTATGTTGAAAACGTTGGGTAAAAATATTAGAAAACAAAGTTATGAGCATACATTTAAACTTTGCAACACAGTCATAACTTTGGTAATTTTAAATATTTTGATCCCAAATGTTCATGGTAGCAATTTTTTTTCACATCACCTAATGAACATGACAAATGTCATTTTTCAAAACCTGGCCAAAATGTGTTTTCACACCAGTGCCGCAGAATCAAGTTTCAGACAAGATTTTAAAATTTTCACCTACGGGGTTCTTGATGTGGATTCAAGGCTGTGTTGAGCATTTGGTGTCAACATATTAAAAAAAAAACACAGTTATGAAGGCATTTTGACATTTTCCTATGTATGTTCTTAACTTTGGTAATTTTAGCGTCCGATGATTCAGAGAAGGGCAGGGTCAGCAGGGCCCTGCACTTTCATAGCTGGATGGAATCTTCCCTTAGCGCATGGCCCAGATGGCTGTTCATGTCTGCATTTGTTCACGCAAGTCCAGAAGAGACCTGCATGAACGAAGATACGATACAACTATCTCCAAAAGAAAGGAAATTCTTTGCAAAAAACTTTGTTAATGCATCAGTTATAGTAACTAATACCACAAAAGTAGGGAAATGTGACATAACAATTTCCACCCAAACTCCCCACTCCTACCTCCCAAGAAGCAAATAAAAAACATTAGGGTTTTGGGTCTCAAGAGTCTTGACTAATCAGTGGTGGGGTCTTCCTTTGGGTTGTCAACCCTAATGATCACCTCCCAAGCCCATAGCCTCCAATCTGAAATGCAAGGTGTAGCTCCAAGCCACTGCCTCATAGTGATACATTCTTCGAAAATACAGAAGTATGTCTCGCCACATGTTGTCAACACAATTTCTTGTAGCTTTCTTCATGCAGGGACCACAGGAGATCATGTTTTACTTTGTTTGCTCATGGAATTGGGTGAGCATTAGGGTTAAAAATCCCAAGGAAGACCCCACCACTGAGTTGCCAAGACTCTGAAGACCCAAAACCCTAATGTTTTTCCCTTTTGTTGTTTGTGGGGATGGGGTGGGTAGTTAGGGCTCAAAACTGTAACCTCACATTTTCCTACATTTGTGGTGATAAGTTACCCTAACTGGTGCATTAACAAAGTTTTTTGCAAAGAATATCTATATCTGCATCCATCTATCTATCTGTCTGTCGATCTATCTATTGATCTCTCTACCTATCTATCTATATAATAGGGGCTCAACAGTGCCCCTATAGTTAGGGGTGAGTAGCCTGTTTAATATAAAACCTCAAATTTTGAACATTAATATCTTTGGCTCTTTGACAAAGTGAGCTGAAATTTTGTATGTGTTGTCTAGGAGGCAAAGTCCTGATGTGTGGACATGTTTGTGACAGCAGTTTGTGTGGTTTCTGAGACCTGCAATTGTCATTTTTTGAACGATTTTTTGCCCCAAACTTGCAGGGAACATGTGTCATGTCCTGAGGTAGTGCCTTTGACAGGTCTGGTGAAAAACTATCTAAGAGTTCCAGAGTAACTAGTCTTTAAATTGTAGTGTTTTCAGAGCTGCGCATGGGCAGTAGGGTTTTTCAAATAATGTTCTGTGGTGAAAGTAAAACTTTGATGCCACAAATGCTGTATTTTGGTTTTGCTCCACTGAATTGTCATGGTACCAAACATTTTTTGTGCTATGCCAGATGCCATTTTGTTATGTTTTCCACCAACTAACAAATGTGGAAAACACATAAAACTTCTGGGATTTTAATAAACAAACATCAGAACATAGCTAAACTGGAAGTGTTAGCTAGTTCTGATGTTTGTTTTTTAACCTCATGCCAACAAATAGCTTTAATGGCCACCTAAAATCCTAGGTGCCCAGCTTAGTGAGAGGAGTGCTTCTCCTGCATTCTCTGTATGAGAACAGTGGGCATTTCTTCACTTCTACAGCTGTAGCTGAACTCAAGCTTCTGGCTGTAATGTGAGATGTGAGCTGCCCTTGTGCCTAGTGGCACCGCCCCATTGGCCGATCACTGCCCCTATTTATACACATTGGTCTATTCTCTTGTGTCTAGTGGCACTCTCCACCCACCGATCATCCTCCTCATAAATAAAATGATTTAAATATATTCCCTTTTGTCTCGTGGCACCCCCAACCCACTATTCCCGACTTGCCTGGTGGCACCACCCCACCACCCTCCAATCCCCATCCACATTACTTTTTTATTCCCTGGTGTCTAGTGGCACCTCCCCACCCTCTGATTGCTTTCCCATTATGTTTGATTCCCTGGTGTCTAGTGACACCTCCCCCACTAACCAATCACCATTCCCATTACTTTCATATTAATTCCTGTTGTCTGGTGGTACCCCCCACTCTCTGTTTGCCATCTTCATATTCAGATTGTGTTCTCTGGTGTCTAGTGTCACCCCAACCTCCCATTTCAGGCAGATCCCTGTAAAAAATATAACAGTCCCCTCAACATCTTTTTTTTAACCTGAAAAAAAGAAAATGGTCCTTTGTCATCCTCGCCATCCCCCTCCCCCATCCTGATCCTCTCATTGATCACCCACCACCCCACACCCCGTCACCCTATATTTACCACTGCAGGTGATAGGCTGTCATCTTCTGCGGACAGGACACGTCTGCACTCCTCAAAGCTGAACCATGAACTGAGGAATCAATGTAAATGCAGTTTAATGTATTTCAATAGTGTTTTGAACTTATGTTCATAACTTTGCTATTTTAAGGGATGTTTTCACCAAATTGTCAACATGGCCTTTCTGGGATCCCACCTCAGAAACACTTGCACTGTGATTTCATTAATCAGACCCAGGAGAGATCCAGAAACATATGGTTTGATACCTTTTATTGGACCCACATAGTTGTCTAAGCTTTCGGACAAACCAAGTCTTTCTTCAGAGACTTATGACAGTTGTTCAGTGAGTCATATTCTATTAACAACTAGATCATACATAAAAAACAGAAAACATTCTCATTGGTTTATTTCAAAATTCAAATAAACCAATTTCAAAAAATCACAAATTTAAATGTAATGAATATCATCCGATTAGCTTGCTACTATTGAGAATCTTTTCAAGGTCAAATGACATCCAAATTAGATAAGCTGAGCACTTAAGCAGACAAAACCTCTTACTGAAATTATTAATGAATGAGAGTGTTATGAGATTACATTCAAAATTAAGAACAAGGCCTTTAGGTTTAATACCACAAATGTCCAAGTTAAAACTTGATAGTATTGCATGATAAAAAACTGTACAACAGAAATACATGTATGGAAATAAGAGGGAAATAAGAAATATGTACCTTGTATGAAGAACTGTTTAAAAAATTCATACAAAATCAAACCTATCTGGAGATATCTTCTAAACTATGCACTCAACCAGTTAACACACTTCATAAACAATAAAACCTAAAGAGCTGTAACAATATTTTTTACAAGATAATATCGTCAGAATTATTGCCAAAATAAAAAAAATAAATCTCTCAAGGACCACCTAGAAAATGAATTCATGCATCTTAAAATGTTCAAAGTTTGAAAGTGAGCCAGTATATAGTCAAATAACTATATGAACAGAAACAGTCTTAAGAATCTGCATAAAATCCCAATGGAATTACTTCCCCTGGAAAAGATAACTAGAAAAGAAGTGTGTATTCACTATGTATGTGAGCCAAGAGTCCTAACATCCTGTAGCATAATTATGACGTGCCTGACTATAAACCTACCTAAATATGTAAGAACAACCCCAACCCCCCCACACCCCTCCTCCAAAAAAACATCCTCCAACCCCCCAAAAACACACACAAAATTATCCCCATACACACACTAAACTCCCCCCATACACACTCACTCAAGACAACCCAACAGGCATTGGGGTGTTGGGGTAATCAGTCTTAACTCTCACCCCCATCCCATGTGTAAACAAGCTGAGGTGGTAAAGTATAGGAGAATGGGGTGAGAGTTAGGACTGACAACCCCAACGCACACCCTGATACCTGTTGGTGGGAGCAGAGTGTGGGGTGTAGTGCAAGGGGGAGTAGGAACCCTAACATCGAATTTCCTTGCTTTTGTCACTGTGGAACAATCCTAACTGATGCACTAAACAGAGTTTTCTGCCATGAATTTCCCTTCTTTTTTGAGAATGTGCACTATAAATAGTGAAGTAATGGCAATGCAAACTCAAGCACAAATGCTAACGCACATGTTGACACAAACTTAAATGATGATGCAAATGGTAATAGAAACACAAGTGCAAATGTTAATGAAAACAGAAATGCAAATGCAAGCGCATAAGGAAATGCAAACTATAATGCGCATGGTCACGGTAATGAAATTGGAAATACAGACACTTATGGTAACAGCAACGATGATGCCAAAGGAAACACAAACAGAAATGGAAACTCAAACAGAAGCGAGTACACAAACGCAAATGGAAATGGATACCGTGATGCAAAAGGAAATGCAAACAAAAACAGTAGTGGAAATGCCATTGTTAACAGTAGCACAAATGGAAGTGCAAAGTGTAACGCACACGGTGGCGTAGATGGGACTGCTAACGCAAACAGTAACAGAAATGTAAGTGGAAATGCTAACTGTAACAGTAACAAAAATGCACAGCCTTTTTTTTCCCCAAATGCTGCATAGAGAAACACAGTGAATACAAAAAATGTATGCATAATAATGGACATCGGAGCAGAAAATGAACACTTGCTAAATTGCTTATATCTCAGGATCTGTACAACGTAGAAAAAATTAAAAATTTCATATAATTTATGACTTTCCTGGCTAGTTTTGTACTCAGTCCCCTATTGGGGGACTAAGCATTTTTCTGACGAAAAGTCTGTATCTCTAAGCGTTTCCAAGATATGGGCCCTGAAAGGTATGACGGACACTGTAATGATATCCTATGGGAAAAATCTTCAACTTTGGAGTACCATAACTTTGCAGCCCTGTAATATTTTGTCATCAAACCACAAAAAGGCACATCTGTGGGATCCTGGCTGTCTTCCCTCCAAATTGCAGCCCAAATGACCAAACCATTCTTTTGCAGCAGGGTGGCAAAGATTTCCTATTCTTTTGGACGTAGTGTTGCAAAGTAGTGTCGCAAATCATGACACTTTCACAAAAAAAAATCACAAAAGTGTTGCAAGTGCAACACTACTTTGCGACACTACTGTACAGTTTACAAAAATTTTAAAAACATACAGTAGTAGCCACAGACATTGCCAGCTATTTCCAGATATTTCACGAAATTTCTGAAGAGTTTCTGTCTGCTGCCCCTACTGTTTAAATGCAGAAAGTAGGAGATATTTCTGGAAATATCACAGAAATTTTGGGAAATAGCTGGCAGTGTCTGTGGCTGCTACTGTATTTCTGGGGTGTTTAACCCCCACCAAAAAAGACATGGCTAGCATCCTCAGGGCTCGACTAAGTGAACACAAAAAGAATTGTGTCTCTAGAGGGTCCCAATTTTAAATTCCAAGCATTTCTGTGACCAGCAACTGAAAACAAAATGGTGGATTTGCAGCACTACAGGTGTCATTTGCAACGCTAAAACCCGCATTTGTGACACTGTCAAACTTTTTGTTAACTTTTCCCATTGACTATAATGGGAAACTTGATTTTTGAATAACTTTTGAACCTTTTAATATTTTTTCACAAAATCTTCGAAAGGCACATTGGGGACATGTTGTCTGAAGTTTTTGGTCCAGTCACTCAAGCTGTGCAACCTGTAGGCATGAGCAAAGAATGCACAAAAAAGCTTAAAAATAACTTTCTATTGTGCTTTATAGCTCCGCAACAGTATATTCGACCATAACAAAACTTGGCAGATCCGGAGATCTGTGGTAGTGCTCCATGCACGCAAAATTTCAGGCAAATCTGTCATACAGTGGCAAAGTGATTAAGCTGCAAAATGTCACACTTTAACCTTAAATGGGGTACTCAACCCTAACTATAGTGGCACTATCATGTCACTATAACATATATATAGTCTCCAAATATTTTATAGAGTTCTAATATGTCTCTTTTTGATCTTTCCTCTCCAAAGAAAACAGTCATACTGTAGTTCCTCTAATTTGTCCTCATGTACAGCATGTTCTATCTCTTAATGGTAGGGCTAAAGCCCAAGGTTCAATGTGGGGGAATACAGTAGATCCTCCCACATCCCCTTCAAAGGCCAGCCTCCCACTGCGGTTCCCTGCTTAATGCATTGTGAAACTTTCCCCTTCACAGGTGCTTGGCTCCTGCATGGCTTGTGTGGCTGAGCCTGCATTCCTTCCTTTTCCTGCTCATTTTGTATGTGCTCCTTCCTCTCCTTTCTCCATTGCTGGTTGCTCCCCTTCCCCTTTGCCTTCATTTGCTCCTATTCATGTCCCCACCCCCATTCTCCTAGTCCCCCTCCTTCTGTCTGATATCCTGTTTCTCCCCTTTTGCCTGCGGTTTCCCCCTTCCTTCCCCTGTGCCTGTTTTTTCTGCCTCTCCCTTGTTGCCATCACTCCTTTGGACTGTCCCTCAATTCAGGGCCCTGCTCCACTAGGGGCTGCTGCCCTGTCCTTGCCTGCTCTTCTGGGGTGCTATGTCATCCCCAATGCTCCTGCTTGGCTGTCCTGCTGCTGCCATCTCCCTCCATTGGTCCCTCGTACTTCCTTGTTGCTGTGTTATGGACTCTGCCTGTTCCCCTACTTCCCAACATTACAAAACTTGCCATCTGGTTCACTGAAATGAACTCTGGGGCCTTAATGGATAACTGAACATTTAGTCAGATGGGGAACGGTGCACATTGCTCCAAGTTTCAGTACTTTGTCTCCGTAAAGCAGCATGTTTTTCCCAACTTCTTTCTTGGATTACTGGAGCTGCGGCTGAAGCCAGTATATTCTGTGACCCCTGACTGTCTGAGCTCCTTTACTTCTTGCAGCACGGATTACCATATTTCCATGTTTCCCATGTGAATGTAAGCATCAATGCAGTTTTTATTTCGTCTACTTCCAATGAATTATTTGTGGCATTTGACTGTGCTGCTGTACTCTCAATGTGTCCTGTTTGCATTTTTCTGGGTGGCAGTCAATAAACCCTAGAAATATAGGCAACATTTTCATGAGGTAATGTTAAAGCCTCTTATAATTCACGCACAGGTAGGGGCTTGTTTACTTTGTTCATTTGTTGTCTGGCTTATTGTGAGTGTCTGCTCTCCTTACATGCCACTATGAATGCCACTTGCATATAATCTCACCTGCCTACCTCTGTTTGACTTCTAGGCATTCTGCCCCTCTTGTTGTTTCCAGCATGGGTCTCCTGCAGCTACCTTCTCCATGGCCTTGTTCCCTTTATTATCTCCTGTCCTCCCACATCTAGTGTTCCCTTCTTGGTCTTTGTGCTCTGGCTTGCTCCCAGACCGCATGCGCACCTGTCAACCTGACTTGCAATAACAATAAAACCATCTCTCCTCCTGTCCCCCCATCCCTTGTTCTTGTCTTTGTCCTTTGCTCCATTGTATTTTCTTTTCAGCTTCTTGCTCTTCACGCCAGCACTTCATCTTCATCACTGCTTCTTCCTATCCCAATAATCCTCTGTTATGTTCTTCCCTCATCCAGTTCTCATATTTTCTCATTATTGTGCTCTGTCATTTATTGCAAGCAACCTTCCCTAACAGTTTTGTCTGCCACTGATATTTTCCATGCTTTTACCCCCATTTACTCCATTCCCTGGCCCTAGCATTCATATACCCTGCTAAGCCTATTGCTTTTGAATTTACCCCATTGTACCCCAAGTACTTTATATCTTCAAGCACTAATACTCCCCTTTGCCTCCTCCACCATGCTGATTGAGCTCCTGCACATACCTCTCAACCTTTTGTTCCCCAAATGTGGAACATTGCCTCTCAAAAACATGGAACAAATGAGCAAAATGTGGAACACTTAATCAAATCCTTACCTGTGAAGCTCAGAACACTGTTAAAATGTTTGCATTTATGTTCAGAAAGTCTGTTATTACTTGAATAATATAATTTTTGCATCATTTACTATAGATTGTTGCTTTAAAATCTTAATACTGAATGTGGAACAAGTATTCACAATGTGGAACAGGGAGCTTTTGTGAAGTAAAATGAGGAACGTTCCTCGTAATGTGGTACAGTTGAGAGGTATGCTACTGCACACTCCTTCCTCCCTTCTGGATCCCAAGTGGTCATTTTGTCTGTCCATCTCTAATACAATGCTCCTTCCTATATCTTTCCTGTATTGTTGCCATTGTACATTCTATGTGTATCATTTATTTAATCTGTTTCCTGTTCCCCTCTGTGCTCATCCTCCCTTTGCTCCCTGGTTACATTCCCTACATCCTCCTCTTTTCTGTTGTTTACTTTAATATGCAGCAGTTGGCTGCAGATCCCTTGCTCATCCCATACCAGCAGTTTTCCGGTTTCCATCCCTAACTCTGCCTTTTGAGGCATCGAGCACAAGTAGGCTTACCCTATCTGCCAGAGATGGGAGTCCATTTTAATCCATCTAACATCTTACTCTGCTGGATTCTGTACCAACAACTACCAGTCATGCAAGCACCCCAAAATCATCTGTCCCTAACTCTGCCTTCTGCAGTATTGAGTGAGGGTTGGCTTGCCCTATCTACCAAGGATGAGAGCATGTCTCTTTAATCTCAGTTTCAGATGATTCTATTCCATACTATCTGCCTGCAGTCTCCATAACTAACTCTGCCCGGCATGGCATCAAGTGAAGGTTTGCTAGCCCTTAATGCCAGGCATGGGAGCCTGAATCTTCAGTCTATTGTTTCAACCAAATCCATTCTATACCAGATATCTGGTTGCTAAATCCCTTCTGGAATGGGACCATCCAACACCTTTTGCCTCCATTCTCTTATCTCACCCAACTGCACCCTATACCTCCATAGAATCGATGTACTCCCCCTTGCCTTTGGCTTCCTCATGTTCTGGATTTGGACCCTGCCAGCTTGTTCAGTTTTCAATTCCTCCTAGTCTGTCAGACTCCTAGACTTCCTTGCTGCTTGCCTTCCACTTCTTCCTGTACTCCTGTGCATAATCATTGTGGCTTGTCATCTCGCTTAACCACCTCAACTCAGCTCCACGTGGTCATCTCCTCCCTCCTCACTGCTCCAGATGATTCTGATTCACACATGCCTTCCACTTGAATGTATCTGCCCACATCTGCTTTCACTTCCTGCTGGATACATGACATTTGCTTGTCTTTGAGGATGTGTGCATGAGGCCTTCTACAGTTTTCCCATTCAGCTGCCCTAGTCTCCAGCCAGAAGTCTACCATTGGTGATTCATGGACACTTTTTCCTACTAGCAGTTCCAGTTTGCCATCTCCTTTGGATGTGGGAACCTATTCCCTATCACCAGAACACCTTTCTACCTGCAATTCCATTCTGCCATCTCCTTCGGAGGTGGGGACCATTCTCCATCACTGCCGTACTTTTCCTGCCAGCTGTTACAGTTTGCTATCTCCTTTGGAGGTGGGAACACATTCCCCATCACTGCTGCACCTTGCTACTAACTGTTCCAGTTCGCCATCTCCTTCAGAAGTGGGACCATTGCACCTCAACTTCGCAGCACCTTTTACCTGGATTTGCTTCTTGATTTGACATTGATATCTCCCTGAGGCATGATTCTGCTATCTTACATTCTATTGTTGCATGCTGCTGTGCTTGCCCCAGTCCCATACCTTCAATGCACCTGCCAATATCAGTATTGCCTAGCTTCTGCTGTTTTCTCAAGTTTCACATTTCAGTCTGCGGTCTTCTGCTTGGACTCCTCTCTCCATCCTTGGACTGCTGTCTTCTCCCTCACCACACTGGTGGCTTGGGGCTCCTACATGTTCACTCTGTCTCTTTTTGGGCCTTCCTACAACTGTCGATGTCCAGCATCCCTGCCCGATCAACTATGTTTACCTGTTCATCCATCTCATACTCCTACCTTGGCCATCTTAACAGCTCCCTTCCAACGATCAACAGAGTACCTGTTCATCTCACCTGAGGAAACCTTCTTCTAGCAACATACCTTGAACAGCATGCTCATTATACTCTTATGTCACTGTAGAATCATCACTACTTTCCAATCACCTCCCTAGGACCTATTTCTGGAATCCCAGTTGACTGGACAATAGAAGATCTCAACTCTTAACCAACTCTGCAGGATGCTTCCTTAGGTATCCTGTTAATTCAAGTAGTATGTGCATCCCTACCTCCCATATCTTCATAGGATCAAGATTTAGTGGAGCCTCCTTCACTGCTATCATCTTACCTGGAAATGTCTCTTATTCCTTCTGAGATATACCAACTTCTTAATAACCATCACTGTCATGGATAACAGGAACCACAAGACATCTCATAGCATAGCCTATGTAATAAAGTATATCTGGTTGCTATCTGACGTGGCACTTGTGTACCTATATTATGACTACTGTGATCTACCTATTACCAAGTTTGTACTACCAGTGAATGCCTGTAACACTGGTTGCTTTTTTAATCTAAGCATTATGTACTGTACTGTTTTGTTTGCTGTGATGTATTGCTCTCTTGATGAGGTGCCTTTGAAAATGAGTCTTTGACTCAAAGGTCTGTTAACCAATGAGCTAATAAATATAATAAATAAATAAATAAATAAAATAAATAGCAATACTGGCATCATCAATTTCACCTTCTCCTCATAATCTTTTCCTACAAGAGCTGACTCCGTTTAATCACAATTACTCAATTTGTACTCCCTTAATAGCCATCGAATGTTCCTAAGGTCTTTTCTTGCTACTATCCCAGAACACACATCATTGGATATCTGGTGCCTAGCTGCCTTGCTAAAGTAACTGTATCCGTGCCACTGTTTTTTGGCCCCTGGACATCACAATAATTCATAATGTTATCTACATCTCTTCACCATGTTTCCCTAAATCATGTCAGCTACCCATCCAGCAGTCCTTCTAACCCATCCACCAGGATTTACCTGCATACTCCCTCCAGCGAATACCAGTCCTGAGAGCAAGCTTCCATTGATTCCTCATTCAGCACATCTGCAACTGATCTGGTTGTCTCACTATCCCAGTCATGCCCCACAACAGTTCTATATCTGACTAAGCAGGCTAGGCACCCATCACATTCTAAGCTGCTCTCAACTTCCCTCTTGCCACTTCAGTCCATAGACTTTTTCAATGACCCATTCTACCCATTCTAAGGCTCCCCTCAGCATTCAAACATTGGATGCTCCAGCACTGTGAAGTCGCCATGGCCACTCAAGCTCCTGCAATAGACAATGAAGCCGCAGCAATACCCACATCCATCATTTCTCGTTAGCAGTCCTTCTTGAATATGAGCATATACAAATCTCATTATATCAACAATAACTCTATTCAACCTTCAAATTCATTGTGCTGAAACTTTCCAATTAGTCCCTTCGATATCCAGTTACCATCTCTACAGAATATACCACTCATCCTTCATTGGTCTGCAATCTTCCATGATAACCTCTCCTACCAGGTACCTAAAGCTTCTGTCCGAATCATTGACCATCTCCATAGATGCCTACATAGCAGCATATCATGCACTGCTGAACTACAAAACTTCAGACTCTAATCTGAATGTAAGGCCCTATACAAAGTCTGATAGATAACTCTATGAATTCCTTAACCCATCATATTTCCCACAGTTCAGAGTCTGGCAGCCCATTCATCAACTTATGCTTTTCAAGCTTGTATTTTCTCTGCAACCCCACTGAATATCAACCAATATCACATTGGAATTCAGGACCACATTCACACCTTTTCCAGCTGCACCTAATCTATATTCAGGATCAAGATGCTTCTTCAGAATGGACCCACCTCTTCAGCCTCAGTATTGTCCTTCCAGAATGCATCATCCAACAGACTCTGAAGATGAAACATCATCTCTCCAAGCCATTCACCTTACTCAGAAATTAGAATATGGTTGCTAGAACCAAGGTTCATCTCCTCTTAATTTACTTAGAGGAAGGGCAGATCAGTAGCCATGGGTCATCAGTGGTTTCCTCCACCTGGGGGCTTTTCCTCACCTGTGTGCTACTGGTTATACTCTCTATGAAATGGAGGAGGTAATCTTTTTGGGCTTTCTAACCCCTGCTCACTACCCAGCTTACCTACCAATGGTGGGAATAGAGAAAAGCCAAAAAGTAAAGTACATTTACATAAGCACTACTAATCCCATACTCTAGTCACCAAAACATTGAATGGGAGGGCTAAAGCCCCAAGGTTCAATGTGGATTAATAGTTCCTCCCCCATTCTCTACAAAGGCCAGCCTCCCATGGCAGTTCCCCACTTGGCACATTGTGAAACACCCACCATCCACCCCTGTCTCCTCCTTCTCCAGCATTCTACTCACCCTTGGTGCTGGGATTTCTATTCCCTACTCACTACCCAGCTTACCTACCAAGGGTAGGAACAGAAACAAGCCAAAACATAAACTACAATTACATAAGCACTACTAACCCCATACTCTATTCACTGAAACATCGAACCTAGGGATTACTTTGGTTATTCCATGTTGTGTACTTTACAGTAGCTCAATATCTTGTTTAAGACAAGTTTTCCCCTGGTAAGCAGAAATCCAAATGTGGTCTGATACAGACCCCATAAAAGTGTATAATTACTTGCTCTGTCCTATAATATTTTTAATGCAGTTAATGATTCGGTTTGTCTTCATAGCAATAGTTTAACATTGCGTGCCATTGTTAAGATCATTGCCGATAATTATCCCTAAAGCCCTTCCAGTCTTAACCTCTGTCAGATCAATTCAATTTTGTTAGTATTTCTGTTTGATATTGCTTGATACCAGATTCATAACAACACATCTATTGACAGTAAAAGTAATGCCATTATTTTTAGCCCATATTTCTGTTTCTTCCAGGTCTTCCCATATTTTTTTTTTGGTATCCACCATCCCACCTAATTTGGTGTTATGAGCGACTTGCTTGAAACTGTGAAGCAGCATTTTGCTTAAGAAAAATGGGATCCATTTTTATTGAGAATGGTTAAGTACAAAAGAACTCTACACCTAAAGCTTTGTGCAACCCCTCCTAAATAGTTTTCAAAGAAAAATGTTGGAGAAAAAGGTGGGGACAGTCAAGTTGCCCTGCATCAACTGTTCTGTGCCTATTTATAATGCCTTTTTGTACAACAGTTGCACCCTTCATACAGTTCTCAGCATGCTCAAATAATATTTTCCAAGTGGAAACTAGTTACTGAATTTTTTAGTCATGCCTAGTTAAGCAAATGCCTTTTTTTTATTTTAATTCCAGATATTTTTCAGTCCAAGTTACAGTGCAACTTTATTTTTTTTTCTCTTTTGTAATTATCAAGATAGGCTTTACATTATCTTTTTCATGGTCTGTGCACCCATGTCATCTTATTAGGAGTTTGGGGATCACTGTACATTGTTCATTTCTGCAGTATAGCCTCTGCATTTAATGAGGTTTAACTGCATCAGTGAAAGAAGTTCACGTCTGTTTTGTGCCAAAGGCAAAAAAACAAAATGTCAGCCCACTTTTATATTATTAGTTGCTGACATATTACCCGCTAAAGAAAAATAGCAGATGTGCCTGACAGCATGCTGCCAGCTGTATTAAAAATACACATGAGGCGAAATGAAAAGACTGTGGGCTTTAATTAACCACATTAGCATGAGAGATTCCTGTAGACTTTGGGAGTATATCAGTGTGCTTTTTGGACAGACAAGGGTTCCCTTGAATTTAATTTAAGGTTCTACAAAAGTTCTCTGAACTAAACAGAAACTTTGCCAAGATGCATCTGGTTTCCATAATTTTGTGGAAGGCATTTGTGCCATATTTTTTAGTCTGACTCTCATGCATGTACACCCGTAGTCATAAAAAGGAAATGCTCCAACACATTGAAAATTGCTACTGGAGTCAACTATTTGGTCCTGTGATAATACGTGACATAGAGTACTTGCATCAACAAAACAGCAGTCCAAAAACAGTACTGAATGACGAATGGGAAATACAGACTTCTCATACAATCATCACCAAACTAATGTAGGAGGCCTATTTTTTTCAGATGATTACTGGCATAAGCAGAGAATGGGAAGAAACATTTGGTTGTAGAAAATAACTAGAAGGCACAATAGAAAGCCTGTGTGGCAAGCCTATCCACTGTAGTGTAAGAAAACTCAAACATTGCTGAAAAGCGCATTCACAATTTTATCTCCTCGTGGCTTGACTACAATCATTCCCTTCTTGTGGCCTCCCCAAGTCCATCCATATTAAGCACATCTCTTTTCACCTACCTTTTGACTCATGACCTTCCAGTGCCAGCCTAGCCTAATTACTAGACTGTGAGATAGCAAGTGCTGCCCCCACTAATTGTTAGAATGATCTGGAGTTAGGAAAAAACTTACCAGATGGATAGAGAACTGGTTGTGGAGTAGGGCTCTGCAAGTGGAAGTTATGAGGAAACACTTTGGGGTCTTGGGGGTTTACCAGGGGTGTGCCAAAGGGTTAGCTCCTGGGGCCAGTGTTGTTCAATGTCTTCATACTGTATGTGACATATCCGATGGTACACAGAGAAAGATCTGTCTCATTGCTGATGACACCAATATTTCTGGGTGGGCTGATACAAAGGAGGGCATAAGGGATATAACATTATATCCAAAAAGGCTTAAGAAGTGATCTAAAGTGTGCCAACATAAATTCAATGCCAAGAAACTGGAGGTCCTTCATAACAGTAAGAAAGAACCTGGCACTGCCTACTGGATGTGGGAATTGAGAGTGGCCAATATTATTGAAGAATGGGACCTTGGAAGTAATCATCAGAGAAAACATTAGGTCCTCAGTCCAATGCAACAAGGCTTATCAGAGGGCAAGCAGAAGGCTGGGTTGTTTAGATACTCAAGGGTGTTCACAGGCAAAAGGCAGGATGCAACACTGCTCTTACATAGGTCCCTGATGAGACTACCCCTGGAGAACTGTGCCCAGTTCTGAGATCCCCACCTCATAAAGGACTGGGACATCCTTGAGACAGTACAGATCAGAGCTATGAGTATTTTGCAGTGGCAGCAGGTGAGGGCATATGAGAAAAGGCTTGGTAACCTGAACATGTGCTCTCCCAATGCCAGAAGGGAGAAGGATTGAGACCTTCTTGGACTGGCCCACGAGGATACTTGATTGTTTTCATAAGGGCTCCCTCTACTGGGTTCCTAGCCATCTTCACAAATGTTGCATTTATCTTTCTTTTTTTATTAAATGGGGTATGTTGGGCACAGCAAATGTATTTATTTGTTTGCTTTGTTTCTTTGCCAGGTAGATGCACTGGTTTCAGGAATCATTTTTAGTTATGACCTGAGCCATGAAAATAGCACCACAATACAGAGAAGTATTAGTCAAATTACAAAACATTATGTCTATAGTCAAGTAGCAAATGCCACAAAATAAATTTAACACCATGGTGAGAGCAGAAATAAATAAATAATAGACCATATAATTGTGGCTGGCAGTATAGTTAAGAGGTTAGAGTAACTAGCTGCAAATGAACTTGGTGCATCCAGCAAACCAGAGTTTGATTTCCACAACCGTCAGTTGCATACTGTGTGGCTCTGAGCAAGTCGTGTAACCTCCCCAGTGCACCTGGGTTGCCCTAGAAAACAACCACTTGTGCCTAGTGGGCCATACCTGGTTGCCAAAGAATAAAAAAAAAAAAATAAGCAGACAATGACTTAAGAGATTCTTGGAGGAATGACTAGGTTGGAGTTACTGTGGGTCACCCTGGAGTTAGGAAACAGAACAACTATTTGCAATGCCATAATCTACAGACCTCCAACACAGGGGGAGAGACTGGATAAGGCACTGACAGAAGAAAATGGTGCAGTGGTAGAGGGGGTGACACTGATGGGGAACTTCAATCAGCTGGATGCAGACTGAAGCCTCCCAGCTGCAGCATCAGCCAGATGCAGGGACATCCTGGACTCCCTGAAGGGGGAGTTTCTAAGGCAACTAGTCAGGCAGTGCAATCATGACAGGGCAAAACTAGACGTGATGCTCACTAAGAGGGACAGTACTGCATACTGTATGTCAAGGTGGGAGTCCACCTGGGGAGCAGTGATCACTGTACAGCATGGTTGAGCATAAGGATGGTGGAGGAAGCAAATCACACAAGGACAAAGGTGTGGGACTTCAGAAGGGCAGAAATTAAAAAAAAATTGTGAATGCCTCAGAGATGACCTAGAAAGGGAGACCTGGTTGAGGTGAAGGAACAGTGGGCTGAGAGGATGGCACAGTAGAGGAAATTATCCTCACACAAAGGAATTGAGCAAAAACAAGAGGAAAGAGAGTCTACTGTGCTTCTCAGGTGAAGTGTCTGAGGAGATGAAGGCTACTGGGTGACATTCAGGAAGTATAAGGAGATACAGAGGAAGGAGGATGGGAAGCTGTATCAGGAGGGTAGAGGGAGGAAGGGAGTGTGGTGAGAAATGCAAAGGCACAGGCTGAAGAAAGAATACAGTTCGGGTCAAGTGGAGGAAGGCACAAAAATGGATCACAGACAGTAGACTTCTAATTTTTTTTTTCTTTTTCTTTTTCAAATAATATTCTTGCTGCTGTAATTCTCAGCATTTCACCTATGCACTAAAGGCTTCTTCAGGAGAATGCCTTCACACTACTTGTATGTGTTTTATGAATATTCACATAGCTCATATTCTTAATGTATCAGAGAATGACCTTCAAACTGCTAACCCAGATCAGGAAGGAATAAACATTTGAAAGGGTACTGGAAGCCTTAGGGCTGTGAGAAACTGGATAAACATTGACCATTTACACTTTATCTGGGTTTGAAGGTTATTCTCTGATACATTTAGAATATAAGATGTGCCACAAGAATATTAATCGAAAAAGAAAAAGAACTTTTGAAGACTAATGTCTGTGGTCCATTTTTGCACCCCCCCCGACCTGAACTGTTTGATAGCATAGATGTGGCAGCATATAGAGGAATTCATCTCATTTCCTGTGGAACATCTTTTTTTACCCAGAGAATTGGTACATGAAAAAAGAATACCCCATGGGATGAAGAAAGGGGGCAAGACATTCTTTTAGGTACGTAAGTGTCAAGAGAAAGGTTAGAAGAGAGATTGTCAAGTTGGAAGGGATGGGGGGGATACTGTGCAGAGGAGGATTGCTGGGCAGAAGATATCCTGAGCAAATATCTTTATTCGGTCTTCACAGAGAAAAGGGAATGGCATGTGTCATGTCAAAGCAGCATGGACATTGTAGGAGGGGAGGCAGGCACAAGTATGTTTACAGAAGAGAGAGAGTTCTGAAGGGGCTCACAGATCTGAGAGTGGACGGGGCTGTGAGGCCAGATGAGGTACACTCAAGGGTACTAAGGGAGTTCAAAGAGGTACTAGCTGCACCTCAGAAAGTTCTTTTTAACAACTCATTGGAAACAGGAGCGGTACTGGAGGACTGGAGGAGGGCAGATGTAGTCCTGCTTCACAAAACTGGTAGCAGGGAGGAGGCTGGAAACTACAGACCAGTAAGCATGGCATCAATTGTGGGGAAATTTATGGAGTCACTGCTGGGGGAAAGGATTGTGGAGTGTCTTGAATCCAGTGGGTTACACAACCCAATGCAGCACAGATTCATGGGGGCATTTCAGGCAGATCTCTATGACTGGGTGACCAGGGAAATAGATCAGGCTAGGGCAGTGAATGTGGCCTAAATAAATTTCAGTAAGGCTTTCAACACCACTCCACATTGGTGAGTCATAAGGAAACTGAACAGAGTAGGATGGGGTCCTATGGAGGAGAATGGGTAAAAAACTGGTTAAGGGACAGGTGACAGAGGGTGATGATAAACAGAGTTCTTGCTGGGGAAGGGAGGGTGACCAGTGGGGTGCCTCAGGGCTCGATACTGGGACCAGTCCTCTCTAATGTCATTATAAGTGACACTGCAGATGACCTGGAAGGGAAGGGAAGGTCTGCCTCTTTGGAGATGACACCAAATCTGCAGTAGGGTGGACATTCCAGAGGGGGTGGAAAGATTTTTAAAGAGACATGAGAAAACTCAAGCAGTGGTCAAGGGCATTGCATCTGATTTTCATGCAGAAGAGTACAAAACCATGCTTTTAAGGTGCAGAAACCTGCAGAATACAAAAAGGGAAAGGCAGTGTTGATGGTTGCCAAACAGGAAGGGGACCTGAGGGTAATCATATCTGATGGCCTCAATGTGGCAGGGCAGTGTGAAAAGACAGTTGGTAGGGCCAGTGGGATGTTGGGGTACATAGGGAGGGGTGTTACCAGGTGAAGGAGGAAGCTGGTGTCAGCACTGTATGGATCACTGATGAGACATTACCTGGAGTATTGTGGTCACTTCTGGAGACCACATCTTGGCAAGGACATAGACAAGGTGGAGGCTATTCAGAGGAGGGCATGTAAAATGGTGCACTGTCTGCATCAGAAGCCCTATGAGGAGAAACTGAAGGGCCTGAATATGTATACCCTGGAAAGGGAAGGGGGGAATATGATAGAGACTGTTAAATACCTCAGTGGGGTAAATATGGTGCAGGGGAGGAGGATTTTTCAAAGAAAACGATGTACAAGAACAAGGAAATATGCAATGAGACTGGAAGCGGGCAAGTTCAAGAGAGATGTGAAGAAGCATTTCTTCATTGAAACAGCTGTGGACACCCGGAGTAGTTTTTGAGCAGAGTTGGTGGGGGTGAAAACTGTGGTGGGATTCAAGAATACATGGGATAGGCATAAGGGCATCTTAGTGGAAAGCGAGGAGGGGAGGAGCTGGAGATAAAGTAGGGCCTCCAGTGACTGTATAGGCAGGGAAGCAATGCACAGACTGGGTGGTCCAAGCAGTCCTTATCTACCGTCAAAGTCTGTTTCTATGTTACTACAAATACCTTAAATACAGTTGTTACAAAAGTTGAACATGCACACATACAGTATCAGTGCTACCTACGTAGTGTACTGTAAATGTAAATTTGGACATGTATTGTACTGTAATTTACCCAATGTTCCACCACTGTTTATTGTACAATACCTTGTGTTCCAACTGTTGCTCAATCTTGCAATGTTGTATTATTTGTACTACCCAAATACTATTGTAACTGATCATCCTTGACAGCCCTATGTAACCCTTCCCCCCAGGTCGCACCGTGAGATGAGTTACTTGTTGTTCAGTGTGTCCTCCTGGTGAAACATTTCAATAAATAAATAAATGAATAAAATGGGAGATGCAAACACAGAGCTATTCTATTAAATTGAAGTAGACTGCTAATATGATTGTGTGATTCTGGAACCTCCCCATTGGTGTTCCTGGTGGGCTGCTGTATCAACTTTCCAGGTGGGTCCCCTGTACCCCTGTCAAAGTCTGAAGTTCTTAAAGGGTATCAGCAGAGTAGCCTGCAGGTACATATTCATGAGGAATGAGAACACAGTAGCCAGGGGACATGGAAGGAGAAGGTAGACTGGGGGCATTCAGAAATGATGAGAGGAAGTACTTTTTCACAGATGGCCAAGTCTACCAAAACCAGTGATAGAAGCCAGTTCAGTGACTGATTTCAAACATGGATGAGACAGACACAATGGAATGGAAAGGCCGAAAGGAGTGGGGATGGTCAGTTCTGATAGGGGCACTGGGGAGCTGGAAGGGCAAGAGGCCCAGTAACTATGTAATGATGTCAGGTTGGACAATGGGTATGGTAGGAAATGGACAGACTGAATATACTAATAAGTCTTTATTTTGCCACCACAGTCTATGAATCTATGTATCTGTGCTAACGCATTGCTGTATTTTTGAATTACTAATTTCCATGCAACAATTTTTCTTTTTCTTGTATAGCATTTCATGATACATTATTTAAAAGATGCTATATAAAATAAAGAGAGAATAATGGACAGGCAAGTGTGTGCTTTGGATTTATTTATTAAGGTGTGTGATACCCATAAACCTTGAGATTGAAGCTTGAGATGTTTATGAGGTCATCACACACCGAGGGTGTATAAAAGAAATCCATAAACACACACTTGCCTGTCCATTATGTTTTAGAATTATGGGTGCATGGACTTCCTATTTAGAATTACTTTAAGAGAGGGGGTAAAAAAGTGCTTCTGGTTGATGTTATGCTGTTTAATTTTTTGTGAAACAGTAAAGATTGTACTGTAAGAAAGAATAAGGTTTTGTTGAAGAATCATGTCAGCTGTGGTGTTTAAGGTCAGTTTTCTTAGTTTTCAGTAAGTGAAGCCACCGAGTGTAGACCGTGGAAAGCAAGTGACTCGGCAGGTCCCTCAGTGAAGCATGACCAAGCGGTGTTTATTCCTTTAAAGCATATGCCACATAATGTATAGAAACAGCAATGTTTTGTGAAAGAATCATGTCAGCAGTAGGGGTTCGGGTCTGTTTTCAGAGTTTTCAGTTAGACAAGCTGCTGAGTGTAGACTGAGGGGGAGTTCTCTTGCATTTTTGAGCCTTTGAGCTTTTGGCTTCTTGAGGCGTCTGCTTCAATTTCAATAAATTATGCCCTTGTTTGAACGCCTAGCTGAGGAGCGCTGAGTCTTGTATTTCTTTGGTTTGAGTGTAGACTGAGGAGATTGAGAGACTTGGCAGCTTCAGAAGACTAGATGCAAGCATAAGCGAGTGTTGCAATAGCAACACTTGCTCAGGCTTGCATCTAGTCTTCTGAAGCCGCCAAGTCACTCGCTCTCCTCAGTCTACACTCGGCGACTTCTCTAACTGAAAACTAAGAAAAGTGACCTGAACCCCTACAGCTGACATGAATCTTACACAAAACATTGCTCTTTCTATACATTTTGTGACATATTCTTTACCAGAACAAACACCGCTCAGTCATGCTACACTGAAGGAAAAAAGTGAAAATGATTGTAACACTCGAGCACAGTGTTAGTGAGAAGCTGTTTTGAGAACAACTTAATAACCGATTTTCAGGTTATTATGGCTTTTGACACATTATCTATAAATTGTGTTGTAAAGGGGTCACCAGTAATTATAATGGTATCATATTGGATTGGAAAACATTCCTCAAGAAAGTCGTGAGGATCTGGAGCAACACAACCTCTTTCAAGGCAAACCTCAGCAAGCACATGATGGATATGAAAGTAAGGTGTTATATACTGTACAAACATATGAAATTGCCAGCAGATAAAGGCCATATGGTTTATCAAGCCTGATCAAGTGTGCAGTTAGCAATTCCTTACATTGCAGCTGCCCCTCCCCCTCTCCACCCCTCATGGTGACCCTTACCTTCACTTTGTCTGATCCCCTTTTAAAACCACCTACTGTCTTACAGGACACCACCTCCTTGGCAGCGAGTTCCACAAAGACACCACCCTTTCTGTGAAAAAATGTCTCCTTATTTCTCTCCTGAATCTTCTGGCCTCCAATCTCAGACATGACCCCTTGTGTCCCTCCCTCCTCTCAACTTAAACATCCCCTCAGTACCAGCCTTGTTTATACCCTTTATGTATTTAAAGGTCTCAATCTTATCTCCTCGTCCCTCATCTCCTCCAGGGAGTAGATGTTCAGCTCCCTCATCCTCCCCTCATAGAGTTTGTCTTCCAATCCCTGGATCATCATTGTTGCCCTGTGCTGGACCCCCTCCAGTAATCTAACATCCTTCTTTAAGTATAGGTGCTAGTATTGCAAGCAGTACTCCACATGCAGACTCACCAGTGACTTGTAGAGAGACAGAATCACCTACCCCCCTCCTGAAAGGGATTCCTATAGCAATACACCCCAGCATCTTGTTGGGTTTAGCAGCTGCCTTCCTACACTGTGCTGAGTGGTTTATTTACCTTGTTATTACCACCCCAAGATCGTTCTCCCCCTCTGTAGTGGCTATCTGTACCCCTCAACTGATAACACCTTTTTGAGTTCCTTGCTCCTAAGTGCATGACCTTGCACTTCTTAGCATTGAAATCCAGCTGCCATATGCCTGACCAATCCGCAAGTTTAGCCAGATCATCCTGCAGCCCCTGACACCCTGCTGTGTCATCCACCACTGTACCAATCTTGGTGACATCCACAAAAAGACTAATCTTGTTCTTAAAGCCATGCAAGATGTCAGCTATGAAAACACAGGGCCCAGTACCTACCCCTGTGGCATTCCACTTGTCACAGTCCTCAGAGACAAGAATTCCCTTCCCACCACTACCTTCTGTTGCCTCCCCTGCAGACAGTTCTTGATCCAGTTCACCATCTTTGTTCCTGCTAACTGGATTTCCACCTTACTAATCAGTCTCCCATGTGGCACAGAATTGAATGCTTTGCTGAAGTCCAGATACAGGACATCCACTGCATGGCCCTTCTCAAGTTCCCTAGTCATCCAGTCATAATAGTCAACCAGGTTTGTCTGGTAGGATCTGCAAGAGACAAACCTACAGTATGCTGCTTCCCATCCTGGAATCCATTACCTTCCAGAAAGATTACCAACCTTTCCTTTAGGATTGTCTCCATTAACTTTCCCACAATGGATGTGAGGCTTACCAGTCTATAGCTTCCCGGCTGATCCTTTGGTCTGCTTTTATATAGGGGCACCATGTGAGCCCTCCTCCAGTCATGGGGTATGCAACCTGTTTCCAGAAAGACATTGAACAAGTCTGCTAATGGCTCCACCAGGACCTCTGCCAATTCCCTGAGTACCGTGGGTGGATGCCATCTGGTCCTGGTGCCTTATCCACTCTCAGTGCCCTTAAACCTTCAAGTACTCTGCCTGCTGTGATTATCCTGTCTGTTACCTCCTCCCCCCTGAGTCTACCCTCCCTAACACCTGAGGCAGGGACCATACTTCTCCTTAGTAAATACGGAAGTATTTATTTAGTGTTTCCACCTGCTTTGTCCCTTTCTCTGCCTACCACCCATCTTTCCTGATCCTTACTATGTGGTCCTTGCAGATCCTCCTCTCCCTTATGTACCTGAATAAGTCCTTTTCCCCATCCTTGATCCCCAGTAGATTCTGTTATACATAATCTACTGAGTGGAAGAGGATAAAACACAAAAACATAGACTGTGTAAGTTGAAAAAGATCCAGTAGTGATCTAGTCTGCACATTTCCCTACCTAGCTCCATGTTCAACTGAATTACAGGTTGGATTTAGAGATCCAGTGGTCCTAGTGGCTGATCATGATCCCCTTCCCTAGGGATCCTTTCATTCTGCTGCATGTGGGTCCCAGTATTTCCTTGTATGTGTCACTATGTAACAATCTTTGCTTCAGTCACCTATCTGGTACATTATTCCCATTTGTCCACCATCTGTTCTATGAAAAAGTACATTCTAATATTCCTCCCAGATCTCCCTTCACTAGCCTCCACTTGTGTCCTCTATGATGGTCTCAATAGGCTACATTGGCTACTTCCTACTTGGCTTCTTATGTTCCTATGTCCCTCTTAAAATCCCAGCATCAGGTTAGTATAGCCATGGGAATGCTGCTTGAAGATTATAGTTTGCTAATATGATAAAGAAAACAAAAGGCCTAATGCGTGGTTAAATAAGAGAATGTGAAAAATTGAAATAAAAATGCATTTGAATCATGTTTAGGCTATATTTTCACTCACTGATTTAGTGTCTTCTTAGAATAATACTGTATTGCAGTAAAGTCTTTGTGCTCCATATTTTTAAGTAACTGTGATTATAAACTAGATAAACACTAAAATATAAGATAACAGATAGCACAGTAATATTCCAGTTGATAGTTAAATAACAATATACTGTAAGCTCAAAATCATGGTGATAGACTGCTGGCTATGGAACAAAATGCTTGTGGAAGGGACCCAATTAGTCTTAATCAGCTCCCATTCTCAACACCCCCACTTAAGAGCTGAATTGATTTTGTACCCTCCACATCACAGGTTAGACATGGCAACTGGCTAACAGAAATTCAAATGAGGAACAAGCTTTTTGCATCTCAATTATCATCTTAGAGTTCACAAAAGGTGAGATAACGGCTGCACATGGAAAGTAAAGTTTTCAATGTTCTGGCCAAGTGTAATGTAGGAAGGTACAAAGCATCATTTTGTATACTGGTCTGCTAATCCACCTCAGCAATTAACTGAAGGGACTGCACACGTGGAATGAGAAGATAATTCAGTTTCCATGATCATTCACTCTAAAATAACTTTTTGAGTAAATCATTGGCCATATGGATATCTGTTGTGTTGTGCACTGTGGTTTTCAAATGAAAACTTTCATTTACCCAGGCACCATTGTGACACTGCATCATTCATTTTACTTGGCAAGACTGTTTTTTTTCTTTGCCTTTGGTGATCAAAGGCTAGTGTTTGCACCACATTAGAACAGCTTCAGAAGGGTTATAACTTTAGAAAGCATCATAGGAACAGGTAAATCAGTCTACAAGTTAGTAACAAAACAGTGCCGAAGAACCTCTGAGGAAATTAATTTAAAACACTCCTAAGCAATGATTGCAGACTATTTCTTCTTACTTTTAAGCCAATACAGGGGAAATCTGCACACTTCTTTCGGATTTGTGTTAAGTAGGATAAAAATCAGATTTTGGTGACAGATGGGTGTTTCTGAGTCATCGTGATCTGACAGATGCAAAGTCCAATGATTCAAGCAAAATCAAGACTGCTTCAGATCAAGTCAAGTCATACGGATTAGGGAAATCATGATCAAAACCTAAACCAGTGTACCCAGCCTTAGAGCAGTATGATCTGAAACTGTGTTTGTGTTGTGCAGGTGTATAAGAATTGTGGCTCAATTCATATAAACACTGATTTGGGAGTTTATGAGTTTGTGAATCGGGATGGGCAAACTTGAAGATGGTCTTTATGGCATTGGGAAAAAGTCTGCAGTGTATGAGTACAACTTACAAGTTATGGACTTGACTGGAAAGTACAAAGTCCGCAACCTGTGAAAATGAAATCCCACATGTCCACAAGATGTGGCAGGAATAGCGTGCAGGTAGAACACTTGCTTTAAAGATCTTTTAAGTCCACAAAATGCAGAAAACAAGTCACTTAAGTCCACATAATTTTGCAATTGTGAATTGGCAAAAGCTTATCCAAAAATCTGCATTTTTCACAGATAAAAAAATTGAAATCCATAACTGTTCACTGGCAGCTTTTTAATTTTCCCCACTCCTACTTATAAATACACATGTTAACACTGTAAGTTCTAGAAACTCTTACATTTTAACACTGTAAGGTCTAAAAACTATCTATATTCTCATGGCTCTGAAAACTGTGAGCATGTCTTCTTTGAGGAGGGAGAATAGAAGGAACCAAAGAGGGGCAGTAGTATTGGGGTTGGCCAATGCAAGATGGAGCAAAACAATATGGTAACGTGTAGCAGTATTGCAGTCATACTGTTCGAAATTGGTTTATTTTCAATGAGCGTTCCACAGATGCAGGAAAGGGTCAATTCAGAATCACAATGTCACAATATAGGAATGTTTTCTTATTGAGTTGAAATAGGCTTGTTATTGAAAACTCATGGGATGCTTGAATTACATAACAAGTTAATGTGTTTAGTGTGTAATGTGGATTTTATTAAACTATAAGGAGAAATATACAAATCAATCAAGGCTGTGGGACAGCTCACAATGAAATGAATTTGTCATAACTACAGCAAATATAAAAATCTATTAAAATGCATAATTCAAACAGGCAGCAAAATCTCAGTAGACTAGCTATGTAAAATAAAGCATTTTAGGTCTTTAAGTGTCTTACTACTTAAAAAATTAACATGTCACAAGTGGTAGATGGTAGGCTATATATAGGTATATATAGATATGCAGATTTGTAAATATAAATATCTAGCTATGTAGACATATATATAGATAGATATATGGAGATACAGATACATAATTTTTTTAATTTACACTTTATGCTCCTCACACTGACACTACCCCATATGCCCAACCCAAGCTCCCGGACCCAACTCCAGCTTCTTTGCCACTTCCCTGGATTCCTGCAGCTTATTCCTTATGGTGGGAACCTCCAAACCAGGGGAGTAGAGACCTTTGAGATGTTGTCTGTCCCTGTGGAGAAACTCCTCAGCAGGTGGCCAGTTGCTGGTTTGGGACTCCAAAGTACCCTTGTGTCTGTGTGCAGAGGATCTTTTTCTTGTTCTGTTCCTTCTTGCAATCACCAGAGCACTTGGGACTCAAAGCTCACATATGCAGAGAATGCTGTCACAGAGCCTGATCAGTGTACTCCCCCACTATGCTTCCACTGCACTGACACCCATGGGCATCCAGGTGTTACAGCAGGGAAAGTGACCCTTCCTACATGAAAGGGGAGAGCATCCTCTTGGATTCTCAATCCTCTTTAACCCCACCAATCCTTGATGGCCTGGATGCATCTCTGAATCCAGGTTGTGAGTGGCATCCCTATCACTGCACTGGCAGAGCTAAATTGATAGCCTTGGTTCAAGACATGGTCAGTTCCTTTATTCTTCATTTAATGGCTTAGAAAAAAATCTTGTAATTGGGTTAGTTGGTTGGAGTCTATAGTCATACCACTATCCTAGCATACAACACAGGAAAAATAAGGCCATCTCACAAGCCTACTTATTAAGTGCATGGGGTCAAAACGCCAACTGCAGAACAGCGTGGTCAAAAACCACACACACTAACAGTGAAACACAAGGTAGCACATCAGAAAAACACTGAGTGATACAAATAAACAGAAAGTACTTGGACTGACTGTCTGTGGGGGGAGCTCTGCCCCTGCACTCCTCAAACTAAATATAGCCATCACCAGGGGGGAGGCAACTTGGGGACAGAGAGAAACTCAAGAGGAAAAAAAAACACATGGAACCAGGAATCAAATCCTGGTCCACTGGACATTCTACCACTCCTCACTGCTTGTGGTCCTAACCTCTGCACCACAGCAGCAGCTTGGTCACACAGCACATAGGGGAGCATTTATCCTCTTCGTCCCAACTGACAACACCTATGGGGATAGCTCTAACAGATCTGTGCTATACTATCCCTGTAGCTGTATTGTCTTTTGCTATTTTTGCTGTGAGGATTATACTACACTATAAACAATGAGACATAATCTCTGGATACCCTCATTAAGTCACTATTTTTTTTAATTTTCATATACATGCAACAAAAGCAAATAAATAAGTAAACAACCATATACATTAAGACAGCAGTTTAATTCATTATGTACCCCATTGCTGCCCTCCAAGATGATCCCTGTTATTCATTCATTTTTGCTCCCAAATCTTTGTACATGATGCCATATAATCTTATTAAACATTATTTACTTACAGGTTCATTAAACCTTGATCATGACTGTCATGCCTGATTACTGCACACATGGTCAGATGACAGTGTTTGGTTAGGAACTATTGCCCTGCATTACCATAACAATAGACAGTGGTTACTAACAGGCAAGTGGTGAGTATAATGTTGCCTAGTTCCTCTGTGAGATGCTACAACAACTAAATGTGCATGGTGAGGAAGACACAAACTCCTGTATTCACTCAGTAATATTTTGCTATCCTTTTTCTGTACATAGCCATCTACTGTATTTGATGCAGCCACTGTTTAGTGGCCCCAAGGCCACTTCCTCAGGGATTGCAGCAGTTTATCCACCTATTGTGGTAGTTTTTGTTTTTTCTGTTTGTGACTGCATTTTCTTATGTGCCAAACCTTGCTCAGTTGCATCTTCATTTAGTGTAGAGTCTATAAATCTTTTAACATGCTATATTTCACTTGGCAGTAGACCAACTACTGCAGCCTTCAGTAGATCCTAACAAAAGGCAATATTTCGAAAGCTATGAATTGCCGTCGACTAATGCATGGATGCTTTTATATTCACTGCAAGTGCATTTTCTCACTAACTATGTTTTATTTATTTATTTGTAATTTTTTGACCAGCAAAGGCACACTAGGCTATTATAGCATGTTTCCAGGTGTGTCCTGGGTTGTGGGTTGTATGAATCTGTTTTTCTGATGGTGGAATGTTGGTCATGACACTGGGGAAACTCCATTGGTCTTCATCAGTAAGTGCCATGGGATCTTTTACTTCCACCTGGACAGTGACCAGAGATCAGCAGAAGGGACCTAGGTTTAACATCTCATCTGAAGGATGGATGTGGCAGTGGCTTGGTTTCCATTAAAGTCCCATCAGGCAAAAGCGAGCTGTGTGGAGAATATAAATAATCAGTGCTGTGCCACCTGTAGAAATTAAAGGGGAGCTAGATGCCAAGACAACAGAAGTGGCTTGTGCTGCCAAAAATCCCAAATACAGTCCCTAAAAAAACTTGTAGGACATGATGGATCAAAAAGGTTTAATAAAACAGAAATTGACATGAGTTGAGAGGTATAGTGGGAAACAACTGACCCCTTGGGATGAACTATTGACTTACAATTGTACTATTGCCCTCAGCCCTCTACTTTGGACAATATTACGAGGAGAGACTAATGGAGCGTAATATGTATACCCTTGAGGAAAGAAGGGAGAGGGGGGACATGATAGAAACTTTTAAGTACCCCAGTGGAATCAACAAAGTCCAAGAGGGTAGCATCTTTCAGAAAAAGAGACGTGCAAGAACAAAGGGACACAATTTAAAGATAGAGGAGGTTGCTGTTCCGGGGCAATGTGAGGAAGTATTTTTTCACAGAGTGGGTAGTGGATGCATGGAACAGCATTCCTGAGGAGGTTGTGGGGTCTAAAACTGTGGGAGAATTCAAGAATGCATGTGACAGACATAAGGCAATTCTTGTGGGGGGTAGGAAGAAATAGTCTGTTGGTTAACTAGGGTCTGTGGCCTATCCTGTAGGTAGGGAAATGGGCAGACTAGGTGGGCACATGGTCCTTATCTGCCGTCAAAGTCTATGTTTCTATGTTTCTATATCCATTGTCAGTCAATGGTGTATCCTTGGAGTCAATATTTTCCCACTATATCCCTCAGCTCAGTTTAGTATATGTCTGTTTTATTCATCATGTTACCATTTATTTGGAGTTAGCACTAATGTCTGTAGTATTCCATATGTTTTGTGGGCGGTATCTGATGTATGCCTGTTTATTCAAGTCACAAGAACAGTGAAGTTAATCTATGGGTGTCCAAATCCAGCTGAGGGTATTGATCACATTTATGTGGCAGCCATATTTAATGATGCTTACTATGACACCTGGACAGCTGGTTCTGAATAATCTATGCTTTTCATAATATAAAAAAATGTAGTGTGATTGTCTGTCATGAGAAACTCTGTGCCTGGATACAGCCCCCCCACCCAGGTATCAGTTCAAAAGACAGGATATATGTTAAACAGCAGATCCCTGTGGTGAGATTAACTTGCAAGAACTCGCATTTTATAGCCTCGTTTAGGATCTGGGTTTTTGATGCTAAGACCTGAAATATCCATTTTATAACATCCTCAGGAAGGTCAGTTAATTGCAGCTGGTGTCATAAGGGAGTGGAATATTCATTTTATGACATCCTCAGGAAAGTCAGTTCATTGCACTTGGTGTCATCAAAAGTCCTTTGATGTGTTTGAGAAAGGAAACTGCTCATGGATCAAAGGGACTGAAAAATCACAGTCTTCATTAAGAGTGTCAACATTTGGAAAATGAGCCTTGCTGGAGTCACAGAATTCAATACGTTGATGGGACTACCTGTTTTGTATATATCTATATTTTTTATGTATTCTGAAAGGGAGGAGCTAGATGATGACATCATGAAGAGGGTTGAAACACAGCATTTTTAAACCGTAGTCTGTATTCCATTTAGAAACACACACATGTTTGGACTCTGAAAAAGCAACATCAGGCACTGCTAGAATACATACCTTAGAAAAGACAATTCTAAGTATACTGTGGTAGGATATTTTGTTTGCACTTTAAAACTTTTTTTTTTTAAGTGATTGTATGGTTTTGGGATATATGGTTCTGTATTTACATTTTACATTTTTATCTATTTTTAAGTAAACATCTTATTTTAGAGAATACTTGGTGTGCCTTTGAAATTCTTTCTTTGACAAGTGAAGCATATATGGTTAAAGCTGACACTGGGCATAGCTTACTGGTTTACCGAACTGGAAAAGGTAAGAGTGTATTCTGAGACCTTTAATAGAGTTTTTAAGGGTTCATTTTTTATGCCTGGTTAGGTGCCTGTAGGCAAAAGATATCTGGCCCCATGAAGAGCAGAATTATCTTAGCCTGTACATTGCGTATGCTAGCAAGAGGTTCAGAGTTTGAATCCCTTCAGAACTTGAGACCAAAGTTTGATTTGAACCCATAAAACAGACAGGAGGGTTACCCTGTTCTGTTAACTGTTCTCAATACTGTGCTCAGAGGTTGGCACTGTGAGAGCAGAGGGCCTGACCTGCTGAGTGGGGTTGTGACAGACTGGTTGGCAGCAGCACAATAATTTTGGTGTTACAAGCTTTTATTTTTCATTGTGTCAGTTTGAGACTTTCAGCTCATTTTCAAAGAAAGAAAGAAGTAGTGATTTATTTTTGAAAAGGAGACAGAACTATACTACTTGATGTGCAGTCAAGTCTCTACCCATTTAATTTTTTGTTTTCTTAAGTGCAAGTCGGAGTAGCCATGGTTAGGGAAGAAGATGGCTTCCAACTACAGCAGGCACACTGTAGACTACTTAAAGCCATTGTGCGGGGACAGAGGAGTCCTGTTCAAGGTGAAAGCCACCAAACAGAACCTTGTGAATGCCCTGATGGTAGCAGATACCCAGAGAATCAAGTCATAGACAGTGACTGAAAAGGACTGAACGTAGAGTGTGGAAGGGCTAGTGACCAGAGCAGTGTCCAGATCTGATGAGGAGGGCAACAAGACCACTGCCAGTGAAGGGCTACAAAAGCAGGGAAAGGTCCCCAGTATCCTGGATCCATAAGTACTCAAGCTGCAGATTGAGTTGCGCCGAATAGAGCTGGAGTTCCAGGAGAAGAGGGAGCAAGAATGGCGAGAAGCAGACCATAAACAGTGAGAGGCAGACCATGAGGAACGTGAGTGGCAGAGGCAACATGAAATGGAGAAGCTATGATTCCAACCAGCGGCACCAGAGCAGGTAAGTGGCTTAGGTTTAACTGGGACTACAGGACTGGGTTACAAATTGAATTCCAAATTGATGGCCGAATTTAAAGAGGGGAAGGATATGGATGCCTTTTTAAATTCTTTTGAAAAGGTTTGCATTCAGGCTAAAATTCCTAGGGAGTCCTGGAGCTTCCAGCTATCCCCACTACTTACCAGGAAAGCGTGGGATGCATTGGGTCAAATGGACAATGAGGACAGTGATGATTACAGAAAACTTAAAGCCGTACTGTTAAAAAAAAAATAATTAACTGCTGAACCATACAGAGTGGAATTCCATAAGCTCAGGAGAAGCCCTGACATGAGCTACTAGGAGCTAGCCATGAAACAACATCAGTTTTTTAAACATTGGTGGAAGGAATTGCAGCAAACGCTGTTGATAAAACTGAAAATGTGATTCTTTCAGAACAGTTTTATTGGGCATGAACAGCCAAGCTAAAAGCCTGGCTGTAGGACCGAGATCCTAAAACAGTGCAAGAGGCTGCTGAACTCTTGAACCAAAATGCCAAGAGCAGACCTGCTCTGAGAGTGAATGGGGCAGGTGTGACAGTGCAAAAAGGGAAAAGCGTGCTTCAGGGCAGCTAAAACCCTCACTACCTCCACTGAAACCAGTTATCCCCAGGTTTCAGAGAACAGATTTCTCTGAGAAAAGAAATGAATGTTGGTTGTGTAAAGAAACTGGGCATATTGCCAGGCAGTGTCCCAAATGGAAGAGTAATAATACGCAAGGAGGTGCTAGGAAGGAAGTGGCTCATTTTTGTGTCCCTGGAAGCATGCCTGTGAACATGAGGGAATACATGCAGCCAGTCATGGTGAATGGTGTACAGAAGCAAGGGTTAAGGGACACAGGGGCATCCCTGACATTGGTAAAAGAGGATCTGGTACAGCCTGGTCAGCTTATACCCAATAAATACATCACTGTACAAGGGTTCATTGGTGAAGAGAAAACATTGCCCCTTGCTATTGTTCTCCTAGACTGGGTTGAAAAAGGGGGAACTGTGCAACAGGTGGCTGTAGCCCAAACCTTACCAATGGATGTGATCCTGGGCAACAATCTCAAACTGGAGATAGTATGTTTAGTTACCCATAGCCAAGCAGCAAGGGAAAATTGTAGTTCCCTGAACCCCACAGAAGCCATTGTGGAAACCACTGAGAGGCTGGTTCCCCAGCCTGTGTCTCCAGATGGGGAGATTAATTAAAAGGTGGTAGAAATTTCACCTGTAGCAGTTAACCACACAGCTCCAGAGGGTTACTCCAAAGAGGGAGGGGTGACTCATTGTCAGAGGGTTGGGATTGACAGTGATCCTGAGTGCCCTGATGCTAGTGCTAGGGAACCTAGTTTAGTGACTGAAGGGGACCTGTCCATGCCTTGGGAATGTGTGAGGGGTTTGCAGTTGCTCAGAGAAGTGACCCTAGTCTAGAGAGCTGAGGGACTTGGGCAGACTCTGACGGGGCACAGGGAGGTGATGGCAGACATAATATTTATTCTGAAAATGGATTGATGTATACTCAGGCTGTGCAGACAGAGGGAGGGGTTCTAGGCAGGCAGCTTGTCATTCCCCAGGGGTATCATGAGCAGTTGCTTGAGACTACATATGATATTCCCTTGTCTGGTTATCTGGGAATCACAAGCATGCACTATGCAGTGATTGGCCCAGAATTTCTATTGGCCTAACTTCACCCAGCAGGTGAAGGAGTATTGCAGGTCTTGTCACTGGTGCCAAGAAATAGGGAAGGCAGGTAATAAAACCCAAGCCGCCATGATTCCATTGCCCATAGTGGAGGAGCCTTTCCAGAGGGTGGGAATGGATATTGTGGGGCCCTTAAATACACCCAGCTCCTCAGGGAAGAGATTCATCCTGACTGTGGTGGATTATGCCACCCGGTACACAGAGAAAGTCACCCTATCCTCACTGAGGACAGATAAAGTGGCAGATGCCTTACTTGGGATTTTCTCCAGTGTTGGGTTTCCACAGGAGGTTATCACCGATTGAGGGGGTCCCTTCATGTCTGACCTGATGAAATGTCTATGGGAGAAGGGTGGGGTGGGGCAGAGATGTACAACACCGTATCACCCACAAGCCAATGGGCTTGTGGAAGGTTTCAATTGTACCCTGAAGTCAATGCTCTGGGCATTTGCTGAAAAGCATGGTAGGGACTGGGAAAAATACCTTCCCCACCTGTTGTTTGCATACAGGGAGGTGCCCAAAGAGTTGATAGGATTTTCCCCCTTCAAATTCTTATATGGACGCCGGGTACATGGGACCCTAGACTTGATACAGGAGGACTGGGAAGGCAAGAATGCCACCCAGGGAACTCCCATTCTGGATTACATCCTTAAGTTTAGGGAAAGGCTAAAGGAGCTTATGGGGACAGCCCAGAGCAACCTGGCAGCTGCCCAACAGAAATAAAAAGTGCAATACTACCATGGAGCCAGAGCTCACTCGTAGGTGGTGGGTCAGGAAGGCATGGTCCTTATTCTGGTCTGGAAAGACAAGTTGCAGGCTGAGTGGGCAGGACCATACAAAGTGGTTAGGAAGGTAAATGATGTGAACTATATTGTAGAGTTACCTGACCGAGGACAGACAGAAAGGATGTATCATGTCAACATGATGAAGCCATATGCAAATAGGGCTGACATGGTGTTAGCAGTGTGTAGTCCTGGGGAGGGGATGGATGAAGGAGACCCCTTCTGGACTTGCTGGAAAAAAACAAGTGGGAGTCCTCTGTGGAGGCAGTAAAATTGTCTCCCCAGCTGGCCCGGACCAGATCAAGGAAGTAAGGGAGGTTTTAGCAGACTTTGCCCGATTGCTTAGAGCCAAGACTGGACTAACCCCCTTAGAGACTCATGATATGGAGACAGAGACACAGACATCCATACGGCGGACAGCATATCAGGTGTCAGAGGCTGTCCAAAAGGACATTAGGAGGGAACTGGATTAGATGCTGGATTTAGGGGTAATCCAGAGATCCCACAGCCCCTGAGCCTCACCTGTAGTCCTTGTGCCTAAGCCAGATGGTTCTACTCATTTCTGTGTGAAATATCATGGCCTGAATGCAGTCATGAAGGTCAGACACCCATCCAATGCCCCAGATGGATTAACTCCTGGACAGGTTGGGAAGGGCGACCTACCTTATGACGCTTCACCTGACAAAGGGGTATAGGCAGGTAGAGTTAATGGACAGAGCTAGGGAGAGGTCAGTCTTTATCACTCTGATAGGCTTATTTGAATTTAAAGTAATGCCTTTTGGAATGAAGAATGCCCTGGCCACTTTCCAAAGGTTGGTGAACCAGGTGTTAAATGGTGCTGAGAAGTACGCCGTGGCGTACCTGGATGACATTGCCATCTTTAGTGCCAGCTGGAAGGAACATCTGTCCCACCTTAGGGAAGTGCTGGGCTTTATACAAAGGGGCAGGCTCACTGTTAAAGCCGGGAAGTGCCAGGTGGCCATGGGAGAAGTGGCATACCTTGGGCATGTGGTAGGCCAGGGACAGCTCTGTCCTAACCAAATAAAAATAGAGGTAATCCAGGTGTGGCTCAGACCAGAAACACAGAAGCAGGGCAGGAATTTTCTTGAGACAGCAGGGTACTATAGAAAATTTGTACCCAATTGCAGTGCCCTGGCTGCTCCCCTATCTGACCTGGTAAAGAATAGAATGCCAAAGAAAATTACCTGGGACCCAGCCTGGGAGAAAGCCTTTACCAGATTGAAGGAGGCACTGTACAGTGCTCCTGTTTTGACAAGTTCTGCCTATAGCAGACCCATTATAGTTCAGACTGATGATTCAGACATGGGTATTGGGGCAGTAATGAGTCAGACATCCAGCCAAGGGAAAGATCACCCTGTAGCCTCTCTGAGTAAAAGGTTACTTCCCTGGGAGCAGGCATACTCCATTGTGGAAAAGGAGTGTCTTGCCATAGTGTGGGCCCTAAAGAAGTTAGGACCTTACTTATATGGGCAGCATTTTGTGGTACAGAATGACCACAACCCCCAGGTTTGGCTGACGCAGATGGGAAAGAACAGTGATAGATTAATAAGATGGCATCTTGCTTTACAAGAGTATGACATGACAATTCTGCATAAGGCTGAAGCAAAAAATCAGAACTCAGATGGGTTGTCTCATGTCTATGAGGAGTGAACTGATTTGGGAATCTCATCACATGCAGGGGATAGAGCACCCAAATGCAGTCTAGGTGGGGAGGAATTGTGACACTTAGCTGGTTCTGATTAATCTATGCTTTTTGTAATATAAAAAATGTATTATGATTGTCTGTCATGAGAAATGCTGTGCCTGGATAACCCCCACCCCCACCCAGGTATCAGTTCTAAATACAGGATGTATTTTAAACAGCAGATCTCTGCGGTGAGATTAACTTGCAAGAACTGGCATTTTACAGCCTCATTTACGATCTGGGTTTTTTGATGCTAAGACCTGAAATATCCATCTTATGATGTCCTCAGGAAGGTCAGTTATTTGCAGCTGGTGTCATAAGGAAGTGGAATATCCATTTTATGACATCCTCAGGAAAGTCAGTTAATTGCACCTAGTGTCATCAAAATTCCTTTGATGTGTTTGAGAAAGGAAACTGTTCATGGATCAAGGGGACTGAAAAATCACAGTCTTAATTAAGAGAGTCATCATTTGGAAAATGAGTCTTGCTGGAGTCACAGAATTGAATACTCGATGGGACTTCCTGTTTTGTATATATATATATATATATATATATATATATATATATATATATTTATGTATCCTGAAAGGAGAAGCTAGAATGATGACATCATAAAGAGGGTTGAAACACCGCATTTTTAAACTGTAGTCTGTATTCCATTTAGAAACGCACACATGTTTGGACTATGAAAAAGCAACATCAGGCACTGTTAGAATATATACCTTAGAAAAGACAATTCTAAGTGTACTGTATTAGGAGATTTTGTTTGCACTTTAAAACTTGTTTTTTTTTAATTGATTGTATGGTTTTGTGATATATGGTTCTGTATTTACATTTTACATTTTTATCTATTTTTAAGTAAACATCTCATTTTAGAGACTACTTGGTGTGCCTTTGAAATTCTTTTTTACAAGTGAAGCATATATGGTTAAAGCTGACACTGGGTATAGATTACTGGTTTACCAAACTGGAAAAGATAAGAGTTTATTCTGAGATCTTTAATAGAGTTTTTAAGGGTTAATTTTATATGCCTGGTTAGGTGCCTGTAGGCAACAGATATCTGGCCCCATGAAGAGCAGAATTATCTGAGCTTGTACATTGAGTATGCTAGCAAGAGGTTCACAGTTTGAATCCCTTCAGAACTTGAGACCAAAGTTTTATTCAAACCCATAAAACAGATGGAAGGGTTACCCTGTTCTGTTAACTGTTCACAATACTGTGCTCAGAGGTTGGCACTGTGGGAGCAGAGGGCCTGACCTGCTGCGTGGGATTGTGACAGACTGGTTGGCAGCAGCACAATAATTTTGGTGTTACAAGCTTTTATTGTTCATTGTGTCAGTTTGAGACTGTCAGCTCACTTTCAAAGAAAGAAAGAAGTAGTGATTTATTTTTCAAAAGAAGACAGAACTATACCACTTGGTGTGCAGTCAAGTTCCTACCCATTTTATTTTTTGTTTCCTTAAGTGCAAGTCAGAGTAGCTATAATTAGGGAAGAAGATGGCTTCTAACTACAGCAGGCACACTGTAGACTACTTAAAGCCATTGTGCTGGGACAGAGGAGTCCTGTTCAAGGTGAAAGCCACCAAACAGAACCTTGTGGATGCCCTGATGGTAGCAGATACCCAGAGCATCGAGTCATAGACAGTGACTGAAAAGGACCAAATGTTGAGTGTGGCAGGGCTAGTGACCAGAGCAGTGTCCAGATCCAATAAGGAGGGCAACAAGGCCAGTGCCAGTGAAGGGCTACAGCAGCAGGGAAAGGTCACCAGTATCCTGGATCCATAAGTACTCAAGCTGCAGATTGAGTTGCGCTGAATGGAGCTGGAGTTCCAGGAGAAGAGGGAGCAAGAGCGGTGAGAGGCAGACCATGAACAGTGAGAGGCAAAACATGAGGAACATGAGTGGCAGAGGCAACATGAAATGGAGAAGCTATGATTCCAACCAGCGACATCAGAGCAGGTAAGTGGCTTAGGTTTAACTGGGACTACAGAACTGGGTTACAAATTGAATTCTAAATTGATAGCCGAATTTAAATAGGGGGAGGATATGGATGCCTTTTTAAATTCTTTTGAAAAAGTTTGTATTCAGGCTAAAATTCCTAGGGAGTCCTGGAGCTTCCCGCTATCCCAGCTACTTACCGGGAAAGCGTGGGATGCATTGGGTCAAATGGACAATGAGGACAGTGATGATTACAGAAAACTTAAAGCTGCACTGTTAAAAAAAAAATTAATTAACTGCTGAACCATACAGAGTAAAATTCCATAAGCTCAGGAGAAGCCCTGACATGAGCTACTAGGAGCTAGCCATGAAACAACATCAGTTTTTGAAACATTGGTTGGAAGGAATTGCAGCAAACTCTATTGATAAAACTGAAAATGTGATTCTGTTAGAATAGTTTTATTGGGCATGCCCAGCCAAGCTAAAAGCCTGGCTGTAGGACCGAGATCCTAAAACAGTGCAAGAGGCTGCTGAACTCTTGAACCACTATGCCAAGAGCAGACCTGCTCTGAGAGTGAATGGGGCAGGCATGGCAGTGCAAAAAGGGAAAAGCATGCTTCAGGGCAGCAAAAACCCTCACTGCCTCCACTGAAACCAGTTAGCCTCAGGTTTCAGAGAACAAATTTCTCTGAGAAAAGAAATGAATGTTGGTTGTGTAAAAAAACTGGGCATATTGCCAGACAGTGTCTCAAATGGATGAGCAATAATATGCAAGGAGGTGCTAGGAAGGAAGTGGGCCATTTCTGTGTCCCTGGAAGCATGCCTGTGAACATGAGGGAATACATGCACCCAGTCATGGTGAATGGTGTACAGAAGCATGGGTTAAGGGACACAGGGGCATCCCTGACATTGGTAAAAGGGGATCTGGTACAGCCTGGTCAGCTTATACCCAATAAATACATCACTGTACAAGGGTTCATTGGTGAAGAGAAAACATTGCCCCTTGCTATTGTTCTCCTAGACTGGGTTGAAAAAGAGGGAACTGTGCAACAGGTGGCTGTAGCCCAAATCTTAGCAGTGGATGTGATCCTGGGCAACAATCTCAAACAGGAGATACTCTGTTTAGTTACCCGTAGCCAAGCAGTAAGGGAAAATTGTAGTTCCCTGAACCCCACAGAAGCCATTGTGGAAAACACTGAGAGGCTGGTTCCCCAGCCTGTGTCTCCAGATGGGGAGAATAATTAAAAGGGTGTAGAAATTTCCCCTGTAGCAGTTAACCACAACAACTCCAGAGGGTTACTCCGAAGAGGGAGGGGTGACTCATTGTCAGAGGGTTGGGATTGACAGTGATCCTGAGTGCCCTAATGCTAGTGCTAGAGACCCTAGTTTAGTGACTGAAGGGGACCTGTCCATGCCTTGGGAATGTGTGAGAGGTTTGCAGTTGCTCAGAGAAGTGACCCTAGTCTAGTGAGCTGAAGGGCTTGGGCAGACTCTGACGTGGCACAGAGAGGTGATGGCAGACATAAGGTTTATTACAAAAATGGATTGATGTATACTTAGGCTGTGCAGACAGAGGGAGGGGTGCTAGGCAGGCAGCTTGTCATTCCCCAGGGGTATCATGAGCAGTTGCTCAAGACTACACATGATATTCCCTTGTCTGGTCCTCTGGGAATCACACGCATGCACTATGCAGTGATTGGCCCAGAATTTCTATTGGCCTAACTTCACCCGGCAGGTGAAGGAGTATTGCAGGTCTTGTCACCGGTGCCAAGAAATAGGGAAGGCAGGCAATAAAACCCAAGCTGCCCTGATTCCATTGCCCATAGTGGAGGAGCCATTCCAGAGGGTGGGAATGGATATTTTGGGGCCCTTAAATACCCCCAGCTCCTCAGGGAAGAGATTCATCCTGACTGTGGTGGATTACGCCACCCAGTACCCAGAGAAAGTCACCCTATCCTCACTGAGGACAGATAAAGTGGCAGATGCCTTACTTGGGATTTTCTCCAGTGTTGGGTTTCTGCAGGAGGTTATCACCAATTGAGGGAGTTCCTTCATGTCTGACCTGATGAAATGTTTATGGGAGAAGGGTGGGGCAGAGATGTACAACACCGTATCACCCACAAGCCAATGGGCTTGTGGAAAGTTTCAATTGTACCCTGAAGTCAATGCTTTGGGCATTTGCTAAAAAGCATGGTAGGGACTGGGAGAAATACCTTCCCCCACCTGTTGTTTGCATACAGGGAGGTGCCCCAAGAGTTGACAGGATTTTCCCCCTTCAAATTCTTATATGGACGCCTGGTACATGGGCCCCTAGACTTGATCCAGGAGGACTGGGAAGGCAAGAATGCCACCCAGGGAACTCCCATACTGGATTATGTCCTTAAGTTTAGGGAAAGGCTAAAGGAGCTTATGGGGACAGCTCAAAGAAACCTGGCAGCTGCCCAACAGAAATAAAAAGTGCAATACGACCGCAGAGCCAGAGCTTGCTCGCACATGGTGGGTCAGGAAGTCATGGTCCTTATTCTGGTCTGGAAAGACAAGCTGCAGGCTGAGTGGGCAGGACCATACAAAGTGGTTAGGAAGGTAAATGATGTGAACTATATTGTAGAGTTACCTGACTGAGGACAGACAGAATGGATATATCATGTCAACATGATGAAGCCATATGCAAATAGGACTGACATGGTGTTAGCAGTGTGTAGTCCTGGGGAGGGGATGGATGAAGGAGACCCCCATTTTGGATTTGCTGAAAAAAAGCAAGCGGGAGTCCTCTGTGGAGGCAGTAAAATTGTCTCCCCAGCTGGCCCAGACCAGATCCAGGAAGTAAGAGAGGTTTTAGCAGACTTTGCCCCATTGTTTAGCACCAAGACTGGACTAACCCCCTTAGAGACTCATGATGTGGAGACAGAGACACAGACGTCCATATGGCAGACAGCATATCAGGTGTCAGAGGCTGTCCAAAAGGACATTAGGAGGGAACTGGAGGAGATGCTGGATTTAGGGGTAATCCAGAGATCCCACAGCCCCTGGGCCTCACCTGTAGTCCTTGTGCCTAAGTTAGATGGTTCTACACATTTCTGTGTGAAATATCATGGTCTGAATGCAGTCATGAAGTCAGACACCCATCCGATGCCCCAGATGGATGAACTCCTGGACAAGTTGGGAGGGGCGACCTACCTTATGACGATTGACCTGACAAAGGGGTATTGGCAGGTAGAGTTAATGGACAGAGCTAGGGAGAGGTCAGTCTTCATCACTCTGATAGGCTTATTTGAATTTAAAGTAATGCCTTTTGGAATGAAGAATGCCCTGGCCACTTTCCAAAGGTTGGTGAACCAGGTGTTAAATGGTGCTGAGAAGTACGCTGTGGCATACCTGGATGACATTGCCATCTTTAGTGCCAGCTGGGAGGAACATCTGTCCCACCTTAGGGAAGTGCTGGGCTTTATACAAAGGGCAGGCTCACTGTTAAAAGCCAGGAAGTGCCAGGTGGCCATGCAGAAGTGGCATACCTTGGGCATGTGGTGGGCCAGGGACAGCTCTGTCCTAACCAAATAAAAATAGAGGTAATCCAGGTGTGGCTCAGACCAGAAACGCAGAAGCAGGGAAGGAATATTCTTGGGACAGCAGGGTACTATAGAAAATTTGTACCCAATTACAGTGCCCTGGCTGCTCCCCTATCTGACCTGGTAAAGAATAGAATGCCAAAGAAAATTACCTGGGACCCAGCCTGTGAGAAAACCTTTACCAGGTTGAAGGAGGCACTGTACAGTGCTCCTGTTTTGACAAGTTCTGCCTATAGCAGACCCATTATTGTTCAGACTGATGCTTCAGACATGGGTGTTGGGTTAGTACTGAGTCGGACATCCAGCCAAGGGAAAGATCACCCTGTAGCCTATCTGAGTAAATGGTTACTTCCCAGGGAGCAGGCATACTCCATTGTGGAAAAGGAGTGTCTTGCCATAGTGTGGGCCCTAAAGTTAGAACCATACTTATATGGGCAGCATTTTGTGGTACAGACTGACCACAACCCCCAGGTTTGGCTGACGCAGATGGGAAAGAACAGTGGTAGATTGCTAAGATGGAGTCTTGCTTTACAAGGGTATGACATGAGAATTCTACATAAGGCTGGAGCAAAAAATCAGAACTCAGATGGGTTGTCTCATGTCTATGAGGAGTGAACTGATTTGGGAATCTCATCTCATCTCATGCAGGGGATAGAGCACCCAAATTCAGTCTAGGTGGGGAGGAACTGTGACACTTAGACAGCTGGTTCTGATTAATCCATGCTTTTTTGTAATATAAAAAAATGTATTATGATTGTCTGTCATGAGAAATGCTGTGCCAGGATAACAACCCCCCCCCCCACACCCAGGTAACAGTTCTAAAGACATGATATATGTTAAACAGCAGATCTCTGTGATGAGATTAACTTGCAAGAACTGGCATTTTACAGCCTCATTTACGATCTGGGTTTTTTTTGATGCTAAGACCTGAAATATCCATCTTATGATGTCCTCAGGAAGGTCAGTTATTTGCAGCTGGTGTCATAAGGAAGTGGAATATCCATTTTATGACATCCTCAGGAAGGTCAATTAATTGCACCTAGTGTCATCAAAATTCCTTTGATGTGTTTGAGAAAGGAAACTGTTCATGGATCAAAGGGACTGAAAAATCACAGTCTTAATTAAGAGAGTCATCATTTGGAAAATGAGTCTTGCTGGAGTCACAGAATTGAATACTTGATGGGACTTCCTATTTTGTATATATATGTATTTTTTTATGTATCCTGAAAGGGAGAAGCTAGATGATGACATCATGAAGAGGGTTGAAACACCGCATTTTTAAACTGTAGTCTGTATTCCATTTAAAAACGCATGCATGTTTGGACTCTGAAAAAGCAACATCAGGCACTGTTAGAATATATTCCTTAGAAAAGACAATTCTAAGTGTACTGTATTAGGAGATTTTGTTTGCACTTTAAAACTTGTTTTTTTTTAAGTGATTGTATGGTTTTGTGATATATGGTTCTGTATTTACGTTTTACATTTTTATCTATTTTTTAGTAAACATCTCATTTTAGAGACTACTTGGTGTGCGTTTGAAATTCTTTTTTGACAAGTGAAGCATATATGGTTAAAGCTGACACTGGGCATAGCTTACTGGTTTACTAAACTGGAAAAGATAAGAGTTTATTCTGAGGTCTTTAATAGAGTTTTTAAGGGTTCATTTCGTACACCTGGTTAGGTGCCCATAGGCAAATGATATCTGCCCCCCACAAAGAGCAGACTTATCTGAGCCTGTACATTGGGTACACTAGCAAGAGGTTCACAGTTTGAATCCCTCCAGAACTTGAGACCAAAGTTTGATTCGAACTTACAAAACAGACAGAAGGGGTACCCTGTTCTGTTAACTGTTCACAGTACTGCACTCGGAGGTTGGCACTGTGGAGCAGAGGGCCTGATCTGCTGAGTAGGGTTGTGACACTTACCGCTAATCATTCCAAATGAAAAAAAGTATAGCATACTCACATTGAGGGAAAACTGCATCTTACAGGACTGTACAAAAAAGGATCTAAAATGAAACAAAACGTTATCCTGTAGATGCAACATTTTGATACAGTCTAAACACTATCTTTAAGTAACAGTTAAAAATTACAGAGAACATAAATCACTCCATGCCCAATTTGCATCTCTTTAAAATTGCCCTCACCAAAATACATAGCCTGAGCTACTCCAACAAAAAACACCCCAGCCCCACTCATTCTCCCACATTTGCATGCCAGCCCTAATTGCCTTTCAAAAACTTGCTCCAACTCTACTTTGTTCTCCACATTTGTAACACCACCCACACCTTCAAAGCCTCTGAAGCCTTTTCTCTGTATGTTTCCTAAAATCTGCACCTACCTTCTGGCACCCTCACCACTCTGCTCTACTTTCAAATTTTGCACCAGTACCCTTCATCAAAACTTACTGCCTTACCCTGTACCCCTTTAATTCATCTCAATTAATGTTTACCAGGCCTGGAAAGCAAACCATAATAAAGTAGGTGGTAGCATTTTTATTTATGGTCTATGCAAATTTTCTGTGCAGGAATTCACTGGGGCCACCCTGATTGTTCTGAAATCATGATGGTAGAAACCTGATTGCCTCTTGCAAAACAAACCTGCTTATTAAGTTGTTACTATCCCCCAAAAGCCATTCTTTAGCACCAGTCAACAACTGCCAATGTTTTCAATCAATTTTTTATTAGCCATTGCCATTTAAAAATAAAATGAAATTCATTTACTGTTCCCAGCATTTGGGCAGTGTTGCTTCTGACTTGTGGTCATCTGAATTAATAAACAAACCCACATAGATTAATATTAGAGATTTCCACTTATGGACTAAGATGGACCTGATTACTTTAAACACTACCAAAGAATACCATCGGTATGGTGCCCTAGCTGGCTCCTTTAGCAACTGTTAGCTAAATGTCTGTTAAAAGAGAAATCTGCAAAGCTGGGCCCTCCAAATAACAGCATACAGATCATTTCAGTGGATCTTGCCTTTATCCGAGATGTCAAAAAATGTTTGTTGGGAAAGTATGGAATTCCTTTTATCAGAACAAAAGGTTTAAGTCTTTTTTTATGAGGAATGAACTGCAATTTGTGACAAACCCATACCCCTATACAGCAGACATAGCAAAATGTATTGAACTTTGACCTCCCTTTTTTTGGGGTAGGTTGCAATTACGTTGTTGACAAACTCAAACTCAAAAGCTATAGGGACCCTTGGAATATTACAAAATTTGTAAAACCTATCAAATTAAAAGACAGTGCATATACCCTAGCCTGCCACACGAACAAACAAATAAACAAGCAGGATAGTAGGCAGGCAGGCAAGCAAGTAAAAAAACAAGCCAGTCATCAAACTGGGCAAACTGCAAACAGTTATGAAAGAAATACTTAACAGAAGTGAGGCACACTAAGGTAACCTATTTTTAAAATACTTTACATCGAAAACTGGTCATGCAAATAATCTTAAAATCTTCTGGAAGACATTACACTGCTGGATGGCACTTAACAATCTGACTAACCTCAAAATTTTATAATTAAGGGTAAATGTATACGTAAACCATCATACATAGCTGATGGTCTTAAAACTGTACATATTTTATTACTCTTGCAACCACTGCAAACTGGCTCAACATTCCCCCTTTCCCCAGATCACCTACAGTGACTACTGACTTGTTTCCACAGGTGACAAATAATGTCTTTGTTTTTGATAACTTATGGGAAGAAGGTGTTCTTCTGGAGCTAGTGAAGTTAACCCGAGCTAGAGTGGAGGGCCTTGCTGGAATAAGTAAGAAGAAGTCATTCTGTGCCTCTCCTGTAATTTTGATTTCCGATAATCAAGTTATTTGATCTCCCACTCTCTATGGGGAGTCCACACAGTTTTAAAACAGCATGGGTACTACATAAATCAATGAAATACAAAATCACACATACCCCCATAATGCAAAGCATTGTGGGCTGTATATGCAAATCACCACAAAATATTGTGTTGATTCAACTTTAAGCAGAAATGCATGGTGCCGAAAGGCCTCTCACACAGTGTACAAAGGGTGCCAACAGAAGACACAGACACTTGTTTCGTCCTACCAGGACTCATTAGTGTGCCTCATCTATATGACACCCCAGTGGAATGAACCAGCTACCTTACGTTGGTCTATCTGAGTTGGGTTGTGGTAAGCCCGAAAACAAGCTGAAGCACAAAGATACATAAATCAATGTCCTATGGTAGATGTTGGCCACTGAAGTTTCTAGATTAATTCTTCACATTTATAATAGTCTTCATATAATTGCTTACTTTTCTACCCTCCACAAATTAATTGAACTGCAACTCAATCAAGCTTTAGGCCTATTCATAGCACAAATATAGCTAATACTAAAGTACCAATAGCCTCCATACAGTTGCAAACAGATGCTTGATCTCCAAAGCAGTCGTTATTGACCTTTTGAATGCTTTCAGCACTATTGACTACAACTTGTAGTTTGCTAAATTGGTCCACTTGGGTATTAATGAAGGGTCAATGGTATGATTTTGGAATTACCTGAAAGGTAGATCTTAAAGTGTATCTTTTATAGGGTCATCATCAAGAATGCTTACTTGTCACAAAGGGTGTAGCTCATGGCCTTGCCCTTGGTCCTCTATTGTTTTAAATTTACTTTACATAAAGGACTTTGACTTACACAAAAAGGTGCAAGGACTCTCATATACATGCAGATGATTCCATGTTATATGCTAGTATCTGGAGCTAACAAAAAGTCTAGTCAGCTCTTCAGAAGGCTTTTATTGCAGCCCAGGAGTATCTGTTTTTAAAAATATACTGGTTCTGAAAATTAGAGAAACTAAGGCCATGGTGTTCATTACTGGGCAGAAGTTAAGGTATTCATCCAAGTCTGTAACTCTCAAAAATTTGGATAATCAAGCCATTTTATGATAGGATTCTATATATATGTATAGAGATGGATACCAATTTTAAATGGGCATCAATATATTTAATCCTGTGAAGAAAAAGGCCCAATAACTTTGTTTCCTGTTCCATTAAAGTTGTCTCTTCTCTGAAATGATGAAAAAGCTTAGTTCTCTACTTTTTTTTTTTAAATCTATTTCGCTCTGGTCATGTCTCGTGGGACCTTCTCACTCAGGCATCTGATCCTTTATCCTGCCCGCCTGTGGATTCCTCAGTCTGTGTCCCCCCGGCCAGCACCCCTAGTTTCACCCACCCGGGAAGGGTAGCCCTTCACCTTTTTGGGCTGTCTTGCAAGTCAGACTCCGGCTACAAGTGGACCCGGAGGGAGGAACTGGAAGGCCAGCTGAGGAGAACACGGTGGAGGGCATGGGGGACCAGTGCCATTGCCTGTCCCATGAGCTGGTCTTTTCCTTGTTCTGCACTGGTTCCCCCACCCCTGCTTGGGCACGTCCCAATGCCCTGGTGTACAGCAACCCTGCTGGTGTCGCCACACTGATCTCGTGCTGCCTGGCTTGCTGCAGCATCCCATGGTCTCCACCAGGGGTCGCCAGCACACTGAGCTGACCCAACTCATTCTCCTGGGGAGGAGAGCACCACTTGGGCACTCCATCCTCAACCCATCCCTGCCAACCATCCAGCACCCGAGCTCACTCCCGAACTCAGGTCGCCAGCATAGCGTGAGGTGTGGTGTCCAGCGCCTCTACCCTCAGCTCCACTGGGCCGGCCATTACTTCTCTACTTAATCCCATTTTTTGATCAGAGAGATTTCCTTTATGCTACTACTGGTCCTATTTTGCACAAACTCAAAGTACTTACAAACAGTCTCACTCAGTTCATACTCCAGGCCCATAGAGAAATTTACCACTGTACTCTATGCCTGCAGTTGGTGTGGCTGCTTTTTGCAGACTGCAGCTACATCCAACAGCTTAATCTGGTTTAATTTAATCTGGTTTCCATCTGTTCCCCCCCCCGACAAGGCTGAACATACAGTAACCAGAACTTTCTAGCCCTGTTTTCTCAGTCAACAAAAACAAACAACAGCAAGAACAACATCTGGTACAATTTATATACTGTACAATGTGTCTTATAAATATTGCCTGAGTGCATTAAACACACCTTAGACAATATACCTTTGGGCCCTTGTCCATCTGTGTCACATTTCTCAGGAAGGTGTGTCTTTGCTTGTATTGGCCAAGGCCTGGAATTTCCTCTCCCTTACATTGAGACAAGTAAAGGAACCCTCACCTTTTTGCACACTGTAACCAACTAGTTTTTAAAACAGGTAAATCATGTCTGTATAGCAGAGCACTGAGGTTACTGCTTGAAGTCTTCAATCAGTGGTATTTATAACTTTTTTCTGTACTTTTAATGTTTTCTCCTATGAGCAACTTACTGTAATTAAGTTTACAAACATTTGAAGGGTCTCACTGTATATAAACCTCATTCTAGAGGTTTATTTACAGTAAATTTCCTGATTTTCTTACAATAAACTTACAAAGATGAAAACTGCACTATACTCAGCATCTCCCAAAATATATGATTTTGCTAACAACTTACAATCTATACCTATGGAAAAACCTCTTCCAATATATTCACACCTTCCATGTTCTGCTATAATTTTGCAAGAAGAAAAATCTCCAGGATGCCCACTGCCCTCTCAGGACTATTAACAGTTAAATTGGTGGAGCTGCTGCTTTTGAATTGAAAAAAATTACAGGAAAAATCAAGAAAGAGGCTCCTGTACATTGTGTTTCTATTTTAGTTCACATATTTATTTTAACATTCACTGGGGCTTGCATCTGTCCCCTGTAGCTCTCTATGGTGTGGGGACCACTGCAATCCCCAGTGAAATGCCATAATAATTGTGCAAGGAGCTATCCTGCAGAAACCTTGTGAAGAGTAAACAGAGGTATTGAATAGAGCAAGCCAAAACTTACTGTAAGAAATGTACTTGGATAAATATTGTCTCTGAAAAGATACAAGCATCAGTAATCAGTACCACCTGATGAAGTGGTTCACCATGAACCATTGTAAGCCATAGAGGTGGAGGTGGAATGTTAAATAAATAAGTGAACTACAATAGAAATAGAAGTGAAGCCTTTTTGTACTTAAATTTAACATCTCATTATAACACCACAAACACATTTGCAATATTACTTAAATGGTAAACCTACATTTTTTAATTATTCTTTTTCTCTTAAAAACATTATAAATCTAATAGGAAGTGTTTTAAATGTTTTGAGCTTGCATTAATTAATGTGTTTATTGGTTTATCTAATTAGACATGTGTAGGGGGTCTGTAGGGCGATCTGTAGGGCCTAGGATTACTTATGGGAATTCGCAGCTGCATGCTCTGGGTCCCTTTGTCCTTCTCCCTGTGTCTAATATTACTATCAGGCATTGCAGGAAAGTGGGGATTGTAAGGGATTGCTCTGCCTGTGAGCTGTGGGATGACCAGGAGTGGGTTGATCGAAGGATAGAGGTGGTTAAGTCCAGGAGATGCCCTGGAGTAAGTAGGGCATCTAGGAGAAGCCAGACGTGGTTGGTGCCCATTTCCAGGGGGACCACCAGGCAGAGTGGTCAGGTAACCCGAGGGGCTGCGTCACTCTTTACATCTCTGACAGCAGTGCTATGCAATGCCAGGTCGATCAGAAACAAGAAAGCAATTATTGCCACCTTGATTTCATCGGTCGACCTGGCTTGCATTACGGAGACCTGGGTGGGAGATGATGCTGGCCCTATTTTTGAGGCTGCAGTCCCCCCAGGATATACCATGGTGCACTGCCCCAGAGAAAATCGCAGGGGTGGTGGTGTAGCCATTTGTTTTAGATCGAGCCTGACCTTCACCGTGCACCCGGTGGGAACCCCAGGTTCATTTGAATGTGTGGCCATTCGTGGAGGACTTGGCGTTGGCTGCAGGATCCTCCTCATCTATCGCCCTCCTGGCCTGATGGGGGGCTTCCTGCAGGAATTTGCTGGGTTTGTTGCCGGAGAAACATTGGATTCCCCAAGATGTATTTTTCTGGGGGATTTCAATGTTTGGGCCGAGGATAAAGCTCAAAAGTGCACCAGCGAATTTCTGCAGAGTATGTCCCTTTTGGAGCTGGTGCAGATTGTTGGTGCACCTACTCATCAAGATGGCCATACATTGGACCTGGTGTTCTCACTGGGACTTGAGATCGTAGATCTTGCAATTGATCAGGTATTTTGGTCCGATCATTGCACGGTGAAGTTCACGCTTAGGGCTCCCGTCATAAGTTCTTCCCCTGCTGAGATGATTCGCTGCCGCCCTTTACGTGATCTTACCCCTGAGGGTTTTATGGCGGCAGTTGACCTATCTAGTATGGGTGATGCATGCGTTGGAGCTGTTGATGTCGGGGTAGATACCTATAATAAGGTGTTGTCTGGCACCATCAACTCCCTCGAACCTATCCGTGTACAACCCAGAACTTCATACCTGAGGTCTCCTTGGTATGATGGAGATCTCAGGGAAATGAAGAAGCTGGGTCGGAGATTAGAGTGCCGCTGGAAGAAGTCCTGTCTGGAGACAGACAAACTGGTCCTGTGTGCGCATTATTGTGCATATCAGGAGGCAATCAACCAAAAGAAGACAGCATTTTTGTCTCGGGAGATTGCTGCCGGGAGAAACCGACCAGCCTCACTCTTCTGGACTGTTGATAGACTTCTCCATCCTCTCTGTCTTCAGCCTGGAAGAGTTTCCTCAAATGAGGATTGTGAGGATTTTGCTCGTTTTTTCTCGGACAGGGTGTCTTTGATCCGGCAGGAGGTTTCTTCAGCCAGTAATACCATTGTTGTCAGTGGTCGTCAGTTGTGTTCTAAGTGCACTTCTCCTAGTTGGGGAGAGTTTAGGCCAGTGGAGGTTCATGAGGTTATTGAGGTGGCGGCCAACTTGAAGCATACCTTTTGTGAACTGGACCCAGTGCCAACGCGCTGCTTAATGAGATGCATTGACTCTGTCGGCCCGGTGTTTGCCCTGATTGTCCAGTGCTCCTTGAGTCAGGGTGTCTTTCCAGATGCCTTGAAGGAGGCTCTGGTGAGACCCCTTTTAAAGAAATCTTCTCTGGACCCGGAGATTAGGGCAAATTACCATCCTATCTCCAATCTTCCATTTTTGGGGAAGATTGTTGAGAAGGTGGTATCGCTTCAGTTGGAGGAACATCTCACGACCCATGAGTTGTATGATCCCTTCCAGTCAGCTTTTTGGGCCAGACATAGCACTGAAACTGCGTTAGTTCGGGTGCAGAATGACCTCCTCAGGGCTAGAGACCGGGGGGGGGGACAGGACAATTCTTGTTCTCCTCAATCTCTCTTCAGCATTTGATACTGTGGACCATTGTGTGTTGCTTCTCCACCTGAGGGAGTTATGTGGACTCACTGGTATTGTCATCAAGTGGTTTGATTCCTTTCCCACTAATAGGAGGCAACAGGTTGTGATGGGAAATTTCTCATCTACACCCTGCCTCCTTTTGGGTGGAGTCCCTCAGGGTTCGGGATTGGCCCCAATGTTGTTCGCAGTATATATGCTGCCCCTGGGGGGGATCATTAGGAAGTATGGTCTGAGTTTTCATTGCTATGCCGATGATACTCAGCTATACTTATCCTTTGCCCCAGGAACATCAAATGCAGTGGATGTGCTAAACATCTGTCTGGCTGAGATTAACAACTGGATGGCCTCCAGCTGGCTATGACTGAACCCTGACAAGACTGAGGTACTGGTAGTGGAGTCAAACAGAGTTCGTAATGGGAAGGCCTCTGACTCTGGGACTGGCCTTGTGCTAGGAGCTGCGTCATTGATGGCCTCCCCTTGGGTGCGAAATCTTGGTGTGATTTTTGACAGGAACCTGTCCATGGAGGTTCATATATCCTCCGTGGTTCATTCCTGTTTTTTCCATCTTCAAAACATTGCCAGGATTAAGTTCCTTGTTCCAGCTCTGGACCTCCCTACCTTGATACATGCCTTAGTCACTTCTAGGCTTGACTACTGTAATGCCCTCTATCTGGAGGTCTCTGGAGGTTCTCTTCACAGACTACAGCTAGTGCAAAATGCTGCTGCTTGGCTTTTGTCCGGGCAAAGCAAATTTTGCCATATTACTCCTATACTGCGCGAATTGCACTGGCTGCCTGTCAGATGGAGAGTACTCTTCAAGGCGGGTTTTCTCACCTATAAGGCCCTACACAGGCAGGGCCCTGGTTACCTGTCTGATCTCCTGGTATTTTCCACCTCTGTCCGTAATCTCCGCTCCTCTAGTGGTGGCCTCCTAACTGTTCCAAGAGCGAGACTAAAGTCTCCGGGGGACCGAGCTTTTAGTGTCGCCACTCCCACTTTTTGGAACTCTTTGCCAACTGTAGTTAGGGAGGCCCCCTCTATAACTGCCTTTAAGGTTCGCCTGAAGACCTTCCTATTTTTGCAAGCTTTTAGGGAGTAATTTTGATTATATGTATGTAGTAATTTTAACTTATAATTTATACGGTATGAAATGCTGTAAAGTTTTTGTGCGGCTCCCAGAGCCTTCTGGATTAGGCGTCTTTTTAAATAAATCTGAAAAAAAAAATTACCTATAACTCAAACTGTTATTTTAACTCATCACATAAAATGTTGTAATCCACTTTATAATCATGGCAAGACACTCCAAAAGATACATTGTTGTAGACAATGGCACTTCTCTGGTGTTGGAGGCACTCAATGAACACATCACAGTGCCAGTTCTGCTGTCTTTCAAGCCCTAATCCACAGATCAAGCTGGCATAAACCCAGTTTGTATATCGCACCACTCTGCACCAAATGCTGCTTCATGATCCCATCTTATGGTTGCAAGCAGGCCATCAGTGATACAGATGGTACATGGTGCTTAGCAACTAACTCTGATATTCAATAAACAGAAAACAAAGTTTGTGCATACATGCAGAGACACAGATAAAGTAAGGTTAGCTGCCAGCCAATATCTCTACGACACCCGAGGTGAATTTATTGATGAGCAGTTGAAGGTTACATACCAAGTGAAGCAATTTCTATACAGTGGAGACACCCAACTCATTCACAGGCCTGTGGGGTTGTTTGAGTAAGTGAGTCCAGTGTCTCCACTGTATACAAATTGATTTAGTTTGGTTTGTAACTTTCATTTGCTCACCAATACATTTACCTCTGCCAGCCCTGTAGCATGGCAGGCCAGCCCAGGTGCATGGCTGTAGAGCTACCACCAGCTACACTGGTGACCCAGGTTCAGGAAATGATACGGGTCACTCAGGAGCTGGCCTGGGAACAAGGATTAAGCATCCCAAGGACAGCTCTTCCCTCTAGAGGAGGGGGGTACATCCACCCCCTTAAGGTGGCTGCCATCTGGAGGAATCTAGATGGCAGCATAGCAGGATGCATGGGAAGTGGATGCGGCCTGCAGAACTGTTCTTGGTTATTTATTTGTCTGTGTGTTTATTTGTTTATTTATTTATTTAATCATTTCTGCATGTATATGTTTGTGTTTGTATTAATCACAAAAGTGAGTCCGGTAAAGGAATACTGTGCTAAACCTGCTTGCTTTCAGGTGTGCCCTGGGGGGGGAGGGAGAAGAGGAGCAGTGCACTGCAATAAAACAATCTATTACTGATAAGGCAGCAAAGGTAACTGGAGTGTAATAGTAAGAGGAAGTTTATACAATTGTTTTGATAGTGGGTATCAAGTTAGTACAAAGAAACATGGTAGCAGTGAGGTAAACTAAACTATACTACAGTGCAAGAGCTGAGCAGGATGATAAATAAATCCCTTAAAATTATGAACAAAAATTGCCTCCATGATCCTGTAAAACTGAAAACAATCTCTAGCCCATTAATCTTTAAAGAAAAAATGGTATATCATATATGTTTAGAATGTGCAATTATTACTTTATGTTTAAATTATTTTTGCACAATATTTTGTGCCACACAGCACAAAAAAATCTTATTTTTGAGAAGGTTAAAACATTGTACCTACTAACATCTCTGCTGTACAATAAGACTTGCTGCTTAACAGTTATACACAAATTTCAATCAAGTGGTCCTGAACTTTCTGGAATTCATGCCCCCCCGAAAACTGATGGATGGCCTTGTTTTTGCCATTTATGTGCTTATGGCATGGAGGTCCTTAATAACATTACACGCTGCTTTCACATCGTTTTTCCACTCGACGTGCATGATGTAACTAATTGCCTTGTATATTTGTCATATTACTCAATTCCCAGCAGTACAATGACTCAGCATCAGCACAGAAAAAGTGAAAACAATGTTGAATAAGTAGATTTCTTAAAGATCTTATGTTTTATTATAAATATTGACATGATGTATTTTATAATATTTATACATTTATTGCAAAACAAGATACATTAAAGCATCAGTTTTAGGTGAAACTTAAAGCCACAAAAGTGTGAAAATATAGCATTAGGGTTAAAAGTCCCCTGAGCTGTAATGGGATCTGTGGCCTGTCATTTCTCAGGGTGTGTTAAAAATATTTTATTAAACATTTTTCTCTTTTCACATACATACATTACAATGAACAAACAGAGACTGATGTGAAGGAAAGCTTGCAGCTATTGAAATAAAGACATTTTAACAGTCAGTGGTCCAGATATTCAAAACATTGCCCCGGGGCTGAATTAGCACTGCCCGGAGGGCAAACATAGCCCGGAGCAAAAAGCAAGCTATATTCAAAAGGAATAGCACAGTGCAAAACCAGCTGAATATAGCAAGCAAAGGAAGCCAGGCAAACAGGGCCAGGAGTTCAGGGCACAAATAGCCTGGCAATAACACAGCACTGAATATGGCAAATAAGACAGCACTGAAAACAGCACCCAAGGCAGGCAGTGCAAATACCCACAGGAACACAATGCAGATGGAGCCGCCAGGCCCTGGAACACAGGCAAAAGATCACAGGCTGAAAAGGGACCCCAAGAGCAGAGAGCGGTGCAGAACCCAGACACCGATACACACCCAACCAGGGGAAAGGCCAGAGGGCACCAGGACCCATGAGCAGAACCAAATCACAGAACAACCCTGTAGCAAAAGGCAGGCACCCAATAATGACACAGGACACAGTGCAAGTATAAAATAGGCATATATATTGTGAGAAACGCAAAGGTTCACATACAGGCAATCAACAAATGAACAACAAAAAGTAGAATAAACAGCAATATAATGTAATATAAGAAAAAGAAAAATGGAAATGTACACAAAACACTACTACAGAGACAACCACTATATTCAACAGAACAGGAACTACTACTGCAACTACAACTACTACTACGACTAACACTACAACTACAACTACCACTACTATATCTACAACTAACTACACTACCACTTCCACTACACTACAATGGTGACTAAACTACCACAAACAATGATGAAGTGAACTAAAGCAACCAAGGTATATACAAAGCAAACCACATGAGCAGGGGTGGAGGAAATACATAGAAGCAATGTCAGAGGCTGGGATGAGGACGTGAAAATAAACAATGAGGGAAAAGGGTGGCAACAGAATCAGCAGTCCAGTAAGGTAGGGGGCATGATAAACAAAGGTGCACTGCTGGTCCTCATGGCTGGGAGCACGTGGGATCCAGCAGACATGCCTCCAGTACAGTGGCCACCCTCCGGGTCTCTGAGGTCAGCACTGACTGTTGCTCTATCAGCGTTCACTGCTGGCACATGATCCACTGCAGGAGGTCCTCGGTGCCTTCGGATTCCTCTGGCTGTGTAGCCCACAATGAGGATTGGAGTGGACCTACAAGAGGAAGAAGGAGCATGTGAGGATGGAAAACCAGCCAGGAGGCATACTGCAGCCACTGGTGGCCATACAGGGATGGACAGCATGTCCCAACAGCCATACCCATGTGGTGCTGAGGAACATAATGGTAAACACAACCGACCAGTGCCCACAGAGCAGGCCTGGAAGGCACAGACAACAACCCAATACCCAATGCACATGGAGACGCAGGCCTCCACAAGACCATGGCATGGACAACACCACCCACCCCAGCACTGCACACAGTGAGACAGTGAAGACACTCAGGTGGTCCCCAAAATGGTGGTGGGTGTGGGCCACACAACAACACACATGGGAGACCAAATGTCAGAACAAGCTGCCCATAGTCATATCGTAATGTAACAGAAAGCAGAGTGCAACATCACCCAAAAGGGGTGCGCAGGCATGGTGGGTGGCTAATGGCCAACCCATGCCATGGCCAAACTGACCCACAGGAGATGCATGCACACAGGGCACATACACCAGCAGGGGTGGGATGACAGATGCTGCCACACATGGCCCATGTACTGCAATGTGTGTGCGGTGCCCAGCATCCAGAACATGCACACAGCAGGTGAACAGCCGAACATGGCCAGCGGCGATCGTGAACTGCATGGCAATGTCAGCCATGCATGCCCACACTGGCCCATACCACCCTCCACCACAGGGCATGGCAGCCAGACAGCCAGACACCAGCAGCATTGTGCAACACAGGTGCACAACACAGCACAATGCTGCGCCAGCAATGGCATGATGCCCATGGCAGCCAACCCGCAAGCACAGTCAATGGCAGCCCAGTGAAGGAAACACACAAAACAGAGGCACAGCTCAAATGAGGAAAGAAATGTACTCATGCCACAGGCCCTTGGCTTCGGGGCTACTCTTCTGCACCCACTGTAGCATGGACGGCACCCTCAGGCTTCCCCCTCAATGTGTCCTGGGACACCTCCTGGCTCCCTCTCCCTGTGCTAGGCTTCACGATCTGCTCTACAGTGGACAGAGGTAACAGCAGCATTAGTGCAACACACAGCATGTACCGCGAGTGACATAGCAAGATGCACACCCACTCCCATAACACAGTACACACATGGCAGCACAGGGACAGTGGCTGAACACAGGATACACCCACACAGAGGACCCCATGGCCCACAGAGCATGCGCCAGGCACACAGGACATGTAGGCATGGTGGCAGAGCTGCACTGTGACTGGATGCACACACAGCTGTGTAGGCTGTCAGGGGCCCAGGTGACAGCACCCCCACACCACACTGGTGTTGGCTGCAGGACGGTCCTGTAGCAGGTCCCACCATCTATGATGTCCAGACCCGCCACCAACATCATGGCTATGTGTCACGGCTGCACATGGCATGACTGCAGTGTCTCTTCCACAAACACAGCATGAACCACGCAAGCACCGCTACCACCATGTGTGCCGCTTGGTGACAGTGGCAACCATGCCTCCTCACACCCTGTACCATAGTGCCCCCCAAGGTGCCCAAACTGTGTGCCCCCCAACCAGTGCCACATGTGTCCTACCACTGTTCACGCCAGCACACCTGTGCACACACACACACACATATGCATGCACTGGTAGACTGAGAGACACATGGCAGAAGTGCGCAATGTGCGATGGCACTTACCTGGCACTGGCACAATGCCCTCATGCACCATGCACTTGTAGCTCTCCAAGTGCTGCCTCTGCCATCAGCGCATGTCTGTATATTGATGCCAGCACTTCTTGGCATCACGGGGTATGCCCATGCATTTCGTGAGCTTACGGACTATGGAGGCCCACACCTGCTGGCATGGGAGGTCACCCTCCCTGACCCCCCCAAAGAGGTGGCGGTGTCTTTGCTGCATCAGCTGGACTAGGATGGCTGTTTCAACCTCCCCACAGTGCCCGTCTCTGTGTACTACAGTGTGCATCCTACACCTCTCTGCCGTAGTAAACCCTGACTGGTACCCTGCAACAAATGTGAAATAACAGCCTGTGCCACTCCCAGAGCTCACCAGTTAGGTGTGCCATAGCACTGCGCAATCTCAAGACATAGCACAGTGCTACCCAGAAGTTAGCACAGGACGCATGCATGACCCCACCACGACCCTGAAGCATCATGGTGATGCATGCATGTAGCACCGCACTAAGCAACATAGTGAGGTACTGTGGCATGCTACACTGGGGTGCTAGCAGAGCACAGGGGCCCACATATAGCCCCACACTAATTTTTGCATTATGCTAAACTGATTGCCAGGTGCTAATCAGGCCCATATTCAACCGGCCTATCTAAATGAGGGCACTTGTGTATGCAAGGGGCAAACAGTGTGATTGGCATAGTATTAACCACTCATTTGCATGCCTAACAGGCTGGATTGCCCAGCTGGGCTATATAAGGGCAAACAGTGTTCCACCGATGTTGTGTCATGGGACTGCAGCACTCCACTGATGCAACAGCCGAACAGGCAGGTCTGTACAGCAGCCTGAGGCTTGGCTGTATGGCAGTGTGATGTCACCAGGCCTGGATGTACACAATGTGCACTTGCAGTCGCCACAGTACAGGCATGGGACAGGGCTGCCACATGCAGGACCACATGCCAGCACAGTACTGCGTTGTAGTGCACATGGCCACTGGTCCAGCTGACCAGCTGACTGGGCCATGTGACATGCCTGTGCCCCAGCGGCAGCCACTGCTGTGAGTGGACTGTCAGCACACTGTGGTGGCCAGGCGCAGGGCCGGGAGGGGGAACATGGCCTGCAGGCATGCCTCTCAACCATGCTACACTGACATGGGGATGATGGACCCACTCTGGCACTCAGGATGAGGGACATTGAGGGTCACATACCCTCTGATGGTGGCACACAGCCACAGCCCAGGGGATACAGGCTCAGAACAGTGCAGATCCCATAGTGCCAACAGCAGCACCGTGAGGTCTGGGCCTGGTATCATTCACTTGCTTGAGTTTCTGCTGTACTGTCTGGATGTGCAGCACATGCTCTGTGTGTGGGGAAGATGCCCCATGAGGGGCGGGTGGGGGATGGAGTAATGACAGGAGGCAGCGGTAGAGATGCCCCTTATACCAGGGGACACTTGAGGGGTATGTCTGTTAGTGTTGCCAGCCATGTGGTGTCCATGGAAGGCCCGGTGCATGCAGTGTGTCCGCGGTGTACGCCATCAGCCATGCAATCATACTGTGCACAGAAAGGTGGCCACATTGCACAGTGGCTGTGTGCACTGTACACACACATGCTGACCCGGGCCTTCACCATGCTGCAACAGGTTGGTCAGGGCAGGTGTTAGGGGTGGCATGCACATAGTTTTCCATTTGTGCCATGCATTACAAGCATGCCACAGTGTGTGACAGGTATCTCTCTACATGTCTCCCATAGGTACTGCAGCACATCAGGAATGCATCCGTGCACATCGCTTCTCACAGGAAGAGCTGAAGGTGCTGGTCCATGGCGTGAAGGAGAGGGAGCAGGTGCTCCATCACGACAAGGCAACAGATGCCATGGTGTGCCAGATGTGGGATGAGATAACAGCAGGGATAAATGCCATTGGCAGCCGTGGACTTACCACTGATGCAATGCAGAAGCAGTGGAGTGACCTGCTGCACCAGACAAAGGAGGAGGAGGCACAGTGGCTCCGCGATTGGTTGCGGACTGGAGATGGCCAACAATCCATGCAACAGTGGCAGGAGGACCCACTAATAACCGTGGTGGCATCAACACTGTATCCCATGTTCATTGCTGGTGTACATGGCGGAGGGTGTGAGACACTACTCACACCACCTAGGACAGGTCAGTATCTGTGTGTATGCACCCTGCATGGCATAACTGCACTGTTGTTGTGGGTTGGTGTTGCCGCAGTGCATGGGGTGCACTTTGGGGGTGCTCTGCTGTGCACAAAGTACACATGGGATAGGGAAGCATGCCTCCAGTGCCTCGGCAGGGCCATCACCACAGCTGACACCTCGAGGCATGTGCACTGTGGGGGGGGGTGTGCATGTGGTCATGGTCTGTGTCACTGGAACTGATCTGTGTGGTGTGCATGTCCATGGCGTGTGGCATGTATCTTAGTGTGTGCATGTCATGGTGGTGGTTTTGGCACACTGTACATGTACTGGTCAGTGACTATGTCCCTTCTTGTTCCACAGCGGTAAGTGCAGAGCCTGCAGCACATCAGGTCATGGCTGGGACTGCTGTGGTGGAACAGGAGGCTGTGGAGGAGAATAACATGCCATTGACCTCCAGACTGGGTGCCAGGCATGGACCCTCAGCTGCTCCACATGTGTGGTAGTCAGATGGACATGGGGTACACCTGCCGGGGGGGTTTACCAGTGCAGGTGGGGACCTGGACAATGGTGCAGCCCTGGAGGATGCCCAGGTGAAGGATTTGAGTGGTGGCCAGGTGATCTTCCTGACGGTCACCAGTGACATTGGGTCAGACAGATCAGAGGATGGATACTACCTGCCTGTGGAGGGGTCTGTCATGGATGGCACAGGGGTGGGGCATGCTGAGGTCTGCATCATGGGTGCCATGGGGGTGGATAGCCATGCCACCTTGGAAGGACTGGTTCAGCTGGTGGTGGGCCATGAGGGGGCCATGTGTGCACCACTAGACATGTGTTGCCATCCATGGGGAGGGGTGCAGGGCCTGCATGGGACACACCACAGAAGCCCTGCAGCAGTGGGACATTCAGCTGCTGCCACAGCATCCCCACCATGTCCTGTAGTAGGTGAACCTTCCGGCTGGCATTGACAATACTTCAGCCATAAAGCCAGATGTCCTGGGGTTCTGCCCTCTGCTCCAGGCCACCCTCACATCGCAGCAGGAGGCCCAGATGAACCTGCATGCCCTTTGGCATGAGCTGTGGCATGAGCTGATGCAGATGCAGGAGTCTGTGCCCTTGGGTTTTGCTCAGGCCAAACAGCGGGCTAAGGACAGTTTGGGGTGCATGGTGGCCATGCTTGATCATGGCTTTGCAGGTCTCACAGCTGCTGTGGTTGATCTCACCACTGTGCTCTGTGGGGTGCATGGTGGTCAGTGGGCTGTGCAGAGGAGATAGCATACCAGTGGCACACAGGCCTACAGACAGGCCACACATGGCCACAGGATGGGCACTGGCTCCAGCACCACTGCATCGGGTGCATCAACCGGCATCCAGCGGCACCGTGGGTGGCTGCCCACCCTGTCTGACTCTGCTGGTCAGCCAGAGCACCAGCAGAAAACCCTTCCAGCCTCACTGCAGTCCTCCCTGAACCTTTCCTCGGCACAGAGCACCCCTGGCTCTGTGTCCTGTGCACATGGTGTGTGTCGTGTGCATGGTGGTAGCTACCACAGATAGGCCCAGCTGCCATGCACATGAACACTGTTAACACCCCCATGTACACACATGCACGTACACCCACACACACTCACACACGCACACATATGCATTCGCACTGCCACACACACACACACACACACACACACACACACAGTCACTAGCACGTTCATACTTGCACAGCCATGATGGCCCTTCCCACCCTGCTGCCTCATGTCAAGCATCAGCTGCTTCACAGTGCCATGGCTGTGTACCGTAGTCACATGCGTGTCCTGCACGGCCCACAAATCACACTGACATCATGCATACATTCACTCCCACTGTGTTGTGCACATACTTTGTTGGTGGTCTGCACTATTATGGTTGTCTGTACATATTAAACTCATTTACACTGTACTGTTTCTGGTTGCTGTGCTGTGTGTACTTACCTTCTGGCCTGTGACTGTGTCCTGATGATGGCATCCCTGTGCTCCAGGGCCCTGTGGGCCATTCGAGGATCTCTCCTCTCTAGTTGCTCCACTATCCCCCTGTCTCCTGGCTCTCGGTCACTGTTGGCCTGTTCCTCAGGTTTAGGTGCCTGTATCCCACTGTTCATCGCCATGTTGTAAAGCATACAACAGTCTAGGATGATATGGCATACCTTCTTAGACCTACACAGTAGGGCACCACCTGACATGTCTAAGCATTGGAAGTGCATCTTTAGTATGCTAAACACCCTCTCTATGATGTTCCTAGTGGTGGCATGTGCCTCATTGTACTTCTCATCTGCTACTGTGGCTGACCAGGGTACTGGTGTCAGCACAAGGGTTGCAAGGGATAGGCACTGTCCCCTGCAGAGACATGTGCACCTGTTAGTGTTGTTGTTCTGCTGCCTTCCCCTTGCTGTGGTGCACCACCTTTATTGCTTTCCTGAGCTCCTTCCTTGCCTTTTCCTGCCTCTCTCCACCCCTGCTGTGGGGTGTATGTGCCATGCACGCTGATACTCACTTACTAGGTGCCCTCTGGGTATCCTGCCCTCCTCAAAGGCCTGACACAGCCAGGACTGGTGCCAGATACAGCATCATGGGCACTGCAGGGGTACTGCACAAAGACATTGTTGATGCACCCAGTCACATCGCACACCACCTGGTAATTGATGGAGTGGTACCCCTTCCTGATTATATATGCCTTACTGCCATCACCAGGTGGTGCACGGATGGGGACATGGGTGCAGTCAATGGCACCAAGTACTGCTGATCAGTGCACAACTCAATTGAATTGCTGCATGGTTTCTCTGTGTTCTGCCATGCTGGGGAATACCATGAACTCACCAGCATGTGGCAGGAAAGCATCGAGGAACTGGGTCAGGAGGCATGAGTTGGCAGCCCAGGATACCCCTATGGTGTCCTCCATTGGTCATTGGAACCTCCCTGTGGCTAGGAAGCACATCGCTGCCGTCACCTTCTCCTTGACTGTCAGGGCATGGCTGCATCTGGTGTTAGACTGCAGCTGCTAATGCAGGAGTTCACATAGCTGCCTCAACATACCCCTGTTCATCCTGTACCAGCCAGTTTTATGCTCATCTGGCAGTCTGAAGGAACCTGCTAGGTTCTGAATATCTGGGCCCATGTGTCCTTTCTTGCAAATACATACTCTGGTTTAATCTGGGACCAGAGGAAATGGGTGTCCAGTTGGGAAGCAGGCAGACATCCTGTACTCCACAAATAGAGATGGTGTGAAATTTAATTTAGCAAGTGAAATCTCGGCAAACTCACCAATTTTGCCCAGTGAAATATTTCACATAATGACATTCTTATGGAAAAATTTTGCCGATTGCTATAGCGAAATTTCACCATAAATTTCGTCTTGTGTTAATATTAGGTGAAATTAGGCAAAATTGGGCTTGTCACATGATTTACTCTTTGCAGGTCACACGGGTGACTGTAAACTGCAGGAAGTGACACATTTAGTTCCTTTGCCATGTGGATGGAGATTTTGGAGAAGCAGGCAGCAGCAGAGAGATTGTTCTGTGTGGTACACAGTCTTTAGTTTAAAAAAATAATAGAGTTGTTCTCTTTTCTTTATTCTATCTGGTGTGTGTATTTATTATTTCCTTTCTGTGACTGAGATTGTGTGTGTGTGTGTGTGTGTGTGTGTGTGTGTGTGTGTGTGTGTAAAACTCCCTCACTCTCTCCCCTTTCTTTTTCTCTTTTTTTTTGTAATAAGGAGTTAGGTGAGGTGTAGGAGAATGGAAGGGATAGGTAGGGGCAAGGTGGAGACTGGGAAAAAGGCAGCAGGACCACCCCATCCAGTGTTCACATTGAAAGGTGGGCCTTTAGGTCTGTGCCCCCCCAACAACAGGATCATGTGCACCCCACCCCCAGCAGGAGAATGTAGCCCCCACTCCCCAGGAGCAGCATGAGCCCCTCACCCCCTCCCAGCAGCAGCAGCATGATACCCAGCAGGATAAGGATCCTCCTGTTGTCCAGCAGCAGCATGTGGCCCCCACCCCCAGGCAGCAGCAGCAGGCACCTCCAGATACCATCCCCAGCTGGAGCATGACATCAGCTGTTGGTCCCCCACAGAAAGTGTCATCAGCTGTGTGGTGTTCTAAAAACACCAATGTCAGCACCATTGATCTGCAACGTGTGGCAGATCTTTTTGAAGGGGAAAGACTGGGGGTCATTGCCCAGGGAGCTGAGCAGTTAGAAGAGGAAGGGGCCAGCAGGAGGAAGGGGCCAGTGGTCAGCAGAGGTGCCTCACGAGTAGGCGGTGGTGGAAGCAGCAGCAGGAGGCAGCTGCAGAGCCCTATCACCCTCACCCCACAGACACAAGCATCACCGGGTTCATGGTGGTGGTGACACAGCACAGCCGGCAGCTGCCCCAGCTGCTCATGTTCCAGCACCAGCTGCAATGAGCCAAGAAGACCTGACAATGGTGCGCAGAGAGGTGGGAGCTCTGCGCAGTGAGTTTAATGATTTCTGCCAGGAGGTTAGGGGGGACCTCAGCAATCTCCTTGAGGAGCAACATAAAATGTTAGAACTCCTGGTGGAGTTGCATGGTGGTGGTGGCAGGGCAAAATTGGTACCTGGTGCCATTGCAGTGTAACCGTCCAGACCAGAAAAGATAATGTCACCACAGCACTGGCAGCAACATTTTTTTTTCTTTCTCCTATCCTTGCTTTCTTACTGTCATTCTTCCCTCATCTGCACCCTCTAAAAATAACAAAAAGCAAATATATATATATTCATTGTAAAGGTTGTTCCACAATGACAAAAGCGAGGACATTTGGTGTTAGGGTTGAAAACCCTAACTCCGCATCCCCCCCACCCCCCGGCTCCACACAGACACACAGACACATGCAAGTAGGGGGCAGGACCAAGGCAACACAACCAATCACAGACAACCAGCAGCAGGTGACAGAAATAACATACAACTGTCTAAACGTACTACAAGACACATCCATCATCATGGGCCAACAAGTGTGCAAGTTCTGCTGACATACAAGTAAGTTTATCTTCTCCATGCATATCGGCCATCAGTTGCAACTATATAACAATATACATTATTTATATGTAATACATTTTGTATATCTTCTCAATTACAGTGTGTAGATAATCATGACTGTAATAACATTATAATAACTGGCACTAGTGTTACAGCCCTTTGTTGACTGTTAATGCCTCCTGATGTTACCCTGGAATAAGACAATCCTGTATCAGTATAATATTCTCTGCACAGCAGTACTGCAGAATCATATTATATTGTAGAATGTTACATCACTGTGCAATGTCAGAGTTGATAACTCACAGGGTAACACTATAAAATAGCTCAGTTGTTAAAACTTTGTCATTTTAAACAGACAATTGTGTGCCTCCAGTATTTGATATAGTGCTGCAAGTATGGTATTCAAACCATCAATGCTTAGTTATCTATTTTATAACTACATAGTAGCACAGATCAGTGTAATAAAGTTTACTGTATTTAACAATGCACTGATTTTACTATCCTATAAGACACAGAATTGCAGCAGTGCAGTATTATCTAGTAAGTTATTCTCCACTATTATTTGAAGCTTTACAGTTCTGTATGACACTGTGTCACCCAAAGTATTCTATGTCAGTAGTTCAGTCTTTTTGCCTTGCTCTGACTCTGTAACTGTTAGCACATGCTTATGTTTCTATACACATTACTACCTATGAGGTATTATTGGTATTCAAGCACAACATTTTTCCACATCTGTACCTATGAATGAATAATATTAGACAGCCTTAAGAAAAGGGTTTTATGTCTGTAAATGGCTCATAATATCACCACTACAGTAGCAAATAATGCATCTTAATGCAATAATCAACAGTATGCTGCTCATGGCTATCTAATCATAAACACATCAATAGCAACATCTAACTATACGTAAGAAACTGTTGAATATCATAATGGGCCATGGTGCAAACTATCATGCAAACCATTTTGCACATATTCACAGTCATATGAGTATTATCATAGGGCTGGCAGAAATCATGACCCATCTATAGCAGTGTTAGTTTTGTCAGTGGTTCTGCATGAGCAGTAAAATTACAAAAAACTTATTTGACATAATATTTTGCATCTCTAATAACAGAAGTGTCGCACAAGTACTGAGTACTGTATGTATTAATAGATATGTAAGAAGAAATTTCCATTCATGCAACATGCGTGTCTCAATGTGAACAAGCACATCTTGATTTAAACAAGTATCTATTTAACAATACATGTTGCTTAACAGGTCTCATACTGTGTTTTTTGTCTGTGTTTGTCCATGTCACATTACGCACAATGTGATAGATAGTTTCTTGTATGTTGATATCTCATTATGTCATTGTAGCATGAACAATCTATAGCATAGAAATTCTATGTGTAACAGTATTATGCTGACATGTGACCATATGAAGATGTGTGCAACACTCTGTACACCCATGACTTTTAAAATGCATCAGTTGTTGGCCCATGATGATGGATGTGTCTTGTAGTATGTTTAGACAGTTGTATGTTATTTCTGTCACCTGCTGCTGGTTGTCTGTGATTGGTCGTGTTGCCTTGGTCCTGCTCCCTACTTGCATATGTGTGTGTGTGTGTGTGTGTGTGTGCATGTGTGTGTGTGTGTGTGTGTGTGCATATGTGTGTGTGTGTGTGTGGAGCTGGGGGATTGGGGAGAATGTGGAGTTAGGACTTTCAACCCTAATACCAAATTTCCTTGCTTTTATCGCTATGGAACAACCCTAACTGATGCATTAAACAGAGTTTTTTTTGCCATGAATTTCCTGCCTTTTTGAGAAATAATTATGTCATATTAATTTGAATATGTTGTTTAGAACGTGCCTTAATTCCCACAATACAGTATCACCAAGATATAGATACATTTTTCTGAATATGTAGTTCTATGATAGTATTTATGCAGTAATAGCTCATATTCTGAGCCTTTGTTGTAAAAATACTACACTCAATGTATGGAATAGGAGATGAATTCACCACATTGGTGTATAACAGCTAAACAGTGCAAACTACGTTATCTGCACTGATGAGCATGACACACTATGTATAGATGCATGAATACACCAACAGCAACATACATATTAGCACTATAACTTTATGCTTAATGAAAGATGCAACACAGGTAGAGAAGGCTTAGAAAATATTTATCGCCAAAATAAAAATTGTTAAAAAAGGCTGAATTAAAAAAATCCAATTTATGCACAAAATCAGTCTCACAAAACAAACATTTAAATGTTTTCACCAGTGCTTGAAATACATGTTAAACAGTATCACAAATAGTCAATGGCAACATGTGATGGTAGTACACAATATATAAACACATCTACCACAGTACTCTCTGCACACTGCTTACAGATATCAAACAGTCATGATGTTGTTGTCATTGTGTGACTGATAGTGTGAATGTTCCTGGGGTGGGCGAAAAAACAGATGCAACCGATAAAGTAATAGCAGCAAAAACAGACAATCCTATCAAGAAAAATATTCTTCTGAAAGTTACTGTTAAACATTTAATTGTAGATATTTTATATGTATACATACGCAAATATATGCACATACGTATACACGTTAAGACATATCACTATGATACTGCATTTGAAAAATTCCCACCTGACCCTTCAATAGAGGCGATCAAAGAATATTATCAGGAACACAAAAAATTAGTTTTTATCAGTGAAAGTGTTTGATGTACAATTCTTAACTATAATAAACATACATTTAATTAACTTACCACATAACTAAATCAAATAGCTCATGGTGACAGGCAGTATATGCATCAATTAAAAGTATCAAATCAATAATTAAATTACTAAAACTAGTAAAGTGCCTAGATCTGTCACATTTTCTACTTACATGAATGAAATAGTTACGAGAATGCTATGAATACAACTATTAATCCTACTATGATCAGAAAATGTCACTTGTACACAATTAACAATATCTAGTACAACACTTAAGTTTGATATCTATTATGGCTATATGGAATAACAATTTACTATATATCTGCAACTACATATCTATGTCATACCAATAAGTATATTCACATAACATTTAAATGCTTATGAATGTAATACTTCAAAACAGTCAGATATTTGTTATTTCTGTAATACAGCAACTAATATCGCAAGTAACACAACTACTGTAAATGTCACAGTTGCAAACTATTACTATGTGATTTATTAACTATTATATATACATAAATACAATAGAGATGTATGAGAACAAAACAGGTATAGTAAAACACTGTTGTGACACAAAATGGTGGTATTCAGTGAAGACGCAAGTGGATAAAAAAAAGGAACACAGGGCACATCTCATGTTACTGAACATGTACAGAGTGAAGGCAATCTTTTGAGTATTGTAGTCTTAAGTACAGATCATCGACCATGTAAAAAAACAGAGGTGAATACTGCTCACACAGAAGTGGGATAAACAGCAGGATATCTTTTTGTTATAAAACATCCTAATAATGATAAGATAAAGAACATTCTAACAAACAGATATGTTACACTGTTATCTTAATGCACATGGACAAGTATTGTGCCTTAGTAGAGGCACAGACTTGACAAGTGCACCAAGTAACACTTGTTATGTCTGCATACAACATACTCATAAGAAAAAGACAATGACAGAAGAGGGCAACTAGATAGGAATTTCTCTTTTGACATTAAAAAGTCTTTCTTAGACATATAAGTGTGGTTTTTCTAGTGACTGTGAAGACAGCTGGTGCCGATTAAACACCACTGCAACTATTTTCACTGTGTAACTGATCAACACAACAATCTTATATGTCACATTGAGTAAGCATATGCTATTGAACCATGTGATATGTTACCAATGTGGTGATCAATGTACATCTGTAAAAAAGTATGATAATGTACCAGAATGCACCCTTTAACAAGACGGACAGCAAACTATGTCACATGTGTGACTATTCCTCTGACACATGAAGATTGTCGTAATTCTTCAATGTCAGAACGTATGCATTTTTTAAGTGTCTCGGTAGTCTCTGTTTGAAAGAGCTTGTTGAGTCATCGCAGTCAACCCAGACAGTTCTGTACCTCAACAAACAAGTATAATGTCCAGAATGTACAGACTGGCCATAGTAATAGATAACAGCATGAGTATCAAACACTGCTTGGTTAAAAACAATTCTACTAGCTGTGAAATCTGTGATAGGTGTCTCAACTCTGAGCCCATTAGAGTCAAATCTATGCAATACAAGCATAACATATTGTGAAGAAGTCCTCAGACGTATAGACTAAGTACATGCACCTCCACACCTCACACACAAGTGACCACTTTCTGCATTTGTAAACAGCTGCCGGAACTTGACACTTTTAACCTGAGGCACAAATACAGAAACCTAAAGCATGTCTTCTATTGTTTCTCATTCTGAATGACCACATAAGACACATACATATTTGGATACATATGACACAGTGAAATGCTAATGCTTTGGAATCCCCTCTTCATCCAAGCTGTTTATGATTGCCATCATGAACTCACTAGCATCCTGCTGCATGTTTGCAACAAATGTACTGCAGCCGTCATATGTCCCCAACACCTGTCGCAGAGGTGACAGTGACTGTACATTGTTACCTTGATCAGAAGCCACATTGACAACCTGTTTCAATGCCTTTGATAAAGGACAGATCCAGAAGCAAATGATTTGATACCTTTTAATGGACCAACATAGATGTAACAACTAGAACAAAGTGCTCTAGCTTTTGGACCAACCAGTCCTTCTTCAGAAGCTCATGGCAGTTGTTTAGAAAATACAATACTTACAACAGCTAGATAATGCAGAGAAAAACAGAAAAAAATCCCCATTGGTTTAAAATACTCATTAAAAAAAAAAAACAAAAAAAAAAAACAAAAGGAGTGTCTTGTGAAGCAGATATTGCCTGCACAACGTGTGGCATGTTTAGAAACACTTGCATTGCTGAATTAGCATAGCAGTTTACTCTATTACTGTTATCAAACACTGGGACAACAGCCATACCAACTGACTTCTGACTGACAGCCGGTTCTCCATCTGTATTTGACATTGTGACCTTCTTACCACTCTGCACAGTTGAATCATTTGTAGAAGCTCATTTTCTTTTGTTGCCAGATGTAGCTGTGACTGTGGGATGTGAGACAACCACACATGTAGGTAGTGGTATTAAAGACATCTGTGGCTGATATAAAGTATGTAATCTGTTGTACTCAATACACCGCTTGTCAGCACGTATCTTCTGAGGTGCAAATGTTATGATGTGCAACCCAGAAAGACTACTTACATGTGAAAGTGTGACGTAGCTCATGCCATCTTTGAAAATGTCTGTCCCTATGTTCACCATTGCTGAATCCAAACTCAAGCCCTGAGACTTATGAACTGAAACAGCATACGCAACACATATTGGAAACTGTTTCCTGTTAACATATATATCCTTAAATACCTGGAATTTAACACAGGTACGATCAATCTGTACAGGAAGTTCCATGTTGTCAAAATGGACAAGAAGTGTCTCAATAAACATTTTCTGAATATTGTAAATGAATTCAATGATATTACCCATGGCATCGTTTACCATGCCATGCTCCACATCAAGATTGCGGCATAGCATGACATGTGCATTCTTACAAACTATAAGAATAGCTTCCAGTCCAGCTGTGCGTGAAACATCTGACTTCAGTTCAGAGTCGTTCAGTCATCTTTGCTACCATTTTTTGACTTAGAATGACACCATCAACTGTATCAACAGCATGCAAAGTGAAAATCTCTTGATTCTCTCTCTGCAACATGACACTGTTGAACTCAGTACATTTCTTCAGTCATGGCATAAGACACACAATGTGTGTGCCAGTGGAGTACACATCACTGAAAACATCACATGCTGTTTCTATGGATGCAGAATCCATTCTGATTCTTCGACCATGTAACATTGAAAGAAGTTCTGGTGACAGAGAACCTGTACCTTGATCCAACAGTGCCTTGTAAGCCAGATCACCATTTTGTCACATGTTCTGATACAGCTCTACACAGGTAAATAACTCCCACAGGTTAAAACCTCCAATGCAGCCTAGTGTATTCTTAGCCTGCTTGACAGTCAGAGCTGCAAAGACATGTTCCACATTAACTGGTGCAAGCTGTAAGAGGTCTCCAAATACAACAACGCTTTTACCACCAAATGCATCTCCATAGTCAGTCCCCAAAATCTCCTGTAGATGCAGGTGTATACAGGCAAGCATCAGATTGGAGACCATACTAATCTCATCAATGATGAATAACTTCATCTCAGTAAACATAGAACGAAGCTGAGATGCAACCTCAAATGACAGTTTGCAATACTCTCCTGCTTTGCCATGTTCCACTGGCAACATGAAGAGACGGTGTAACGTAATTCCACCAATGTTGAATGCAGCCAGTCCAGTGGGAGCACTAACAGCAATAGACATTGATGACCCTGTCAGGTTCTGTATTTCTGCTGTTATAGCCTATATAAGGAAACTCTTCCTTGTCCCGGCTGAGCCACTAGCAAACATCAGCAGTGGCTTGTAGTCAGCACAGTCACATTTCTTGAGTTCATGTAGTAATCCATGCCGGACAGCATCAGTGACCTCAGAGTGAATGACCCGTTGCTGCTCATTGAATTTCTCTCTCAACTCAGCTGGATCAACACTGCAGTGTGTGCCATGTTCCATAGCACTCTCCACTTCTGACATGAGTACTTCTGGGGCATTCAGAGGCAGAGGATCTCCAAGGATACCTTGTCCTTCTGGATCAAGATTCTCCTGTGAACTGACAGGAGTGTCCTCTTCAAGTAAGTTCTGTGCCTTCTCAAGTTACTCCTTCTCAGTGTCTAGCCTCTGAATATATGTGTCAGAATATTCACTTTTGAATGACTCATAACTGTGATTGAATTCTTCCTTGAATGTATCACAGTCACCTTTTAATTCAGATTCATTCCTCCAGGGTCTAAATAAAAATAGGAGAGCAAAGTAGTAATGCTCTCTGCTCTCAGATGTGCCTAGATGTAACTTACAGTGGTCAATGAGCCAAGGCTTATGTCTCTTAATGAGACAGTCTGCCACTCCCTTAACCTTGTAAATGTAGTGTGTACAATCAGGTGAGACATCCGTCTTGTAGTCATATCACTTAGCCACCTCAAATAAACACATTTGATCCATGACTTCATGCCTACGGGGATAGTATGTGTCAATGAGGGTTTTTTTCAAGGTATGTCTTGAAGATGGTCTCTTGAGAGCCAGTTCTTCAATCTCAGTATGAGGAATAAGTACATGTTTATGCCTCTCTTTGTAGTTTACACTGAGGAAGTGCACAGCATCAGACTTACCATATAAATGTGTACCAATCAACCAATCGCAGGCCTCATAAGCACCACATTCTCTGTGTGATAGGGTCTTCAACCCCAGTGACCACAGCTGAGATGTCAGTGACTTGCTTGAACTGGCAATATTTTCCCAAAGATCTTGCAAGCCAGTCTGTTCATGTTTAGTTATGTACGAAGTGACATACCGAACCAGAACCAATGAGCTGTCAGCTACAAACTGAACATTTATGTTTGCTTGCCACATTAGAAGAAGATTAGGGTTGTAGTTATTGATGTACACCTCATTATCTTCTCTGGGTAATTCATAAACCCTCTTGGTTGATTTTGCCTTCAAGTGGTGTCGCATAGCTGAAAAAAGTTCATTCATGCAACCATCCTGACAGACACGTCTAGGGAATCTGAAACGGCATCTTGTGTACCGATCAGATTTGTTCTTCACTACCCTAGGGCAGTATTTCACACAAATATGGTGTTGAAACTTCTGTACCAGCATCCACAGAGTAGAACTGTTGTACTTGTCTGGAATACAGCAAGTAATGTACTGCTTAATGAATGCTAGCACTTGTGCTGCTTCATGTTCACCTATGCATGGGGCATCCTTGATCCACAGTAACATGTGAATATGAGGAGTGCCACGTGCCTGATACTATGTCCTCCAGAAGTAATGCTCCATAATACCAAGAGGTGGATTGTTCTTTGACAAAATGAAAGTCAGAATGTCATGGAATCACTTGTGGAAATGCCTTGTCACAGATACAGGGTCAAGTGAGCAAATTTCTCCTAGAGTCATTGATGAAATGCCCTCTACATCACAATCTGCCCACTTCAACAGTTCTATGACCTCATCCCAAGCATACTCAGCACAACTGAGTGTGACAAACCATGTGGCTGGACCATACTCTCACAACATGGTCATCACCTCAGAGTGTCTGCGATACCAGTATTCTTTGGTGCCATGTAGACTTGACAGAATGGAAGACAAATTCACTTGCACATTTTCATCCTTCTGCTTCAGTTTCTGCAGGAACTGTGCAGCTGTAATTCCATCAAGTGGAGTTGTGAGACGAATAGTATGAGCAATAGATGCAGACAGTATGCTAAGCTCACTCTCCTACAGGAGATGAAACAGGTACTGTACATTACATCTGAAATGCCATCCTTACTGAGCACATGACTAGTACGGTGCTCAGCACCCTGTACACGCACTTCTCTTTCATCTAGGTGCCCACCTGACCCTCTTGGGAATAAGTCTGGGAAACAGCGTGCTTCCAATGTTGCCTCCCAAATGCTGACAGGCTCACCTTCCACCTCTTTCATTTGATAGAGATCAAGGTTGTCTCCTACTGGATCTCTGCCATGTAGTGGGTGAATTGTGTACTGTTCATACACATTATCATTTGTCTCCACATTGACCTTCTTAATCATCAGTTTAGTGCTTTCCAACAGATCATGATCAACAGACACAGTGGCCATGCGATCAATATCAAGGTCTGCATAAAAGGGATTGTTGCTCTTTAAATAATTAAGAGCAAGCTTCACCTTCTCTACATTGACAACATCCTGCCAAATGACCTTTGTCTTCATTGGAACACCATTAGCAAGAATCACCAAAGTATGCTGAGTAGAGATCGCCTCAACATTTTCCTGCAGAGGAAGTGGAAGATACATAACAGAACCCTTAAGAGATCTAATGAGTTCTTTTTGTGGAATGTTCCATGTCTTTGTGTTCAGCCGTAGAATGGTTTGAAATGGTTTCATTGTCTGAATTAGAATCCATTCAATCATATTCAATGTGGCAATCTCAGTTGGAGTAACATGTGCCTCTGTGTTGTTCAAGACTGACCTTGGTGGCAGAATGTTAGACTTCACTTTGGAAAAACAGTGCTTGCACATTACAATGATTGGGTCTAACTGAAAGTCACACTTTAACAGCAGAAATGCTAACAGTCAAAACCACATGTCATTGTATGGTGACAAGGTTTCCAGGTTCACTATGACTGTTTTTCGTAACAGAGTCGATCACATGACACACATACACAATCAAATTTCTCTGTCTTTGCCAACTCAAATTTGGCAATTGATTTCCCAAACCGCTTTAGAATATCAGTTTCTAAGACAGACACACAGTTTCCATCAGCAATTGATGACTGAGCAATCACAGTATCTGTCACATTGCTGACACGCCGCAGCTGTTTCACAAATGTCATGGCACCATGCATGTCACCAGACTGCAGTAACTCATTCAGATGAGTATACTGAGTGACAACTCATCGAACATCATAGACCCTGTATACAAAGTTTTGCATGCCTGATTGATGCACCCCCAGCATACGCATGTGGTGAAAGACACTGTCACAAACACCACTATCTAGGCATGCAAGCGAGTGACCCATAAGTCCAGTATGTGGACGGATCACATGAAGGTCTATACTCTCAAACAGTTTATGCCTGTCTTTATCATCAGTAATGACAAACAGGTTGATAAAGTGCTCAACTTTGTCAAATGATGATTGCCTCGGGTTGCAAGTCTCATCACATGTCCATGAGAGACAGTGACGTTTACGAGGCTGAGTAGTTCCCTCACATTCATCATCTGACTCCATTGTGGTATTATCACACACACTGAGTACATTATACACTTTAAAGGACTCATCAATGCACAAGTTGCTGTCCTTTTTCTGTGAGTAATATGACTCCTCCCAGAAATACGCCTCTGAGTGCTGTGTATGCAGCCAGCAACCTGTGAAGACATCACAAAAATTGTCTAGGTTCAAGACAGGATATCGTTGTAGCCTCATCTTTATCTCATAGACAACTTTTCTGAACTGCTCAAGAACATGTGTCATCTTACGCCACAAGCACTGAAGAACAAACACTGCTCTATTTACAAATGTACGTACTCTGAGACGCAATTTCATTAGAAACATGACTCTTTAGGCTTTTGCGGTCACGTCTCATCACAGCAGCAGTAAGGCTGTCAATCTTAGCTTTATAAGCTAGAGATCGAAAATACTTTTGCTTTCTCAGATGTCTATCAGCACCCACAGCTTTACGTCACTGCTTAGTATGCTTCTTTATGCTCGCCTTTGCAACATTGCTGTTCCATCTCAAAGATTTATGCAACTGTTGCTGGGATGCACATTTTTTCTTTGCAGTTGAGCAAGTACGTTCTTTTCTGCGGAGGATGCAACCTGTGAATCCACAACTTGAGTAGAATGCTGAATCACTTTACGTCTTGAAGTACCATTTGTGATTTTTGTACCACTCTTAAGCAACAGTGAACTACTATGATACCTGTTTCGCCTCTGCATAGAAGTCCGTCTCTGTTTAGATGGAATCTTTTTCTCTGGGAATTCACAGTGGTGTAGGACAATGTTACATAAGCACTAGACACCTGCATAAGAAATGCAGAAAAAGACATATTTAGTGTGATACTTTTTTTGTGTCCTAGCATCAGATACTTACACACAGTGTTGATATCTCATGTATCAAACATAAATTGTACTGCTAACAAAACATTCCACTGATAATTACTGTCAGAGCTAGACACCAGATAAACCAATAAACAATATTTTCAAGTGTCGCAGAATGCAAGTTCAGTAATATCATTAAAATAAATAGGTAGACTTGCAAAAAACAAAGTTTTGTGACAACATAAAGCATCCAAACTATTTTTTTGTTTTAAAAACTGCAATTTAAAAAATTTCTGAAAAGTAGTGTCGAATGTGTGACAGTGTCACAAAATATGGTGCTGTGAGAATGACACTTTTGCAAATGCTAGCGTTGTGAGAACGACACTGTCGAATGCAGTGTCGCAAAACAGTGTTGTCAGCATGAAAGTGTCACAAAGTAGTGTAGTGAGCACAAAAGTGTTGAATAATCACATGAAAACAAGCCCTTGTTTAAGGCTAAGCCAATCACAGACTCCTTTGTATTTAAGTGATAGAAGCTGACACCAATCGAATGCTTAATTGATCAGGTCATGTCAGGGAACCAATCACAAGTGCGAAAGATTGGAGAAGAAGGACACAGCAGCCATCTTAAGGAAAAATAAGACACCCTGCTTCATATTGTGTTAGTACATCACAGTTTTCCAAACAATTTTTCTAGCATTATTAAAACTGTTAGTAGCAGAAAAATAGCATTAAAAAAAATGTTTTTTACTGCTCTATTTGACTATGGCAGTCTAAGTAACCTGTTATGTTGTAAAAAGAAGTTATCAGTGTTTAAAGTCAGAGTGTCAATCAGTACTTACCTGCACAGACAGAGCTGCAAATGGAGGCAGAAAGCAAGCAGCACGTGTATCATAACAGAACAGGCAACCAATCATAGAGCTTCCAATAGTTGTGATTGTATGAAGTAGCCCATGGAAATGTAGTATTTTCCCACCTAGAAATCGTTCAACATTTCTGGTAGACAGGAGCTGCAGCCATTCAGTGCAATCATAGTCAGTGCATGCTCTGTATTGGTTAGCCATGAGAAAAGATTAACCAATGACCTTAAAAATCAGTGGGCCGGATATTCAAAAGGGTTGCGCCATACGCCAGCCAGGATTCTTGCTTGTCGCCAAGTCCGAAAGTCGCCATTCTGCGATATTCAGCAGGAGGCAGTTCGCCACCAAAACAGGCTGAGCAACAGCACAATGCAAATGGCGGCGTCGCGGCTGGAAGGGGTGGATCCCTGCATAAAGAAGCAATGCGATGTTCAAAGGTTCGCAATGCGCGGCAAGTAGGCACAACCGGAGTTGCGCCACAGCGGAAATGAGCCAAAATAAAAAGGCTCAAGAAAGAGGCGCAAGAACGCTACAGAGATGCCAAGCAAGACAGACAGAAAGAGACAGACAGTGATAGTCCAGAACAGGGCAGGCAAGGAAATTGTGTGTGCCATAGGCTGCAGAGGCCAGTGGGGGTACCCGGTGCAGTGGAGGTAGCAGTCAGGACAGCGGGGGTAACAGAGCAACATCAGCCGGGGGGGTCACAAGCCAGGGAGATGGACAGTGCCAGCTTCCACATGGAAGCTGTAATGAGGGGGGTGAGAATGCATGCTGCAGGGGGACGTGGCCGTGGAAGGGCCCGTCGGTGGTACGCCCCCAACAGGCAGTACCGTGCCCGCATCAGCTTTGAGCTGTACACAGATGTAGAGATCGTGGGCTGGTACCACCTGAACAGGGCAATACTGAGATGGCTCTGTGAGCTGTGCAGTGATGTGATGCAGGCACCCTCACGATGGAGTCACGCTCTGTCGGTGGAGACCAAGGTGACAGCCTGCATGTGTCTGCTCACCACGGGCACCTTCCAGAGGCCGACAGGGGACACCACAGGCATCACACAGTTGGCCACATCACGCATCCTCACCCAATTCCTCAGCGCACTGTTGCCACATGCTGCAGAGTACATCCAGTTCCCCAGCACCGCGGCAGAAGCGTACAGCAAACATGCAGGAGTTCCACAGGGTAGTACGTATGCCTGGAGTGCTAGGGGCCATAGACTGCACCCATGTGGCCATTCGCATGCCACCTGGCCCCCGATGGGGCTGCATATAGGAACAGGAAGGGCTATTCCAGTGTCAACTTCCAGGTGGTGTGTGATGCCACTGGGTGCATAATCAATGTCTGTGCCACACACCCTGGCAGAGCACATGATGCCTTTATATGGTATCAGTCCACACTGTGCCATCGATTTGAGAGTGGGGACATCCCCACAGGCCATCTAGTGGGTGAGTATGCATGTAGGAATTGCAAACGTGGGGCAAGGGTGAGAATGCCACAGGTGCTATGGTAGTGGCACACAGGGATATTGGCAATATGGACCTGAACATGATACTCATCTCCACCATCTCCACACAGGTGACAGCGGATACCCACTCCATCCCTGGCTGCTCACACCATACTGGCACCCCATGACCCCATCGCATCAACGCTATAATGAGGCGCATGCCGCCACATGCAACATCATCGAGCCGGTGTTTGGGATGCTCAAGGCATGCTTCCAATGCCTAGACACCTCCAGCGGTGCCCTACAGTACAGCCCCTCAAAGGCCTGTGGGATATTCCTGGCCTGTTGTATCCTGCACAACATGGCCAAAGACTGTGGGATAGCCATTCAGGTCGAGGAGGGGGACAGTGATGGGGACGCCAGCGGCGCCGGTGATGATGGTGATGAGCAGCCCCCTTAGACGGCGGGACCCCGACTGATCTGGCAGGCCCAGCTGCACGGGACACCATCACGGAGGAGCATTATGCACGACACAGGTAAGTCAAGGGGCCATGTGCAACCAACACTGTCCTGGTGCAACCCACAGGCACACAGAGTAACACACTAGGGGTGCATGACAGCAAGGGGAGTGGAAGGGACCAGGCACACAAACACACCATCAGGGAGGGGCGAACAGTCATATGGACACACACACACACACACACCAGGCACAAAGCGTACATAGGCAGACGCACAGCAGAGCAGGAACAGACATGGCAAACACACAGATCCACAGACCACACCCACCACCTGTACTGTCCAAGTACATGTGTCAGATGCTGGGCACCCTTGCACCTTGGTGTACAGTACAATGCAGGCATCATCATGCACACGCACCTGTGGACAGCAGTCAGGATGGTGTGCAGGTGGTCTGTATGTCGGCGTGATGTGCAGGGCACCCACCAGTGCACTGCCCACCATGACGCACAGTGCACACAGGGCAGCACCAGACAGGGCCCTCACTGGGAGACAGGTCAGTCATGTTGCACCATTCCATGGCCACCGCAGATGCATGGGCGGCCCCGCCGTAACCCAACAGCACTGGCAGGCTGAGCAGGGGCCACGTGGGGTGGCACCGATGGACCACCAGGGGTCCCACTGCGCGATTGCGACCTTGTCCACACTGGGGTCTGTAGTATGCCAAACATACCTGCACCAAGGGTGCTCGGGATGCCCACAGCAGAACCCGGCGTGGACAGGCGTGTGATGCTGCGATGCGGGGAATGGGGAGTGGAGGCGTACTGTGTGGGGTGCAGTACAGGGGGCACCTGCTTGTGTGCCCAATGCAGCCACGACAGCGACCAATGCCTGGGTCTGCCTGTCAATGGTGGCGGTCACATCCATCCACATATGGACCATCTCTGCAAGGTTCAGAGCACAGTCCCTGCTGTGCCGCTCCACAGCCATGCACAGTGCCTCCACGGACGTTGCAACCCGCCTTTTCTGCTGTACTGATTCCTGCAGCAGGTGGGTGTGCTCTTCAAATGGGTACTCTGCCACAATGGCATCCTGTCCCCCAGGGTATGGAAGGTCCTGATGCTCAACACCCCTTGAGGGTGGGCACTGTTCACCAGGACCAGGAATGGGCATATAAAAGGGCAGTGGGCATGTGCCACCGCTGGACACTGTACCCCCAGACCTGGTGGGTGACTGCTGCTGCTGCCCCTCCAACCGCTGTGCCCCAGGGACCACTCGTTCCACTGCTGTGGCCACAACAGTGCCAGACACCTGCACAGCCACCGGTGCTGCCCCACCGGTGCTGACAGGCACAGTCTTGGACTGTGCCGACATGCTGGCACACACGTTGGAATCAGCTAGGCCCAGGGGCACGTGCTGGCTTGCTGTGTCCGTCATGGGACACACACATGTCACTGCCATTGCAGTCCTTGCATCATCAATGGTGCAGGTACATGCTACAGTCACAGTCACAGCGTGCTGGCATGCTTGCATGCCAGACTGCTGAGACACAGGCTGTGCACCCCCCACACCCGACTCACTGACACCAGAGTTGGCAGCCCGGCGTGCATGCTGGTGCAGTGCATGCTGGCTGGTGACAGAGGTGGATGGACCCTCCTCCATGTCCAGCAGCTCTTCCTCACTGCCTGGACCCACCACCACTGTCCCCTGAAGACGAACAGGATCTGTAACAGAAAGTGAGGACATGTGAGTGCATGTGAACAACCTTCCCCCCCCAACACCACCACCATGTCATACTGTGCAGTGATGGGCTTCCACCTGTCTGGAATCCACCTCCTGGTACACCCTCAATAGCACTCCACTGCATTGATGCAGCCAGGGTCAGCTCCACCACCGCTGGCTGGCCCCCGCCTGTGCCAGCCACGTGGCACCCTGAGGGCTGCCACCTTCTCCTTCACCCTCCTGCGGTCTGTCCCCATCTTCTTTTGCATTCCTGCACGGAGCTGGTGGCTTCCTGCAGGTTCACTGCCCGAGCTACCCCCTCCCATGCAGCCACACGGGCCTGAGGGGTGCCCGCCGTCCACTCAGTAGTGGCTCCTCCTCCAGGTAGGCCTGGAAGTGGGCCTCTGTCTCTGCCGTGGTGAAGTTGGGCCTCCTCCTCCGCCCACCATCCTCACCCTCACCTTGGCTCTGCTTGGTCATGTCAATCTGTATGGGTGGAAGTGGACACCTGTCACTGTGCAGTCTACAGCATTATCCCATCACCATTGTCCAGAACATCACACAGCATGCAACCCACCTCTCACCTGCAGTAACCGAATCTGGCCAGCGCAGCCCAATGTCGCACATTTATAGCGCAATGCATGCAAATTAGGAGTGGAGCAACTGTAATGAGATGCAAATCGGCCACTGCCTTTGAATGGCTGATCAGATGATTTGCATGTAGCCGACTGAATATCGCGCCCGTTGCGGTTTGCGCCAGCAGTTGAGCCAGCTGAGCCAATGGCGCATATCTGTGACTTATGTGGTACACTGCGTTGCGCATGCCCAGGTAGCTACGCGGGCATCTGCGGCGCTAATGGCGTGCTGCTCTGAGGATCGGCAATTCAGGCCATAGCCACCATTGTGCCAATGGCGCTACAGCACTGGTCACCACATGGCGCAGTGGCAGTACTGCACAATAGTCCACTGTGGCACTGGCACGCAGGTGTCTGATCGCGCAGGATGTGTGGACGTCCGATGGTGCTGTGTGTGGCCTTGCGCCACTGACTCATGACCTTGTGCATGACCTTTGCCCCCTGGCACTGTACGTCTGCCATGTGAATGGCTCTATCACGCTGTTCGGTAACAGCACGATGTGGACCGACGGCGCTGTCCGAACAGCACGATAGGCAGTGATGGAGTTGTATTGCGCAACATTTCCACTTGGGGTTGCCGTGCTGCTGAGCGCGCCATATTGCCACTGTACAGTTTGACAATGGCATGCAGGAGAGCACCACAATGGGGGGCTTTGGAGTTAGCCAACCTGGTGGCTGTGGTGGAGCCCCACTATGGCTCACTGTTCGAGGGTGTGCCCCTGCAGGTGCCACGCACCCATGTGTGGCAGCAGGTTGCCGCTGCCCTGGAGCAGGCCACTGGGCGGAGGAGGACCCCTGAACAGTGCAGGCACCGCTATGGCGATCTGCAGAGGAGGGAGCATGCTCTGCTTGCATGCCTCAGGTCGTGTGCCAGGAGGGGCATTGTGCCCAGGCCTGGTGGGTGTGCTGTGTATGCACCGGTATTGTCTTCATGGGTGACTGTGTAATGTAATCTGTGCATGGGTGTGGGTTGGGCTGTGGTTTGCTGTGAGGGTGTTTGCAGGTGTGTGCTGTTTGGGTCTGGATGTGTGGGCAGGCACACTCAATGGGGCAAGAGGCTGTCTGCTTTGGGATCTCACTGATGTTTTTCTCTTCCTTTTGTCTCCCACAGGTGTGGAGGAGCGGAGGCAGGCACGGGCTGAGGCATGGGATGGTGGTGCCAGGGTGGCTGGTGGAGGAGGGGTGCAACAGCCACAGCAGCAGCAACAGCAGCAGCCACAGCTGCAGCCGCAGCACCTGATGCAGTGGCTTGATGAGGGTGAGTGTCATTACAACATGGATGCTATTGCATGCTGTGGGGGGGGCATGGCCACCATCCATGGACAACACTGCCATGCACGTGACGTGTGACAGTCAGCACTGTCCAGTGGCACTGCATGTCTGTGAGTGCATCACTGGTGGTCCATGCATGCACTGGGCACATGGCTGTGGTACTACCTTCCCACGACATAGCCACATCACTGGACAGCCTTGGTTGTGCTCTGCTGGGCATGGGTGGGGTGTGTGTGCAGTGGCACACATGGCTGTTGCTGCCTGGTTGGGCTTGTCTTGTGCACGGTCACTGTGAGTGGGTGCAGTCCATCACAGGGGTGGGGCACTTGGCTGTATGCCATGCATGTTGGGTGGACTTCAGGGTTGTGGACAGTCACAGCCATTGATTCTGTTCCCTTGCCCTAGGTGTCCGGGTCCTACACAGGATTGAGCGGGCTGTCCACCACCTGCTGGAGGTGTCCACGGCATCCCTAGCCATTCTGCAGGAGATGCACCGGAGGGGTGTCAGTCGATGGAGGAGGCCACAAGACCAGGGGCAACCTGCTGCTGTGCAGCCTGGAGGACAGTAGCTGTCCCACACCTACCCCCTTTACCCTTCCCTCACACCCTGCCTTTCCTCACCAAGTTATTCACCCCTGCCCCTTACCCACCCCTACCTTGTATCTGTACCCCAACCCCTTTCTTGTATATATCTCTCTGTACATAGTTTATTGTTGTGTGTTTGTGTTGATATTCTTTTATAAATCTATTTTGTATGAATACTGTAGTGGTCTCTGATTTTCAGCTGTCTATGGGTGCTCAGTTGCAGTGGTGTGTATGGCATCTGGTGTGGTATTGTCTTGGGATTGTGTGTGTGTGTGCATGGGGGGGTGTCCCTGGTGTGGTGGTGGCTTTCAGCCGGACTGGCCATGTGCTGCCACACACCGCTGGGTGCTCCTGGTGGGTCTGGCTTGTATGGTTTGGTGGTACACATGGTTGCATTGTGCCGGAGGGGCCTGGGGAGTCCTGCAGTGACAGTCACAGTCACTGCTCATGGGTGGTGTCTTGGGGTCACAGTGCAGGGTGTGCTGTGCACACGGGGGGGCTGCTGGACACTGGGATGGTCTGCCCCTTTGTGTGGCAGTCTCAGCTTGCCAGTGGGTGTGCTGCAGTAACACGGCCAGGATGTGCTTTCTTTGCTTGTCCCCGTGGGCCGGTTGATATTCCGTCCCTCTCCCAGTTATGCTGTTCTTGGGGTGTGGGGGTGCATTGTTAGTTCTGCAGTGTGTCCCTGTGCCCATCTGTGGCATGGGTGGTGGGCCTCTGCCTACCTCCCTGGTTGTGCTGTTCCATTGCTATGATGCTGGGGGTGTCATTGCTTGCCCTATGGGCCTCTGGACTGCTCAGCTTGGCTGGCCTTGTTGCGCTATGGCACATTGTATCTGCTCAGCTTCCCCTTCCTGGTTGCGCTATGGCGCAGTTTGTGCAATATTCAGACATTGGCTGCTTGCGCAATTGGCCTTGCTCCATGTTTGAATATCGCGACGATTGTGCATGTGCGCAAGTGACTTGTGCCTGCTCTTGCTGTTGCACACTTTTCGGGCTCAGTTTGAATATCCGGCCCAGTGTGTTTTGGGACAACCCACTGAAGCAATGTTGTAGGAGAGAGGGAAATTTCACTTTCATAGACAGTTGTGTCTAGACACTGCAGGAGAAACACTGATTCTTTTGGTAGCTCTCTATCCTCTTCTTAGCTTCAAAACTCAGAATGGCAGAAAACAGCAAAAGGACTGTGTGGGTAATTGGCAGCAGTATTGTAAGGTGAGCTTCACAGTGTGCTCAGAGGAGTGATTTTGGCAGAGACCTGCAGCTTCCAAATTGCTCTGTGAAGTGGTTTGGCAAGGGAGGCATGAGGTGGGAGCATCTCATGCCAACAATGCACAGACTTCTGAGTACTCAAGCTCGGCCGGACATGCTGCTGATTCATCTCGGAGGCAATGATGTGGGCACAAACTGATGGGTAGATTTAGTGTCAGAAGCAAAATTGGACCTTGCTTCTATTATGGATATGTTACCTGCCTGTAAGATTATATTTTCTGATATTACAGAGCATAGGGTCTGGCAAGCAGAATAGCACATGTACCTGCTTGACAGAGCATGGAGAAAGGTAAACATACAGATATCTGGATATCTGCACATGTCTGGGATGCGCACGATACGTCACCCTGAAATTAAGTATTCTAATCATTGGCTATACCTACTAAACGGTGTGCACTTCTCTCATGCTGGCAATTACCTGTTTCTGGAAGACCTTCAAGATGGAATCCTCACCTCCCTCTAAAGAAATCAGACTGTTAAATACTAACTTGTCAAAAAAATGCTCTTTTAAGAGCCACAAAACCTTGGACAAAAAATAGAAAAGCTGCATACAGAACACACATAATGGTCAGCCATTTTATGTCTGCAATATTAGCATATAAACAAAGTGACAGGGTGTGCTTTGAGTGGGTCAACCAAATGCAATAAATTTGCTGTTTATGACACTCACTGCAACTCTGACTCTTGCTACATTAACAAAATAAATATCAGAATGTAAAATCATTCTGATAATCTGCCCACATACAAGTGCTGTAACATGTTATTAGTGAAACCACTTACCCTCAGAAAAACACATCCACACACACATAATAAATAAATATTCTCTGTCTTTTGATTTATTTCAGTTTTTCAAAGCTAAACAAAATGAGACTGTGGTCAACTAGGGAGGTGTGCTGTTTGGTTGAGGCAGCACAATTAAAAGGAAATGCCAAAATACTGATGCGTAGCACCAAGAGAAAAATGGACCATATGTGGAGGCACATACACGCAAATCTTGCATACCGTTTCCGAATAAAGAATAAGTCATCTGCAATGTGCAAACAGAAATGGAAACTGCTGCACCAGCAATTCTACGTCCTGAAGCAAAGAGAAGAGATACTGGAGAATGATGTAGGATGGAACTACCTCGCCCATGAGATGTGGGAGTCTGCAGGAAGACCTGCTGCTGGGGAGCGCCTACAACGTCATAAGTATTAGTGAAACAGCATACTAATAAAAAAAAATATTAAGCAGTCATTTGTATGCTAGACAGATACATCTTGTAATGTCAGGAATGAAACAGTTGTAGTTGTGCAGCAGCATTACACTAATGACCCACCACCTTGTCTTGGGGGTAGGCAGAGAACGTTCATTGTATGTCTGACAACATTCAACTCCTATGTGTCCAAACTCATGTCTACCTGAATCAATTACATTGACCATTGATGTGCATGTGGTTACTTTTACCATAGCTCCATGCTCAGGGTGCACTACATGGTGACTGTTGGAGTTGGGTGGGGTTGAACAGGTGTACTGACTGGTTCAGGTCACTCAACTCCTAACTATTATAAGTTGTGTGCCCCACAAATGAAAGAGTAGTACCATTGATATCCATGGCCTCAATTTTGCTGTGTCTCTACACTCATGATGCAGTGCCAGCTGGGGGGATGGCTGCCTCAAAATGTGCAGCCCCTAACTGTACTAAGTTCCATGCACCTGCAATGATACAGTTGTTACATTCAACTCCAACACATCAATAAAACTGTCACTCACAACTCAGAATTCAGTACTTCCCCTTGGGGGGGCATTGTTTGGCTGACGACGTGCAACTTCAGACTTCCCTAACTAGTGTGTACCCATAATTATAGAGGTGTGCCATAAATGTTCAAATCATCACTTTAGCTGTGACTCCACAGTCAGCATGTGCTTCCTGCTCTGGTTGGAGGGCATTCCTGTCTGACACCATGCTACTCCTAAGTGTTCTAAATTGTGTATCCCTGCAACTACAAAATGTGCACCGTTAATATCAATGTACTTTCTTTTACTGTCACTGTACCCTCAAGATGTACTACATGACCTAGGGTTGGGGGTGAGGAGCACATTCCCTACTTAACACCATACAACTGCTAACTCTCCTAACTAATACGTTACTAGAATCATACCACTGTACCATTTATATCCATAGTCTTTCTTTTTCTGTTAGTCTGCACTGACGATGCAGTACTTGCTGGGGGGGGTGCCATTGCCTGGCTGACGGGGTTAGGGGTGCAGAGGAGTATTGCCTGTTTGAGGTAATCCAAATCCTAACTATACCAACTTGTGTGCAACACAAATCAAGGAATTGTTTCATTGATATTCATGGCCTCAATGTTGCTGTGTCTCTACACTCAAGATGCAGTACCAGGTCTGGGGGGCATTGGCCGCCTCAAGCCATGCAACTAATACCTGTGCTACCTTGCCTGTGAGTGCAATGATACAGTAGTAACATTCAAGAACAACACACCATTTTAACTGTCACACACCACTCAGAATTCAGTACGTCACCTGGGGGGGGCATTGTTTGGCCAAGATCATGCAACTTCTGACTGTCCTAACAAGTGTGTACCTGTAATCATAAAGGTATACCATTTATGTTCAGATCCTCACTTTTACTGTGACTATATACTCAGGATGCACTACCTGCTCGGGGGTATTCCTGTCTGACAACGTGCAACTTCTAACTATCCTAACTTGTGTATCTCTGCAATGACAAAGGTGCACCGTTACTATCAGTGTACTTAATTTTAATGTCACTATTCACTCAGGATGCACAACCAGTGTCAGTTAGCAGTTAGTGTTAGCAGTGTCAGTGGCTCAGTAGGTAGCACACTCGCCTCTGAGGCCGGGAGATCAGAGGGCTGTGGGTTCAGTTCCCACATCTGGCACTTGGGTTAATATCCTAGTACTGACACTGTAATGCAGCATGAGAGGGGTGCTGCATTTCTGAGGTGCCGTCTTTTGGATGAAACGTTAAACCGAGGTCCCATCTGCCTGGATTGGTGGTAGTTCAGGTGGATGTTAAAGATCCCATGGCACTTATCGAAAAGAGTAGGGGAATTTCCCCGGTGTCCTGGCCAAATTTCCCTCATTCACTAAAAATACCACCAACAGCTTAATCTGGTTCAAGGTCAGTTGGCATTCATCTGTATCCCCCTCCCTCCCCCGGGTCGTGCCTGAAAATAGGCAGGATTTGTCTAGTGCACTTACCCGGTCAACAAAAGCTAAATAAATAAATAAATAAATAAACCTAGCCCTGGGGGGTTGGGAGTAGGGTATTCCCTACGTAATGCCATACAACTCCAAACTCTACCAACTAGTATGTTACTGCAATCATACCACTGCACCATTTATATCCATAGCTTTGGTTTTAGTTTGTCTCCACTCAGTATGCAGTGTCTGCTTGGGGCGGTGCCATTGCCTGGCTAATGCCACAAACTCCTACTGCACCAACTACTGTGTTAATGCAGTCATGCAGCTGTACCATTTACTGTATAGCAGGTTGAATTAGCTTCCCGTAATTTTCGCACAAGAAATTTGTTAAACATATTCACGTCTTGCAGAAATCACGCTGTGGTAGTACTGGTAAATATGGTGTTTAATAGGCTGACAGCTGGTTGTAATTTGGGAGAGTATTTAACTAGTCTGTGTTTCACTTACCATTACTGCACCGACTGCCCTATACTGAATCTCTGTTGTTGATCTAGTATGTCCCTGCTGAAGTGGATAAAGTCCTCCCAGTGCAAGGGCAGGTATCCAATGGAGCCGAGTGCAGTAGATGCCATCAAACTTTCTGAGAACTCAGGTGTGGAGCTTCATGTTGTGGCATCTGTTTCAAGAGAACTGTCTACCCCACCTACTAAGAAACCCAGGCCATCTACATATGCCACATACACCCCTGACCTCCGTTACCGACTGGGGAAGTACACAGCTGTGAATGGGGTAATAGCAGCTGTTTGCTTTCATCAATCACAGCATGGAGGGTTAGTTAACCAAAGCACAGTCTAAAAGCTCAAAACTGATTACCTGGCAGCAGTTAACATGGCTGGGGACCCACAACAATGTCCCCCTGGCTGCCTCACAAACCACGGGGACAAAATAAACACCCATTGGATGATTTTGAGGAGCAGCTCAGAAAAATTATCTGGACCATGCGAGCTGAAGGAGCAGTTGTAAACACTCGAGTCATCCATGTGGTAGCTTCTGCTTGAAAATGGGGGGCACCTGTCTCTTTCAATAAAACAAAATGGGCATGGGATTTCCTCAATCAAATGCGGTTTAGCCAGAGGAAGGGGATGAAAGTTGCTCGCAAAATGCCTGCAGATCTGATTTGAGCTAGCAAGGAGAACATTCCTGCTCTTTTTTGGGGTAGCAAAGAGAACATTTCTGCTTTTGTTTTGTGGCTTCTGAAGTACGGGGCTTTTGATTGAAGTTACAACTTTTAATTGTACCATTGTATGGCTGTCTTCTGTTAATAGCAGTGGTGTTCGCTAATTATCAAATCCTGCTTGATTTCACGGTATGACTTGTAATAGGGAATATAGTGAAATATATCAGGATGCAAAATATTCCTGCTATACAGTATATTCACAGTTTGTTTCTTTCTGTGAGTCTCCACTCAGGATGCAGTAACTGCTCTGGGTGGTGGGGGCATGGGGCCTGCTTGACACCATGCAACTCCTAAGTGTCCTAATTTGTGTGTACCTACAACCACAAAAGTACACTGCTCATCTCTATGTACTTTCTTTTCCTGTGACTCTCTACTCAGGATACACTGCCTCACCTGGGGAGGGTGGGCATTACCTGGGTGATGGCATACAACTTCTCAGTATCCTAACTTGTGTGTGCCTGCAATCAGGCAGATCTTCCATTGATCTGCATCCACACATTTAGCTGTAGCTGTTCACTCTGTATACACTACCTGATCTACAGGACTGGGGGGTCATTGCCTGGTGAAGCCGTACACCTCTAACTCTCTTTTCTGGTCATGCAATCAGTCTGCTGTTTCATTGATGTACATGTACTTTATATTACTGTGTATCTCCACTCAGAGTACAACACCTCATGTCCGCATAGTGTCTCATTCCCTGCACGATGATGAACAATACGGAAGTTGCATAACATCTGTGTATCTACAATTACAGAGGTGTACCTTCTATGTCCAAACTCTCACTTTTGTTGTGAAGAAGTAGCTCATATGTGTCACCACAGGGGGGCCAAGTGCATTGCATGGCTGAGGGTCTGCAATTCCTAACTGTCTTAAGTTGTGTACACTTGGAATCAGTGAAGTGAACCATAGATGTATATGGGCTTTTGTTTAAGTCTGGATGTCTACTCAGGACACAACAGCTGCATTACATATACTAAGCCACACCTAGATGTTAACAACAGTGTAAATATTGTTATGTATTCATTTACAGAACATCAGAGGTGCCCCATACTTCAGGGCGAGGTAGTTCCAGCTCCAATAGAAGCCGTGGAGGCTGATGACTCAGACGAGAGTGTGATTCTCGTAGAGTCAGAAGGTAAGAGACATTCATCACCACCCCAACAAATGCAGATTACCACGTACTATGACAGTGTTAATTAAACAATTGTGCGCAACATGGTGTGTGTCATGCTGGGATAACATGATGACTCAGGTGGTTGGGCACGAGCCCGCAGGCCGAGTGTGTCCAGTACCTGAGGTGTGACATGATCCCAAATGACACACACCCTGAAGGGCATTAATGCAATAATTCACTGGTTCATTGTTCTATCTAAAATAAAAAATAAGTTTCAAGAATGTTTATATTAGTGAGACTGTTCCCAGTTGTTAACTCATCGATGACACATAGCATAGATGGGTTAACAATATCGTGATGTCACACCAATGATAAAATGTTATTATAAAAAGGTTAATCTCTACCTATTACAGCAAAAAAAGCACACATTATATATGCTATTGAAGGAGCATGCTCAACTTGAACTGTGTCACAACATACAGATATTGATGTCACCTCTGAGTTAGACAATGCATGTTATTCCTTTTACATGTTATTTAAATATTGATGTCACCTCTGAGTTAGACAAGGCATGTTATTCCTTTTACATGTTATTTAAATATTGATGTCACCTCTGAGTTAGACAATGCATGTTATTCCTTTTACATGTTATTTAAACAGTGACCACTATCAACCTGTCTTGTCAGTTCCTCAGTTCAGATGTGTACTGTGGATACAGTGCATGGATTATTCTCTACACACAGTTTTACAATAAGCAATAAGCGGTTCTGAAGTAACATGTGATTTACAACACCCAGAATGTTTAACCCATATCGCAAAGTTGACTGTTACATCCTTGCAGTTGTGGTACATCCACCGTTAAGTCACATCTTAGAAACTTGTTATTGCAAGAATGCCAAGAGTAATATATTAATATTATGGCATATACGTTTTAAACACTTTTCATTTTTTTTTCTTGTGTATATTGCTGTGCTACAAATAACCTGCACTAGTATTTCTTCATTAGTAATTGACTATCAGAGTATTTACAACAGTGAGACACTGGCAATATCAACATAACATTTGATGCTCAGTCATATCCATGATATTATACTGGATAGAAATGTTAACACAATGAACTTCTCTTATTTCAGGCTAACTTAATAATGCAAATCATCCTCAAGTGTTAAAACAGCTTCATTTACTTCTGTTATGAAGCAAAGTAAAACATGTTGTCACCACTGTTCGACTGCTATCGAAAATCTTATGTTAACAGCCAGTGTTAAACTTTAGTCATATCTCACAACTAGCCGTCTAGCACATAGTCAGACAGCAGAGGATAAAAAGCAATAAAAATGTATTTTTTGTTTTAGGTGCCAGGGAGACTGGGTCACAACATGTACAACAGGTGGTGAAGACCGAACCAAGTGATGCTGCTCAGCATAAGTAGTACAAGATACCACACACACATTATTGATATACATCACAAATAAGAGTTCTTCAACTTACTCCCAGTGCCAAATACTGTAGATGAACAGCACATTACTTCTGCTGACTCTGCAGTCAAACAATAGCACTTGGTATCTAAATATGGAACGGCAAGCCCATTGCGCAGCTGATGCCATGCAACTCTTAAGTATGGAAATTTGTCTACAACTGCAATCTGACAACTATTCTATTTATGTTCAAGTTATACAAACACTACCTGTCTAACCTGTGTGAGGCACAGCTCAGTGACAACCACTATTGATGCCCATGGGTTTTTTTACTGTAACACCTCACTCAAGATTCAGTGCCTGTTCTATGGAGAAGGGTGTCATTGCAACTCCTAACGCAGGCAACTTGTCTGTACCTGCAATGAGAGACATGTACTGTTCATCTCCATGGTTCAGTAGTGGTCTGCGTCCCCACTCAAAACACAGTACATTGTGTGGTAGGGAGGGGAACAGCTGAGTTTACAGACCTCTTAAGTGTACTAACTTACGTACATACAATCAGGCTTGTGTACTGTCCATGTCCATGGTCTCAGTGTTGCTTTCAGTCTGCACTCATGATCTGTGACCTAATGGTCTGCAGAGGGATGGGCAATTGCCCTTGTGAGCTCATTCACCCCATAACCATGCTCACCTGTATGTGACAACAATCACACAGGTGCAGTACTGATCTCCATCCCCTCAGTAATTCTGTGGCTCTCTACTCAGGATCCAGTATGTGATCTCACAGGGCAGTGGTGGGGGTCGGGGAGTCTATGTACAAGACAATTCCTCCTTGAAACCATGAGACTGGTACCTGTGTTGTCATGTGTCGAACTACATCCAGGCACGTATATCATTTATTTCCATGTCCTCAGTTTTACCATGGTTCTCCACTCACAAAGCAAGACTTGATCAGCAGATAGGGGTGCTGTACCATTGGCTGACTCAGTACATGCAACTTTTAGCTGTCCTAACACATTTGACTGTAATCAGATAGCTCTGCCATAGATGTCCATCATCTCACTTTTGCTGTGACTGTACATGCAGAATAGAGTACTTAGCCTTGTAGGGGTGCAGACAGGTAGACCATTGTCTGTCTATGTCTATGTAACTGTCAACTTTGTTAACTTGTCTGTCTACCTACAACCAGGAACATCAACCACCCATGTCTATGGCATTAGGTTTCTGTGGATCTCCACTCACCATGGACGATGTAGTTGCTTTGCAGGTGACAGCCCATCATTGTCTGCCTGACATAAGCAAAGTACTTACCGTACTAAGTTGTGTGCACCTGCAATAAGATACATGTACCATAGATGTACATACCATCAGTTTAGTAGTAGTTCCACAGTTAGATCTGGTACCTGGTCTACTGTGGGTAGGGAGGCTCATTGCTTGGCTGAGATTGTGTAACTCCTAACTATGGTAAGTGATATGCAACTGCAACCAATTAGAGGCACTGTTCATTGGCATCTGCATAGTTTAACTCTGCCTCTCCACTTAAAATGCTTGACTTAATTTTAACCGGGGGGGGGGGTCTTCCTTGGCTGAGGACATGCAGCCACATAGTGAACCTATTTGTGCACAACTTCAGTAAAGCAGCTGTAATGCTGATGGCCACGGCACTAGTTTAGCTCTATCCATTCCCTACAGTAAATATACCATGCCTGCTCAAGACGGATCCACTTTGCTAAGCAGAGGCAGCATAACTCCAACCTTTAATGACTTCTGTGTACCTGCAATAACAGAGCTGTACCATTGGTATCCATAATAAACTTTATATATCACTCTTCACTCAATATGTTCTAACTCATATAATATACTGCAGAGGGGGCATCACCTTGTTAACCCTCTGCAACTCCTGACTATCAGGCTTCTGTGTATGTGCAGTCAGTGACAGACGGCATTGATGACTTTTCTTTTCTTGTATCTATCCACTCAGTATGTACTTCACACCCATAACATGAGACAAGTGACGGCAGTTACCTGTATGATCATTTAAACCCCTAGATGTATCAACTTGCTTCCTCCACCAATAATATAGCTGAACGATTGATCGCCTATAACAAGACTATTACAACCATTACGTGAATGTCTTCATTTTAACTGTGGTATCAACAGTGGTAGACATGATGACAAAATACAACAAACAAGAACTAACTATGAGCCACACAAACAGTTAAGGAATACATGTTCTTATCAGATATACAACAAACACACATATATCAATCTACATACTCAGTATTTATTTTCTCTTTACAGGTCCTAAAAGAAGGCATAAAATGGGCTTCTACTCTACCTGTTTAGGTAGGCTCAAGCAGAAAGTTGACCATCTCCAGGAAACCATTGATGAAATACAGGAAATGTTACGAGTGCAGCAGGGGATGGTCAGCCTCCTGCTTGAGCCTGTCAAGACGGGTATTGATGCCACCAAACAAGCCAGCACCGTCCCACCGCAGGAAGCAGACTCCAGTCTCCTTGGACAAAGTTGAGCCTCCACAGCACCGGTATCTCTTCTCGGCACAGCAGTTTCCACCTCCAGCACGCCTCCACATATGGTCCAAGCACCTGACCTGTGCTGCCTCGACCAGAAGTACATCTCCCAATCAACAAATGTTACATTTTCTAATAACAGATTTATATTAAAGATTTTTTTTGTATCTCTATTTTATAAGAATTTTATATATTGAAAAAGAAAATTACTTATATTTTTTGTATATTTTCACAAAAACACTTTGTTATAAATATTTTCTACTTTCAAAAAAACTCATAGGGCCAGATATTCAAAAGGGCTGCCTCATGCGCAACAGGGTTGCGCATGCTCAAGTCCTACATTGTGCCATTCTGCGATATTCAGCAGGAGGCAGTTGCGCAACTGAAAACAGGCTGAGCAACAGCGCAATGCAAATGAATGCATGCTCAACAGGAGGGGGAGGAACCATGCATAAACTGCACAGCCCGATATTCAGCCGGACTGTGCAGAGTTGTGCAGGCGCAACCCCAACCTGAGCCTGCAGGACCTTGAGCCAAAAAAAAGGCTTGTGAAGAGGGCCACCCACAGGTGAGCTGCTGTGATGCAGGCGCAACACAGCAGCTGCCACCTGTGGCTGGCCCCCAACTCAATCGCTGTGCCCCCAGCCTGATCGTGGGCATAGTATACTCCCCACCAGCCCGATTGCGGGCATCAATGTGCTCCCCTCCTCGTCATCATCCCTGGTGGTCCAGTGGACCATAATGCCCGATCGCGGGCAGAAAGTAAAATGAACCAACCCCAACATCTCCCTAATGCCCGATCGCGGGCAGAAAGTAAATGAACCAACCCCGAATATCTCCCTAATGCCCGATCGCGGGCAGAAAATAAAATGAACCAACCCCAACATCTCCCTAATGCCCAATCGCGGCAGAAAGTAAAATGAACCAACCCCGGTTTGTCTATAATAACGATCGGCGGGCAGAAAGTAAATTAACCAACCCCAGACATCTCCCTAATGCCCGATCGTGGGCAGAATGTAAATAGACCCCCAACATCCTGGTGGTCAGTGGAGTTGCCGATCACACGGGCAGAATGTAAATGACTCTCGCCCAAACATCTCCCCTGGTGGCTAGTGTCCCCCACCCACCCACCCATGAAGCCCACCCACTTCCTCCCGCAGCCGGCAGGCGGTAGTATCCCACTCGCCGTTACCACCGCCGCTGATCCGATCGCCCGGTCAGATCGCTTCAGTTGCGTAGCGAGTCCACGGGCAGGCAGCCCATACCGTATATGACAGTCCAATCTGACTGTCATACGGTATGGCTGCATGCCCATTGGTTCTTGCTCTGCACCAATGGGGGCAGCCCTACCGGCCGTCGGCGGGCGCGGGCGCAGGCGGTGGGATGCTGCCGCCCGCTGCTGGGGAGCGGGTGGTGGGGCTTCGTGGGTGGGTGAGGTGGGGACACTCAGCCACCAGGGAGATGTTTGGGCGGGGGTTCATTTTACATTCTGCCCACGATCGGGCATTATGGTCCACTGGACCACCAGGGAGATGTTCGTGGGGTTGGTTCATTTACTTTCTGCCCGCGATCGGGCATTAGGGAGATGATCGGGGTTGGTTCATTTTACTTTCTGCCCGCGATCGGGCATTTCGTCCACTGACCACCAGGGTGATGTCTGGGGTTGGTTCATTTTACTTTCTGCCCGCGATCGGGCATTAGGGAGATGTTTGGGGGTTGGTCTATTTTACTTTCTGCCCGCGATCGGGCATTACGGTCCACTGACCACCAGGAAGATGTACGGGAGAGGTGGGGAGCCACATTGTCCGCGACATTGCAGGGTGCGGCCGGTCATCGACGGCTGCTGCCTGGCAGGGCGGCCAGGCACAAGTCCTCGATCGGCACCCACATGCTAATGGCATGCAAATGGGGCCATAATCAGATGCAAATGGCCCCCTGCGCCTTGCATGAATTATGGCACCATTTGCATGTCACCTTTTGAATATCGTGATTTTGCGCATGGCGCAATGGTACTTGGCCACCGCAAGTTGAATGCTCCACTCTGACAACTTGCGGTGGTACAAGTTTCACTGCGCCATGCACAGTGGCTGTGGCTGGGGGGTGATATTCAAAGGAGTTGCTCAATAGCTCAACTCCTTTGAATATCGCCCACACCTCCCCCATGCTAAGAACTATTTTATGAAGGCAGGGCTTTGCGCCTCAGAATGGCTAGTTTGAATATCCAGCCCATAGTGTTTTATTCTAAATCTTGAATGGTTACAATTACCTGTACACAGAAATAGTTTCAGTTTTACTGTTATGACACTACTTGTGATGTGCTCTACAGTCATGACACAGAAACTCTTTTTAGGGTGGAGTCTGCATAATAACCTCAGCCCACAAACAACCTACTGTTCTGCCTTGTATGCACGTGCAGTCACATAGCTGAACCATCTCTTTCACTCCCATCAGTTTTGCTGTGAGTCTACAGTCAAGAAACACTGCCTTTCTTCCCTGGATTGCGTATTGCTTGTCTGACTCCATGGAACTGCTAACAGTACTAACTCTCCACTCAAGATGCAATCCCTCACCTACTGGTGGGGACTTGCTGGCTGACACCGTACAACTCCTAACTGTCTCAACTAGTCTGTTACAAGAATCATGGAGCTGTACCCCCTATATCCATAACCTTTGTTTTCCTGTGATTTTCCACTCAGGATGCACTACATGCCCTGTGCTGAGAACGCAGCCTTCCCAGTCTGATGACATACAACTCCAAAGTGTCCCAACTTCTGTTCCCCTATACTCACAGTGGTGTGCCATTGATGTCTATGTACTTTCTTTCCCTGTGAATCTCCAGTCACGATGCAATACCTGCTCTGGGGAGGGTGGCATTGCCTGGCTGATGCTGTGCAACTCCTAAGTGTACTAACTTCTGTGTGCCTACAACCAGAAAGGTGCAACATTGATGTCTATGTACTTTCTTTCCCTGTGACTCTCCACTCAAGATGCAGTCTGTCACCTGGGGGGGTGAGGATTGCCTGGCTGCCACCATGCAACTCCTCACTATCACAACTAATGTGTTACTACAATAATGGAGCTTAACCACTTATATCCATAACCTTTGTTTTCCAGTGAACCCACTCAGGATCTACTGCATGCCCCTGTGTTGGGTGGGTGGGTGGGGGCATTTCAAGTCTATGACATAGAACCCAAAGTGTCCCAACTTGTGTGCCCTTACAATCACAGTGGTGTACCATTGATGTCTATTTACTTTCTTTTCCTGTGACTCTCCACTCACAATGCAGTACCTACTCTCGGGGGGGGGGCATTGACTGGCTGACAGTGTACAACTCCTAACTCTAGTAGCTTGTGTGTGGCTGGAACCACAAAGGTGTACCACTGATGTCTATGTATTTTATTTTCCTGTGACTCTGCACTCAAGATGCCGTTCCTCACCTGATGGGGGTGGTGATTCCCTGCCTGACAATCTGCAACTCCTAACTGTCACAACTACTATGTTACTAGAATCATGTAGCTGTACTACTAACATCCATAGCCTTTGTTTTCCACTGAGTCTCCACTCAGGATGCACGACATGCCCTGTACTGGGCAAGAGTTTGGGGGGCATTCCCTATCTGACAACATACAACTCCAAAGTGACCCAACTTGTGTGACTCTACAATCACAGTGGTGTACCATTAATGTCTATGTACTTTCTTTCCCTGTAACTCTCCACTCACGATGCAGTACCTGCTCTCTCGTGGGGGGAGATGGCCTGTCTGACACCATGCAACTCCTAGATGTACTAGCTTTTGTGTGTCTGCAACCAGAAAGGTGCACCATTGATGTCTGTGTAGTTTCTTTCCCAGTGACTCTCCACTCAAGATACAGTTTGCCTTCCTTTTGTTGCAAGGGGGGTTCTCAACCCTAACATCGAATTTCCTCACTTTTGTTGCTGTGAAACAACCCCAACTGATGCATTAAATGGATTTTTTTGCCTCTAATTTCCCTTCTGTTTGAGAATGTGCAGTAGAAGTAGTGAATGTAATGTGGTGTTGATAGCGCGGGACCCACCACCATGATGTTTTCTGACATAGTAATGGTAAGTGCAAAAGAAACACAAGCGCTAATGGTTACGCACATGGTGACAGAAAATGTAAATGGTAAAGCAAACATAAATAGGAACGCAAGCACAAAGTGGTGCCGAACTGAACAGTGACGCAAAAGGGAGATGCAACCATGTAAGGAAATGCAAACCGTGCCATGCACAGTCAAGGTCCGACAATTGTAAATGCAGATTGTAATGTTTACAGCATAAATAATGCCAAAGGGAACAGAAACAGAAATGGGAATGGAACCGCATACGTAAACGTAAACCGTTATGCACACAGGCACAGTAACAAAATTGGAAATGCAAATGGTAACAGTAACAACAACGAAGCCACAAACTGAAAGAGAAATGCAAATGCAAATGAAAGGTGTGCCGTAAATGCAAACCGAAATGCAAACAGAAACAGTAGTGGAAACGCAAATGGTTACACTAATGCAACCACAAGCACAAACGAGAACACAGAGGGTAACGCACACGGAGGCATACACGTGAACGCTAATGCAGACGGGTACAAAAACACAAGTGGAAACATTAACTGTAACAGTAATGGAAGCGCACAGCCTGTGTTTGCCCAACAACTGCATAGAGAAACACAGTGTGTACAAAGAATGTATGCATAGTAAAAGGGCCTCGTAGCAGAAAATGAGCTGTTGGAATACTAATTTGCTTATATCTCAGGAACTGTACAACGTAGAAAAAAAAATCACATGATTCATGATTTTCCTGGCTACATTTTTTCTAAATGCATAGCCACAGGCTACTCATTGTCATGCCAAAAATTCCTTATCTCGCACCATTTCCAAGATACGAGTCCCGAAAGGCACGGTGGATACCACCATGTTAGTCTATGGGAAAAAATGTCAACTTTCGAGTACTGTAACTTGCCATCCATAAAATATTTTTTCGCCAAACCACCAAAAGGCACATCTGTGAGATGTTGGCTGCCTACACTCCAAATTTGAGCCCAAAAGACCAAACAGTTCTTTTGAGCAGGGTGGCAAAGAACTGCTGTTATTTTGGCCATAGTCTGAAAAACTAGTGTCGCAATTTGCGACACTTTTCGCAAAAATTTGTGAAAGTGTCGCAGGTGTGACACTACTTTCTCCAGAAATTTGAAAAACATATTTCTGGGGTGGTAACCCCCAAAATAAAGACATGGCTAGCATCCTGAGGGTCTGACTAGGTGAACACAGAAAGAATTGGGTCCCTAGAGGGTCCCAATTTTAAATGCCAAGCATTTTTCTGATCAGTAACTGAAAACAAAATGGCGGATTTGCGACACTACTAGGGCCATTTGTGACACTAAAATGTGCATTTATGACAGTTTCAAACTTTTTGTTAACTTTTCCTTTGACTTATAATGGGAACTTGTTTTTTGAATAACTTTTGAACCGTTTAATATTTTTTCACAAAATCTTCAAAAAGCACAATGGGGAACCTGGACGCACGTTTCCTGAAGTATTTAGACTGGTCGCGCAAACCGTGCGACCTCTAGGCATGAGCAAATAATTCACAGAAAACCGTAAATGCGCACACAAATCTTGCTTAATAACTACGCAGCTGTATATTCGACTGGTACAAAAGTTGGCAGATCCCAAGATCAATGGTTATGCCCCATGCCTACCAAATTTCAGACAAATCTGTTGAATCATGACAAAGTTATTAAGGTGCAAAGTTTCACCATTTAACAGTAAATGGACTACTCAACCCTAACTATGGTAGCACTACCGTGCAATTCTGCTTAAAGTTGAACCAGCATAACATTCTGTGGTGATTTGCATATTCAGCCCATGATGCTTTGCATTGTGTGGGCATGTGTGATTTTGTATTTTCTTGAAACTTGGCTTCCCAGCCAAAAGTCCTTTGGGGTAACCCTTGCCTCAGTGTTTGCGCACAGAGGTTCTTTGTCTTTATATAAATATATATATATATATATATATATATATATATTCTGTCCTCTTCTTCTTCTATATTCTTTTGTTTCTTTTTGTCCAGTTTTTTGGGTGTTATGCAATGTTTATACTTCCTCCCTTTCTTCTTTCATATGTATACCATGTCCCTGACCTGACCCTGTGTACGCCCCCTGTCATTTGTTACTGTCTGTCAGTCATTTTAGTCTTTACCCATAATCACCGTACCTTTCTACTTGATTTATGTTAGTCCCTATGTATGTATTTCCTCCTCCTATCCACAAATGTCAAGCATTATAATTTGTAAACTGTTCTCATGAACAACATTTTTCCCAAAACTATGGGTGTTATTGTGGACTGGCAGTTGTTATGATTGTGTGCAGAATCAGTCTGAATGAATATGTACACAACAATCATAGAAACATAAGCATTTTTATTGCTTAACACGTGTGTCCCATGGCTTGCCACAATGTTAACTTGGTGTTATAGTGCCCAACAACACACCCACCACCCAGTCCAAAATGTGCTCTAGTAGGGCTACAGTTTAACATAGCCTCTTAAAGCCATGCTGTGTAGAGTAGGCATGATAAGATGAGAAATACAGTATGACCGGAAACAATTAGAATGTAGAGTGAGACAGTGTTACCACAGTCTAACATGTCACATAAGTCCAGAAATGTTTCCCCCAAAATGTTACAGTAAATCAAGACTGAAATCAGGTCTCAGCCATGATATTTTATGGTGCCCCTCCACCACCCTGACATTAAATAGCTGTTTGAGGGCCTGTTTGCCAAATATTCTTCCTGAAACTCACTGTCGCTGGTGCCAAACAATGCCTACAGGTCCAGAAATGTTTACCAAATATGTTACATCAAACTGAGACTGAAGTCTGCATCAGTCCTGATGTTTTATGGTGCCCCACCAGTAACCAGACATTAAAATGCTGTTTTGGCCACTGTTTACAATTGTTTTTAGGCTACATCTTGTTTCTGTGAGTTCAGCACAGGCAGTAAATGTCCAGAAACATTGCAGGAAAAATGGTACATTAAATTCAGACAGAAATCTGGTCTCAGCCATGATGTTTTATGGAGCCCAACTCCCCCAGCCTGGAGCAAACAATGTTCTTTTGGTCCACGCTATAATTGTTTTTAAGCCACATTTTATTTCTGCGAGTGCAGCACAGGCAGTAAATGTCCACAAACATTGCAGGAAAAATGATACATCAAATTGAGACTGAAATGTGGTGTCAGTCCTGATGTTTTACAGTGCCCACCCCAACACCCAGACATTGAAATATTGTTTTGGACACTGTTTGCAATTGGTTTTAGGATACACCTTGTTTCTGCAAGTGCAGTACAGTCAGTGCATGTCCAGAAATGTTTCCCAAAAATTGCACAGTACATTCAGACAGAAATCAGGTATTGGACATGCAGTTGCATGGTTCACATCCACCATGAGGACCCAAATCTGCAGTTTTCTGCACCGTTTAAATGCTTTTCAGGCCTAACCATGGTGTTGCCACTGCCTAACACACCACACAAGTCCATAAATGTTTTCCAAAAAATTGCACAGCACATTCAGACAGAAATCAGGAGTCAGACATGCTGTTATATGTTGCACGCCTTCCACCTGGACCAAAACATGTTGTTTGGCCTACTGTGTACCAATGGCTTAAGGACTAATCATGGTGTTGACACTGCCTTACATGGCCCAGAAGTCTTGAAATGTTTCCAAAAAAATATTACAGTAACTTCAGACTGAAATCAGGTCTCGCCATGACGTTTTATGTGCCTAACCCCTCACCTGGACCAAATGGTGATCTTTGGTCCACTGTTTACAATTGATTTTAGGTCACATCTTGTTTCTGTGAGTGCAGCACAGGCAGTACATGTCCAGAAATGTTTCCTAAAAAATGGTATATTAAATTCAGGCTGAAATTGGGTCTCAGACATGCAGTTACATGGCTCACCTCCACAAAGGACCCAAATCTGTTGTTTTCTGCACCATTTAATATGGTTTTTAGGCCACATCATGGTGCTGCCACTACATAACATGCAACATAACATAAGCCAGTTTGCCACGCTGAGAAAAATAAATCCTCATTCAAATGGCCCTGCTACTTGAAGTTGCACATGCTTCCTCCTGCTGCTGGTTTCTCAATTGATTGAGAACTATGGAATTATCATTTCACAATGATGCTGCCCTGGTTCACTCTGTTGGCTCTGTTGTTTTAAGTCACTGTGAATTGAATAACATTTTGTGTGCTGCCGCAGTTGCCCATAGCTGCTGCCTGCTGCTCTGACTAGTTGCCACAAGAAGTAATGCTTTGTGTGCTTCATGGGGATCTTCTTCACATAATTGATCAATGCTGCTGCTGCTGCACATGTAAGTATCTGCCTGTATTTATTTTTTCAGGTGCAAGAGAGGGGGGGATGGTGGGTTGCTATTGGGACGTCTTGAGTTCTTATATGTGTGTACTTATTTTATATTGTCTAGTGTGCTGATGAGTACGTCATCATGACATGCATGCTAGGATTTGGATATGGGATGTTAGGATGAATCACATTTCACATTGCATAAGGACAAGGTTAGTACTGAATTTTTTGTTACTGGGAGGGATAGGTGACTGCAGCTCGGATATCTGAGTCGGATTGTAATTGTATTATTTTTGCTTTTGTCAACATGAAGGAATTCAGGTGCTGTTACCTCCAGGTGCACAGTTGCTGCTGATGCCGCTGATCAATATGTGTGGAATTCATTAACTTGTGGTAAGTATTTCTTAATTTGTGATGGTCTTTGGTGAGCGGGTGGTGGAGGAGGTGGTTGAGGGTTGGTGTGGGGTTGGAGGATATGGTTAGGTATTAAGTTTGTGGTTACTGCAATACAGAGATGTCAGACTTTGACAGTAACTGTGTTCTGTATGGGTCTGTCAATATTCAGGAATTCCGCTGCTGGGGTGCGTCTGTTACCTCCCAATCTGGCTGCCGGCTGTGCTCATCAGACACAGTCTGTTCATGTCAAGGGTTCCAGTTTAACAGCCATTCCCTGATGTAAGTATTGCTTCCTGTAATGATGGTGGTGGGGGGGCACCTAGTTGTAACAATGTTCAAAATGTCTTCTTCTCTTCTTCTTATTGCCAGGTACAGAGTAATTCAATTGAAATGGTTGTTTAGTTTTCTGGTGGCCATTTTCAGATGCATCCCATCTCTGTATATGCATTGGTGACTAAATACAAGTTTTCCATCTGGGTGTGTGGACGCTGGATCGAGGTGCTGGACAAGTCAAGTGGTCAGTGCACATGAATATTTTCAGTAATGACTGAACAAAAGGAAACAGGAACAGAACTACTCAGTCAGAATGTAGTAGCTGTTCAGATAAAGTTACCCAAAAAAGGGTCAATATGTAAGATAAACATAACAAATAAGTAGCACACAGACAAAAAATATTAAGTCTTAAAAGAAATTACAGAAACTCACTCACAACTTGTGAGAAATCTGTCAAATATTAGGAATTAGCCTGCTCTACTTTCACATACACACACACATATACACACCACTCGGTCGACCCTCCCCCACTCTATTCCCTCACGGACACAGACACAGAGAAAACAGAAAACACTACATAAGTTTAACTAAGAATTATCCAAAGATACAAAACCAAAAAATATGTTCACTAGCAGCACTAGGCTGAGATTTTGGGAGTAATTAACTCTCAAAAATCACAAATAAAGAGGCTTTTGAAGGGTTTATTGGCTGTGATTCACCACACTGAACTACCCTCTGACTTAAGAGACAATAAACTGTGCAGGAAACAGCCTGCACATGATATTTCATCTATCTACCAACAATGCATTGCAAGTTCACTAGCAAAAAGCGAAATTCAGGACAATGGCAGAATTTTGCCTTACGTAAAAGTGAAATTGGCGAAATTGGGTGAAATTTCGCACTCTGCAAAAGCAGAATCTAAAAATTTCACGTAATGCAGGAATTACACAAAATATTTTGCTAGGTGAAATTTTCCAATTTTGTACATCTCTATCCACAAACAACTCTCTGTTTATTGGCGTCTCTCCCATGTATCCTAGATAATGAATAAGAAAGAAATAGGTTCTGCCAGGGTTCATTCAGATAGATAATAACATACATAGTTACATAGACATCTGCAATAATTTACTAATATATTATTAGTTCATTCTGGTACTTTCAGTTGTTGACAGGTGGAAGGGACCTACCCCTCATCCTTGTTTTAAGTTTATGCATCCTTGTTTCAAGTTTAGGTTTCAGAGGCAGTATAGTGTAACAATTAAGGACACTGAGCTGCAAACCTGGAGACCTGAGTTTGAATCCCATCAGCCCCCACTTGTATACTCTGTGACCCTGAGCAAGTCATTTAACTTCCTTATCTTCCTTTATGTGGTAGATCCAGGAGACCTATCTTTTCTGAAACTGTGCAGTATGATCATTGAGAGAAAATGTGATTTGTTCCATCTTATAGATTTAGTTCACTATTTCCCTGCATTCTTTGATAGAGGGGATTTCAGGTTCTGGCAATTTCCTTGTTACTGCTTTTTTGCGTGTTATTATAAAGACCACTAAAATGTAGCAGATATGCAGGTCTCTGCAGCTGTCTGGGTACTGCAGTAAGAGGTACTGTGAGCTATCATAGGTTATCTCCCTATGGCATACTTGTCCTATTTCCACCTCCACCTACCTAAGGATAGGTTGACGGAGCATATATTCCAACATCACATGGGTGGGGGTGGCTCATGTCATCTAACAGAGGAACCAACATTGGGCACCCCTGTTAGGGAGCAGTGACCTGTGATAAGTGGTGTTTGGAAATATCAAAGCAATTGCATCCAAGCATATGCCAGCCATACTGTATGTTGGCAGAAATCTCTTTAGCTGTTCTTGAACAGGCCTCGTACCAGTCTTTTATTGGTGACTACAAGACCAGTTTTCTCTTTCCCACTGTTGCATTGCTTTCAGAGGTGAGTCCTTCTGTATGAGTTTTAAAGCTTTGTATATATAGAGGAAATTAACTCTTGTTGTGCAATTGATACATCAGTCCAGAATTACTGTGCATTCTAATTCTGTTGGCAGCCTAATGGTTAAATGTGATGTCCCTACCCCTCAGAGAAAATGCATAAAGACTTGGATCAGCACTGGCCAGCTAGAAGGGTCATAAACATTTTGGGCTAGGGTTAATAGATACATATGGATATGCAAATATCAGTAGAATTCATGTTGTTGTAAGCTGTATTATTCCAGGATGTTTTTGAGTGGCAGCACTGCCTTATCCTGCAAGAGCTGAAAAACATACATAAGCCCCACTCTAGCCGATGTTCCATATCTATGGTCTTGTGTGGCCAAATCAAGTTCTTTATGTATGCAACAGGACAAAGTAAAATCAGCTAATGTCTTGTTGGTTGTCAGTGCAACACCCAGTCCAAACCCTTTAACGTCAATAGATTTTATTTGTTCAGTCAAGGACCATTACAAAAATATATACATAAATAGGACACATTAATGAAACAAGTCTGCATAAATTACAGCATACAAAGAATTCCATCTTGATCAGATAAATATTTACCCTTTATTCAAGTTGATCATAAATATGATTAGACTTGGTAAAGTGCTCAAGTTTTAAATATAAGATTAATCTGACCACAATTAATCATTTATGCTTGTTGCGTAGAATAGAAATGACTCTAAAAAATCCTGCTATCTTCTTAGTCACATGATCATCTTGCACATTCATCATAATTTCCAATAATATATCTTTATCTGGAGTATCAATCTGAGACCATACTGGGAACAACCAATACGTACTTGGTTTATTATACCACAGGAATACAAAAACCACGTGGAAGAGATTCTCTACTTCAGTTCTGTTACAGCTACAGTATCTAGAAACAGGATCATCTACTTTACCATATCTGGCCATGAGAACATTACTTTCAAACAGCTTAAATCAGTATCTTGTGTAACTATATCTTAATTCCTGGTCAGTTAAAGAGTCCAAATAGAATCTATATGTATGACAGATGTCATTTTTCACCAGCCAGGGGGCAATCCCTAGTGTGGAGAAATTTTTTACAATCCTTCATTTTAAACTTATTTATAATTATACTGGTGCAATATTTTTTTTCTATCTATAGTTTCTGTTTTTTTTATGGGTTTTCTCCTGGCCCCTACACCCATGCATCCCTGATATAGTACATGCAAGTGGAGGCACTTGTGCACATGATGTTCAGGACACCCTCCCTTCCAGTCATGTCGTAAACCACATGAGCCCGCACTGAACCTCCATTCAGTGATGGTGAGACTATGTGTAGGCTACCCTTCCCCTTATCCAGGAGATGAAAGCCAACACTTGATCCTGCTATCTCCTTCCCCCCCATGCTGGCATCCCAGAGACCATAGGTAGTTCCTGAACCTGGGTCGCCGGCATAGCGTGAGGTGTGGCGTCCAGCACCTCAACCCTCAGCACCACTGAGCAGGCCTCTGGTACAATATTTTTTATTCATTAAACTGATATCAATACCCATCTCTTGGTGTTTCTTTAAATATTGTAAACCATAAGCATTTAGAACCTTTAGCAAGTAAGAGTAACAGGATGATTGTTTACATCCAATATTTTTCCACCTCACCTTTTCTTTCAAACGCTCCTTGTGTAGTCTGTCAGACGTCATTCTGGTAATAGTAACCCAATGTCCTATTAATCTAGAAAGTGGAAAAAGCCTCCAAGCTGGGAAAACCCAGCTCAGCTCACACCAAATAAATTTGGGTAGAGGCCCCTAGGCAAAGCACAGTTCTAAAGATTTTATTTGATGGTGTTTCTAATGTTTTTAACTTCCTATAGCGCTAAATCTCCACAAAATCGAGTGATTGTGGAATATACTTAGCCTGTATGGCTTTCAATAGGGGCGATACAGAAAAACCTCCATATTTTTTAATGAATTTTAGGATGGCACCAGCTGTTTGTTTAAGCTTTACTGTTTAGATTTTTACGTGAGGTTTCTAGCCCCAAGTATTTGAAAAAGAGAGACCCAAGTACACGTAAGACTTTACAGTCTTTATTTTGTGTTAGCCTACCATCCAATTTATGGAAGAATCCCTGGAACCAAAGGTCACAACCTGACTTTTGGTCATATTAATACATAGGCTGTGGGCATTAGTATATGCATTTAAAATATTCAATTTCTTTTGCAGGCTACCAATGCATTCTGGTTGGGCCATACCAATGTGCTTCTCTGAGAGTAGAGCAATAGCCACATCCTCGTGCTTGCTGGTGGGATCAATTGCTCCATTTTCACCCACTGCACCTTCAGGTCAGGGTGGTGTTCTAACCAGATGGCCTTAATCTGAGAGGCAGAATGATGCAGCCATAGGTACAGCAAGACCAGTTGACCCTGGTCCTATGGCAGGGTTAAGGTCTTATATCATAGTCAGGGTCTTTTCCCAGCCCATACATACCTCGATATAATCTGGTGCAATTTTTTTAGTTGGATTCCCTAACCTTATGACCCTCAGTAGGGTAACCATTCTAACAGAGTCTATCCTTTGGACTAGTTCAAGTGGTAGAGTGCCCTGTCAAAGTAGGTCCTCAACCATTTGTTTAGCAATCATGCAATGATTTGCATTGTATAGATCAGGGAGATGTTTCGTTAGATTCACATCTAAATAGTTCATGGATCACAGTGCCCAGTTATATGGGTATTAATCAAAGAGTTTCACACAACGTTGAAAGTTATAGGTGAAGACTTTTGTGTTTCCCGTATTTAGTCTGTACCATGAGAGCTTGTTGTAGGTGTGCAAGATGTCAGACATGGCTGGAAGGAAGTGCTTTGGGTCATTGAGATACAGGATGATGTTGATTGCATAGAGTGTAAGACAGCAGTCCCGTCCCTCCATGTCCATCCCTCAAATGCTGTTATTTTGTCAAACCGCCTGTGCCAGAGACTCTATATGCACAGCAAAAAGGAGGGGCAGAGTAGGCAGCCCTGGCACATGTGTCTACCCAGCTGAAAAAATGGGACCACAAGTCTGTTAACTTTTACTGGTTCTTGTGGGGAGGATAATGATAACTGAAATTCACAGTAGGGTGGTAAAAGAGGTATTAGAGGCAACACCCTATCTATGGTAGGGGGAGAAAGTGAGTATAGGAAGCCAACTATCCTGAATTACTAAAGGACCAAAAAAAGGGAGTCGAGGAAAAACCCTATCTACGGTAAGGAGTCGAACACAAAATCAGAAGGGAAAAGGTAGAGGGAAGCCAAGAGGGAGAGTAGTGATTAGGGAAGCCTACAAACAAAGGAAAGGCAGGGAATTAAAAAGTCAGGAGGGTAAACAAATCATCAGGCATGGGAGTGGTGCAGTATAATAGGTGTGGGGCCTTTTCTCTTCAGAGACACATTCTGGAGACTGAGGTGTTGACCCATATGCAGGTACCACTCAGGGCTGAGAGAACTCACTGGACTTCGGGCTGAACTGGTATGAGTACAGGGCATTATCTGCCTCAGCCAGGGGCCACCAAGTTTGCTGATGCTCCCTGAAAGGATGTCTGTAAGGAGGCAGAGCTACAGAACCTGGGTGGGCTCCAGGAGAGTGCAGGAATGACGGAGGGAAAGTACCCCGTAGCC